>CM057454.1:511375000-512625000 GCA_016271365.2 Neoceratodus forsteri
GCCATTCACATGGCAGGAGCCTCCAGCACCCTGGCCGATGCCCTAAGCCGGATAGGGGCTGCGTCTCACGAGTGGTCTCTCCTGCCGGAGGTAGTACAAGACCTGTTCTCCCACTGGGGCATGCCTCAGGTGGACCTGTTTGCCTCCAGGGAGAATGCGAAACTGAGTCTGTTCCATGCCCGCCCCCTTCAGCAGGGCTCGCTGCAGGTGGATGCCTTCTCGAGGCTGTGGACCCCGGGCCTCTTCTACGCTTTTCCCCATTTCCCTTGATTCACAAGGTGCTTCTCAAGGCGAGGAGGGACAAGGCGCAGGTGATTCCGGTAGCCCCAGACTGGCCCCGCCAGTTCCGTATCCAGATTTCCTCAGCCTTAGCTCCAGGCTCCCGAGGCGGCTTCCAGCCCGCCCGGACCTGATCTCAGTCAACCAGGGAAAGGTATTCCGTCCGGACCTTCAATCCCTGCACCTGATGGCCTGGTTCCTGAGCGACTAGAGTTCCAGGCCTTGGATCTTTCCGACGAGGTCCTCAACGTCGTTGAGGCATCCCGTAAGGAGTCGACCAGGAATGCTACGCTTCAAATGGAAGAGATTCTCCATTTGGTGTCAGGGGAAGGGCTTGGACCCTTCCGCCTGTCCCTGACAAGCATTCTGGACTACCTGTGATCCCTTCTCAGCAAGGGCTTCGATCGACGACCCTTAAGGTGCACTTGGCAGCCATCTCCGCTTGCGAGCAGGTCGGGAAGCGGTCAGTGCTGGGAGAGGTGGTGGGTGCTTTTCAAAGGCCTTGACCACATTTCCCTCCGGTGCAGAACCTCCACCTCCGTGGGATCTACTACTGGTATTGAAACTCATGGGCAAGCCATTGAACCAGTGCACAGGTGCGATATTTCCCACCTGTGTGGAAGACCGCCTTCTTGGTGGCTATCCGTCAGCCAGAAGGATGGGAGAGCTCCAGGCGCTTTCCATGAGTCTCCTTATCTGGTCTTCCACAGGGACAAGGTTGTCCTCGCTTCCACCTGAAATTCCTTCCGGAGTTGGTGTCGGAGTTTCACCTTAACCAGGTGTTGACGCCGGTGTCTCTACCCCAATCACACCTCGGAGGCCGAATATAGGCTCCATACTTTGGACCCTAGACGAGTGCTTGCTTATTATAAGGAGCGGACGCTGAATTTCGGGGAGAGGTTTGCTAGCTGTTTGTCACCTACGCTGAAGCCGCACCTGGCAGACCTGCAGCCAAGCGGACGATAAGCAGGTGGGTCACCTCCTGCATAGAGCTTTGCTATAGGTTGGCGGGCATGGAGCCTCCCCGAGGGATAAGAGCTCATTCTACCCACCATACCGCTGCATCAGTAGCTGCTTCCAGGGATGTCCCTATCCAGGATATCTGCAGGGCTGCTACCGGGAAGTCGGCACATACCTTTATTACCCACTACCACATCGACCTTGAGTCACGCCCGATGCTAGTTTTGGGGCCTCGGTTCTCCAGTCTCTTTCCCCAAGTAAGTATCTGGGTGTCGCCTTGCCTCCTCCTCCTGGGAGACCTGCTAGGAGTCTGCCGATAAGTGTGGATGAACAACATATCCATGTCCCTAGAAATACAGGTTACTCACCTGTAACAGGAGTTCTAGTAATGGTATATGTTGTTCATCCACACGACCCACCCGACCTCCCCAGCTTCGACGCACAGCCTGGCTTCCAGCGGGCTAGATCTGGCGTCATGGGGCGGAGCCGAGAGTTTTACCACCCGGGTGGGTGGGAGGAGCCAGCTTGAAGGCCTTCCGGCAAGATTTAAAGGGGCGAGGAACCTGCCAGATAGTGTGGATGAACAACATATACCATTCCTAGAACTCCTGTTACAGGTGAGTAACCTGTATATTGCATCCATCAAGCTGGTTAATTAAATGATGCAGGTAATGCTATCGGGGAGCTCCAAATAATCTCTGGTGACTAAAAAATTCCAGCACAGTTTGTTTTGGTAAATGGTTGTTTCATCTCCTGCCTCTGACCCAGGAGGCATTGTCCAGTTCAGTCTAATTGCTCTTAACTACCTGCCACAGAGTTGGACCAAGAACATACAGTTTACAAGAGACAGCATTAATGAGAACACGAGAGAACCCACAGCTCACCACCTCTTCTTCCATGTCCAAGCTGATTTATGCCTTCTGACTCCACCAGACCCAGGGGGTCCTCTTTTACGGCATCCCCAATCCCTGCAAGCTGACCAGACCTCCCTCACTGGCCACAGTCCAGCACCTGCCTTTCCAATAGATCACAAAAGACTCCTCAGTTCCTGGCTCAGGAATTTCAGCAACAGATGGTAACTCAACCCCTTGATGCCGTCTCAGTTCAACTCTTACTCTCAGGCACAGTTCATGGGAAGTACTCCGCCATTCAACCTGGACCACAGGAAGACCCTGCTCAGCTGTTCCAGTCTGTCTTCTACAACAGAGGATGGCAGAAAAGGGGGAGGAAAAAAGGTCCAGAATTCAGCTCCACATGCTGTCCCAGCAGAAACCAGAAGCCAAGTGAAAAGGTTTCTCTACTGCTGCCAAAGCTCTTCAAAAGACACAGCAAGTGCTGTGTTACCCGGACCCTTGAGTAAGCTGCTTGTATCGCCACTTGCAGGGCTAGTGGGTGGTCGTACACATGCCTTGTTCAGTTTAAGATGCCTGTACTCTGCCATGGAGCAGTTTTAAGTTAATGTTGTCACTTATTGTGTATGTATGTATGTATGTATGTATGAATGGATTTTACCCAACTCTGTATGTAATTGTTATGCCTTATGTGCTTTGAGCCTTACTCTACTGCGTTTCTTCCGTAACTGCTTATTGTACTTGTAATGTTTTTTTATGACTATATATTAGATGTGGAACCTTAGTAAATGAGCAGTTGTGCTTAAAGGAATTCTCCTAAGCTTTCAGTAAAATAAATACAGATGATGTACTGAAGTAATCCTCCGAAGATGTAATTAATGAGTGATGCATTCTCCTACTGTATGACAGCATGCTACATTTTATTGCATTCTATAATGTGCATTGTTTCTTTGCTGTACAAGGACAAAGTCATTAAAATGTAAGCTAAAAAAGCTACTGCTAACAAATCATAAGAGACATCAAGATGAAACCCTACAACTGTTTTAAGAAGCAAAATGAATGAAAGTACATTTTGAACTAATGCTTTTTTTGCCATTTCTTTTGTAGATGCAACGGAGAGAAAATCAGTCTCTATTTGACAGGAGCACGTTACTAGATCGTTCTAAAATGACAATGAAAGACTTTATATACTTTATACCAGAAAGCAACCCAATGACGTAAGTACTGTTTTTAGTTAAAAATTCTGTGGTTATCAAAGTTTTGTCCTTCAAGATGTATTTGAATGCTGTTGTAAATGGCACAGGCTCAATGGGTTTCCAATTCTTTCCTAAATAAACATAATGAATTAAAAAAAAAAAAAAAATTAAGTGAGGAGATGAAGAAGTGTTAATTTAAGGCTATACTGAATCTTACTTATGCCATTGGTGCTAACGGATAACACAAAATCTTCGAGGATATCTCTTTCATCAGTCCACACCTATGGAACTATAAGCTACCAGGACCACATGGAAACTTTTGCAAGCAGTCCACTAGGGGCCACCCATGCCTATGTCAGACATCGGCTTTCCCATATAAATGTGCCCAGTCCTTTCCTCCTCATTTCACTGCTGACTATATTCTTCAGACTGTGTACAGAAACAACGCTGTTACAGTCATTGCTTTTCTTTTTTTTCCCTCTAGTTAACAATCTCTCTTCATAAGTGAGTTTTGTTGGCGTGTATATCAACTAACGTGCCATCGAAACTGTTCCGTTATTGCAAATGTGGTGAAAACATATACTCTGGAGATTCACACTGCGTCTGCGTGTGTTGCCTCGGCCCAGACGAAAACATTCAGGCGTGCAAGATTTGCAGAGGGTTCAATACAGCCACCCAGCAACGCTAAAAGGTTGCTTTGGAAAAGCACCTCCTAAAGCTGCTGGTAGCCTGAATGGAGAAGGAGCTCCAGCAAAAGAGCTCTGTCATGTCACTGGCTCATTTCTTGGGGTGCAAGTCTTCCAAATCCTGGGAGAAGACATCTAGGTCACATAAGCACAAACAATGGGAGAGAGAGTGAGAAAGGGACAGAACCTACCCTGTCCATTCTATGTTGCCCCTCCATACAGGTGTGACCATTTCAGTGCCATTGGCCGCTCTGGCGATGATGCTGCCCAGACCATTGACCATACGTCTAGGTCAGAGCAGGTTGCAGAAACCACCAGGCCTAGCACGGCTGGTGGGTTGCTGTCTAAACCAGGGGCCTTGCCTCCTCTGCCAACCTCAACCAGCGTTCCCGTCAACTACATGGGCGGGGATGTACAGGCAGTACTCTTGTCCTTTTACGGACATCCTGGAATGCCTTCTACCTCATCATCCTGTACCAGAAGCTCTGTTGACAGGGTCTATAAGCCAAACCCCCGCACCGACGCATGTTAGGGCTGTACCTAGCCCCCCTTCTTGAGTGCTGATGGCTGTGCAAGCTTGCTCCCTCTGTCCTGTTGACTGGACCGATGACGACCTAGAGTACAGTCCTGACCTTACAATACAGGATGATGAGAAAGAGGTTGAAGATTATGTGACAAGTTCTTATGGGAGGACTAGTTTCACTGTGTCCATATGCTGTGAGGACTCAGTGGTTTACACCCCAGGTCCCCCCACCTTCACCCCGAGTACCTATCTTTTATAACCATGATGTAGCATTTACAGGCTGCTATGGGGATTAGATCTGGAGGAACAGGACACAGCCAAGCAGAGCCTGATTGATTTTTTGGAATTGCCTGATACCACTCTCATAGTAATTCCGCCTATCCTCCCTGCCCTGGAGGATGCCACCTTTGCTGCCTGGCATAGTCTCAATGTGATTCCTGCTATACTTAGAAAAGTGTCTTTTTTTTTTTTTTTTTGCAGGTCAACCTGAGGCGGACTCTGTACTAGTCATAAATGCTATCCACGATAGATCCAAGGCACTAAAACATCATAGCTCTCTTCCTCCTGATCAGAAATCCAGGAGGTTAGAAGTGATCAATAAAATAACCTATATTTCAGTTTCTCTGGGCCTTAGAATTGCAAATTACCTGGCCCATATGGTCAAATACCCGAATATACTGTGGAGAAAAGCTAGAGCAGCTGCTCAAGCTCTCCCAGAAGGTGCACCTAAACAGAAGCTTCTCAAAGCTCTAATGGCTGGGGCTGATGTAGGAAAACACCTACTGCTTATGGCCTGTGACATATCTGATGCTTTAGCAAGAGCAGCTGCCTCAGAAATATGCCTTAGGAGGTACTCCTGGCTTCAGGTGACAGGCTTTGGGGATGATGTACAGTAGTCCATTCTCAATGCCCCTTTAGAGGATGCAAGCTATTTGGTGCAGATGTTCAGGATATCCTCTAATGTGCAGGCCTCAGGCAGAACCCTGAAATCAGTACACTCCCTCTAGAATACTCAACCAAGGTGCAGACAGAGGGTGGCTTTTTGTCCAGCCGGTACTAGTCTCTGTACCATTACCAGACAACAAGGTAAGGGCAAAGTAGTAGGAGCCCTGCCTGCTCCAGGAGTCACCCCAGGTGCTCACTCAGAAGCCCCTAGAGGTGGCGGGGCGGCAGGAGCTACCACAGCTGGCTTAGCCTGACTCCTTTTACACCCCCCAGCCACCATTGCCACCAGGGGTGGTTGTTGGGGGTCATCTCTCCCTACACATTTACTAGTGGAAGGAGGTGACATCAGATGCCTGGGTCCAGGAAATAGTAGCACATGGCCATGCTTTGGAATTCTAGAACTATCTCCAGACCATCCAACAGTGCCTACACATTATCCTCCAGATGACGTTCCTCTGATCCTGGACGAAGTCCACACCTTGCTTCAGAAAACAGCAGTAAATCCTTTACTCATGGAACAGAGAAATACAGGGTTCTGTTTTCAGTATTTTCTAGTTCCAAAATGGATGGGAGATCTGACCTATACTGGATCTTAGGGATCTGAATTTTTTTTTTTTTTTATAGAGTACACAAAGTTCAGAATGGTCATCCTACAAGGCCTATTGCCACTACTGCAGTGAGGGGATTGGATCTGTTTCCTAGACATTAAGGATGCCTACCTTCATACTAAAATTTGCGAACGTCACAGGAAGTATTTGAGGTTCCCGTTTCAAGGGGAACACTGCCAGTTCAGAGTATTGCCCTTTGGCTTGTCGTCTGTGCCATAGGTCTTTACAAATACTGGGCAATAGCAGCAACAACTCTTCTCAGGGAAGGCCCTTATGTATTTCCCTACCTGGACAATTGGCTACTGAAAGCTCAAGCCAGGGAGTAACTCCTGCACACCCTAGCCCGAACAAGACAACAGTTTGATGCCCTGTGGGGTTAATGTCAATATGCCAAAGTCTGTCTTGATCCCTTGCCAGCATCTACAGTATATAGGGGCAGTTTTGGACACAGCTCTAGGCTCAGCCTTCCTGCCTCTGGACAGGGTTGAATGTCTGATTGTACAGGTCCAGATTGTCCACGACGGCCAGTATGTCACAGCCAGAACGTTCCTTCAGCTTCTGGGCCTGATGGCAGTGACCATTGTCATGGTACCTGGCCAAACTAACCACGAGGATCCTTCAGTGGACTGTGAGAGCCAAGTGGGATCAACTCACAGGTGATCTAGAACAAAAGGTTCTAGTAACCTCTTTTGTATGCAAGGTGCTCAAATGGTGGATGGAACCTAGCAACCTGCTATAGAGGGTGCCTTTCCTGATCCCCTCACCAGGTTTTAACTACAGATGCCTTGAGGATGGGCTGGGGGCACACATTTGAGGCCTCATCAGATGCAAGGTGTATGGACTACGGTGGAGAGCACCCTGCATATAAATGTTCTTAGAAATAAGAGCTGTTCTGTATGGCCTGTAGGTCTTCCAAACTCACCTGCCCCCAGGTCCTCTGTTAGTTGTTACCTTCTCTGCAGGGAAGCAGTGAGAGTATGGGTATTGGGCTCTAGCACATGGTCTAGAGCTGTCAGCAGTACATGTTCCAGGCACCCAAAATATCTAAAGCAGGTCACAGTCCAAAATGCGTGAATGGGAACTGCTGATTGACAGGGTTAAATGAGGCCCTGCCCAATTTGTTATGTAGAAAGAGTTTAAACATGCAAGGGTCTGTTCTGTCCTCACCTTTTCTGGCTCTTCTCTGTCTGGTTGTACAACAATATTTTCTTGAGACCTAGGAACTGATCACTTTGACGCGGTTTCACAATTCTCTGCCTCTCGCTATCTGTCTGCCTTCTCTTGCTATTATCTTTTCTTCCCCTTGCATATCTGTGGGTATAAGACACCTATGTAAATCTTTATGTGGAAATGTCATTGATACTGGGATCCCTTTTTTTAAAACTGTATGTAGTTATTTTGTTGAAATGATTGCAAACTGCTATTTGAAACTCAAGATGTTAACCTGAGAAGCTGGTTTGCAAAAACTCTGAGATGCTGTTAACAGGAGGCCAATTCTAGTCATTATGTTCTTTTTGCTGCACCTGCAAGAACTTTGAAAACTTACAAGAACATTGTGTGAGAAGCATGCTATTTTCTTTGAGTTTCCCAGGCTCAGACTTGTAAAAAGAGCAGCAGTGCTTGTGCAAGAGAGAAACTGGGAGACTGAGATTGGAAATTGAGAAGAAACACTCAGATGAAGGTCTTTGTTTTTTCCCTGTTTTGTACTGCCATTGTAGTTAAACTGAACTATTTTTTTATTTTGCTGTTGTTAATAAAACGCTATTTGCAAATTTTGAAACTGCTTCTGGTTTTCCTATGCTTCCTGACCTGTACATCAGTGTCACTGACCTCAGTTGTGAAAGACCTGTTCGACAGATGGGGTCATTCTAAGTTGGACGTTTTTGCATCCACATACAACACAAAACTGCCATGTTTCTGCTTGCTCATTCCAGAGCCTGGAGTTTTCTGGCAAGATGCGTTGTCCCTCTCCTGGAAGGTGAGATTCCTGTATGCCTTCCCTCTTATTCAGAGGGTGCTACTCAAACTTCAAATGGAGGGGGCAACTCTAATCCTCATTGCTCCCCTGTGACCTCGACGGGTCTGGTTCCCCCTACTGCAGCAACTGGTGGTGGAGCCACCAGTACCCCTGCCCTTATGCCAGGGCCTGCTGTCACAGGGACAGGGAACCCTAGTCTATTGGGACATCAGATCACATCATCTTTTTGCCTGGCTTCTGAAAACCTAGCCATTGCTAGATTTGGGGTTTCTAAAAGGTGGCTGATGTCCTGGTGGCTGCCAGAAAGCCTTATACCAGGGCCACTTATTTCATGACGTGGAAGTGGTTTGTTTTGTGGGCCACTTCTCATCACTCGGATCCCTTTACCTGTCCAGTCAGTCAGGTTCTAGAATATCTACTGTCTTTGTCAGATGCAGGCCTACAGTACTCTTTTATCAAAGCACACTTGGCTGCCATTTCAGCTTTCCCTGTACCTATTTCAGGGTTGTATAGTTGCACAGCTGGAGGTGGCCTTTACTTTTTTGAGAGGCACACTGCACTGAAGCCTCCTAGCCGTAATCCAGTTCCTGCTTGGGACCTGAATTTTGTGTTGAAACAGCTTACTTTGGCTTCTTTTGAGCCAGCTGCAACTTGTGGCTTACATTTCCTTTCTTGTAAAGTATTTTTTGGTTGCCAATACTTCTGCTCGAAGGATTTTAAAGCTACAAGCTCTAATGTGCGAACCTCATTACTTGATTTTCCACAAAGTCTTTACATACTAATCCTAAACTTTTACCAAAGCCAGTGTCTGAGTTTACTTTAAATCACACCGTCCACCTGCCAGTTTATTTTTCTGAGCATGCCAACCCAGGGAAGCAGTGCGCCATACTCTAGATTAGGGTTGGGCAACCTAAGATAATCAGATAGCCACAGGTGCAGCCATCAGACACCTCCAAGGCCTGTAAGACCACCTTTACCACAGTCACAAGCCAAAATTATACATCTGAATTAAAAACAAGCGCGCTCTCTCTCTCTCTGTATATAGAGAGATATTCATGGCAAAAAAAATCTGTTTAATGCATCAGTTAGGGTTGCTCCACAGCAACAAAAGCGAGGAAATTTGGTGTTAGGATTGAAAATCCTAATCATGATTCCCCCACCCCCACCATCACCACACACACATACATGCAAGTAGGGAAGGACCAAACATAAACACAAACGGTAACGCTATCTGTAACTCTAACATTGGCAAACGCAAAGCAAAGCGGCAGCAGTAACGCTGACTGTGACCAAATGTAAACACAGATGCAAACGGAAATGCTAACAGTGATGCAAATGGAAACGCTAAGGCAAACGGTAATGAAAATGCAAGCACAAATGTAAATGCAAATGGTAGCGCGAACTGTAACACTAATGTTGATGGAAATGCAAAGTGAAGCGGTAATGGTAACAGTGATGCAAATATAAATGGAAACACAAAAGCAAACACAAAAGGTAATGTGAACCATAATGCTAACGCTGATGGAAATGCAAAGTGAAGTGGTAATGGTAACAATAATGCAAATGGTAACGCAAATGCAAATGCTAACGGTGATGCAAATGGAAACGTTAATGGAAACGCAAACGGAAACGCAAACGGTTAGGGAAATACAATTAGTAACTTAAACAGAAATGCAAAAGGAAACAGTAATGCAAACAATAATGCACACGGTGACACAAACACTCATGAAAATGGTAACGGAAATGCAAACGGTAATGCAAATGCTAACAGTAAAGCCAGTGGTGACGCAAAAGTTAACAGTAACGAAAGCGCAAATGGTAACTCACACGGTGACACAAACAGAAACACTAACGCAAATGGTAATGGAAATGCAAGCGGAAACGTAAACGCAAACACTAATGGTAACAGTAACGCAAATGCACACGCTTTGTGTCCCCAAAAGGTGCATTCAGAAGCATGGTGAATACAAAGCATGTGGGCGTAATAATGGCCCCTCGGACCAGAAAATGAGCACTTGGAATACTAAATTGCTTATATCTCAGGAACTGTACGAAGTAGAAAGAAAATTAAAATCTCACATTATTTCTGACTTTCTAGGCAATTTTTGCACTTAGCCCCCAGCAGGGGGCTAAGCATTTTGGCAACAAAAAGTCTGTATCTTGAACTGTTTCCGAGATACGGGAAACGAAAGGCGTGGCGGATGCCGTAATGTTATCCTATGGGAAAAATCATCAACTTCAGAGTGCTGTACGTTTGCAGCCCGCAATATTTTTGCACCAAATCACCAAAAGTCACATCTGTGGGATGTTGTCTTTATTCCCTGCAAATTTCAGCCCAAAAGACCAAACTGTTGTTTTGCAGCAGGGTGGCAAAGATTTCCTGTTGTTTTGGCCATAGTTTTGCAAATTACTTTTGCAAATCACGACACTTTCGCAGAAAAAATCACGAAAGTGTTGCACTTGTGAAAATATTTTGCAAAACTGCTTTATAAAAACATATTTCTTGTGGGGGGTTAACTCCCCCCCCCCCCAAAAAAAGGCATGACTAGCATCCTCAGGACTCGACTAGGTGAACACAACAAGAATTATGTCCTTAGAGGGCCCCAAATTTAAACGCCAAGCATTTTTCTGAGCTGTAACTGGAAAAAAAAATGGCCGACTCACGAAAGTAAAAGGGTCATTTGCGAAAGTAAACACTGCATTTACAAAAGTGTCGTATTAGTTGTTCACTTTTCCCATAGACTATAATGGGATTCAGTTTTTTTTTTTTTACTAACATTTGAACCGTTTAATATTTGTTCACAAAATCTTTGAAAGGCACATCGGGGAGCTCGGCTGCACATTCCCTGAAGTTTTCAGACCGATCACGCAAACCATGTGGGCTGTAGGTGCGAACAAAGAAACGCGCAAAAGTGCATTCCAAGTTCCAGGCAAATCCGTTGTACAGTTGCAAAGTTATTAAGGCGCAAAATTTGAGATTTAACCTTAAATGGGGTACTCAACCCTAACTATAGTGGCACTACCGTGCCACTGTTTTATATATATATATATATATATATATATATATATATATATATATATACACACACACACATGTATATATATAATAACATTAAGAATGTAATAAAGGACTTGAACACTTCAGTACAGCATAAACAGCAAAAGCAAATGGATGAGGGGGCCACAGGTTGACTCCTGGGGGGGGGGCTGTGGGTTGCCCACTACTGCTTTAGATGTACTTAGAAAATGGGCTTTGCAAATAAGCAAATCTGATTGGCTGGCATGGGGTACATTAACTTACAGTGATAGCCCTGTAAGTAAAAGGTACCAGTCATGCCAACCCTGACAACCTCGTAAACAGTATCATTGTGCCCAGCCTGCTTCATCATTGGCTGAAGCACTGGGCACACAATTCAAACTGCCGCCATTTTTTTAAAAACATTTAGCGAGTGACTTATGCCGCTTCTCCACTGCCACCACCATGAAAAACATAGCACTCACGAAGCAACACTTTTGCAATTTATAAAAGTGCGGGAACAAAACAGCAGTTTCCCAAACTGCATTTACTTTGAAATTTGTCTCTCTCCTCGCTCTTGTCTGGTGCCCATTCTTCAGATATTGCCCACTTGTGCTGCCGCTTAACGAGTGGCCCCTGCTCCACAACCCGCTTGGTTTACTCAATTTATGGATTGGGGGATAAAAAAAGAAACAGGCAGCAGTACCTAATTGTTTATGTCCATGTACAGCTCTGTTCTTCTTTGCAGCTCCATACCCTCCACAGAGAGACTACACCGCTAAAACGAACGGCACTCCTCTTCACACTCCCAGTCCTCACATCAAGCAGCGAGGGCTGCCAACCACTAAAAATGAAAAACTAAAAAAAAAAAAAAAAAAAACCCTGGAAGAAGTGAGCTCGGATCATCAACGAAGGTAGCGAGGACTGGAAAACTAAAAAAAAAAAAAAAGCCACTATTAAAATCCCCAAAGCAAACAGAACGTACTTCCTGATTTCATGCTCAAGGTCAAATAAGGTCACACTCCACCACAACGTTCCAATGCTGAAGAAATACTGGTTGAAAAAAGCTATATTTAAAATCATGGTACAGAAAACTTGTCTTTTTTTTTTTCTTTTCTGCAGTGCAGGGTACTTGTTCCAGGAGTAGTAGCAGGGGAAAGTAAAAATACAAGGGAATAGCTCTGTGAAACACTAGGCAACAGAACATGGAATACCTTAGAAGGGGGGCACTGCTTTACAATCAAATGACTAAAACTTCTTTTTAATTTTTTTCTTTTTACTTTCTTACTTTTTTAAAAATCCCACATTAAACTGCCACAGTTAGCCCATTTTCTAAGCGCAGTAATACCCTCCAGGGTGGGCGGTATAGGCAATATTAGACCTTCCAGGGCTATAAGGCCCTGAGCCTGCGATGGCCTCCTCGCACAACCCCTGGTTGGTCCGGGTATTGCCCCAGTTACGCCCACCCTGTTGGGGATTATTGCTTGTGTAGTATACTCGGGTACTGTATACACCGCATGAAGGACTGCAGGAGGTCCTCACGGCGTTTTGTTTAATTTGTCCCGGGAAAGAGGGCGCTTCAGTTTCTAAACAATGCCTGTCCAAATGGTTAGTAACTTCTATTACTTTTCGTTACAGGAAGTATGATGAGGAACTTCCTAGGGTTGCTCATGGTCATTTCACTAGAGGTATGGCCTCATTTGTTGCTTGTGTAAAGAATGTGTCTGCTGCAGAAATCTGTGCAGATACCTCCTGGAGTACTGTCCACACCTTCAATAAACACTACAGTCTGGACATTGCCTTTCAAAAAAGGGCAGGCTTTGGCCTAGCTGTGCTCCAAGGCCTGCTTTCTTAGGCCTGTAGGCTTTTGTCAACAAGACTGTTTATGGTCAGTACTGCTTAGTACTCATTCCATAGGTGTGGCCTGATGAGAGAGAGAGAGAGAGAGAGAGAGATCCTCGAAGAATATAGAACAGTTACATACTTACTGTAACAGTAGGTCTTTAGGAGAATCTCTCATCAGGCCATGCTGGCCCACCCTCCTTCCCCCTGTTGGATCCTGAGACTCTGGTGAATGTTGTGTCCTTCTCCGTGAGGGCTATCTGCTGTTATCTGCTTCGCCTGTTCGGCAGAACCCTCGGTTCTCTCCTGGTTCCCTACAGGAGGTCCTCCAAGCATGATCTGTGGTGGGGAACTGAGGAGGGAAGGGACCGCTCACGTTTATATGGGAGAGCCGACATCGGACGTCATCATGGGTGGCCCCTAGTGGACTGCTTACAAAAGTTTCCTTGTGGTTCTAGTGCCTGCTGGCTTGTAGCGCTATTGGTGTGGCCTAATGAAAGAGAGTCTCTCAAACATCCGCTGTTGCGGTGAGTATGTAACTGTTCTTTCTTCATTTCCTCCATGTCTCATTTGATCTATCTGAACATCTGTCAGCTTTGGTTAAGTAAACATGAAGGCACAAAAGGCTATTGGTTTTCTGGGGCTGATAAACACCCAGGTGCATCAGTAATTGGAAGTGCATTAACCCTAGACAACCAACACCCTGGAGTATCTTACTGGACTTCTAAAATGGGTTAACAGAGAAACAGTTTCAAAACAAATGGCAACATTTTTTGTAATTAAAACAGTTATTTCCTTTTGTTAGAAGTAACTAGTAAAAAGTCCCTCCCTAGCTGTCTGTCAGCTCTTGCCACACATTTAGTAGATGGAATGTTTATCATGGAATACAGGAATTCAAACTTCTGCAGAATTCCTCTGGCAGAATGTTCTCTCTCTCTCTCTCACACACACACACACCACTGAAGGCCTTCTATGGAGCCATGGTCACAATTTTATCTTTGCAAGGTGAGTGGCATTCACTGCAAGTAATAGACTGTCTTAGGTCTGTTTGGTGGGCTGTTTTGTAAATGGTCTATCTCTGTGACGCTACTGTGAACCTGCTCTTACAGTAGGCATTACTTTAAATGACTTTATTTTATTTAAATTGCTTGTTAATTTTGCTTTGAGGGCTTTATTAATATTTCCAGTCCCTCTTGTCACTTTAAACTTGAGGCCCTGCATGAGCCTGCAATGTACATATTTGGCCTATTTCAGGCTGGCCTGGTGGCGCTGAAGCTCTGGATGCCTCATCTCGTACCATGTCAGCGACCTGGGTTCAGGAACGACCTTGGGCTGCTCTGGTGCTGGATTTGGGGGGGCAGGTTGGAGCGGGATTGAACTGCTATGCAGCTCTCCCTTCCTGGGGTGGCAGCTCGTTCCTCTGTTATTTCGCTCCCACCGGGTGGTGGTCCACTAGGAGCGCAGGAGAGGGGGAGCGGCTACGCAGGTCTAGGTGGGGAGGAAGGGACTGCCAGATCCTGGCATGTGTGCATGCCTCCGCACGTATGCACACTTGTGTACGCCGCAGTCCTGGGAGGGGGTGTAAACACTACAAAATAAAGTATGGTGGTGGGGACTATTTCTGGGCCACAGCATGGAACCAGTTGGCTCTGTTGCCCTCTCCAGTTCAGTTGGCAGGAGGTGGTGGGGAGGTCCATTTTCAGGCTGCAGCTCAGCATCCGCCAGCTGTGTAGGACTCCCATTTCCAGTGGCCAGGTACTTCACACAAAAAAAAAAAAAAAAAATGGAAGTTATAGGGACATGGATATGTTGTTCATCCACGCTGTCTGGCAGGTTCCTTGCTGCTTTAAATCTTGCCGGAAGGTCTTCAAGCTGGCTCCTCCCACCCACCCAGGTGGTAAAACTCTCGGCTTCGCCCCATGACGCCTGATCTTCCTTACCACTTTGAAGCTCAGGTTCCCTCCTTAACGCTTTGCATGATGGACTGGATCCTAATTCTTCAGTTCGCCCAAAACTCATTTTAAAATTTTCAAGACTTCGGTCATCTTTCTCCCTCGCAGCTGCGATGGACAAATCGATTCCCGGATTTCAGCGGTGCCTTTGTGGGCAGAAGATGTCCAGGATGGACACGCACTCCACGTGCATCTACTGCCTCGGCCTAGAACACGACCAGCAGGCCTGTGAATCTTGCCGTTCTTTTTTGGCCAACGTCCTGGAGGACCGTGCTGCCTGGTTACAGCTTGGGTGCCCCGAGGAGCGCTACCCGCCGGTTAAGTCGAAAGAAGCCTGTTGGGCGCTTACTGTGGCGGCTGACTCCGCTGAGCAACTCGAGTAGATGATCGTCCTCGAGGAGGAGGCAGCCCAGGCCGCATCATCCTCTTCCTCGGTCGCGGCATTTATCCCGCTCTCTCTGGGTACCTTGTATTCAGCTTCGTTCAAGGAGCTTTGCCAGTCCCCTTCCATGAAGGGAGAGGGGCCATCGAGACATTCCTCTCGGTCCAAAAAGAAGGACTCTAAGGGTAAGTCCCATCGTCGGCCTTCGTGGGAGCAGGAGAGGTCTCCTTCCCCGGACAGCCAACTGTCGACTTCGGTCGAGGTTGTGGCGAAGGCCACTGGCTTCACGGCGTCCCTGTCAGGCCAGCCTGCCGAGACTCCCGTCGATGCGGTCGAGATTTTTCTTGACCCGTCGGACGGGCTGTCGACTGGTGAGGCCGACAACCCTTCTTCACCGGTTCCCCCGGTGGAGACCGAGGATCTGCCTGCGTCCCCGGTGCAGCAGTCCCTGATTTAAGGCTTCCGAGCCAAGGGAAGAGCGGGTGTCCCCCGCTCCTTCCCATACTCGTCCTTGGAAACACTGAGGATCTTGGTCTCGGTCTTCTTGGTCCAGCCGATCCCGCCGACATCGGCAGTCTCGGTCTTGGCACCGAGGTAAGCGGTGCCGCTGCTCGTCCTCATCTTCCTCCTCGGAAGAGGAGAGGCTTCAGCACAAATTGCTTCGACGCTACGAGGACCTGATGTGGCAGCAGTTACTTCTGTCCGGGAGCAAGTCGACGCTGTCGCCTTCCCCGGCCATCAAGTGGCTGTCACCCGAGCGGCCGAAACAACCCCTCGCCGTAGTCGAGATGCCCAAGCCTGGGCCTGTTGTTTGGCCGAAACCTGCTGCCCCACCGATTGTGGTGGAACCTCCACAACCGAAATCAGGGGCACCGACCAAGGATTCTCGGTCGGGACAAGGCCTGTCCCACAGGTTGTCAGTCACCCTCACTCCTGACCGTCCTCTGCAGGTGGAGGGTGGCTCAGGCCCCAGGCAGCTCTTCGCGGACTCCTTCGAGTCCGACGACGACTCCTCCCTATTTTCCAGGCCGGTTGACCTGGAGTCCTCCGGGTGCCAGTTGTTGGACAAAAGCCCATCGTCCTTTATGGGTTTGCTTCGGCTCATCCCGGAGTCCACCGGGATGCAGCTCGAGCATGTATCCAAACGGGCCAAGTATCCCCTAACGGAGATACTGGACCGAGGGGATTCCCCCACGGAGGCTTTTACGGTGGCTGAGGCCATTGTTGGCCCAGCCTTGGAGCTTTGGCAGTGGCCTTCTTCCTGCCCTGCGCCTTCAGCCAGGATGGCCAGGAAGTATGCGGTCCCTACCGGCCTTTTGCCCAGGTTTTCGGAACACCCCTCTGCCGAGGGGTTGGTCACCGACAGCGTTCTCCGGCATTCCAGGAGTGCTAGGGATGTGGACAAGCCCCCCAACAAGGAGTCCAAAAAGCTGGACTATGCCAGGCGCAAGGTATATGCTGCGTCCTCCGCCAGGCCAGCTCGGCCATGCTGATGGCACACTTCTCCCACGCCCTCATGGGCTCCCTGGATGAGGTGATCCCTCATCTCCTGGCCGACCTGCAGACCATGGTCTGGCAGGTGTGAGACCAGGGTAGGGCAGTGGCTAAGCAGCAGCTCCAAATGACTCTGGACATAGACTCCTGTGCCAGATCGGTTGCTGCCGCAGTGGCTATGCGCTGCAGAGCATGGCTGAGGATATTCTGATACCCAGCACAAATTGGCGGATGTCCCCTTCCTGGGGACAGACCTCTTTGGCCCTGGACTGGAAGGTCACCTCCAGTGGATCGAGAAGTCCAATGCCACTCTGGACTCGGTCACCTCTGCCCAGAAGGACAAAGGCCGCCGACCGCAGCAGCACAAGTCCTTTCACTCTTCTGCACCTGCGGCATGACCAGCCCAACAGCACCAGCACCAGAGCCAGCAGGCTTGCGCTTGGTATCCCAAACCCAAGCTCGCAGCTTCCTCAAATAGGAAGCAGGGAGGTAAAGGCCCAGGAGGTCCCTCGGCCGGCCCCTCCTCCAAGCCTGCCCAGTGACGGGTTGAGGGGTGTTGCCCCCAGCCTCGTCACTCCCCCCTGGGTTCCCCCATGGGGGGACGGCTCCGCCACTTCCTTTCCGCCTGGTCTGCTATCACCATGGACCGCTGGGTGTTGGAGGTAGTAGGAAAGGGCCTGCCTCTGGAGTTCAAGCAGGCCCCGCCCTTCGGAGCCGTCGCCCCTAGGGGGGCCACGGGGTCCGCAGCCTCTCTGTCGGTCCACCGAGCCAATATTGCCCTGCTCCTCGAAAAAGAGGTGATCAGGAAGGTGGCAGATCCTCATCCAGACCTGGGGTTTGTGTCCAGGTATTTCCTGGTCCCAAAACAGACGGGGGGGCTGGGGTCCCATTCTCGACCTGCATGACCTGAACAGGTTCCTAAGGTCTCGGACCTTCAGGGTGGTCACTCTGGCTCAGATAATCCCATCCTTGGAAAGAGGCATGTGGTTTTGTTCCCTGGACCTTCAGGACGCGTTCTTTCACGTCCCAATCCATCCGTCCCATCAGAGATTCTTCTGCTTCAGAGCGGAGGGATCCCTTTACGAGTTCCAGGCCATGCCCTTTGGCCTTTCCCTAGCTCCCAGGGTCTTCACCAAATGCATGGTAGTGGTGACAGCATTCCTGCGGTGCCGAAGGGTCCGGGTGTACCCCTACCTGGACTACTGGCTGATTGCAGCCCCCTCCAGACTGGAGGTGGAGCAGTCCAGAGATCTGGCCCTCCAGGTCTGCTCTTAGGTTGGCCTCCTCATGAACGAGGCCAAGTCGGAACTCGTGCCAAAGCAGGTGATGCATTTCATCGGGGCAGAACTCGACTCTCTTCGAGCCAGAGCATGGCTCCCGGTGGACAGGGCCGAAGTTCTTTCCTCCTTTGCCCAATCATTTCGGGTTGGGCAGTTGCACCCTGCCCGGGACTTACTGCGCCTCCTGGGTCTCATGGTGGCCTGCACCAGCGTGGTCCGTTGGGCCCATTGGTACATACGTCCCCTTCAGTGGCGACTGGCCAACCAAGGGTCACAGCACTTTGATCCACTGGATCAGCTAGTGACAGTGACCCAGGGGATGTGGAATGCTCTCCTCCAGTGGTGGACCATTCCAGCACATCTGCAGGAGGGCATCCCCTTTGTCTGCCTCGAGCCGATGGTCTCGCTATCGACCGATGCCTCTCTGATGGGTTGGGGTGCCCATCTGGGGGAGCACAGAGCACACGTCCTCTGGTCCCCTTGGGAGTCCCGATGCCATATCAACCTGCTGGAGCTTCGAGCGGTTCGTCTAGCCCTCACCGCCTTCGCTCCGTTTCTACGGTGTCAAGTAGTTCAGGTCCAGACGGACAATACCACTACCATGTACTACCTAAACTGCCAGGACGGGACGCGCTCCATGCCTCTGTGCAGGGAAGCTCTCCGCATTTGGTCACTCGTACGCAGCCTGGAGGCGGATCTCCTAACCATTCACGTGGCAGGAGCCTCCAACACCCTGGCCGATACCCTAAGCCGGATAGGGGCTGCGTCTCACGAGTGGTCTCACCTGCCGGAGGTAGTACAAGATCTCTTCTCCCACTGGGGCACGCCTCAGGCGGACCTGTTTCTCAGGAGAATGCGTAAGCTGAGACTGTTTCATGCCTGTCCTCAGCAGGGCTCACTGCAGGGATGCCTCGAGGCCGTGGACCCCGGGCTCTTCTACGCCTTTTCCCATTTCCTTGATCCACAAGGTGCTTCTCAAGGTGAGGAGGGACAAGGCACAGGTGATTCGGTAGCCCCAGACTGGCCCCACCAGTTCTGTATCCAGATCTCCTCAGTCTCCGCTCCAGGCTCCCGAGGCGGCTTCCAGCCCGCCGACCTGATCTCAGTCAGTCAGGGGAAGGTATTCCATCCGGACCTTCAATCCCTGCACCTGACGGCCTGGTTCTTGAGCGGCTAGAGTTCCAGGCCTTGGGTCTTTCTGACGAGGTCCTCAACGTCGTTGAGGCGTCCCATAAGGAGTCGACCAGAAAATGCTATGCCTTCAAATGGAAGAGACTCTCCATTTGGTGTCAGGGCAAGGGCCTGGACCCTTCCTCCTGTTCCTTGGCAAGCATTCTGGACTACTTGTGGTCCCTTTCTCAGCTAGGGCTTGTTGGAGCAACCCTTAAGGTGCACCTGGCAGCCATCTCTGCTTGCAGGCGGGCAGGCAGTCGGTGCATCGCAGGAGAAGGTGGTCGGGCACTTTTTCGAAGGCCTTGATCACATCCCTCCGGTGCGTAGAACCTCCACCTCTGTGGGATCTACTGCTGGTATTGGCTAAGCCATGGGCAAGCCATTCAACCGATGCACAGGTGTGACATTCTCACCTGTCATGGAAGACTGCCTCTTGGTGGCTATCACATCAGCCAGAAGGATGGGAGAGCTCCAGGTGCTTTCCATCGAGTCTCCTTATCTGGTCTTCCACAGGGACAAGGTTGTCCTGCGCCCCCACCCAAAATTCCTTCCAAAGGTGGTGTCAGAGTTTCACCTTAACCAGGTGTTGACTCTGCCGGTGTTCTACCCCAATCACACCTCGGAGGCCGAATATAGGCTCCATACTTTGGACCCTAGAAGAGCGCTCGCTTATTATAAGGAGCAGACAGTTGAAGTTCGGGGAGAGGTTCGCCAGCTGTTTGTTACCTATGCTGAAGCCGCACCTGGCAGACCTGCAGCCAAGCGGACGATAGGCAGGTGGGTCACCTCCTGCACAGATCTCTGCTATAGGTTGGCGGGCATGGAGCCTACCAGAGGGATAAGAGCTCATTCTACCCGCCATACCGCTGCATCGGTGGCTGCTTCCAGGGACGTCCCTATCCAGGAAATCTGCAAGGCTGCTACCTGGAAGTCAGCACACACCTTCATTACCCACTACCACATCGACCTTGAGTCACGCCGAGATGCTGGTTTTGGGGCCTTGGTTCTCCAATCTTTATTTCCCAAGTAGGGGGTGTGTGCCTTGCCTCCCTCCTCCTGGAGAACTGCTAGGAATCTGCCAGATAGTGTGGATGAACAACATATCCATGTCCCTAGAAATACAGGTTACTCACCTGTAACAGGAGTTCTAGGAATGGTATATGTTGTTGATCCACACGACCCACCCGACCTCCCTGGCTTCGACGCACAACCTGGCTTCCAGCGGGCTAGATCTGGCATCATGGGGCGGAGCCGAGAGTTTTACCACCTGGGTGGGTGGGAGGAGCCAGCTTGAACACCTTCCGCAAGATTTAAAGTGGCAAGGAACCTGCCAGGCAGTGTGGATGAACAACATATACCATTTCTAGAACTCCTGTTACAGGTGAATAACCTGTATTTCCTTTCCAGGCTGTAGCTCAGCACCTGCTGGCTCTGTGGTGCTTTCACTGAGCATGGGCAGCAGAACTCCAGTCAGCACTGCTATATTTTTTCCCTCTGAGTAAGAGGACTGTGTGTGTGTGTGTGTCTGACCACTGAGGAAACTAGGGTAGTCTAGAAACTTAAAGGGGAGCATTTATGAAGTGTGCCCATTATAATTTAAAAGCACTTGAAAAGTTCTTTCACATGGGATATTGAGCTCCTGTATAGCTGGCAGTAGTCCGTACATATTAATGATTGTTGGCCCCATATATATATATATATATATATATATATATATATATATATATATATTTCTTAATCAGTTCACAATTTTTGCTCCCATTCAGTTGGCCCCACATCCGACTGCCCCATCGGAATTACCAGCTCCTACTTGCCCGACCCAGGAGTGGCACCTGCGGTGGGGCCGGGTCTTCACCCCCTGCTGACTGGCATTTTCCACTGATTTATACCCTGGAGGCCCCAGGAGTTGGCGCACATGTGCCGAACAGCTCCGGTCACGGCCTCCTTCCCTCACTCCTGGCCTACTGCCTAGGCCCCCCTCCAGCCTCCACTGGGGGTCGCCCATCAGCCGAGGGACGCCACGCTTCCTCCCGGAGAGGAAAGCTTGCCTGTCGGCAGCTCATTCCAGGTCTGCTCTCCCCCTGTGCCAACCTCCGACACACCGGGCCCATTTCCTGAACCTGGGTTCCCGGCGTGGGTCGAGATGAGGTGCCAGCGCCTTAGCCCTCTATGCCACCTGGCCGGCTAAGTTGGCCCCATATTGATACTGTGTTGCCACCATATTTTTAACCTTATGATGTCACTATGATCAAGCTGTGCTTGATTTACTAGGGCTGTGCGAATACCTTTTTTCGAATATTCGGTATTTGGATCCCATGTGTCCGAATATTCGGCCGAATATTCTATTCAGCCACTTTTGCTAATTTATTTTAAAAAAGCTAAATGCCTTCCTCTTTTTCCAGCCCAGATCTGGTAAGATAAGAAGAACCCTTCTCCCTCCCTCAGATAGCACTAAGCCTCTTCCTTAATTCAAGTCGTATTAATAAAGAAAGAGAAGTAAAATCTATCGGGTGACTAGCACCCTTACTCGTTTACGAAGCCGCCACTGCTTCAATATCGCGCCTCCCTCATATACTTTATGCGCCAGCTGTGCTTTGGCAGAAGCTGGCGCAGTTCTTTCTTCCGCCGGGTTGCCTTTACTAATGAAATCATTTATTGTTTCGCGCTATATAGTAGAAGCTGTTCTACTATATAAGCAAGCAAGTGAATGATTTATTCACAAGAAGGCAGCCGGGCCGAGGAGGAGGAGGAGGACGGCCGGCACCATCTGCCTTTTTAAAACTTTAGCTGCAGCAGGGTGCGGGGCAAGCCACTACTGGGGTGGGGATGTGTGTGTATGAGGGCACAGTATTGAACTTAGCCGCCATGGAGGCAGGTGGGGTTGTGCTGCTGCCCATTGAATTTTACTTCTCTTCTTTTTCATTATTACGGACTTGGGTTGAGGGGAGGAGGGTTTGGGTGCTATCTGAGGGTGGGGAGAAGGGGGCTCATTCTGCCAGATCTGGGCAAGGCAGGGGTGGAGGCGAATGTGTCTTTTTACACCTGTTTCCCGAATACCAGACGAATAGTGCCGTATTTGTTATTTGGAATCCGAATAATGAATAGCTCATTATTCGTGGTATTCGGGAAATAATATTCGTTATTCGCACAGCCCTGTTGATTACAACGTAGTTATCCACAGCTTGATCATCAGTGACCTAACAAGATTCTAAAAATGTTGCCAGTGCAATATCACTGTGGGAAATATGTAATAATCAACATCTCTGGACTGCTGCAAGCTACTGAGGAGCCTAGTACCTCATTTAAAAGAGCTTTTCATGGACTTTAAAACTGTGGTGGGCATGGGGAAGAGTACACAATGGGGGTGAGATACTGACAGCAGTAAAAATGGAATGGGACCTGGGGATAATTATATCAGATGACCTAAAGGTGGGCAAGCAATGAGAGAAGGCAGTAAGGAAGGCTGGGGGATACTGGGATGCATAGAGAGAGGCATCAGTAGTAGAAAACAGGAAGTTGTTATCCCTCTGTACAGACAGTTGGTGAGACCCCTTCTGGAGTACTGTGTGCAGTTCTAGAGACCCCATCTCCGCATAGACAGTGTGGAGGCTGTCTAGAGGAGGGCAACCAAAATGGTGCATGGTCTGCACCAGAAGACATATGAAGAAAGACTAAAGGAGCTTAATATGTATACCCTTGAGGAAAGAAGGGAGAGAGAGGACATGATAGAAACTTTCAAGTACCTCAAGGGAATCAACAAAGTCCAAGAGGTAGCATCTTTCAGAAAAGGAGATGTACAAGAACAAGGGGGCACAATTTGAAGATAGAGGGGGGGACGGCTCAAAGGTAATGTGAGGAAGTATTTTTTCACGGAGAGGTTTATGGATGCATGGAATAGCCTCCCTGAGGAGGTCGTGGAGTCAAGAACAGTGAGGGAATTCAAGAATGCATGGGACAGACATAAGGCAGTCCTAGTGGGAGGTAGGAGGAAGTAAGCTGTTGGTTAACTAGGATCTGCACCTTTCTGATAGGTAGGAAAATGGTCAGACTAGGTGGGCCAAGTGTTCCTTATCTGCTGTCAAATTGTATGTTTCATGAGTGTCCCCCCTCCCCCCCTTAAAAGGACCTTTATAACAAGAGGAGTATGGACAGGAAAAGCAGTATGTTGGTGGACAACTATCAAAGAAAAGTAAGTTAAAATTTATTTTTTATAAATGTGTTAGGAATTTAAAGACAAACGCTTGCATAAATCAAATGTGTAATGGCTTGCCAGCGTGCTGGCGCAATGGTAGCACTACTGGTTGTGGCGCTGATGACCCGTGTTCAGGAGTGAACTTGGGGCATTGGAAGAGTTGGCTGGGGGAAGGATGATGGAGCATCTGAAAAACTGCTGTCCGGGGGTTGGGATGCAGAGCCTGGCATTTGTCTGGCCCCCAGTTTAAGCTGGGGGAAAGGCAGCTTGTGACTCCTTGACTGTAAAGGGGGTGTGGCAGACGTCAGCACACACATTGCACCAGAGGATGTGGTGTGCTTCATGACGTCCTTGCATGCCACGCCCCTTGGGGAACCACATGGAGGCGAAAATGCCAGTGGCAGGATGACACCAGACTTCTGCAGGCCCTTCACCTGACGAGCTGGGACCACTGGCCAGAACTAGGTCACATTTGACGGAAAGGGTTAGGGACACCCTCCAGTGTTGCCTGGGGTACGCCCTGGGAGAAGATGGCTGACGTAGATCTCTGTGGATGTTGGGGTGGCACAACTGGGGTGCCTGGTAGATAGATGACTGGAAGGGGAGAAAAAAAGAAAAGAAAACCCAAAAAACAATAACAAAAATGTGTAATGGCTTGACTCGATGTAAATTTATTTTCCACTCAAGTGTTGAAAAGGCTTTCATATCTCTCATGGTTTTGACACTTGTGAGTTATGGTCTGACACCCTTTCTTGAAGATAACTAGCATATCTTGCGTCAGGCTATTTATTTATTTAAACATTTGGTAACCATGAAAGGCACACTGAGCCAGGGCTCGATTCCAGGTTTGACCAGGGGAGAGGGGAGTACAAACATAAAATGCACACAATAAACTACAATTGCAGTGTGGTTTTGTAAACAACAGTTTGATTAAGCGGTACAGAGCAAATACAAGTCATACAGAGTAAATAAAATTCATAAGCCAAATGTCAGAAGAAAAACAAAAGTAAGTGCTCCACAATTGAGCATTGCTTAATAATAGTTAGGGTTGGGTAGGCATTTCTATGTTAAACCCCAAACTTTGCACGTTAATAGATTTGCAGCCATTCAACGGATGTGCACAAAAGTTTGCATGCATGGTCTCAGAGGCAAAATCTATTGATGTGCCTAGTTTCATTCTGGTTGGATGTGTAGGTTTCAAGATCCAGGTAGTGAAAAGAAAAGTGCTTTTTTTTTTTTTTTTTGTGGTTTGTTTGTCAGCATCTAGCGCCCAGACGGTTTGGAATTTTTCTCTCAAATTTTCAGGGTAGAGTGGCCTTGGGCTGGTTTGGTGTAAAAATATTAACCTGTTCCAAAGTTATAAGAATTTGAAAGTTTGGTTCTGGGCATGCTCTATATGTTTTTTTTTTTGGATAGTTGATTGTAATGAAAAAAATAATTTGGTCCATATGAAAAAAGATCTTTTTTCATACAGGGATGATCTTTTTTCTTGAGAAAAAATCTTTTTTCATATGGCCGCCATTTAGTTTCCATTTTTTTAAAACCCATAAAAATCAGACCCTGCAGAGACACCAACACGCGAGTCTTGCTAACTGGGTCTCCGTAAGGCGGATTGTGGAGTTTCGTTTTGGAAAAATTACTCAGAAATGTGTGCGTATGCATTTTTAAATCTTTCTATTGTGACTCAATTTTCTTTTTATGGATGGCCTTATGAAAAAGGAAGTGAGCCATACTAAAAAGGATCCCTTCATATGAAGAAATAATCTCAGCTTTTTTTTTTCCAGATTCTCTTTTTCATATGAAGACATCCTTTTTCATAAGGTTTTTTCGTTCATTTGAAAAAGAATCCATTCATATGAAAAAAGAATCTGAAAAAAAAACTAACCCAAATTCTTTTTTTCATATGAAGGGATCCTTTTTTGTGAGGTTATTTTGTTCATACAAAAAGGGACTCCGTCATACAAAACAAGAATTTGTACTTAGCTTTTTTCAGATTCTTTTTTTTTTTTTGATGAATGGATCCTTTTTTGTGAGGTTGTCTTGTTCATACAGAAAAGGATCCCTTCATACAAAAGAAGAATTTTGACTTTTTTTTTCATATTTCAATTTCAGCAAGCCATAACTCTTGTCAGTATTTGCACTTAAAGGGACCAAAATCAAAACAAAGATCTTAATGAGTACTACAAGATTATTTATTTAAGTTTTGGAGAAACACCTTTGAGCAAAGCTTTTTCACAAAAGTTCCATGTCGTAGTTGAATGAAACAAGGGTCATAGGAGTACAGCAAACATGAGAAACAGGTAATTATATCTCTCAAATATTTAGGGTGTGTGCATGTATATGTGTGTGTGTGTATGTATATATATATATATATATATATATATATATATATAAATAAATAAAAATATACCACTGGGATGAACAGTGATATTTTCTCTGGAGTGAGGAGAAATCCTGATGACATCATCAGAGTGAGGCAGTCACATTCATCCTCACTCTGGAGATGTCGCTGGAGTGAGAATATGTACACTGCAGATAGCATTCTAAAGGAAACTGCTTCAAAAACTGTTTCTCTTTCTCACTAAAGCTGCAACTTACTCAGTTAGCTTTGCAAAACACTCTCGGCTCTGAGTTTCTAACACTCCTAGCCCATTATTGTGCTGACTCTGATCTGAGCTTCTAAACAACCTGAATTCTAAATGAAACTGTTTTACAAAGCAGTTTCTCTCTCTCACTGCTACCTGCAGCAGTTTGTCTTTCTCACTGAGCCTTTGACTCAGTTACCTTTGCAAAACACTGTCATTTGTGTCCCACTGAGTTTCTGACACTCCTAGCCCATTACTGTACTGATCTCAGTCTCAAAACTACCTGAATTCTAAATGAAGCTTTTTACAAAGCAATTTGTCTTTATCAGTGCTACCTGCAGCAGTTTCTTTCTCAGTGAGTGTCTGAATCACTCAGCGTTGCAAAACACACACAGCTGTGTTTCTCACTCCCAGTCCATTCAGAACACACACACACCCCACACATAGAATGAGCAGGAAACACACAGACACAGAAACACAAACAATTTTCCTAAAGCTCTCACCCCAGTGGTATAAACTGCACACACGATGTGCAGATTGTGGGATATAGAAAATATTCTGACTCCTGCATTGTGAGCTGTGCAGTCTCACTCTGCAGCAGTGAGAATATTTTCCATATCCCACTCCTGCCCATCATGTATCCTATATTGTAGGGGATACATGATGAGCAGGAGTGGGATATGGAAAATATTCTCACTTCTGCAGAGTGAGCTGTGTGTTCTCACGAGTGCTGAAGGCACAAGTGAAAATACACAGCTCCCGAGGCAGGAGTGAGAATATTTTCCATATGCCATGATCTGCCCATCATGTGTGCGATTTATACCACAGGGGTGAGAGCTGCAGGAACATTTTTTCTGTGTTTCCTGCTCATTCTGTGTGTGCTGTCAGAGTGAGTGAGTGAGTGTGTGTGTGTGTGTGTGTGTGTGTGTGTGTGTGTGTGTGTTCTGAATGGACTGGGAGTCAGAAACACAGGTGAGTGTATTTTGCAAAGCTAATTGAGTGAGACGGAGGCTCAGTGAGAAAGACAAACTGCTGCAGGTAGCACTGAGAAACAGAACCTGCTTTGTAAAAGACTTTCATTTAGAATTCAGGTTGTTTTTGAAGCTGAGATCAGCATAGTAATGGGCTAGCAATGTTAGAAACACAATGGGACATAGATGAGAGTCTTTTGCAAAGCTAATTGAGTAAGTTGCAGCTTCAGTGAGAAAGAGACACTTTTTCTGAAGCAGTTTCCTTTAGAATGCAAGCTGCAGTGCATTTATCCTCACTCTGGTGACGTCAGCAGAGTATGGATAAATGCCGATATCCTCACTCTGCTGATGTCATCAGGATTTATCCTCACTGCAGTCGAAATAACAGGTTATCCTACTGAGAAAGCTCTCACCCCCGTGGTATAAATATATTTATACAATGTATGTTTTGGGATAAATGACAGTATAAAAAGAAATATCTCAACCGGGTCGTGTGAAGATATCACTGATATCACCACGTTCCTATACGTCATCCTAATGAAACTGAAACAATTTGCTGTTCACTGTTTACCACCTGCAACCTTGCCATCACAATCATCCCTTCACCTTGCTGACCACTGTTGAACATTTTCACTTTTCGCGCTGTCCCTCCGCAATCCTGAGTGCTAATTTCCACACACAAAAAACAAATTCCCATAAAATTCCATGACTCACATTACGTCCCCACTTCATTTAGTTGATCCTGCCATCTTTTTCAAATAAATAATATCAAAAAAACTCTTATCTGGTTCATCCTGCCGTTTTGTCTCGTATTACTGGAGCAGCTACACTTTCACTTTCAAATCTGTAGCATGACCGAGCTCTTTTAATATAGTAAACCGAGGCGCTCCTGCATGTTTAAAATAAGCACTGTCCCAGTGGAAGTTAGAGCTGTCTAGTTTTGTTCTGTTCAGATTTATGTCTGGTTTGGTTGAAAAGCTGTTGCTGGCAATGAGAAGAGAAGTGAAAGCAAGTCACAGCTTCAGTGAAGACTGTGAGCTCAAGCGACTGTTGCTGTAGCAACACTCACTGAGGTTTGCAGCGTCTTCACTAAAGCTGCAAGTCGCTTTTGGTTCTCTTCCCATTGCCGGCAGCAGCTTTTTAACCAAACCAAACACAAATTTGAACAGAACAAAACTAGACAGATCTAACTTCCACCGGAACAGTGCTTATTTTAAACATGCAGCAGCTCCTCATTTTACTATATTAAAATGGTTACCCATGAAAATTGTGACTCAGCAATCGCGAATGCAGTACCGCGACTGCACATCAGCGACCACCACAATAGCTACTTGTGGATATTGGCGAATTACCAAAAATAGCGATCGCGTTCTGCCACTGACTACAGTAATAGTGACACAGAATCACAACCTTAACTCGTACATGTACATTTAGAACTGCCTGTCATAGGCTCAAAACCTACTGCTTAATATGCAACCAGCTATACAAATGTGTGAATTGGATATACTAGAACCACCCCATTCTACCTGCTAAAATTTCATGTCACGTACATATTACATGTCCCTATAGTCTGTAAATCAGCTGGCATAAAGGTTTTCACTGCAGCCATAAGAACATGCTGAGATCTGATCCTGGAAAAAAACATCAAAGAATTCAGGAACATTGGGCACCTCATTAGAGCTATGTTCAGTCAACTCCATAAACCCTACCCATGCCTCTAACCACCTGTCCTTGCCTTCCTCCTGCTCCCTTCCAACTTGGCTTCTTTCCTGCCCCCGTCCTACTTGACCTTTTTTCTATTTGCTTTTCAGTGCTAGCACATCTCTGCATCATTTCACAGCTATGCCTCTGTATCCAAAGCACATTAAAACAGTTCAAGAAAGGTGGATTATGACAAGAGTATGACCTCTGTGAACCCACAGCGAAGGGGCTCTGGGGATTTGGCGGCTTACTCAGGCGCAACAAAGGGGCTGCGGGGATTCGGTGGCTTCCTTCCGTCCAGCAGGACATGACTGGGAAAGCAGAAGGACGTTTACTAAGGTTTGGTGATCGAGGAACACTAAGGGGTTCTCGGAGATTGTGGAGGCACATTTGGGGGAAGTAATTTAAATCTGTGGCAATTTTCTTTACTGGTAAAATGTGGGAGGGAGCTGAGCTGATTTAAGTGCTGCTTTAAACAGTGAGCGCTATTATTACTTGGGTGCGATTTTGTAAGGACGCTAATGTGTTTGCTTGCTATTGTGACGGTCGCTGAAAAAACTTCGCGATTATGTCAGTCGCGGTTTTAAAGTCGCAATTTTCACATTGGACCTATTAAAACAAAGTGGTCACTCACATCACTGCTTGATACCAGCTCTGTCACTCTGCAACAGCCATCAAAACTGCAGCTGCTTCTGAAAGATGGAACACAAGTAAAAAGCAGCACAATCAACCAGATAACACTTTTTTAAGTAAATATTTCTAAAAAACACACATTTTCTAGGCATATACAAAGACAGTGCCTCACTGTAAACCTGTGGAGAATTGCATTAAGTGAGACGTGGCAGGTTGTGTTGCAAGACAAAACAACATTGTGGGGGTTGTATTAGGGGGCCCAAAACATACATTGTATAAACAGAACATGACATGGCCTGACTGAAGATATCATATTTATCTTCAGTCAGGTCATGTCATATCATTCATATATATATATATATATATATATATTATATGTATATATGTATACACACAGTATATAAGTATATATGTATACGTATATATGTAAAGCATAAAAATTTTAAAAATTCCAATAGGATAACACTGGAAGTTTCACAGGCCATGCAACTAAGCAAATAAATTGCCTTTTGGGAGAAGCTGAGGACCTTTGTGCTTCCATAGGCAAATAGATATATTAAGGATACGATTATACTGTCTCAAAAAGCGAGGACTTTTTTTGCAAAAAACTTTTCTAATGCACCTGTTAGGGTTCAGATTACTCCCAACAAAAGTAGGGAAATGTGGTGTTAGGGTTCCAACTCTAATATCCCACCCCACCCTGCAGGCAGCAAAAGGAACAACCACTACAGGTTCATCTCTCATGAGTCTTCACAAATCAGACCTGGGGTGTTCTTTGGGGTCGTCAGCCCTAGCGCTCACTCCATTCTTGTATTATCTACACAGTTCAGCTTCTTTACTGATGGAATGAGGTGAGCATTAGGGTTGACAACCCCAAGGAACACCCCAGGCCTGATTTGCGAAGAGTCGAGAGGAGAAACCATAATTGTTTTATCGTTTGCTGCCTGCAGGGACAGGGTGGGATGTTGGGGTGGGAACCCTAACACCACATTTTCCTACTTTTGTTGGTGTAATCTGAACCCTAACTGGTGCATTAACAAAGTTTTTTTGCAAATATATCACATAGGCACTGAACATGTACTCTCCCTGGAGGAGAGGAGGGAGAGAGGGGATATGATAGAGACATACAAGTATCTTACAGGGAGGAACAGGGTGCAGGAATGCACCATTTTTAAGCGAAAAAGATGTTCCAGGACTAGAGGGCATGGGATGAAGTTGGAGGGAGGACGATTCAGAGGAAACGTGAGGAAGAATTTCTTCACAGAACGGGTGGTGGACAAGTGGAACACCCTGCCAGAGGAAGTGGTGGGGGCTGAAACAATCACGGGATTTAAGAATGCATGGGATAGACATAAAGGAATTCTGGAGGTCAGGGGTAAAGGGCAACAGACTTCCTGGAAAACATAAACTGAACTTACAAACTTAAATGGGCAGACTGGGTGGGCCATAGGCCCTTATCTGCCGACACTGTCTATGTATCTATATGTGGAGATAAATAAAACATGTTATTTATGTTCATGACATATGCAGCATCACAAATAATGTTATTTTTAAAGTTATATATGTCATAATAAGAATATTTAAATGAATGAGAGAGGCTGCTAGACTGATGCTTGTATACTTTTATTTGAAATGTATTTCACCAGATCTGAGGGTGGGTAGTAGAGAAGGAAAGGAGATGCAGCTTACAGCCATGAAATAGATGCATTAAATAAACCAAACATAATTAAATAGGAGCAGCAATGGGGCCACCTTATGGCCCAGCAATAGCACAACCTACTCCGACACTGTGACCCGAATTTGGAAATTCACTTCTGATGCTGGTAACTGGGTAGTTGGTGGCAGCATTTGTCTGACTGGGATAAGTAATGCCATATTCTGTGGCCACGGTGATCCCTGCAATGGGTGTCATCACATTCTGTGGCCACAGTGAGCCCTGCAGAGAGTGGTGCCATATTCCATGGCCACAGTGAACCCTGCAACAGACCAGGGAGGGTACACTCTCCTACTGCAAGGAAAGGCTGTAGCTCATTAGGGTGCAATGCCATGGCACTGTGATGCAGTAGGAAGCTGAAGCACTTCTTTCTCTCTTCTTTTTGTTTGGGTTCCATATATGTGCACACCACACCCTCATGGAAGAAAAGGTAGGAAGAAAATGTGGAAGTAAAAATGGCTTGATCTATCTGAGTGACAGCTGCAAGTACCCTTGAGGCTCCACACCACTTGGAGAGGTCCCTTGAAAGCCATGGAAGTGTTGCTGGAGCAAGATGAGGACAGGGCTAGGGCTTGGGGCAGAAAAAGCTGTCTGGAAAACAATAGGAAGCAGCAGCAATGAAAGGTACATCAAGGTGGTTGCCCCGATGGCCTATTAGTTAAGGCACTGTCCTACTCGGGTTACCACGTTTAGTTCTGAGCCTGTTGTCCAAGTCGGGAGTTGTGGCTGGAGTTGTAGGAGCAGTTTGATGGATGCTCGCTTTTGTCCAGGAAGGAAGACTAGCTGCCCCCTGGTGGCACAGGGGGACATGGTGCTGTTCTGAATAAAATTAGGTTTTGTTTTGCCCCCTGCCCTTTTAAATGTCAGGGCTTTGACATGGTGCCCATTGAGATGTGCCAACACAGAGTCCTGCCCACAGTGTCTTGGTGAGTCACAACTGCCTCTGTACATGCTGCAGGGAAGCATCCGGCATTGCTTCTGCACCCTGGACCAGGAAGTGAATTTCTTTGCCTACCTGGTCTGAAGTCATTCGACACAAGGCCTGGAACGATGCTAAGAGGAAGGACCAGAGTGACTGCTCAATGTCATACGGCACATTGTGGTCATTTGGTGAGTGAAACATTGCGATACAGAGCCTGAAGTGGAGGGTCTCTCTGTTAGCCATGGTGGGATTGTATTGGTGCCAGCAAGTCTAGCAGAACTCGGGTGAGTAGAAGGTGAACAGACAACAATACAATCAGAAAGATAAAAAGGCACATCTAGCACACTTCTGCAGGATCAATATAGAAATCAGCATAACAACATAGCAATAACTACTATATAAAGAGCCAGTGATAAAGCCAGGGTTCTTCACAAAGGAAAGGAAAATTCTACACAGTCTGCTGTATTATGAAACCACGATCAAAGGACTAGCTTACTGTGCATGTGCCTCGGATTCTCTTGAAGCCTACTATTGTATATTTAATCCTTGTGTAATTTCTTGTAAAATATAAATGTCTAACCAAAAAGCAAGAGGAACATTTTGAATTTCTGTCATTGTCTTAAAGATCATATCTGATTCCTTGCAATCTGTGTATGTGCACTGGTACTTAAATAATTCAACATATTACCTCATGATACCAAGGTCAAAGCTCAGATTTACATTCTCTGACTGTCCTTAATCACTGTAAACTGGATTGCACTGTACTTTGATTACATTTCGATTCAGCACCACTAACAACATGTCTTTTGGTCTGGACAAAACAGTTCCATGAAATTTGTGAACACAATCTACTCTGCTAAAGATATAGTTAGTAACTGCATTGATTAACTCTCATTAACAGAACTTCGCTGGAGGAAGGAAAAAAACAGTGTGAAAAAGTTCCTGAGAATGCTGTAAACAAGGAGTAAGCATTTATTTATTTGTTCTAAATTAGCACAGAAAAATATGCATTAAGCTGTTTTGTTCGTAATTGATTGTTGTACATCATACTGATAATCCGTCTGATATGCAGCATTTTATATAAAAGGGTCTTCCTTTTAGAGCTGCACTACCTCTCTATCAAAAGCACAAGTTGCTATTCATTTGAAATGCCCCGATACAGTTTGCCAGTGCTTCAGTCGCTACATTGCCTGCCGGTCAGACAGGACATAGACTTCAAGGGTCCAATACACAGCTGTAATTTAGTGATGTAAAGCTGTTAGAACTACCACTTTGTGCCACCCTTTGAGATTGCACTCTGTTATGCTGTGCACATTGGGGTCGCAAACATTTCCTTGCGCAGTTGTACGGGGCATTGTGATTGTGTAGGGAAAAAGACGGGAGCTGGTGTGCAAATTTTGCACTGTTCCATGCACAAAGACATGCCGGCTCCCACTCAGCATGGTCACCCAGCCGTAGAACTACCAGCAGATCTTATTCGATGGTCTCCTTCCATAGAGCCTCACCTTTGGAACTGCAAGTTGTCGATGTCAGAACCACTAGGAAACATTTGCATAGCTGGGGCTGCCCAAGCTGATTTATGTCAGTGCCACTTATGTAACGAGGAAAGCCCCATATAGCCTCTGTTATTTCTACTACTGTCAGTTAGTTGTTGGATTGAGGGAAACGCATTTGTTGATTTTTATCATTGACGTGTAACCCATTTCATTACTTTAACACTGTATTGTTGATTGCATGCTGCCATCAGTGCATTTGAAAAAGCCTCTGCTTTTTCACTTTCGTCAGTGAAATGTGACAATCTTTAATGATGATGATTCTTACACCATTTGTGTTCGCTGCCTGAGCTTTTTGCATAACACGAAATCCTAATCTCTCATGACTTTTACCAGGCCAAGAACCTTCACTGCCAGAAAGCTTTGTACAGTTTTCTGCAGAAACTGCTATGGTGCATAGGGAGGGTGATTTCTAGCAGAAGGGAGGTGGTGTTGTCACAGTATTGCTCACTAGTGAGACCCCACCTAGAGTACTGTGTCCAGTTCTGGAGGCCACATCTCCACAAGGACATTGACAGGGTGGAAGTAGTTCAGAAGAGGGCTACCAAAATGGTGCAGGAGTTGCATGAGAAGCCATATGAGGAGAGGCTGTGGGATCTCAGCATGTACTCTCTGGAGAAGAGGAGATTGAGAGTCTCCCTCCTGGTGCAGATCATCATGCCGCCTGCACTCGCACTATTGTTCTGCTACTGTCTGAACTGTTTCAGTGTCTTTTGCTCTAGTTGCCACTGATCACATTGTCCAGAACCCAGCCTTTACTGTTGTTTCCGTGGACGTCGGCTGGCTGTTCCTCCTAGTCTGCTACCCCAGCCACTGCCTCAGCCTGTGGTCCCAGTGGCTGCTGTACCTCCTCTTCCACTGGAAGATCGAGATAAGTACAGTCCCGGCTACTGGATGTTGATGAAGAGTAAGAGCACCCTGCTCATGAAGTTGACTTTAGTTTTACTGTCCCTTTCTGTAGTGAAGACACTGGGGTGTATACCCCTAGGTCTCCGTTGGAGGATGCCTCATTTTAGACTCTACTACAGTTCATGCTGGACTTGGTAGTCTTTGCTGATGAACAGGAGGACTCCACTAAGAATGTATGAATTCCTGGAGATCCCAACATCTCCTATGATCCTTTCTTCTTTTTAATCTGCTTTGGAGATGCTATCTTGGCTGCCTGGCACAAAACTCAGTACATTGCCAGCTGTCCCTTGTAAAGTAGATAAACATTGTCTTGGTCCTATTGTAAGGCTTTTTTATACCACCCAGCCTGAAACTGACTCAGTGGTCATGATGGCTACTCATGACAGATCTAGAGCTCCCTGTCACATGAGCTCTTTGAGAAGGAGTCCAGAAAATTGGTTGTTATTGGTAAACAGACTTATGCCTCTCCTCACTGGGCCACGGTATTGCCAGTTATCAGGCTTACATGATTTAATATCAGGACAGCCTCTGGAAGTCTTTACTATTGTGGATAAATTGCCCAACAGCAGTGCTAATACTGAAGTCTTACAATGTGTTTCATATGGTTTGGAGGCTGGTAAGCATTTACTGTGTTCAGCATAGGATGCCTCTGATGCTAGCGTCTACCTACGCAGGTATTCGTGACTGTGTCCCACAGGTTGTATACAACAATTTGTCCTTGGCTCGCTCTTTCATGGCTAGAACCTATTGGACCACCATGTGGAGCTCACTCTGAAGGAATTACAGTCCTCTAAGGTAACCCTTCACTCCCTGAAGTCCCTTGCATCCTAGTCCTCACGTTGGTGTGGTAGTGGAGTTTTCTGCCGAGGTTCCTGCTCCTCCTATGCCTGGGATCCTGGTAGATCTGCTGCAGCTGCCCATAAGCAGCAGTACTCGGGTACTAATTTTAAAACACTCAAGATTTCGAATCTGGGCAGCGCCCCCACTGCCCATCCACCTTCTGACTCCGTTCTGAACCCCACTGCCCCTCTATCAGGGGCTCATGTAGGGGGCAAGATCTCCCGGTTCCTGACAAAATGACAGATCATCATGTCAGCCAGCTGGGTCCTAGATGTTTTGTATGCTGTGACCCCTAGCGACTAAGTTTTCTCTTTGTGTATGGCAGTTTTTGGTGATGGTAAAATGGGGAGCTTCTAGCATCCTTTCCCCTTTGTGTTGTGGCAGTTTTTGGTGATGGCATAATGGGGAGCTTCTTGCATCCCAAACACCGCCACAAACTGTGACTTTGTATATGGACTCTCGGTTCTTGTTTTAACTTACAAGTCAATGCTTTACATAGATATGGAGAACAAGAATTTCTAGCACTGGGTGAAATGTATTTAAAATGATTAGCACCATATAACAGTAATGTATGGATGTAGAAAGATGGATGGAGGGTGCATTGGAATGCAACAAAAAAATCTAGCAGTTACACTGGCTTTGTAGATGATCAGACATGGGCTCCTGTAGTTAAGACTTTTGGGATTTGTGCCTCTTTGGTAGGTGCAAGAGATCTCTATCTTCGGAGCGTAGTTGATATTTCTGATGTGTTTGGACTAGCAGTCTGCTTGGATGGCTAGAAGGAGGTTACATACACTCTTTTTATTTCTTGATATTATGTTTATCCTCCTGGTTGCCACTGCTGCCCTACTCTGTCAGATGATCTCCCAGCCCCATCTATGTCCCATCTGTATCATTTACCTGGTCCACTGGGGGCATTTTTCTTGTGTGTGGTGGGCCCTCTCAGGAGAACAGACAGCCATGGTCTCCCTCCAGGCCTGACAGTTGTGGGGACTGAGGGGCAGTCAGGAGAGCTGGGGCCCAAGAGTGCTGGCACCATCCTGCTGCATAGCGGTGTAGTTCCTGCTTTCTTTTCTGCCCTCTGGGACACTTCTGGCTAGGGCTCCAAGGTGCGCATGCACCCATTTATTCGAGGGACCGTTCGCTGGAGCCAGGCAGTGGCATCCATCTCCATATCGCCTTCTAGCTGCACTACCACCTCTGTTTATCCAGTTGGCAGTGTGGTAGCAGATTGTGCAGCCCTTCCTCTCCAGAGGTGAGAATCTGCTGGGACTTTCTATCTTCCTCTTCCCTGCCAGCCCCTGACATCTTGGGCGTGCTCCTGAACCAGGATCACAGGCACGGGGAGAGGTAATGTTACTTTTGTTGAATCCTATAGTCCTCGATTTAAGCACCTTTTTTTTTTAATGGCTACTATACATGAGGCAGTTGTGTATTCTTTAGTCATAGTCTAATGAATGTCTGCACATACTGTTGTAAGTAAGTGCAGTTTTGCGTAAATCTGTGGCAGTAGGAAAGGCGAGGGAGTGGCTGGCTTCCTAGCCAATGCTGTGCCTTGGTCAGAAAGCAGAGAGTGCACAAATGCCAGCCACTCCTTACCTTTACCCAAAGAGCCCAGTGCCTGTCCTCCATGACACACTCAGTACCAGTGTGGGATTCCAGGTCCCATACTTGGATCCCTGTCTTCCAAGTGATGGTGTAAGTAAGGTGCTGCGCGGTCATGCCCACCAGCAAATAATTTAGCCACATATATTAATCAAATATAATTCTTTTTCATGACATGATTTGCATCAGCACGTGTGGGATAAAGTAATGAATGCCTTATATAGGCAGTTTACTTTCCTAAATAAATTGATGTATCCTTTATGTAGGCATTTTATTATTCTGTGCCTGATTTTCAAATGATTGGGAATGGCGCACGTCACGTGCGCCACCGAGGAATGGTTCAAGGAGCACCAGATTTTCAGATGCCACCTGTGAAAATGGGAGGGGGGGGGACTTGCGCCACACTTGCGGTGAATGCACGGCTGCGCCCTTGTGGGTGGAGGCTTGCACCTTGGTGGTGTTGGTACATCCCCTTTTTGGGGATTCTGGAAGGGCCGCAATGGGTGCAGGGCTTCCCAGGAGTTAGAGCAGCTCTGAGCTGGTGTAAGCAGCCCTACGCGATTGCTGGAGCCGTTGGGAGGGGGGGATGACCCAGTAGCCTCCCCCCCCCCGGGAAGGCACTCTACCCTTCCCTACACCTGCCAGACCATCACAGGAGTTGCTGATGGTCTGTGGCAGGTCTGAGCCCATACCCCCCCCCCTCACGGACTCGCTCTGTCCTTACATCCTTACAGTAGCCCAGTCGGGGTCAGTGGTCACCCTGCCTCTAGCCTGAGCTGTCCCTCCAGTCCCACCTCACCCCTGCGAGCCGGGGCATGCCCCCAGATGACCTGACAGCCACCAGGGTGACTGGTCAGCAGGTCGCCACTGCTGGCTGCTGCAAGCCCATCCGGCGGCTTGCAGCATTCCCTTCCGGTGCACCAGTTCAGCAGCACAGCTGTCTGCTTGCAGCTAACCTGGGAGAAGTTTGGCACCGGGACCCTGAATTTTCCCAAATCAGGTGCAGGGTCCCTGGTGCATTTAGGTTTGCCACAGGGGGTGGTTCGGCGCAGCATGCACCGATCTAATAGCGGCTTGTAAAATTGAGCCATCTGCATTACACTGATGGAGAACATTTAGTTTTAGTAGAATCACCCTGTAGAAAATGTGAAACACAAGTGCTGCCATTTGAATGTTATTAACTCTGAATGATTGGCTATGGCAGGTCACTGGAGAAAAGCACACCTGTAACTGAAAACAGAGTGGCAGTGGAAGAGGAGGAGGAGGAAGATATGGGAGAGGATGGCGAGGATGGCCCTCTTCTAGTTCCTCGAGTTAAGGTGGCTGAAGATGGCTCTATAATTATTGATGAGGAGAGGTAAGATTAAAAAAGGTAAACAAGTGAATAGAAATGTTGCAGCATCTTTTCTTTACCATTGACTTAAGAGTGTTTGCTACACTTGGCTCTGTTGTACATCATTTGCAAGCAAAACAATGAAAAGCACCAGCACTTAACATCCAGAGGTGTCCCAGCATTAAAAAAAAACAAATAAAGTAAAGAGCTGGGCACACACGAACAAGTGCAGTGAGTTACTTTATTGAAGTGCTTATGAAGATATAGACTCACTAGAGCAGGGATATGCTGCTGACCGCAGAAGCCAGATAATCCCATACATATCAATGCCCAAAGCATCTTAGGAAAAGGGTGTATTTAGGTCCCTTTGATTATATATTCACTTTTTGGCTGTTTCAGGATTTGTCTGTGTTAACAGCCTGCATTGAGCGTGCTGCCATAGTCTACTTCCTTTTTCTTTCAATCACCAATTTGAGCACGTTGCAGCTGCATAGTTTTCTACTGTCTTGCTGCTGCATCACATTAATTTTTTTCAGTAGTCCTATGAAAATCCTTATTAGACCAAAAGTAAACTGCTCTGTGTTCTGCTTCTGATGCTATCTTGCCCAGCTTGCAAACAAAGGAACTGAGCATGACAGTGCAGTGTCTTGTGGGAGAATTCTAGTAGGATGCCAAAACTGAAGAACGCACTTTAAGTAGCACACTATGGGCATATACTGTCCTTAAAGTGCAGTTTACTTATAATCTGCATAAGCCCTCTCAAATTCGGCATACTCATTTTAGATGGGTATTATAGTCCAGATAAATATTCTGCGTACTCAGTATGTGGAATACCAAATAGAATTCAAACTGCATCTAAATGCACTGAGTGTAAAATAAATAAATAAATCACCAGTGGTTTCTCAATTTCAGTTCAATGAATGGCTCAATTGCTTGATTTCCAAAAATGTACCATTGCTTCAGTCCATGTAGAGGCAAAGAAGATAGTCAAATAAGCTCATATAAGTTGCATTGGTGAGCTGAATAACTTGGGTCTTCAGACAGCCTTATATAAGTGAATCCAACTTGTTTAACACACTATTTAAAGCAAATTAAATTGCATCTCTGTAGGCGTTTAATGGTAAGAAATGGTAGGAAATCAGTGATCATCTTCGAAGCTACAGTATCTCTTCCATTAGGCTGCACCTTTGGAACTACAACCCCATCAGCACTAGGACCACATGGAAACTTCTGCTAGCAGGGGGCTGCCCATGACGTCATGTGTCATCGTGTGTAGAAATGTGGGCAGCCCCATACTCTTCAGTTCTTTTCCCCCCATCGATCATCCCCGTCAAACCTGCTACTGAAAACATTGTCAACTTGCCATTGCCGTTTATCCTATATTTTGTTATACAAAGTGCTTTCCATCATCTCTGCATGCCACTGAAATCTTAACGATGCTTTATTTTGGTATTGTAAGTGCTGAGATAAAATTTACAAGGAGGATGCACACAAGGTTTGTCTGTGTTGTTTGGGCCTATCTCAGAACGTGAGGACTTGTGAGATCTGGCAGAGCTTTAACCAAGCTACAAGGTGATCCCACAAGAAGGCTCTGTAAAATTTCTTTCTCTTTAAAACTTTAGCAGCCGTGGAGAAGGCACAAGGCCCAAAATCTGGGTCATCAGTCCACTCTGCCAGGTTACGGCCGCCGAAGTCAAAGGTTCAGGAAATGGACAGGTCATCATCACAGCACTCCTCATCATTGGGCCATAAGTACAAGCACAGGAATAAAGAAAAGTCTGTTTCCGAAGCGAGATCCCTGTTGCTACTGAATACACAAGGTAGTTCTAATGTGTCTTTGACCGCCCCCTCAGCTGTCACTGAGACACTAAGGTTGGGGCTTGGCTCAGGTGCTGCTGTACCTACTGTGGACGGTACAACGCCATTGTTGGGCCAAGGTCTGTTGTTGACAAATATAGTAACAGCCCCTCGCCAGGGTGTCGTCAGCACTCAAGCTGTGCTCGTGTCGTTTTCTGAGATGATGTAATGTATTTTGCCTGGCCTGTCTGTGCATCTTGTTATTCCATCTACAGGGTTTTCTGGCTCCCAGCTCCTGTCGACAGTATCTTCCAGTACACAGCAGATTCTTTCTCGGTCACCACCGGCGTCACTGGCATGGACAGCAGTACCGGGAGGCAGTATAGTGTAGTGATTAAGGGCACTGAGCTGCAAATCTGGAGACCTGGGTTTAAATTGTTGCTCCTGGAAACAAGCTCTGGCCTAATGTGCCTTTCTTAGTTAAACTATTTCCCCTTTCCTTGTTAAACAATTTCCCCTTTCCTCTTTCCCTACCTGTCGCCAACAGAGAGAGTGATAAAATTGAATAAAGTCTGCCGGTCCGGTGGCACTGAGGGCTGAGGCGCAGGGCGCTACACCTCGCACCACGCTGATGACCTGTGTTCGGGAATGAGCACGGGCCACCAGGGGTCGGCAGGGGTGGAGAAGGATTGAGTGTCTTCAGACAGCTCTCCTTCTCCAGGGAGGGGGGAGACCAGCAGTTGGTGCTTACTTGGTCCCTCGCGGTCTCTGGCGGATGGCGCACCGAAGCTGTACATGGGTCACGAAGTGGGGCAGGTGCTTGATGGGGCACGCATGGGAGCATGCATGTTTGTCGTTGCTGGCGCCATTCCACGCTCCGGTCCTGAAAAGGGAAAAATCCCCCTCTAAGTGCGCTTGCGGCAAGCAGATTCCCTTCAAAGACTGGCATTCGGCCTGTGTGAGGTGCCTAGGCCCGGACCACCATACCCAGGCCTGCCCCATGTGCCAGCAGTTAAACAGCAGAGACAGGATCCACCGCCAGAAAGCACTCCAGAGTTTCCTCTTAGAAGAGAAACTTATGACCATGGAGAAAGACCCATCCTCTCGAGGAGGGGAAACCTTCACATAAATTGGGAAAGCACAAGGATAAGCACTGGGACAAGGATAGGGATAGGATCCCCCAATCGGGCTTCTGACTCCACCTGGTCAAACCGATCTCCATCCCAGGCTAAGTCTCAGCCCCCCCCTTCGGTTAAGATTAGGACCTCAGGGGGCTCCAGCTCTCTTTCTGTGCAGCTGCTGAGAACCAAGTCTAAGGATAGCCGTCCCTCAGGGTTGGTCACCAAGTTGGAGACTTCCAATCACAACAAGCACAAGTCGGTGACTAGGCCTAGCATTGACGGTAAGGATCAACCCCGGGACACGAATGTTCAGTCTTCCAACCTCCGAAGACCTGGACGTATCCTCCGAGAAAACTCGGAGCTCTGCGTCCCTTGTTCGACATAGAGGCCAAGTTGGACGCCAGATCCATCGTCCGCTAAACGCCCCAGAAACTGGACACCACTCCCACCACCGTCACCAGGCACTGGTCACAGGGGAATGTTGGAGGAGGAGGATGTCTGAGCTCACACCACCGACGACCATGTGTCCGGGGACACAGAAGACATTGGCCTGCCCGATGTCGGTCTACCAAATTATCCGACGCCGGAGCCAATGAAGCCTCAACCGCCGGCGCCTGCCCCTATCGATTGGAAAGCACCAATGCCAGACCCTTCGTCTGACCTTAATTTACAGGAGGTTAAGGATCTGTTCACCTTTTGGTGGGACACCATCAAAAAAAATGTGGTACCCACCAAGCCTCCCGAAGGGACCCCATCCCCTGGAGCACCTCCCAGAGCAGTAGCGCCTGAGCCTAAGGACTCTACGACACCACCCAAGGGTAGGTCCAGGGACAGACGGGCAAAGGCCAAGAGACCTCCACGCTCCAGGACCCCTTCAGGCTCCCCTAGCGATCATGGACGGAAGGGGCCCGGACGGAGATCCCACTCTTTATCGGATGACGACTCACATTCGGACACCTGCAGATCTCCCTCCCCTCAGGGGGAGGGGGGGACAAACCCTGGAGGTATTAGCTGGATGGTGGACGTTGGGGGATGGGCCTGGGACTCCCCCAGAATGGGAGGGCCATCGGGCGGGAGTATAAAATACTTAAAAAAAAAAAAAAAAAAAAAAGCAAACTGAATACAATCCTGACCTCATGATGGAGGAGGATGTTGAGGAGGAGGAGGAGGGATATGAAGGAGAATAGTATGTACTAAGATTCAGATCTTACTTCGAGATATAGCTCTTACAGCAGGTTACACCATAAGGACTGAAGCCGGCAGGCAGCAGGACCCCACGGAAAATGTTTAGCTAACTATACCCAGCGGGGGACTGCCTCTGCCGTCAGATACATCATAAAAGGGGCGGCCCCCCACAGCATATCCCAGTTCTTTTCCCGCCTTCGACTCACGCTCATTGGCTCCACGGATGCCTTCAGCAGATGAACGATGCCAGAAATAATTTTCTTCATTTTTCCAGCGTTTACCCAGCAAAACCGACAAGTACATGTCTGCTTCCCCGACTCCTTCTACAGAAGGGCATCCCTCTAAGTGCGCTTGCACAAGCAGATCCCCTTCAAAGACAGGCATTCGACCTGTGTGAGGTGCATAGGCCTGGACCACCATACCCAGGCCTGCCCCATCTGCCAGCAGTTCAACAGCAGAGACAGGATCCACCGCCAGAAAGCGGAGTTTCCTCTTAGAAGAAAAACTTAAGACCATGGAGAAAGACCCATTCTCTCGAGGGGAACCTTCACATAAATCGGGAAAGCACAAGGATAAGCACTGGGACAAGGACAGGGATAGATCCCCCAATCGGGCTTCCGACTCCTGGGCCAGCACCAGCTCCGCCTGGTCAGACTGATCTCCATCCCAGGCTAAGTCTCAGCCCCCAACCCCTCGGTTAAGATTAGGACCTCAGGGGGCTCCAGCTCCGTTTCTCTGCAACCACTGAGAATCAAGTCTAAGGATAACTGTCCCTCAGGGTCGGCCACCAGGTTGGAGACTTACGACCACCACAAGCACAAGTTGGTGACTAGGCCTAGCATCGACGGCAAGGACTGACCCCGGGACACTGAACGTTCGGTCTCCCAACCTCCGAAGACCTGGGACGTACCTCTGAGAAAAACTTCGGAGCTCATGTCCCTTAGCGGACATCGGAGACTAAGTGGTCGCCGGATCCATCATCCGCTAAATGCCCCAGAAACCAGTTACCACCCTCACCAACGCCACTGGACACTGGTCACAGGGGGATGTTGGAGGAGGACATCTGAGCTCACAACACCTACCACACGTCAGGAGACACAGAAGACATTGGCCTGCCTGACGCTGGTCTGCCAAACGATCCGACGCCGGACCCAACGAAGCCTCAACTGCCGGCGCCCGCCCCTATCGATGGGCAAGCACCAATGCCAGGCACTTCATCTGGCTTTAATTTACAGGAGGTTAAGGATCTGTTCACCTTTTGGTGGGACACCATCAAAAGAGATGTGGTACCCACCAAGCCTCCCGGAGGCACCCCATCCCCCAGAGCAGTAACGCCTGAGCCTAAGGACTCTACACCACCACCCAGGGGTAGGTTCAGGGATAGGAAGGCAAAGGCCAAGAGACCTCCACGCTCCAGGACCCCTTCAGGGTCCCCTAGCGATCACGGACGCAAGAGGCCCCAACGAAGATCCCACTCTTCATCGGATGACGACTCACGTTTGGATGCCTGCAGAGCTCCCTCCCCTCTGGGTACCCCTTTCCCTGAGCCTCACGATTTTCCTTGGTCACCACCTGATGACTCGTCATTTTCAGACATTATGAGGCACATTCAGGAGAACATGGGATGGGAGACAGAGAATTTAGATCCCGAACGGCAACGCCTGGCACATTACTTGAGGCAGAAAGACCCGAAGCCTGAGGTGGTTCCACCCCAGTGGTCCCCAAGAAGGCCGACAGACTTTACCAGGCCCTGCTGGATGCTCCTTATTTAGCTCAGCAACCTGTGGCAGACTCATGTCATCGGTACAGCTTTGCGTGACCTCTCACAAAGGCCCCAACACCCCAGCACCCAGCCACCGGCCCAGGAATCCAAACAATTGGATTCGCTGGACCGCCGTATGTACGAGGCTTCCACGTGCTCTCTTAGGTCCCTCAATTATTTGACGCACATGGTGCAGTTTGAAAATGCTATGTGGGACCAAGGCCAAGACCTACTAAAGGACTTTCCAGATGGCGAGAAGAAGAAGGAGCTGCTTAATCTCCTCCGTATGGGCTCGGTTGTTGGGACCTAAGTCCTCCGAGCCGCTTATGACTCGGCAGACTGAGCAGTAAGAGGTTCCTCAACAGGCGGTTACCTCTGGAGATACTCCTGGTTGAGGGTCTCTGGATTTACTTCAGAGATCCAGAAAGGCATCAAGGACATCCCCTACAACAGCTCTGTGTAATTTGGTGAAGACTCCAAGAGGGTTATCACCAGACTACAAGATGCTGGGTTGCGCTGAGCGGCCTGACTCCAAACCAGCGTCTTCCTCCAAAAGGAAGCAGGGAGGTAAAGATCCGAGAGCTCCCTCGGCCTCTTCCTCCCTCAAGCCTGCTCAGTGGCCGGGCTGAGAGGCGTGTCCCGGCCCGTTGCCTACTCAGGTTCCCCGTGGGGACGAGCTCCCGCATTTCCTCCACTTGGTCCGCTTCCTGGACCTCCAGGGGTCGGAGGTGCTAAGGGTGAGACCTGTCTCGGGTTTGCGAGCAGGTTCCACCCTCCCGAGCTGTTGCCCCACGGGGATCTTGGGGTCCACAGCCTCTTTGTCGGCCTGCTGAGCCAACTTGCCTGGCTGTCTAAATAGGGGTGATCAGGAAGGTTGCGGATCCTCCTTCTGACCCTGGATTCGTGTCCAGGTATTCCTGGTCTCTAACAGACGAGGGGCTTGCGCTCCATTCTTCCGCACGCCTGGATGGTCTCTCTGACTTAGACATCCCATCCTCAGAAAGGGCGTGTGGCTTCGCTCCTGGGTCTCCAGGGCGTACTTACTCCTCGTTCCGTCCATTTCCTGGGAGATTCCTCCCTTTCCTAGGGGGGGATCTCCTTAAGAGTTCCAGGCCAGGCCCTTCGGTCTTTGCCCAGCAGCTCTCTGCGGCATGGAGGGTCCCGGGCTTAACCCCACCCGGATGGTGGCCTAACTACAACCCTTCCAGGTGGAAGGGGTCAATCCAGAGTTCTGGATCTCAGGCTGGTCTCCTGTTATCGGAGCCACGTTGGAACTCGTGCCTTAGCGGGTGATCCTTCTTTGGGACCAGGCTCGACTCTTGAGTCCGAGCGCGGCTCCTGGCGGACAGGGCTGGGGTTCTTCCTCCCGTACCTGGTCTGGTCTGACTGGGCAATTGCGCCCTGACGGGACCTCCTGCTCCTCCTGGGCCTCGCGGCGGCCGGCTCCAGCGTGGTCTTTTGGACCCGCTGGTTCATGCGTTCCCCTTGTGAGGACTGGCCAGCCAGCGGTCACACTGCTGCGTTCCTTCGGACCAGTTCGTGACTACAGCCCAGGAGTTAGGGAACGCTCTCCTTGGGACCATTCCAGCTCTTGCAGGAGAACATCCTGTTCGTCCGCCCCGAGTCGACGGTCTGCTCCGACCGATGCTTCTCGGATGGGTTGGGGTGCCCATCTAGGGGAATACAGAGTGTTCCGCCTCTGGTCCTCTCGGGAGTCCCAATGTCTTTCCTACCCGAGCTCCTGGCGGTCTGCTTTGCTTGTACCGCTCGCTCCATTTGTGCGGGGTCTAGTGGTTTAAGTCCAGGTGGACAACACCACGACCATGTGCTACCTACCCCGCCAGGTTTGGACGAGCCCCTTACATCTTGTAAGGAGGTTCTCCGTATCGGGTCTTTTGCGCAGCTGGGAGGCGGTTTCCTAGCCATTCGATGGCAGGAGCCTCCAGCACCCCAGCTGATGCCCTGAGCCGGACATAGGCTGCGCCTCACGAGTGGTCTTCTCTGCCGGAGGTAGCACAGTATCTTCTCCCTCCTTCCCTCCAAGGAGAATATGAGGCTGAGACTGTCTCATGCCCACCCCCTCAGCAAGGTTTGCTGTAGGGGATGCCGTCGAAGTCGCAGACCCCGGGTCTCTTCTACGCCTCTCCCCCATTTCCCTTGACCTACTGGCAAGGCGAGGAGGGACTAGGCGCAGGCAATGCTGGTAGCCCCAGACTGGTTGGCCAGCTCTGGTATCCAGCTCTCCTCAGTCTCAGCCCCAGGCTCCCGAGGTGGCTTCTAGCCCGCCCGGTCCTGATCTCTGTTTTCAGGGAAAGGGTTTCCATCTGGACCTTCAATCCCTGCACCTAAAGGTCTGGCCCCTGTGTGGTGGGGCCAGGCCTAGAGATCTTCGTCCAAGGTCCTCAGCGTTTTGAGGCGTCCTGCCGGAGTCAGCCAGATATGCTCGCTTCAAATGGTGGAGTTCTGCATTTGATGTTGGGACAGGGCCGGGGCCCCCCCTCCCGTCCCTTGGCTAGCATTCCGGACCACCTGCAGTCCGTTCTTTTGAACCAGGGCTTCGGCCGACGACCCTCTGGGTGCTTCTGTTGGTCTCCCCTGTCTTCCGGGCGCGGGCTGGAAGGCAGTCGGTGGTGCAGAAAAGGTGGTCTGGCGCTTTCTAGGCCTCGATCGCACCTCCCCTTAGTGGAGAGTATCCCCATTCTGGGGATCGTCACTGGTATGGGCTTAGCTCATGGGCAAGCCGTTCGAATCATGCACAGGTGCGAGTTCCCCACCTGTTGTGGAAGAACACCTTGGGGCTACTCTGCCATCCAGATGGAGAGGAGAGTTCCAGGCGCTCCTTTGAATCTCCCTAGCTGGTCTTCCACAGGGACATGGTTGTCCTGCGCCCCACCCAAAGTTCCTTCCATTGGCGGTGGCGGAGTTTTTTCCCTATCTGGGTATTGCCTCTGCCAGGTTCATCCCCATTCACGCTTTGGAGGCCGTATATAGGTTCCCTTGGGGACCCTATTTATACGCTCGCCTACCCAGGGAGCGTAGGGCTGAAGTTTGGGAGAGTTTCTCCAGCTGTTTGTCATCTATGCTGAAGCCGCACCTGGCAGACCTGCAGCCTAGCGGACGACGAGTGGGTGGGTCACCTCCTGCATAGGTCTCCGCTATAGGTGGGTGGGCATGGAGCCTCCCAGAGGGATAAGTGCTCGTTCTACCCACCTTTCCGCTGCATCGGTGGCTGCTTCCGAGGATACTCTGGTCCAGGATATCCGCAGGGCTTCTACCTGGAAGCAGGCTTTACCGTTTTTCCCCTTCCACATCGACCCTGGGGTCACGCCGGGATTCTGGTCGGGGCCTCGGTTGTCCAGTCTTTCTACCTAAGTAGGGGGTGTGTGCCTTGCCTCCCTCCTCCCGGAGAACTGCTAGGAGTCTGCCAATAAGTGTGGATGAACAACATATCCATGTCCCTAGAATACAGGTTACTCACCTGTAACAGGAGTTCTAGGAATGGTATATGTTGTTCATCTACTATTCAACCTCCCGGCTTGACGCACAACCTGGCTTCCAGCGGGCTAGATCTGGCGTCATGGGGCGGAGCCGAGAGTTTTACCACCCGGGTGGGTGGGAGGAGCCAGCTTGAAGACGTTCCGGCAAGATTTAAAGCGGCAAGGAACCTGCCAATAAGTGTGGATGAACAACATATACCATTCCTAGAACTCCTGTTACAGGTGAGTAACCTGTATTTCTTTGCAGATGACACAAAGATCTGCAACAGGGTTGATACACAAGGAAACGTGGAAAGGATGAGAAGGGACTTGGCAAGGTTGGAGGAATGGTCAGAAGTATGGCAGCTAGGATTCATTGCAAAGAGTAAAATAATGCACCTGGGAAACAAGAACCCAGGGAAGATTACACAGTGGGGAGGTAGTAACAACAACAAAAAAGAAGGTCCTGGGGTAATCAAATCAGATGACCTTAAGGTTAGCAAGCAATGTGAGAAGGCAGTAGGGAGGCTGGGGGTATACTGGGATGCATGGGGATGGCATCACCAGCAGAAAACAGGAAGTTGTTTTCCCTCTGTACAGACAGTTGGTGAGACCCCATTTGGAGTACTGCGTCCAGTTCTGGGAGACCCATCTCATGAGGACATAGACAGGATAGAGGCAGTCAGAGGAGGGCAACTAAAATGGTGCAGGGTCTGCAAGAGAAGCCGTCATGAGGAGAGACTAAAGGAGCTTAATATGTATACCCTTGAGGAAAGGAGGAGAGGGGGACATGATAGAAACTTTTAAGTACCTGAGTGGAATCAACAAAGTCCAAGAGGTAACATCTTTCAGAAAAAGGCATTGCAAGAACAAAGGGACACAATTTAAGGCGGTTCAGGGGCAATGTGAGGAAGTATTTTTTCACAGAGAGGTAGTGGATGCATGGAACAGCCTTCCTGAGGAGGTTGTGGGGTCTAAAACTGTGGGAGAATTCAAGAATGCATGGGACAGACATAAGGCAATTTTTGTGGGGGGTAGGAAGAAATAGGCTGTTGGTTAACTAGGATCTGCGGCCTATCCTGTAGGCAGGGAAATGGGCAGACTAGGGGGGCCAAGCGGTCCTTATCTGCCGTCAAAGTGTATGTTTCTATGTTAAGCCCAAGCTTTGCGTGAAAGCTCTACTAAGAATTAATTGATTAAATCTTTAACTTTTGGGGTCTGAGGTTGGCAAACATTTCTCTACTCGGCATGTGACTTGTCTGATGCCTCTGCCAGGGCAGCTGCTTCTGGCATTTGCATGAGAAGGTACTCTTGACTAAGGGTTGCTGATTTTGCAAATTACGTGCAACAAGCAGTTTTAAATGCTCATTTTAGAGGGACCAAGCTGTTTTGGATATGATGTTGAAGAGGTGCTTAGAGGCCTTCAGACATCCAAATTGACCCTCAGGTCTGTCAAATTCCTTTATCCCACACTCCTGCCAGGGGACATGAGAGGGGATCCCTTCATCAGTCTCCTGTCGAAGGTGACCGCCCTACTGTCTGCAGGGCCGTGGTAGGGGTACCCGGTCCTTGTCAGGCCTCCTTCCACCAGGTGCCCATACAAAAGCAGCCAAACAACTCTGCCCTCACCATTTCCGTATGATCACTGCAGACCCCCCCTTCAGCCCCACTGTTGCCTCCAGGGGTGGTTGGGGTGGAGGGTGGGGGGACACTCCCTATATCTCATTCAGTTGAGGGAAGTCACAACAGATGAATGAGTGCTGGAGATAATTGCAAGAAGGCATGCTGTGGAGCTTCTAGAAATCCCTCCAGATCATCCTTTCTCTCCTTCCTGTTATCCTCCTTGCCATTTGTCCCTTCCGAAGGATCTGGCGTCGACCTCTGCTATATGATGGCTGGTAGGGAGCCTCCTGTATGGCTGAAGGCTCATTCCACCATGGATACTGCTGCCTTGGTGGCTGCTTCCAGGGATATCCCTATCCAGGAACTCTGCAGGGCAGCTACCTGGAAGTCAACCCACACCTTTATTTCCCATTACCACATCGACCTTGAGCCACACCGGGATGCCGGTTTTGGGGCCTCGGTTCTCCATTCTCTGTTCCCTAAGTAAGGGGTGTGCGCCTTGCCCCCGCCTCCCTGGAAAACTGCTAGGAGTCTGCCAGAAGTGTGGATAGTACACCATATCCATATCCTTAGAAAAAACGATTACTCACTTGTAACAGTAGATCTTGCACGGAATGATCTCTTGCAGCAGGTAATACACTTGGGTCGTCGCCAGAGGTCGCTGTGGCGCATGGTTGCTCTTCTAGCAGTCTTTTCCAGGGGGCCGCTCACACATGACATCAGCTTCCTGTTTTCTATATTAATGTGGATGGTCCCTGGTATCCTCAGTTCATTTTCCCGCTGTCTTCAGCTCACATGCATCAAGCTAGAGCAACTTCAAACAGCAGTTATCAACGAGAATTTTGAGGAAACGATGAATGTCCAAAGAATTTTCAAGCAAGATAGCGCTATTTTGTTCCTGCCATTGCTGTAGAAAGATCTCCCACTCTGACAACCACACCACTTGTGTAAAGTGTCTGGGACACAACACCACTGCCTGCATACATTGCCAAGATTTTAACCAGGCAACCCGTCGACAACGGCTGCAGGAAATCAAAAACCATTTAATGGAGCAGAAACAGAGACACTGGTTTACCGGGATTGAGAAAGGGCATATTCCATTTTGCACATTGTAAAAAACAGTATTGTCACCGGTGTCTGCTAAGCCAAAATCTGGTTTTACTGGTGTTTGGTTTTGTGTACTTTATTTAACAATTTTTAACTCTGCTAACATGCATTTTAGCAATTTTGACCTCCACTATTACACATCCTTCCATCCTTGTACCAATTTAAAGTTATTTTTAGGTACAAGATGTGATGGCAGCAGCAACACTACAGCCCCCATCCCTAAGGTGTGATGAAACCAGCACTACGGCCTCCATCCCTCAGGTGCGATGGCAGCACCAACAGCACTATGACCTCCCTCCCTCCCTCAGGTGTGACAGAAGCAGCAGCACTGTGGCCCCCATCCCTTAGATGTGATGGCAGCAGTACTACGTTCACCATTCCTCAGGTGTGATGGTAGTATCAGCACTATGGCCCCCATCCCTCAGGTGGGACGGCAGCAGTACTACATTCCCCATCCACCAGTGGTGATGGCAGAAGCACTACAGCCCCACCCCTTCGAGTGTGATGGCAGTAGCAACAATGCAGTCCACATCCCTCTGGGGTGATGGAGTAGTGACAGCACTATGATCCCTTTCTTCAACACCCACACCCACAAGCACAAGTTACAAATGACTTGGTCTCTTTGCTTGTTAGAACTCAGATGTGAATTAATCTGTACCATCACCACTAAGGTGGACTACCTTTGTTTTCCTATCTATAATTTAACTGCCTGAATTGGATTTCTGCCTGTGACACCTCTGACCAGGGTTGGGAACAGACTTGGGTGTTGGAGGGCCAGCTGGTGGGTGAAGGCTTGAGTGTCCAATGACCACTCACCTTCTCCTGGAAGGGAGGGTGGGTTCACAGCTCAGCATTTGCTGGCCCCTGGTGGAGGCCAGAGGCATGACAACATGTCAGCCCTCACTGCAGGAGGGAGCGTGACGGACATCAGCTTGTGCCTTGACATCACGTGGCCTGTCACGCTCCCAATGGGAAAACACCCACTGACCAACCGAAGGACAGCTGTTGGTCCCTCCATAAGCCGGAAGCCCCAGACATGTGTCCGTTCTGACCCCTGCCATGCCCAGGATACACAGGGAGCTCTTTAGGGCAATTCCCCTCCCTAGTAGCCTCCCACAGGGGTAGGGGCCCACTCAGTGAAGGGTTACTTTGGGTTACCTGGTAGCACAGCAGTAAGGGGCAGTGGATGGTGGTTGGGACTCAGCAGCAATGGTAGGGGGCCTTGGCAGGCTTGAAGAAGTGAATCGCCAGGGGGTAGGAGGAGCAGAAAAAAACTGCTTGAATTTGCTTCTTTGAAATAAAGTGTCTTCACCTAAAAAATTCACAAGTGATTAGTGGAGGATGTTCAAATGAATTTATGCATCTCCCAGACATGTGGATGCTTTTTTTTTTTACTTGGTGTTCATGAAAAGGGTGTCTCCCAGTTTTCATGTCTTTGTTCAGATGTGAATTGAGCACTACTCTGCCCACCAGCATCATACAGCCCCTGGGGTCTTATCTTCTGTACGTCATTGACTGTGCTTTCAAAATCCACTGGCCAGACATAAGTACACTTAAATACTTAACATTTGCTGTTTGTTGAAGCAGTATATCGGAAAACATTTTGTTGTCATAGAGACTGAAGCAGCAGTTGGGAGAAAATGTGCAAATTATCCAATTCACCTAAATGGGGTTCTAACTGTGAAGTCTTTTCATAAGTAGTAAGGCAGTTTTTTCTTTGTGAACATACTTTTATTCAGACTAGTGTTCATTCAAACAACTGAGGATTTTGGATGGCCCTACTGATTATAAACTTGAATAAACTAGTTGGTAACAGTGATCCTGCGTTTAGCAATCTACAACCTAGATGCTTATATGCAAAGAATACAATAAAAACCTGACTACAATCTAAAAACAAGCTTAAAAAACACATAAAATGTATCTGAACATTTATCTTTACCTATACAAAATCATTGCAGCCCAAGTAAAACTCAGGTAAATTATATGGTACCCTGGCTACTATTCTGTGATGTAGTAAACATATATTGGTATTTTTTTATATTCTTTGTAAAGCAGGTAAGGCCCACTAGGCAGGACTGTCTGTTTTCAGGAGCGACCTAGAAGCACTGGGGAGGTTAAGTGACTTGCTTGGAGTCACACAGTATGCAAGTGGAGGTTGTGGGAATCAAACCCAGGTCTGCTGGATGTACCCAGTTCATTCACTGTTTGTTACTCTAACCACTAGGCATGGGTGGTTTAAACTGAATGGCTGATTACAACAAAGCAGTGCGGGTGATTTCCTTACTGACTCTATATGCAGCAAAGCAGAAAGAATGCAAAGCACAGCAGCATTCATTTTAAGATGCTGAAATCTGGGTCAGCCTGCTGGTGCTGCGGTAGTACTATTGCTTGCAATGCCAGTGACCCAGGGTCAGAAGTGAACTTGGGTTGCTGGAGGTCTGGCCAGGGGAGTAGGATTGAGCACCTTAGGGACTGCTCTCCTCCTCCTCTGGGGAGGGTGGGCTGCAGGTCCTGCTGCTTTAACTCCACCTGTGTGACCACAGGTGGTGATGCAATGGTGCTGCAGAGTGATCAGGAGGTGAGGACGCTAGCCAGGATCTGGAGCAGTAGCATGTCTCTATGTGACCTACCTCCTTGGATCTCCTCTAGTGCCGGTGCCCTCAGGGACAGAGACCAGAAAACCAGGAACAATCACCCCACATTGGCCACTGGCAGAAGGGACCCAGGTACCCCAGACTTCATAACCAGGCTCCATGAGGGACCCACTGAGCTGCCTGACACATACTAAGGGAGTGTGGAGGGGTGACCTGGGTCCCCTTCCTTCCCACCTGGGGGGGGGGTACAATCCAGGCAGGATAGGGAAAGGACCACAGGAGCTCATGTGCATTACCTGGGGGTGAAGCTAAGGGATACCCAGTCTAGGGATCCCTGAAAAGTGGAGACTGATGTTGTGAGAAGGGGACATAGAAAGAGAAAATGAAAAAAAAATGTAAAAAAATGCTGAAATGTTTGAGATTCTGTGCAGTGACATGCAATTTCCATGAGGCACCGGTACAAGAATTCAAAATCCGCAAACCAAGCAGGATTCCGTGATTGTTACCGGTGTTACCGGTAAAATTGGAAAACCAGTGTTCCTGAGCAGAAATGGTCTCTCATGAAGAATCAAGGGGCCCGTCCCAAGAGCTCCCCCTCCATTGATTTTCATGAACTGCACAAAAGGAGAAGAAGTCCTCCTCAGCCTCCGAGCGAGCCTTCGCCGACCAACCACCATTACAGGTGCCCGTCGATGATGCATTCTCAGACCTCCTCATCGACGGGCGTATATACACTCTTGTCGATGGCGCTTTTCAGCCCGTTAACGGCAGCCTGTGATGAACCTCTGGTGAGTTCCTTCAACGTCCCATCGACAGGGGCTCTTTTCCTGTTGATGGGGACATCATTTTCACTTCATAATATCGTTTTCCAGGCAGCTCTGTCGACGAGGAGTTGCATTCTACTGGGAAACTGACTGCATTTGCCATGTATACTGCCCCTCCACCTTCACAGGTGCACACTCACGGGCCAGGTGGACAGGGATTGGGACCCCGGCCTTTACCACCCAGGGGCAAGACCTGCTCAAGCTATGTGTCCAATTCCCTTCACAACCCCCCCTCCCGGTTTCCCAGAAACCCTGTCTCCCTACCACCCCCCCATTCCCAAGTGGACGTTATCTCAGTAGTCCAGCACGTCTTACATGCCATGCGGCATGCTCAGCCCTCCGATCCAGGAGTGCCGAGCCACCCATCCTTTTTCCGTACTCCTCTGCCTAAACGTTTCCAGTGTGACAGAGACCCTTCACCACCCTGGTCATCTCCCTTGTATATGGATGACTACCTGTCAGATGGGGCTGAGTTTCTGGTAGATTTTACTGGAGATCTGGAGGATGAGGAATTCCAGGACATAGATTTCCATCCCCATTCTCCCCTATTGGAGATTTCATCCCTAAATGAGGATTTATCCAGGCAGGTGGCTGCCTCTTCTCTGGACGACCCATCCTTCTATGAGATGATGGTCCAAATCCAGAACATCATAGGATTCTCTACTACTGAACATGACAAACAATGTAAGGATATGGCAGGCTATCTAGCATTACCAGAGGATCCGGTCTTAATGGTACCCCCACTAATCCAAACCTACCAAAATGCTATGCTTGCAGCCTGGAACCAGCCTTGCAATGTTCCGGCTATTCTTTGCACGGCGGATCATCTCTGCCAGGCTCCTGTGGATCATCCCTTTCTATCCACCACTTCTGAAGCAGATTCAGTGGTGATTGCTACCGCTCATGATCATACTGAATGACTGAAACACATGAGCTCCTTACCTCCGGATAAAGATTCCCATAGGATAGACTATATGGGGGGGAAAAGGTATTCCAAAGAGGTACCATGAATCTTAGAATCCTAAATTATATGGGACACATGGTCAAATACCAGCATATACTCTGGTCCTCAGCCATTGAATTAGTTAGTAAACTCCCTCCTTCACAGGAAAGGGAACAATTACTGGCTACAGTATCTACTGGCAACTCCATTTCCTGACACCTACTTCGTTCGGGATATGATGCGGTCGATACTTTGGCACGCATGTCAACAACTGGCATTACCTTGCGTCGCCATGCTTGGCTTCGCGTCTCAGGTTTTACAGCTGATGTACAGCATAGAGCGGTCAGTGCCCCCTTTAATGGATCCAAACTATTCGGTCCAGGTACCCAAACACTGATAGATTATCTCTAATCCTCAAGAAGAACTCTGCACACAGTGCATAGCATGTACCATACATCCCAGCCATCATACCATCCTCAATCTTCTTTTTATTCCAAAAGAGGTGAAAAAAACAGAGGTTCTCATAAAAGGCGGATTCTGAGGTTGTTCCAGTCTACTAGAACCAACACTTCTATCGCCAAGGGCCCCCGCTCCCACCGTCCTGGTCAGCCTGCCTCCCAGTGACCAACTGGGGCTCTCTCCACGCTTCCTTGACCAGGCCTTGGAAGCCGTGGACGGTCGTTTTGCCCTCCACTCAGAGGCCTGGAAAACGATCACATCAGATGAGTGGGTACTTCAGATTATTCAGAGGGGTCACACTCTGGAACTACTTTCCAAGCCTCCCCCTCACCTCCCTCCGGCCAGCTGTGTCCATTACCCACCTCACCATATTCCTATTCTCCAGGAGGAACTGCAGGCTCTTCTAACTAAGAAGGCTGTTTACCTGGTACCCTCTGCAGAACACCAGAAGGGGTTTTACTCCCACTTCTTCCTGGTACCCAAACGAACTGGAAATCTCAGACCAATACTGGACCTCAGACAATTGAACCTATATGTCCAGTACAAAAGGTTCCGCATGGTCACCCTAAATTCCATCATGCAAATACCGAAACAAGGGGATTGGCTATGTGCACTGGATATGAAGGATGCCTACCTACATATCCCTATCCATCCTGCCCATCACAGATTCCTTCATTTTCACCTGTTGTGTCCAATTTCGAGCACTTCTGTTTGGCCTCTCATCTGCCCTGAGAGTGTTTACCAAGTGCCTAGCAGTAGTAGTAGCAGCAGCCCTACGATGGGAGGGGCACTTTCTCTTCCCATGTCTGGACGACTGGCTCATCAAGGCAGAGTCCAAAGCCTCTGCTTTTCTCCCTAGAAGCAACCCTAACTCTGTTCCAAGCTCTAGAGACTACGGTCAATTGGCCGAAGTCCAATCTGACCCCTACACAGTTGCTCCAATATATAGGAGCGGTCCTAGACACTGTCTCTGCCAGAGTCTACCTCCCAGCCAACAGACAAGATGAGCTTCTATCTCTGGCTTTCCAGTTTCAGACCCAGAAAGTACTCACAGCTCGATGCATGTTAGCCTCCTAGGACACATGGCCACTACCATCTCTATGGTAGCATTTGCCCGTCTGCATGAGACCAGTTCAGTGAGTTCTTCAGAACCAGTGGTCTCAAAGAACAGGAAATTTTGAAGACAAAATCAGTCACTCCCATGTTGTGGTCCACCCTAGTATGGTGGACTCTCTGCGACAATCTATGTCAAAGCATGCCCTTCCAGTTGCCCCCACCCCAGCAGACATTGACCATGGATGCATCCCTGGAAGAGTGAGGTGCACAGCTGGGTCCTTACAGGACACAAAGCAAGTGGACCAATTCCATCCCTCATCCCTACATTAATCTCCTGAAGCTGAGGGTGATTTGCTTAGCCGTCCAGGCCTTTCAGCCTCACTTGTCTCTGGGACCATTGCGGATTCAGTCAGACAACACCGCAGTAGTGTCCTACCTCAACAAATGAGGTACGAAATCCCATACTCTGTGCAAAAAGACGCTTGCAGTCTGGCAGGAGGCCATTCGGCAACACCTTTTACTGATAGCTGTCCATCTACCTGGATGTCACAACCTCCTGACTGACCTCTCTCTGTTGACAGTCATCCCCACATGAATGGACACTTAATAATGAAGTGCTTCAGAAAATCTTTCATCTGTGGGGGACCCTGGAACTGGATCTGTTTGCCTCCCCAGTCAACCAATGTCTACCCAGATACTATTCCATTATCCTGAGCAAAAAGGAACAGTCTATAGATGCCCCATCCCAAGCGTGGACAGGACTCTTATTTTATGCTTCCCTCCTTCCAACTCCTGCAGCAGACTCTACTGAAATTACAACTCGAACCTGCCACCATGATCCATATAGCCTCTCTGTGACCTTGGCAGGTGTGGTTCCCCCTCCTTCAACAGTTCTGTGTGGAGGAGCCCGTTCCGTTGCCAGTCAGACCAGATCTCTTGACCCAGAATCAAGGGACCCTTCTGCATCTCAACCTGAAGGCAGTACACCTTCACGCTTGGCTCCTGAGGATGCTTTCATAGCACGTTTACAAGTGTCCTCCCCTGTTGCCAATATATTACTGGTCTCACATAAACCAGCGACCAGGGAAACCTATAATGCCAATTGGAAATGCTTTTTCATCTGGGCTGCTTCCTGATCATTGGATCCCTATTCCTGTCCACTGACGAAAGTCTTGGATTATCTGGCCTTCGATTGCTGATACAGGGTTAAGCTATTGCTCCACCAAAGTCCATTTGGCCTCTATTTCGATCTTCCATGAACCTGTGGATGGCAGATTACTGTATCAATATCTCACTAGCCAAAATGTTTCTAAGAGCAATGTTACATATTAAGCCACCTATCAGAAGACCCAATCCTCCGTGGGATCTCAATTTTCTAATAGAGAAATTAACTCTTGAACCCTCTGAACCTGCGACCACTTGTGACCTCCATTTTCTTTCTTGGAAAACACTGTTCTTAGTGGCTGTCACTTCAGCTCGATGCATTTACAAGCTCCATGCCCTCATATGTAGAGAACCTTACTTGATTTTCCACAAAGACAGAGTGGCACTTCGTACCAACCATTACTTCCTACCTAAGGTAGTATCAGAACACACCTTAAATCAGTCTCTGGAGTTACTATTATGTTATCCTGAACACTCCAATGGAGGTGAACACCTCTTACATATCCTAGATGTCCACCGTATATTATGATTAAGGCTGTATTATTTTCACGGCATGCACGGAATTCACACTTTCCGTGAAAATGGTGTGTTGCCGTGAATTCCACCAAATTCTGTAAACCAAGTGTTTTAGCCATTTTATTTCCCGAGGAAGCAAGAGAAACCAACCGCACATTCACCTGTTTGCCTCTGACTCTCTCTCTTTCACTACAACCCTTCCCCTCGCCTCTACCACGTGGTGCCAGATTCACCACTGGCTGCAGATCTTACTTCGAGACACAGCTCTTGCAGCAGGTTACACCATTAGGACTGAAGCCGGCAGGCGTCAGGACCCCACGGAAAAATTCTAGCTAGCTATCTTCAGCAGGGACCGCCCCCGACGTCGGTCCCGCCTTCCGACGTCAGGCGTAGTACATAAGGGGGCGGTCCTGCCAGATTCCCCACTTCTTTCCCACCGTCGACTTGCATGTCTCGACCCTTCGGTTTGGTTTCTAGCGCACGACGCGTGGTAAAGTGTTTCTAGGGACATGGATATGTTGTTCATCCACACTATCTGGCAGGTTCCTTGCCGCTTTAAATCTTGCCGGAAGGTCTTCAAGCTAGCTCCTCCCACCCACCCGGGTGGTAAAACTCTCGGCTCACTCATGGCGCCAGATCTTCCTTACGGCAGGACTCAGGTTCCCTCATAGCGCTCTGTGATTAAGTTTTGGGCCTAAATCCTTGGTTTAAAAAAAAAAATTTTTTATAACTTTACCTGCGGTCTTCTTCCTTACAGCGGCTGCGTGGACCGATCGACTCCCGGATTTCGGAGATGTCCCTGTGGGCAGAAGATGTCTCGGACGGACCCGCACTCCACGTGCGTTTATTGCCTTGGCCAGGAGCACGACCCGCAGGCTTGCGACCTGTGTTCCTCCTTCTCGGTCTACGTCCTCGAGGACCGCGCTGCCCGCTTACATCTGGGGCGTCCCGAAAGAAGATTTCCTCCAGTCAAATCCAAAGAGGCCCGACTGGCGGTTTCCGCGGCTGCGGGATCCGCCGAACAACTAGAGAGGTTGGTCGCCTTCGAAGAGCAGGCGGCTCAGGCCGCGGCTTCCTCTTCTGCGGCCTTTGTCCCTCTATCGCTCGGGACCTCATATTCAGCTTCCTTTAAGGAGCTTTGCTTGACCCTCTCAACTAAAGGCGAGGGTCCTACTTCTTCGAGTCCGTTTCATCGGTCGAAGAAGTCTAAGAGTAAGTCTCATCGTCGACGCTCTTGGGGAGCGGGAAGATCCCTCCCTTGTGCGACGGTGATCCGGTCCAATTACTTCGGCCACTGGCTTCACGGTGCCCCCGTCAGGCCAGGTGACTGAGACTCCCGCCGACGTGGTCGAGATTTTTCTCGACCCGTTAGATGGGTTGTCGGCTGGAGAAGCCGAGAATCCCTCCTCCCCGGTTCCACCGGTGAGGACTGAGGATATCGTCGGCTCTTCCGTACCTGTGACTCAGGAGCCGTCGGTTTTGCCGACCGAACCGAGGGGATTGCCGATCCTTGGCTCCCCGCCTCGCCGACCTCGGCCTGGCCGAGATTCTCGTCTCGGTCTCGGACATCTTACGGTCCAGCCGCTCCATCGACATAGACGGTCTCGGTCGCGTACCGCGCAAGCGTCCACCGCTCTTCCTCGTCTTCCTCCTCGGACGGAGGAGGAAGGTTCCGGAAGCTACCAAATGAGGACCTCATGTGGCAACAATTTTTTTGGCCAATAAGCCGCTCAGGCCTCTTCCCCGCCATTAAGTGGTTGCCACCGACCAGGTAGTGGTCGAGGAGCCTGTTTCAGGCCAGTTGTCCGACCTATTCCAGCTGCCCCACCAATTGTGGTGGAACCGCCTCCACCTCAGCCGACAGTTGGGGCACCGACGAAAGAGTCGCGGTTGGCCCAGGGCCTTCCCCGTAGGCTGTCGGTCACTCTCACGCCTGACAAGCCTCGGCAAGTGGAGGGTGGCTCAGGCTCCAGGCAGCTATTCGACAACTTGTCGGAGTCGGATGACTCCTCCCTGTTCTCCAGGCGTTTTGACTTGGGAGTCCTCTGGGGGGCAGTCAGTGGATGATAGCCCTTCGTCCTTCCTGGGACTTCTTAGGCTCATCTCAGATTCCACTGGGATGAAGCTTGAACCCGTATCCAAACGGGCCAGATATCCACTCACCGAGATTCTGGACTGAGGGGATTCTCCCACGGAGGCCTTTCCAGTGGCCGAAGCCATTGTCGGGCCGGCCCTGGAACTTTGGCAGCATCTGGCTTCCTGTCCTGCGCCTTCGGCCAGGGTGGCCAGGAAGTATGCGGTCCCTACTGGCTCTCTGTCTGGGTTTTCTGAACACCCCTCGGCTGAAGGGCTGGTCACGGACAGTGTTTTCCGGCGTGCCGGTAATGCCAGGGACGTGGACAAACCGCCCGACAAAGAGTCCAAGAAATTGGACTACTCGGGGCGCGGAAAGTGTATGCTGCCTCTTCTCTTGGCCTTTGTCAGGCCAGTTCGGCCGTCCTCATGGCACATTTCTCCCATGCCCTGTTGGGTTCCCTGGATGAGGTTGTCCCTCATCTTCCCGCTGACCTGCAGACTACAGTCAAGCAGGTGCAGGATCAGGGCAGGGCAGTAGCCAAGCAGCAGCTCCAGACTGCTCTGGATATAGGAGACTCATGTGCCTGGTCAGTGGCGGCCGCTGTGGCCATGAGTCGGCGGGCGTGGCTGCGAATATCCACCTTTACCTCAGATACCCAGCACAAGCTTGCGGACATTCCTTTCCTGGGAACAGACCTCTTCGGCCCTGGAGTGGAAGGCCACCTCCAGAGGATCGAAAATCCAATGCCACCTTGGATTCGGTCTCGTCCGCGCAGAGGGACAAGGGTCATAAGCCCCAGCCTAAGCCCTTTCGTCCCTCTACTCCCGCCGCACGCCCTGGCCCAACAACAGCGTCAGGGCCAGCAGGCTAGACCTTGGTATTCCAAGCCCAAGCCATCAGCTTCCTCTAATAGGAAGCGAGGAGGAAAAGGCCCTGGTGGTCCCCAGGCCGGTCCTTCCTCCAAGCCTGCTAAGTGAGGGGCTGAGGGGTGTCACCCCCATCCCCGTCTCCTCGTCCCTGGTTCCCCTGTGGGGACGGCTCCGACACTTCCTTTCCGCCTGGTCCGCTGTTACCACGGACAGGTGGGTTTTGGAGGTGGTGGGAAGAGGCCTGCCTCTGGAATTGAGCAGGCTCCACCCTTCAGGCAGCCGCCGCCCGGCGCTTAGGTCCCCAGAATCTACAGGCTCGTCGAGTTGACATCGCCCTCCTCCTTCAGAAGGGGTGATAAAAGAGATAGAGGACCCTCCACCAGAACCAGGGTTTGTGTCCAGGTACTTCCTGGTCCCGAAACGGACGGGGGGCTGGCGCCCCACCTTAGACCTACACGACCTGAACAAGTTCCTAAGGTCTCGAACCTTCAGAATGGTCACTCTGGCTCAGATAATGCCATCTCTGGAACACGGCGTGTGGTTCTGTTCTCTGGACTTCCAGGACGCGTTCTTTCACGTCCCTATCCGTCCGTCTCATCAGAGATTCCTCCACTTCAGAGCGGAGGGATCCTCTTCAGTTCAGGCCATGCCTTGACCTTTCTTCAGCTCCCAGGGTCTTCACCAAATGCATTGCAGCGGTGACAGCTTTCCTCTGCGGCGCCGAGGGTCCAGTGTACCCTTACCTGGGCGATTGGCTGATAGCAGCCCCCTCCAGGTTGGAGGTGGAGCGGTCCAGAAATCTGGCCCTCCGGGTTTGCTCTCAACTGGGTCTCCTGGTCAACGAGGCCAAGTCGGAACTCGAGCCGAAGCAGGTGATATCCTTCATCGGGACAGAGCTCGACTCTCTTTGAGCCAGATAACGGCTCCCGGCGGACAGGGCCGAGGTTCTTACCTCCTTTGCCCAATCATTTCTGGTTGGGCAATCGGCATGAATGCCGGGACTTCCTGCGACTCCTGGGTCTTATGGCGGCCTGTACCAGCGTAGTCCGTTGGGCACGCTGGCACATGCGCCCCCTCCAGTGGGGTCTGGCTGGCCAGTGGTCACAGCGTTGCGATCCTCTGGACCAGCGCGTGTGGACAACCCAGGAGATGTGGAACGCTCTCCAGTGGTGGACCGTTCCGTCCCATCTGCAGGAGGGTATCCCGTTTGTCCGCCCCGAGCCGACGGTCTCTCTAACGACCGACGCCTCTTTGATGGGTTGGGGTGCCCATCTGGGGGAACACCGAGCACACGGCCTCTGGTCCCCGCGGGAGTCCCGATGCCATATCAACCTGCTGGAGCTCCGTGCGGTCCGTCTAGCTCTCACCGCCTTTGCTCCGTTTCTCCGGGGTCAAGTGGTCCGGGTCCAGACGGACAATACCACGACTATGTACTATCTAAACCGACAGGGCGGGACGCACTCCATGCTCCTATGCAAGGAAGCTCTCCGCATTTGGTCACTAGTGCGCAGTCTGGAGGTGGATCTCCTGGCCATCCATGTGGCAGGAGCCTCCAATACCCTGGCCGATGCCCTGAGCCGGATAGGGGCTGCATCACACGAGTGGTCTCTCCTGCCGGAGATAGTACAGGACCTGTTCTCCCGTTGGGGCACACCTCTGGTGGATCTGTTTGCCTCCAGGGAGAACGCGAAGCTGAGTCTGTTTCATGCCCGCCCCCCTCAGCAGGGTTCGCTGCAGGGGGATGCCTTCTCGAGGCAGTGGACCCCGGGCCTCTTTTACGCCTTTCCCTGCTCCCTGATTCACAGGGTCCTGCTGAAAGCGAGAGGACAAGGCGCAGGTGATTCTGATAGCCCCAGACTGGCCTCGCCAGTTCTGGTACCCAGATCTCCTCAGTCTCAGCTCCAGGACTCGCGGCAGCTTCCAGCTCGCCGGACCTGCTCTCAGTCAATCAGGGGAAGGTGTTCCATCCGGACCTTCAACTCTGCACCTGACGGCCTGGTTCCTGAGCGGCTAGAGTACCAGGCCTTGGGTCTTTCCGACGAGGTCCTCAACGTTGTTGAGGCGTCCCGTAAGGAGTCGACCAGAAAATGCTATGCCTTCAAATGGAAGAGGTTCTCCACTTGGTGTCGGGAAAAAGGGTTGGACCCTTTCTCGTGTCCTGTGGCAAGCATTTTGGACTATCTATGGTCCCTATCTAGTCAAGGGCTTAGGTCGACGACCCTTAAGGTGCACCTGGCAGCCATTTCTGCTTACCGGGCGCGGGCCGGTCAGCAGTCAGTGGCGCAGGAAAAAGTGGTCGGGCGCTTTTTCAAAGGCCTTGATCACATTTCCCCTCCAGTGCGGGAACCCCCACCTCCGTGGGATTTACTGCTGGTACTGGCAAAGCTCATGGGCAAGCCATTCGAACCAATGCACAGGTGTGGTCTCCCCCACCTGTCGTGGAAGACCGCCTTCTTGGTGGCTATCACGTCAGCCAGAAGGATGGGAGAACTTCAGGCGCTTAGCATCGAGTCTCCTTACCTGGTCTTCCACAGGGACAAGGTTGTCCTAAGCCCCCAACCGAAATTCCTTCCGAAAGTGGTGTCGGAGTTTCACCTTAATCAGGTGTTGACTCTGCCGTGTTCTACCCAATCACACCTGGGAGGCTGAATATAGGCTCCATACTCTGGACCCTAGAAGGCGCCGCTTATTATAAGGAGCGCGGCTGAAATTGGGAAGAGGTTCGCCAGCTGTTCGTCACCCACGCTGAAGTCACGACCTGGCAGACCTGCAGCTAAGCGGACAATAGGCAGATGGGTCACCTCCTCATAAATCTCTGCTATGAGTTGGCGGGCATGGAGCCTCCCAGAGGGATAAGAGCTCATTCTACCTGCCATACTGCTGCATCGGTGGCTGCTTCCAGGGATGTCGCTATCCAGGAAATCTGCAGGGCTGCTACCTGGAAGTCAGCACACACCTTTATTTCCCACTACCACATCGACCTTGAGTCACGCTGGATGCTGGTTTTGGGGCCTCGGTTCTCAATCTCTGTTCCCCAAGTAAGTATACAGGGGTGTGCGCCTTGCCTCCACTCCTCCCGGAGAACTGCTAGGAGTCTGCCAGATAGTGTGGATAGACAACATATCCATGTCCTAAATACAGGTTACTCACCTGTAACAGGAGTTCTAGGAATGGTATATGTTGTTCATCCACCACGACCCACCCGACCTCCCCGGCTTCGACGCACAACCTGAGCTTCCAGCGGGCCAGATCTGGCGTCATGGGGCGGAGCCGAGAGTTTTACCACCCGGGTGGGTGGGAGGAGCTAGCTTGAAGACCTTCCGGCAAAATTTAAAGCGGCAAGGAACCTGCCAGATAGTGTGGTTGAACAACATATACCATTCCTAGAACTCCTGTTACAGGTGAGTAACCTGTATTTTCCTACCCTAGATGTCCACCGTATATTATGATTAAGGCTGTATTATTTTCACGGCATGCACGGAATTCACACTTTCCGTGAAAATGGTGTATTGCCGTGAATTCCACCAAATTCTGTAAACCAAGTGTTTTAGCCATTTTATTTCCCACGGAAGCAAGAGAACCCAACCGCACATTCACCCGTTTGCCTCTGACTCTCTCTCTTTCACTACAACCCTTCCCCTTCCCTCTACCATGTGGTGCCAGAGTTCCCAACCACCAGCCCGGACAGGATGAATCCCACATCAGGACATTAGCAACTCCCGAGAGTCAAACTGTAGCAAGTGCAATTATTGCTGTGGACTGGGGTGCGAACTTCAAAGCCATCTACCCCCAAAAGCCTTTTTATGCTTAGCGCGGTATGTGCTACAGAAGTGTAACTCTCTGAATCTTCATTTGTTAAGCCTGTACCACGTAACTGTTGATATAGCCTCTTCAAGCAACTGATGCGTTTAACTAATTTTTTAACTATTGTTTAATGTTTTTAAGTAATTAAAATTCCTACAGTGTAACTAAAAACTTTACAAGTGTTTTTCCGTGAAAAACATAAATTTACCCGTGCAGGAGCCATGAAAATGGGCAGTTTTTACCGTGAAAATAATACAGCCTTAATTATGATACTATACTAATGGAACTAAATCGATTAGGAAGACTTCTCAACTTTTTGTTACCTTCGCCTCAAGCAGGGAAGGTCTCCCAGTCACTAAACGGACCCTCTCCAATTGGCTAGCACACTGTACAACATTTTGGTACACAAACTACAACAAGCCATTACCAGGACTTATCCAAGCCCATTCTACCAGAGCTGTGGCCACCACTGCGGCCTGCTTAAAGGGGCCTCTATCATGGATATCTGCAACGCAGCTACCTGGGCCATGATTCATACTTTCATGAAGCATTACAGTTTAGATGTTGCTTCACGCCGTAGGACGGCCTGTGGCCGTGCTGTCCTCCAAGGCCTCCTGTCATAATCTGATGTCACAGGGCGGCGCCGAGAGAGTTACTACCTGCCTGGGTGGGAGGAGCCAGCTTGAAGACCTTTCCGCAAAATATTTAAAGAGAAGGGATACTGCCAGAAGTGTGAATGTACACCATATACCACTCCTAGAACTGTTGTTACAGGTGAGTAACCTGTTTTTTTCCGTACAGTGTTCCAGGGCCTACTTTGCTGAAGAGTCGAGCTACTTCTGTAGTCAGTCCTCCCATGAGATATTTTGTACTGCTCTGGACTCGCCCAATGTGTGTGTCTCTTTGGAGCAGATAATCCTTGAAGAAGGCAGATTTGTTACTTACAAATAACTTTAGAGACGCACTATCCCTGCCCTATGCCCCCCCAACCCCCACCGCCTCGGACTGTAGTGTTGTGGTTGGTCCTTTCTAGATTGTTGCTTAGCCTTTCTATTATATTTGCTACCTCTGTGGCTCCGTCTGATTGGCTAATTGATTTGTTGCCTGTGTGCTTTGCCATGGCTGGATTTCTCTCCATTATTCTGCGGCTGAACCTGAGATGGAGGTGGAGGGGCATGCCTGCGGCATAAAGGTAGTGCCAGTGCTTAATGCTGCACTTCAGCAGTGCTGCTTTGCAATGATGCCCTGGCCCTCTGGGGAAGGGTGCCAGAAATAAATTAAATTACTACTACCTTGATGTGGATGGTTCCATGTGTTGAAAGATCTTACTTAGAGGGAAGCTCTTGCAGCAGGTCAGCATCGGTAGGACTTAACCGTCAGGTGCCAGGACCACACAGAAATTTTCTATCTAGCAGTCTACAACGGGGGACCATGAGGGACCACCCACTGCCGACGTTGGCCTATCCTATAAAGGTGAGCGGTCCCCCACACCCTCCTCAGTTCTTTTCCGCCGTCAACCCCTGCATGTCGGACCTTAGTGGACACCGCTGCTTTAGTCGACCACCATTTCCCACGCTTGCCGCCCTTTTTTTATTTTCTTTATTTTCTTTAGTTATAATATCGATTTTTTTGGTGTTACTGATGTCGAGTTTGTCTTCTCCGCCTGCCTTGTCTTCCGACTGCTCCACAAAATGTGCCTGCGTCAAAATAAATTCCTGAACAAGACAGTCACTCTACTTGTATCCTGTGCCTAGGCCCCAGCCATGACATTGAAGCCTGCCAGATCTGCCAGAAGGTCAGCCAGGCCATTAGGAGACGCCTAAAAATCCTGCAGAGCCATCTGATCAAGCAGAAGTTTGTTGCGATGGAGGAGGAGCTGCAGGCTGAGAGCTCTTTGGCTTCGCCAGTCCAATCTTCTGGGGCTTCCTCCTCGTCTCAGTTCTGGGAAAAATCTGGCAGGAAGCACGAACACCAGGACCGGGACTGGTTTGCTTCCCATTAGTGGTCTCCACATAAACCTAAAACTGTGTCAGGTCATCCTCCCATGGTGGAGTCGGCCCCTACTGGTCCTGCCACCTGCCCCATCTCTGTCACAGGCAGCAGCTCCTCGGGGCATGGGACTTTGTCTCCTGCTCCTCAGACCCTGACGCTCAGGTCCATCACTTCAGCGGGTTCTCAGCCAGTAGGGTCGGCCAGTGTGGCGTCGGCTTCTGTGCCATCCCCCAGCCACTGAACTGCATGCGTTAGTTCCCTCTAAGGGGTTCGAAGCCAGTCCTTCTCGGCAGCACCCACAGCAGACTACTGGCATTTCTTCCCATCCGGCATCCCTCTGCCTTCTCCAGGGAGGTCTCCTCCCCCCCCCCAGGTGCTGTTGGAGCAGCTTGCGGGCTCGGTGCCAGTCTTTTCTTTGCCGCAGCTTGCAGGCCTGGCGCTGGTCCCACAGCCTACGCCTGCTGGCCCTTCGTTGGTGTACCGTACGCCGGCCCCGACCGTAACTTTTCCTTACCCAACGCCGGTCTGCCCTTATCCACCAGTATATAATTACCCTATGCTGGTGGATTACATTGCCCTGTTTTCTGCATAGTGGTCTTTCATGCAGAAGCAGACCCCCGCTCCCCAGGGCCCACCTCCAGCGTCCCCTTGGCAGCCTGCCAGGGATCTTCCACCCCCGGACTGGGAGCAGCTGGGTCTCAGCAGCTTCCATACGACTGGGTCCAGCGGGTCCGGACCCAGCGCTGGCTCTGGCACTTGCTAGGATAGGCATCCGCCAGCAAAAAGTGAGCCTGATGGGCCATATGAAGCGGATGAGGATGACTCTGAGTCTTTCTCCACCCGGGGGGCTCTTCAGAGGGTGAAGAGCCCATTAAGGTGGTTCCTAAGTCCCCTCCTGATGATCCATCATTCTTGGACATCAAGAAGCACATCCAGGCCACCATGGGCTGGAAAACGGAAGAACAGGACTTAGTGCGGTGTCACCTAGCCATTTATTTGAGGCAGCGTGGTGCCCTCCCTGTGGTTGTGCCCCCCCCACCATTGACTCTTATGAAGCTGTCACAAGGGTGGCTTAGAATCACCCCTCTACAACTCCAGCGGTGCCCAAGAAAGCAGACAGGCTCTCTACCATGCTCCGGCTGGTAAGCCTTTTTTTGGGGACCCAGACCAAAGCTGACTCTGTGGTCATCAACGTGGTGCATGACCGCACCAAAGCCCAAGCACCTCTGCACCCTTCCTCCAACAGGGAATCCACACAGCTGGACTACCTGGGCAAGTGAGTCTTCTTGTCCTCCACCCAGGCCATTAATTATTTAGCCCAAATGGTCCAGTACCAGAATATCCTCTGGGACCAGGCCAGGGAACTGGTTCAGGCCTTGCCTGATGACCCGTCTAAAACACAGCTCGCCCAGGTCATCAAGGTGGGCTCCGACATAGGGACTCACGTCCTTCAGGCAGCCTGTGATGCCGTGGGCAGGGGAGCGACCACAGGCCTCTGGTGCCATTCCTGACTCAGAGTGTCCAGCTTTGCATCTAATGTACAGTCTAGCATTTTGGACACCCCCTTTCAGTGTTCTGTTCTATTTGGTGTGTGTGTGTGTGTGTGTGTGTGTGTGTGTGTGTGTGTGCAGGATATAATTTCCTCCCTTCAGGAGTCCAGCCACACCCTCCAGTCCATTCATTCACTGTACCATTTTATTTATTTATTTACTGAAAAGTATCACTAGGAATGGCATGCTGAGCAATACAATTGTTCATCTCCTGGTGCGTCCTGTGGGGAGAAGGGGGTACATGAGAAGAATCAGCGTAGCAGTACAGAGCAGAGCAAAGCAAACATGTACATTATGCGATGAAACAACAAAAAATGCAAGGAGTACTATGAAGATTGTTTATCAAAATGCCCTAGTGGCATACTTATTTTATTTATCAGTCACATAATCGGAATTACAACGTTAATAATACAGAGATAAAATAAGTACAGTACAGTGTAATGAAGTACACAACAGTACAGTAAAGTAAGAAAAAAGAAAAAAATCTAGGGCCTGGAAGACCCAGCATTCAACAGTGGATATATACAGCATAATATGATCTAGGGTAAGTAGTTTAACCTAACGTCGACAAGGTGATATACCATCTACATACACGAATAAGGTGCTAATTATAATAAGTGGTAGAACAGTTAAGGAGCACAGACAGCGTTAGGTGAAGTATGAGAGAAAGAAGAGTCAAGTGCAAGGAGGGGAAAGAGTTGGGATAGAGACGTAAAGCAGGGAGTATAGTCAAGTTAGGTGAAAGGATAGAAGAGGGGAGGTATCAGTGTTCAAAGCAGGTACAGTTGGGAGAGAGGAAATGACATAGGTAGGAAGAGAGTGAATGGGGGCTAGAGGAGTGTCTAATTTGATGAGGCAGTTGGTTCCAGAGTTTTGGGAATTGGTACAAGAATGCTGATTGGCCAGCTGGCATACAGTAGAACAGCAAAGGATGGCCAGCGTTAAGAGTGTCCTGCGATCTAAGGGAGTGGGAGGGGGGAAGGAGTGCTAATAGAGGATCCTAAATGGAGTGGGAGAGAGCCAAACAAATATTTAAACACTGTGTGAGAGGCTCCAGTTGTCAAGAGACGGGAAGGCTAAACCATGATATAAGGTGCAGTGGTGAGTGTTAAGAGGAGAATTTAGGATAAAGCGACGGAAGGAATTTAAAGAGGGTGTCCAGTCTGGTCAGGGAGGACTTAGGAGCAGCACTATAGACTACGTTGCAGTAGTCAAAAATGGGGGGAATCATTTTCTGCACAAGTTTATGCCTTACCGTAAGTAATAGATAGCTACGATTCCTGTATAAGGCACCTAACTTAGGGCGCAGTTTTTTCAGGATAGCATCCACATGTACAGAAAAGTTATGTTGCTGGTCAAGCCACACACCATGGTAGCGAAAAGAAGTAGAATCCTCTAGTGTAGTCCTATCAAGGGTGTGGAAACAGGGTAGAGAGGGAAGCCTTGAGAGTCTCTGCCTAGCCAGAGGTCATAGAGAGAGTCTTCTTGGCATTGAGAAAGAACTGATGTGCTCTAAATCAGTGCTGGACATTGTCAAAATCGGCCTGAAGTCTGGTAGTTACATCTGTGAGGGACCTTCCTGAAGTAAACAGGACAGTGTCGTTGGCGTACGTATGGATAGAGTAAGAGTTGCATACCTTATGGAGGTCATTTACGAAGATGGAGAAAAGTATAGGGCCTAATACTTAGCCTTGAGGCACACCAGTATTTATAGGGAGTGGGAAGGAAATAGTCTGCAATTTTGACTGACTGGGACCTACCCGTTTGGTAGACGCTGAACCAATTTACAGCGGAGTCTGATAGGCCTGCAGTAGATAAGTTATTTAGAAGGAGAGGGTGAGATACAGTGTTGAAGACATAGAAACATAGACTTTGACAGCAGATAAGGACCGCTAGGCCCATCTAGTCTGCCCATTTCCCTACCTACAGGATAGGCCGCAGATCCTAGTTAACCAACAGCCTATTTCTTCCTACCCCCCACAAGAATTGCCTTATGTCTGTCCCATGCATTCTTGAAATCTCCCACAGTTTTAGACCCCACAACCTCCTCAGGAAGGCTGTTCCATGCATCCACTACCCTCTCTGTGAAATAATACTTCCTCACATTGCCCCTGAACCGCCCTCCTTCTATCTTTAAATTGTGTCCCCTTGTTCTTGTAAGTCTCTTTTTCTGAAAGATGCTACCCTCTTGGACTTTGTTGATTCCACTCAGGTACTTAAAAGTTTCTATCATGTCCCCCCTCTCCCTTCTTTCCTCAAGGGTATACATATTAAGCTCCTTTAGTCTCTCCTCATACGGCTTCTCTTGCAGACCCTGCACCATTTTAGTTGCCTTCTTCTGGACTACCTCTATCCTGTCTATGTCCTTGCAGAGATGAGGTCTCCAGAACTGGACACAGTACTCCAGATAAAGACCTTAGCAAGATTGACAAAGATAGCGGAAGTGATTAGGCCACAGTCCATTTCTGAAAAGATGGAGTCAGTGAACCTAAGCAGAGAGGTGGTGGTGGAGTGATCTCTCTGGAACCCAGATTGGAAAGGTGTGAAGAACGAGGATTCAGAGAGAAATGCAGTGAGTTGAGAGAGGACCATGTGCTCCTGTAACTTAGCAAGAATAGGGAGGAGAGAGAGCAGACGATAATTTCCATGAGAAGTGGGGTCACCACCCTTAGGCAATGGGAGGACAATAGCATACTTCCAGGCAGTTGGTATAGTAGCTGTCAAGAAGGATAGATTTAATAGATCTGCTACTGGATAGGAGATCCATACCCAACCTAATACTGGTCAGCGGCCATCTTTTCGGCGCTTTTCCCATGGAGAGGCCCGCCTACCCGCCAAAGGTCAAGGCAAACGCATAGCGGCATCAGCCTCATCCACAACCTGCTGCCGCCCTCCTGGAGCTCACTCCTACCTCTTGACTCCGTAGCCAACCCCACCTCCAGAAGGGGTTCTGGGGGAGGCTGTCGGGGGTCGGTTCTCCCTTCACCTTGATGGATGGAGGGACATTACCTTTGACAACTGGGTACTGCAGCTCATAGAACATAGCCACACCCTGGAGCTTCTCGAGTGGCTTCCAGAAAACCTTCCAGGAAACTCATCCTACCCCCTCAGCTTATTTGTCCCTCGTCTGGGAGGAAATTCAGGCTCTTCTGCAAAAAAGGGCCATAGAGCCCATCCCTTCGGCCCAGCGGGACAGGGGATTCGACTCCCACTTCTTCCTGGTCCCCCAAAACACCAGGGAACTCTGGCCCATCCTGGATCTGGGTCATCTCAACCTATACATAGAATACAAACGATTCAGCTGGTCACCCTTCTGGGGTTGTTGCCCCTCTTGCACCGGGGAGACTGGCAGTGTTCTCTGGACATGCAGGACATATCTGCATATCAGAATTCTTCCTTCCTATTGATGCTTTCTCCGCTTCCATTTCCAGGGAGCCCATTTTCAATTCAGGGCCCTCCCTTTTGGCCTCTCTTCAGCGCCCCCAGGGTCTTTACCAGGTGTCTGGCGGTGGTAGTGGTGGACTTGAGGCAGGACTTCTTCATGTTTTCCTACCTGGACGATTGGCTGTTAGTGGTACCCTCCAGGGACTGTCTTGTCCAGAATCTGAAGTAAATCTTCCGCCTCTTCCAGGTTTTGGGTATCACCATCAATAGGCTGAAGTCCTGCCTGTCTCCTTGCCAGCGCCTCTAGTATCAGTAGTTTGCCAATTTATTTCTTCAAATTCAAGCAGTACCACACTGATGATTATTAGTCAGTGTAACTATTGGAAGAACAGCAGCAATCCCCGCTCCAGCCGCTCCAAATGTGGCCGGTAACAGCTTCAGAAACAAAAATACCAGCACCAAATCAACGTAGTGAATGAAGGCTTTATTAAAGTGCACAAATGCCATACAGCTCAGTCCTCTTGACTGGTTTCACTGTGTGCTACAGCGTAATCAGGAGTGACTTGAGTTGGTGCCGTTATTTTTGTTTCTGGAGTGTACCTCTTTTTGCTTTCACAGTTTGCAGACTATTGATGAGCGCTGTTGTCAGCCAGAGTTTTAAACAGAATCAGCGTGAGGAGATGAGCTGGCACTGACGTGAAAGTAGTTACCGATCAGCAGCTCGTTACCCCTCAGCAGCTCGGTTCACACAACAATCTTCAAATGATTCCAAGTGCAATTTGAAATGACAGAGGTAAACAAGCAGCGGGAAAACCAAGCAGTTAGTGAATGAGAAATTGAGATGTCACAAACAAAACAGCATTTCAACAGTGTAACTAATATTACACTGAAAAGACTGGCACACAGCACACTAGGATAAAGGTTTAAGTCCACCTGTGGCCAGGAACTGTTTCAGATGTTTGTGATTTATCAAGTCATTCTGAACAACATCAAAAGATTCCTACATATTTTTTTTCCAGTGCAGTCAAAGAAGTGAGCCAGTACGATAGAGAATTGTCATCTACATCTAAATAAAAGTTATTTATAATTGACATTAATACCGTGTCATTAGTGTAAATTATCATAGATCAGAACAGTCCCAGATAACTGGGTAAGTATGAAGAAGACATGTTTAAAGATAACTGTGTTACTAATCTGTGAATTTCTTTCGCATTTCCAGTCTGACGGTTGAAGTAAAAAGGACAAAGGGCCCCATTGTTGAAAATGGTGATCCAATCTTTGAGCGTGGCTCCTCAACCACCTATTCCAGCTTTAGGAAAAATACCTATACTAAACCATGGTCAAATAGAGGTAATTGTTCATTAAGCTCACCATAGAGCAAATGTATTTTCTGTGTTATAAAGTGTGGTATGCATGCAGTATCATTGACATTTGATTGCATCAGGTGCCTGTTTGATGTGCTTTTAATTTGACACTGTCAACCTTTAATGGCATCATATTTTTTCTAATTAAAAAAGACACATTTATGATTACTTTTATTCTGTAGAAGTTGCTGCTGTTGCTTTTTTATTTGATCTGCTTCCTTTTTTTTCTTTTTAAAACATAAAAATATGCTATTAGTGTAATTGAACCAGAACCTGTTTTGTTTCAAATCCTTAGATACCTCTTACTGCATCTTTCCTGAATTGTAGGGACACCCTTACGTAGTTTAGCCAGTCAGGATGTGATAGTCTCCTCCCACTGCATCACGAGTATCACAAGCCCTCTCTAGTGGGGCAGGACTCTGCACCACAGCGAATCCCTCTTGTGACAGAGGTCAGGGATACCCCATCTCTGTCCTTTTAGTATGTTCGCTGTTTCATAACTGAGCATACGCCAGAGGATCCCAAGGCTCCCCCTTTCCGTGCGAGGGGTGCAAAATACAGTCTCGAGTCTATGTTCCTGGGAGAGAACCCTCTCGGCCACTGCACAACGAACCAGAAATGTCACAGGTGTGTATAGTCCGTCAGGGGATTCCCTGTAACACCGTATTTTGTGTCTTTCCCCAGAAATGCAGAGACCGGTTCAAGCCCTCACAGACCCCTCCTGAGACCTTTCGTATTCCCACTCCTTTCATCCACAGAGTCTCTTGTGGTACTTTATTTTGGTAATGCTTGGCCGTTAAAGCAGTCACACAGGCGTAGTATGGTTTGAACAACCCTCTCCCAAAATAACACACACAAAAGACACTGGCAGAATTATCTCAAAATTAGCCAAAAGCTTTACTAATTAATTAATAAATGCAGTAAATAACTTAATGACAGATAAATGCAGACATTGGGTTACAGGATATGGAAAATAACATGGAAGTATACACAAAAACTAAACTTTGACAATTGTAGTTTGAAATTTCTACTTCAAGTCCTTAGTTGCTGAATTTGAAGTGCAAAGTGTTCCTAAAAGTGGTAGATGAAAATCTTAAGTTCTTTTTGGTCCAGGAGAGTTCTTGAAAAGAAATGTCTCTGCTCCCTCAGCAGATGGGGTCCCAAGCGCAGTGTTCTTTCGCCAAAGTCAAAGGGTAAAATGGCCCTGATTAAAGTCTTGCACTCCTGTTTTATGAGCTTCTCAAAGGGCAAGTCCAGTGAATATTGGCTTGTCCTGTGATTGACTAGCATTCCGTCTCTGTGGCTGTGCACCAGTCAGCTTTTAATATTATTTACAAAAAACAAATGTTCTTCTCTGAATAGAAGAGAAAAAGGGCTGTAGAGGCAAACCAGTTTGAACCAGCCCGGGGATAGCATAAGCCTCTCTCTAACCCCCCCTTTATTGACCGTAATTAAACTACACTCAATACAGCTATTTACTTAAATGATCTCTTTCACAAGCAAAATGAGATACCTGGCTTCCCAGCTATACCTAATTAGCCCTTTTGTTTCTTTTAAGTAGTTTAATCAAACTTCAATCCCTGTCTAAGCAGCTAACAGTTTCTCTGCCTAGTAACAAGAAAATCACATAATTTTGGGGCCCATGTCCATGGGGTATTTATATTTGCATCAGTAGTCACTGTTGACCCAGTATTTTTTTTTTAACTTACTGTTCATATACCCCCTCCTCACCACGCCTGCTCCCTCCCTCAGGGACTCCAAAGGCGACCGCTCAGGCTGCGCCGAAGATCGCGAGGACTTCCGCTCCTCTGCATGTCCTCCCTCCTTCAAGCCCTCGGATTACCCCCGAGTGGGGTAGAAGGGAGACCCAGAACCCTTCCATCCTTTGTTCAAAGTGGGTGGACATTGAAGGGCTTCTCCCCCTATTGCCAGTCACCGGCGCTGGGGCCCATCTCCAGGAGCTGACATGGGGTTTTACTGCGTTTTCTGGTCCCCACCCCTGGAGATGTCGGCACGCAAAGAAGGACCAAGGAGACAAAGGCACGCTGAAACATGTCTTCGCTCCGGAACCTCGGCCAATGTCCACCCCTCCCTGTATCTTCTGCTTTCCCATCTACACCTCCACTTGTGGTCACCCAGGTGGCAGTATAACTGCGGGGACTGCAGCCCTCCCTCCCCGGAAATGAAGAGCTGCCCTCCAGGCAAGGCAAGACGATTTTTATTTATAGGGCACCCATTACCAGAGGTTCTGGGTGCCTAACAACCATCAATAAAATAGAACAAACAATTAAAATGCGATTAAAAAATATCCAGAAATAACAAAATACAATTTATAGCTCAACATCTTCCTTCTCCTCCGGCTGGCCTTCCAGCAGCCCAGGCTTGCTACCAAACCTGGGTCACTGGTGTCGCAAGTGGTAGCTCTACTGCTGCGCTGGCGGGCCGGCTGTTGTTGACCCAGTATAGCCAGGACTGGGTTGGGATTTGAGTGCATCTCTACTAAATACTGTGTTTTGAAACATACTAATCCTACATAATGTTGTTTTTCATAGCTGCTGGGGTGCATTTAATGATCTTTTTTCACTAATAGGGGGTATTTACATTTGCATCGGTAGACACTGTTGTTGTCCTAACATAGTCAGGACTGGGTTGGGATTTGAGTGCATCTTTACTAAATACTGTATTTTAGAACACTGCTGTTAACCCAGTCATACTTAAAACTTAACCTTCATTCGCAGTCAAGAACTCAGGTTGGGATTTGATTGATCAAAAATTCTGACTTACCAAAGCCAAAACAGTAAAACCAAATAGAAGGAGGATGTGGGACCAGGACAAGTACACTCAGTATAGGAGCAGGGAGGGGTGGGTGAGGAGGCAGGCTGGAGGTTTTGAAAGTCAGAGAAAGAGGGGGAGAATAGTCAACTGCAAGTAATGTGGGGTGGCGGTATTCTTGGACATTATGTGGAAAGCGGGAGGCTGCCTGGTGTGCAGGTACCTGGAGCAACTGAGGGCTGAGATAAACTGGCTAAGGTGGAATCTAAAAGGGGTGGGTTGGAGAAATGTGAACGAAATAAGGGGGCAGTTGGGGGCTGCTACAAACCGAGTAGGCGGCATATCCAGGAGGAAGGCGGGGGGTGCCAAGGCATCTGGAAGTAGCGGATTCACATAGACTGGATGGTGCTGGAAATGGGGAATGGCAGGAGGTGAGGAGAAATGGGAAATGGAGAGGGAAACCTGTACATGGAAACTGTGGAATGGCAAGGGCTAGGGATGTGGAAGCTTCCCCCAAGGTAAGAGGACCTGCATCAAATACATCTGCGGCACTGGCAGGTTTGGATAGCCACGTGGCACAGGTTGTGGTGGGGGGTTTAACCGTGAGGAGAGAACCAACTATAAAGGAACAGGGGAGGTGAGTTGAGGGGAGGGAGGAAATAAAGGGCAGAAGGGAGAGCAAAAAGGGAAGGAGAAGTGGCACAGTAGGAGAAACCATGGAGTGGTGCCCAGCCAGGAGATAACACAGCAGGAAGATAGCAGGGGACAGCAGAGTAAACTAGAGATAAGGGGGACAGTGGAGGAAGTAGAGCAATGACTGAGTTCGTGCAGTCGAGGAAATGGGAGGAACCAGGATCAGTTGAGTGCGGGGGGTAGCTCATCAGGGGCAGCCAGGGGGACAAAAAACAAATCGGTGATAAAAGAATAAGTGATGGTCTATGGTGATTCCATCATAAAGGGTATACACTGGGTAAGAAAACAGGACCCAAAACACAGACGGATCTGTCATCTGTGAACCCGGGATGGAAGTGGGGAAGGCAGGGTCTAGGATCATGCAAGACGCAAAAAAGGTGGGGGGTAACTCTCACTTGATTATACACTTGGGAACAAATGATTTGGTGGGAAATGAGGTGGGGTGGTCCAGCAAAAGTTCAGGGAGTTGGCAGACTGTTGCAAGATGGTAGTGATCTCTGAGTTATTCTGGTCCTCAGTGCCAGCACAGCGAGGAAAGGGAGAATAGAGGACTTTAACGAATGACTGAGGGACTGGTGCAGAGGGATTTGTTTGTGTTGCAGGATGGGGAAACAGGCAGTTGGATGAGGGACTTTTTTTAAAGGCTAGGCTGCACCTAAATGAGGAGATGTCAGAGGTCCTAATGGAGAAGCTAAGAGAGTACATGGATGGGGTCTTGTATTTAAACTGTTAGAGGGGGAGTATGAGACAAGGAAGGAAGAGAGGATAGGTGAGGGAAGAGGGTACCTAGCTGGCACCCCCCCAAAAGTGGGGAACAGGACTAGTACAGGGGATGGTGCAAAGGGAGGGAAAAACATATGGAGAGCCATGTGTGCAAAGGCCTGCAGATTGGGCAACAGAATTGCAGACTTGGGGGCTGCCATAGCTGGGGGAGGGGGACCTGGAATTGGTGGCCATCACAGAAACTTGGTGCAAGGAGCACCAGGACTGGGACTTGGTCATTCCATGGTTTTACTCTGTTTAGAAGGGACAGGGAGGGGAGTGGATGGTAGCACTTATGTGAGGGAATACATAAAGGCTACAGAAATGCAAGGAGAATGAGGGGAGCGGAGGTACTGTGGGTAGCACTGGAGAGGAAGAAAGAGTCAGTAATATACATGGGGGTGGTGTACAGACCTCCAGCACAGGGAGCTGAGGAGGGTTGGGACCTGTTGCAAGCAATACAGAAGATGGCTAGCAAAGGAGAGCTGTTGCTAGTGAGGGATTTCAGCCTTCTGGATGTGGAGTGGAGCCTCCCAGCAGCGACAACCTTAAAAAGCAGGGACATTCTGGACTCTCTGCAGGAGGTGTGCCTAAGCCAACTTGTAATGGGACCCACTCGGGAGGGTGCGGTGATGGACCTGATACTAACAAATGGGGACAGTGTCAATAATGTAGAGTTGTCAGACCACCTGGGGACCAGCGACCATCAGTCAATGAGGTTTAATTTAAGAACTGGGCTGGAGACAAGCTGCACCAAAACAAGGGTCCTGGACTTCAGGAGGGCTGCCTTTGAGAAAATGAGGGTATGCTTGAGGGGCGCTCTAGCAGAGCTAGGGGAACAAAAGAGGGTGGAGGAACAGTGGGCTGCAATAAGGCAAGGAATCGTTAGAGCTACCAAGCTGTATGTCAGGCTGGTCAGCAAGGGCAGGAGGAGGAGGAGGAAGTCAATCTGGTTCACAACAGAGGTAGCGGAAGTGGTAAGGGCCAAAAAGCGAGCCTTCATAACATACAGAAGAACTCAGAAAGAAGGTGATGGGGATTGTTACAAGGAGAGGAAGGGAAGGCGGTGAGGCAGGCAAAGGCATTAACAGAGGAAGCTGTAGCCCAGACAGTTAAGAAGGGGGACAAAACATTCCACAGGTACATTAACGAGTGAAGGAAAACAGGAGGGATAATTAGGCTGGGGGGGGTTCACGTAGAAGAGGGCCGACAGAAAGCAGATATACTAAGCAAAGTACTTCTGCTCAGTATTCATGGAAGAGGGGGCGGGGACAGGGCCGAGGATACAGGACAAGAGCACAAATGGTAAGGAGGTGGACACCAGCCCCTTTACAGAGGAGAGAGTCCTGGGTGAGCTAAAGAAGCTAAGGGTGGACAAGGCAATGGGAGCAGATGCAGTGCACCCCAGAGTACAGAAGGAACTCCGGAAGGCGTTGGCTGCACCCATCACTGCATTATTTAACTTATCACTAGAGACAGGGGAGGCACTAGGTAACCGGAAGAGAACGGATGAGTTCCCACTCCACAAAGATGGTGATAGGGAAAAGGATAGAAATTACAGGCCAGTCAGCCTAATTTCAGTAGTGGGCAAGGTAATGGAGTCACTGCTGAAGGAAAGAATAGTTGAATACCTTCAGATGAGTGGCCTGCTGGACCTGGGACAGCATGGATTCACCAGTGGGAGGTCCTGCCAGACAAACCTAATAGAGTTTTTTGACAGGGTAACTAAGGTGGTAGACCAGGCCAGGGCGGTGGACGTGGCCTAGCTGGACGGCCTTCAACACTGTCCCTCATAAAAGACCGATAAGCAGCCGGCCCGGTGGCGTTGAGGCGCTGGATGCCACACATTGCGCCGTGCAGGTGACCCAGGTTCGGTAAGGGAGAGAGAGGATTGAGCATCTGGAGGACTGCTATCCTCTCTCGGGGAGAGAGGGATTGCTGTCCCACTGCCTGTCTCCCCAGTGGTGGCTGGAGGGAGAATTATGCCAGGAGGCATGGGGGGAGAAAGAATAGAGGAAAATGGAGCTGGCAGGCTTCGTGATGACCTCCCAGCACCCGTCCGGGTTCCCGAACGTTGGATTTCTGTCCTGGGTGGGGGAAAGATAGTGCCCCTTCGCTTTGGCCCTGTCACGGGCGGGAAACCCGTGGGGGATCACAGAGGATGTCGGGCCGGGGAACGGGGGGGGAAGGTCAGAGACCGATTCTCTCCAAGTGAGAGACTGAAACCACCTGCAAGGCTCCCAGAGCGATAAATAGATAATAGAAAAAAAGACTGGTAAGCAAACTATGCAGCCTAGGGTGGGTCATAAAGTAGTAAAATAGGTCGAGAACTGGCTTAGTGGCAGGAGCCAAATGGTGGTGGTAAACGAGGAACACTCTGTCAAGGGAGAAGTAACGAGCGGGGTGCCGCAGGGGTTGGTGTTGAGGCCAGTCCTCTTCAGTGTCTTTTTCCGGGACGTTACAGAGGGGTTGGATGGGAAGGTATGCCTATGTGCGGATGACACAAAGGTATGCAATAGGGTGGACATGCCGGGAGGGCCAGATAAGATGAGGGAGGACCTTAAAAACTGGAGCAATGGTCAGGATAATGGAAACTGGGATTCAGTGCAAAAAAATGCTAGATCATGTACAAATGGGAAAAAAAAACAAGGACAACATACAAACTAGGAGGGGAGGAACTGCCAGTCATGAAGCAGGAAAGGGACCTGGGAGTTATCATCTCGGATTACCTAAAAGAGCCTAGGCAGTGTGACAAGGCAGTGAGAAGAACTAGTTGAATGCTTGGATACACAAGGAGGGGTATCACCAGTAGAAAGAGGGTGGTCATTTCGCCCGGTATGGGACACCGGTGAGACTTCACCTCGAGTACTGCATTCAAGTTTTGGAGGCCCCACCTGAGAAAAGGCTTAGAAAGGGCGGAGGCTAACTAAAATGGTGCAGGGCCTGCATGGGAAGACCTGTAAGGAAAGACTAAAGGAATTAAATATGTATTCCCTGGAGGCGAGGAAAGAGGGGGGACATGATAGAGACGTACAAATACCTCTCTGGTATAAACAGGGTACAGGAGGGGTTATCTTCCAGCGTAAGAGATGCTCCAAGACAAGGGGGCACTGTATGAAGCTAGAGGGAGGATGTCTCAGGGGTAATGTGAGAAAGTATTGTTTCACTGAGAGGGTGGTGGACGCGTGTAATGGCCTTCCAGAGGAGGTGGTTGGGGCTGAGGCAGTCACAGGATTTAAGAATGAATGAGACAGACACAGGGGTATCCTGGAGTCAAGGGGGGGGTGCTCCGGAGCTCAGTTTGGGCATGTGGCCTCATCAATCTCAATCAGTCAATCAATCCATCAGTCTTTATTTAACCAGGCAGAGCATCTTTGAGCAAGCTCATTTACTAGATGGTCCTGGGAGGACAATAGTCATTTATATCAGCGAAGTTTTACAAGTGAACATAAATTGGTAACACGTATGTAGTACATGGCAATACATATAAGGAGTGGCACATATGGATACACATAAGAAGAGGTGCATAAGAACAACAGGATATAAAGAGGGTTATATAGGACACAAGTACTTTTCTACAAGAAGTGAGCATGATACCTAAGTGAGTCCAATATCAAAGCTACAACACGTCCTTTCATTGGATACACTAGAAGGGAGACAAGGTAGATACAGTAAGGGTACTTAAGTGCTTTGGGACATAGATAGGAAGGTAATTAGGGGTGAGCGGTGGAGTGGGGCAGGGAGAATCGGGGGGGGAGTAGAAGAAGATAAAGGCAGTTAGTAGGTGGACATAGGAATAGAGGAAGGAAAAAGTAAGGGTAGCGGGGTGGGAAAGGGGGAAGACATGAAAGGAAGAGGTGCAGTAAATTAGGGTTGGTGACGGGAGGAAGAGGTGTAATAAATTAGGGTTGGTAACTGGGGAGGGAGAGGGGAGAGTGGGAAGGCAGGTGAACAAGAATGGGGGCATTGAAGGTACTGAAAGTAGGAGGAGGGAAAAAGTGCTAGATGCTGGAGTTTAAAGGCAGATTACATGTGATTACTGTGCCGAAAATGTCGGTACGGATAGGAGAGACAGTTCCATGTTTTATTCAGGGAGTGATTTAGCAGGGATTTGAAGATGGATATCCCAGGTATTTGAGTAAATCTTAGAGATTTCTGAAGATTTCCATAGAGAGGGGGGAGGGCAAAGCTTACGACTGCGGCACTGTAACGTGTTCCAGCCTTTGGGATATCAAACATGACAATGGAGTTACGTCTCAGACAGTAGGATCCCTGAGTGCATGGAAAAAAGTTTGGTGATATATAGGGGAAGTTTATTTGTGATAGCTCTATGGATCCAAAGTGAGGCATTTCTCAACCTCCTAGCACTGAGTGAGGGTTAGCCTAACATTGCGTAGAGCAAGCAGTGGTGTATATTAAAAGGGGCATTGGTAATGAATTTCCATGCACGATGATACAGTGTGTCAAGTTTGATTAGGGTGTTTTTTGGAAAGCGGCTTTATAGAATGTCGGCATAGTCGATCAGTGGGGCAAAGGTAGTTTGCACCAATTTTATTTTGGCCTCATAGTTGAGGAGATCTGATATGGTAGAAAATACCCAATCTCTGTTGTAGTTTTTTGGCTAGTTCATTGATGTGTGACGAGGAGGAAGGCTTACTGTTGAGCCAAAAGCTCAGGTATTTGAACTTATCTACTATTTCCAGTGGCTTCCCAAGCAAGGTCCGGATCTGTAAGTTAGAATTCCGTAAGTTAGAAGTTGTTGTTTGTATAGGAGTGGAGATCAGCATAACTTTTGTTTTTTCTTGGTGTTAAGTAGTCATTTCGTCTGTATAAGGTTGTGTTGTAGGACATCGAATTCTCGCTGCTCTGCGCAAGCAAGCTCAGGAGTGGGCCTGGTGATGTAAAGTATTGTGTCATCTGCGATAAGATGCATGTTTGTGGTACTGATTTTGGAGTCTATGTTTATATAAATTGCAAAGAGAAGGGGTCCCAGGATTGACCCTTGTGGCACCCCTCTTGGGAGAATTTTGAGCAGGGAGAGGTCCCTTTGTGATTTGACTTATTGCTTTCTATCAATAAGATAGCAGCTGAACCACTTCATAGCAATGTCATCTAGGCCAAGACAATGCAATGTGGACAGAAGCAGGTCATGGTCAACAGTGTCGAAGGCCTTGCTTAGGTCTAGGAAGAGTGCATATCCTCTCTAGCACACAGCACTGAAAATATACGCATACACATTGTATAATATATATATATTTCTATATAACAAACCAATCACTCACACAAGCACACACACACACACGCACACACACACACACACACAAAAAAAAAGTACAGTCATGTGGGGAGTAGTGCAATGTAATGGCTGTGGGGCAGCAGTCTTCCGGGAGTCTTTCTGGAGGCTGAGATGCTGCCCTGTTTACAGACAACTCTCTGCCCTGAGGGAGGAAGCTGCCTCTTCAGGCCACACTGGACAGCAGTAAGAAAACCTTCCCCAGGCCAGACTGGATGGTAGGAAGGGACCCCCCCCCCCATCCAGGGAGCACCAGAGCCACCACCACTACCTCAGAGGTTGCAAAGAAAGCACAGCAGTTGGACCACAGTGGGCTCAGGGAGGGTGAGGAGGGTGGAACAGAGGCACACCCAGTCAGTTGTTCCACTCCACAATCCATACACCATTCTGGGGGAGCACAGCTCCCCTATAATTGCACCCACGGAGGAGATTAAGGAGGCTGAGGACACCTGTCACAAGGGAGGCCCACAGGAAGGAGGCAGAGGATGCCACAAGGAAAGGAAGCAGCTCCTGGTGGGGACTCCAATTATTAGGGATAGAACTGGGGAGCAGGGAAAACTGAAGTAAAGTGCCTGCCTGGTGCCATGGCTTGGGGACAGGAAGCGATCCTCAGGATCACGAGAACACCTGCACAGGAGTTTGAGCTGGATGTCATTGTCCACCTAGGGACAAATGACTTGGCTCAACGTGAGCTTAGAGCAGTGCAGAAGGACTTTGTAGAACTGGGGAGAGGCCTAAGACAAGTAGCACACAGTATCCTTCTCAGAGGTGCTGCCTGTAAATGGCATGAGTGAGGCAAGGATACTTTACACCATGCAGTTTAATGAGTGGTTGAAAAAATGGTGTGGAGCACAGGATTTGGCTTCATTGGGGACTGGGTTCCACCCTGAGGGACACCAGCCTATACTGGCAGAATGGTCTGCATCTGTCCAGGAAGGAACAAGTCTTTGAGCAATCGGTTTAAATGCTTCATTGGCAAGCTTTTAAACTAGTCAAAGGGGAGGCACTGATAAGCAGCAGAAAATCCCAGCCTCTCCCTACAAAACAGGGTACTAAATGGGAAAAGACTGAGGTAGAAAGGTCAGTGGGGGATGCTGCAACAGAAAGTAAAGCCATCAAAAATGGAGAGCAATGAGTACCAATGCCGTAGTCTGAGTAACAAGCTTCCTGAATTAGTGGCCTTGATGGAGGAGGAACATCTGGATATCGTGGCAGTCACAGAAACATGGTACATAAAACCATGACTGGGATGTAAACATACCAGGATACACAATCTACAGGAGGGACAGGGAGGGTAAAGAGGAGGAGGAGTAGCTCTTTACATAAGGGAAGGAATCAAAGCAACAGAACAAAGGGTAAACAGGGAGGAGAAGAAGCACTGTGGGTCAATTTGGAGGCAGACAATGGCACCACAATCCGCTACAGGGGTTGTATGACAGACGCCCTTCTCAGGGGGAGGAAATGGACAAGGAAATGATAGAAAGTATACTTAGTATGGCAGAAAAAGGGGAGATATTGCTGATGGGTGATCTGAATATGCCAGATGTTAACTGGAGTGCAGTTGCAGCAGCCACTTCTAAGAGTGGGGTTATTCTAGATGCCCTACAGGGGGCATGCCTTAGACAACTAGTATTGGAGCCCACTTCAGAGGGAACAATCTTAGACCTGGTTCTCTCAAATGGAGATGAAGAGAGGATCACAGATGTAGAAGTGGGTAGCTATCTGGGAACTAGCGACCATCAATAGTATGGTTCACAATAAACACAGCAATAGAGTCAAGCCATACAAAGACAAAGGTACTGGATTTTAGGAGGGCTGACTTTGTCAAAATGGGTGAGTGCCTAAGGAATGCACTAGCAAATGGGCAGGAAGGAGGGGTGGAAGAACAATGGGGAATAATAAAAACTGCCATCACAGAGGTAATAAGCCTTTGTGTAAAGCAAATAAACAAAACGAAATGAGCTAAGAAACCACTATGGTTCTCAAAGGAAGTGGCAGTGAAGGTTCAATATAAAAAGAAAGTATTCAGGAAGTACAAGGAATCACAGAAGGAACAGGACAGAGAACTGTATCAGTTAAAGCAAAAGGAAGCTGGGAAGGCAGTCAGAACAGCAAAGGCCCAAACCGAGGAAAAGATAGCCAACTCAGTTAAGAAGGGGGATAAAACCTTTTATAGGTACACTAGGGAGCTAAGGAAGACCAAGGGAGGGATAGTGAGGCTTAATAAAGGGAGGAGGAGGGTGGGCAGAGGGTGACTGTGAAAGGCAGAGATACTAAAACAAATATTTTTGCTCAGTATTTACAAAGGAAGAGGGGAGGTACCTAACACAAACAGTAGAAACACTCTGGATACAGAAGTTGATACCAGCCCATTTACAGAAGAAAGGGTTCTGAAAGAACTCTTAAAACTGAAGGTGGACAAAGCAATGGGGCCTGATGGGATCTCATCCCAGAATTCTAAAAGAACTAAGGGTAGAACTAGTGACACCACTGACTATCCTCTTTAACAAATCATGGGAGGATGGGTGGTACCCGAGGACTGAGGAGGGCAGATGTGATTCCTCTTCACAAAAGTGGGAGCAAGGCAGAAGCAGGAAACTACAGACCTGTTAGTTTAACCTCAGTGGTAGGGAAAATGATGGAATCCTTCTGAAGGAAAGAATTGTTGAGTATCTAGAGGCCAGAGGGCACAGGACCCAAGGCAGCATGGATTCACAGGAAGGTCATGCCAGACAAATCTGATCGATTTCTTTGACTGGGTGACCAAAGTAGTTGATCAGGGAGGCTGTGGACATGGCCTACCTAGACTTTAGCAAGGCATTTGACACAGTCCCACACAAAGATTAATATACAAGTTAGCCAGCCTGGGAGTGGGTCCCAAGATGACTGCCTGGGTAAAGAATTGGCTGGAGAATAGGACACAGAGAGTAATAGTAAATGGAGTCCACTCTGAAAAAAGGGGGTTAGTAGTGGGGCACCGAGGGTTCAGTATTAGATCGGCTCTTCAATGTCTTTATAAGCATTGCAGAGGGACTGAAGAAAAGTATGTCTCTTTGCAGATGACGAAAGATCTGCAACAGAGTTGATGCACAAGGTGGAGTGAAAAGGATGAGAAGTGACTTGGCAAGGTTAGAGGAATGGTCAAATGTATGGCAGCTTAGATTCAATGCTAAGAAGTGCAAGGTAATGCACCTGGGAAACAAAAACCCAGGGGAAGAGTACACAATCGGGGGTGAGCTACTAACAACAACAAAAATGGAAAGGGACCTGGGGGTAGTCATATAGATGACCTAAAGGTGGGCAAGCAATGTGAGAGGCAGCAAGGAGGGCGGGGGATACTGGGATGCATAGGAAGAGGCATCACCAGTAGAAAACAGGAAGTTATTATCCCTCTGTACAGACAGCTAGTGAGACCCCATCTGGAGTACTGCGTGCAGTTCTGGAAACCCAATCTCCGCAAAGACATAGACAGGATGGAAGCTGTCCAGAGGAGGGCAACTAAAATGGTGCAGGGTCTGCACCGGAAGACATATGAAGAGAGACTTAAGGAGCTTAATATGTATAGCCTCGAGGAAAGGAGGGAGAGGGGAGACATGATAGAAACTTTCAAGTACCTCAAGGGAATCAACAAAGTCCAAGAGGGTAGCATCTTTCAAAAAAAGAGGTGTGCAAGAACAAGGGGGCACAATTTGAAGATAGAAGGGGCGGCTCAGAGGTAATTTAAGGAAGTATTTGTTCACAGAGAGGGTTGTGGATATATGGAACGGCCTTCCAGAGGAGGTTGTGGAGTCAAAAACCGTGGAATTCAAGCATGCATGGGACAGTCATAAGGCAGTTCTAGGGGGTGGGGGTAGGAAGAAGTAGGCTGCTGGTTAACTAGGACCTGCAGCTTATCCATCAGGTAGGGAAATGGGCAGACTGGGTGGGCCAAGCGTCCTTATCTGCCGTTATATTCTATGTTTCTATGCATAGATGTGCTTCTCTGAGTCAAGTGCGTTTTACCAGTCATTAGTTATCTTGGTGATCTTGGTGAGGGCGGAGACCGTGCTAGGTTTAGGTCTAAAGCCGGACTGGATAGGGTTTAACAAGTTATTGGACTCCAAGTATTCTCTCAGTTGGTGGTTAACTAATTTTTCCAGCAATTTTGACAGGATAGGCAACAGGGAAATGGGCCAGTAATTGTTGAGATCACAAGTGTCACCAGATTTGAAAAGAGGAATGATATGTGCTGTTTTCCAGATAGCTGAAAGGTCACCTAGGGATTAGGAAAGACTGAAGAGGTGCATGATGGGGGCAGTTAGGTGGTGGTATCCTACTTTAAGGAAAAGTGGTTTAAGGAGATCAGCGCCAGCGCTTTTCTTGATGTCCAGGGTAATTAGGAGGTCCTCGACTTGTTTGAAGGCTAGAGGACTGAAACTGAATGTGGAAGGGTGTCAGTTATTGATGGGGTCAGGACAGGAAGGGTCCTTACTGCAGGACTGGGTGGAGAGCTTACTTGCTGGAGAGTTATCGAAAGCTAAACCTGCTGTGTCTAAGTGGTTGTTGAGTTGGTCCAGAATGTTGGCCTTGTCTGTGTAGGTATTGTTTCCAGAGATAATTTTGGAGGGCACCGGTGATGAAGGCGTATGGCTTTCTGTTTCCCTAAGAATGTGCCAGAACTTGGCAGTATTATTTTGGAATGCTTCAAGAGAAGTTTGGAAGTATTTAGCTTTTTCAGCTCTTATAAGCTTGGTGCAAAGATGTCTGGAGGTTCTGGAGGCCACTCAGTCCGAGTTTGATTGTGTTTTACAGGTGCTTTTTCATAACCTGTCCCTGTCTTTTAAGGCAGTTTTTTAGTGCAGGTGTGAACCAAGGGCATGATCTTTTTCTAGTCTTCATTTTTACAAGGGGGGCATGTTTATTAACCACCCTTAGAACAAGGTTCTGAAAGATGTAAGCCTCTGGGACTTTGGATGCCAAATAAAAGCCCTGCCACTTGATCTGGCTTAAATCTGCCAGATATGCAGTTTGACTGAACTTTTTAAGGTTTCTTTCAGCTTTTTAGATGGAAGTGGAGGTAAGCTTTGGTGTGCGTCTTACACATGATACTGCTGTGTTACTTATGTCATTATGAAACACCCCAGAGTGGGAAATATTACGAGGCTTGTTGACAAGTATTAGATCAAGGAGAGAGCTGTGAGTAGGATTTTTGGTGTTGGGATGAGTGATGTCAGGGGTAATTTGTGAGAGGCTGTGACTATCACAAAATTCTTTCAGCTGTTTGGAACAGTCTGAGTTCCAATCAAGATTTAAGTCACCCATAATAATACACTCCTGAACTGGCAGCCTCCAATAATTTATGGAGATGGGATAGTATCTAGAGGCCCCCTGACGGAGGTCTGTAGCAACAAGTTATAGATATTGACTCCTCTGAGGATATGGACACCCTTAAGGTAAGGCTTTCAAATTCCTTTGGGACTGTGGAGGAATCCGTAACTGATGAAGAAAATGTATCCTGTATATAGATTGCAACCCCCCGGGAAGGTTGATCAACTCTGAATACAGTATATGAGGGGATATTGATGTTGTGGTCAGGGGTGGTGCTTGTAAGCCAAGTTTCAGAGATCACTAAACACATCAGGTCTAACATGGCAAACCCATGCTTGAATCATGTGCTGTTTTTTTAATAGGCTGCAAGCATTTATATGTAGGAAGCTAATACCTTTAAGTTGAGGTAACTCTGAAGGGGCATCTATAGGCATGGGGGGTTGGGGTTGGGTTTAATTCTATGTTCCCAGAGCATAACAATAGGAGAAGAATAGGTTTTCTTAGCCAGTTTGTAAGTCCCTTGATATTGGGGGTCTTGACCTCCCTCCTAACCAGTTATTTTTCTTTTTAATATTGAAAAAAGAGATATACTGCAGAGAATCTGTAGATTTTTAGTCACAGTGCATTTGTAAGTAAGGGTATAGAAGTTTCCCATTGAATTTAATGTACAGATCTCCATACAAGGTTATTAGTATGATGTTGTCTTAGAAAAAGAGAGAGTGAATCTTGCATGAAAGATAGCATAGAGATTAATATTAAATGATTAAAGAACATCTAGATAAGTTCTGTATCGAATAAAGTGATGTATTATGATGTATTAATGAATAATTGTATTATGTGTTGATCCAAGAAAACGTATGTGATAGGTCTAAGATGTTGAAATTTTAAATGTATGAGACTTTTCTTGTGTTTTTATCTTTTGTAATTGTAAAGACTTATAGTCTAACAATACAACTTTTTATACTTGTAAGTCCCTTGATAATCACTGTTTGGTGTCATTTAGGGAGTGACAATTTGAGGGAAGGTGGGCAGGGGCCAGAGTGGTGATTTAAAGAATGACCGTGCATATATATATACCTCATAGTAGGTAGGGAATGATAGGGTGGACTGGGTGGGCCAAGAGATGCTTATCTGCCAATAACTTCTATGTATTGCAAAACACCAAGGTTAAATATGTTCAGCCGGTGCTACCAGCAAACAAAGGGGGATTGGGTATACTCCACTTCAAACTGTATTACTGGGCCACTCAGTTGATGAGCCTGCACCCTTGGCATGATGTGTATTGTCAGAATACAAGGGTTCTCAGGGGGAAGGCCTGAGTAATGACAAATAGGTTAACAGATGTGTTGTGTAGTACTAATCTTTCCCATCTACAAGCAGTTAAAGGTAATGTCATTATGGAACATTTATTGAGGGTATGACACACAACCCATAAGTTTACACAGCAAAGTTCCCAATACACAACACTTAATTTGGAATAACCCATTTAACCTTACCTTGCTTAAGGATTCCGGGTCCCAGCTATGGAAAAGGCAGGGGGGTTCAGGTTCTGGGACATGTATATGCTGGTAACACGTTGCAAACATTTGCAGAGACCTCCCAAATTCATAATCTACCCAGGACCCACTTTTTTAAATATTTACATTTACACAGGTTTTGGGAAAAGACCCCTGGTGTAAATTATAAGCTTCAAGACCCTTCAAATATAGCAAGCATTTTGGATGTAGTGCCAAACACTAAAGGACTGGTTACTCAACTGTACCAAGATTTACTGCTCTTTCTTGAAGGTGGGGTTGGAGACAGCTTAGACAATGCTGGCAAGTGGAATTAGATGTAGAATTAGAATTGGAAGACTGGCAAGAAATTTTGGAGGTGGGGTGGCATTCTCGCATACAAGCCAAATTTAAAGTTATCTATTTTATGATGATTAATAGGACATATTATACACCAGCAGTTCTAGCTAAGATATTGCCCCCTCACGATGGCCAATGTCCCAGATATGCGCATAGAGAAGTGGGTCGATGTACGGCTGCCCTCACTTAACTTCTTATTGGCAGACAATAGAATCCGCTCTAGCAGACATGTTAACCATACAAGTTACAATGTTGTCCTGATTGACCCTGTTGGGGGACCTAGCAGAATCCGAAATAATCCAAGCCAAACATCACAGATTGGTTATTATAGCAGTCTTTATGGCTAAACTTGGTATTCTATCCAGTTGGAAGATTGTATCTCCCCACTCTTAACTACTGGCTGAAAATGATGTCAGACAATGTTTGGAAAAACTAGTATATAACACAAACAATTATCCACATCTTTTTGAAAAGGTATGAGGCCCATTTGAGCAAAATCCAATGAATCACCCTGTTTGAGAATTGGGTAATGTTCCATAACTCTTGGACTGGAAAGAAAATTGGGGCACTGGCACTCCCTAAGTATATTGATTTCTTAAAATATAAAACTTGGGGTATGAATTACAGGTATAAGAGATGCTTTATATCTTCTTACTTTTTAAAGTATGAATCAGTTGGGTTTATATTACCTGTGTGTGATGTGTTTGTATTGTTTTGTGATGGTTAGTATTGTCTAAGTGCTATATGTTATTTGTAATTGTTTTAAGATACGCTACTTCTGACTATTAATGAGCATTGTTGTAATTGTATCTGTACAAGACAAAATCTAATAAAATGTTTTTCCAAAAAAAAAAAAAAGCCAATCATATACAAATACTAGATCTGCTACACCCTGTTTGACTACAGAAGTCCTATACCTGCATACATGCCCACGTGGCCTTGGTTATACAGGTCAGATGGAAAAAAAAATCTTGAAGCTATGAATTGGTAAAATAAGGCCACTGTTAGAACCCAAAATGCTACTTACTTAATGGCGAGATATTTTATGGAGGTGAATCATGGGTCAGCGACAAACTGAAGATTTACTGTCATCAAAAAGTCTACCTGAATGCAAGGTAGTGGGGTAATTATGCAAAAAAACTTGCACAAAGAGAGGCATTTTGGATTTTACTCTGGACACATCTAACTCCAAGAGGATTAATACAGTCTCCCCCTACGTAGTTTCTTATGAACTCGGACTTGGGACTACAAAAATGTTTGTGTTGCAGTTGTTTTAACTTTGTGTTTGCTCTGTTTTGTATTACTATTTCTGTACAGGGATGAGGATTGGAGGGTGGGGGTGCCACTGGACACTAGGGATTGCTCACTCATGTATGGGGATGGGCAGTCGGGGTTGTCGTTGTGTGTGGCCGCAGGGCCCAAACCTGCCGCTGTTTCCCATGGAAATGAGCCCATAATGGGCATGCATATAGTCCCTTAGCACCTTACATGCCCAATATGCTCATTTGCATGGTGCTGGCTGAATATCAAACTGGGGTCTCCCAGCGCTGTCGGGCCTGGAGTGCTGTTTCCTGCTTGACATAGTGCTGTGCTGACATGCCCCTATATTGTCAGATAGTGCTGGTGTGCTGTCCGACTGAGTACAGCATCCTCAGGGTCGTGAGGAGGGGCAAGTGCATTGCAAACCTTTGTGCTCCACTTTTGCCCATTTTTCAATATTGGAGCAACTGCCTTGTGCCTAGCTCATTATTGCTTCATTCATTGTAAAGATTTTCAGGGTCTTCAAGACAGATGTAGCATTATTTGTGCAGTGTGTTGGTTCTGTGATTGTTCACAGTATATTTTTGTTATTCTCCTCACAAAAATATTACTTTGATTTTTAGAAACGGACATGTTCTACTTAGCCATCAGCATGGTGGGAACTGATTTCTCCTTAATTGGTCAACTGTTTCCCCACAGAGCAAGAACAGAGATTAAGGTAATGTATGATGATATTTTGTTTTTCCCCTAGATAATCTACTCATTCTGCAGTTGTAAGGAAGCAACAATTCTGGTTGTCATGCCATGTGTTTTATTTGGATAATGCAATGAATTGCCCTTAATTAATTATCTATTGGATATCCTAACATTTTCAGTTATTTTCTCACATTTGAATATTTACATTGAGATTTATTTTATTTTTATTGTACAGATTTGTAATTGTAAAGTGTATTTAAAACTTAAATTTATTTGTACTGCCTGCTTTTGGGGGGGGGGGGTGACCTCCCTTATTAAAATTCATAAACTAGAAAAGAATGTGTTTATGCTTAGTCAGACCAACCTCTAGGATCTTCTGACAATTTCCAGAGATAGTCTTTTATTATATTTTATGATGCTTTAAATTATATTTTGAAAGCAGTAATATTTGAACTGTTAATAGTTGTATAAATGTAAGCTTTTTAAATGAAAGCTTGGGAGTCAGATTTGCATGTCTAGATCCTAATTATACAGATCTTATTTCGAGAGTCGGCTCTTGCAGCAGGTAACATATGTAGAACTGAAGCCAGCAGGACCCCACGGAAAACTTCTAGCCAGCAGTTTGTGGTGGGAACTGCTCCCGACGTTGGTCAGCCCCTGACGTCACATCTGGCATAAAGGGTGAGCTGTCCCTGGCATCCCTCAGTTCTTTTCTTGCCATTGACTTGCGTTCATCAGCGTCATGGATCTCCTCTTGCTAGTTCAACTGCCATTTTTGCTAAGACTTCTTAGCTGGATTCTTTATTCTTTTCTTGGAAAAGTTCACTTTTTCATCGTTAGTATTTCTGTATGTTGTCTTCCCCGATGTCCTCCATCGAAAGGCACCCTTACAAGTGTGCCTGCGGCAAGCAGATCCCGTCCAAGGATGGGCACTCAGCCTGCTTGCTGTGCCTAGGCCCGACCAACACCCAGGCCTGCCAGCATTATCCGAAGTTCAATAGCAAGACGAGGATCCACTGCCAGAAGACCCTGCAGGCCTACCTCACCGAGCAACGTTTGGCGGCCATGCAGAGAGATTCCTCTTCGTGCAGGAGTTCTTCCCACCATAAATCTTCAGGGAAGCATAAGGTGAAGAGGACGGAAAGAGAGAGAGAGAAGGAGAGGTCCCCCTCCAGATTAAAATCTTCAGGCTCCCACTCTGCCTCGAGGGGCAGTTCTGACTCAGCCTCCCAGGTGACCTGTTCTCCCTCCAGGCTAACTGTTGTCAAGCCCCCGACCCTGGTCCGGGCATCGGGTGCTAAGGACCGTGGCTCTGGGTCCTCTGGCCCAACTCTGCAGCCGCTGAAGGTCCGGCCACCTGATCAGTCCTCTGGCAGACTATCTGACATCACCAAGGGTCCGACGTCGGCCCACTCCCGGTTGGCCTCCGTCTTTGGCACCGACTCCCGGGACAGGCGAAAGGCCTTGAGGCACTCCTCTGGGAGATCTGCCTCTCAACTGCTGAGGCCCACTAAGCCGCCATCAGACAAGTGTCCGGTGACACAGTATTTGTCTGGTGGGGACACCCGCTGACATCGGATTACCGATGTCGCTACTTTGGCAGTTCAGCCGCTGGCACCGCTGAACCAGTCTCCGACGTCACTGGTTTCTCCCCTGCCACCGGTGGATGATCAGCTTGGTTATATCCCCTCTGAGGACTGCCAGATGATGGCTGTGAAGCCAATGTCGGCTGCTGTCGGGCCTACTAACAGGGCCCCAACATGACCTCCAGTTTGCCAGCTGGCACCAGATCATGTCACTACGCTGGATACAGGCGCAGGACCGGCATCAGGTCTGATGACCGACTTCGAACCAAAGCTGCACCTGTCCCAGATTAAAGATCTTTTTGGTTATTGGTGGGAAACCATCTGGATAGATCTCCTCTCTCCAAAACCTACACAGATAGAGGACCCCCTCCGAATACTGGGGCCCCTCCTCTGACTGCTCCAAACCTCCTTTAGGTAAGGGCATGGGCACAGAGCCTACCCCACCTTTGGTTAAAGACAAGGGCAAGGCTCCTTGCAAGCACCTCTCCTGATCTTGGTCCAGGAGCCTGACGAGTTCCTCCGGTGCCCCAGACCTCCAGAGGCACAAGCGATGGCACAACAGGTCTTAGTCCTCCTCCTCTTCAGTGGACTCGGACTGTTTCTTGGACCAGTCTTCCTCTGACATCTCGTCTATTGGGTACTTGTCCCCCTTAGACCCTAGAGATACTCCTTATCCCAAATCACCACCGGATGACCCCTCCTTCCTGGAGATCATGCGGCATATCCAGAACAATATGGGATGGGAGACGGAGGCCCTGGACCCAGAGAGGCTCCGGTTGGCAAAATATTTGTGCCAAAAAGATGCGAAACCAGTGGTCATCCCACCCTTAGTGGATACCTTTGTGGATGTCACCCAGGCGGCTTGGAAGCGCCCCCATACCTCGGCCGCAATGCTTAAGAAGGCAGACCGCCTTTATCGGGCTCCCAAGGAGCAACCCTTTTTGGGAGAACAACCCCTGGTAGACTCGGTAGTCATCTCAACTGTTCATGATAGGTCCTGGAGGCTCAGGCACCTCAGCATACAGCCCCTGGATAAAGAATCTAAACAGCTAGATTCCATGGGCTGTAAAGTCTACTCTTCCGTCACCTGTACCATAAGGAGTCTGAACTTCCTTACCCATATGGTACAGTTTCAGAATGCCCTTTGGGGCATTGTAAAAGAGATCCCAGACTGCCCATAGAAGGCAGAGCTGGAAAAACTCCTGCAGACTGGTTTGGATGTGGGCACACATGTCCTCTGGTCAGCCTATGATTCGGTGGACACGGCAGGCAGCGAGGGCGGCGGCCACAGGTGTGTGTGTGTGTATGCAGACATTCATGGCTTTGGGTCTCAGGTTTCACACAAGTTGTGCAGACCAACACACTGGATGCTCCTTTTCAGGGTTCCATCCTCTTTGGTGAGGATTCTGAGAAGATCATCACTAAATTGCAGGACACGGGCAAGGCCATTCACTCGGTGTATTCTATATATAAACCGAAGCAACAGCCCTTTTGGAAGCCTTGCTTTCGTTGGAGAGGGGGACAGCAAGCCCGCTTCCAGCCTCGGCAGTGGGGTGGTTATGGCCGTATGTGTCCCTCCAGAGGCTCAGCTGGACACGCCTCTAGGGCCTCCAGAACAGTCCAAGCCACTTCCCCCCCTCCCACAACTGCCTGACTCCTTGTTGGACCCACCCCCTCCCATGATCCTGACAGGGGAGGTGGTTGGAGGCCACTTTTCTTGCTACGCCGGGGGCTGGCGAGAGAGCACCTCAGACCAGTGAGTCCTACAAATGATAGATAATGGACTCTTGATTGAGTTTGTCCAGATGCTGCCAGATAGGCCCCCCCCCCCCAGTTCCCTAGCTCATGCCGGACTCATCCAAGCAGAAATTCAGGCACTCTTGCTCAAAAGAGCCCTAGAACCTGTACACCCATCCCAGAGTGGCACAGGCTTCTATTCACATTGTTTCCTCGTGCCCAAAAAGATTGGGGACCTGCGTCCCATCTTGGACCTCAGTGACCTCAACCATTTTGTGGAATACAAATGGTTTCGGATGGTAACTCTACAAGGTTTGCTACCCATGATCTATCTAGGTGATTAGATGGCGTCACTCGACATGCAGGGCGCCTACCCTCCACATCCTAGTGGCCAAACCTCACAGGAGGTTTCTCAGGTTCCAGTTCCAAGGGAGACATTACCAGTTCAGGACATTACCTTTCAACCCGTCTTTGGCCCTAAGGATTTTTACCAAGCGCCTGGCGGTGGTCGCAGCAGCCCTCCAAAGGAAAGGGCATTATGTCTTCCCTTACCTGGACGATTGGCTCTTGAGAGCCCCGTCTAGCATGCAGCTGCTACGTATGATCCAGAACACCTGTTCTCTCTTCGGAGAACTGGGCATCACCATCAGCGTACCAAAGTCCTCCCTGGTACTGATGCAGTCCCTCCAGTTCATTGGAGCGCTGCTTGATACCACCCGAGGGAAGGCTTTCTTGCCTCAGGACAGAGCACTTCGCCATCGAAGCTTAGCACATCATGTCTCGTTTCTAACAATGGCCCCAGCCAGGACTCTGCTCCAGATTCTGGGCCATATGGCCGCCTCCATTGTAACAGTCCCTCTAGCCAGACTTCATATGAGGATGATTCAGTGGACTCTGCGAGTCCAGTGGGATCAAAGATGGGATGATTTGGACCGACTGGTCTCCATACCAGAACTGGTTAATTGAGAACTCAACTGGTGGATGACATCCCCCTCTCTCGCAGAGGGCATGCCTTTTCGGAGGGCAGCTCCGGATCAAGTCTTGACATCCTCAGGCATCGGTTGGGGCGCGCATTTGGGTGCCCATAGGACACAGGGTACCTGGTCTATGGTAGAGGAGGCTCTCCACATAAATATTTTGGAAATGAGAACAGTCCTCTACGCCCTACAGGCTTTGAGTACGATGCTTCGTCTGGGACATCTCCTCATCCAGACAGACAACATGGCAGTGGTGTTTTACCTCAGCAAACAAGGTGGCACTCAGTCTTTCCCCCTTTGCCGGGAGGCAATGCAGATCTGGAACTGGGCCATATCCCACCGGCTAGAAGTTTTCGCAGTTCATGTTCCAGGGGTTCAAAACACCCTGGCCGACACTCTCAGCAGGACTCAGTCCAGAGCACACTAATGGGCCCTCCTACAGTCTGTCGTTGACAGCTTCTTTGACAGATGGGGCAGGCTGGAGATGGACCTCTTTGTATCCCCTACCAATGCAGAGTTGCTCAGTTTTTGCTTGCTAGATCCAGGGCCTTGAGTTTTCTGGCGAGACGCGTTGTCTGTCTCCTGGAGTGGGAGGTTCCTTTACGCCTTCCCTCCCTTCCTGCTCCTTCAGAAGGTGCTTCTCAAGTTGCAAGTGGAAGGAGCAGCAATGATCTTTGTGGCCCCGCTATGGCCACGGCAGATTTGGGATCCACTGCTACTACAACTGGCTGCCGGACCTCTGATTCCCCTGCCACTGAGCACTCACTTGATCTCCCAGGATGACAGGACCTTGGTTCACCCGAACCTTCGGTCACTGCACCTCCATGTGTGGCTCCTGAGGACTTAGCTAAGTCATGTTTTGGGGTCTAGGACAGGGTTGCCAATGTTCTGGTGGCCACCAGGAAACCCTCCACCAGAGTCACTGATGCCATGAAATGGAAGTGCTTTTGCCTGTGAGCTACTGCTTGCCGTCTTGATCCCTTGGCCTGTCCAGTGAACTCCATCCTCGAGTACCTGTTGTTGCTCTCGGACTTGGGGTTGGGCTACTTGTCCATAAAAGTGCATCTGTCTGCTATTTCTGCCTACCATACCCCTGTTCAAGGCAGAACTGTGGTACAGTTAGATGTGGCCCGGAACTTTCTGAGGGGCATTTTCCATATGAAGCTCCCTTATCAGGGACCCCATCCCTCCTTGAGACTTGCTTATCGTGTTGGAAAAGCTTACCTTAACCCCATTTGAGCCAGCTGTGGATTGCGAGCTTTGCTTTTTTTCTTGGAAAGCGTTATTTTTGGTTTCAATTACTTCTGCTCGAAGAATTTCTGAGCTTCAGGCCTTGATGTATTAGGAGCCTTATTTGGTATTCCACACGGACTGGGTGGCCTTGAGGACCAGTCCTACGTTTTTACTGAAGGTGATGTCCGAGTTGATGCTGAATCAGGACATACACCTCCCAGTGTATTATCCTGAACACTCAAACTGGGGGGAAGCTCTTCTCCATACGCTAGATGTTCATCACATCTTGCGTTTTTATCTCTCTAGAGTGAGAGAATTTAGACGTTCTGACCAGCTTTTTGTTTCCTTTGCCCCCAGGTTCCAGGGGGCTCCTCTAGCCAGACAGTCTCTTTCTAAAGGCAGTATAGCGCAGTGGTCTAAGGCTCTGAGCTGCAAATTTGGTGACATCCAGCAGACCAGACCTGGGTTTGAATCCCACAGCTTCGACTTGCATACTGTGTGACCCTGAGCAAGTCACTTAACCTCCTTGTGCTCCCAGGTCATTCCTGTAAAAAAGCTTTCAGCTTAGTGTGCTAAACCTGGTTAAACAACTAAATAAATAAAAATAAAAAAAAATAAATGGCTTGTCAACTGCATTTCCTTTTGTTATCAGAAGTATGACAAAATCTTTGCCGGGCTTGGTGAAGGGTCACTCCACGAGGGGAATAGCGTCCTCTTTTGCCACCCTTAGAAATGTGTCTTTGGCTGACATTTGTGCGGCAGCCACGTGGAATTCTGTTCATACTTTTCATCAGACACTATAGTCTCGACTTTGCCTCCAGACGCAGAACGGGCTTCGGTCTTGCGATTCTGCAGGGACTCCTCTGCTGAGGACACTTCCCTTTCCTTCATTTTCTGTATCCTCCACCTGAGACTAGTCTGGGTCTCCTTTACTGCTTGGGACTTATTCCTACATGTGATACCTGCTGCAAGTGCTGACTCTCGAAGTAAGATAGTACAGTTACGTAAGAACTTACCGTAACAGTAGATCTTCGAGAGAAGCTCTTGCAGCAGGTATGGCTTCCCACCCACCTTCCCCCTAGAGGATTCTCTCTTGCAATTGGTGTGCTTTTGCACTGTTCTGATTACTCTTTGTGGTACTCGCCTCAGTTCTGTTCCTGATCACCTTCCATCCTTGATGATGGAGTTTCTGGCAGGAGAACTTAGGGATGCCAGGGACTGCCCACCCTTTATACAAGACGTGACGTTGGGGGCTGGCTGACGTCGGGGACTGTCCCTGCCATAGAATGCTAGCTAGAAGTTTTCCATGAGGTTCTGCTGCCTGCCAACTTAATTCCTACATGTGTTACCTGCTGCAAGAGCTTCTCTCAAAGATCTACTCTTACAGTGAGTTCTTACGTAACTGTACTTTCTCCTGTGCTGCTACATGCACATACGTGTCAGTGTAATATGTTGTTAAAAATAGCAGGACTAAGAATTTAGTGAATCATTTTCTTTTTTTTATAGCAGTATATGGTCACCTGTAGTAATACTATATTAATATATCAACTTAGCTGACTACAAGCTAACTTTTGTAATCACTAACAAAAACTTAAACCCTATATTGTTAATTTTAGTGTGCTTTTAAGTAAGTATATGTTTTATGGTGTTGTTTCCTTGTTGATGGTCCGATTGTTAACAATGTAACTAATATTGATAAGTTAACGTATTGTTATGTATCCAGGTCAAGCCTGTAAAAGGGCCATGTGTCCTAGTGCTTTTTTACGTGGTTAATAAAGTCTAAAAAAAATTTTAAAGACATTTATTCGATACAGTTTTTATGCATCAAAACTAGTCTATGTGTATCTTACATTTGAACCTGCTTTTTCAGTATATAATCAGTACTTTTTTTAGTTGTGACACAGCCAAAAAATGGTAAATACGTAGTGTCGATACAGTCTGTCGATACTAAAAAATAGTATCAATACTATTTTTTGCATGGTGGTTTGAAAAAAAAAATTTAATAAAGACTTTTCAACTTTTTCTGAATTTTAGTTTGGTATTGGTATGCATTATTTAATGGGTAACTCTAGTTTTCAACTTAGTTTTCATTCATCTTATAACTTAAATCGTTTTGCAAACATTTCAGTCTTTCCTCCAGCAGTAGCAGATCTTCCTGGACATAGTATTTGTCATTTATTCACACTGCTTGATTCTCAGCTGGAGCCACCAGGACCCCATAGGAGCCAAAAATCTTCAGAGGGCCAGCGCCGAGGCAGGCCGCGTGCATTCATGGTGCTGCAAGGCTGGCTCGCGTTGCATAACCTATCTTGGCAATGGCCCTCAACTGCCTCAGTTCCTTTTTTCCCCACTGTCGAGTGTGCTTCAGTGATGACGTTGTTCACCTGCCATGAATCAGATCTTCACATCTGTAGGACAACAGCATTTAGTTCTTTTAGTATTCATTTTCCTTTTATTATTTTCTTCAGTTAAAAAAAAAGGTTTGTCAGTTTCTTCAGCTCTACCGAACAGCAGAGTTGACCATGGATGGTGATGGTAGGGAGTCTCCTTTGGAAGGCTGCTCTGGCAGCTGGGCTGTCCCACTGCTCTCTCCAGAGGGGGCAGTTCGACCATGAGCAGTCTGGTGTAGGGAAGGGAGGACACTTCTCCCATAAGCACAAAAAGAGGTGGGCCCATTCCCAATCCAGGTCGGGGATCCGGCGCCGCTCAACCTTGGGTTCTTTCTCTTCACGTGGGAAGGGGAAGAAATGGTATCACTCAAGGTTGCCCTCTGGTATGTCGGCCAAGAGGTCTTCTAGGTCTGTGAGCAGGAGGCTTTCTCCGGTACCGTTGGTTTTCCTGGCTTCTGCTCACAGTTGTTCGAGGCCTTGGGCCTGAAGCCCCTCTCTGTCCTTAAGCAGAGTTTCTGGGGGGCAGTTTTACCACTGGGCAGCTCTTATGGAGCAGTTGGTACAGCGTCTGGCTCATTTACCCCTACCTGTGGACCCAGTGCTGGGGCCTTTGGGCCTAGGTTCCTCGGGACTGCGGCTGCATTATTTGGACCAGGTAGATCATCCCTTGATGGTGACCGCGCCACCGATGCCAGTTCCATACGCTGCTGTCCCTCACTCTGTTTCTTTGCAGGGATCGGCACCGTTACCATCTCCGGTTACTTCATTGCAAGGCTTGACCTTTGGGATTTGGTTTGGGCCTGGTTTCAGACTCTGGCCTTTTGAGGCCTTCCGGTGCTGTGTCTGGGCCTTTCTCTGGCTTCTTCTGACCTGGGCACTTGGACGGCACTACCCCCAGTGCCCTGGTCCTTTGGGGAGGGCTACAGTTCTGGCCCCCATTCCGGTGTTATCTGTCTATCTGCTGCCAAGGCCTGGGGGAAGCCTTACAAGGTCCACTCCTCTTCCAGCTCCTTCCTCTGAGTGGGATTTGGAGGGGGATGAGTCTGACACAGACCTCGCCCTTTCTGAGGGTGGTGGTGATGATGACACTTTTTACAGCCTGCAGGACAAATCTCCAGCTCCTACCTTTGTTTCTCAGGAAGTTCTTTCATTTCAAACCTTGCTGAGGAATATGCAGGCTACTTTAGCTCTCAAGACTTTTGCCCCCAACCCAGGTAAATGGCTGCATCTTGAGTGGCTCCATGTCCCAAACATACCAGTTAGCCTCACACCTCCAGTTCCTCCAGTCTTTGAAACCCTTTTGGGAGGCAGTATGGGCAAGGCCTGCCACCATTCCTTCCATCTGTAAGAAAACAGACCGTAAGTATTCTCCTTCTAAGGACAGGCCAATTTTGGCTTCTCCGCCTATTGTGGATAAAAGTATCATTCTTGCAGAAAATGACAAGGCCGTCCTTGCTCAAGAGGTTGTGGCACACCCTGTCAGTAAAGAATCCTGTAAGATTGACACTGTGGGTAAGAGAGCTTTCACAGCAACCACTTTGGGCATGCAAACAGACAGTTATCAAGGTCTTTTTTTCCCAATACAAGTATATCCTCTGGACCTCTGTTAAGTCTCTGGCGGAATCTCTGCCAGAGTATGATATTAAGCAGACACTTCTTCAGACTGTTACCCCATGGTTTAGAGTCCAACAGTCATCAGCTAATGGCAGTCTTGGATGCATTTGACACTGCTTCTTGCACTGCCGCTGCTAGAATCTGCATAAGGAGACATTCCTGGCTTCGGACCTCAGGATTTTCCTCTGACGCCCAGCAACAGGTTATGAATATCCCTTTCGATGGCACCTACTTGTTCGGCCAGCTGTCTCTCAAGGCCTCTCAGAAGACAAGAACGGCCATCCAGTCTGCTAGACTGACCCCTTCGCAACCTTGGAGAGGAAGAGGCCATCAGTTTTTTTTCCGTAACTGGCAGCCCTTTTCATGGGAGGGGCAGAGGAGCTCCAGCCAAGCACCAGCCTCCTCAGCTGCGAAAGAAAATGCAGTAAAAGGCACAGACCCTGAAAGTGCCCAGTGCCACCCTCTGAGTCGCTGGCCTCGGCTCTGCATCAGTTGCCTGATGTGGATCTCTCCTCTCCACTGGGAGGTTGTCTAACTTGTTCTTTACAGTCAGTTGAAGTCCATTACCAGGAACAAATGGGTCTTGAGGATCATTCAAGAGGGGTACTTACTGAATTTTTCAGAAATCCTCCCTGGATTGTCCACCCAAGAGGCAGCCCAGTTATCAGTTGCCAGGTCAGACCTTCTCACCTTGGAGATTGCGGGCCTTCTGATAAATAGAGCAGGGAAGTAGTGTCTCATGCAGAACGCAGCACAGGCTTCTACTTTCATTACTTTCTAGTTCTGGAAAAGACAGGGGGCATGTGCCTGATCCTCGACCTCTTGTACTGTGAGAAGTTCAAGATGGTCTCACTTAGAGATGCTTCTACCACTTCTCAAACCTCAGAACTGGTTGGCATCTCTGGACATGCAAGACGCCTACTATATTTTGGTGCACCCAAGTCACCACAAGTTCCAATGATTTGTGGCCTTGGGTCATCACTGCCAGTTCAGAGTCTTACCTTTTGGAGGCAGTATGGGAAAAAAAGAGTCCTACCCTTTGGGCCATCCTTGGGTAGATTTGGTTACTCAAAGTTCATCCTTCTGCAAACAGACAAGGAGTCAGTGATGTACTACGTCAACAAACAAGGCGGGGCACACTCCTTCCTGCTTTGCAGGGAAGCAGTGATGGGAGTGGTGTCTGGAACAGAAAGCACTGATTCAAGCAGTCTACCTGCCATGAGATCAAAATGATCTGGCGGGCCAACTCTGTTGGACAGAAACGGATCCTCATTAGTGGTCATTAGCACCAGATGTCATGTAGTCACTCTTCCAGAAATCCAGGATCTGCTATTTTTTTGTCAGGGTGCATTCAGGCTGTATTGGACAAATAGTTTTTTCTGTATGCATTTCCTCCTCGTCCACTAGTTCAGAGGGCACTGCTTGGGCTGGAAGCTCACGAGGGTGAAATGGTTCTGATTGCCCCATCCTGGCCATGGCAAATTTGGTTTTTGCTGCTCAACAAGTTATCTGTGGTCCCTCCAAGGCCTCTACCCCGCGGATGGATCTACTAACACAGGGGTCCCTGGTCTATCCCAGTCTTTGCTCCCTTCATCTTCATACTTAGCTCCTGAGGAGATAGAAGTGGGCAGGTTCAGGGTCTCCCAGAGGGTCTCTGAGATCCTCCTGGCTGCACGCAAGCCTTCTGCTAGGAAGACATACAAAGCCAAATGGAAGTGTTTCTCTGAATGGTGTGCCAAATCATGTTTGGACCCATTCAAATGTCCACCAGACAAAGTCTTGGAGTACTTGTTAGATCTTTCAAATATGGGACTACAGTACTCCTCTGCAGAGGTTCACCTTTGCGCTGTTTCAGCCTGTCACAAGCCATTCCGGAACCTTACACTGGCTCAACTACCTGTCTTCAAGAGGTTCCTAAAAGGCATTCTGCATACAAGGCCCCCAGTTAGGAAACCTGTTGCTCTCTGTGATATCAACCTTGTATTGGACATGCTTACTTGTAAATCCCTTGAGCCTGTGGTTATGTGTGATCTCAGATTTCTAACTTGGAAAGCAGCTTTCCTGGTGGCTGTTATCTTAGCCCAAAGGGTCTCTAAAATGCACTGTAACAACCAGTCCACAAGAAACTGTGCCAGGAATTGAGAGTGGTGCAGGTTATGGGCGTGCAACCCCATATACACAGGAACCAATAGTAACCGCACAGTCGAGCTAATGATGTATACTGCCACTGCTCCAAAAAGGCAAATGGAAGCCAATTCAAAAGTCAGTTTATTCGGAGACAGTAGTGTTGCAAAATTGCAGCTTACAGAAAATAAAGGTAACGGTTAACCATGATGCAGTAGCCCCAGCGCTTCACTCTATGGAGCTTCCTCAGGGGGCCCCCTTAGTTTTGGCTCCTCTTTAAAATACACTCCTTGGTCACAGACCCTCCATACATTGTGTTTCACAGAGGCAAGGTGGTTCTCCACACACACACACACACACACACACACACACACACACACACACACCCCCCATAAGTTCTTGCTCATAGTGGTTTCGGAGTTCCATCTAAACCAGGCCTTGGTGTTGTCCACGTACTTTCCTAACTTCCAGAATGAGGGAGATGGAACTCTCCACTCTCTGGATGTGAAGCGAGCCCTTAAGTTTCACATCGATAGAACCAAGGACATCCAATATTCCAAGCAACTAATTGTCTCCTTCAATGCTAAATGGTCAGGGCAGCCAGTTACAATGAAATGTATCTTTGCTTGGATAGTGGCTTGCCTTCAACATTGCTACTCCATGGCTCAGGTCAGATTGGAAGGCCAAGTTCATGCCCACTCCTCCAGGGTGGTTACAATGTCCTTGGCAGACATCCTCTCTCTCCCCATTGCTGAAATATGCAGAACGACAACTTGAAGGCTAATTGAAGCCCAGGGCAGGGCTTCACAGAGACGACCGGAGCAGGATTTTCTCCCCATAGGCTGAGGTGGGAATGTGCAGTGTCTGCCCCACCCCAGAGAGAAACTGGCGTCTGTGCAATGCGACGAACCCAGCTTCCACCAGGTGTCACTTCTGCACCAAACACGTGCCACCCTGCCACCTGGAGAAGGAGAGCAGTCTGGAGGACACTCAATCCTTCTCCCCCCAGCCGGCCCTCCGATGACCCGATTCTGTTCCCGAACCCCGATCGCAGGCGTCGCAAGTGGAATTCCAACCGCTGCGACGGTGGGCTGGCGATAGCACCACAATTTTTTGTCTTTGGTTTGTCCTCTGTGCTGCAGATCCTCACCAAGTACTTAGATTCGGTGGCCACAGCCTTACACCAGGAAGCCCTATTTTTATTTTATTTATTTCTCTTATTACAATACCTTTGAACCAGAGGTTCTTTTACAAAAGTTCCACGTTAGATCAAAGACCAAACAGTTTACACAGTAAATGAGACAAAAACAGATAAGGTGAACAATGCAATAATACAGGGTTAAGATAAACAGAATAAAGTGCATACTTATGGAGAAACCGTAATCAGTGCAGCCAGGAGATAGCTTTGTCATGATTGGGGGTAAAAGGGAAGGGAGAGACAAAATTGGGGTGAGGAGGGCATAGGGTTCGGGATAGAGGAAGGCAGAATTGATACTGGTTTATAAAAAAAAAAAAAAAAAAGGAGGGGAAGAAGAGACAGGCAGGAGGTATATACGTGGGGGCAGTTGAGAAATATTGGAAAAATACAACCGGGTACCGGTGGGGAGGAGAACAGTGAGAAGTGGATCTACAGACTTTGTTCCAGACGCGCCATTTGTGACCAACTGGATATCCTGGTCAGTGAACACAAGTGTGATCTGACCACTAGCCATTGCTTTCAGATTTTACTTTGAGATGGTTCCTGCAATAGGTTATAACTTATAACATGTAGGACTGCGCCCTCTGGCATCAGGACTGCACGGCAGACTTTTGCTAGCAGTGTCTGGCGGGGGACCGCCCACCCGATGTTGCGTGACTGACTTCAGTGTGACCCTATAAGTGGGCGGTCCCCGCGCCCACCTTTCCACCTCTTTTCCTGCCGCCGACCTGCGCAAGGACCTCACGGTGAACGTTGCTCCAGTCGATCTCCATTTTGATAAGTATATTCTGCCGTTAACAGTTTGTTCATTTTTAATTTTTTATGTCTTCTCCATCCGATCTTCCGAAGACCAAGAAGAAGTGCAAGAAGTGCAGCTTGCAGATCCCTCATAAGGACAGCCATAAGCTCTGACTCTTCTGCTTAGGCCTGGCCCTTGACATCGAGGCCTGCCCGGATTGCAAGCCCGTTAACCAGGGCACACGCAAACGCAGGCGGCAGGCCCTAGAAGCCCATCTTTTAAAATCCAGGATGGCCTCCTTAGAGTAAGAAATGCAGAAACTGAGGGACTTTGCACCGGGAACGGGAGCATCTGGAGGACCAAGAGTGGCCCTCTACTAGTAAGGTCGTGGGACTTAAGCCTATAGACAAGACCATGCCTCGGACACCTCCCCTGGTGACTGTCCAGGCCTCATCATCCAGTTTCTCCGGTTCCTCCACCTCTCTTAAGCCCATCAAGTCGGGCTCCAAGACCGAATCCTCGACTGGTAAGTCGCCCGCCAGGACCTTCGGCGGACACCCAGTCAATACTGGTAAGTTGGACTCCGGTTCTTCCGGAGCATGCCCGGTTGTCGATAAGTCGGGTTTCCACCTGGAAGGAACCTGCCCGACATCTGCCGATAAGTCGGTCGGGGACTTCTACCCCATTCATAGAAACATAGAAATTGTCGGCAGATAAGGACCGCTAGGCCCATCCAGTCTGCCCGTAGGCCCTATACATGTATGAGGCCACTGATCCTATGTGATCAATGGCTTGTCATCACTCCCTCCTCTCTCAGGCTTCTCTTGTGCCTGTCCCAAGCATGCTTAAACCCCTCCACTGTGCTTGCCCCCACTACCTCCTGTGGCAGACTATTCCATGTGTCGACTACCCTTTATGTGTAGAAAAACTTCCTCACATTACCTCTTAATCTACCCCCCTCCAATTTCATATTGTTCCCCCTTGTTCTAGTACTTTCTTTTTCTATATTGGAAAAGCTCCCCCACCTGCACCATGTTTATGCCCTTAAGGTACTTGAATGTTTCAGTCATGTCCCCCCGTTGTCTCCTCTCCTCCAGTGAGTACATATTGAGGTCCTTAGTCTCTCCTTATATGTTTTGTGGTGTAAGGCCTGCACCGTCTTTGTTGCCCTTCTCTGAATAGTCTCCAGAGAAGGGCAACAAAAATGTGCCCAGCTCATCCTCAATCGACTGATAAGTCAGATGCAAGCAACTCTTGCATCTGCCCAGTCGATGCTCCCCTGTTGGGGGCTGATGCCGACATACCTGACATCCGGCTGCGCACACTGACCTCCCAATGCCAATCCTCTTGTCAGGTTTCCTCTGTCAGGGAGCCTTCCCCTCCACCTTTACTGGTGGAACCTCCTGTGCCTGACCCTTTACCCAGGCCGAAGAGGGAAGTGGGTTACCTGGAAGTGGTCCTTTCCTCATCCACAATAGAGCTGGCAACCCTCCAGACCCCCACGGATATTCCTTCTAGCACCCGGTCCCTGCATCATCCATGGTTTGGCTTCAGAGCTTCATGGTGGCTGCCATTTTTGACTGTTTCCATGGCCTCATTCTACATGTACATTCCCCAATGGTCTCTTTATGTCCAGTGGGTCCAGGCTTTCCAGTCCCTGGATCACTCTGTTCTGATCATTAACATAATTTGGAATGCCCTTTTCTGGTGGGGAGATCGCTCTGATCTGCTGAGAGTATTGCCTAAAGGTTAGAGTAAAGAGCTGTAAATGAACTTGGTGCATCTGGCAGACCTGGGTTGGATTCCCACAACCTCCACTTACATACTGTGTGATGCTGAGCAAGTCACTTAACCACCCCAGTGCTCCCGGTTTGTCCCTGAAAACAAGCACTTGTGTCTAGTGGGCCTTACTTGGTTACCAAAGGAGTGTGGAATCTGCTTTTGGGGGGGGGGGCATTTCTCCATCCATCCCCACAGGATATCCTCATTATGGAACTGATCGGGATTGGGGAGCCTATCTGGGTGCACTCAAGACACAGGATGCCCCCGACTGCCATTTCCAAATTAAAATTCTGGAGATGAGGGCTCTTCTTGGCCTATGAGCCTTCTTCCCTCATATTCAGGGCCATCATCTTTGGTACAGACAGAAAACACTTAATGTCATGACCTACTAACAAATGAGACATTACCCCGCCCCCACACCATTAAGCCATGTGGGTGTGGGAGTGGGCCATGGCACACAACATATACTTTGTTGCTTCTGTGCTCCCATATCTGTAGCCCAGTTATGGTGTAGGACCTTCACTTGGTTATGTGCTCTTACACAGATTTCTTTCAAACCTGCTGTCGCTTCTGATATGTGATATGCATTTCCTTTCCTTGTAAACGCTCTGTTGGCTTTTGCTAACACTCAGAGGGTTTCCAGGCTGCAGGTTTTAGTTGCATATCCCCATACTTTGTGTTTTAACGGAATGGGCGTTCATTATGTACCCATCCTAGGTTCCTTCCAAAGTTGAGAATGCTAGAGAAGTTATCCTGTATTCCCTTGATGTCCTTTGGGCTTCTGCTTTGATTGCACAAAGGATTTCAGAATGTTCTTGCATTTTTTTCTTTTGTTTGCCCCCAGAGTGGTGGATGCCCCATCTCAAGCTAGTGCCTCATCAAATGGTTGGCAACCTGTAATTCTTTTTGTTCCTGAAAGCATGGTAAGGAACTTCTGCTCCTGTCTGTAGCAGCTGACATGTGCTTTGAGCCATATGGAGTTCTGTCCACATTTTCACTAAAAACTACAGTCTGGAACTGGTGTCCCATAGATGGATTGACTTCATCCTTGCCGTCGTGTGAAGCCTGCGGACCTAGGGGTCTTATGCAGCCCTCCAGTCTGGCCATTATCCCACATTGCTGTTTTATACTGCTTGGGAATCATTCCAGAGGTGGGCTTCTATGAAAGGAGATGTCCTTGAAGAAGATACTGTAGTTTTGTTACTAGCCAGTAGCAGTATATCTTCAAAGGAATATCCTTCAAAGACCACAGCTCATTCTCTACGTTTACTAGGTTTACTAGGTTTTAAGGAAAAAAGAAGGCCGAGGCCCATCTAGATTTTCCCCCACACTGAGTGGGTAAATTAAAACATACGTTTCTGGGTTACCCAGTTGTCAAGACCCTTTTTAAAAACATCTACACTAGTAGAATTGACCAGTTCCTGTTGTAATTTATTCAGTATTCTCGGTGCTCTAACTGAAAAGAAATGTAGTCTCTGATTTGTTCTTACTTTAGGAACAATGAGTTGTTTGTTATGGCATCTTGGTACAGTTCGCCTCATAATTAAGCTGAGTCCCCACTTATTCATGAGTTCTGGATTTTTCATCAATTTATAGACTAAGAGTAGGTCCCACCTGCCCCCTTCTGTGTTTCAGCTGGCATACTCTGATAGACTTACACATTACTGCAGACTTAATCTTCTGTTTTCTGTGCTCTTTCAAATGGGCTTTTCTTTCTGGGGCCACCACCTCCTCTGTCTGCCTGGGTGGGGTTCTCTTCTCCCATTCCTGTCAATATTACAACTACAAGCTTGAGCCCAACAGAAAACTGAGGAAGTATAAGGATGTGAAGTTATATGTAATGTATGTATTACTTATACATTTACTTATTTGCATGTTATATTACTGTACTTGATGCCTTGTTTATATGCCTTACAAATCTGTATCAGTTTATTATTGAAATAAATCCTTAGTGACTATACTTGCTTTCCTTTGTTCATGTGCCTAATGTTTTAGTTATCTGGTGCGTGTACCGTACTTCAGAGTACAAAATGTTTGCTTTGGCTTACCAACAATGTTTGTTTCCTTGTCTTTGTATCTTTTCTACATACTCACGTAACTATTGCTTCAAATTCTGCATTATGTGTAACTGCTATGACTCTTTTTGTACTCTCTGGGGTCATGCCAGTAAATAGATATTATGTAGTCTAGTGCACCTCTCAGGTAAACAAAAATAAATGAAATAAAGGTGGTGCTGACAAGCATCATTTCTAGGGACATGGATATGTTGTTCATCCACACTTATTGGCAGGTATCCTTGCCGCTTTAAATCTTGCCGGAAGGTCTTCAAGCTGGCTCCTCCCACCCACCCGGGTGGTAAAACTCTTGGCTCCGCCCCATGATGCCAGATCTTCCTTACCGCTTGGAAGCTCAGGTTCCCTCCTTAACGCTCTGCGTATAAGACTGGCTCCTAATTCTTCGGTTTACCCGGAATTACTTTTAAGGTTTTCAAGACTTCGGTCACTTACTTCCCTCGCGGCTGCAGTGGACAAATCGACTCCCGGTTTCCAGAGGTGCCCATGCGGGCAGAAGATGTCTCGGACGGACCCGCACTCCACGTGCGTCTACTGCTTGGGCCTTGGGCACGACCCGCAGGCTTGCGACCTGTGCTCTTCTTTTTCGGCCTACGTCCTGGAAGACCGTGCCGCCCGTTTACAACTTGGGCATCCCGAAAAATGTTATCCTCCGGTAAAGTCGAAGGAGGCCCGGTTGGCGGTTTCCGCGGCGGCGGGCTCTGTGGAACAGCTTGAGCAGATGATCGCCCTTGAGGAGGAGGCGGCGCAGGCTGCATCTTCGTCTTCCCCGGCCGCGGCATTTATCCCGCTCTCCCTGAGATCCTCCTATTCAGCTTCATTTAAGGAGCTCTGTCTCTCCCTCTCCACTAAGGGAGAGGGACCAACATCCTCAGGGCCTTCCTCTCGGTCCAAGAAGAAAGACCACAAAGGTAAGTTCCTCCATCGCGCTCTTGGGAGGCGGGAGGGTCCCTCTCACCGAGTAGTCGACCATCGACTTGGTCGATCCTTGACTCCGACCACTGGCTTCACGGTGTCCCGTCAGGTCAGTTGACGAGACTCCCGTTAGCGCAGTCGAGATTTTTCGACCCGTTGGACGGGCTGCCGACGGTGAAGCGAAAACCCTCACTCCCGGTTCCCGGGTAGTTGAGTGTCCGTGGACTTGCCCGTGCCTCTGGTTCGGAGTCCGCAGTTGAGCCCTCGAGCCAAGGGAGGCGGGTTTCCCGCTCTACCCCGTACCCTCCTCGGAAAAGCGAAGTTCGCGGTCTTGGTCTCGGACTTCTCTTGTCAGCGATCCCGCTGCCACAGGCGGTCCGGTCTCGGCACCATGGCAGCGGCGCTGCCGCTTCGTCCGTCCTCCTCCTCGGACGAGGAGGCTAAGCATAAGTTATGCGGCGTCGAGACCTCATGTGGCAACAGCTTCTTCTGTCCGGGAGCAAGCTGACGTCGTCGCCTTCCCCGGCTATCAAGTGGCTGTCACCGGAGTGGCCGAAGCAACCCCTCGCCTTAGCCAAGGCGCCTGCTTCCAAGCCTGTTGCTCGGCTGAAACCGGCTGCCCCACCGATTCCGGTGGAACCTCTGCCTCCACAGCCGTTGTTTGGGGCTTCGACCAAGAGTTCTCGGTCAGCCCAAGGTCTGCCCCATAGGCTGTCTGTCACCCTCACTCCCGATCACCCTCGGCAGGTGGAGGGTGGCTTAGGCCCAAGGCAGCTCTTTGCGGACTCCTCCGAGTCCGACGCCGATTCCTCCCTGTTCTCCAGTCGGATCGACTTGGAGTCCTCGGGAGGTCAGTCACTGGACGATAGCCCGTCGTCCTTCATGGGTTTGCTTAGGCTCATCTCGGAATCCACCGGGATGCAGCTCGAGCCCGTATCCAAGCGAGCCAAGTATCTCCTCACGGAGATATTGAACCGAGGGGATTCTTCTACGGAGGCCTTTCCGGTGGCCGAGGCCATTGTAGGCCCGGCCTTGGAGCTCTGGCAGCGTCCTGCTTCCTGCCCTGCGCCTTCGGCCAGTATGGCAAGGAAGTACGTGGTCCCTACCGGTTCCCTGTCCGGTTTCTCGGAACACCCCTCAGCCGAGGGGTTAGTTACCGACAGTGTCTTCCGGCGTGCCGGAAACGCCAGGGACGTGGACAAACCTCCCGACAAGGAGTCCAAGAAGTTGGACTACGCCGGGCGAAAAGTCTACGCTGCGTCCTCCCTTGGCCTTCGTCAGGCCAGCTCGACTGTGCTGATGACACACTTCTCTCACGCCCTGTTGGGCTCCCTGGATGAGGTAGTCCCTCATCTCCCGGCTGACCTGCAGACCATGGTTAAGCAGGTACGGGACCAGGGCAGGGCAGTGACCAAGCAGCAACTTCAGACTGCTTTGGACATTGGTGACTCATGCACCAGGTCAGTCGCGGCCGCAGTGGCTATGCGCCGTCGGGCATGGCTGAGGATATCCACCTTCACAGCGGACAACCAGCACAAGTTGTCGGATGTCCCCTTACTGGGGACCGACCTCTTCGGCCCTGGAGTGGAAGGCCACCTCCAGAGGATCGAAAAGTCCAATGCCACTTTGGACTCGGTCTCATCCACCCAGAGGGACAAGGGCCGCAGACCGCAACCCAAGCCCTTTCGTCCGTCTGCGCCCGCGGCACGTCCGGCCCAGCAGCATCAGGGCCAGCAAGCTCGCGCTTGGCATCCCAAACCCAAGCCTGTGGCTTCCTCCTCCAGGAAGCAGGGAGGTAAAGGCCCAGGAGGTCCCTTGGCCGGTCCCTCCTCCAAGCCTGCACAGTGACGGGTTGAGAGGTGTCACCCCCAACCTCGTCACCTCACCCCAGGTTCCCCCCATGGGGGGACGGCTCCGCTACTTCCTTTCCGCCTGGTCTGCTATAACCACAGACCGGTGGGTGTTGGAAGTGGTAGGAAAGGGCCTGTCTCTGGAGTTCGAGCAGGCCCCGCCCTCCAGAGCCGTCGCCCCCAGGGGGGCCTCGGGGTCCACAGCCTCGCTGTCGGCTCGCCGAACCAACATCGCTCTGCTCCTCGAGAAAGAGGTGATCAGAGAGGTGGCGGACCCTCCCTCAGACACGGGGTTTGTGTCCAGGTACTTCCTGGTCCCAAAACGGACGGGGGGCTGGCGCCCCATTCTCGACCTGCATGACCTAAACAAGTTCCTAAGGTCTCGGACCTTCAGGATGGTCACTCTGGCTCAGATAATACCATCCTTGGAACACGGCATGTGGTTCTGCTCTCTGGACCTGCAGGACGCGTTTTTTCACGTCCCTATCCGTCCGTCTCATCAGAGATTCCTTTGCTTTCGTGCGGAAGGATCCCTTTTCGAGTTCCAAGCCATGCCCTTGGGCCTGTCTCTTGCACCCAGGGTCTTCACCAAATGCATGGCAGTGGTGACAGCATTCCTGCGGCGCCGAGGGGTCCAGGTGTACCCTTACCTGGACGATTGGCTGATAGCAGCCCCTTCCAGACAGGAGGTGGAGCGGTCTAGAGATCTGGCCCTCCAGGTTTGCTCTCAGGTCGGCCTCCTCATCAATGAGGCCAAGTCGGTACTCGAACCAAAGCAGGTGATTCTCTTCATCGGGGCAGAGCCAGAGCATGGCTCCTGGCGGACAGGGCCGAGGTTCTTTCCTCCTTTGCCCAGTCATTTCTGGTTGGGCAATCGCGCCCTGCCCGGGACTTCCTGCACCTCCTGGGTTTCATGGCGGCCTGCACCAGCGTGGTCCATTGGGCCTGCTGGAACATGCGCCCCCTTCAATGGGGGCTGGCCAGCCAGTGGTCTCAACGCTGCGATCCATTGGACCAGCTAGTGATGGTGACCCAGGGGATGTGGAACGCTCTCCAGTGGTGGATCGTTCCAGCTTATCTGCAGGAGGGCATCCCATTTGTCCGCCCCGAGCCGACGGTCTCTCTATCGACCGACGCCTCTCTGATGGGTTGTGGTGCCCATCTGGGGGAACACAGAGTGCACGGCCTCTGGTCCCTGCGGGAGTCCCGATGCCATATCAACCTGCTGGAGCTCCTAGCGGTCCGCCTAGCTCTCACTGCCTTCGCTACGTTTCTGCGGGGTCAAGTGGTTCAGGTCCAGACGGACAATACCACGACCATGTAGTACCTAAACCGCCAGGGCGGGACACGCTCCATGCCTCTGTGCAAGGAAGCTCTCCGCATTTGGTCACTCGTGCGCAGCCTGGAGGCGGATCCCCTAGCCATTCATGTGGCAGGAGCCTCCAACACCCTGGCCGATGCCCTAAGCCGGATAGGGGCTGTGTCCCACGAGTGGTCTCTCCTGCCGGAGGTAGTACAAGATCCGTTCTCCCACTGGGGCACACCTCAGGTGGATCTGTTTGCCTCAGGGGAGAACGCGAAGCTGAGGCTGTTCCATGCCCGGCCCCCTCAGCAGGGCTCGCTGCAGGGGGATGCCTTCTTAAGGCCGTGGACCCCGGGCCTCTTCTATGCCTTTCCCCCATTTCCCTTGATCCACAAGGTGCTTCTCAAGGCGAGGAGGGACAAGGCGCAGGTGATTCTGGTAGCCCCAGACTGGCCCCGCCAATGCGAGTACCCAGATCTCCTCAGCCTTAGCTCCAGGCTCCCGAGGCAGCTTCCAGCTCGCCCGGACCTGCTTTCCGTCAATCAGGGGGAGGTGTTCCATCCGGACCTTCAATCCCTGCACCTGATGGCCTGGTTCCTGAGCGGCTAGAGTTCCAGGCCTTGGGTCTTTCCGACGAAGTCCTCAATGTAGTGGAGTCGACCAGGAAATGCTATGCCTTCAAATGGAAAAGGTTTTCCATTTGGTGTCAGGGCAAGGGCCTGGACCCTTCCTCCTGTTCCTTTGCAAGCATCTTGGACTATTTATGGTCCCTTTCTCAGCAAGGGCTTAGGTCGACGACCCTAAGGGTGCACCTGGCAGCCATCTCTGCTTACTGGGCGCGGGCCGGGAAGCAGTCGGTGGCGCAGGAGAAGGAGGTCTGGCGCTTTTTCAAAGGCCTTGATCACATTTCCCCTCCGGTGCGAGAACCTCCACCTCCGTGGGATCTACTGCTGGTACTTGCAAAGCTCATGGGCAAGCCATTCGAACCAATGCACAGGTGTGATCTCTCTCACCTATCGTGGAAGACCACCTTCTTGGTGGCTATTACGTCAGCCAGAAGGATGGGAGAGCTCCAGGCGCTTTCCATTGAGTCTCCTTACCTGGTCTTCCACAGGGACAAGGTTGTCCTGTGCCCCCACCCGAAATTCCTTCCGAAGGTGGTGTCGGACTTTCACCTTAACCAGGTGTTGACTCTGCCGGTGTTCTACCCCAATCACACCTTGGAGGCCGAATATAGGCTCCACACTCTGGACCCTAGAAGGGCGCTCACTTACTATAAGGAGCGCACGGCTGAAATTCAGGGAGAGGTTCGCCAGCTGTTTGTCACCTACGCTGAAGCCGCACCTGGCAGACCTGCAGCCAAGCGGACGATAAGCAGGTGGGTCACCTCCTGCATAGATCTCTGTTATAGGTTTGCGGGCATGGAGCCTCCAAGAGGGATAAGAGCTCATTCTACCCGCCATACCGCTGCATCGGTGGCTGCTTACAGGGACGTCCCTATCTAGGAAATCTGCAGGGCTGCTACCTGGAAGTCGGCACACACCTTTATCACCCACTACCACATCGACCTTGAGTCACGTCGGGATGCTGGTTTTGGGGCCTCGGTTCTCCAGTCTCTTTTCCCTAAGTAGTGGGTGTGCATCTTGCCTCCCTCCTCCCGGAGAACTGCTAGGAGTCTGCCAATAAGTGTGGATGAACAACATATCCATGTCCCTAGAAATACAGGTTCTAGGGACATGGATATGTTGTTCATCCACACTCATTGGCAGGTATCCTTGCCGCTTTAAATCTTGCCGGAAGGTCTTCAAGCTTGCTCCTCCCACCCACCCGGGTGGTATAACTCTCGGCTCCGCCCCATGACGCCAGATCTTCCTTACCGCTTGGAAGCTCAGGTTCCCTCCTTAACGCTCTGCGTTTGTGACTGGTTCCTATTTCTCCGTTTGCGGATTTAAAAATAAATTTTGCAAAAAGACTTCAGTCTTCTATCCCTCGCGGCTGCGATGGACAAATCGACTCCCGGGTTTCGGAGATGCCCATGCGGGCAGAAGATGTCTCGGACGGATCCACACTCCACGTGTGTCTACTGCTTAGGCCTTGAGCACGACCCGCAGGCTTGCGACCTGTGCTCATCTTTCTCGGCCTCGTCCTCGAACCGTGCTGCCCGATTGCAACTGGGCCGTCCCGAAGCGTTCCCTCCGGTGAAGTCAGGAGGCCGGTTGGCGGTGTCGGCGGCGGGCTCGGCGGATCAGCTTCGGACGGATGGTCGCCTCGAAGAGGCGGCGCGGGCGTATCTTCCTCGCCGCGGCATTTATCCCGCCTCTCTGGGTTCTTCCTACCACGGCTTCTTTTAAGGAGCTTTGTCTGTCCTCTCCACTAAAGGAGAAGGGCCTGCGTCTGCTGGACCTTATTCTCGGTCCAAAAGAGGGACAGGGGTAAATCCCTCCGCGGCTCTTGGGAGCGGGAAGGTCCCTCTCCCGGGCCGTCCGACCGTCGGCTTCGATCGACCGCTCGGCCGCCACTGGCCTCACGGTGTCCCCGGCCAGGTCAGTTGACCGAGACTCCCACCGATGAAGTCGAGATTTTTCTCGACCCATTGGACGGGCTGTCGCCTTTAGCAGCCGAGATTCCCCTCTCCCCGGTTCCCCCGGGAGGAGTTGAGGATCCCGTGGGCTCACCTGTGCCTCCGGTTCCGGAGCCCTCGGATGGACCATCCGAGCCGAAGGGAGTGCCGGTTCCGGCCGACACCTCCCCGCACCGACCTCGGAAATTCCGGGACTCTCGGTCTCGGTCTCGGACCTCTTCGCGGTCCAGCCGATCCCACCGTCATAGGCGGTCTCGGTCTCGGCACCGCGGTAAGCGGCGTCGCCGCTCGTCCTCGTCCTCCTCCTCGGATGAGGGGAGGCTTCGGCGTAAATTACGTCGACAGTACGAGGACCTTATGTTGCAACAGCTCCTCCTGGCCGGGAATAAGCCGACCCCGTCGCCTTCCCCGGCCATTAAGTGGCTGTCACCGGAACGGCCGACACAACCCCTCGACTTATCCGAGGAGCCTATACCCAGGCCGGTTGTTCGGCCAAAACCAGCTGCTCCACTGATTCCGGTGGAACCTCCGCCTCCACAGCCACCATTGGGGCTCCGACCAAGGATTCTCGGTCGGCTAAGGGTCTACCCCATCGGCTGTCAGTTACCTCACTCCCGACCGACCTCGGCAGGTGAAGGGTGGCTCAGGCCAGAGGCAGCTCTTGAGGACTCTTCCGAGTCCGAAGATGATTCCTCCTTCTTCTCCAAGCGACTGGACTTGGAGTCTTCAGGAGGTCAGTCAATGGACGATAGCCCGTCGTCCTTCCTAGGACTGCTTCGGCTCATCTCGGAGTCTACCGGGATGGAGCTCGAACCCGTTTCCAAGCGGGCCAGGTATCCCCTCACGGAGATTCTGGACCGAGGGGATTCTCCGACGGAGGCCTTTCCGGTGGCCGAGGCCATAGTGGGTCCGGCACTGGAGCTTTGGCAGCGCCCTGCTTCCTGCCCTGCGCCCGGCCAGGATGGCCAGGAAGTATGCGGTCCCTACCGGTTCCTTGTCCGGTTTTTCGGAACACCCCTCTGCTGAGGGGTTGGTTACCGACAGCGTTTTCCGGCGCGCCGGCAACGCCAGGGATGTGGACAAACCTCCTGACAAGGAGTCCAAGAAATTGGACTATGTCGGGCGAAAAGTCTACGCTGCGTCCTCTCTCGGCCTTCGTCAGGCCAGTTCGGCCGTCCTCATGGCACATTTTCTCATGCCCTGTTGGGCTCCTGGATGAGGTCATCCTCATCTTCCCCCGATCTGCAGACTACGGTTAAGCAGGTGCGGGACCAGGGCGAGGCAGTGGCCAAACAGCAGCTCCAGACTGCTTTGGATATGGGGACTCATTGTGCCAGATCGGTGGCGGCTGCAGTGGCTATCGTCGGCGGGCTTGGCTGAGGATATCCACCTTTACTCGGATACCCAGCACAAGTTGGCGGATGTTCCTTTTTGGGACTGACCTCTTCGGCCCTGGGGTGGAAGGTCACCTGCAGAGGATCGAGAAGTCCAATGCCACCTTGGACTCGGTCTCTTCGCTCAGAAGGACAAGGCGCAAACCACAGCCTAAGCCCTTCGTCCTTCTGTGTGCCCTCAGAGCGCCCTGCCAGCAACGCCAGGGCCAGCAGGCTCAGGCCTTGGCATCCCAAACCTACCGCCGGCTTCCTCTAACAGGAGGCAGGAGGAAGGGCCCAGGAGGTCCTCGGCCGGTCCCTCCTCCAAGCCTGCCCAGTGACGGGCTGAGGGGTGTCGCCCCCATCCCCGTCACCTTACCCCTGGGTCCCCCCTTGGGGGGACGGCTCCGGCACTTCCGTTCCGCCTGGTCCGCTGTTACCACGGACAGGTGGGTCTTGGAGGTGGTGGGAAGAGGCCTGCCTCTGGAATTCGAGCAGGCACCACCCTTCAGAGCCGTCGCCCCTCGGGGGCCGGGATCCCCAGCCTCACTGACGGCTCGTCGAGCCGACATCGCTCTCCTCCTCCAGAAGGAGGTGGTAAGAGAGGTGGTGGACCCTCCTTCAGACCCAGGGTTTGTGTCCAGGTACTTCCTGGTTCCGAAGCGGACGGGGGGCTGGCGCCCATTCTCGACCTACCGACTAAACAAGTTCCTAAGGTCTCGAACCTTCAGGATGGTCACTCTGGCTCAGATAATACCATCCTTGGAGCAGTGTGGTTCTGCTCTCTGGACTTGCAGGATGCGTTTTCACGTCCTATCCGTCCGTCTCACCAGAGATTCCTTCGCTTCGAGCGGAAGGATCCCTCTTGATTCCAAGCCATGCCTTCGCTTGTCTCCAGCTCCCAGGGTCTTCACCAAATGCATGGCAGTGGTGACAGCATTCCTGCGCGCCGAGGGGTCCGGGTGTACCCTTACCTGGACGACTGGCTGATAGCAGCTCCCTCCAGGAAGGAGGCGGAGTGGTCCAGAGATCTGGCCCTCCAGGTCTGCTCTCAACTGGGCCTCCTTATCAACGAGCCAAGTCGGAACTCGAGGCGAAGCAGGTGATTCTATTCATCAGCGCAGCTCGACTCTCTTGAGCCAGGCGCGGCTCCAGCGGACAGGGCCGAGTTCTTTCCTCCTTTGCCCGATCATTTCTGGTTGGGCAATGCGCCCTGCCGGGACTTCCTCGCCTCCTGGGTCTCATGGCGGCCTGCACCAGCGTGGTCCATTGGGCCCGCTGGAACATGCGTCCCCTTCAGTGGGGACTGGCCAGCCAGTGGTCTGGCGCTCACGATCCCTTGGACCAGCTGTGTCGGTGACACAGGGATGTGGAGCGCTCCAGTGGTGGACCGTTCCAGATCATTTGCAGGAGGGCATCCTTCGTCCGCCCGAGCCGACGGTCTCTCTCGACCGATGCCTCTCTGATGGGTTGGGGTGCCCATCTGGGGAACTCGGGCTCATGGCCTCTGGTCCCAGCGGAGTCGATGCCACATCAACCTGCTGGAGCTCCGAGCGGTCCGCCTAGCTCTCACCGCCTCTCTCCGTTCCTCCGGGGTCAAGTGGTCCGGTCAGGCGGACAATACCACCGACCATGTACTATCTAAACCGCCAGGGCGGGACGCGCCCCATGCTTCTATGCAAGGAAGCCTCCGCATTTGGTCACTGTGGCGAGCCTGGAGGCGGATCTCCCAGCCATTCACGTGGCAGGAGCCTCCAACACCCTGGCCGATGCCCTGAGCCGGATAGGGCTGCATCCCACAGTGGTCTCTCCTGCCGGAGGTAGTACAGCATCTGTTCTCCCTTTGAGGCACACCTCAGGTGGACCTGTTTGCCTCCATGGAGAAGCGGCTGAGTCTGTTCCATGCCCGCCCCCTCAGCAGGGCTCGCTGCAGGGATGCCTTCGAGGCAATGGAACCCGGCCTCTTACGCCTTTTCCCCATTTCCTTGATCCACAAGGTGCTTCTCAAGGCGAGGAGGGACAAGGCGCAGGTGATTCTAATAGCCCCAGACTGGCCTCGCCAGTTCTGGTACCGATCTCCTCAGTCTCAGCTCCAGGACTCACGGCAGCTTCCAGCTCGCCCGACCTGCTCCTCAGTCAATCAGGGAAGGTGTTCCATCCGGACCTTCAATCCCTGCACCTGACGGCCTGGTTCCTGAGCTGGCAGAGTTCCAGGCCTTGGGTCTTTCCGACGAGGTCCTCAATGTAGTTGAGGCGTCCCGTAGGAGTCGACCAGAAAATGCTATGCCTTCAAATGGAAAAGGTTTTCCATTTGGTGTCAGAGCAAGGGCTTGGACCCTTCCTCCTGTTCCTTGGCAAGCATCTTGGACTATTTATGGTCCCTTTCTAGTCAAGGGCTTAGGTCGACGACCTAAGGGTGCACCTGGCAGCCATCTCTGCTTGCAGGCAGCGGGCCGGAAGCAGTCGGTGGCGCAGGAGAAGGTGGTCTGGCGCTTTTCAAGGCCTTGATCACATTTCCCTCCAGTGGGAACCCCACCTCCGTGGGATCTACTGCTGGTACTGGCAAAGCTCATGGGCAAGCCATTCGAACCTATGCACAGGTGTGCTCTCTCTCACCTGTCGTGGAAGACCGCCTTCTTGGTGGCTATCACGTCAGCCAGAAGGATGGGAGAGCTCCAGGCGCTTTCCATGAGTCTCCTTACCTGGTCTTCCACAGGGACAAGGTTGTCCTGCGCCACCAGAAATTCCTTCCGAAGGTGGTGTCGGAGTTTCACCTTAACCAGGTGTTGACTCTGCGGTGTTCTACCCCAATCACACCTCGGAGGCGAATATAGGCTCCATACTCTGGACCCTAGAAGGGCTCGCTTATTATAAGGAGCGCACTGGTGAAATCGGGAGAGGTTCGCCAGCTGTTTGTCACCCTACGCTGAAGCCGCATCTGGCAGACCTGCAAGCGGGCGATAAGCAGGTGGGTAACCTCCTGCATAGATCTCTGCTATAAGTTGGCGGGCATGGAGCCTCCCAGAGGATAAGAGCTCATTCTACCCGCCATACTGCTGCAACGGTGGCTGCTTCCAGGGACGTCCCTATCCAGGAAATCTGCAGGGCTGCTACCTGGAAGTTAGAAACACCTTCATTACCCACTACACATCGACCTTGAGTCACGCCGGATGCTGGTTTTGGGGCCTCGGTTCTCCAGTCTCTCTTTCCCAAGTAAGTATTGAGGTGTGCGTCTTGCCTCCCTCCTCCCGGAGAACTGCTAGGAGTCTGCCAATGAGTGTGGATGAACAACATATCCATGTCCCTAGAAATACAGGTTACTCACCTGTAACAGGAGTTCTAGGAATGGTATATGTTGTTCATCCACACGATCCACCCGACCTCCCCGGCTTCGACGCACAACCTGAGCTTCCAGCGGGCCAGATCTGGCGTCATGGGGCGGAGCCAAGAGTTATACCACCCGGGTGGGTGGGAGGAGCAAGCTTGAAGACCTTCCGGCAAGATTTAAAGCGGCAAGGATACCTGCCAATGAGTGTGGATGAACAACATATACCATTCCTAGAACTCCTGTTACAGGTGAGTAACCTGTATTTACTCACCTGTAATAGGAATTCTAGGAATGGTATATGTTGTTCATCCACACGACCCACCCGACCTCCCCGATCTCGACGCACAACCTGAGCTTCCAGTGGGCCAGATCTGGCGTCATGGGGCGGAGCCGAGAGTTTTACCACCCGGGTGGGTGGGAGGAGCCAGCTTGAAGACCTTCCGGCAAGATTTAAAGCGGCAAGGATACCTGCCAATAAGTGTGGATGAACAACATATACCATTCCTAGAACTCCTGTTACAGGTGAGTAACCTGTATTTTGGGTGGCTCCAACTAGTCAAATCTTTCTGAGTGGTCCTGATGCCGATGACTTACAGTTCGTTCCAAAGGTGTGGTCGTACGAGGAGATGTTCTTGAAGATCTGTTGTTGCTGGGAAGTATTGAAACTTAACCTGGCTGATGAATTTGAAAAGCTGCTTGCTAATCTTGAAAGCTGTTGCTATTAATTAAATGGAGGTACAATGTAGAAGCTAGTCAAAAGCTGCTGCTGCTGCTGCTTGTTAAGCATTATTACCACTCAATAAGATTAACTTTAGATCATTTAAATGCAGCTGCTTCAGTAGTTAACAGAAAGGAAAAGCTGCATGAAACAGAAACAGAAAAGCACTGCAGAAAACGCTGTAAAAAATCTTATTAAAAAGGTTTAAAAGAATTATGTACTGGAGCTTTTGGCTAATAGTGAAAAACTAATGCCCCTCGGGTTACATAGATACCTAGATGTTGTCGGCAGATAAGGGCCTTTGGCCCACCTAGTCTGCCCATTACTACAATTTACAGTGCTTGTTCAAGTTTCCCTGGAATAGGTTACCCACCTCCCCCTGACTACCAGGATCCCCTTATGCCTGTTCCATGCATTCTTAAATCCTGTAATCGTTTCTGCCACACCACCTCTTCTGGCAGGCTGTTCCATTATCTACCACTCTCTCTGTGAAAAAGTACTTCCTCACGTTTCCTCTGAACCTCTCTCCCACCAGTTCCCTAGTCCTGGAGCATCTTTTTCTTTGAAAAATTATGTTTTCCTGCACCTTGTTTCTCCCTGTGAGATATTTACATGTCTCAGTCATATCCCCCTCTCCCTTCTTTCCTCCAGGGAGTACATATTTAAGTCTTTCAGTCTGCCCTTGTAGGATCTGTGATGTAATCCTTGCATCAACTTGGTTGCCCTCCTTTGAACTGCCTCCTCCCTGTCTATGTCCTTACGTAGGTAAGGTATCCAGAACTGGACACTGTACTCGAGGTGTGGCCTCACTTATGTCCTGTATAGTGGAATTATGACTTTCCTTTTCTTGCTGGTGATACCCCTGCCTGTACATCCCACCATCCTGTTTACTTTTCCTGCTGCCTTGTCGCACTGACTCCCTACCTTGAGGTCATCAGAGATGTTGACCCCAAGGTCCCTTTCCTGCTTGGAGCATTCTATAACCCCCCGATATGTTGTTCCTGGGTTTTTGTGCCCCATGTGCATTATCTTGCACTTTTGTGCGTTAAATCTCAACTGCCAGTCCCTTGACCAGTCCTCAAGCTTCTGCCAATCTCTCCTCATTCTCTCCACACCCTCCGGTGTGTCTGCCCTGTTGCAGAGCTTTGTATCATCAGCGAACAGACACATTTTCCTTTCTAGATCCTCTGTAATGTCACTGATAAAGATATTGAAGAGGACTGGTCCCAACACAGATCCCTGTAGAACCCCACTGGTCACTCTTCCCTCTGCAGAGTGACAGCCATTTACCACCACCCCCCTCGGTGTCCTGCTATCTAGCCAGTTTTCCACTCACTTTACCACCATCTTCCCTACTCCCATGTTCCCTAGCTTATTTAACAGCCTTCTATGTGGCATAGTATCAAAGGCCTTGCTGAAGTCCAGGTTGGCCACATCTGTTGGCCCTCCCGATCCACCTCCCTTGTCACCCAGTTGAACTGGCACACCCTCCCTCCTGTAAAACCATGTTGCCTTGGGTCCTGTAGACCTTTGGCAACCAGGTGTTCCACTGTTCTTTCCTTCAGTAGTGTTTCCATTATCTTCCCCACTATTGAGGTCGGGCTAACTGGACTGTAGTTTCCCACTTACTCTCTGCTTCCGCTTTTGTCTAGGAGGACTACATCAGCTCTCCTTCAGTCTTCGGGTACCTCCCGTTTCCAGTGATAGACTGAACAGGGTTGCCAGAGGTTCCACCACCACCTCTGTTAGCTCCCTCATGTACCCCATCCGGACCCATAGCTTTATCGACCCTTATTCTTTCCAGTTCTCTTAGGACCCTTTTCCTTGGAAAGGGACCTGTATCCATTTACATACCCATCCTGCCCTTTGTATTCCTTTCTGGCCCCTTTCCTGCCCCCTCCTCCATAAAGACTGAGCAGAAGTATCTGTTTAGTATGTCTGCTTTGTGGTTGTCATCCTCCACTCTACAGCCGTCCTCCCCTTTCAGTCTCACTATCCCCCCCTTTGCCTTCCTTTTTTTTCTGAGATATCTATAAAAGGTTTTGTCTCCCCTCACCACTGATTTCACAATGCGCTCCTGCATTTGTGCCTTGGCTTCCCTTACTGCCCTCCCTTTGTTTCTCCTGGTACCTCTCCCTGTCCCCTTCTGCCTGTGTCTTTTTGTACTGTTTGAATGCAGTTTTTTTTTTTTTGCATTCACTTTCTCAGCTACCTCCTTGGAATACCATAACGGTCTCCTCTTCCTTCCTGAAAATGTAACCTGAATTGGCATTTGTTCACTGTCAGGCACTTTTTCACCTTTGGGGCAATAATTTTCCACTATAAGCCTCAACTCTAGTTAACATTTCTATAATATGTGTTTTATGTATTATAGTGGCATGGTAGCACCACTATAGTTAGGGTTGAGCAGAGGTTTCTATGTTAAACCTCAAACTTTGCACTTTAATATCTTTGAACCATTTAACAGATTTGCATGAAATTTTGCATGCATAGTCATGGGTGGGGTGGGGTGGGGAGTTGGATCTCTTGACATGCCAGGTTTTGTTTCGGTCAGATGTGCGGATTCTGAGATACGGATCGCGAAAAAAAAAAAAAATTTCTTGCCTTGCACCCAGATGGTTTGGAATTTTGGTCAGAAATTTTCAGGGTAGAAAGGGCTTCGCCCACAGATGTGCCTTACGCTGGTTTGATAAAGAAAAGTATTAATCCATTCCAAAGTTATTACATTTTAAAATGTCAGTCTTTTGGATAGCTGCTTGGAACGAAAAAAGAATTTAGTCCATATGAAAAAGGATCCTTTTTTTGTATGGGGAAATCCTTCTTCATGAGGAAAAAAATCTTTCTTTATATGGCCTCCATCTTGTTTCTGTTTATTTAAAGAAAAAAAAAAAGGAAAGAATTTCAAAACCCACAAAAATTATACATTCTCTACATACACCATCACATGTATCTTGCTAATTGGGACCCATTAGGTGGATTCTGCACTTAGTTTTTGGAAAATGACCCAGAATTGTATTTCTTTAACATTTAAAAATCTTTTTTTTGTGAGGCAATTTTCTTTTTCCGTATGGGTATACAAAAAAAAGAATTGGTTCATATGAAAAGGATGGCTTTATATGAAAAAAGAATTTGGACTTCATTTTTTTCTGGTTCATTTTTCATATGGGTGAAAAAAGCATACGAAAAAGGTTGTCTTCATATGAGAAAAGAATGGGGGAATAAGTCCAGATTATTTTTCGTATGAAGCCATCCATTTTTGTATGCTTTTTTTGTTCATGCAAAAAAGGATGCCCTCATACAAAAATATTTTGGACTTGTTTTTTTCCCATTCCTTTTTTTGTATGAAAGAATCCTTTTTCGTATGTTTTTTTGTTCATACGAAAAAAGAATGCCCTCATACGTAAAAAGAATTTGGGCTTGCAGTAGTTTGTGTCCCACACTTGAACTTCAGCATGCCATAATACCCTCAATAGGTGGACTTAATGGACAATCTATATATCAAAACAAAGGTCTTAATGAGTACTATAAAAAGAATATATAACCCCCTACAAAACTTTGGGGTCCACATAAAAAAATCCGTAGAAATTAAAAAAGAAAATTCTCATAGGATAACGGTGGAACTTTAACAAGCCATAACTCCCTTACTGTTTGGTCTTAAGGAACAATGTATGTATGTATGTATTATATATCAAAACAAAGGTCTTAATGAGTACTAAAAGAATAACACATATCCACTCCCCCCCCCCCCAAACATTTAGGGGCAAATTAAAAAAAAAAAAAAAAAAAGGAACATTTCCATAGGATAACATTGGAACTTCAACAAGCCATAACTCCCTCAGTATTTGGACTTAAGGAACAATGTATATATCAAAACAAAGGTCTTAATGAGTACTATAAGAATAACACATACCCCCAAAAAAAATATTGAGGGGCAGTATAAAAAATAAAAAGTGAAAATTCCCATAAGATAAGATTGGAAATTCAAGAAACCATAACTCACTCAATGTTTGGACTTAAGGGACAATCTATATATCAAAACAATAACACGCATCACCACCCTAAATGTTTAAAGGTAGTGTAAAAAAATAAAATAAAAACACAGAAATTCCCATAGCATTATCATGTAGCCCTCAGTACATTTCTTCCTCAGGAATTCATCTGTTCCTGCTTGAAGGTTGAACCTTGTGGACCATATGCAAGTCTCACACTAGGACTTGGGCTGCTATACCCAGACTAACACTGCAGTGCAGTAGTAAGAGATCCTGCAGTTTTGGAGCGCCCATTCTTTGAAAGAGATATGAAACCAAGGTCCTTCCTGCTCATTAGGTGGTTACCTAGACTGAAGTTAAAGATCCCATGGTACTTTTTAAGAGGAGCAATGGCTGTCTTGGCTAGCCTCTCCCAATATAACTGGTTCAGAAGCGAGTACACATTACTCTGTGTGTGTGTGTGTGTGTGTGTGGGGGGGTTATTGAGGGCATGGCTGCTCCAGTTGCCTGTATTCGGGCATTGTTTTGTAATTGGCATTAGGATACAGAATATATTTATTTATTTAAAAGTTGGCAACCGGGAGAGGCACAGTGAGCCGAGGCTTGGTTCCAGGTGCAACCCGGAGGAGGGGAAGAGGGGTGCAAATTACATCAATACATATGGTTAAGAAGGTTACAATGGGACCAAGCAGAAAAACAATAATACAAGTCAGGATGGGTTACAAATATAGCCTGGGTAAGAGGCAGGTACATACAACAAGGTACAGCATGTCATACACTGAAACAATAGTGCAATCGAGCAAGTTACAAAAACTACCTGAGAAAAGGCAAGTGCAAGGTACTGGTATTTATATAGTGAACAGCATAGCAAACAAGCATGTTACCACCAAGTAAAGGTTGCTCTAATAAAGTGCAGTGCAAATAAACAAGCGAGTTGGAGTCTAGGAGGCAGAAGACTCTTGCTGAGGGTTAGTCAGATTGGAGGCATGAGCAGGGTGGAGGTGGTGAGTTGTGCAGGGTCCATTTAAAGAGGTTTAACATTGGTAGCATTTAGAGTGAAGAGGGAAGGGAGTTCCACAAGTTCAGGAAGTGGAAGGAGAAGGCAGCCTTTCCAGAGTTGGAGTGAGGTCGAGGAAGGGTGAAGGAGCAGGGGTCATGGGTGGAGGCAGTAGGAGATGTGGGGGTAAGGGGATAGGAGGGAGAAGAGGTAGGGGATAAGGGAGCCAAACCAGTACTTGGCTGAGATGATAGAGGTGTGCTGGTTTCGGTGGAAGGCTAGGGAGAGGAGCGATAGGGATGTGTAGAATGTGCAGTGATGAGTTCTGGGGGAGGCGTTTAAGGTGAAATAACAAAAGACGTTGAAAAGGATGTCTAATCTGGAGAGGGAGGATGCAGAAGCAGACCTGTATACTACATCGACATAATCGAAAAGTGGTAGGATTGTCCTGGTGAGGAGGATCCGGTGAACGGGGAGGGAGTGGGCATCTTTATTTCTGTAGAGAGCACAAAGTTTGGGATAGAGCTTGGAGTGAATATAGTCGATGTGCATTGAGAAATCTAAGCGGCTGTTGAGCCATACTCCTAGGTACCTGAAGGCCGGGAGTATGTCCAGGATTGTGCCATCAAGAGTGGAGAAGGAGGGGGAGGGGAATTTGGCAAGCTTTTGGGGGGGTGCTGAAGCTCATGGAGACTGTTTTTGTGGTGTTTACGTTTAGTTGATTATCCTGGAACCAGTTCAGGACACGCGAGATATCTGATTGTAGTAGGGAGGATACCTCAGAGGCTGAGGGACGAAGTGTAGAGGATAGTGTTGTCAGCATATAAGTGTATGTGGGGTGAGAGCACACAAGGGGGGTCATTGGGAAAGATGGAAAGAGGATGGTACCCAGGATGAGACCTTTGCAGTACACCTGCTAGGATTGGGCGGGGGGGGGGTATCACCGGCCTGGACACATTGAGATCGACCTGAGAGGTAGGAGCAGAACCAGTTTACTGATAGGGGGAAGAGTCCAGCTAGTTCTTGTTTGGAGAGTAGGAGTGGATGGGAGACTGAGTCAAAGGCCTTGGCTAAGTCTATGAATATGGCTGAGGTAAAGTGGCATAGGTCCATGCTGGTGAGGATGGCGTCTGTTACTCGGAGTAGTGAGGAGACAGTTGAGCGGTTCTTTCTAAAGCCCAATTGGTAAGGGGACAGGAAATTTGAGGAGGTGAGGAAATGGGTGAGTCTGGTTAGGACAAGGAATTCTTGGAGCTTGGCCAAGACTAGTAGGCGGGAGATGGGGCGGTGATTTCCTGGTGAGGCTCGGTCACTGGCTGTATGAAGAAGGATAACTTTGGCAGATTTCTAGGCCTGTGATATGGAGCCAAGGATGAAGGAGAGATTGAGCAGATGGGACAGGGGTGGGCAATGGCTGGGGCAGAGATCTGGAGAAGGAAAGGGTCAAACCCATTGGGACTGGATTTATTTGGGTTCAGGGACTGGAGGGCATGGAGTACCTCCTGGGTTGTGGCAGGGGAAAGATGAAAAGGGTGTGGTGTAAAGGGAGGTGGAGGTGCAGTGGGGGTGTGTGTTAGCGGGGGGGTGAGGAGATGGAGAAGGGGTGGGCAGGGGTGGATGGTAGGGCACAGGTAGTAAAGAAATTGTTTACAGTGGAGGCAAGTATTGACTGCTTTAAAAGTAATCTTGATAAACACATGAACAATTAGGAACATATATGGACTACTACTGTATAGTGGGGGAGTAGGCTAGAAGCCCTTTGGTGTACCCCTACTCCCAAAGTGCCAGAAGTACATCTGTGAGAGGGTCAGAGACTAGAGAGCTGTTGATGAGGAGGAATGGGTAGGAGGAGTTTGGAGGGGGGTTGAGAAGGGAGGAGAGTATTTGCCAAAACGTTTGGGGGGAGTTGAGGTTTTCTTGTAGTGCATTCTTGAAGTAGTGGGAATAGCTTTGATACAACTGTTTCTTAGGGTACGATAGGTTGAGAGATCATTTGGGGATAGGGATGCTTTATAGCGCATCCAGGCACGGTCGAACGTGTTGCAGAGTTTGATGATGTCTGCCAAGGTCCACGGGTGATTGAAATGCCACATCCTGCAGTGACGTAAAGGGGCTTGAGTGTTCCAGACATTATTTACTATATGGCAGAAGAGGGAGAGTGCAGAGTCGACATCTGATGGAGTTCAAAATAGGGACCAGTCACCTGCCACAACATCATGCAGAAGATTAGAGGTTTTTAGAGAGCGTGTGGAACGTGTCCAGCAATAGGTGTGTGTTGGTGTTGGGGGTGGAGGGGGCAGCTGTAATTTGCGATTGCAGTACATCATGAGGTGATCACTGAATAAGTCAAGGAGAATACCAGCGGTGGGGTCTGGTAGGTTCAGTGATGAGCTGGTGTAGAGTATAGATTTAGAGACTCTTTGTTGAGTGATAGGTTTTAGGGAAGGGGAGGCCCAGTTCAGGTTAAAATTACCGAGTAGGATGAGTTTGCTGGAACTGGCAGTGGATGATATGGAGGAGATGGTGTTGACCATAGAGGATGGGGGAGCCTTGGGGATGGAGTAAAGCACTCCAGTGAAGATGGGGAGAGAGGATGGGGTAGCATCTTAATTAGGAATAGTTTGTGCATCTTTGAGACCATCCTTTGAAAGTTCTGTTCCCTGCTTCTCCATTCTTGTGCATTATTTATTTACTATTTATGAAGTGCCTTTGTTAGTGAAGGAACAAATTTGTACATAGCCGTTTTCCTTTTTTTTTTTCAGAACAAGTTCAAGCGAGAGGAAAGAATGAATGCATGGAGGATAGACAAAGCATTTCGTAAGTCAGCAGCTGGTTCATCTTTAGGGGTTCTTATAAACTTTGACTGTGATGGCAGAAAAATACCAAAGGCCCATTTAGTCTGCCGTGACTTCCCTGTCTGCCCCAGGACCTATTGTCCATGCAGGGTTATATCCCTCCTGGTCAACCCACTGCTGCCCTCGTTACTGCTACCTAGCTGAACAACTGCTAAACCCTTCACTCTGCCCCAGCCATGCCTGAAACCATTTATGGTCTTGGCACCCACAGCTTCCACTGGCAGACTGTTTCACAGCTCCACCATGCTTTTCCATAAAACAGAACATCCTCACATCCCTCTTAAACCCCCCTCCCCTCCAGTTTCCATTCGTGACCTTGGGTTCTTGACTCTCTACTGCTGCTAGATAGTTCCATGCAGTTCACCTTGTTTATTCCCTTCAGGAAGTTGAAGGTCTCTATTATGTCTCTCATCTCTCGGCTGGTCTCCAGTGAGTACATGTTCAGTGTTTTCAGGTGATCTTCTTAAAGATCTGCCCCCTTGGCCCCGAATCATCTTGGTCACCTTGTGTTGTACTGTTTCCAGCCTGTCCCTCTTTAGGTGACGTCTTCAGTACCGAGCACAAAGTTACAGATGCCACCCCGTCAGTGACCTGCATAGAGGTAGAAGTACCTCCTTTTATCTGGTGCCAGTACCCCTTCCGATACACCCCAGCATCCTATAGGCCTTGTTATACTGGCTTGATTGTTTTGAGGGTGCACTAATGAGACTTCCAAGCCCTTTTCCTCTGCTGTAGTGCTCAGATTAACCCGTCCCATCCAGTACTCTGTCTTGCATAACCTTGCATTTTTTGGCTAGGAGCAGATTTATCCTGGACTCCCTTCAGGGTGCCTTCCTCAAGCAACTGGTCATGGAACCAACTCGGCAGAAGGCAATACTGGACCTTGTGCTCACAAACAGGGACAGTGTGATGGGGGTAACAGTGGGGGAGCACCTGGGTAACAGTGACCACTAGTCATTGTGGTTTGAAATCACAGAAAGAGCAGAACCAAACCACACAAAACACGATCCTGGATTTTAGAGGGCAGACTTTGGGAAAATGGGGAGATACTTGAAAGAGGCATTAAGGAATGGGACAGGAATCAGGGTTGAGGAACAGTGGGCAGTATTTAAAATGGGGATTATAAGAACAACAGAATTATGTATTAAGCAGGTTAGCAAGAGGAAAGGAAGAGGAGACCATTATGGTTTTCCAAAGAGGTAGCAAAGAAAGTGAAAGCCAAAAGATTGCATTCAGGCAATGCAAAAGAGCAAGAAGGGGCGGGAGAAGTACCAGGAGAAACAAGGAGGCAGGGAAGTCAGTAAGGAAGCCAAAGCTCAGACAGAAGAATGCATTGCAAAATCAGTGGGTAAAGGGGACAAAACCTTTACAGGTACATAAGTGAAAAAGAAAAGACAAAGGGAGGGATAGTGAGACTGAAGGGGGAGGATGGGAGCTCGTGGAGGATGACACAGTAAAGCTGACATATTGAACAGGTATTTCTGCTCAGTCTTTACTAAGGAAGAGGGGTAATGGGTCTGAAGGAGTACAAGGGGTGAGAATGGTGCAGAAATGGACACAAGTCCCTTTACACGAGAAAGGATCCTGAAGGAACTGGAAGTAATAAGAGCTGATAAAGCAATGGGGCCAGATGGGGTGCACCCCAGGGTCCTTAAAGAACTAAGAGAGGTGGTGGCTGAACCTCTGGCTATCCTGTTCAGCCAATGACTGGAGGACAGCAGATGTAGTCCCCTTATACAAAAGTGGGAACAAAGAGGAAGCAGGGAACTACAGACCAGTCAGCCTCACCGCAGTGAGTGGAAAGATCATGGAAGCACTACTGAAGGAGAGATTGGTGAAACATCTGGTTGTCAATGGACTACAGGACCCAAGGCAGCATGGTTTCACCAGGGGAGGTCATGTCAGACCAACCTCATTGAATTTTTGACTGGGTGACTAGGAGGTGGATCAGGGAGGGCAGTGGACATGGCCTATCTGGACTTCAGCAAGGCCTTTGACACTGTGCCACATAGAAGACTATTACACAAACTGGGGAATATGGGTGTGGGCAGGACAGTAGTGTGGTGGTAGGTAACTGGCTGGGTGGCAGGACACAGAGGGTGGTGGTAAATGGCTGTCACTCCACAGAGGAAGAGTGACCAGTGGGGTACCACAGGGATCAGTGCTGGGACCGGTCCTATTCAACATCTTCATCAGTGACATTGCACAGGATCTAGAAGGCAGAATTTCACTGTTAGCTGATGACACAAAGCTCTGTAACAGAGTAGACACACTAGAGGGTGTAGACAGAATGAGAAGGACCTGCAGAAACTTGAAGAATGGTCAAGGGTTTGGCAGTTGAAATTCAATGCAAAAGTGCAAGATAATGCATATGGGGCACAAAACCCTGGCACAATATATCAGTTGGGGGGTGAGGATATAGCATGCACCAAGCAGGAAAGGGATCTTGGGGTTGTCATCTCTGATGACCTCAAGGTAGGAAACAGTGTGACAAGGCATCAGGTAAAGCAAATAGGATGCTGGGATGTATAGGCAGGGCATCACCAGCAGGAAAGGAGGTCATAATTCCGCTATACAAGACACTAGTGAGGCCCCACCTGGAGTACAGTGTACAGTTCTGGAGACCATACCTACGTAGGACATAGACAGGGTAGAGAAGGTTCAGAGGAGGGCAACAAAGATGGTGCATGGGTTGCATCACAAGTCCTATGAAGACAGGTTGAAGGAACTGAACATGTACTCCTGGAGGAGAGGAGGGAGAGAGGATATGATAGAGACATACAAGTATCTTACAGGGAGGAACAGGGTGCAGGAAAACACTATTTTAAGCGAAAAGATGTTTCAGGACTAGAGGGCATGGGATGAAGTTGGAGGAGGACGATTCAGAGGAAACATGAGAAAGAATTTCTTCACAGAACGGGTGGTGGACAAGTGGAACACCCTGCCAGAGGAAGTGGTGGGGGCTGAAACAATCACGGGATTTAAGAATGCATGGGATAGACATAAAGGAATTCTAGAGGTCAGGGGTAAGGGGAAATAGACTTCTAGGAAAACAAACTGAACTTACAAGCTCAAATGGGCAGACTAGGTGGGCCATAGGCCCTTATCTGCCGACACTGTCTATGTATCTATGAATTTCAACTGCCAAACCTTAGACCACCTTTCTAGCCTTTGTATCTTTTGCTGCATCTCCCTGATCTCTTTATCACTATCTGTCCAACCACAGAGCTTCGTGCCATCTGCAGAGAGACATAGCCTGCTCTTTCCAGTGTTGCTGACGAACATACTGAAGAGGACAGGACCCAGGACAGATCCCTGTGACGCCCCAGCCATGACCTCCCTCTTTTCCAGTTTGACCCTCTTTACCACCACCCTCTGCTGTCTCTTTTTCAACCAGTTTCTTACCCATCCAAATATATCTCTAGCCTTTAGGGAAAATAAAATGTGTGAATAAGTCACAGATTTGTTTTAACTCCTATTTTTTATCAATTTTAATATGTAGTTACAAAATGTTAAAGTATTCCAGTTACGGTTGGTGAAGCTGGGTCATCTTGTTGCTGCTATTTCTGTTGTGTTTTTTCTGGTTCGCCTATCCCCACTCTGGTTCTAGGCCCCCAGCTGGCCCATCACAACTCACCAGCATACAACCCTGTGGACCCCTTTCTAGCAGCCGGGCCCCAAACTAGGCTGACCAAATGCATTGTACCAAGGCAGGGGGGTCAAGACTTGCCTCGAAGCTGTCATGCATGGCTGGGAGGTCTTTTTCTCTTGCAAGTGCTCTCACTCTGATGTCGACTTCACCTGCTGCATCCAACTTATCACGCAGGGAGGGTAGACACACACATATATATATATATATATATATATATATATATATATATATATAGTCCCTGTCATGTGTCAGAGATGCTCTGAGGGTGCCTGTAGGAGTGACAAAGCAGGAGGTAAGGCTAGAGGGATGTTGGGGTGTATTAGTAGGGGTATCACAAGTCGTAAGAGGGAGGTAATAATCCCTCTTTACAAGACACTAGTTGGACCCCATCTGGAGTACTGCGTGCAGTACTAGAGGCCACACCTGCACAAGAACATTAACAAAATGGAGGCAGTCCAGAGAAGGGCAACCAAAATGGTGCAGGGACTGCATCAGAAAACATATGAGGACAGGTTAACGGAGCTCAATATGTATACCCTAGAGCAAAGGCCGGAGAGAGGTGATATGATCGAAACATTCAAACATCTTCAGGATATTTACAAGGTGAAAGAGTCTAACATGTTTCAATATAAGAAAAATAGCAAGACAAGAGGACACAGCATGAGATTAGAGGGAGGCCAAGTAAGCGGTAATGTGAGGAAGTTCTTTTTCACAGAAAGAGTGGTGGATGCAGGGAATGGTCTACGTCAAGAAGTGGTGGATATGAGTACAGTGCAGGGCTTCAGACAGGTATGGGATAGCCACAAGGGAGCAATACAGATGAGTATGGATAGATAGGCCATTGACAGAGTAAAGGCCTATGGCACATTCATAAGGTAGAAAAAAATGGGCGGACTGGATGGGCCTTGTGGTCCTTATCTGCCGTCAACTTCTATGTTTCTATAAAACTGTAACTGGTCCCCAGCTCTTCCTTTGTTTTATTATTTTTATTCCTTCTACTGCATGTTTAAAAAAGTCTGGTCCCTTTTATTTATTTGTTCTCTTGATGCACAGATGACAAGAAACCAATCAATTTCGAATTTTTCTCTAAACTGCTGGAGAAGATACTTGCTGAAGAAGAAAAGAAAAAGCAGAAAAATGCAAAAAGTCAAAGTGCAGCAGAGAAACCTACAAAGCCTCGAAAGAAAAAAGGCAAGTATTCAGTTTTTACTGCTGTTTGCCATTCCTGTTGAACAACGTGTTCTGGTACCTAGAGAGCACAGGGAGTGAGAGTAGCACCAGCATTGTTAGCAGTATTCAGCGCTGCGATATGCTCTGGTCCCACCACAACTGATTCCAGGCATTGCTAGGCTTTGATGTTCCACACAGTAGTGTCTCTTGTTGATGCCAAACAGTACGAAGTCTAAGAAACCAGCCACACTTCAAAATGTGATTTTTCTAATTTTTTTTTTTATTCCATAAGGTATAGCAGTACGTTCCTCTGACCTTGCCCAATGTTTCACCCAGTGGGGCTTCCTCAGGGGCTAGGATGTATGAGTGAACACATAAAATAACATTTTAATTCATGACTTAATATGGTTCACATTATATAGTGATCTCTCCCTTTAAATATGCTTAACTTTGAATCTCCACATAACAGTAGTTTCTCCTATCATTAAATAAGGTACAGTTATATATACAGTCTAACGCAGTAATTGATTAAATAATTATTAGGGCAACTACTCATATCATCACAATAAATGAGTTCAAATGTGCATTCAGAATCCCCATAAGTGGGTGTCACATGATTGTTATATGTATACAGTCTTGTCAGTTCATTCTTAAGTGAATCCTGGTTCCTAAATGTATTAAAAAATGTTTTTATCTTAGACAGCTGTCTTATCAGAAGTGTGCTGAATGGTAAAGATACGCATTTACAGTTTCTAGCCATATTCCATAAAAATAAATTTACAGTATCTAAACACTGTCCCCGTGAACCACCGCTTTAGAGTCAACCACTGTCCGGTTTTCTTTCTCGTTGATGCATAATCTATCATCTGTAGCATCCAAAGTAAAAGTCCAAAACATTCCCCTTCTTTCTACCATTTTGTTTCATCACTTTCTCTGGTAGGCAGTTCTACTCCTATTCCCCAAACCGCAGAGATGCAGTTGAATGGCACTTGGCTGCAAAATGTAAGGCTACTGGAGAACTGTCAGATTTGGTTCTAATCCTGCTCTTATGTTCACTTATCCTTTGCATAAGGGGTCTGATGGTCTTCCCCACGTAATACTGAACAAGGACATATGAGCACACATATATCACATGGTCTGTGTCACAGTTTATAAAGGACTTAATATCATATCTTATATTTCCGTTAGGATGAGTGATTTCTGTTTTCTTGGAAGTATTACTACAGTGTGCACACCACCCACATGGATCCATACCTGCCTTCAGTGGCCCTAACAGGAGTTGTTCCCTTTGTGTGTGGCTTGGCCTCGTAATTCCGAGTGTACTAACCTATCTCTGAGGGTGCTTACCCTCTTGGAAGCCTCTATCGGTTTGTTTCTAAACTCTGGAACACCAATAGGCCTCAGTGTGTCCCAGCGGGAGTTAATTATCTCTCTTGCTGGTTTGGTAAATGAAGGGAATCCCAATGCCAATACCACTCTTATCTGAATTGTTGACCATGTTCTCCTGTGTTCTTGGCTCTTGTACTTTAGTTTTGATAATCGCTTGCTTAATTACCATTTTCTTACATTATAGCCCCTGTTGTGTCTGTCATTTTGTGATACTCCATTTCTCATTCTTCAGTATCACTACAATTTCTTTTAACGCGCAACATCTGCAAGTATGGGATACTTTCTATCAGGGATCTAGGGTAGTAGCTAGCTGCATGTAGAACTGCACTGCGATCTGTCTTCTTTCTATGCGTACGTGTTTTAAGGTTGCCGTGCGATTTGTAAATCAGTAGGTCCATGAAGGCTACCTCCTGTCGTCATAAATTTCAAGTTATTTGTCAAGGAGTTCATAAAGGCATGGAATTCTTCCAGTTCAGTCATCGTTCAGGTCCAGAATATCAATATGTTGTCAGTGAAACGTTTGTAACATTTACTATGTCTGAAGAATGGGTTATACATGGGGTTCATACTGTATTGTGTTTCAACATGATCCATATAAAGATTGGCATTTGTGGGAGCCATTGTGCTCCCCTATAGCTGTTCCCTTTTTCTGTTTGTAATACTGGCTCTCAAATCTAAGTTTTTTAAGTTTCACCTTATGCACACACCCCCTTCCCTTTGTGATTCCCCTGGGCAGTACACACATCACTGACAATACCTTGCTGACATATAGTTACTGACAAAGATGATGGGACAGCGAGGAGAATTACATGACACTCAGCAACAAGCAGAGTAAAATTTCTCTGCATGATACCCATTCCTTATATTGATAAAGAATGGTGTGGAATGCTAGAAAAATGAGATGTTAAAAGTTTTATCTGTAAGAAATATATACTTTTAACCCTTGCAGGGCCGTGGACTGATATATCAGTCCAAAATTCCTATAGGTTCTAAGTCTGTCGGCAGCCTAAGGGTTAAAACAGTGTGTGAAACTAGATAATGTTGCAAAACATGAGGTGATAACATTCATGGCTGTTACTTCTGTATCATCTTGCATCCGAACCTTTTCTGGCTTAGATGAAATATTGAATAACGATGTTAATATTATCGACCTTATCCACACAGAGTCTCCTCATGGGCTGTATTTTATGCACAGTGGCATCCAATTAAGCTTAAACCTTGCTGGTCTTGGGGGCCAAAAGTACATGCGGAATGGTAGGGATCAGTACGCCCCAATCTCCTGCCTCCCATTCTGTGTGTACTTTAGTTGCCTAGCAACTGTTTGGCGGTAGCCAGGGAGCGGGTTCATGTGACTGCTCAGATGCCCTAGGACATGGTGTGGTGGTGGCATCTGTATGGCTGCTGTTTGGATCTGCCCCCTAGTCCAGCGCTTTTTAACACTGATCACACTAGTGTTCAGTGCAGTTCATTATCCGCCCATTCAGGCAGCTACTGAACCTGTAAAGTAAGAAGTGAGTGGCGGCTTTTCTGCTACCACAAAACGCTTTTGAAAGTTTCAAGACTTTAGCACTTACTTTTTAAGGAATTACAACAAAAAGCTTTCTCATTGTTACTTTTGTAACGTTTGGCCACTGAATTTTCTTGTTCACAGGGAAATTAATCCCGGAGACCAAAAGTGAGATACAGAAAATCTTTTTCAAGGGTGAATTCAGGCTGCTGTTTGGATCTGCCCCCTAGTCCAGCGCTTTTTAAAACTGATCACACTAGCATTCAGCACAGTTCATTATGCGCCTATTAAAGCAGCTACTGAACCTGTAATGTAAGAAGTGAGGGGGGCGACTATTCTGACCTAGCACAAAACACTATTGAAAGTTTCAAGAGTTTAGCAGTTACTTTCTAAGGAATTATAACAAAAAGGTTTCTCGTCGTTTTTTTTAAAGCTTGGCCACTGAATTTTCTTGTTCATAGGGAAATCGATCCAGGAGACCAAAAGTGTGATACAGGAAAGAATTTTTCAAGGGCAAATTAGGTATGTCTTACCGTCTCTGTTTAGAGTATTGAGCAAGTTCAGCAAACTGTAAATTGATGGCTATATAAACAAAAAAGTGTGTAAATGTTGTTGTAATTATTATTAGGCTTTGAGATGAATTTAAAAGTGAGACATGAGTTGAAGTGCACCAAGGGATATGCATAAAATAAGCGGTCTTAGAAGTGGTGCATTTAGCTTGATTTACACTGTTAAAGGAGAACTGTACTGAATCTTGGAGTCTTTTTCCCAGTAGAAGTTGTTTTTTCAGTACTGGTTAAAATTCTGTTGTTATTCCATCTATTTAGGCCTTTTAGGTAACCTCAGTGTGCTTTTTTTTTGCTTTACATGCTGGTGACAGGTGCCATTTTAGAACTGTATGATGTAGTTTATGTCCCTCTCAGCCATATAGTTCTACAGTAGAATATGAATGCATTGTGCCAACAATGGAAGAGTAGAACAGGGACATAAACTACATCATACAGTTCTAAAATGTTTTTTACCAGCAGCATGCAAATCAGAAACGGCCACTAGGATAACTAAAAAAACCTGGATAGCTAGAGCAATAACAGAATTTGAACCAGTATTTAAAAGACAGCTTCTACTGGGAAAATTGACTTACAGATTTAGCACAGTTCTCTTTTAAGTCGTTGACTCTAAAGCAGTGGTCCACGGTGATACAACATTTAGATAAATTTATTTTTATGGGATATGGCTAGAAACTGTAACTGTGTATCTTTACCATTTAGCACACTTCTGATGAAACAGCTAAGATAAAAAATCTTTAATACATTTAGGAACTAGGATTCACTTAAGAATGAACTGACAAGACTGTATACATATAACAATCATGTGACACCCAGATATGGGGATTTTGAATGCACATTTGAACTAATTTATCGTGCTGATATGATTAGTTGCCTTAGTAATTATTTAATCAATTATTGCATTAGACTGCATAAATAACAGCACCTTATTTAAATGATGGGAGAAATGACTGTTACGTGGAGATTCAAAGTTAAGCATATTTATTTATATATTTTTTTCTAATTCATTTTTCTCCCCTGGGCAACCAGTCAGCCTTACCTTTCCATGTCTTGGCATCCTCCTTGGTTTCTGGCCGCCATCCCGTGGATCTTCCTCGGCTCCTATTCGGGTCCTACAGCTTCATCCCCGTGGCTTACGGGGGCGGTGAGCCCCTCAGCTCATCCACCAGGACCGGATCCAGTGTTGCTGCGCTCCCCTCGGAGCTGACACATTCCCCATCGAGAGGCCATCATGCCGCACCGTGACTGGTGCACCATTTCCCTATTCGAGTTGCCCCAGACGTGTGAGGCGTGCAATGATGCCAAGGGACAAGAGCATGTGTGCTTCCGCATGCACTCCTTCCCAGCATCTGCCCCAGCCCGTCGCCCTGTATTGCCAGGAAACACTGCGACACCCCCTGGCTCTGCAAGGGGCCGCTAATGCTCAGACGGCTACACACACCCCTCCCTGGAGAAGGAGAGCAGTCCTATGGATGCTCAGTGCCTCTCCACCCCTGCAACCCCGGCATCCAGGTCCGCTTCAAACCCAAGTCACCCGGCGTGACGCAAGGTGTGGCGTCCAGCGCCTCAACCCTCAGCGCCACCGGGCCGGCAAGTTAAGCATATTTAAAAGGAGAGATCCCCATATAATGTGAACCATATTAAGTCATGAATAAAAATTTTATGTATTCACCCATAGATCCTAGCCCCTGAGGAAGCCCATGCTGGATGAAACGTTGGGCGAGATCAGGGGATCATATTGCCATACGTTATTGAATAAAAGAAATTGGAAGAATCACATTTTGAAGTGTTGCTGGTTTCTTAGACTTTGCACTGTTTGACTTTTCTGCTATCCAGCCTCAAATGAATTCTTATGAAGACAGATTGGAAGGGTACCCACCTATCTCTTGTCTTGTCTGTATCAGCCATGGAGGCTTCAATGATCTGATTTACATTGGTGTTTGGTTGCAGGATCAACCAAATAAACTACTGAAAAAAAAAAAAACAAGGATAGTGGGCCATCAGTTGGCCCAGTGCTGCTGTGCTGGTGACCAGGGAATGGACTTGGGATGCTAGTATCAAGTGTTGGAAGGCTGGCAGGCGTTCTCTGTCTGGGAAGGGTTTCTGATGTGTTCTGCCACTATAGTGACCGCTGCTGTTGGGTAAGGGAGCTCACTTTCCCAGAAGAGGCATGCTACGAGCACCACCATCAAAGGGCTTGTGCACCACTGAGGGTGGAGGGAGGGTCGAGAGGAGAAAAGGGGGGAGGGGACCATGTTGCTATCTCATTGACATCTGCAGGTGCTGTACTGCAAGGGCTCCCACTAGAGGGACAATGGGAGTAGTGGCAGACAGAGCTGGGAGGTCAGAATGTCTCAATCAGAAAGCCTGGGAAAATGGGCAGTGGAGGATAAAAAGCTGTATGAAAAAGCAGTGTTACTGATAAGGACCTCACAGTCTCCACTACATGTAATTTTTGTTTATGAACTTTACCCTTTAAAATAAGTCTTCTACCTCAGAGTGCTGCAAAACAAAAATGTGTCAGTCCCCAGATGCTCTGCTGGCCAAACCAACTCCCTCTGCATCCTGGCCCCCCAGACAGATCCTCTTTGAACATGTCGCCACCTTACTTGGGAGTCACCCTTGGCCCCTCCCTTACATTCCGAGATCCTATTGTGCTGGCGGTGAATTGGGTTAACCAGTAGCTGGGTGCCTGCTATTGCATGGGCAATATCATGGCCCCTGACGTGCATCTTGCTGTTGGGCAGGGCACGTTCTTACCCCTCCTTGATTACTGTTCCCCCCCATCATCTCTCAGACCTCATCTCGCCAACTCACGTCTAAACACTGCCTTAAATAACATTTACTGATTTTTGTGTCCTGCTAGCCCTGTACAGTACCCATCACTGCTCATTATATGCGGCACTTGGGTGGCTCTCCCCCAGGCCCTTCGAGGCCTCCTTATGGGAACTCTTATTTATAAATCCCTCAACAACGATGTTTATTCCCCGTTAGTTAGATTTCTCAACAAACACGGCACACAGGAATTGAGGTCCTCCTCACAACGATTGCTCGACTAACCCCGGACCTCTATGGACATGGGACAGAGAGCCTTCTCCATAGCTGCCCCCAAACTCTGAAACAGCCTACCAACCTTGTTTCACTCATTAGGCACCCCTTTTGTTTTCAAAACCAATTTGAAAAATGCCTTTCTAGCTGCCTTGTCCTGCAGGTGCACTTCCTGATCTTAGCCTGGGTGGAGACTTTGGTTGACCTCTTTCCCTTCTAGACTAACGAATGCTTTTCTTCCTGCCACTCAAAAGCTGTTGGCTGTTGTATCCCTGTTTTTGCTTGCATACTGTCATTTGCACCGATTCTGATGTGTTACTACTTATTTTTGCTGCCATTGCACACTATTTAAATTTTTCTTACCTGTGTATTGATTGTGGAACCTTGTATATTCTACTGTATAGCACCTATGCATTGTATTGCTGTACCTTTGTATATTGTACACTCAAACACTGTACATTTGTATTCGTTATTTTGCTCTTTTCCTTGTGCTGTATGTGCCATCTTTATGGCCTGGGTCATACCTGAAAACGGTCCCTGGGACCAGTGTACTTGCCCAGTTAGCAAATAACATACATACGTACATACATACAAACATAAATAAACAAAGCGGGGGACATCTCAAAGTGTGCTAAAATGTGGACACCATTCCACACTGCAGCAGTACTTTGATTTTTGTTGTTTGGCTGTAGAAGTGCCAAAATGGCAAAGATGGAAATCAGTTCTAGCAAATAGACACTGCTTCCTGACTGAACGAAAGCCCTGAAGTTGTTTATGATGTGGTTAGCTTACAGTGTCTCCTGGGCCCAGTTTTATTTTACTTGTTGGGCTTGTTTGCACTCCTTTGTTTTAACAAATTGTGTGAAATTTTGTCACCCTGTGTGGCAATAAGCTTTTCAAAAACATAAAATCCCAAAAAACTATACCGTAGTTACCAAAAGAAACAGAAAAAAGGTTTGCTAAAGTGCATGTCTACAGACTGATGTGCTGGTTTCAGAAGTTCTGGTTCCTGCAGGGTCCTGTCACCTCCAGCACTGAGAACAAAGACTGGTAGTCTATGGAGAAGATATTGAAGATCTGGAGTTATGATAAGTAACTTTTGTTTGTCACTGAGGGTTGCATGTGTGCCCTGGTCCGGCAGTCTTGTACATTGTGCCACTGTTGCTGGCTCTGCTCATCTTTTCTTGTGGGGCAGGGCAGACATGGACACGGCCTTTTACCCTACTCAAGCCTTCCTGTGCACCAGGGGCTAGCTGCTAGTCTCACCACCTGTTCTACCTGTGGATCTTAACGGTTTCCGTTCCAGTGTTACTGTGCCTGTGGCCCACATCCGTATTACTCCTGGTGTGGGATTTAAATGGCTTGTTCCTTGGCCTGCAGTTTTCTATGCTTAAGGATATATTGTCCCTCTCCTGGCTGACTCCTTTGCCCTGTGCTCCTGAAGAGTTGTTTGATGCTCCAGTTGCATCAAGCTGCTGTGGCACCAGCTGTCTTAATTTCGGTGGTCTCCTAGTCTAGTCGTTATGACTGTGGACCATTCCATTTGGGCCTCCCTCCCCTTCCCCCTGCTTTAGGTGGGCATGTTTCTCTACCACAGGCTGCCTGTGGCTCCCCTAGGACCTACGTTACTTTCTGTGTCACACCTGGCTACTGTCGCCCTGAATCTTTCCTGCTGGCTGATTTCCTTGCTGACTCAAACATACTCATGGTACCATGTTCGTCATCTTCTTGTCACCTGTGATCTTTGTTATTGTTGGAGTATTTGATGTGCCTCACTCCCTGGACCCTTTTACTGTCCAGCTGAGAGTGCCTTGGTCTACCTTTGCCCTTCTAGGACTCTGACCTCTGGTACTCTTCCATGTGGTTTTACTCTTTGGCCTCTTGTGCCTTTCTTGTCCTCCTCATGGCACAACTGTGGCTTTAGTGGTGGTGTCCTGCTGGTTCCTCCATGGTCTGGAGTCCCTTTCATGGGCTCATTTGGGATTTGCTGACACTTATAGGTTTCGTTGTCTGTCCGACACTTTGTTTGGTTGTCATTCTCATGGATTGCCTGAATCTGAGACTGCTGGCATTGGTTGCAGATCTGTCATTCTGTATTTGTTCTCCAGGATTGGGTTTTCATGCTATACCCATTGTTGGTTTCTTCCCAGAGTGCTGTTTTGGCACTGTACCGGGCTCTTCAACTTCATGTGTTTAATTTCCTTCATGTCTGTAGGCATAGAAACATAGAGGGTGGTATATTCAAACTGCGCCAGGCAGGGGCGCAATGCAACTGGGATGCGCCAGGGCATGGTCCGGGCGATATTCAACGGTGTTGTGCCATGGCTCAGCACTGTTGAATATGGCACTGGGGGCACCTGCACTGCGCCAGCGCAAGTGGCAGGTGAGGAGCAGGGGGATGCGCAAGTGCGGGTGCGCTAGGTGCAGCAACCACGATATTCAGTGCTGGGCATGCAAATGAGGCCATTATGCATGCAAGGTGCAAATGGGGCCATTTGCGTGTCATTATGGCCCCATTTGCATGCAGTGCACCGATCCCCGGCGACTTGTGCCTGGCGCCCTGCTAGGCTGCAGCCGTTGGGGACTGACGTCCCATGCCCCTCGGCGGGCAACGCGCCCCATCGCCTGATCATGGGCGTAATAAAAGTATATCCCTGGTGGTCCAGTTTACCTGCTCCCCTGCCCAATCGTGGGCATATGAATAACTTAATTCCCTGGTGGTCCAGTGGACCTGCTCCCCTGCCCGATCGTGGTAATATGAATATCCTAATTCCCTGGTGGTCCAGTGGACCCGATCCACAGCTCGATCGCAGGCATACATGTTAAATGATAACCCTGGTGGTCCAGCGGTACCTCCAGTCACCCACTGAGACCTGCCACCCCCCCACCCCCCTGGTCAGCAGCGGACGGCAGCTACCCACCCGGAAGCCACACATTTCGGGACTGTGTAGTACAGTACGGTCTGCACACCCATTGGCCCATGAGGTGGTCCAGTAGGCGTATAGCCATACTGTACGCTGTCAGTCGGCAGGAGGCTTGTGGGTGGGGAGATGCTGCCTGACGCTGACCAGGTGGTTGGGGGGGTGCGGGTGGCGGTCTCAGTGGAGGTACCACTGGACCACCAGGGTTATCATTTAACATGTATGCCCATGATTGGGCTGGGGATCGGGTCCACTGGACCACCAGGGAATTATTCATATGCTCGCGATCGGGCAGGTCCACTGGACCACCAGGGATTGTCACAGTACCTATGCCCGCAATTGCACGATGAGGTAGGGTCCACTGGACCACCAGGGATATTTCTTTAATATGCCCGCGATCGGGCGGGGGAGCGGGTCCACTGGACCACCAGGTTATTATATTTATATGTCCGGGGGGCGGCCTGGACTGTGTCTCTGGAGGTCAGTGGCCACCCACAGCGAGGCAGCTGCCGTGTTGCACCCGGCAATATGGCAGCCCGCCTGTTGGTCCCCGACATGCTCCTGTTTATTACGGGCAAGACTTTGTGCCCCCGTCTGCGGCGCAAGGCAAGTTTCTGCCTGCATATACCACACATCCGGGCTGAATATGGGGATGTGCCGTATATCATGGGCACACTCCTTGCACTTGCGCCGGATACATTACTGGTGCGCCCTGGTGCATCGGGGGTTACGCAGCGCAACCTACCCCTTTGAATATCGCGCCGGGGTGCATCAGTGGGTTGCGCTTGTATTTTATTTGTTTCTAGAAGTCTGGCAAGAAGCTTCCTGACCTTGTTTGTGACTGTGCCACCCTATTACATGTCCCCTTCTGTGGCTTGTTTCCTTTCCATTCTGGCAGTTGTTCTATGCCTTACCGCCACATGGACTTCGATCTGTCCTTTCTCGTAATACTGCTGTTTGGATCTGGTTTTAACCTCAAGACTACCTGAAATAGCATATCTTTGACCATTCCCCCCCCTCCTTTTTTCAGTTTAGCTTTTCTTTTTGCTCCTTGACTTGGCAGTGCACCCCTTCAGCCCTATCGTGGACTTAGCCGTTATTCACCACTTACCCAGGACCATGATTGTGATGACGGGTGGCCTGCTATGTCTGTTGTGTGGGCCTGTGGGGGGGTGCCATCACAATGGCGGGCTGGAGCTTTTTTCTCCAGTGCCTGTTTGCTCCTTTCAAGGGTGCTAGCATGCAGTGATGTGCACGCACGTGGTAGAGCGTGTGTGTGCTGGCGGCTGCCTCTCCCCTTGCTGCAGTTTCCTCTGAGCTGCCTTCTGGCCTCCGCCAGGTGGCAGATGTACAGTGGAGTGCTGCGTCTCCCCCTTCCTAAGGGAGGAGAGCTGTCCCTTGGATGTTCCTTCCTCCCTCCCTTCACCAGCCCATGGGCGACGTGAGTGTTCCCAAACCCAGGTGGCTGACATATTGAGTGGCAGTGCTATTGCTGTGCAGTCAGCCAGCACTCTTTGTCATTTTAATAGCTAAAGCAGTATTGGGTAACTTTTATTGCCATTTAAGGCTTAAAATGTTTAACACTTAGTTTGCATATCGAATTCCCCTGGGTCGTGCCTAAAAATAGACAGAATTTGTCTAGTACACGTACCCGGTCAACAAAAAACTAAATAAATAAATAAATTGACTGGGTCCTTCACTTAGTGGGTTACTAAGCAGAGTTATCAGCTGTGCTGGCAACCAGAGAAAATGACTGAGTTACTCTAAGAATTTAGACATGTATATTGTTTCCCTTCTGTCAGTGTGTCCTAGTTAGTAGCAGTTTGAACACTTGAGGTTATTTGTACATTTCAGAAACCAGATGATCTGGACCACTGGGTGGTCCAGAAGCAGCACATTGTGTTAACATAGAGCGACCTAGTTCACACCACCAACTTGGGACCCTGCCCCCAGTGGCCAGGGCTGTAGTGCTACTTGTGGCATCATGCATGGTCCCTAGGGATGGGAGAGCCTTTTCCTGCTGCCCTAGCAACTTTTATGGCTAGCCCAGGAGAGGAGTGACACATTGCTCCCTCCAGCTACAAGGTTGTGGAGAGTTTGGCGATGCATGGTCAGGTGGCAGGAGGGAAGCAGTGCACTTGTGGGGAAAATGGTTCCCCCTCATGGCACTCTGTTTCTGTGCTGCCCCTTATCAAGCCTTGGTCTCCATCCAGCCCACGACCATGAAGTTCCGGGAGTTCCAAATCATCACAAGGATATCTCTTTCATCAGGCCACACCTTTGGAATTTATAGCCACCAGGCACTAGGACCACACGGAAACTTTTGCAAGCAGTCTGCCAATGCTGCCCACGATGACATCCGGTGTCAACGTAAGCATAAACTTGGGCAGCCCCTCCTTTCCTTAGTTCTTTTCCCGTTATCGATTGGACTTGTTGGACCACTGTAGGAAACATTGGGGCTATTGCCGCTGTTTTATTTCTTTTACATCCTAAAGTAATCACTTTTATAGTGCTTTTCGACGATCTGCGTGTCGTCGAAGGAGCCATCCAAACTTTTCTGGTACTGTGAGTGCGGAGAAAAGATCTACTCCGGAGACTCTCATGAAGCTTGTGACTGCTGCTTAGACCTAGATCACAACTTGAAAGCCTGTGAAATCTGCTGGGGGGTTTAATTCCGCAACCAGGTGACACAGAAAAGGGGCTTGGGAGAAATTTTTACTGAAAAAGACTGTAGAGTGTGTGGAGAAGCAGCTCCAAGAGAAATCCGTGTCGCTAGCTCTGTCAACTGAAGTGCGATCTTCCAAATCCCGGGAGAAAACATCAGGGAGTCACAAGCACCGGGACAAGAAGTTCCAGGTTGCCCCTGTGCACTACAGGTACGACCTCTGCTTCGATGTCGTCCACCCCACAGTCATTGACCTGACAATAACGCCGGGGCTTGGCATGGGTACTACCGAGCCTATTACAACCAAAATGTTGTCATCGGTGGGGAACCAGCCTCCGCTGTTGATGCATCCAGTCGCGCCCACTAACCAAAGCAGTGTCAATGCTCAGACAGTCTTTTTCTCCTTTTTGGAAAAAAAGTGCCTGCTGCCGGGTCTCCCTGTTTGTGAGAGCCGTTGACAGGGTCTTCTGTACCTGACCCCTTTGTTGATGCAAGGCACTCCCTTGCCACAGAAGCCCCCTAAGCCGCCACCGGCATCGCTGGTGTGGTCTCATTTCTGTCAACCCAGTCAACGACGAATAGGAGTATAATCAAGGCCCCTACTTTTCTGCGGCACATTGGGACCAAGTTCTGCAGCTAGATTACCATTTGCTACAGAACCTCTGCGGTAGTGGTTTGTAATTTCTACGGAAGTTCTGCGGCACTAACGGACTACCACATCACAGTGTCAGCTTGTCATCCTGACTTCACTTCCATGGCAGTGGTTATAGCAGTAAGTTTGGGGGAAAGCACAGTAACACTAGTTCAAAAAATAACAGACTTTCAGAAATAATTTTATGTCTAAAAAGGCAAAAAAAAAAAAAATCTATCCCTTAAGTTCCTAGCCTACTGTGTAATTGAAATACGCAGAGGGGACCCTTATGTGATAAATAAGGTATTTCTGTACCCATGCTGTCTATACCACTCATGAGGTCCCCAGTGTGTATCACTTATATATTTATATGCGCTGTCTACACCACTCATGAGGTCCCCAGTGTGTATCACTTACATATTTATATGTGCTGTCTACACCACTCATGAGGTCCCCATTATGTATCACTTATATATTTATATGCAATCTATAACAAACATGCAAATATGTGTGTATAGAGGGGGAGTATATAGTGAGAGAGATACTGTATATATTTTAAATTTCCATGAAATTGTATCCTCATTCAACAGGTCCCTTTGGGAGTGGAATAAACAGAATAGAGGAGATATTGCAAAACTAATTTTTCATGCCAGCCCGCTTCCCCTGACACACTACATAACACCATCAGGCCATGACATGCATGTAAGCACATTGTGAAATAAAGCTCTCCAACCCATCACAATGTGTCCCCCATGTGACAGAACAGTGCACCATACCTTTCCAGGCTCAGAGCAGTGGTGTGCTCTTCAATCCTTGTGCTGCCCAGCCAGCTCTCAGAGCTCAACTCTGAACCTGAGGCCGGCTCGGTGGTGCTGAGGGTTGAGGTGCTGGATGCCACACCTCGCTCCACACCAGCGACCCAAGTTCGGGAATGAGCCCAGGCCGTTGGGGTCAGCAGGGAGGAGGAGACCAAGCGTCCGGGACAGCTCTCCTCTCCTGGGTGGGTTGGCTCTCCCTCGCTGCCACTAGCAACATGGGAGGTATGGACAGTGCTTGATCAGCTTGGGGATGTGGAAGGGGATTGGGTGGCGGCAGGTGCCTTTCACCAGGGCATGGGAGCATGCCTTGCGTAAGCAGGACGCCATTGCATGTCCGCGCAACACACAACACACAGAAAAAGCCCTCTGCAGAGCTGTGTAGATGATGGGGACCCCAGGGGCAGGTCCATATCCCAAACGCTAGCCCAGCGCACCAGTGAACTCCATGGCTGCCCCGACGCCAGGTAGATTCCCCTAATCCTGGTACCAGCTGCCAAGGGAGGGCAGACCCACCACAGGGGTGATCCAGGGGGCTGGACCTGCCTGGGCAGTCAGGGGAGTTCACTGGCATGCGTGGGTTCAGGCAGAGAGTAGAGACCCCACTGTGTGGGTACCCCAGAAAGATGCCTGGGCCACAGGGTGAATAAAGAAAGTCTACCAAAAAAAAAAAAAAAAAACCTCTGAACCTGAGTTGCCGGCACGGGAACACAACATGCTGCCCTCTTGCCCAACAGCTGGCCCTGCACACAACATTTCTCCATAACTTTCAGGTGAGTCTATCAACCAATGACAATATGTAATCAGTAACCCTGACAAAAATGTGTAAAGCGCAGTTATTTATTTAACAGGTCTATTCATTCAGCAGGTCTACGCATTATTATATTTCACTTTTCTGAGCATAATTACTTTATTTTTCTTAACGACAGGTTAATTCATTTTACCAATTATTCATTTCAGATGGCATCTCTATACCTTAAAGGTACAAATTAGTTTGTGCAAAGTAAGGTATGGACCTTACAGGTCTATGCTGTTGTCAAGGTTTTGTTTAAGCTGGCCCCAGTGTAATAACATAAGACTGAAAATTGTATTAGGCTGTAGTGCAGGCTGAACAAATATCACCATGCCTGATGTGCTGTGCCACCGCCTCTGGCAGTGGGAGCTGTGGTAGATAAGTGACTGTTCATTTCTGTGGCAGAATGCAGCCATTTCTTTAGCTAATGTATGATGTTATAGCACTGATAACATCACATTCTGATCATAGAGGAGTTTTGGATATAAAAAGAGGGGGAGAGAACCAGGTTTCAATGGATAAATGGAAATATTAATAAAGAATCACCAAGAACAGTGAATTCTGCGGCACTGTAGAAGTTCTGCGGTAGGTTGCAACTTCTGTGCAAAATTCTGCGACTGCAGAATTCTAGGGGCCTTGAGTATAATCCTGATCTAATGATGCAGGAAGAGGAGGACGAGGCAGAAGACTATACTGAGAGCCAGCATGAACATGACATCACCTCTACAGTCTCTTCATGCAGTGAAGACTCTCTGGTGAGCACACCAAGGTCCCCTCCAGAAGATCTCACATTTTTCACCATGATGCAGCAGATGCAGGCTGCTGTGGGCTTTGTATTAGAAGAGCAGGATACTACTAAGAAGAACCTGCTGGAGTTCTTAGAGTTGCCAGAGTCTCCCTCTATTGTGGTGTTTCCTTTGCTTCCAGCATTAGAGCATGCGACATATGCAGCTTGGTACAGACCAAACAATATACCAGCTGTCCCCAGAAAGATAGACAAAAATGTATTTTGCCCCTTCTGGGAAGCCTTTTTATGGCACTCGACCTGAGACTGACTCGGTGGTGATCAGTGCTGCCCATGACAGGTCTAGAGCAGCTAAACACTTGAGCTTCCTCCCTCTTGACAAAGAGTCGACCAACAGGCTCCCTTACCACAGAGGTGGCTAGCAGGCAAATGAAAAAATAAAGCCAAGACAGCCAACAATAAGGGTAATTCCTCCTCATCTTCCCCCCCTGCATTGGTTTCTTGAGCAGTTTACATTTACCTACAGGAATTGTTACTCTTTGGTGCTCGTGAGGTTCCCTATAGAAAATGTATTTGCCATTGGTAGTTTGGGCATGACCCCTGTTTCCTATGTCGATTTACACTAGGTCAGTTTGCTGAACTAACTTTCTTTGTTATTTGAACATGTTCCCTAAATAACTGAGGTACACACTTCCGGTCGGCCGCCGAGCACGAGCATTTGGGACTTCTGTTGGACTGTACTCAACACCCGCTTATTGTCCGTCCAGAATACTGAACTCACATCAGAACTGAAACATTTTATAGTCTGCCTGCTGATGCATCAGTAGCGCTACCACTTGCGATGCTGGCGACCCAGGTTGGGAAACGAGCCCAGGAAGCTGGAGGGCCAACTGGGGGGAGGAGGCTGGAGCACCCGCGGGGCTGCTCGCCTTCTCCGGGAGGGAGGGGGGACAAGGCTCTGTGCTTGGCTGGCCTCTAGTGGAAGCCGGAGGCATAACCAGCACCAGTCATACAGAGAGAGGGGGAGGAGTGTGATGGACGTCGGCGCAAGCGCTTTGCCGTCTGGGCGCAAGTCCTGCTCCGCAGAAACAGGGAAAATTAGCCTCCTCTGCGACCGAGGAGATGGATCACCGACACTGATCCCCAGCCTCTGCCCCCGCAAGTAGCTCGACGGAATACTGAAGATTCTGGGTGTACGGGCCCCACCTCGTCCCCACCTTGGGGGGAACAACCACAGCTGGATGGGAGCAAACCGGAGGTAAGAGGAGGACAAGATGCCTTGGCGACTCCCGAGGGTGCGGAGTGCAGGAGGCTTGGGAGAAGGAGACAATAAATAGAAATATCAAAAAAAAAAAAAACCTGGGACATTTTCTTTGGCCCTAAGTTTGCAAGTATACTTTATTTCAAGGACTTGGTGCCTCGATATAATAGACAATTTCACATTGGGATTCGGGTTTACCTTGCCTTATGCTGGGGATGCTTTCTAAGGGTGCTGGGGGAGGGTTTTGTTTTTGGTTGGGGGGTTTGGGGTTTATGCAGAGAGGGCCTGCTCTTTTTTTTTTTATGTGCTTAGTGAAAGGTGCAGAGGTAATGGGAACATATTGGCTTCTCCTTGGGCCGCGCTTGCATCCTCTTCCCCCACCACGCTCCGGACATAAAAAGGTCTGGTGGTCAGCTGTTACTATATAGTATATGCCTGATACTTGAAACTGAGGATGGATTGGGGGGGGGGAGAGATGGAGTTTTTCCATTCTGTTCTTCCTTGTCCTTCCTCCTCACCTGAAACACCCCTCACCTGATCCAAGGCAAGTTGAGCAGAGAAAATGCTGGGGGGGGGGGGCGTGAAGATAATCGGTGTAGCGGACAGTCATGCATGGTTTAAGGCCTTCCATCCTGATATGTGCCCCCCCTTTATATGGGGTCACATCTAGGCATGACCTTTGGTTGTAGTGCCTTTCATCCCCTACCACATTCGCTAGTAGATGAACAAGAATGGCACTGTTGGGAGCTCAGAATTTTACAGCACACTTTTCTTCCCAGTTTTGTTATAGTTACAACGTTCTGGTTTTACTGTTTGTGTTCTAGTTTGAAATTGGGCACTGCTCGGGATATGGTCCTATTGTACAGGGGAGGGTGTCTGAAAAGGCTTGCCACACAGCATAGCACTTTTCCAACATGACAGAGTTGTCTGTAATAACTCACAATGTTAAAGGCCTCAATGGCCCTGTGAAGAGGGCTAGGGTCCTTCGGGAAGTGGGAGGATTTGGAGTTTCAGTGGCCAACCTGTAGGAAGACCCACCTCTCAGAGAACGAGCACTTGAAATTGAGGAGGTCTTGGGTGGAGGAAGTGTATGCGGCTTGTTGGCCGGCGCATCCACACAGAAGTGGGACTGCCATCTTGACTCAGAGGGATGTGCCTCTCAAAGTTATGTGGCTGCTGTGTACAACTACAGGCAATGTTTTTCGACACCAAGTGTATCTTGCTTAACATTTACGCCCCTAATGAAAAAGAAAGCTGGGCTTTCCTCAAGAGGGTGATCCTGCAAACTATTCAGGATCCAGACGCTATATATAATTGGGGATGATTTCAACATGGTGATGTCTCCGCACAGAGATAGGCTGGGACGCTCTCTCCCCAGTAGGAGGTAACAGGTCTGCCAGTTTTTCTTTAGCGACTGATGAGTGAGGCTGCCCTTCTGAATGTCTAGAGGGACTCTCATCCCTCAGAAAATGACTACTCTTTTTACTTCCATAGACATAACAGTTTCTCCAGAATAGACATGATCTTGCTCCCTGAGGAAAAAGGCACTATGGTGAAAGAATGCTGTATATTACCCATAACATGGTCAGACCACTCACCTGTACTTCTGCTCATGTTGACCTCGCCCTCCTCACGCAACTCCACATGGCAAATGAATGTAGGTCTGCTCAATGACCAAGAATTTAGGGAGGCAAGGCAAAATTTATATAAAAGACGCCCAATCCTGGAGGCTCTGGGCCCCGTACAAAAATTTTAAACAGAGTTTTAAAAACACAAAAAAGAAAAATTTAAACACAGACATTTTATACAAATTAAATAAATAAATCTATTACAATCACAATCTTTACTGTATATACTAATCAAATATCAAAAGCTTGGGAAAAAAGAAAAGTCTTCAAACGGGCCTTAAAAATATCCACTGTGGGGGCTTCCCTGACCAAAGTTGGCAAAGAATTCCACAGAACGGGAGCCGCAACACTAAAAGCTCTCTCACCAGCTGATTTTAGCCTCGTTCTGGGAATGGTCAGGAAGCCACCACTAGAAGATCGAAGAGGGCCGGTGGGGAGAGTAGGTAACAGAAGGTCTGACAGGTAACCAGGGCCCTGCCCGTGTAGGGTCTTCTAGGTGAGAAGACCCACCTTAAAGAGGACTCTCCACCTGACTGGCAGCCAGTGCAATTCGCATAAAACCGGTGTAATATGACAAAACTTATGCTGCCCAGTCAACAACCGGGCAGCTGCGTTTTGCACCAGCTGCAGTCTGCGGAGAGATCCTCCTGTGACCCCGAGATAGAGTGCATTACACTAGTCAAGCCTAGATGTGACTAAGGCATGTATCAAGGTAGGGAGGTCCAGAGATGGAACAAGGGGCTTAATTCTGGCAAAGTTTCTGAGATAGAAAAAACAGGTACGAACCGTGGAGTATATTTGAGCCTCCATGGTTAAATTCCTGTCCAGAATCACTCCCAGATTTCGCACCCAAGAGGAGGCCTTCAATGACACAGCTCCAAGGACAAGCCCAGTCTCTGAATCAGAGGCCATCCTATCACGAACTCTGTTCGACTCCACCACCAATACCTCCGTCTTGTCAGGGTTCAGTCGCAACCAACTGGAGGCCATCCACTCATTAATCTCAGCCAGACAGATATTAAGCACATCTACTGCATTAGATGTTCCTGGGGTAAAGGAAAAATATAGCTGAGTGTCATCAGCGTAACAATGAAAACTCAAACCATATTTGCTAATGATCCCTCCCCGGGGCAGCATGTACACTGCGAACAACATTGGGGCCAGTACCGATCCTTGTGGGACTCCACAAAATAAAGGACTGGATATAGATGAGGAATTCCCCATCACAACCCATTGCCTTCTGTTGGTAAGAAAGGACTCAAACCAGTTGATGACAGTACTGGTGAGTCCACATAGCTCCCTAAGGCAGACAAGCAACACACAATGGTCCATAGTGTCAAATGCAGAAGAGAGATCAAGGAGGACAAGAATTGTCCTGTCCCCCCGATCTCTAGCCCTGAGGAGATCATTCTTCACCCTAACAAGTGCAGTTTCTGTGCTATGTCTAGCCCGAAATGCCGACTGGAAAGGTTCGTACAACTCGTGAGTCATGAAGTGCTCTTCCAACTGAAGCGCTATCACCTTTTCCACCACCTTCCCCAAAAATGGAAGGTTGGAATTAGGATGGTAATTCGCCTTGATCTCCGGGTCCAAAGATGATTTCTTTAAGAGGGGTCTCACCAGAGCCTCCTTCAAGGCATCCAGAAAGACCCCCTCAGAAAGGGAACACTGTACAATTAAGGCGAACACCGGGCCAACAGAGTCGATTCATCTCATTAAAAAATGCGTTGGCACCGGGTCCGGTTCACAAAATGTATGCTTCAGGTTGGCTGCCACCTCGATAACCTCACTAGCCTCCACCGGTCTAAACTCTCCCCAACTAAATGGAGTGCTCACAGAACACATCAGGTGACCACTGTCAGCTATAATATTACTAGCTGAAGAAGCCACCTGCCGGATCGAGGACACCCTGTCCGAAAAAAAATGAGCAAACTCCTCACAATCTAAATTAGAAAAAACTCTCCCAGGCTGCAGACAGGCAGGATGGAGAAGCCTGTCCACAGTCCGGAAGAGTAAAGCTGGTCGGTTCTTCCCGGCAGCAATCTCCCTAGACAGAAACACTGCCTTCTTATGGTTGATTGCCTCCTGGTACGCATTATAATGCGCATGCAGGACCAGTTTGTCCTCCCCCAGGCAGGATCTTCTCCAACAGCGCTCTAATCTTCGACCCATCTTCTTCATTTCCCTGAGCTCCCCGTCAAACGACTGGGACCTCAGGTATGAAGTTCTGTGTCGTACACGGACAGGTGAGAGGCAGTTGATGGTGTCAGATAGCACCCTATTATAGGTATCAACCCCGATATCAATGCCTCCAACGCATGCAGCACCCACACTAGACAATTTGGCTGCCGCCAAAAAACCCTCAGGGGTCAAACCCCGCAAAGGGCGACAGCTAATCATCTCAGCAGGGGAAGGGCTTATGGCGGGAGCCCCAAGCGTGAACTGCACCGTGCAATGATCAGACCAGTGTACTCGATCAATCCTGAGATCGCTGATCTCAAGCCCCAGTGAGAACACCAGGTCCAACATGTGGCCGTCGTGATGAGTTGGCGCAGTAACAGCCTACGTCAATCCTAAAGAGGACATAGTCTGCAGAAAATCACGGCTGCATCCATAATTCTCGACGTCAACCTAAACATTGAAATCCCCCAGAAAAACACATCTGGGGGATCCCAGTGTTCTGTCAGCGATGCAATCTCCTGCATGAAATTCCCCATTGACCCATATTGACGATAGATGAGGAAGATCCTGCAGCCCGCAACAAGTCATCCACGAATAGCCACACATTCAAAAGAACCTGGAGTTCCCACTGGGTGCACGGTGAAGGTCAGGCTGGATCTAAAACAGATAGCTACACCGCCACCCCTGTGTTCCACTGTGGGGCAGTGCACCATGGTATATCCAGGAGGGACTGCGGCCTCGAAAATCGGGCCCGCATCATCTCCCACCCAGGTCTCCATGATGCAAGCCAGATCGACCGAAGAAATCAAGGCAGCAATAATTGCCGTCTTATTTCTGATCGATCTGGCATTGCAGAGCACTGCCGTCAGGGGATTGGAGGGTGATGCAGCCCCTCGGGTTACCAGGCCACTCAATCTAGTGGGCTCCCTGGGGATGGGTACCAACCATGTCTGGCCTCTCCCAGATACCCATCGAAACCCAGGGCGCCTTCTGGACCTAACAACCCCAATTCTACCACCACCCATACATAGGTCTCCCCACAGTCCATGACCAGCACAATCTCTTCCAATCCACACTTCCCAACAGCGTCTGACAATAGTGTCTGACACTGGGAGGGGGATAAAAGGGCACAAGTCATACAACAGTGAGCTCCCATAGATAATCCTGGCCCCCTTAAATCCTCCCATATAGCCCCTACACATCCCAAACAGCTAATACAGTACGTAACTATCTGACTAAAAACAGACACAGTTTATATCTAAAATATCTGCTTAGCCTACTTAAATAACAAAACTTCTACTATCTGTTAATATATAAAACAAACCACAGCTGCTTCACACTAATGCACCCTTGCTAGGATATTCCCTTCTCAAAATAATTTTAAAAATAAAGTATAAACTAGTAAATTTAAGCACTACTTAGAAGGGATAAAAGGAAAGACCTACCCTTTTTTCTCCATCCATTTCTAACAAAATTTTCAGTCCCGAGTGGCACTCGCGCCACTCATACGCTCACGCTTACGAAAGCAGCGCGTGTAATTTAATAACAAAATCCCTGCCCTCGGACTCTCGGTCTCGGGAGGAAGTGCAGGCTATGATAGAAGGGTATTGGCTGCTTAACTCACGGCAGAGGTCTCCCCCTCCTCTAAGTGGGATGCCATGAAAGCCTTGGGGGTTTATTATTAGTTTTAGTGCCCACAGAAAACAACAGCTTACTCATCTCCAAATGCAGCTCAAGGCTGAACTTGAAGAGACAGACTTTCGTTGTAAATTAACATTGCACCTTGAAGACACAAAACATTGGCTGGGAATAAAGAAGAGGCTGAAATCGCTTCTAGCCCGTCAAACTGAGGGTCAACTAAGAAGGACTGCCTAGAGATATTATGAAGGTAGTAATCAGGCCGGAAAACATCTTGCCTTGGCCCTCCGGAAATGGATAACCTCAAGGGCAGTTCTCAGAATACAGGACCCAGGTGGTAGTGGCACAACAATCACTGACCCACTGGGAATCTCGGCTGCTTTTGCTACCTGTTTCAAGGCCCTATATTCTCGGGGCCAGGTGGATCAACATTTTAAAACTGAGGCCTTGCTCGGCCGGGTGGTGCTGCCACACCTCTGGGAGGAAGGCAGAGCCTTTTTTAGAAAGGGACATCACACCACAAGAGGCCCTGGAGAAGATCAAACATTTAAAGACGGGGAAGTCCCCCGGGCTTGACGGCCTGCCCTCAGAGTTTTACAAGTCATTCTTGGAAATCCTGGTCCCCTCGCTGTTAGAATGCTACCATCACTTACAGGCCGGGGGAGCAGCTCCGGTCTCCTGAAAATTTGCACAAATTGCTGTATTACCCAAGGAGTGAAAGCGCCCAGACATATGTAGCTCATATCGCCCCATTTCTTTATTGAATGTAGATATGAAAATCTTCACGGGGATCCTATCGGACCGCCTTCAGTGGGTGATTGGGAGGGCAATCCACTCAGACAGGCTTTGTGGTGGGTCGCTACCTCTTAGATAATATTCGCAGGATGTTGAATATTATTATATTACAGAAGGGGCGGGAACACTTCCAAATTGCAATCTCCATGGATGCTGAAAAAGCTTTCGATAGGGTTAATTGGCAGTTTCTTTAAAAAACCAGGGAGAAGATGAAATTTGGCTATAACTTTTTAGAAATAATTGCAAGTCTTTACACCCTTCCCCCAGATGCAGGTTAGAGTTAATGGAGTCAGTTCGGGCAGGTTTTCCTTGACAAGGGGCTCCCGTCAGAGATATTCATTGTCTCCCCCTGTTGTTTGTGATCTGCCTGGAGCCCGTGGCTTTGGCAGTTCACCAGGATCCTCATATCATGGGGCCCACTACGTGGGGTAGGGAGCACAAAGTTACCCTTTACATAGGTGACTCAGTTTTCTTTTTAAGTACCCCGGAAGCCTCAGTCCCCTGTCTTTTGGTCCTACTGTAGGACTTTGGTACATTATCGTGCTGTAAGTTAAATTATGAAAAATCTGAAGCCCTCTGATTGAGCGGATCTTGCCCCCAAGGTTTTAATGCAACATTTCCATTTAGATGGGCCAGTCATAATCAAATACAATATCTTGGGGTCCAGATAAATGTAGACACATAGAGACATTGATGTTGTTGGCAGATAAGGGCCTTGTGGCCCATCCAGTCTGCCCTGTCCCTCTTTATAATGATTAAGGTACCCTAGATGCTACAAGCCCACCCCCCCTTTCGCCCTAGCTTGATAATTCCCATGTGCCTATCCCACGCATTCTTGAATCCCTGAACCGTGGCCACCCCCACCACTTCCTGGGGGAGACTGTTCCATCTCTTGACCGACACAGATAAGCTTTTCGATGCCAGTTATAATTGAGCCTGGGAAGGGATGTAGCAAGATATGGCCAGTTGGTACCTCTTACCCTTAACCACAGCAGGTAGGATAGACTCCATTAAAATGAATATACTTCCTTGTTTTTTATTTTTATTTGGCATCCTGACCCTCCCCATCCCCCTTACGTACTGGCGTACGGTCATTGGGGGAATTGGAAGATATGTGTGGGGAGGCTGTCGTTCCTGCATAGCCCGGGATGTCCTTCAACTTCCCAGGGAGCTTGGGGGACTGGCAATGCCTGATCTACAAAAATATTATTATGCCTGTCAAATGCAGGCAGTCTGCTCTTGGGCCACTAGGTGGGTGGCATCAGGCTGGTACCAGATCAAAGAGGAAGACTGTTTGGGTCTATCATTATATTCATTGGCACTGACACAGGTAAAAGACCCTATTTCTTCCCTGACAAGAAACCCATGGACCCAACAAACCCTCAGAGCTCTCCGGTGGGTCAGGCGCTTCCTGAACTCAGAGGAATTCTTGGTCCACTATCTCTTATTCGCCACCATTTCTCTTTCCTCCTCCCTAGACTCGATGTAGGATGCGCACAGTGGGATTTCAGAGGCTTGACCCGGTTTTCACAACTCTTAGAGGGGGGGGCAGATGTTTGTCATTTCAACAAGCAAAGTTAAAATTTTAATTGGAGGACAGGGACTTCCACAGGTACCTTCAAGTGCATCATTCCATAAACATGACGGACCACAAGGCCTCCCTGTCTCATCCCATAAACCTCTGGGAGGATTTTATCAATCAGGTAGCCACCTCTGCAGTTAAAATGAAACCCATCTCATACTTATACAGCCTCTTAAGGCCACAGGATTCAGAGCATCTGGGACATATTAAGGTTGCCTGGGAGAGGGAGGCTTCCTGCCAAATCCCCTGGGGAGATTGGCTTCACCACCTAAAGATGGGTTGGAGAGTAACCTCCTCCCCAACATGGCAAGAATTTTACTGGAGGATCCCAGTTCGCTTTTTTAGAACCCCAATGGTAATCAAACATTTTAGCACCACCCACTCTGAGGGCTGCTGGAGAGAATGCGGTGCGGTTGGGTCACATCACCACATATTGTGGGACTTATTTATTTATTGAGATCTAGGGATTACAACCCTTTGAGTCAGTGATTCCTTTATAAAGGCTCCACATCAACAGGAAAGAGAGGCAAGGCAAAACAGATGTTACAAAAATACAGCACTTCCAGCAAGTAGACGTCATAATAAAAAATACATCAGCAGATTGCAACAGTTTAGGCAGAGTAAACAAGAAATTGGGTTGGGAAATTAGTGATACTGGACAGAAGGAGAGGAGAGTACAGGGAGAGGAAGAGCAGCCCAGAGGACATTGTCAAGTAGTAGAAAATACTAGGCAAATTGTACCGGTTTAGGCAGTGTAACAGGAAGGTAGGTCAGGAGTTAGGAAGATAGGACAGAATGGGAGGAGAGTATAGGGAGAGGAGGAGCAGTCCAGAGAACATCGTCAGGTAAGGGAGGTTAGGGACTGCCCAAAGTTGGTCCAATTTTGGTTGGCGGTACGAGCGGCCACCCAGCAGATTCTCTCAGTAGACATCCCTCCCCATTTTACGGAATGGATTCTGGGGTTTCCAACCCTGATCTGTCTTCCTTCATCCAAGAGGAAACTTGCCCTAGCCCTTTCTGCAGCTGCTCTAAAATGCATAACGGCCCACTGGCTGAGAAGGGAACCCCCAACATTTAGGGAATGAGTGAACAGGGTCAATCGTATATTGGATTTCTAAACCATAACAGCATGGCTCCACCTCGGAGAGAAGACCTGCAGAGCAATTTGGAGCTCATGGATTGCTTGGGAGGCGGACCAGGTAGTCCCTGAGGCTGGGGGGATGGATGCTTCTCAAACCCCTCAATAATTTCTCCTGTAACTTATACCCACTCTCCTCTTTCCTTTGAACATGGTTCGCTCATGGGTCATAATAAAAGCAATCATATCGAAATCTGAGTATCTGGTGCTCGCTTAATCTGGGCTCTCTTTCATTACTTTCCCTTCTGATCTCCGGTATGATCTAAACACAGAATTTATGAATCAATTTGTAAGATACCCCTCAAACTGTTGGGACAACATGAGCAGTGCACAAGTAACTGTTTATTGATTAAATGTTGTAGTTGTAGTTGACACTCAGGATGGTTGTGTTTAAAATCCTTCTTTTGTATCATGAAAAGTCAGGGTGTAATCACAAGTTAAGGAAAAAAAAAACAGATGTATACGCCTAGGTAATGAAAGTTAGTAGTTGATATGCTATGGTATAGAACTTTTTTTTACAGTATACTCAGAACTTGGGTTTAAAGAGGACAGGGAATTATTTCTAATTGGTAGCTGTTTATAATGTTCCAGTTTACAGAAATGATATCCATAAGCCTAAATGATCCATATGTAACTGTACCTGAACAAAAAGTAACATGAAAAACTGTATTTTGCATTGTTTTGTTTTTATGGGCAGCATTCTGTTACGTTACAGTTCTCTTCATGGAACCTGTGATTTGGAGTTTTAACTATGTCATGGTTTAAGAAAAGAACTCTTAAGTATGGTTCTGATAGGACAGTAGCTCATGTGTAGCATTCTGTACTCAAACCATGACATACTAAACACTCCAAATTATTGGTTCCAGGAAAAGAACTGTTCAGAATGTTGTTCATAAAAGGAAAGCAATTGAAAACATAGTTTTTCACATCATTGTTTATTAAGGTACAGTTAAATATAGTTCATTTGGAGGCAAGTTTATCATTTCTCTTACTAGGAACATTGTTAACTGCTGCCAGTTAGCACAGGTTTCCTGTCTCCTTTAATTCACTGTCATTTATTGTTTCCCCTCTATGTCTGGTGTATTGTGTATGGTATATTCTTACTTTCTTGAATAAACTTGAGTTAGGAAAAAAAAGGGATACTAGTTTCACAGTTTCATACAGAGATCCACATATATTTTTATAACCACAGATAAGCAAAGGGGAAGAAAAGACAGAAATAGCAAGAAACAGAAAAGTGAAGGTAGGGAGATAGTGGAGGTGAGGGAATCATGAGACTGTCAGAGTGATCAGTTCTTAGGTCTCACAAGAAAATTTGATTGCACAATCAGACAGACAAGAGACAGAAAAGTAGAGGATGGAACAGGTCCTTGCTTTTAACTCTTTCTGCATGACAGCCGTTTGACACCCCCCCCCAATCGATTGCTGCACCTTGAAGTGAGTCTCAACAAGAGGAGGGTTCTGAGAACCCCCTACCCAGACCAGCCTCCTCGAGTCACCATCAGGACAGGTGGGCGGGTGCTGACAAGCCACCAAGAAGGGCTTTTAAATCCTAGCTTTTCAGCCGGATCCAGACTTTTCCAGCTCTCCATTTAGCTGAACAGGGCAGTGAGGGTGTGTATGGACATACCTCGCACTCTCTGTCCCATTGATGGCCGTACCTCAGAGCAAATCTCACTGACAAGAGGTGCCTGAGAATCCGCCTCCCAGACTAGCCTTCTTCAGTCACCACCTGCCCTTGGACCCTTCACTTCCTGATTAAAGGCCCTTGCTCTAAGTGGTCCTCCCGACTGCAGTCCGAAGTGCTAAGGAGTGTAGCGCAAAGGATGATAGGAGAGTCTACCAGGGAGAGTCAGCCAGAAGAGGCAGACAACCGACAGGAACTATGCCTGTCTCACCCCAGGTGAAACTGTATCTGAATGGTTAACTGTGTTGTTTGTGGGACTGTTGTTTGGGGAGCATACTGCTACTAGGTCCTAGCTGTAATCTGTCGAGGCGTTTACTTTAGGTTAATGCAGTAGTCTGCGTCAGTTACATTTAATACTCATTGTCTATATAAAGTTTAATTTCATACCTGTGTTCTGTGCTATAGCTAGTGTAGTTTTAATTTGCAAGGTTATTTTATGCAATTGTTAAGTCTTACAGCTTCACCCTATCTGGATGAGCACTATGAGGTAAGTTTTCACTCCTGATCTTCTTTAAGGATATCTCTTTCATCAGGCCACACATTTGGAACTATAACTGCGCCAGTGCTAGGACCACACAGAAACTTTTCAGGCAGTCAGACAGTGGCCACCACTATGATGTCAGGCGTCAGCATATACATAAACGTGGGTGGCCCCTCCTTGCCTCAGTTCTTTTCCCGTTGTGGATTAAGACTCGTTGCACCAGTCATTGGAAACATTGCTGCTCATAGCTGCTGTTTTATTTTTTCAGGTACCAAAGTAATCACTTTTATAGCAATTTTCAGTGACATGTCGAAGGAACCATTGAAACTCTTCTAGTATTGTGAGTGTGGAGAGAAGATCTACACCAGAGACTCCCACGACATCTGTGTCTGATGCTTAGGCCTCTCTCACAATGTGAAAGCTTGTGAGATCTGCTAGGGGTTCAACTCCATAACCAGGTGAGGCAAAAAAGGGTCTTTGGAGAAATTCCTCCTCCAAAAGACCATTGAAAGAATGGAGAAGAAACTTCTTTTCTTTTTTTTTTTTTTTGTTGTACACTTTTTCTATGCCTGTTCCTCAGCTGGGGGATGTACGTATGGTTTCCCTGTACCCATCCAGCTATCTCTGTGGCTGCTGCCCCCATCACAGCCAAGAGCTCTGAACCCATATCCCGCCCCTTCCTAGCCACATCGCGGTGAGTACGTACACCGCGGAAGACCGGGGGCAGGCACATCAGGGGAGCTGATTTGGGTGTGACTAGCGTGGTGGTGCTAGATCCTTCTTTCATCATGCTTGGGGGACTGGCATTGATTTTTCTTGAGTTTTTCCCCTTCCACGGTGCAGGCGTGCAGTGACGACAAGGACTCTCCGTGTGCAGCGAATGCGGCATCAGCCTGCGTCGACTCCCACAGTGGACCGCGCCTTGTACCAGGCCCCATCCACTGCCAGGAGCCAGTATTGCTGTGGTCATTCCCTCCCACCCTCCCTGGAGAAGGAGAGCAGTCCCTGGGACACTCTATCCTCCTCCTCCTCCCCAGCCGACCCCAGCACCCGAGGTCGCTCCCGACCCCGGGTTACTGGCGTGGCGCGAGGTGTGGTGTCCACAGCCTCAACCCTCAGTGCCACTGGGCCGGTCAATGGAGAAGAAACTTCAAGAAAAATCTGCGTCACCAAGCCTGTCGGCTGACTCTGCCGAAAAGAACCTGCTGGAGTTTCTGGAGATGCCAGAATCTCCCTTCGCTGTGGAACCTCCCACATTTCCAGCCTTGAAGAATGCCATTTATGCAGTGTGCTATAGGCCAAATAATATACTAGCTGTGCCCAAAAAAGGCAGACAGAACATATTCCGCCCCTTCTGGAAAGCCCTTTTATGCTAACCAGCCTGCGACTGACCCAGTGGTGGTCGATCACCACTGCCCGTGACAGGTCCAGGGAACCTAGGCACCTGAACTCCCTTCCTCCTGATAGAGAGTCCAACAGTCTAGATGTCTTTGGCAAGCGTACAGTGCCTCTGCCTCTGCCTCACTGGGCCTACATGTTGCTAATTACCAGGCCCATATGATAAAGTATCAGAACACCCTCTGAAGGAAGGCAAAGGCTGCCATACAGACCTTGCCTGAGGTTTGTGCTAAGCAGGAGTTAATGAAAACTCTTACTGCTGATGCTGATGTGGGAAAGCATTTGATCTGCACGGCATATGATATTTCAGATGCCTCTACCAGGGCTGCAGCCTCTGGCATTTGTCTCAGGTGCTTCTCTTGGCTTAGAGTAGCAGGTTTTGCCACTGATGTGCAGAAAACAGTTCTCAGTGCCCTGTTCAGGGGGTGGAAACTGATCAGGATATAGAAGAAGCTTTGAGAAATCTTCAATCTTCTGGCAAGACTCTGAAGTCAGTACACTTCCTGTACCATACTGAACAGAGAGGTAGGAATAGAGGTAACATTTGCCCATTTGCTGTCATGGGACAGCAGGGAAGACTCAAAGGTGCGGGGCCTTGTCAGTCCCCACAACAAACCCAGGTGCCCATTCAAAAGCATCTAGAAGTAGTGTAGCTGGTGGCTCTGCCCCCACCAGATCAGCATGACTTCTTATGTGCCCCCCCCAAACACCTTACCTCCAGGGGTGGTTGTAGGGGGGTCACCTCTCCCTCCTCCTGGACCAGTGGAGGCAGGTGATGACAGATGCATGGGTTCTGGAGATCATAGTAAAGGTTCATGCTCCGGAGCTCCTGGACAACCCTCCAGATCATTCACCAGTGGTAACAACATACCCACTAGGGCACATGTCTCTGTTGCTAGGTAGAACCTGTACCTCTAGAATGGAGGAACATAGGTTGTTACTCCAGATACTTCATTGTCCCAAAGTGGACAGGGGTTCTGAGGCCTGTTCTAATCTAAGAGACCTGAACTTCTTCATAGAATATAAGAAGATCCAGATGGTCACTTTGCATGGTCTCCTTCCCCTATTGCAAATAGGGGACTGGATTTGCTCCCAGCATATGAAGGATGTGTACCTCCTCCATATTAAGATCCGGACACCTCAGGAAATATCTGAGGATTTTTTTCCGGGGTATCTCAGTCATCAGGTTACACCGTAGGGACCTTCATCGGTGAAGCAGGATCCACATGGAAGAGTTTCAGCAGTACAACTGAGGCTGTCCACACCGTCGACATCTGTTGACGTCACCAACCCTATAAAGATGTGAGCGGCCCTGCTCCCTCCTTAGTTCTCTTCCACCATTGACTCACTCGTATGGGTCTCAGTGGAACCTAAGACGCAGTATTCATGTCTTTTTTGCCTGTGGTTTTTTCTGTAGCTAATTTTCAGAATCGCTTTTACGAAAGAGATTCCTCCCAACTTTGTTTTATCGAGAGTTAGTCCTTTGACTTCTCTCTCTTCCGTCAATGTCACTGCCACTGCGGAAGGAAGATTGCCTCCACAGGTGCTAATCAGACTGCAGCTGGAGGGAGCCTGCATGATTCTGGTAGCTCCATTCTGGTCTCGGCAGATATAGTTTCCTCTGCTACAGCAGTAGGCAGAGGAACCTTCAGCCCCCCTTCCTCTCTGCAGGAACCTGCTGACCCAGGATCAGGGGACCCTGGCCCATCCCAACCTTAGGTCCCTCCATCTGCATGCTTGGCTCCTGAGGACATAGCCATCACCATGTTTGGGGTCTCCAACAAAGTGGCGGACGTCCAGGAGGCCTCCCGGAAGCCTTCCGCTAGAGCCACATATGCCACGAAGGGGAAGCGGTTTGCCATCTGGGTTGTCAAGCATAGTCTGGACCCTTTCACAGGTACTGTGAACCACATCGTGGACTACACCTGAACTCTGTGTGACTCAGGTCTCCAGTATTCATCCCTCAAGGTGCACCTTTCGGCTATTTCTGCCTTTCATGAGCCCGTGGGTGACCGCACGATTGCTTAGCTGGATGTCTCCCATACCTTTTTAAGGGGCATCCTGAATCTGAAACCCCCAATCCATTCTCCTGTCCTGGCTTGGGACTTGAATTTTGTTTTGGAGAATTGCGACTTGCAGTTTGTGCTTTCTGTCTTGGAAAGCGTTATTTTTAGTTGCCATTACTTCTGGTCGAAGAATTTCTGAGCTTCAGGCCCTCTGGTGCAAGGAGCCATATTTGATTTTTCACAAAGACAGGGTAACTTTGTACACAAATCCTAAGTTTCTTCCCAGGCTGGTCTCAGAGTTTACACACAACCAGTCTATCCATTTTCAAATTTATTTTCCCCGAGTGTGAAATCCCAGGGAAAGCACTACTCCATGTGTTAGATGTGCAGAGAACTTTGAAGTACTACTTGCTTCGGGCCAAGGAATGTCAAAAGTCTAAGTAGTTTTTTCCTTCGCCCCAGGTAGAGAGGGCGCTTCGGGACTTTTCCTTAGTGGCTCCCAGCTCCCTACCTCTGAACATGTGCGAAACCTGGGGGTTAATTTTTTTTTTTTTTTTTTTTATATTTTCTTTGTATGCCCCCCTCTCTCACCACCACACTCCTGCTCCTTCTGGAGACTCCAGTGGCCTGGTTCGTCCCGGCGCTCCTACTAGCCGCTGCCAGTGCAGTCCATCCCCCATGGGCCTTGGTTTCTACCCCCAGGCAGTGCGGGGGTGGGGCCCTTACACCCTGACGTGACTTGAGTTTAGAGTGGGATGCTGGCTACTGGCGTGATAGGGGCATTGGGGATCGTGGCCAGGAGCTCAGTCTGCCAGGAGTCTGGTGGGGTATTCCTGGTTTATTCCCTGCCCTCAGGGCGTCACGCTTCGGGGAGCCTAGGGCGTATACGTCATGGCGTGCCTGGCGTTCGGCTCCGGCAGGCGTCCATCCCTCCTGTTATGTGCAGTCTCGCTGCACCTCCACCTGTGGTCACCCAGGTGGCGGTGTTGCAGCGGGACTTACATCCCCACCCACCCCCCTGGAGGAGGAGAGCGGCCGTTGGGCGCTCAATCCTCCTCCCCCAGCCGGCCATCCAGCTACCCGAGTCCGTCCCCGACCCGGTCGCTGGCGTCGCAAGTGGAAATCCAACCGCTGCGCCGGCGGGCCGGCCGAGGGTGATTTTTGACGACGGGCTGACACTATGATCGCAGGTGTCAGCAGTCATTAGATCATCATTTTATCATCTGAGGAACATCTCCAGGATTAAGCACCTAGTTCCATCTGGTGATCTGTCTACATTGGTCCACGCCTTTGTGACCTCATGCCTTGATTATTGCAACTCCCTTTATCTAGAGCTACCTGGGGTTGATATCCACCGCTTGCAGCTAGTGCAGAACACTGCAGCCTGGTTATTGACAGGTACTTCTCGGGCCTGTCATATTTCCCCGGTGCTGTGCAAACTGCACTAGCTGCCGGTACAGAGGTGGATCACCTTTAATGTCGGACTCCTGACTTATAAAGCCCTACACGGACTGGTCCCAGACTACCTGAAAGAGCTTCTGGTGCCTTACTGCCTTGGGCAATCGCTCCGCTTGGCTGACGAGGGGTTGCTAGAGATTCCAGGGGTTTCTTTAAAATCTTTGGAGGCCTGTGCATTTATGTACATGGCCCCAGCCCTTTGGAATTCTCTACCCCGTCAGCTTCGGGAGTGTGCGACCATGGAGGGATTTAAACGGGCCCTAAAGACTCACCTGTGGCATCAAGCCTACCCTACCTGATGTATTTCATTGAATTTTATGAAACCCTGTATTTATTGTATTTATGTTTTACTGCATCCTGTTTTATTCTTTTGTATTTTATTGTCAAGGAGCCTTGATTTTAGAAAGGCGCAGTAAAAATAAAGTTTATTATTATTCTGTTTCTAAGCAGTGTTTATCCAGATGGTTGGCAAATTGCATTGTGTTCTGCTACAACATGTATGGCAGAGAATTGCCTGGAGCTGTCAAGGCTCACCCCACGAGAGGCATGGCTACCTCTATGGCTTGTTTCCAAGGTATCTCAGCCACTGACCTATGTATGACTGCCTCCTTGAGTACGGTCCATACTTTTATGAAGCACGACAGTCTGAACATTGCCTCAACAGCCCCTGCAGGGTTTGGCAGGGCTATGCTGCAGGGCCTCCTGTCTTAAGCTTATGGTGAGCCCTCCTCCCAGGCTGTCTGTTGCACCTGTAACTACTTGGGACTTGTTCCTACAGTGTCACCTGATGACTGAGATACCACCGAAGAAGACAGAACAGTTATGTAAGAACTTACTGTAACAGTAGATCTTCGAGGGGATCTCAGTCATCAGGTCTTCTTTCCCTCTCACCTTCCCCCTTCTTGGGGCTCTTGTCTAGGGTCTGGCTGTCTGGTATGTCCAGCCTTTCGTATGGGTCTGAGCAACTATCTCTCTCCTCGGTCCCCCATGGCTAGCACTATGCCCCCTTGTCTTGGTGGGGGGGGGAGGAGAACTGGGGAGGGAGCGGGGCCACTCACACCTTTATAGGGTTGGTGACGTCGATGGCGTGGGTGGCCTGAAAATCTTCCATGTGGATCCTGCTTCACCAATGGTGAAGGTTACTAGCCAGTAACCTGATGACTCAGTTCCCCTCGAAGATCTACTGTTACAGTAAGTTCTTTCGTAACTTTTCTTTTCTGTTTCAGCTGGAGCATTACCTATTCAGAGTGTTGCCCATTGGCTTATCCTCTGCGCCACAAATCTTTACCAAACACTTGGCTGTGGTGGCAGCAGCCCTTCGCAGGGAAGGCATGTATGCCTTTCCTTATCTGGATGACTGGCTAGTGGATTCCCTGCAGGGGGAGGGCCTCAAACAACTGGTACAGCAACCCACAAGAGACAGGGCTATCCTAGATCTAGTACTAACAAAGAAGGGATCACAGATCTCCAGGTAGAAGGTCACCTGGGGCCAGTGACCATCACATGGTATGGTTCAATTTGGCTACTACATCTAAATCATCTCATTCCAAGGCAAAATATGGGACTTCAGAGGGCTGACTTTGATAAGATGGCCAACAGAGTTAAGCTAGCCCTGGCAAAAGAAACACAGGTGAGGAGGTACAGGCAAAGTGGGCAAGCATTAAGGATACAATACTTGAAGCAACATCCCGTTGTGTTAGACAGAAAAGAAAGTGCAAAAGAAGAAGGAACCACTTTGGTTCTCAAATACAGTAGCAGAAAAGGTCAGAGCCAAAAGGCTGGCCTTCAGGAAATATAAGGGAACACAGCGGGATGAAGATAGGGAGGCATACCAAACTGCCCTAAGGGAAGCAGGTAAGGCAGAAAGGCAGGCAAAGTCCCAAACTGAGGAAACACTAGCACGAACAGTAAAAGAAGGTGACAAGACTTTCTATAGATACATTAGTGAAAGGAGAAAGTCCAGAGGGGGTATTGCTAAGCTTAATGGAGAAAAGGGAGCATGTGAGGAGGAGGACCATGTAAAGGCATCTATCCTAAATAGATACTTTGCTCAGTATTTACTGAAGAGAAGGTAGGGCAGGGCCCACAGCTCAGCATCATGGACACAGGGGAGGGAGGTGGAGCACTACTCCTTCACAAAAGAAAGGGTCCTACAAGAGCTTACTAGCTCAGGTGGATAAGGCAATGGGACCTGATGGCATACATCCCAGGGTACTTAAGGAGCTAAAGGAGGAACTAGCAGAGCCATTAGCAGAATTGTTTAGTGAGTCTCTGAGCACAGGAGAGGTCCCAGAAGACTGGAGAAGGGCTCTACAGTCCCGCTCCACAAGAGTGGTAGCAGGGAGGAGGCGGGGAACTACAGACCAGTCAGTCTTACCTCAGTAGTGGGCAAGATTATGGAGGCACTCCTTAAGGAAAGGATAGTGCAACACCTGGAATCCATAGGGGCACAGGATCCAAGACAGCATGGGTTTACAAAGGAAGGTCCTGTCAAACTAATCATAGATTTCTTTGACTGGGTAACCAGAGTGGTGGACCAAGGGGAGCAGTTGATGTCGCCTACCTTGACTTCAGCAAAGCTTTTGACACTGTTCCACATAGAAGATTGATAAATAAGCTAGGTAGGCTCGGGGTGGGTCAGAAGTTGGTCAACTGGGTGGCAAACTGGTTGACTGGCAGAAAACAGAGAGTGGTGGTAAATGGTGTACAGTCAGAAGAGATGCAAGTCACAAGTGGGGTACCTCAGGGATCAGTCCTGGGGCCAGTCCTATTCAACATTTTCATTAGTGACCTCGCAGATGGACTAGAGGGTAAGGCTTGTCTGTTTGCAGATGACACCAAGATCTGCAACAGAGTAGATGATCCAGATGGGGTGGGCAGAATGAGAAGAGATCTGGATAAACTAGCAAAATGGTCAGAAGAGTGGCAACTGGGATTTAATGCAAAGAAGTGCAAAATCATGCACATAGGGAAGAGAAACCCTGAAGCCACTTATAGGCTGGGGGAGTTGCTAGCAGTCACAAAGGAAGAAAGAGACTTGGGCATCATCATCACTGATGACCTAAAATCATCCAAGCAGACCTCTAAAGCAGTAGGTAAGGCTGGGGGGTGTTAGGGTGTATTAGTAGGGGTATCACAAGTCGTAAGAGGAGGTAATAATCCCTCTGTACAAGACATTGGTTAGGCCCCATCTGGAGTACTGCATGCAGTATTGGAGTCACACCTTCACAAGGACATTAACCAATTGAGGCAGTCCAGAGAAGGGCAACAAAATGGTGCAGGGACTGCATCAGAAGACATATGAGGACAGATTAACGGAGCTCAATATGTATGCCCTTGAGCAAAGGAGGAGAGAGTGATATGATCGAGACATTTAAACACCTTAAGGGCATAAACAAGGTGAAAGAGTCTAACATGTTTAAATATAAGAAAATAGCAGGACAAGAGGACACAGCATGAGATTAGAGGAGGCCGATTAAAGGGAATGTGAGGAAATTCTTTTTCACAGAAAGGGTGGTAGATGCATGGAATAGCTTACCACAAGAAGTGGTGGCTATGAATACAGTGCAGGGCTTCAAACAGGCATGGGATAGGCATAAGGGAGCAATACAAATGACTATGAATAGATAGGTCACTGACAGAGCAAAGGCCGATGGCACATTTATAAGGTAGAAAAAGAAATGGGCAGACTGGATGGGCCTTGCGGTCCTTATCTGCCGTCAACTTCTATGTTTCTATTAAAAGCCCATTCTAGGGATCAACTACTGCAGACCCAAGCTCAGAGACAGATCCATTCCCTGGTGGTTCAGCTCGAGTTTATTTGTTTGACTTTTTTTTTTAAGTCATTACACATTTTGTATCTAAAATAAAATCCACTCAAACACCATCACACAGTTTAAATATATTATAAATATTAATACCATAATAATATGCATTCCTAGCCTATCCGTATCCATTAATAAAATAACATGCCATTGTTCTTTTCCTATTTATCCTTATTTGAAGACTCTAAACAATGCAGACTCATCAGGGCACTTCCAAATTATTTTAAAAATGCAGCTGCCTATATAATAATAACCTTTAGCCCCTTAATATTTAATACTGCTGTCAATCTTGTACTGTTAATCTTGTACTCTAATATACTCTAATATCTTGTATTCTAATATCTGCTTCAGTCTGCCCAAACTGAGTCGTCATCCTGTAACACAGGACTTACAGTAGAAAAGTGCCCGGAATACAGTAAAGGAAACCCAATAAACACACATGTGTTACTGCACCACCATTATTAATCCATTACTTTTCTGAGGCTTACCTTGTTTAAAAGCACTTGGTGTAATACCCAGTTCCCCTTGTGTGGGAACTTAAAGTATGCCTAAAAGATTAGCTCTCTGGAGTATTAAAATTCCCAGTTGAGGCAGACCAGTTAGACACCCCCCCCCCCCCATTAGTCCCTCCTGGGCAAGCTTCCCGGAGAGGCTTCAGTTGGGTCTTTTTATGGTCCTAAGCCACCAACTTTTAGAAAATCAGACACCGAGCAACCCAAGCAACATGGGCATAGGGCAGCTATGTATCCAGTTCCTGTCTGCACAATTCGCTCCTATAACATTGTTTGGCTCCAAAATTTCTAGATTTAACATATTGTGGTCGGCAACTTTTTAGCATCTGTCAAACTTTATTTATTTTATATATTTATTTAAGTCTTTGGTAACTGGGTAAGTGCACTGATCCAGGGAACCGTTTTCAGGCATGACCCGGGCCACACAGGCGGGAGTTACAGAGGTAGTAACAAGTAATACAGTGAGTACAAGCCATGTGGATAGACAGACATCATTGGTGAACAAAGTGGAAATACAGACGTCATTGGTGAACACAGAAAGTAACATAGGAAAGAAAATTAATGAGAGCCAGAAAAAAAAAATTCAATCAGTACATCAGGATAAGCAACAATTATACAATTATTTTCAAAGGATAAGTGCAAATTAATGCATGATGTAAAAAAGAAAAAAAACATACAAGTCAATAGCCAAGTGGGAGAGCCTGAGAAGCAGGTAGTGAGGGATGTAAGAAAGGAGTCCAGAGAAAGGGCAGGGGAGGCCAAAGCAGCCCAAGAGGAAGAAGTCAGAAAGGTGGAGGTGGGGTTATCCAAGCTAGCAATGGCATGTGGCCTCGTCAAGCAGCCAGGATTTGAGATGTGTCTTGAAAGTGGCATGGGAATCCAGAGAGCGGATGGGCATGGGAATTCTGTTTCACAGAGTGGGAGCACTTGCAGATACCACTCTGCTACCCATAGTCGAGGAAACAGTCGGGATATCCGGGAGAGATAGAGGTTGCACGAGACACCCCGAGGGAGTTCTGGTCTTGAGGAGAGACATATAAGGGGCTTCACCATGCCTGATGGCACTGTCCAGGAGGCAGCCAAGCCCATAATCAAATCTGCAGTGTAGTGGGAGCCAGCCAAGAGTCTGGTAGAGGTGGCAGTGGTGAGTGGAATATGGTGCCAGGAGAGTGAAACAATATATGTTGTTGTACATGGAGCAGAGGTGCGCACGTAAAGCTGAGGATGTGTGTGAGTAAAACTTACCTCACCTACTCCGGACAAAGTTAAAGCATAACCTGGGTATACTCAAACTAATCCCATAAGAGCAGTTTTTATAACAAACAATCAGAGTAACTAAGCATCTTATTTAATAAGCACATAAAAAAATATAATCACCCTTTCCTAAGATAATAACCTGTCCAGAATCCTATTCAACATTTTGTAACTTTCAATATAAAAAATAGGAACAACCTTTATAAAATCTTTCCCAAGAATTCTAAATTATACTTGGTAAATTTTTAAATGTTAGCTGGAAATGATGGTAGGGTTGATACCTTTTATTGGACCAACAAGTGTCTTGTACAAAGATGGGATAATATACAAGCTTTCAGGGCCTCACAGATCCCTTCTTTAGGTGAATAGCAAAACGTAGCAACATAAGTAGTATATATATCCACTATGGAGCAATTAAAAAAAAAAAAAAAGAAAAATAGTAGGAAGTGAAGTAGGAAAGTGATAAAAGGGGAATAGAGATAAAAAGTCTATATAAGATGCAAAGTAAAAAATGATGAGAGAAGAAGGGGGGGCTGTTCAGTAAGAGATGAAAGGGAAAAACAAAGGAACAGATAAGAAAGATCTGAGATCAGATGTAGGCTGCAAGGGTAGAATAAACAGGAGAGTCCTAAGAAATGCATGGAAATCAAGACATAAAAGAATAAAGGCCCAGACAGACAGAGTGTGAGGTAGTATAAACAGTAGGTGTGAAAACAATCAGGGAGTTGGCAGGACTGAGCTGAAGAATTTGTAGGAGAGGCAGGGAGGATGTAAAGGTAGGAAACCAACATTTGTCAGTGCTGAATGTTTGCTTGCTGGCATTAGCAGTAGAAGTGCAGGAGTTAGACAGATGCAGTATAGGAATGGCATTGAAGCAGGGTGGGACAAATAGGGTAGCCAGGTGGCCAGTGGCTACTTAAAAACTTGATTTGGCTACCTGATTTTTAAAGTTATTGGCCAACTTGGCTAATTGCCTTCAAAGTGATTTTTGAGCCCTTAAAAAGAATGGCCACTACAAATATTAGTTTGGCTATCAGATTTTGAAAGCTAGTGGCCAAACTGACCACCAGCTCACAAACTAATTTGTCCCACCCTTCATTGAAGTATTAAACTGACGACAACTCCATCCTTACCCTGCAGAGATGGACAGGCATTGGGATGTGCCTTTGGGTCGTCGCCCATGACGGTCACGACAATTCACCTCACCCTACCCTTCAGACACTGACAAGTGTCGAGGTGTGCCTTGGGGTGTTTGGGCTTTCCCTAAGGAAATACGCTGAAATGGGTGCAGTATAAGAGAATGGGGTGAACTCTGGGGCCAAAGGGCCAAATTATGAATTATTATATTTGGGAGGCTGGGGGGCTGCTTATAGGCAATGGCAGGTGGTTCAGGGAAGACGTCCTTCAGTGTTTCATCTTCTCTCGGCATGGGTTGCATTTCTTTAATAATTTGCTGAAGGGTGTTTAGCATGGGGCTGTAAGTGACCACTAGGGGTGTGCGGTCAGTTTGATGTTTTTGCCTGTATTCCAGCAGATTGTCTCGTGGTATTTGTATGGCCCGTTCAAATTCTCTATCAGTTTGTCTTGGAGAGTGGCCCTGCTCAGTTAGGGAATTCCGAAGTGTGGAGAGCTGTCCGTCTTTTGTTCTCTCATCAGAGCAGATTTGATGGTATCGAATCGCCTGACTGTAGATTAGCTGCAGTCCAAGCAGTCTTTTACCAGAAGTCTGTTTTTAGGGACAACATATATCGGCCTGTGTTGGGCACCATTAATTGCACTTGTAGATTATTAGTCAGCACGGTTCCCGCACTAGCCAGCGGCATCCCCCTATATCCGGGATCACTGGCCCAGCATAGTTATTTACTCATGCTCACTCCCTCAAGGTTTTCCACATAGATTTCTTGTAGGTTCCCATCAAGTTCCATCAGAAATTAAAGCCGAAGGGACACTGACTCCTGAACAAATTAAGTTCACTACTGGAGCCCTCTCTGTACATCAAACTCCAAACCACTGCAGTTTGTTCTCTCTTACTGTCTTCATTCCCTGGGGGTGATGGTCAGTGTGCCAAAGTCTGCACTGACACTCTGCCAATGACTGCAGTACATAGGGGCAATTCTGGACACTGCCCAGGGATCAGTGTTCTTGCCTCTGGACAGGGCAGGCCGCCTGATTGCCCATGCGTAGTTGGTGCACAACAGCTGTTTTGTCTCAGCAAGGACACTTCTTTGCCTTCTGGGACTCATGGTGGCAGCTGTTGTTACAGTGCCATTGGCCAGGCGGCACATGTGGATCCCGGAGCCCACCTGGAACCTCTGCAGACACAAGGCACATCGAACCAGGTGGTGTAGCAGTGGTCGGCAGGAGATGTCGGACCCTCGGTTTGAGCGGTGTGACTTTGATCAGCCTAAAATCAGTGATATTGTCATGGTTATACAGACCTTACATCCTACCAACTGTAGTTTGGATCCAGGCCCTATGCGTTTGCTTGTTGGCTGCGTTAATGTTATCAGCCCGGTCCTTGCTGAGATAGTCAGGTTATCCTTGGAGAGGGGAATTTTTCCAGCTTCTCTTAAGGAGGCTGTGGTTCGATGTCTTCTTAAGAAGCCCTCCTTGGATCCTGACTGTCTTAGAAACTACAGGCCTGTCTCTAACCTTCCATTTTTGGGTAAGGTTATTGAGAAGGTGGTGGCTTTGCAACTGGATGACCATTTGACCAGCCACAATATCTATGATTCTCTCCAGTCCGGTTTCAGGAAGAGACATAGTACCGAGATGACTCTTGTTCGGATACTAAATGACTTCCTGATAGCGAGAGATCGAAAGACTCGTTCCATCTTTGTCCTTCTTGATCTCTCTGCAGCATTCGACACTGTGGACCATAGTGTGCTGCTGGATTGCCTGCGGCTTATCTGTGGACTATCTGGGGCTGTCCTCAGATGGTTTCACTCTTACCTGATGTGTAGGACTCAGATAGTGGTGTCTGGGGTTTGTACTTCAGCTGCACTCTCCCTGCCCTGTGGGGTTCTGCAGGGATCCATTTTAGCGCCCATGTTGTTTTCAGTGTATATGCTGCCGTTAGGAACGATTATTAGACGGTATGGCTTGAGTTTTCACTGCTATGCAGGTGGTACTCAGCTATACATGTCTTTTGTCCCTGAACAGGATGACGCCATCTCGGTGCTCAGCAGCTGTCTGACTGAAATTCAGGCCTTGATGAACATGAGCTGGCTAAGGTTGAACCCTTAAAAAAATGAGGTGTTGGTTGTGAACCCGGGTTGTCATGAGGTGGGTGTGTTGGCAGGCTCACCTTCGGGCTTGTGGCTTGGAGGTGTCCAGCTAGCTTCCTCAGACCGGGTACAGAACCTGGGTGTTATGTTTGATGACTGTCTGACCTTGAAATGACAGGTGTCAGCAGTTGTTAAAACCTCTTTTTACCATCTGAGAAATATTGCCTGGGTGAAATATCTGGTTCCTCCCGATGATCTGCCAACATTGGTTCACGCCTTCGTTACCTGCCGCCTTGACTACTGCAATGCCCTTTACCTAGGGCTGTCGGGGTTGATATACGCCACTTGCAGCTGGTGCAGAACGTGGCTGCCAGGCTGTTGACTGGTGCTTCAAGAGCCAGTCATATAATGCCTGTGCTCCGTGATCTGCACTGGCTCCCGATTAAGTGGCAGATCACCTTTAAGGTTGCTTTGCTAACCTATAAGGCCCCACACAACCAGGGACCGAGCTAACTGAAAGATCTCCTTTGTCCGTACTGTCCCTCCCGTCCTCTCCGATCCACCAATAAGGGATTGCTAGAGGTTCCCAGGGTACGTTTGCAGACATCGGGAGCAAGAGCATTTAGCTTTGCTGCTCCGTCCCTGTGGAACTCTCTACCTCATCGGGTATGAGATTGCCTGACTGTCCAGGGTTTTAAAACTGCATTAAAAACCTATCTTTTTGACCTGGCTTTTGGTAAGTGAAGGGTTTATTCGTTTATGTGGTTTTATATTGTTTTGTTGAAATTTACGTAATGTATGTAATTTTTATTTTATTTTATGTATTTTATTGTACAGGTGCCTTGGTTTTGGAAAGGCGCCTTTTTACAAATAAAAAATTGATTGATTGATTGATTGATTGAGTGTGCTTTGCACATCATTGTTTTGGAAATGAGAGTGGTCCTATGCGGACTCCAGGCCTTCCAGAACCACTTACCCCATGTTCTCTGTTACTACAGACGGATAATGCCCTTCTTAATACTCACTTCTCTACATACTGCTCCTGTATTCCTCCCCCTAGAACCCCTCACAACCTAACTTCCAGCATTTAACACTGGTCTGGTTATACCTTTAAGTATTTTGATATTTTTACAGATCCTTATGTTTGCTGAAATTGTACCTTAATAGTGTAATTATGACTGCTCTCACCAACTGTCTTGTACCACACTTATATTTATGTATGTTTACTTCTGTATTACTTTACCATTTGTAACCGCGCATCTAGAATCGAGCGGTACTCTGCTCGGTATGCTTTCCTGGTAAAACTCTTAAATAAATAAATAAATAAATAAATAATGTCCGTGTGATGCATTACATCTACAAACAAGGGGTACTCATTCTTACCCGCTGTGCAGGGAAGCAATGAGAGTTTGGTATAGGGCTCTGAAACACAGTCTAGAATGATCAGCAGTACATGTTCCAGGTGTCCAGAATGTCTTGACAGACAGGCTAAGTAGGTGACAGTCCAGGATTCATGAGTGGGAACTGTTGACCTCAGTAGTCAATGCCCTATTCAAAAGATGGGATTGTCCTGAGTTGGACCTTTTTGCATCCCCACACAACACAAAACTGCTGCATTTCTGCTCGCTTGCTCCAGGACCTGGAGGTTTTCCATATGCCTTCCCTCCTTTCCTACTAATTCAGAGAGTACTAATCAAGCTGAAGATGGAGGGGGCAACTCTAATAATTGTTGCTTCCCTATAGCCTTGGCAGATATGGTGTCCCCTGCTGCAACAGCTGGCAGTGGAACTCCCAGTACCTCTACTCCTGTGCAAGGGTCTGCTGCCCCAGGAACAGGGAACCCTAGTCCACCCGCACTTTCAGTTTCTACATCTGCATGCATGGCTGTTGTAGACATAGCCATAGCTCATTTTGGGGTATCACAGAAAGTGTCGGATGTTCTGGTGGCTGCTAGAAAACTGTCCACCTGACATACCTATTCCATGAAATGGAAGCGGTTTGCTTTATGGGCTGTTTCACATAACCTGGATCTGTTTACCTGCCCAGTCAGTCAGGTTCTAGAGTACATGCTGTCCTTATTAGATTCATGCCTGTAGTATTCCTCCATCAAGGTGCACATGGCTGCTATATCAGCATTCTATATGCCTGTGAATGGCTGTATGGTTGCTCAGCTGGAGGTAACCTGTAAGTTCTTGAGAGACATTTTACACTTAAAGCTTCCTATTCAAAATCCAGTCCTGGCTTGGGACTTGAATTTTGTTTTGGAAAAGGTGACTTTGGCTTTCTTTGAGCCAGCTGCAAATTGTGGCTTACGCTTTCTTTCTTGGAAAGTGTTTTTAGTTGCAGTCACTTCTGCTCAAAGGATTTCAGAACTACAGGCTCTAATATGTGACCCTTCTTATTTGATTTTCCACAAGGACGGGGGTGTTTTTGAGTACTAATCCTAAGTTTCTACCAAAGGTGGTGTCTGAGTTTATTTTAAATCAAACTGTCTACCTGCCAGTGTATTATCCAGAGCATGCTAATGCAGGGGAAGCACTGCTCCAGACTTTAGACGTACATAATGTAGAATACTCAGGTGCTATACACACTGCAGAAAGGACTGCAGGAAATCCTTGCAGCTTTTTGTTTCATTTGCCCCTGGGAAAGAGGGTGCCCCAGTTTCTAAACACTGCTTGTCCTAATGACTAGCAAACTGTATTACATTTTACAGGAAGTATGCTAAGAAACTTCCTGGGGTTGTTCGTAGTCATTCCACTAAAGGCATGGCTACCTCTGTTTCTTGTTTTAAGCAGGTATCTGCTGCAGAAGTATGTGCAGCTTCTACTTGGAATACTGTCCACACCTTCACAAAGCATTACAGTCTGGACATTTTCTTTTGCAGATGGGCTGGCTTGACCTAGCTGTACTACAAGATCTACGTACTTTTTTTCACAGAGAGGGTGGTGGATGCATGGAACGACCTTCCTGAGGAGGTTGTGGGGTCAAAAACAGTGGGGGAATTCAAGAATGCATGGAACAGGCACAAAGCAATTCTTGTGGGGGGTAGAAAGAAGTAGGCTGTTGGTTAACTAGGATCTGCAGCTTATCCAATAGGTAGGGAAATGGGCAGACTGGGTGGGCCAAGTGGTCCTTATCTGCCGTCAAAGTCTATGTTATGTTCATTCTTTAGATACGTAAGTGACAAGAGAAGGACCAAGGGGGAATAGTAAGGCTAAAAGGGGAAGAAGGGGTTTACGTGGAGGAAGACCACCAAAAGGCAGGCATACTGAACAAATATTTCTATTCGGTATTCATGGTGGAAGGGCCAGGGTGCGGGCCACTAATTAAGCAAAGGGAGCGGGAATGGACACGAGCCCTTTCACAGTGGAGAAGGGTACTAAGGGAACTATCCCAGCTAGGAGTGGATAAGGCAATGGGACCTGATGGGCTGCACCCAAGGCTGTTGAGAGAACTCAGAGAGGAGCTGGCTGCACCACTGACAGCACTATTTAACCTATCGAAAAATGGGTAGTCCCCGGGGGACTGGAGGCAAGCAGATGTAGCCCCGCTCCACAAAAGTGGAAGCAGGGAGAAGCCCAGGTAATTACAGGCCAGTCAGCCTATCTTCAGTGGTGGGAAAAGTAATGGAATCACTACTGAAGGGAACGGTTGGTGGAATTCCTTATGGCCAGTGCACTGCAGGATCCAAGGCAGCATGACTTCACAAGGGGAAGGTCCTGTCAGACTAACCTGGTTGAGTTCTTCGATTTTATTACTGAGATAGTGGATTTAGGGGGTGCAGTTGCCGTGACCTATGTAGATTTCAGCAAGGCCTTCAGCATTGTTCCCCATGGAAGGTTGGTGAACAAACTGAGCAGTCTTGGGGTGGGTCCTAAATTAGTTAGGTGGGTAGACAGCTGGCTGGAGAACAGGTATCAGAGGGCGGTGGTGGTGAATGGCATTCATTCAGGGGAAGGCAAAGTGACCAGTTGGGTGCCACAGGGGTTGGTACTGGGCTCAGTCCTCTTCAGTATCTTTATCAGCGAGATTGCAGAGGGGCTGGAAGGAAAGGTGTGCTGGTTTGTGGATGATACAGAAATCTGCAACAGAGTGGACATGCCTGGAGGGATGGAAAGTATGAAAGAAGATCTAAAGAAGCTGGAGGAATGGTCATGAGTCTGGCAACTGAGGTTCAACATAAAAAAAGTGCAAAATCATGCACCTGGGGCACAGGAACCCAATGGAAAGTTACCAACTAGATGGGGAAGAGCTGACAGTAACAAAGCAAGAAAGGGACCTGGGGGTAATCATATCTGATGACTTGAAGGTGGCTGGGCAGTGTGACAAGGTGGTGGGAAAAGCAAACAGGATGCTTGGATGCATAGGAAGGGGTTTCATCAGCAGGAAGAGGGAAGTTATAATACCACAGTATAGATCATTGGTGAGATCTCACCTAGAGTACTGTGTCCAGGTCTGGAGGCCCCACCTTAGAAAGGACATAGACAGGTTGCAGGCGGTCCAAAGGAGGGCAACCCAAATGGCTCAGGGTCTGCATCTGAGATCCTATGAGGAAAGGCTAAGGGAACTAAACGTGTACTCACTGGAAGAGAGAAGGGTGAGGGGAGACATGATCAAGAGTTTCAAATATCTCACAGGTATAAACAGAGTACAGGAGGGGAGCATCTTCCATCGTAAAAGTTGCTCGAGGACAAGGGGTTATTCTGTGAAGGTGGAAGGGGAGGCTTAGGAGAAATGTGAAAAAGTTCTTATTCACTGAGAGGGTGGTGGATACATGGAAACAGCCTACTGGAGGAGGTGGTGGAGGTGGAGACAGTTGCGGGTTTCAAGAGTGCATGGGATAGACATAAGAGTATCTTAGAAAAGAGGCAAGTTGTGGGGGGGGTAATCTGAGGCCTAGTAGGGTCTCACATGAGGTGGCAAGGTAGGCAGGGATAAAGGGCAGACTGGGTGGGCCAAGTGGTCCTTTTCTGCTGTCAACTTCTATGTTACTTTGTTTCTATAAGCCTATAGGCTCCAGCCACCCAGACTGTTCACTGTCAGTACTGCTTAGTACTTGTTCCCTAGGTGTGGCCTGATGAAAGAGATTTTCTGGAAGATCTACAGTTGCAGTAAGTATGTAAACGTTTGTTCCACTCCATGGGGGGGGCAAGTAAACAGCATGGATTCATGGCAGGGAGGTCTTGTCATACTAACCTGAAAGTTTTCTCTGACTGGGTGATGAGGGAAGTGGATAGGGAGCAACACTATGGATTTGCTGTGCTTTGACTTCAGCAAGGCTTTTGACTCTGTGTCAAACAGATGATCTTACTTCGAGAGGGCTCTTGCAGTAGGTAATTACATATAGGACTGACTCGGCAGGCGTCAGGACCCCACGGAAAAATTTCTAGCTAGCAGTCTCTGGCAGGGGACCGCCCCCCACGTCAGGTTACTGACGTCATGTGACGACAGTATAAAGGGGCGATGACCCACACCCGCCTTCCAGTTCTTTCCCGCCGTCGACTTGTGAAAGTTCCTCGCAGTAGAGTTCATCGTTCGTCAGTCTTTCATCGGTTAGTTTCTGAACTTTTTGACCGATTTTTTTCGTCTTTTATTCTAAAACATCCGTGTATGTTGTCCCCTACGCCTTCCGAATCGCATAAAAACAAGTGCGACTCGTGCAGTTCCCAGCTGCCGCATAAGGACGGGCACTCCCTGTGCCCCTTCTGCTAAGGGCCGGACCTTCCTGTGGAGAAGTGCCAGCACTGCCAGAAATTCAGTTCAGCCACCTGAAAACGGAGGCAGCAGTCCCTGGAGGCCCATATTCTGAAGAAAAAGATGGCTTCCATAGAGAAGGAGTTGAAAAAGTTGAGACAGGCTTCCACTTCCCCCGAAGGCCACGAAAAGAAGAAGGAGAAGTACCGAGAGCGGGACTTTACCTCCACGGCCTCCACGACTCCAGGTGGAGTCGCGGTCCTAAAGATAACGTCCCCTCCGGGGGACCGCTCCTCGACAACCGTCTTGGCGGTTTCCAAGAAGGTGCCGCCCCTCCCGTCGGGCTTGCCCTCGGGCACCTCCGGTGTAAAGGAGGCTTCCGCTCCTGGGAAGGCTGCTGCCATACGTCCCTCTGGGTCGAGTGGGTCCGCTAAGTCGGATGCCCGTGCCACCGACGTCCACCTGGACAGGACTGGTAAGCCGCTGGCTCCTTCGGGAGGGCATACGGTCGTTCGTTCACTCATTAAGGCCGCATCTTCAGCGCAACCTTCATCGGGTAAGGGTTCCGATAAGTCGGACACCAGCTCCTCAGACGCCCTCCCGGATTCAGCTGATATGCCGGACGTCGGACCCTCCGACGCCCGCCCAGCTAAAGAGCCTACGTCAGACCCCTTCGACCAGTCCAACGTCCCAGGCTCACCGCAATGCTTGCCGTAGACCTCTGAGGCTCCTGTGTCTCCTCTGCTGAACCCTGGGGATTACAACCCTCTATCCCGGTTGTCCGCGGAGGAGCTGGACACGTGATCAGGGCTCCCTCCTACTGGAGCCAGACCCCTGGCGCGGACCCTCAGGCGCCCGGCTCCGGCCTTGGCTTACCCGACACCAGCCGGCGTCCCTCTTCGGATGGCGGCTCTCACACTGGGCCCGGCCTGCGAAGCCATCGCCTTACTTGGGCCGCCTGCTGGGCCTGCCAGGGCCCTCTGCTCCGTCAGAGCCCCTGGCACCTGGGTATCTGACACTGCTAAATCTGGTGCTGCCCCACCCAGTACCGCAGTATCCGATGCCACAGTACCCAACGCCGCTTTATCAGACGCCGCAGTACCCGTTGCCTCAATACCCGACACCGGGCTTCCCGCCGTTGGGTTATGGATACTCGCCATACGGATATCCCCAATATCCGTATCCCCCCCTCCACCCACACCACAGCCACCGGCGGACTTGAAAGAGACTCTGGTTGCCTGGTGGGCTGAGGCCAAGGCTCAGCTCACCAGGGAGGTGGAGAGCCGTCTACTGGCGCCGGACCCTGCACAGGATCCCCTACGCCGGAGATGGGAGACTCTCTCCCCCTTACCCGACACCAGAGGTGAACCCTCGGGCACCAGGGGAGGACATGCTTCCCAGAGGGCTTCCCAAAGGGACTGTTCCTCCCCAGCTTCGGGAGGAATCTTCCTCTTCTACGTCGGAGACCTCTGACTCGGACTCGGGGATGCTCCGATCCAGATGACGAGCTTCGTACTCCAGAATGACCCAGGCCAAGGACTCCTCCAAAGTCTCCTTCTTTTCTGGAGTTGCTGAGAAAGATCCAGGAAGTTTATCAGTGGCAATCTCTGGAGCTAGATCCATAGCGTAAAAAGCTTGCTGCCCACTAGGATCTGCCCCAGACCACTCCTACATTGACTCCACCCTGGATGGAGCCTCACGCAGATCTTGTTTCCACTCTTTGGAAACAACCGTCCGCATTAGCCCCCTTTCTGAGGAAGGCAGATCGGCTATATCAGGCTCCTGAGGGAGTAGATTCTCTGAATATACACCCCAAGGTGGACTCAGCCGTGATTAGCGCTGCTCGCGGCCACTCCGCTAACCCCAAACATCTCAGCTCGTCTCCGCCTGACAAGGAGTCTCGGCTTCTGGACCAGTATGGGAAGTAAGTTTATGTGTCTTCTACCCTGGGTATTAGGGCCCTGAATTATGTAGCACATATGGGGGACTACCAGATGACCATCCTGAGTCAGGTAGAATCTAAATTAGACTCCCTTCCTGAGTCTAAGACGAAACAGAAAGTGGCTGACCTTGTCCGTTCTGTTTGTTCGGCCAGTCGGCACATGCGTCGTGCCACTTATGACATGATGGACGCAGCTGGACAGAGTTCGGCTTTCACCGTAGGTCTTCGGCATCATGCCTGGCTCCGGGTGTCAGGCTTGGTCCCTGAAATGCAATCCGCTATTCAGGATGTGCCCTTCAGGGGTTCGGTGCTGTTCGGCGGTGATGTCAAGGACATCATAACCGATCTGCAAGAGAAGGGCACTGCACTGAAGTCCGTGGAGACTCTGTACAGACCCCATCAGGGACAGCGACGCCCTTTTCGTCTACGTAATTGACAAAAAGCTAAACCACAGGGCAAGCGGGCCAACAAACGTCGGGCCCCTCCAGCAACCAAGACTCCCTCTCCCAAAAAAACTGTAGGAGCCTCGGCCGCTGCGCTGCCCCAGACCTCCCAACTCCTCACTTCTCCCATGGCCTCTGGACACACCAGAGGAATCCGTAGGAGGGAGGTTCTCCTTCCATCTACCGGGTTGGGAGAGGATAACATCAGATGCTTGGGTGCTCCAGCTGATCGCAGCAGTACACTCAATAGAGTTTCTCCAGAAACTGCCCTGAAGGTCACCCCCAAAGTCGTTTTACTCCCCGGAACATTTTCCTCTGGTCCTGGAAGAAATCTCTTCCCTTCTCTCGAAGGCGGCGATAAAACCAGTTCCTAACCGCCTTTGGGGGACGGGTTACTATTCCCATTTCTTTCTAGTTCCAAAGAAAACAGGAGACGTGAGACCTATTTTAGACCTCAGTTCCCTGAACATGTTCTTGGAGTACAAACACTTCAGAATGGTCTCCCTGCAGAGCCTTCTGCCTCTTCTTCGGCCGGGACTGTGGCTGTGCGCTTTGGATATGCAGGATGCTTACCTGCACATCCTCATTCGTTCTTCCCACAGCAAATTCCTTTGGTTTTGTTTTCAGGGGGACCACTGCCAATTCAAGGCCCTCCCATTTGGTCTTTCTTCGGCCCCCCAAGTATTTACCAAATGCCTATCTGTGGTAGCGGCCCACCTGCGTACCCAGGGAGTGCAGATATTCCCATAGCTGGACGATTGGCTCCTGGCGGCCCTGTCCAGGGAAGAGCTTCTATACTCTCTCTCCCTCACCCTGCAGGTTTCTACCAGCTTGGGTATCACCATCAGCCAGGCAAAGTCCCATTTGGTCCCTTGCCAAAGTCTCCAGTTCATAGGGGCAATCCTGGACACGACCATCGGCAAGACCTTTTTGCCTCTGGACAGGGTGGACACCCTACAGACTCAGGTGCGTCTGCTGTGCAATCGCAGAAGGGTCGGTGCAAGGTCACTCCTTTGCCTCCTCGGGCTAATGGCGGCTGCTATCCCGACAGTCCCACGAGCTCGGCTCCATATGAGGATCTCTCAATGGATGCTTCTGTCTCAGTGGGACGAAAGATTGGATGACCTAGACCAGGAGGTTCTAGTCTCCTATCCCATGGTCAGGGACTTGCTTTGGTGGATGGTTCCAGAGAACCTTTCTCGGGGTGTTCACTTCAGTATCGAACCCCCCCTCCCAGACATTGACAACAGATGCCTCAGGAGAGGGCTGGGGAGCCCACCTAGGGTCTCACAAGACTCAGGGCAGCTGGTCCAGGCTCGACCAGAATCTGCACATAAATGTGCTTGAACTCAGAGCAGTGCTGTATGCCCTCCAGGCCCTGCACTCCTCCACCTATGCCGTGAAGTGGAAACGATTCTCTATTTGGGCCTCATCACAGGACTTTGAGTCTTTCTCTCGCCCAGTTGAAAGAGTCTTGGACTACATGGTGTTTCGCCTGGCAAAATAAAGATGTTGCTTTATTGATTGATTGATACATGTGTCATCTCTTCGATCTGGGTCTGAACCATTCCTCTATGAAGGTCCACATGGCAGCGATTTCGGCCTACCATGTCCCCTTTGGGGACAGGACTTTCGCTCAATTGGAAGTCTCTAAGACATTCCTCAGAGGGGTTCTCCATCTGAGACCCCCCCATCCGCATTTCTGCTCTTCCTTGGGATCTGAATTTTGTTCTCGAGAAGCTTACTCTGCCTCCTTTCGAGGCAGCAGCCTCAGCAGATCTGAAGTTCGTCTCTTGGAAGACACTCTTCCTAATGGCCATTACTTCAGCTTAACGGTTCTGAGCTTCAGGCCTTGATGTGCAAAATCTCGTATTTGATTTTTCACAAGGAACGTGTGGCTCTCCGCACCAACCCTAAGTTTCTTCCTAAGGTGGTGGCAGAATTTACGCTGAATCAATCCATTGAGCTACCTGCTTTCTTTATGCAACACTCCAATCAAGGGTAGTACCTCTTGCATACTTTGAATGTTCATAGAATACTGAGATACTGTACCACTAGGACTAAGGATCTTAGGAAATCTGATCAGCTTTTTGTCTCTTTTTGCTCACAAAAGAGAGGGTAATGCAGTTTCCAAGCAATGCCTATCTAAATGGTTGGTTCATTGTATCACTTTTTGTTATGACAAGTACAACAAGACCCTGCCGGGTCAAGTCAGAGGTCACGCCACCAGAGGAGTAGCCGTCTTTGCAGCTTGTTTTAAGAATGTGTCAGCGGCAGACATCTGTGCAGCCGCAACTTGGACTTCTGTCCATACCTTTACGAAACACTACAGTTTGGATATTGCCTGTCGCCGTAGAGTGGGCTTCAGGTTGGCTGTACTCCAAGGTCTTCTTTCATAAGACCCGTTCAGCCGGAGGTTCCATTAGTTGGATTGTTTCCTCCTCCCGAGTGCTTTTCCTTTTTCCAGACTGCTTGGGATTCAGTCCTATATGTAATTACCTACTGCCAAGAGCCCTCTCAAAGTAAGATAGTACAGTTACGTAAGAACTTACCGTAACAGTAGATCTTCGAGAGAGGCTCTTGCAGTAGGTAATGCCTTCCCGCCCTCCATCCCCCTTAGTTTTTTCAGCTCCTTTTCCAGGAATGGAAATATCCACTTCTCTCTCGTCTTGCCTTTTTTGACCCTTGGCAGGAAAGAACTGGAAGGCGGGCTTGGGGGACCGCCCCTTTATACTGACGTCACATGACGTCTGTCACCTGACGTGGGGGCGGTCCCCTGCCAGAGACTGCTAGCTAGAAATGTTTCCGTAGGGTCCTGACGCCTGCCGGGTCAGTCCTATATTTAATTACCTACTGCAAGAGCCTCTCTCAAAGATCTACTGTTACGGTAAGTTCTTGCGTAACTGTACTTTTGCTGAACAAGATGGAGGATCTGGGTGCGGCTAAGGTCATAGTAAACTGGATAGATAACTGGCTTGAGGGGAGGCAGCAGAGAGTTGTGGTCAGGGGGGTTAAATCAGAAGAGAGGGAAGTCACTAGCAGCGTAACACAGGGATCTGTCCTGGGTCTGGTCCTCTACAATATGTTCATTAGCGACATTGGTGAGGGAATTCAGGGCAGGTTGTGTCTCTTCGCAGGTGACATTAAGCTCTGAGGCAGGGTGGATAGTGACGAGGGAATAGAGGAAATGCAAGGAGACTTACAAAGCTGGAGGGGTGGTCTAAGGTTTGGCAGTTGAAATTTAGTGCCAGAAAGTGTAAGGTAATGCACTTGGGGAACAAGAACCCCAGGACGGAGTACTGGATGTATGCGGTGAGACTTAGCAGTATGGCTGAGGAATGAGACCTGGGAGTTATCAGCGACTCCCTAAAGCAACCAGAACAGTGCCTGTAGGATGCTGGGACATATCAGGAGGGATATTGATAGCAGAAAGGAAGAGGTAATATTTCCCCTATGTAGATCCTTAGTGAGGCCACACCTGGAGTTACTGTGCCCAACTCTGGAGTTCTTACCTTAGGAAGGATAGGGATAGACTGGAGATGGTACAGTAAAGGGTAACAAAAATTATTCAGGGCCAACATGGCAGGTCCTATGAGGAGCGTGTCAAGGCACTGAACGTGTATTCACTGGAGACCAGAGGGGACAGGGGAGATATGGAAGAAACCTTCAAGTTCCTAAAAGGAATTAACAAGGTCAACTGTAAAGAACTATTTAGCTTGAATATTGGCTTGTGGTCATGTGGGCATGAGTGGCAGCTAACAGGATGGAAGTTCAGGGGGGACATGAGGAAGTAGTATTTTACAAAAGGGTGATAGGGCCGTGGAACAGTCTGCCAGCTGAGGTGGTGGGTGTGAAAGCTGTTGGTGGTTTTAAGCATGGTTGGGACAGAATGAAGGGTACAGTGATTACTCGGGCGGCAGAATCAGGGAGGAGAATGGGAAGGAGGTTGGGGAAGGCTAGGACCATAGTGGGACAGTAGGTTCCAGGGCTAAATAGAGAACTCGGGCAGACTGGATGGACCATTGATCTTTTTCTGCTGTTACTGTCTGTTTCTTTTTCTAGAGGTTTGGTGGCCCTGCTGTGATAAGCTACAGAGTGCCTAGAACGGGATGGAATTGTGCCAGAGGGTAAGGGGATGGTAGTGCTGGCTACTAAGGATGGCAAGTAAGGGGGGGGAAATAGATAATATAAAACAAAGAAACCAGATGAGTTGGATTAATTTTTACTTTGATCGCTCTAGCATTGCAAAACCTGGGGAGGTTGGTTGGGGGGGGGGTGGAGAGAGAGAAAGTGTCTAACCGATCTACCTTAGGACTGTTTTCCTAATTTATTTATTTTTTTACAACTGTTAGACAAGAAGACTGCAAAGAAAAAATCTGAAAGTGGTCATGACAGCCATGATCCTGGTGAAGGGGAGGGAGCTGAAGCTGATCTGGAGACTGCAGAAAAAGAAAATGAAAGATCCTTGAATGGCTTGGATGCAGGAGCAGGACATGCCTCTTCAGAATTGCCTTCTCTCACAAAGAAAAGAAAACCGGCGAAGAAGAAGAAGCAGCAGCAGCAGGAGGACAATCTGGCTGAACAGGAAGCTGAAAAAACTGTAGGAGATGGCAGCATGCCTCTCAAACCAAATCGCAAGGGAAGATCACGGCAGCAAAGTAAGAAATGTTATTCATGCCTGATGTTTACCAGACTGTATCCAGTTGTTTTATGATTCCTCCTTCCCATGTCCTGGCCCACCCTGATAATCTGGAAGGGTAAAGGGAGCAAATCCAGTGTTGCTTACTGGCAGGGCAGTTGTTACTAATGCATCTAAAGATGGTACATCTCTTCCCCCCCCACCCCCCAAACCAAGAGTGAGTGTATCACCCTGGTGGCATATCCAGCCTCCTCTGCCCCCAAGCCTCGGTCTTCCAGTACTGTGCTGGATGATTGGCACATTATACTTTTTTTTTTTTTTTATCACAACATTATTTGAATCTTCAAATGTATTTTTCTAAGACTACTGTGTAAAGTTGCCAAGATATGTACTCTCTGTAACTAATCCCGGGTTGCCCTTGAAAAAGGGATCTCTGGTCTCAGTGGGCTCACCCGGTTACCAAAATCTAAATAAATAAATTTGTCCACCGCCATGGACCTAGCAGGGGCTTGGAGGGGTATGTCCCCTGGCCCATCAGGGCCATAATGGGTCCTGCTGGGTCCCGGTATTTTTCCTTTGTTTTCTCCCCTGTGCCCACGCCCGCACAATGGGTGCAGCAGCTACCTCCACCTTCATGGGCAGCCAGCACCCCAGCGGGCCCCGGACCCCTCTTGTGCTTTTTGGCACAAACCCCCCACCCCGAGGAAGAAGAGCAGTCCGAGCGCTCAATCTTTACCTCCCAGCCGACCCCAGTCGACCCAAGTCCATTCCCGAACCTGGGTCGCGGCGTGGTGCGAAGTGTGGCATCCAGTGCTTCAACCCTCGGCACCACCAGACCGGCTGCACATTATGCATTTTAAGAACATGGGCCACCGGATATTTTATAGATAATTTTCTGGACACGTGCACATCCATGGTGGTCTGCAGGGTTTTAAATAGCTGGTATTGCATCGCAGTTTGCTAGGCGAACTGGCTGGTCATGCGAGACAAAACATGGAATGGATCGCAAAAAAGTGTGATTCATTTCAGATTTGTTTTTTTTAGCATTTCCATGTGTTCTGTGGGAAGATTCTGGCTGCTCTGCCCCATCTCTGCTCTGCCTCGTCATAAAAATCATTGCCTCCTGAATCCTGCACTGTAAGGAGAGAACTAGAAGGGAGAGGAGCTACAAACGTGGCGCAGAGGAGAGCAGAGTGGAGCATGGGCTGAGCTGCAGTGCTGACGGCCGAAGAGAGCAAGGTGGGTACACATGATTTTTTAACAGCAACAAGGGCAGCTTAGGTTTAAGGGAGTATGGCTTTAGGACGTCTGCAAAATCACTGAAGGTAGCTGAGCAGCTAAAAAAAAAAAAAGCATGGGATGGCTTGACGAAATCCCCGCACAGGCTTCCTTGCCCCCCCGTGTCTGTGAGTTTAATGCTGGTAAAATGAAGCACACCAGTTATGAAGGGGGAGGGGGGTCATGCTTCAAAAGGCAGTCTGGGTCTTTCTGTGATCAGCGGGTGCCCCTTTTGTCTGTTCCCTGTAGCGGGTGGCCCGTCCTGCTGTTCTAAGCTGGTTCCCCTTCCCTTCCTCATCCTGTGTGAGTTTGCCTCCTACCCCGGGCCTCAGCTGCTGCTCCATGCTGTCAGAGGGGATCGAAGGATGTTGTTTTTAAACCCTCTGCCCTCCATCGTCAGTGCAGCCCACGGCTTGCCGATCTGATCTTCCTGGAATCCTCTCTCGTGCTGCAGGAAGCCGACCGGATCTCCCTGGTGCAAGTTTGTTATCCCCCCTCCACTGGTGTGCTCTTGTTGTCAGAGGAGATCGAGGCCAGTAGGTCATGGTGACCGTCACCCCTTCGGTTGCCACTGCAGGCCCTGACATGCCGATGATCCTGGTTGGAAAGATGTGCAGCCAGTTGTCCCCTGCCTTGCCTGGCTACAGTTTACTTGGGACCTGTGTTTCAGGGAGATCTCAGAAGGCAAAGGCTCTCCCCCAATCCCCATGTAGTTTTCTGACGTTTTGACCATTTGTGCATGAGCTGGGGGGCTTCAGAGGCAAGGTTTTGGACCACAGTGGATTGGTGTGTGCCTCAATGTGAGTAGCCAGGATTTGAGCAGCCAGACTTTGCTATAGGTGAGACGGATCCCTACCAACAGATATGTGTGTGGGGGTGGTGGGGGCGCTATGCTGCCATAAGTTCTCCAGCCCTGCTACATGAGGAGGAGGGAAAGTCTGTCACCAGCAGGCAGCTTAGATGTTCTCTGGGCCCTTTTGGGGGAGGGGGGAAGCAAAGTCTGTGCCCTGGTGCGTGTTCAGTTCTCTGGGCCCTCAGACATGCACCACTGGGGGGGGGGGGAGTTGAGGGTTACAGTCTGTAACTACTAAATCATGTTCAGGGCAACTCTGGGGACAGTGGTCATACTCAGTCTAGCACTGCCCTATTCTGAGAGAGTGCCTGGGGACTTGGACATGTTTCTCAGCTGAGCAAAGGAACATGCCAAGTGAGCCCAGCAGAATGGGGGTGGGATGATGAGGGGGGGCTGTAAGCTGCACGTACCTATCATGAGACAGGACTCAAGTTCTCCGGCCTGCTATTTTTTTGGAGGGGGGGGCCTGGCAAAGTTTTTCTCAGTGTGCCCTGCTGTGAAAGCTAAATCTCCCTGGGTCCATACCACCATTACCGGGGGTAGGAGGGGACGGGACTTTGCTGGCTGTGCTGGAAACTGTTGAGCAACCCAAACATCATTAGGGCACTGAAGTCTGGGCAGTGCCGAATCCATTCTGTGTATTTATAGTGCCAGTGTGGGGAACCAAGAGCCGCAGTTCAGCGTGATCCTGTGGGAGTCATGGGCCCCCAGTGCCGGTAATACATTAATTGCTAAGGCAATACTCTTGGTCTAGTGCACTTAACCAGTAATCAAAAAAAAAAAAAAAAATTTTCAGACCACCTGGAGTCTACTGGCGGTCCTGCCACGGGGTGTATCCACATATTCTAAAGCTTTGGCAATGCCCACAGTTTTTTTTTCCAGTTGGGGGCAAGTTGTGCCATGTATTTTGTAAATATAACAACTTTTTCATTTTGCTAATCAGTTTGTTCCATTCGCTTCACATTAGCTACATTGAGTAGCACTTTTCCACGCGAAAGTGCTAATCAATCGAAAATCCTTATTTAAAACCCTGGTCTGTGAGTTAATGATGCAGTAGCCAAGAACAGAGCTTCCTCAGACATGAGCATTCATTTGCTTGCATTTGCTTATCTTTTGGGCAATAATTTACATTAGTTATTTCTTTTACTTGCATGGTTCCCACATAATATAAATAGTAGGTTACGATAAAAAAGTTAGTGTTTAATCTACAAAATATGTTAGCAGGGAAAGAGGAAAGTAAACCTTTGATACCCAAGGAAGATAGCCAGAATGCTGAAGGAAATCTGGAGCCTGAAGCTTTCAGCGGAGGAGAGGTGGATGATGCCGATGATTATTATTATGATGATGATGATGAAGTGACAGCCTGTGGTTTACCAGGGGCTGAGGAAAAGGAGAAACAAGCTGATCAAAGTACATTAGTCAGGTAAGATAATTAATGATCCTTCTGAACCTGTACATTCTGACTCTCCCTTGGGAACCAGAAGGGCCTCTGTTGATGGGTGGTAGGTGGAAGTCTGCAGTTGCCAAAAACCATGGAATATTGCGTGGGGCTACTAGAATATTGTCATTTTAAAATACTCCTTTCTGAAACCCAAGGCAGTGTACCACAGTTGTACATTTACAAACAAAAGCATCACAAATCAAGTTCAAAAGCCTTCTTGAGTAAAAATGTTTTTAAATTACTCTTACAACAGTTCGGTGGGGGGTGCATGTGAATATCCTTGGAAACCAGTCCATATAGGGATTGCATGCTAGCAGAGGTACCTTGAACTCAGTCCTTCATCTATATGTGTGTAATTTACTGTTGTCTTTCTTTTTGTTCTTCTGTGAAACCAATCTTTTTGAGATATTTTTTAAATTTTTTCATGTAAAATGTTATTACCTGGACACGGGTCACCTTTGTAAATAAGCTTGTTTAATGGTAAATAAAGTGAAAAATCTAATTGTGGCTGGAATTATAGCCCAGAGGTTAGAGTAGTGATCCGTGAATGAGCTTGGTACATCCAGCAGACCTGGGTTTGATTCCCACAACTTCCACTTACATACAGTACAACTCTGAGCAAGTCAGTTAAGCTCCCCAGTGCTCCTGTGTTGCCCCTGAAAACAGGCACTTATGCCTAATGGGCCTTTCTCAGTTACCAAAAGAGCAAAATAGAAAAATAAAAGATAGGCAGCCGAGGGCTGCAGAGCAGCAAGATGGCAGCAGCGTTTAGAATAGCTCCTCACCTACTCTGCTTAAAAAGTGCTAAAAACCTGAGAAGCGTTTGTGAACGGTACCTGTAAAGTTATCGGGGAACCATTGGAAGCTGTTGGTCAAAAGATGGGACCAAAGAAAGACTCAAGAAGGGCCTTGATCCGTTTTTATCTCCTTTGAGCTCAAATGCAGGGTCTGGGCCTGTGGTAGTCACCAGTACGCCAGCACCTGACTTGCCAACGACACAGATACTAGTGATTCTGACAAAGATACAAGAAACGGGCATAGAAACCAACAAAAGATTAGTGGCTCTCTGATACGGATCGACACATCCAGGACAACGGAGAGGCTATTAAAACTGTACAAGACTCGCAGGGTCGACAGGGTGCTTGTAATGCGGCCTGTGTCTGGGACCTCTCATTTTTGAGGGCCAAGGTAGAAACCCTACAAAATGTCCAGCGCCAAGCGAATATAAGTATAGTGGGATTTCCTCCTCGATATGCTGGAGTCAATGAACTGTTACCTGCAGTCACCAAATTAATCTTTAAGGACTTGACTCTCTTACCCCTGGATTCTGGTATAAAAATCCTGAAGGCTTTTGCAATACCCCAGTGATCTAAGCAGCGAGGTGACACACAGCAGAGACTGCTTACGGTGATAGCCACTTTGTTGCCACCGGAAGCATGGATCTCATTCCTACAGGCGGCCCAAACTAGAGGAGATATAGTCTGGGAAGGTGGTTGCTTGGGGTTTTTCCCGGATTTATCTGTTCAGACACAGGCAAGGAAAAAAGAACTGCAGGTGGTGAAAAAGGACCTTTTGCGGAATGGAATTGAAGCCAGGTTGAACTACCCAGCGAGACTTCAAGTAAGACATGAGTCATGGTCTCACATTTTTCTGGATCCCGCTGCAGTGGCTCAGTTTGCGGAAAAACTCTTGAATAAACTACACCCACCGGACACCTCATCTGAAGAAGAAGGATGATGTACTGATTTTTCGTACTAGATCTCAGTCTGCATCCGATTGAGAACTGCGGCTTGCTCCTGCAGTTCCGATGGTCATTGCTGACCCTCTTGACAATCTGTTCTGAATTTCTCAGGATGCTCTTTGTGGTTTAGAGCTGTGTTTTATATTAAGGTTTACAATTGTTTTTGCACTATTCTTACAAGTTTATGCCACAGTAATGGAAGTTATTGATTGTTTTTGCCATCTGTTTTGCTGCTGCACTAAAATGACCTTATTTTAGTATGGCCTATTAGACTAGCAGTGTAGGGGCTGTTTTAATGGTGAAAAAGATCACCACTCAGTTTGTGAACATTGACAATTACCTTTTGGTTCTCCTGTACCCATAGTGCAGGTTGCCTTGCTCTGCTATTATCTATGGGTTTCCATATCAACTTAACTGTGCTCAGGCTATCTAACAAGTGTTTTGCTTACAGCTGACTTTGTCACTCGACCCACCACACAGAATTATATTTCTGCAAGAGGACTGATATCCTGGCTTTACAGACTTTTGAGACTTAATTTGTGTCGAGAGTAACACCAATCTACAGGGTAATCAGTTTAAATTTTTACTCCTGATTGTTTATTTCTGGTGGTTCCACATAGTGCATGGATCCAAAGATTTATTAAGTAAATAATTGCTATATTGCAACGTAACTGTACTTTCTCTGTGGGATCTGCATATCCCATACCTGTGTTTTATGTATATTGCAGTTCACGCTGTAAAATCATAAAATTTTATAAATAAAAAGTAAAAAAAAAAATAAAATAAAAAATAGGCAGCCTGTGCCTTTTTTGGAAACATTGACATAAAATGTGACATCCTTGTGGATGCTAGCCGACTGGATGTGGCATTGTGCACAAGCTGCTGATGCTGGAGCAGAGTTCGGGGTAAGTCTGTATTGAGTACAATGTCACAGATATGTGAATTAGTATCACCAGGTCAGTGATAGAGAGGTAGTGGCACTGGTGATGTTTGTAAAATGTTTAAAGGTGTTCCTAACAGCAGCTTATACCAGAAGTTAAGGTGTCTGCTCAGCATTCAGTGCAACTCCGTCAGAGCCTGGGAACATGAGTGCAGTGCGGACTTCCAAAAACTGATCCCATCAGTGATACTTATGTTTTGCTGGGGTTCAGCCAGCTTGAGGCCATCCAGCCTGTAATCTCAAAAAAGCACCAAATCAAACCAAGTATAACCAGTCGTAGGTCAGAAGCAAAAAAAAAAAGATCTGTCTGCCATCTGCATAGCAGTGGGATGCCGATAATAACGCCAAATAATCTGATCCAGTGGTACCATGTATATATAGAGGATATATGATGGGCTACTGTGGAATATGGTAAATATTTGCATGAGTGCAGAATGATGTTGGATAATATCACGAGTGGTGGAGCCATGAGTGATATTATCCAAGTCACTCTGCACTCATGCAGATATTTACCATATTCCACAGTGTTGCACATCATGTGTGCTGTTTATGCAATAGGGTCTTCATATCCATTATTTGGTAGTAAACGCGCTTTTTATTTGCAGTGTATTTGCTTTTTAAAGTCTTCGTTTCCGTGTCTTCTGTTGAGTTCAGTATGTGTCGTCTTTCATGTTCAGTCCGAGTCCGTGCTAGTAACCAGCACTCTTGGTCTTGTACTTTGCTGATTCTGTTGTACACAATGCTTTTCTCCCTCTGGTCAGCTGCACGAGTATTCTGTGGTTGTGCTACAAGTGTTGGAATGTATAGATGTGTTTTATTTATTCCTTTTGTATTTTTGAAGTAGTCCAAGCCGCTGAGCTGTGACGTAATGGGAGTGGTTTATTAGTTGGTGACGTATCCACAGTGCAGTTTATTTCACGTTATTCCACTGTGGATACGTCATTGCTAAGTTATACAACAGGGGTAAGTTTACTGATATTTAACTAATAACATATACACTCACCTCTATTGTATAAACTGTAAATAACACTGGTGACAGGCTCAAGCCCTGTGGCACACTACAGTTGAAAGCAGTTATGCTTGAGACAGACTTACCCATCGCCATCTGCTGCTCATGACAGTAAGGATTTGAACCACAGTAATATACATTTGTGAAGCCCTCCCAGTTGCTTCACAGGCCCAGTCAAGACCTGATGATCCACAGTATCAGATGTTGTAGAAAGATCCAGGAGGATCAATAAATAACAGAATACAAGATGGAAGTTGGCACTTATGGTCATCAAGACCGTCCCCTACGTCTTAGTAGTAATATGTGTTGTAATGTTATAGATGCAGTTCACTATGCACACTGCAACAGTCTGCTGGAGACAGCAGAGTCACCAGAACATCTTCAGGCTACGTTCTTGCCACCACCTGTTGTGGCATCCTGCGGCTCCACCCCACTGATATCACATCTTTTCTGCTGGGGCAGGCGTCCTGCTTCATAACTCTACATGTGTTAATGATTCGCCTTGTCGTCAAGGGCTGTTTATTTGGTAAACTTCAAATTAAACTTACTAAAAAGTTTTTCGGCTCATTGAGCATCTTTCGTTTTCTAGTTCATACCTCTTCCATGATTTTCAGAATGGAAAAAACAGAAACATGTTTTTAAGCCCTGCGTATGCTGTGGTCAGAAAATGAAACATTGTTCATCATGCCAGGCCATTCATCTGATAAGGAAGGGAAGGCGAAATTCTACCTTGGTAGGCCCAAGGACTGCAAACAGCCCTTGATGGCTGCTGGATCAGCATCGTAACATGCAGACTGGAAAAGGAGATGGTGGCGACTGTGGTCGGCTCCTGCTCAATTTCAGTGGTGGTCCTGGATGGGCCTACTGTTTGAGGGCCATTCACGGACAAGTATTGGGAAATATATGTGGCCCTCTAGAACTTTGCAAGAGCCCGCTTTGCATGAAAGTACAAGAACAGCCATTGATGTCAGTTGTGAGACCGAGAACAATCTCGCTGTTCCCACTCAGTCAGTTCCTCTGACCTTTTGACTTTGGTTGAGCTTCTGCCAGTGGAGGCATAGGTTGAGACTCCCATGGTGGTCCTGTTGGAGCCTATAACACTGACTTCAGTCGAGATGTTTCTCGAGCTGGTTGACCGGTTGTTGGAGGAGAACGACGACGATTCATTGATCTCACAGACCCTGATTCTCCTGGTCCTCACTCTGGAGGAACTGACTCAGTTGGTGTCCCCGACTGAATTAACCTGAGTTGTGTCTACCCTGGTGGTCAACCTCTTGGGGTGCACTCCAAACCCATTGTGACCTCCCTGCCTAAGATGGGTTCTGTATTCGGCCCAGCTGGTACATATCTGCTGTCGACCCAAGGGTCAGCAGTCACGGTTGAAGCCCCGCTCACAGTCCCGATTGCAATCAGCTGATCATCAATACAGGTGGAGCAAGACCTGTCCTCAGTGTTGACTCTATCGACATTAGGAGGACATTCTCCAGCAGCAGTGGTCCATTGCTGGTCAGGGAAGAGCTTTGCTCCCAGGTCCCATGGTGCCTAGACCTCACCAGTGGCCTCCCCTCAGCTGGTGGCTCCATAGACTGCTACGTCCACCTCACCTCCACTGGTGGAGGACTCCATCCCTTGCAGCCACAGGTTGAGGCCCCAACCAGGGAGTGCAGCCAGGCCTCCTGTCTCCTCAGTAGGCTGTCTGTTAAGGTCACCCAGGGCTCTAGTGTGGTCTTCACTCATGAGAAATGGAGTAGGGCGGTTTTCAAGGAACAGACGGACTCATAAGGCAAGTCCTCCATGGACTCAGCTTGGACTCTCCAGTTCGACTGCATCTTCTCTAGCGGTTAATCTTACCCAGTCGAGTTTGACCTTCCTTGGGGCTTTGATCCACTTGATGTCGGAGTCCATGTAGATCTCTGTGAATCCTGTTCAGAAGCCAGCTGAATAACCACTCTAGGGATGTGGATATGGTTCCGTTATCCATACTTCTTGCAGTCTCCCTTTAAGAGCTGATTTGCCAGACCATCTTTAAGAGAAGCTCCTCCCATCACCACGGTGGTATATCCCTCGGCTCTGCCCTGTGACGTAAGATCTTTTTTTCCACTGAAAGAGTCAGGCCTCAATAAAGACTGAGAGTTTAAAAAAAAAAGAAAGAGTCAGGTCTCCTCCTTAGCAGCTCTGCATGCAGTGTAGGCCCAAGAACTCTTAGTGTGCCATTTGACTAATGTTGCGACAGACTTCACCTTCGGATATTTTTCTTCAGTTCCCCTCTCATCTGTCGACACATACATGGAACACAGGGATTCCAAGCCAGCTCCCAGCTTCAAGCACTGCGTCCAGTGCAGTCAGAAGTGTCCTGGACAGATCTGCACATGTCATGCATTTACTGTTTGAGTGAACAACACAACGTCGCTGCCTGTGTCAGTTCTTGCTTCCCTAGAAGACTGCAATGCTCATCTTCTCCTCGGCTCCTTCAGGTAGTGTACACTGCTGCATCAGGCCATATCTCCTCGTCCGTCAGCCATATCGATATTTGAGGTCCAGGTTGAGATCCAGGTCGAGGGATTCCTCACACTCTTGGTCTTGCTCAGCTGGGACGTGAAGGGATTCTGTACCAGTTACAGCTCATGCCATTCGGCCTGTCATCAGCACCCAGGGTTTTCACCAAGTGCATAACAGTGGTGGCGGCATTCCTGTGGCGCCAGTGAGTCAGGGTGTACCCCTGTGTGGATGACTGGCTGATGGTTGGGCCGTCACAAGGAGGCTGTGGAGTAGTCCAGGGACCTGGCCCTCCAGACCTGTAGAGACTTGGGGCTTCTGGTCAATCCGGCCAAGTTCAAACTGAACCCCTTACAGGTGATTCACTTCATCGGGGCAGAGCTAGACTCCTTTCAGGCCAAGGCCCAAGTCCCTTCGAACCGGGTACTGGATCTTACTGCCTTTGCCTGATCATTTCAGGTTGGGCGTTCACGCCCTGCCCAGGATTCCTGCAGCTGCTGGGGTACCTGGCATTCTGCACCAGTATGGTCCGATGGGAACGCTGACAGATGCACCTACAGTGGGAGCTGGGCCATCACTGGTCCCATTGCCTCGGTCATCTGGTCCAACCAGCCGGTGTGGGATGCCATCCAGTGGTGACTCTTCCCAGAACAGAGTCCCATTTGTCTGTCCGGAGCCAACAGTCAGTCTTACAACAGTCGCAGCTCTGGTGGGGTGGGCAGTGCACTTGGGGAACCACAGAGTCCACGGGTTCTGGACCCCCAGAAAGTCTCATTACCACATCAACTTGCTGAAGCTCTGGGCAGTGTGCTTAGCTCTGACGAAATTCACACCTTTTGTCCGGATCAGGTCCTGCAAGTGCAGACTGGCAACACCACGTCCATGTTCTGCCTGGACAAGCAGAGCAACACACACTCCCTTCCGTTGTGTCAGGAGGCCCTCTGCACGTGGACTGTCATGTGCAGCTTGGGTACAGATCTCCTTGCGATCTATGTTGTGAGAGCATACAGCCAGCTGGTGGAACCCCTCAGCCAGGTCGGTGAAACATCGCATGAGTGGTAGTTCCACCAGGAAGTGGTGCACAACCTCTTCTTCCTGTGGGGCACTCCCCTCGCGGACCTGTTTGCCTCCCACGAGAATGCAAAGCTGAAGCTGTTTTGTGCCCGGCCCCACAGTCAGGGACACTGTTTGGGGAAGCCTTTGTGAGGCCCTGGGCCCCAGGCTTTTTGTACATTTTCCATCCCTTTCCCCTGATCCACAAGGTGGTGGTCAAGGTGCGGAAGGACAAGGCGCGGATGTTCCTGATAGCTCTGGACTGGCCTTGCCAGTTCTGGTACCTGGATTTCCTCAGCTTCAACAGTGGTGGTTGCCTCTGTGCCTAGATCTGCTGGCTTTTTATCACAGGATGATCCTGCACCCGGATCTTCAGTCCCTACACCTCACAACCTGTTTCCTGGGTGGCTAGAGTTCTAGGCTCTTGTTCTTTCAGAGGATGTACTCCACATTATGGAGGTTTCCCGAAAGAAGTTGACTCCCTAGTGCTGTGCCAGCAAGTGGAAACATTTTTCCATCTAGTGTCAGGGCAAGGAGCTTGTTCCCATTGCCTGCCCCTTGGCTAGTATTCTGGGCTATTTTTGGTTCTCTCCCAGTTGGAGCTGAGATCAACAACCCTCAAGGTGCATCAGGCAGCCATCTCTCCATACCGGCTGGTATGCCAATGGTGCCGCAGGAAAAGGTGGTTTGGTGCTTTTTCAAAGGCCTTGACACTTGTCTGCCAGTGCGTGAACCACCACCACCTTGGGACTTGTTTCTGGTTCTGGCAGTGCTCATGGGCAAGTCTTTTGAGCCTATCCACAGGTGTGAGATTTCACACCTGTTGTGGAAAACTGCCTTCTAGGTGGCTATCACCTCTGCCACAAGGATTGGTGAACTGCAGGTGTTCTCGGTGGAATCTTCATACCTGGCCTTCCAGAAGGACAAGGAAGTCCTTGGCCTCCACCCAAAATTCCTCCACAAGGTGGTATCGGAGTTTCACTTTAACCAGGTGATTAACCTTCTGGTATACTTTAGCAGCCCATCCTAGGAGGCTGACTGTAGGCTTCATACTTTGGACCTGTCATGGGTGCTCTCTTGTTGTAGGGAGCACCCGTCAGGAGTTTGAGGCGAGGCTTGCCAGCTCTTTGTAACATACACTGAAGCTGAACCTGGCAGACTGGCGGCTAAGAGGGTGATTGGCAGGTGGATTGTCTCCTACATCGACCTCTGCTATAGGTCGGCTGGTAGGGAGCCTCCTGTAGGGCTTAGGGCTCTTTTCACTAGACATACCACTGCCTCAGTGGCTGCTTCCAGAGATGTTCCCATACGTGAAGTCTGTAGGGCGGCTACCTGGAAGTCAGCACACACCCTTCATCTCCTATTATGGCATTGACCTTGAGTCTCACCGGGATGCTGCTTTTGGGTCCTTAGTTCTCCAATTTCTGTTCACCAAATCGAGGTGTGCGCCCTGCCCCCTCCTCTTGGAGAACTGCTGGAAGTCTGCCAGAAGTGTGTGGGTAAGAGAACCATGTCCATGTCACTAGAAATGAAAGTTACTCACTTGTAACTGTAGATCTTACTTCGAGAGGGCTCTTGCAGTAGGTAATTACATATAGGACTGAAGCTGGCAGGCGTCAGGACCCCATGGAAAAATTTCTAGCTAGCAGTCTGTGGCGGGGGACCGGCCCCATATCAGGTGACCGATGTCAGTATAAAGGGGTGGTCCTCCACGCCCGCCCCCCCAGTTCTTTCCCGCCGTCAAGTTGTGAAAGTGCCTCGCGGTTAAGTTCCTCTGCTCGTCAGTGTATTGTCAGTCTTGTTTATTGAGTTTTTTCATCGTTATTTTGATTTTTTCTTCAAAAACACTGTGTATGTCGTCCCCGACACCCTCCAATTCGCATAAGAACAAGTGCGACTTGTGCAGATCACAGCTACCGCATAAGGATGGTCACTCCCTGTGCCTCTTCTGCCTAGGCCCGGAACACCCCATGGGGAAGTGCCAGCAATGCCAACAATTCAACGCGCCACCCATAAATGGAGGCAGCAGTCTCTGGAGGCCCATGTTTTAAAGAACAAAATGGCCTCCATGGAGAAGGCGCTGAAGAAGCTTAGGCAGGCCTCCACTTCACCCGAGGGACACCGTAAAAAGAAGGAGAAGCACCGGGACCGGGACCCCACCTTCACGGCGTCCACAACTCTGGCTGGAGTCGCCGTGCTTCAGGCTGCGCCCGGAAGACCGACCCTCGACAGCTGTCGTCGGGCGCGGGAGTCCGATAAGTCGGACGCCCGGCTCCTCCGGCGCCGCCTGGATCCCGCCAGTAAAGCGATGTTAGCCCTCCGGCCAGACCTTGTGGCCCGAAGAGCCTGTCGGACACCTTGGACAAGTCTGCGTCCCAGGCTTGCATGAGTGCTTGCCACTGCTAATCTAGACTCCAGCATCCCTCTGCTGGACCCTGGGAATTTCAGTCCTCCATCCTCAAGCAATACAGAGAAGTTAGGTGCGCTAATGTCGGGCTCCCTCCCATAGGGCGGATCCCCAGCGCCCGGACCCTGGGCCGGCCTGTCCGATGCCGGATGACATCCCTTTGCTGGGCCAGTTCCAACACGAGTCCGATGTCTGTAGGGCCACCTGTACCTAGCCCACCCGGCGGGCCTCTTCCAGGGTCTTCTGCTCTGGCTGAGCCCCTGGTTCCTGGGTATCCAACGCTGCCTTATCTGGGGATGTCCTACTCGGGAGCGCAGTATCCCGCGCTGCAGTACCCGACACCGGGCTTCCCAATGTTGGGTTATGGATACTTGCCCTACAGATACACTCAGTATCCATATCCCCCTCCTTCTCCTACACCGCCCCGGCCCCAGCCGCCGGTGGATTTAAAGGAGACTCTGGTTGCCTGGTGGGCTGAGGCCAAGGCTCAACTCACCAGGGAGCTGGAGAGTCGGTTGCCGGCGCCTGACCCTGCACGGATCCCTTCACCGGGATGAGCTCCTCCCCCACCCGACACCAGAGGTGAACCCTCAGGTGCCAGGGTGGGAGGATACGCTTCCCTGAGGTTTGCCCAAGGGGTCCGTTCCTTCCCCGCGCTGGGAGGAGTCTTCCTCCTCTTCTTCGGAGGCCTCTGACTCAGACTCGGGGGGTGCTTCGATCCTGACGACAAGCCACGTACTCCAGACCGTCCCAGACCAAGGACTCCTCCGAAGTCCCCTCTGGAAGATCCTTCTTTTCTGGAGTTACTGAGAAAGATCTAGGAGGACCACCAGTGGCAATCTCTGGAGCCAGATCCACAGCCAAAGAAGCTCGCTGCCCACTTGGATCTGCCTGAAACTGCTCCGACATTGATTCCTCCCTGGATTGAGCCTCACACTGACCTTGTTTCCACTATTTGGAAGAAACCGTCTGCGTTAGCCCCCCTTCCGAGGAAGGTGGATAGGCTATACCAGGCTCCTGAGGGTGTGGATTCCTTGAATACACACCCCAAGGCCGAATTCGGTTGTGATTAGCGCCGCTCACGGCCGGTCGGCCAATCCGAAACATCTCAGCTGGACTGCACCAGACAAGGAATCCCGTCTTCTGGACCAGTACGGGAAGAAGGTGTACGCTTCTTCCACACTGGGGATTAGGGCCCTGAACTATGTCGCACATATGGGGGACTACCAGAAGACTATCCTGAGTCAGGTGGAATCCAAAATGGACTCTCTTCCTGAGTCTCAGACCAAACAGGAAGTGGCCAGTCTCGTCCGGTCTGCTTGTTCGGCCAGTCGGCACATGCTCCATACGACATACGATGCAGTGGACACAGCAGGTCGGAGCTCGGATTTCGCCGTAGGCCTTTGGCATCATGCCTGGCTCCGGGTGTCAGGATTGGTCCCTGAAGTGCAATCCGCCATTCAGGATGTGCCCTTCAAGGGTTCGGTGCTGTTCGGTGGGGATGTCAAGGACATCATCACCGACCTGCAAGAGAAGGGCACTGCACTTAAGTCTGTTGACTCTCTGTACAGGCCCTCTCAGGGACAGCGACACCCTTTTCACAGACGTTCTTGGCCTAAAGCAAAACCTCAGGGCAAGTGGGCCAACAGACGTCTGGGCCCCTCTGGCTGCCAAGCCCTCCTCCCCACCCAAGAAAGCAGTGGGAGCTTCAGCCGCGACGTTGCCCCACACCTCCTGACTCCTTTCCTCTCCCACAGCCTCTGGATCCCCCAGAGGAACCAGTAGGAGGAAGGTTCTCTTTCCAGCTACTGGGTTGGGAGAGGATTACATCAGATGCTTGGGTATTCCAACTTATAGCAGCAGGACACTCAATCGAGTTTCTTCAGAAACCACCCAGAAAACCACCCCCCAAGTCGTCCTACTCCCGAACATCTTCCTCTGGTTCAGGAAGAAATTTCCTCTCTTCTCTCGAAGGTGGCAATAGAACCTGTCCCGACCCACCTTTGGGGGACAGGTTACTATTCCCATTTCTTCCTAGTTTCAAAGAAAACGGGAGACGTGAGGCCTATTTTAGACCTTACCTCCCTGAACATGTTCGTGGAGTACAAACTTTTCAAAATGCTCTTCCTGCAGAGCCTTCTGCCACTACTTCGGCAGGGACAGTGGCTGTACGCTTTGGATATGCAGGATGCCTACCTGCACATCCCCATCCGCCCTTCCCATCACAAATTCCTTCAATTTTCATTCCAGGGGGACTACTACCAATTCAGGGCCCTCCCATTTGGTCTTTCCTCGGCTCCCCAAGTGTTCACCAAATGTCTTTCTGTGGTAGGGCCCCACCTGCGTACCCAGGGAGTGCAGGTTTTCCTGTACCTGGACGACTGGCTCCTGGCGGCCCCGTCCAGGGAGGAACTTCTGCGCTCTCTTTCCCTTACCTAGCAGGTCTCTTCCAGCCTGGGTATCACCATCAACCAGGCCAAGTCCCATCTGGTCCTTGCCAAAGTCTCCAGCTCATAGGGGCGATCCTGAACATGACCATCGGCATGGCTTTTCTGCCTCTGGAGAGGATGGATATCCTCCAGGCTCATGCAAGTCTGCTGTCCAGCTGCAGACAGACCAGCGCCAGGTCAGTCCTTCGCCTTCTCGGGCTCATGGCGGCTGCTATTCCGACAGTCCCTCGCACTCGGCTCCATATGAGGATCTCTCAGTGGGCGCTTCGGTCTCAGAGAGACCAGACATTGGACGACCTAGACCAGGAAGTTCTGGTCTCCAATCCCATGGTTCGGGACTTGCATTGGTGGATGGTGCAAGAGAACCTTTGCCGGGGAGTTCCCTTTTGCCTCAACCCCCCCCTCCCAAACATTGACAACAGATGCCACGGGAGAGGGCTGGGAAGCCCACCTAGGGTTTCACAGGACTCCGGGATCCTGGTCCAGATTCGAACAGACTCTCCATATAAATGTGCTCGAACTCAGACCTGTCTTGTACACTCTCTAGGCTCTGAACTCTTGTGTTCTTCCCGGCCATCTGACTATCCAGACGGACAACATGTGCGTAGTCTGGTACATCAACAAGCAGGGAGGAACTCGTTCCTACCCTCTGTGCAGGGAGGCAATGAGAGTTTGGAGTTGGGCTGTTCAGCACAACCTTCACCTGATGGTAGTTCATGTTCCAGGAGTAGAAAACATGCTGGCAGACCACCTCAGTTGGTCTTCAGCCAAAGCCCATGAACGGGAACTGGATCAGGAGGCAGTAGACAGTATTTTCCTGCACTGGGGAACCCCTCAAGTAGACCTGTTCACGTCTCTTCAAAGCCTAAAACATCCTGCCTTCTGCTCGCTCCTTCCAGGGCAAGGCATTTTCTGGCGGGAGGCCCTGTCTCTCGACTGGAGGGACAGATTTGTCTATGCCTTCCCTCCAATTCCCTTAATTCCAAGGGTCTTACACAAACTCAGTTCAGAAGGAGGCTGGATGATCCTCATCGCTCCATTCTGGCCCAGGCAAGTCTGGTTCTTTCTTCTGCTACAGTTTTCAGAGGAACCTCCACTTCCTCTTCCTCTGTCACAGCATTTGCTGACCCAGGATCAGGGGACCTTGATTCATCCTGGTCTCATATCCCTTCAGTTGCATGTGTGGCTCCTGCAGACGTAGCTTAAGCCCAGTTCAGGGTCTCGCTGCTCGTCGCAGATATTCTAATGGAGGCCAGAAAGCTTTCCATTAGATCCACCTATGCCATGAAGTGGAAACATTTTTCGATTTGAGCCTCGTCAAAAGACTTCGAGCCTTTCTCTTGCCCTGTTGAGAGAGTCCTGGACTACATTCGTCATCTCTTTGACCTGGTCTCAGTCATTTCTTCTTGAAAGTTCACATGGCGGCTATCTTGGCCTACCATGTTCCCTTTGGAGACAGATCTTTTGTGCAGTTGGAAGTCTCTAAGACTTTCCTCAGACGGGTCCTTCATTTAAGACCCCCCCATCCACATCCCTGCTTCTCCTTGGGATTTTAACTTTGTTCTCGAGAAGCTTACTCTGCCTCCCTTTGAACCGGCTGCTTCAGCAGACCTAAAGTTCCTCTCTTGGAAGAGGCTCTTCCTGGTGGCCATTACTTCTGCTCGACGAATTTCCGTGCTTCAAGCCCTGATGTGCAAAATCCCTTATTTGATTTTCCACAAGGAATGTGTGGCTCTGCTCACCAACCCTAAGTTTCTCCGTAAGGTGGTAGCGGAACCTGCGCTGAATCAATCCATTGAACTACCCTCTTTCTTTATGCAACACTCCCATCAAGGGGAGTACCTCTTGCATACTTTGGATATTCATAGGATACTGAGATACTATACCACTAGACTAAGGATCTCAGGAAATCGGACCAACTTTTCATCTCTTTTGCTCACAAAAGAGAGGGCAATGTAGTTTCCAAGCAATGCCTCTCGAAATGGTTGGCTCATTGTATCCCTTTCTGTTACGACAAGTACCACAAGACCCTGCCTGGCCAAGTCAAAGTCACTCCACCAGAGGAGTTGCTGCCTGTACTGCTTGTTTCAGGAATGTATCAGCGGCAGACATCTGCGCAGCCGTGACCTGGACTTCTGTCCATACCTTTACGAAACACTACAGTTTGGACATTGCCTCTCGCCATAGAGCAGGCTTTGGGTTGGCTGTTCTACAAGGTCTTCTCTCTTAAACCCTTACAGCCGGAGGTTCTCTGACTGTGTTAGTTTTCCTTCTCTCGAGTGCTTTATTTTGTTCCAGACTGCTTGGGATTCAGTCCTGTATGTAATTACCTACTGCAAGAGCCCTCTCAAAGTAAGATAGTACAGTTACGTAAAAACTTACCGTAACAGTAGGCTCTTGCAGTAGGTAATGCCTTTCCCCCCTCCATCCCCCTTAGCTTTTTCAGCTCCTTTTCCAGGAAGGGAAATATCCGCTTCTTTCTCTCGTCTTGCCTTTTTTGGCCTTTGGCGGGAAAGAACTGGAAGGCAGGCGTGGGGGACCTCCCCTTTATCCTGACGTTGCCTGACGCTGGTCACCTGACATGAGGACGGTCCCCCCGCCAGACACTGCTAGCTAGAAATTTTTCCATGGGGTCCTGACGCCTGCTGGCTTCAGTCCTTCATGTAATTACCTACTGCAAGAGCCTCTCTCAATTATCTACTGTTATGGGAAGTTCTTACGTAACTGTACTTTTTAGGAGTGGTATATGGTTCACATGCACATGACCCACCTGACCTTCCCTGGCAGGTGGCACTTGGATCTCTGCTTTCAGGATGCAAGATACATTGTCATGGGGTGGAGCAGGGAGATATACCCCCCAGATGGCGGGAGGATCTTCTATTAAAGTTAGTCTGGCAAATCACCTCTTGAAGACTGCCTGAAGTGTAGATTTGAACCATGTACCACTCCTAGAACTACAGTTACATGTGAGTAACCCTCATTTCACTGACATCCTGGACAGTGATGATTCCCCGGGGTAACCCTCTTCATGGCTGAGGCCATTATGGGGCTGGCTTTGGACCTGTGGCAGCCTCTGTATCTTCGGCACCCCATACCCGTAAGGTCCGCAAGTATGCATTCCCTACTGGGAGCCTGTCAGAGTTCATGGGCAATTGCTCTATGGAATGCCTGGTTTCCAGCTTTCTAAAGGCTAAGCAGATGTGGACAAGCCACTTGACAGAGTTCAAGAAATTGGATCATGTGCCCAAGAAGGTCTGTGTGGCCTCCCCTCTTGATCTCTAGTAGGCCAATTGCGCCACGATGATGGCTGGCTTTGGCCATTGCTCGTTCGGCCTTTCAGGGAGCTTCTTCCTTTTACTTCTAGCAGATAAGCAGGTTTTTACCAAGGTACTTTGAGACCAGAGCAGCATGCTGGCTAAGCAACAGCTGCAGAATGGCCTTGGACCTGTCCGACTTCTGTATAGTCTCAGTGGCTGCAGCCATGTCCATGCATTGAAGGTCCTGGCTGAGGTTGTCCACCTTCATGGTGGACACCCAGCACAAGCTGACCATTGTGCCCTTTCTGGGCAGTGGGCTCTTTGGGCTGGGGTGAAAGGACATCTCACCTGCATTGAGAAGTCCAGCACCACCCTCAATTCTGTGCGTCATCCCAGATGGACACATGTGGGCCAAGGGCAAAACTGTTTGTCCACAAGGGTTCCAGCCACAGCAGGCTCAACAGCAATCCCAGCAGGGGCAGTTTCAGAACTGGTACCTGAAACAGATGTTTAGTCCGGGCAAGAAAAATGGCCATATTGCATTTTGTACCCAGCAGGTCCGTACCCCCTTCAAGGCTGCTAAGTTACTGTTTGTGATGTGCCATTCCCCTTCCCATTGTGTCCCTGTCTCAGCTCCTGGTCAAAGTTGGCTCATTCATGTCTTGCCATAGTGGTCTACAGTTACTACAGACAAGTGGGTTTTAGAAGTGGTGGGCAAAGGGTTGCTTCTGGACTTTGAGGCTCTCCTGCCGTACCAACCCTGGGCTCCTTGGGAGTCCAAGGTTCCCAGGTGCACGCTTTCCATGCTTAGGAGCAAGATTGCTCAGTTTCTGGCATGTGAGGCCATAGAGCGGGTCCCGGTTGCCCAGGCCTCGCAGAGATGCATCTCCTGGTGCTTCCTGGTGCTGAAGCGGATGGGCGGCTTGTGTCCTGCACTGGATTTGCACAACATGCATAGGTTTGTGCGAAAATGGAAGATCTTTCAAGAATCTTCTCCATGGATTCCCACTAGTGGGTCTGAGCCAGAGGTGATAGGACCCCATGGGAATTAAAACTTTTCTGTAGGGCTGGTGACATGAGTAGGCCCTGTGCACATCACAGCATGTGCCTACTGGTATACAGCAGCATCAGCCCTCATCTGCTTCCCTTCCTTTTTTCCCCTGCCATGTAGTGTGCAGCAGTAGCATCACCACTCACCACGTCGGGGCCAGAACCTCCTCATCTGTATGAAGACAGCATTCAGTTCTTCGGTATTGGTTATAATACACCAGAGTTTATAATATTTGTGTCAGTTTAGTTAGTTAAACACACAAAACTCCAGTTTTCTCTCAGTCGTACCTCATGCTGACACTCGACGACCAAGGAAGAAGGTAGGGAGCCTGAAAAGGCAAGATCTTATTTCGAGATTTGCTCTTGCAGCAGGTAACACCTTTAGGACTGAAGCTGGCAGGCGCCAGGACCCCACAGAATCTTTCTAGCTAGCATTACCCAGTGGGGGACTGCCCCCGACGTCACGCATGGTATAAAAGGGGCGGTTCTCCAGCCCATCTCCAGTTCTTTTCCCAATGTTGACCACACAAGTCGGACCTCCGTGGATGCCTTCAGCTAGTCAGCCACCATCTGTTTGCATTTTCAACGCCACCTTTATTTTACCAATTTTTTTTCTAAAAGTACATGTCGTCTTCTCCAAATTCTTCCATCGAGAGGCGCCTTTCCAAGTGTGCGTGCAGCAAGCAGATCCTACATAAAGATGGCCATTCTGCCTGCCTTTTTTGCCTGTGCCCAGACCATGACATTGAGGCCTGCCAGCACTGCCGTGATTTCAACCAGCACACACTGCTCTGGCGCCAGAAGACCCTTGAAACTTTTCTACTGAAAAAGCAGCTGTTTGCCATGGAGAAAGAACTCCATCGCAAAATATCTCCTTTTTTTTCCTTCCTCCTCATCTTCTGATAAAGAGAAGAAATCGAGCGGCAAACACAAGCACCGGGAGAAACAGAAGGAGAAGTCCTAGGCAGAAGAATGCTCTCGGTCCCCGATGAAGTCGGCGACCCCCTTCTCCTCTGGGCGGACCTCTGGGCTTCCAGTCTCTAAGCCTCCCTCATCTCCATTATGGGAGAAGGCTCTTCGGGGCACAGGAAGTCCTCCCATGCTTCTCAGCACTCAAGCAAGCCCATCACCCTAGAGAACTCTAAGCTGGTAAGCTGACGATGACTCTTCAGGCGGCAGGCTGTTGTCTGTCACCCTCCCGCCCAGGGTGTCCGCTGAATTCGCCCTGATGTCAAGGGCTGACGCTAGCAAGCAGCACCCGGGACAGTTGCCCTCATTCTTCAGAAGCAGTGGGTGTACATCCCACTCAGGAGTTTCTCCTCTACAGGTGAGTTCGCCTAGGCGGCCGCCAGCTAGTTCTGCAGCCCGGCCTCAGCATGCATCAGTTCCATCGATGCTGGCCTCACCAATGCCCCCCCGAAGAGCCTGGCGCCCCTAGTGGGCCGACACCCGGGGACAGGACACCAAATGACCGGACGTCGGACCCGCTACTTCAGACGCCTGGGGACACTCTCTTGTACCCGACGCCAGAGGAGGTGGGTCAAACCACCCCACCGATGCCGGAGTTATCCCAGCCGGACTACCTGACACCAGGGCCATCTAAGCCAGCCATCCCCACCCCCGATGTCAGATACTCCAGCTACACCACAGGACCCCCCCCCCACAGGACCTCAGTGAACTGTTTGCAGTGTGGTGGGCCTGCTTTAAAGGCAGGCCCCCATGACCCCTGCTAATTCGGCTCCCCAGGGACCTCCTTCATTTGAACCCTTGGCCCCGGAACAGCCACAGAAGTCACCAAGATCACCTTCCCCCTCCCCGGATTCGGAGGACTCTGACAAGGATTCCTATTCCCCCTCCAGCGCAGGGGATTTGGACTGGATGTCAGGAAGGACACTCCACACTCCCCACCTAACGACCCTTCATTCATAGATGTGATGCGTCACATCCAACAGCTGAACAGATGGGACACGGAAGACCTTGACCCGGAATGAAAGAAGTTGGCCGCCTTTCTTTGGAAGAAGGACGCTCTACCCATGGTAGTCCCTCTGATGGTAGACTCCTATAAAAACGCCAGCAACTTGCTTGCTAGGATCCTTTCTCGACCCCAGCTGTATCCAAAAAGTTAGACCATTTGTATGCTGTCCCCTGGGAGGACCCTTTTTATGGGGAACAACCTGAGGCAGACTCCATTGTGATGAATGCCGGCCATGATAGATCCAGACAGCTGCGGCACCACAGTACACAAGCCCCAGATAAAGACTCCAAGCTGTTCGATTATCTGGCCAGGAAAGTTTTTTCCTCCTCTACTTGTGCCATCCAGTTGCAGAACTTCCTTGCCCACATGGTACTGTACCAGAATGCCCTGTGGGACAAGGCACTGGAGATTGTTCAGGCCATGCCAACCTCCCCTGGACGGGCGGAGCTTACGGCCATTATGAAGTCAGGCTCGGACATCGGTAATCGCGTCCTGTGGGCATCTTACGATACTGTGGACTCAGTGGGTAGAGCCGCTGATTCTGCGGTCTGTATATGCTGATATTCTTGGCTGAGAGTCTCCGGGTTAGCCCAGGATGTCCAGTACAAAATAATGGATGCCCCATTCAGATGGCCGGTTCTGTTCAGAGAAGACACCCAGAATATAATTTCCCATTTGCAAGAGGCTGGGAAAGCCATTGGGTCAGTGCATGCCATGTACAGGCCCAAGCAGCAACCTTAGCAGTTCTTTCATAAGACTGGCCGACAGCAATACAGAGGAGAGCAACAGCGACAACAGTGGGCAGGCTTCAAACGCAAGGCCTCCACCTCTGCTTCTGGAGGTTCTGCCCCTCGGGCCCCAAGCACCTCTCAACCTACTCTCCCTCTCCCTGGCTTCTCCGCCTGACTCATTGCCTGGCCCTCCTCCACCGTGCGAGGCCTTTGGGGAAGCGGGTGGGGGTGCTTCCTTGCACACCAAAGGGTGGCACCGAATAACATCAGATCGCTGGGTCCTGCAACCTTACCGAGAGGGGGCACACCGAATTCTACGGAGGTTCCTCTGGAGAACCCTCCAATGCAGTCTTCCTGCTTTCTGGCCCACTGTGTTCCATAGCAGAGTAAATCCAGGCTGTCCTTCAGAAGAAAGCCATAGAGCCTGTCTCCCTAGAACAACAAGGGACATGATTTTACTCCCACTTCTTCCTCGTATCGCAGAAGACGGGAGCTCTCCATCCCATCCTGGACCTAAACCACCTGAATCAGTACATCAAGTGCAAGAAATTCAGGATGGTTACCTTGATAAGCCTGCTACCTCTGCTCCACCAAGGGTATTGACTGTACTTCTTGGACATGTAGGACACATACCTCCACATTCTTATCTTCCAGTCACACAGGAGGTTCCTGCGCTTCCGTTTTCAGGGATATCATTACCAGTTCAGGGCCTTGCCCTTCAGCCTGCCCTCGGCACTGAGGGTGTTTACCAAGTGTCTTGCTATGGTAGCTGCAAATCTCAGGAGGCAGGGGCATTATATCTTCCCCTACCTCGACGACTCACGGGACCGGCTTGTAGGAACCCTTCAAGACACCTTCTCAGTCTTCCAGGACCTAGGGGTCATGTTAAATCTCCCCAAGTCCTCCCCCTGGCCAAGTCAGCAGCTTCAATACATAGGGGCAGTCCTGGACATGGCACAAGGCAAGACCTTTCTCCCTCAGGACAGAGCAGAGCGCCTTCATTCCCATGCTCAGCAGTTACTCTTAGCTCGCCAAGTACCGGCCCAGACAGTACTAAGGACTGTTGGGCCCTATGGCACAGTTTCCATGGCCTGACTTTACATGAGGGTGATTCAGTGGAACTTCAAGGTTCAGTGGGACCAGAGGTCAGACAACCTGGACCAGCCAGTCTTAGTATCCAGCCCAGTTAAGCAATCTCTTACATGGTGGCTTGATGCTTCCAACCTTTCCAAAGGGGTTTCCTTCAGGAGAGACTCTCCCACCCAGATCCTGATCATAGATGCATTGGGCCAGGGTTGGGGAGCTCATCTGGGCACTCGCCAGACTCTGGGATCTTGGACTCAGCAAGAGCTTCAGCTTCACGTCAATGTTTTGGAGATGAGGACAATCCTTTACTCCCTCCGAGCCTTCCAGACAGTCCTCCTGCCAGGTCCTCAGCTGATACAACCCGACAACATGTCAGTGGTGTTTTATATCAACAAGCAAAGGGAAACCCACTCCTATCCTGTCGTTTACTTGCAGCAGTAATCACTGTAATTATCATGTGTGACTCTTTATGTGATTTTCTGGAGTGGTGCTTGCAATTTTTGAGTCTGCACTCTTATCCTCTCTGCAGAGAAACCATTAGAATGTGGACTTGGGCAGTGGACCATCAGCTGGAGCTCTTGGCAGTCCACATCTCTGGTGTTCACAACACTTAGGCCGACAGACTCAGTCGGACTTGGTCCAGGGCACATGAGTGGGAGCTTCTTCCCGCTGTGGCATAAGATCTTTCTGCCAGATGGGGTCACTCAGAACTCAATCTGTTTGCCTCCCCATCCAGTGCAAAACTGCCCAATTTTTGCTCGCTAGATCCAAGGCCTGGTGTTTTCTATCAAGACTCGTTGTCTGTCTCCTGGACGGGGAGGTTTCTTTACGCCTTCCCTCCTTTTCGACTTCTGCAATGGGTACTCATCAAGTTGCAGTCGCAGGGTGCAGAAATGATCCTGGTGGCTCCGTTCTGGCCTTGTCAGATCTGGTTCCCACTGTTACAGCAGTTGGTGGTGGAACCTCCGGTGCATCTGCCCCTTCAGTCAGACTTGCTTTCCCAGGAGGGGGGCTCCCTGGTCCATCCGGATTTCAGATCTTTGCATCTACATGTGTGGCTCCTGCAGACCTAGCCATCTTCAGATTTGGTGTTTCCCCCAGGGTAGCAGACATCCTAGTGGCAGCCAGGAAACCCTCCACTAGGGTGACCTACACTATGAATTGGAAACTGTTCTCTATTTGGGCCACCACTAGACATTTGGACCCATTCACCTGCCCAGTGAATTCAGTGCTGGATTACCTTCTCTCCCTTTCAGATGCAGGACTCTGCTACTTTTCGCTAAAAGTGCCCTTGTCTGTCCTTTCTGTATGCCATGTGCCTATTGAGGGCAAGTACATTGCCCAGCTGGACCTTCCCTGCACTTTCCTGCGGAGCATCTTATACTTGAAACTGGACCTTTTGTTTGCCTTAGAGAAGCTCACTCTGCCTCCTTTTGAGCCTGCCACTAGCTGCGCTTTCTGTTGTGGAAAGCGTTATTTTTAGTTGCCATTATTTCTGCTAAAAGAATTTCCGAGCTTTGGGCCCTGATGTGTAAGGAGCCTTATTTGGTTTTCCACAAGGACAGGGGTGTCCTTGCGGACTAATCCTAAGTTTCTGCTGAAGGTGGTCTCAGAATGTACCTTGAATCAGGATATCCACCTACTAGAGTACTCGAACCGAGGGGAGGCTTTGTTACATACTCTGGATGTCCACAGGGTGCTCCGCTATTATTTGGAACACACCCATCCAGTCTGCAAATCTGATCAGTTGTTTGTTTCCTTTACCGCCCTCCCCCGAATGATGGGGTTCCAGTTTCTAAACAGTGTTTATTCAAATGGTTGGTTAACTGCATTGTGTTTTGCTACAATAAACATGACAAACCCTTACTGGGCTTGGTTAAGGGACGTTCTACCAGGGACACAGCTGCTTCTTTTGCCTCACTGAAAAATGTAACTGCTGCAGACATTTGTGCAGCTGCAACTTGGAGTTCTGTCAATGCCTTTGTGAAGCACTGCAGTCTGGACATTGCTTCTCGCCACAGGGTTGCCTTTGGACTCTGTCCTTCAAGGACTTCTGTCCTGATGTCTTTTGAGAAGACTTTACCTCCACCCTTCTTCCCAGGATTTCTCCTCTACTGCTTGGGACTGTGTCCTAAAGGTGTTATCTGCTGCAAGAGTGAATCTTGAAATAAGATAGTACAGTTACATAAGAACTTACCTTAACAGTAGATCTTCGAGAGGAGCTCTTGCAACAAGTAAGGTATTTCCCTCCCTTCTTCCCCCTGGTGTTTTTTCCTCTCGTCTCAGATACCTTCATTCCTCAGTTCCCCTTTTGTATCTCACTTGTCTCTGACGGTGGAACTGGGGATGGACTGGGGGACAGCTCCTTTTATACTATGCGTGACGTTGGGGGTGGGCAGACATCGGGGGCGGTTCCCCACTGGGTACTGCTAGCTAGAAAGTTTCCGTGGGGTCCTGGCGCCTGCCGGCTTCAGTCCTAAGGTTGTTACATGCTGCAAGAGCTCCTCTCGAATATCTACTGTTATGGTAAGGTCTAACGTAACTATACTCAGGGCCCCGAGTTTTCCGCGATTGCGCGGATGCGGCAAACCGCGGAAATATCCGCGAATTTGCCATCACCACGCGAATTGCCGCCATGAACAAACGTCCGCTTATTTGCCGCGGGGTGCCCAACCCCGTCCGGCTTCACTGTCCCCTCCAAAGTAGAGTATGCCACGCCTGGGAGCCCACCCCAGCGTGGCAAACGTGTCCATATTTTTTTTTTTTTGCCGACGGAGGTGCCCAATCTCTGTCGGCTGAACGCCACCCCCAAAGTCATTGGTGCCAGCGCAAACGTACTCAATTGTTTTTTTTTTTTTTGCCGACGGGGTGCCTAACTCCTGCCGGCTGAACGCTCTAAAACAGCAGGCACGCTGAGCCCACCCAGCAGGCAAGCGGTCCCATGACGTTTTTTTTTTTTTTTTCCTGTAAACAAAAACTGTCCCACGGGCGCTCCTCCCGGCCCCTCCCACATCCCGCACTCCACCCACTGCGCACCCAGCCTCCCACACCCCCACCCCATACTTCCACCTCCGGACTCAGCGCCACGACTCCGGTGGACTGGGAACACGCCTGCACTCTTCAAAGGCGACCGCGAACTGAGGAAATGCCGTAAGCTGTATAATGGGTTAGATAGGAGGGGTTCAACTTTGTGCATATCTCAGGCATTTTGAATTTTGCGCAAATTTTCAACATGGGGTTTTGGGACCCTTTCTATGTGTGATGTCACTGTCATGGTGTTATTCGGCTCTGGCGGGTGATTTCGCGCAGTGACTGCGCAGTGACTGCAATCACCCTTCAGGACTGAATACCACCATGACAGTGACATCATTCATGAGAAGGGGGCCCAAAACCCCCATGTTGAAAATTTGGTGCCAAAATTCCAAAAAATGACTGTTTAACTAGCGTGCGATGCGAGTTCCTACGCAGGCTCGTAAGTTCGCGAAATTTCAATATTTTCACTCCAGAGTTTCAACATTGCCATTTCACCACACTGTCTTATGAGTAGTACAGCTGTCATTTTTCACATCTCACCCAAAATGTGTTTCCACCCTTGTAGCGCAGAATGGCGCAGTCGGTGTGCGAAATCAATGTTCCGACAGATTAATAAAATCACAGTGATACTGTTCATGAGCAGAGGTCTTAAACTGGCTATGTTGAAAATTTGGTGACAAACACCCATAAAATGACTGTGTTACGAGCGTGCATTGTGTCAGATATGGCAAAAAAAACAAAAAAAGGAAAAAAATTAAGGGTAAAAATGTGACGCAGAATTGCCGCAGAAATTGGTGTTGAGTGCCGCAGAAGTTCTGCGGCAAATGAGAACCCTGCCGCAGAACTTTGCTCCGATGTGCCGAAGAAAAATCGGGGCCCTGACTATACTTTACTACAGCAACAAGGCTGTGTCTGGCCACCACCTCTCTCTGGGTGGGTACTCTGGCATTGGGCAGTCTGGTGCTCGGGAGGATTGACTGTTCTCTCAGAATTGCAGAAGGAACCGTCCAGATCCACCCATGCTCTATGCCAGGGTCTTTACACTCTTCGACCTCAGCATCTTACTGCAAGCATAAGGGGAAGAAATGGCACCAGTCAAGGTCATTCTGCTGTGAGACAGTACACCTCTGTGGACCTGGATACCCTACTGTCATTATCAACACCAAGAACGCCTGGTCCTGTGAGATTGAGGTCTGCAGCCCAGAGCCCCTCTCTCTCCAGTGCAGGGAACTTTGGTGAGTAGTTTAATCATTCAGTAGCTCTTATGGCGTGGTGGGTGCAGTGTATAAGTGAAGCGTGGTGCCTTTGTTGGTGCTGGCTCCTGACCTTTTGGGGTCAGTTGAGATAGCGCTGTCCCCTGACCTTTTGGGGGTGGTTGAGTTAGCGCTGTCTCCAGTGTCACTTGAATTAGAGGCGTTGCTGACTCTGATTCAGTATTTGAGATGACTCGCAAATGTCACTGCAGAAACAGTGGATGTAGCAGGGGTTCTAGGGGTGTTGATATGGTGTACTAGCCACACTTACCAGAAGGTCTTCAAGCTGGCTCCTCCCACCCACCCAGGTGGTATCCTCCTCGGCATCACACAGTGATGTCAGATCTTCCTTTCCACTGGAAGAGATATGTTTCCTTCATTGCATGCTGCATTAAGTGTAGGGCCCTATCTTGTCTTTCAAACTTTGGTCTTCAGTATTCGCTTTACAGTTTTTCCCTCATCGTTGCGTTATGGAATCTGCAGATTCCAAGTCGGCTCCTAGGTTAAAACGCTGCCCGTGTGGCCAGAAAACGTCACACAGAGACCCTCATGCTATGTGCATGTACTGCCTGGGACAGCAACACGACCCCCAGGCTTGTGATCTGTGCCACACATTGCATCCTTCAACCCTGCAGGATTGTTATGTGCAATTTATTTTGGGTCATCAGTATGAGCAGGCACCCCCACCCCTGGTCAAGTCCTAGAATGCCTGTCTGGCATTTTCCATGGCTGTGGGTCTGCTGAGCAGACGGCTGCTTTTGAAGAAGCAGCAGCCCAGCCTGTGGCGGGCGCTTCGCCGTTGTCTGCATTGGTACTCCTGGGATTGGATGCCTTGTTCACTGGGGCATTCCCGGACTTGTTTCAGTCCCTTATGACTCTCGGGGAGACCCCTTCCCGTGGGTCGAAACCTCTGAAGTCTTTGAAGTGGGGCTTTAAGGAAAAGCCTAAAAAGTCGCACTGCAGGTCGTGGGACTGCGAGCACTTTCGGGCCTCTGGTTCCCGTGAGTCTGCCACTTAAGACTGTCACTGAACTGTCATCTTTGGCCAACATTTCCGTCCAGGCTGCTGGCTGCATGGTGTCCCCATTGGCTGAGATGCAGGCTGACTAGTTGGTCGAGATTTTCCTCGACCCAGTTGACCTGTTGTTGCAGGATGAGGGGGTTGCTTCCCTACACAGGATTCCAGTCCTGCACCTGCTCTCTCAGTGTGGGTCAGATCAGCACGCTGAGCCAGACCCTAACCCTTGGGACCCTGATCCCTCTGGGGACCTCAGGCGTCCTTCAGTGGTTCTTGTTTCCCTTTGCCATCTGGTCCACCGATGGTCGAGATCCTGTAGCATTAGGTCGAGCAGCTTCCACCGGGGTTGCTGGTCTTACTCTTGACACTCTGGTAAGGGGAGTCGGTGACATTTCTTCTCCTCTGGGGAGGACTGGCTCCGCTGCAGACTGTGGCAGTGCTATGAGGAGCTTATGTAGCAGCAGCTGCCTCTGGGTGCCGGGCCCAAACTGTTGCCAGCTTCTACTCCGGCCCTTCTGTGGCTGCCGCCTTCTTGGCCTGAGCCTACTCCTCCAGTTTGGCCGATTCCGGCCTCTCTGCCTATTTGGGTAGAACCCCCACTGATCCAGCCTAAGGAGGGCCCACCTCCTAAGGATGCCCATACTGTGCTCAGGCTTTCTCATCATCTGTCAGTCATGGTAACTCGTACCGATGAGTCCTGCAGGGTTAGTGGGGACTCTGGGGTTGGACAGTCTTTGAGGAATCCTCGGAAGTGGAGGATTCCTCCATGTATTCTCACTCTACTCCTGGATTGGACCAAGAGTCTGGGGAGGATCTGTCAGTGGACCATGGTCCTACCTCCTTTGGGGCCATGCTGCGTTTAATCTCAGAGATGACATGAATCCAGTTGGAGCCCATTCAGAAGTGGGCTAAATATCCCCTCACCAAGATTTTTGACCGAGATGACTCCCCTGGCGTTGCCTTCCCAGTTGGTAAGGCCATTCTAGGGCCCATGTTGGAGCTCTGGCAATGTCCAACCTCCAGTCTCATGCCGTCGGCCCGTATGGCCCACAAATACGTGGTCCCCATGGGCTCTCTCTTCAGGTTCTCGGAACACCCTTATGCTGAAGGGCTGGTCGCTGACTCCGTTCTTCAGCAGATTGGCAATGTTGGGGATGTCAGTAAGCCTCCTGACAGAGTCCAAGAAATTGGATCATACAGCCTAGAAAGTTTACGCAGCCTTATCTCTCAGCCTGAGGCAGGCTAGTTCAGCCTTAGTGAGAGCCCACTTTGCCCATGCCTTGCTGGTTACCCTTGACCAGGTGCTCCCTCTGCCCCAGGCTGACCTGCAGATGCCGATCAAGCTGGGCTGGGATCAAGGCCGTGCTGTTGTGAAACAGCAGCTCCAGATGACCATGGTCATAGGTGCATCTTGTGCCCAGTCTGTGAATGCAGAAGTGGCAATGCGCCGCAGGGCTTGGCTGTGGATCTCAGCCTTCACGGTGGATACCCAGCACAAATTGGCAGATGTCCCCTTCTTGGGTACCGACTTGTTTGGGCCAGTGGTGGATGGCCATCTCACGGGATTGCAAAGTCCAGTGCCACCCTGGACTCTGTTGTCTCCACTCAAAAGGATGTGAAGGACCCAAAATGTAAGAAAAAGTCCTTTCAGATTTGGCCCTACTCTGTTTCTGCAGCCAAGCCATCCCAGCCCCCTGCTGGGCGGCAGCAGCAGGCGTGGCGTACCTGGCCAAAGTCTGTATTTTCCGTTGTCAGGAAGCGTGGTGGATGAGGGCCAGCTGCCTCCTCAGCTAGCCCCACCTCCAAGCCTGCCTAGTGACAGGTTGGGGGTGCCCCCTCCCTGCCCGTCCTGTCTCCCATGGGGGGCCAGCTCCACCACTTCAGTTCCGCCTGGTCCACTGTTACCATGGACAAGTGGGTGCTCAAAGTGGTTGGCCAGGGTCTGCCTCTAGAGTTTGAGGCTCTCCTGTACCCTTTGTGAGGATGTGGTGTCCGCAGACATGCTCTCTGCCTTCCGGGTGGACATCGCCAAGCTCTTCCTGAAGGAGATCGTGGTTCATGTCCAGGATCCACCAGCTGATCCAGAATTTGTCTCCAGATATTTTCTGGTTCCAAAACAGATTGGGGGGGGGGGCGCTAATGCCCCATTATAGACCTGCATGACCTGAACAAGTTCCTACGGTCGCGCACTTTCAGGATGGTCAGTGTGCACTAGATCATCCTGTCCCTGGAGCGGAAAATGTGGTTCTACTCCCTGGACCTCCAGGATGCTTTTTTTTCACATCCCCATCTGTCCATCCCACTGGTGGTTCCTGTAGTTCCACATGGAGGGAACCCTGTATGAGTTCCAGGCCATGCCATTCGGCCTTTCCTCACCCTCTTCCCCCAGGTCTTCACCAGATGGATAGCAGTGGTGGCAGCCTTCCTGAAGCGCCAGGCAGTCCGGGTGTACCCGTAGCTGGATGACTGGCTGATTGCAGGCCCCTCCAGGGCAGAGATGGAGCAGTCCAGGGACTTGACCTTCCAGACTTGTTTGAACCTAGGCCTCCTGGTGAATGAGGCCAAGTCGGAACTTGTTCCCTCACAGGTGATTCACTTCATTGGGGTGGAGCTTGACTTCCGTCAAGCCAGAGAGTTTGGCTCCCAACAGACAGGGCGGAGGAGCTTTGCTATTTTGCCTGATCATTTTGGTTGGTTAATTGCACCTTGCCCGGGACTTCCTGCATCTCCTGGGGTACATGGCAGCCTGCAGAAGCGTGGTCTATTAAGTCCGCTGGAGAATGTGCTCCCTGCAGTGCTGGCTGGCCCGTCAGTGGTCTTAGCATCATGGTCACCTCGACCAGCTGGTCACGGTGACTCCGCCGATGTGGGACGCCATCCAGTGGTGGCTGGTTCTGGACCATCTCCAGGAAGGAGTCCCATTTGTCCGCCCGGAGCTGGCAGTCACTCTCGCGATTGACACCTCTCTGATGGGCTGGGGGACCACAAAGTTCAGGGATTCTGGACCCCTGAGGAGTCCTGATGTGACATCAATCTGCTGGAGCTTTGGGCAGTGCATCTGGCACTGACTGCCTTTGCTCCACATCTTCGGGGCCAGGTTGCCCAGGTCAGACGGATAACACGACGACCATATACTATCTCAACAAGCAGGATGGTACACATTTTCCTTCTGTTGTGCTGGGAATCTCTCCGCATCTGGACTCTTGTTCGCAGCCTGGACGCCGACCTTCTGGCTCGTTATATGGCTGGCATGGCCAGCCAGCTGGCAGACCCCATCAGCCGAGTGGTGAGGCATCCTATGAGTGGTCCCATCACCAGGAAGGTAGTAGATTACATGTTCTCCCAGACTTGTTTGCCTTCCAGGAGAACACGAAGCTGAGGCTGTTTTATGCCTGGCCCCCTCAGCGGGGAAAAATGCTGCTGGAGGATGCCTTCGCGAGGCTCTGGACCCCGAGCCTCATGTACACCTTCCCTCTCTTTCCTCTGATCCACAAAGTGTTGCTCAAAGCTCAGAGGGACAAGGCGCCGATGATCCTGGTGGCTCCGTACTGGCCCTGCCAGTTCTCCTCAGCCTTAGCAGCAGGCCTCCGTGACGTCTGCCTTTTCGCCCTGACCTGCTCTCGTGCTCTCAGGGGAAGGTCTTCCACCCAGACCTTCAGTCCCTGTACCTGTCAGCCTTGTTCCTGAGAGGCTAGAGTTCCATGCTTTGTGCCTCTCTGAAGAGGTCCTCCCTGTGATCGGGGCCTCTTGGAAGGAGTCAACTCATCGGTGCTATGCCTTTAAGTGAAAAAGGTTTTCCATTTGGTGCAAAGCAAGGCGGTTGACCCCTTGTCCTGCTCCATGACTAGCATCCTTGATTGCCTTTGGTCCCTCTCTCAGTTGGGCATTTGGTCGACGACCCTCATGGTGCACCTGGCAGCCATCTCTGCATACCGGGCATGGACTGGTATGTCGACAGTGGTGCAGGAGACTTGGTCGGTTGTTTCTTCGAGGGCCTTGACTACATTTCCCCTTCGGTGGGTGAACCACCACCACCTTGGGACTTATTGTAGGTATTGGTGATGCTCCTGGACAAGTCACTCAAACCCATGCACAAGTGTGAGCTGTCACACCTGTCATGGAAGATCGCCTTCTTGGTGGCTATCTCATTCACCAGAAGGATCAGTTAGCTCCAGGCGCTCATGGTGGAGATCTTACTTGAGAGGGCTCTTGCAGGAGGTAATTACATATAGGACTGACGCCGGCAGGCGGCAGGACCCCACGGAAAAATTTCTAGCTAGCAGTCCCTGGCGAGGGACCGCCTCCAAGTCAGGTGACTGGTGTCAGGAGATGTTGGTATAAAGGGGCGGTCCCTGACGCCCGCCTTCCAGTTCTTTCCCGGCGGTAGCTCGTGCAGCTCCTCGCGGTAAAAAGTTCGTGCTTGATCAGCCCTATCTTCCGTCGGTTTTACGAAATAATTTGTTTTTCGACTAACGTCCAGGTACCATTGTCGGTGCATGTCGTCCTCTCACACCCTCCCGAGCACAAAATAAGTGCGATTCAGACGGGCTCCAACTACCGCACAAGGACGGCCATTTCCTGTGCCTGTTCTGCCTAGGCCCCGATCACCCAGTCGAGAAGTGCCAGCACTGCCTCAGCTTCAGCGCGGCTACCCAGAAAAGGTGGCAGCAATCCCTGGAAGCCCATATTCTGAAGAAGAAAATGAGCTCAATGGAAGTGGAGCTCAAACAACTGAGGAAGGCGTCCACTTCCCCCAAAGGCCATCGGAAGAAGAAGGATAAGGAGAGGCACCGGGACAAGGGCTCCTCTTCCCGTCTCCTCGGGAGTCGCTGGGACAGATAACGTCTCTCCGCCACCGGGCTCAACGGCCCGGAGGTTTCCAGGGGCGCTGCCCACCTGTCTGGCTAGCGCTCGGGCCTTGCGGGCGCCTCCGGGCAGTTGGAGGCCTCCGCCCCTGGTTCAGCCACAGGCTTGCGGCCTTCCAGTGCGGGCGACTCCGGTAAGTCGGGCATCGGCTCCTCCGATGTCCGCCCGGAGAGGGCCGGTAAGATGCCCGACCCTTCGGGACAGCGTGTGGCCTCCACTCCACCAGACCAGGCCGATTCCTCTACTCGACCTGCCTCCGGTGATGGCTCCCATAAGCCGGATGCTGGTTCCTCTGGCGCCCGCCGGGAGCTCGCCCTCAAGCCACATGTCGGCTCGTCCGACGTCCGGCTGGCGAAGGAACCGATGACTAACCCTCCCACGTCCGTCGTACCCGGTTCCCCGCAGCCTTCGCTGCTGTCTGAGGACCCAGAGTCTCCCCAGCCCGACCCAGGGGATTTCTCCCCTCCATCCCCGGGCAACACTAGGGATCTTCCTCTTCCGTCAGACCATCCTCCGGTTGTTGCATTGGATCTGAAGTCAGCTCCTCTGACGCCGGCTCCTCCGACGTTGTTACCTCCGACGCCGGCCCCGACACCGGTTCTGCCGACTCCGGGAGACATCCCGCTCTCGTCGTGCCCTCCGCCTTCTGGGCCCTCCAATGTGGATCCGCCCGTGAGGCCACCGGCTGGGACGTCTGCTCCGGCAGCCCCCCCCCGGCTCCCGGGTACCCCCTGTCTTATCCGACGCTGACATACCTGGGGCCACAGTACCCGATGCCGGGTTTCCCGGCGCCGTAGTAGCCGACACCACAATACCCGGCGCCGGGCTACCCGCAGCCGGGTTTTGGATACGCTCCATATGGTTATAACCCATATCCTTATCCCCGCCTCCTCCTCCTCCATTGTCCTCGCGGCGCCGGTGGACCTGCAGGAGACTCTGGCCTCCTGGTGGCTGAGGCCAAGGCTCAGCTCACCAAAGAGGTCGAGAGCCATCTTTCGATGACGGTTCCATCCCAGGTTCCCGTACGTCCGAGGCGGCACACTCCCTCACCACCTCCGGATTCCAGGGTTCTTCTGTCTGGATCCAGAGAAGGGCAGGACACGCTCCCCCGGGGACTTCCCAAGGGGTCCGTTCCTCCCCCGGGTCGGGAAAGGGAGTCTTTTTCCTCTTCATCCTCGGACTCCTCGGATTCTTCTGACGGTTGCTCCGAGAGAGAGACGATGAGCCACGCTCTCCGTCGAAGCCCAGGCCAAGGACTCCTCCAAAGTCTCCTCCGGAGGATCCTTCTTTTACAGAGTTGCTTAGGAAATCCAGAAGGTTCATCTGTGGCACTCCCTTGAACCAGATCTTCAGCGTCTGAAACTCGCTGAACATCTGGATCTGCACGTGACAGCTCCTACCTTAGTGCCACCCTGGATAGAGCCTCACACCGACCTCGTTACCACTATATGGAAACAGCCGTTGGCTTTAGACCCACTTCCTAGGAAGTCGAACAGGCTATATCAGGCTCCAGAGGGTGTTGATTTCCTGGATTCTCAACCTCGTGCCGACTCGGTCGTGATTAGCGCCACTCACGGCCGGTCGGCAAACCCCAAACACCTTAGCTCATCACCACCTGATAAGGAATCACGCCTTCTGGACCAGTATGAGAGAAAGATTTACGCTTCCTCCACGCTGGGGATCAGGGCCCTGAACTATGTCGGCCATATGGGGACTACCAGAAGGCCATTCTGACTCAGGTGGAAGCCAAATTGACTCCGCCTGACTCCCAAGTCAAGCAGGAGTTGGCTGATCTTGTCCGCTCTGCTCGCTCGCCAGTTGACACATGCTTCGTGCGACATACGATGCAGTGGACACTGCTGGGCGGAGCTCAGCTTTCGCTGTAGGCCTACGGCATCATGCTTGGCTCCGTCTGTCAGGGTTGGTCCCGGAGGTGCAATCTGCTATCCAGGCAGCACCCTTCTGGGGGTCGGTGCTTTTCGGGGGTGATGTCAAGGACATCATCACCAATTTGTAAGAGAAAGGGACGGCACTGAAGTCAATTGATTCCATATACCGTCCCCATCAGCAGCAGCGCTGTCCCTTTCGCAGACGGAATCGGCCAAAGGCGAAACCCCAGGGAAGGCGGGCCACAAAACGCCGGGCCCCCACAGCTGCTAAGCCCCCCCCCGCCCAAAAAAGCAGCGGGTGCTTCAGCTGTGGCGCTGCCCCACACCACCTGACTCCTTCCCTCGCCCACTGCCTCCGGACTCCCCGGAGGAACCGGTAGGAGGGAGGTTTTCCCTCCACCTTCCGGGATGGGAGAGGATAACCACAGATTCTTGGGTGCTCCAGCTCATAGCAGAAGGACACTCAATAGAATTTCTTCAGAAACCACCTCGCCACCCCCTTTTGAAGTCGTTGTATTCAAGGGAACAGCGTCTCTTGGTCCAGGAGGAAATTTCGGCTCTCCTGCTGAAACAAGCAATAGGACCCATTCCCCTTCATCTGCAAGGGACGGGTTACTATTCCCATTTCTTCCTGGTCCCAAAGAAGACAGGAGATCTCAGACCAATTTTTGATCTCAGTTCCCTGAATCTTTTCGTAGAATACAAAAGGTTCAGGATGCTCTCTTTGCAGAGCCTTCTGCCCCTCCTCCGGCTGGGTCAATGGCTGTGTGCTCTGGATATGCAGGATGCTTATCTGCACATTCCCATTTGCCCATCTCATCGCAAATACCTTCGTTTTGCGTTCCAGGGGGACCACTACCAGTTCAAGGCATTCCCGTTTAGTCTATCCTCGGCCCCCCGAGTGTTTACCAAATGCCTGGCAGTGGTGGTGGCCCACCTGCGTACCAGGGGAGTGCAGGTTTTCCCGTACCTGGGCGATTGGCTCCTGGAGGTCTCGTCCAGGGAGGAACTCCTGCGTTGCCTGTCCCTTACCTAGCAGGTTTTTGCCTGCCTGGGTATTACCATCAACCATTCCAAGTCTCATCTGGTCCCATCCCAGAGACTACAGTTTATTGGGGCGCTTCTCGATAAGACCACGGGCAAGGCCTTCCTGCCTCCGGACAGGACGTCCACCCTCCAGACCCAAATAAGTCTGCTGTCCGACCGCAGGATGGTCTCTGCGATGTCGGTCCTTCGCCCTCTCGGGCTCATGGTGGCTGCTATCCCGACGGTTCCTCGCACTAGACTCCACATGAGAATTTCTCAGTGGACTCTACACTCCCAATGGGATCAGCTAGTGGACGACCTAGATCACCCAGTTCTGGTCTCCTCGCTGATGCTTCGAGACTTGCAATCGTGAATGGTTCGAGAGAACCTGTTTCGTTGAGTTCCTTTCTTTTGTCCTCCCCACTCCCAGACTCTAACCACGGACGCCTCGGGCGAAGGTTGGGGAGCCCATCTAGGCCATCATTGGACCAAGGGCTCCTGGTCCAAGCTAGAACAAGCTCTCCACATCAGTGTACTTGAGCTTCCGGCAGTGTTGTACGCTCTCCAAGCCCTTCACCAGTACATTCTTCCTGGCCACCTAGCCATCCAGATGGACATGTGCGTGGTGTGGTACATCGACAAACAAGGGGGGACTCGGTCTTACCCTCTTTGCAGGGAGGCAGTGAGGGTTTGGGATTGGGCAACACAACACAACCTTCACCTCACGACAGTTCACGTTCCGGGAGTCGACAACACCCTGGCAGACAAGCTAAGTCGCTCTTCTGGTCTGACTCACGAGTGGGAACTGGACCAAGGGGTCCTAGACAAATCTTCCGACTTTGGGGAACACCACAGGTCGACCTGTTCGCATGCCCTCTAAATGCAAGACTTTCCGTCTTCTGCTCGCTCGTTCCAGAGCGAGGTGCTTTTGGAGCGACGCTCTGTCTCTAGACTGGAAGGACAGATTTGTGTATGCCTTTCCCCCAGTTCCACTTATCCCACGAGTCTTGCAGAAACTAGCTTCAGAAGGAGCATGAATGATTCTGATCGCTCCTTTCTGGCCCAGGCAAGTTTGGTTCTCTCTTCTACAACAATACTCAGAGGATCCTCCTCCTCCTCTTCCTCTCTCTCGAGGTTTATTGACCCAGGATTGGGGGCCCTGGTCCATCCAAGCCTCAAATCCCTTCAACTGCATGCATGGCTCCTGCAGACTTAGCCCAATCCCGTTTTGGACTGTCTCCCAAAGTGGCGGAGATTTTGGTGGAGGCCAGAAAACCCTCCACCAGATCTACTTATGCCATGAAGTGGAAAAGATTCACTATCTGGGCTGCTTCCAAGAACGTGGAACCCTTCTTCTGTTCAGCGGGGCTTCAGCTGGAGTATCTCCATCATCTGTTTGACCTGGGTCTCAGTCATTCTACTCTGAAGGTACGCATGGCGACCATCTCGGCCTGCCATGTTCCCTTCGCAGACAAAGCTTTTGCTCAACTGGAGGTCTCTAAGACCTTTCTCAGAGGGGTCCTCCATTTGAGGCCCCCCATCCATACTCCTGCTCCCCCTTGGGACTTGAACTTTGTCCTTGAGAAACTTACTCTCCCTCCCTTTGAACCTGCAGCTTCTACGGATTTGAAGTTCCTTTCGTGGAAGACTCTCTTCCTGGTGGCCATTACTTCTGCTCGGAGAATTTCTGAGCTCCAGGCCCTGATGTGCAAAATCCCATACTTGATTTTTCACGAGGAACGTGTTGCTCTTCGCACGAATCCTAAGTTTCTTCCTAAATTAGTAGCAAAGTCTACTCTAAATCAGTCCATAGAGTTACCTGCCTTTTTCACGCAGTACTCTAATCAACGGGAGTATTTACTCCATACTATGGATGTTCACCGGATTCTGAGATACTACACCATCAGGACGAAGGATCTCAGAAAGACTGATCAATTGTTCTTCTCTTTTACTTATAAAAGGGAAGGCAGTGCTGTTTCCAAGCAATGCCTATCTAAGTGGTTGGCTCACTGCATCACTTTCTGTTATGACAAATACAACAAGACCCTCCCGGGTCAAGTAAGAGGCCACTTTGTTTCAAGAATGTGTCTGCGGCAGACATCTGTGCTGCCGCCACCTGGACTTCCGTCCATTCCATACCTTTACTAAACACTACAGTTTGGATGTTGCCTTTCGCCGTAGAGCAGGATTTGGGCTGGCTGTTCTGCAAGGCCTCTTATCTTGAGGCTTGCACAGCTAGAACTGCTTTTTGGAGTAGTTTCCTCCTCCTGGTGCCTCTCTTTGTTCCAGACTGCTTGTGATTCAGTACTATATGTAATTACCTACTGCAAGAACCCTCTCGAAGTAAGATAGTACAGTTACGTAAGAACTTACCGTAACAGTAGATCTTCGAGAGAGGCTCTTGCAATAGGTAATACCTTCCCATCCTACATCCCCCTAGGCTTTTTCAGCTCCTTTTCCAGTGAGGGAAATATCCGCTCCTCTCTCGTCCGGCCTTTCTGGCCCGTGGCCGGGAAGAACTGGAAGGTGGGCGTCAGGGACTGACCCTTTATACCAACGTCTCCTGATGCTGGTCACCTGATCGTGGGCGGTCCTCGCCAGGACTGCTAGCTAGAAATTTTCCGTGGGGTCCTGTCGCCTGCGGTGTCAGTCCTATGTAATTACGCATGCAAGAGCCTCTCAAAGATCTACTGTTACGGTAAGTTCTATGTAACTGTACTTTCTAGGGACATGGATATGTTGTTCATCTACACTTATTGGCAGGTATCCTTGCCGCTTTAAATCTTGCGGAAGGTCTTCAAGCTGGCTCCTCCCACCCACCGGTGGTAAAACCTCGGCTCCGCCCCATGACGCCAGATCTTCCTTACCACTTGGGCTCAGGTTCCCTCCTTAATGCTCTATGCTTGAGACTGGTTCCTATTTTTCGCTTTTGCGAATTTAAAAGTTTTTGCTAAAATAGACTTCGGTCTTCTATCCTTCGCGGCTGCGATGGACAAATCGACTCCCGGTTTCCGGAGATGCCCTTGCGGGCAGAAGATGTCTCGGATGGATCCACACTCCACGTGTGTCTACTGTTTAGGCCTTGAGCACGACCCGCAGGCCTGCGACTCGTGCTCTTCCTTCTCGGCCTACGTCCTCGAAGACCGTGCTGCCTGATTGCAACTGAGGCGTCCCGAGAAACGTTTTCCTCCGGTGAAGTCTAAGGAGGCCCGGTCGGCGGTGTCCGCAACGGCGGCTCATGGATCAGCTCGAGCAGGTGATCACCCTCGAAGAGGAGGGCGCTGGCCATATCTTCCTCGGCCACGGCATTTATCCCGCCTCTGGGTTCTTCCTATACAGCTTCCTTTAAGGAGTTTTGTCTGTCCTCTCCACTAGGGAGAGGGGCCAACGCCTGCTGGACTTATTCTCGGTCCAAAAGGACAAGGTAAATCCCTCCGTCGGCGCCTTGGGGAGCGGAAAGGTCCCTCTCCCGAGTCGTCGACCGCCTTCGGCGTCACTGGTCTCACAGTGTCCCTGGCCAGATCAGTTGACCGAGACTCCCGCCGACGCAGTCGAGATTTTCTCGACCGTTGGACGGGTTGTCGCCAGAAGCCGAGACTCCCTCTCCCTGTTCCCCGGGGAGTTGAGGATCCTGTGGCTTCAGTGCCTCCGGTTCGAGCCCTCGGTGAACCCTCCGAGCCGAGGGAGTGCCGGTTCTCACGATACTTCGCACCGCACCCTCGGAAAAGCCGAGGTTCTCGTCTCGTCTCGGACCTCTTCGGGTCCAGGCCGATCCCGCCCGGCCAGGCGGGTCTCAGTCTCGCACTGCGGTAAGCGGGCGTTGCCGCCGTCTCATCCTCGAGGGAGGCTTCGACGTAGTTACGTCGACGATATGAGGACCTCATGTGGCAACAGCTCCTCCTGATCGGGAATAAGCCGCGCCGCCGCTTTCCCCGCCATTAAGTGGTTGTCATCGAGCGGCCAAACAACCCTCGACTTAACCGAGGAGCCTGTTCCCAGGCCGGTTGTTCAGCCAAAACCGGCTGCTCCACCGATTCCGGTGGAACCTCCGCCTCCACAGCCATTATTTGGGGCTCCGACCGAGGATTCTCGGTCGGCTAAGGGTCTGCCCCATAGGCTGTCCGTTACCCTCACTCTCGACCGACCTCGGCAGGTGGAGGGTGGCTCAGGCCAGAGGCAGATCTTTGCAGACTCCTCCGAGTCCGACGGCGATTCCTCTCTGTTCTCCAGGCTAGTGGACTTGGAGTCCTCTGGAGGTCAGTCGATGGACGATAGCCCTTCGTCCTACCTGGGATTGCTTCGGCTCATCTCGGAGTCTACCGGGATGAAGCACGAACCTGTCTCTAAGCGGGCCAGGTACCCCCTCACGGAGATCCTGGACCGAGGGGATTCCCCTACGGAGGCCTTTCCGGTGGCTGAGGCCATAGTGGGCCCGGCCTTGGAGCTCTGGCAGCGTCCTGCTTCCTGTCCTGTGCCCTCGGCCAGGATGGCCAGGAAGTATGCGGTCCCCACCGGTTCTTTGTCCGGTTTTTCGGAACACCCCTCAGCCGAGGGTTAGTTACTGATGCAGCGTTTTCGGTAGCGCCGAAGATGCTAAGGACGTGGACAAACCTCCCGACAAGGAGTCCAAGAAATTGACTATGCCGGGCAAAGTCTATGCTGCGTCCTCCTCGGCCTTCATCAGGCCAGCTCGGCCGCCCTCATGGCACATTTCTCCCATGCCTTGTTGGGCTCCTGACGAGGTGATCCTCATCTCCCGGCGGACCTGCAGACCACGGTCAGACAGGTGCGAGACCAGGGCAGAGCAGTGGCCAAACAGCAGCTCCAGACTGCTCTGGACATTGGAGACTCATGTGCCAGGTCGGTAGCGGCCGCAGTGGCTATGTGCCGTCGGGCTTGGCTGAGGATATCCACCTTTACTTCGGATACCCAGCACAAGTTGGTGGATGTCCCCTTCCTGGGGACCGACCTCTTCGGCCCTGGGGTGGAAGGTCACCTACAGAGGATCGAAAAGTCCAATGCTACCTTGGACTCGGTCTCATCCGCACAGCAGGACAAAGGCCGCAGACCACAGCCTAAGCCCTTTCGTCCCTCTGCACCCGCGGCACGCCCGGCCCAGCAACGCCAGGGCCAGCAGGCGCGAGCTTGGCATCCCAAACCCAAGCCCGGGGCTTCCTCCAACAGGAAGCAGGGAGGTAAAGGCCCAGGAGGTCCCTCGGCTGGTCCCTCCTCCAAGCCTGCCCAGTGACGGATTGAGGGGTGTCGCTCCCAGTCCCATCGCCTCACCCCAGGTTCCCCCCGTGGGGGGACGGCTCCATCACTTCCTTTCCGCCTGGTCCATTATTTCCACGGACAGATGGGTATTGGAGGTGGTGGGAAAAGGCCTGCCTCTAGAGTTCGAGTAGGCTCCTGCCTCTTCAGAGCCGCCGCTCGGGGGCTGGGTCTCGGCAGAGTCTTCGCCATGTCGGCTCGCCGAGCCGACATCGCCTCCTCCTCCAGAAGAGGTGATCAGGAGGTGGCGGACCCTCCCTCAGAACCGGGTTTGTGTCCAGGTACTTCCTGGTCCCGAAACGACGGGGGCTGGCACCCATTCTCGACCTACACGACCTAAACAAGTTCCTAAGGTCTCGAACCTTCAGGATGATCACTCTGGCTCAGATAATACCATCCTTGGAACGTGGTGTGTGGTTCTGCTCTCTGGACTTGCAGGACGTGTTCTTTCACGTCCCTATCCGTCCGTCTCACCAGAGATTCCTTCGCTTTCGAGCGGAGGGATCCCTTTTCGAGTTCCGAGCCATGCCCTTCGGCTTGTCTCCAGCTCCCAGGGTCTTCACCAAATGCATGGCAGTGGTGACAGCATTCCTGCGGCGCCGAGGGGTCCGGGTGTACCCTTACCTGGACGACTGGCTGATAGCAGCCCCCTCCAGGCAGGAGGTGGAGCGGTCCAGAGATCTGGCCCTCCAGGTCTGCTCTCAGCTGGGCCTTCTCATCAACGAGGCCAAGTCGGAACTCGAGCCCAAGCAGGTGATTCTTTTCATCGGGGCGCAGCTCGACTCTCTTCGAGCCAGAGCACGGCTCCCGGCGGACAGGGCCGAGGTTCTTTCCTCCTTTGCCCAATCATTTCTGGTTGGGCAATCGTGCCCTGCCCGGGACTTCCTGCGCCTCCTGGGTCTCATGGCGGCCTGCACCAGCGTGGTCCGTTGGGCCCACTGGAACATGCGTCCTCTTCAGTGGGGACTGGCCAGTCAGTGGTCACAGCGCTGCGATCCTTTGGACCAGCTTGTGACGGTGACCCAGGGGATGTGGAACGCTTTCCAGTGGTGGATCGTTCCAGTTCATTTGCAGAAGGGTATCCCGTTCGTCCGGCCCGAGCCGACGGTCTCTCTATCGACCGATGCCTCTCTGATGGGTTGGGGTGCCCATCTGGGGGAACACCGGGCTCATGGCCTTTGGTCCCCGCGGGAGTCCCGATGCCATATCAACCTGCTGGAGCTCCGAGCGGTCCGCCTAGCTCTCACCGCCTTTGCTCCGTTTCTCCGGGGTCAAGTGGTCCGAGTCCAGACGGACAACACCACGACCATATACTATCTAAACCGCCAGGGCGGGACGCACTCCATGTTTCTATGCAAGGAAGCTCTCCGCATTTGGTCACTCGTGTGCAGCCTGGAGGCGGATCTCCTAGCCATTCATGTGGCAGGAGCCTCCAACACCCTGGCCGATGCCCTAAGCCGGATAGGGGCTGCGTCCCACGAGTGGTCTCTCCTACCGGAGGTAATGCAGTATCTGTTCTCCCATTGGGGCACACCTCAGGTGGACCTGTTTGCCTCCAGGAGAGCGAAGCTGAGGCTGTTCCATGCCGCCCCCTTAGCAGGACTCGCTGCAGGGGGGTGCCTTCTCGAGGCCGTGGACCCCGGGCCTCTTCTACACCTTTCCCCCGTTTCCCTTGATTCACAAGGTGCTTCTCAAAGCAAGGAGGGACAAGGCGCAGGTGATTCTGATAGCCCCAGACTGGCCTCGCCAGTTCTGGTACCCAGATCTCCTCAGCCTCAGCTCCAGCCTCCCGAGGCAGCTTCCAGCTCGCCCGGACCTGCTTTCAGTCAATCAGGGGAAGGTGTTCCATCCGGACCTTCAATCCCTGCACCTGATGGCCTGGTTCCTGAGCGGCTAGAGTTCCAGGCCTTGGGTCTTTCCGACGAGGTCCACAATGTAGTTGAGGCGTCCCGTAAGGAGTCGACCAGGAAATGCTATGCCTTCAAATGGAAGAGGTTTTCCATTTGGTGTCAGGGCAAGGGCCTGGACCCTTCCTCCTGTTCCTTGGCAAGCATCTTAGACTATTTATGGTCCCTTTCTCAGCAAGGGCTTAGGTCGATGACCTAAAGGTGCACCTAGCGCCATCTCTGCTTACGAGGCGGGCAGGAAGCAGTCGATGGCGCAGGGAGAAGGTGGTCTGGCGCTTTTCAAAGGCCTTGATCACATTTCCCTCTGGTGCGAACCTCCACCTCCGTGGGATCTACTGCTGGTACTGGCAAAGCTCATGGGCAAGCCATTCGAACCAATGCACAGGTGTGCTTTCTCTCACCTGTCGTGGAAGACCGCCTTCTTGGTGGCTATCACGTCAGCCAGAAGGATGGGAGAGCTCCAGGCGCCTTCCATTGAGTCTCCTTACCTGGTCTTCCACAGGGACAAGGTTGTCCTGCACCCACCGAAATTCCTTCCGAAGGTGGTGTCGGAGTTTCACCTTAACCAGGTGTTGACTCTGCCGGTGTTCTACCCCAATCACACCTCGGAGGCTGAATACAGGCTCCATACTTTGGACCCTAGAAGGGCACTCGCTTTATTATAAAGAGCGACGGCTGAAATTGGGAGAGGTTCGCCAGCTGTTTGTCACCTACGCTGAAGCCGCATCTTGGCAGACCTGCAGCCAAGCGGACGATAAGCAGGTGGTCACCTCCTGCATAGATCTCTATAAGTTGGCGGGCATGGAGCCCCAGAGGGATAAGAGCTCATTCTACCCGCCATACTGCTGCATCGGTGGCTGCTTCCAGGGACGTCCCTATCCAGGAAATCTGCAGGGCTGCTACCAGAAGTCAGCACACCTTCATCACCCATTACCACATCGACCTTGAGTCACGCCGGGATGCTGGTTTTGGGGCCTTAGTTCTCCAGTCTTTATTCCCCTAAGTAGGGGTGTCGTCTTGCCTCCCTCCTCCCGGAGAACTGCTAGAGTCTGCCAATAAGTGTGGATGAACAACATATCCATGTCCCTAGAAATACAGGTTACTCACCTGTAACAGGAGTTCTAGGAATGGTATGTTGTTCATCCATATTCGACCTCCCGACCCGGCGAGCACAACCTGAGCTTCCAGCGGGCCAGATCTGGCGTCATGGGGCGGAGCCGAGAGTTTTACCACCCGGGTGGGTGGGAGGAGCCAGCTTGAAGACCTTCCGGCAAGATTTAAAGCGGCAAGGATACCTGCCAATAAGTGTGGATGAACAACATATACCATTCCTAGAACTCCTGTTACAGGTGAGTAACCTGTATTTTCCTTAGTTGGTCTTCCACAATGACAAGGTTGTCCTCTGCGCCAACCGGACGTTCCTTTCGAAGGTTGTTTTGGAGTTTCAGTTTAACCCAGGTGATGAACCTATTGGTGTTCTTCACACATCCAACCTCGGAGGTTGAAATTGGACCTGAGGTGGGTGTGACAACCCACCTCTTTCTTTGGGCTGTAACAGCTTTTAGAGAGGTGTCTGTCTTTGGGTATCCGCTACCACTAGCTGGGTCCTCCAGCACCTACTTTCCCACTTGCACAGAACTGGAAGGTCAGCATGCAGTTGCACAGATCAAAGCCTGGTAGTGTGTCTTTCGGGTGGAAGATGCTAAACAGAGTTTCTAGGATCTTGGATATGTTGTTCATCCACACTTGTTGGCATGTCCCTTTCCCCTTTAAATCTTGCTGGAAGGTCTTAAAGCTGGCTCCTCCCACCCACCCAGGTGGTATATCCCTCGGCTGCGCCCCATGATGCCAGATCTTCCTTTCCGCTGAAAGATTCAGGTTCCCTCCTTATCGCTTCCTTGTTGAGTAGGCCCTGGCGCTTCTACCTTCGGCTATTTTGCCAAAAATTAAACTCATTAGAGTTTTGTTGCATTCATTTGCGGTATCAACCGTTATGGAGGACAAGTCCTCACCCAGATTCCACTGGTGGCCTTGCAGGCAGAAAATGTCTTGCACCGACCCGCACACCATGTGCATCTACTGCCTCGGACATGGCCATGATCTCCAGACCTGCAATTTCTATCGTGCTTTCCAATCAGTGGTCTTAGATGTCTGCCTTGCACATTTACAGCTCAGGTGACTGGAGAAGCAGCATCCGTCTGTCAAGTCTAAAGATGTCTGTCGGGTGGTCTCCATGTCAGCGGGGTCCGCCGAGCAGTTGGAACAGATGAAGGCCTCTGAGGAGGAGGCTGCCGAGCAGTCCTCCTCACTCTCGGTTTTCGTTCCTCTCAGATTGGGTGCATTCTTTATGGCTCCTTCAAGGAGTTGTGCCAGTCTCTCCTGACAAAAGGGGAGGGACCATCCGGTTCGTACACCTCCCGCTCCTGCAAAAAGGAGTTGAGTCGAAAGGTGGGTCGACTCGTTGACGTTGCTCCTGGACCAGGGAGAGAGGTCTCAGTCCTAGGAGTCTTTATCTTCAACTGCCGTCGAAATTGCGACGTCGGCCGGTGACTTCACGGTACCCCCATCAGGCCAGCCAGCCAAGACGCGGGACGATGATCTGGTTGAGATCATTTTCGACCCCATTGACCTGTTGTTGCCTGATGAGGCCAGCAGTTCCTTATTCAGGACCCCGGTCCTGCCTGAACCCACCAACGAGGTCTCCCAGCCTGCTGGGAACCCCGTTGAGGTTCCGGTCCTTGACCTGGAGGAGCCGGGGTTCTCCCTGGCCTTCTGAGGGCCCCCATCGGTCCCCCAACGGTCAGGTGTAGCCGGTCTTCCTTCGCAGCGAAAGACCCGAGGAAGGCCTGTAAGTGGCACTCTAAGAAGTGGCGACGAAGCAACTTGTTCTCCTCGGATGAGGAGAGGCTTCGACGTAAATTCCGTCGTCGCTACAAGGATCTGATGTGGCAACAGCTGCTGCTGACTGGTCTGAAGTCGACCCCTGCTTCCACTCCAGCCATCACGTGGCTGTTGCCCTCTAGGCTGACACTGACCCCGGTGGTTGATACCGTCCCTCCCCCTGCTGAGCCGGTAAAGACCCTCCCGGTTCGGCCGAAACCGGCCTCTTTGCCGATTGCGGTGGAGCCGCCACCGAAGCAGCCTCCCTCGAGGGCTCCTTCTAAGTAGTCTCGGCCCGATTTGGGTCTTCCACGAAGGCTCTCAGTCACTCTCACTCCCGACCGCCCGAGGTTGGTGGAGACCAACTCTGGTGGCAGGTCAGTCTATCCGGACTACTCGGAGTCTGAGGACTCTGAGCTGATATTGTGCCTGCGTAATGACGACTCCATGAGTCTTTCGATGGAGGCAGGTCTCACGTCCTTCTTGGGCATTCTCTGTCTCATCTCCGAATCCACAGGGATGCAGTTAGAGCCGGTTGAAAAATGGGCGAATACTCCTTAACTGATATCCTCAGAAAAGGGGTTTCTCCGACCGAGGCCTTCCCGGTGGCTGAGGCCGTTGTTAGTCTGGCTGTGGAGCTATGGCAGCATCCAGCTTCCTGCCCTGTGCCTTCAGCTTGAATGGCCCACAAGTATGCGGTTCCCATTAGCTCCACTTCGGGGTTCACACAGCACTCCTCGGCTGAGGGGTTGGTGATCAAGTCTGTGTTCAGGCACTCGAGGAATCAAGGTGATTCAGAAAGACCCCCGAACAAGGAGTCCAAAAAAACTGGACCATTCTGCCCAAAAGGTCTATGCTGCCTCTGTGCTTGGCCTCCGTCAGGTGAGTTTGGCTATCATCATGGCACACTTCTCTCATGCCCTCCTGGGATCCCTGGATGAGGCACTTCCTCATCTCCCCACGGACCTTCAGACCATGGTCAAGCAGGTCCGGGATCAGGGACAGGCGGTTGCTAAACAACAGCTCCAGACAGCCCTGGACATTGGGAATTCGTGTGCCCGTTCAGTGGCAGCCGCAGTCGCCATGCGCCGCAGGGCTTGGCTGAGGGTCTCAACCTTTATGGCTGAGAGACCCAGCACAAACTGGTGGATGTTCCTTTCCTGGGTACCGATTTGTTCGGCCCAGGAGTTGAAGGTCACCTACAGCATATCGAGAGATCCAGTGCCACGTTGGACTCCATTACCTCCGCCTAGAAAGAACCCCAGGATTCCAAGAAACAAAAGAGGAATCCTTTTCGGCCCTCTACCCCTGCGGACAAACAGCCCTAGTACCAATCTGGGCAGCAGCAGGCCCAGTCTTTGCACCCTTGGCCCAAGCCAGGGGCTCAGGCAGCCCACAAACCCGGAGGGAGGGGCTCTGACGGTCCATCTGCTGGATCCTCCTCTTCCTAGCCTGCGCAGTGACGGGACGGGGTGGCCAACCCCATACCTGTCACGACCAGTCTGGGTCCTCCCATGGGGGGGCTGGCTTTGCCACTTCCTTTCTTCCTGGTCCGCTGTCACAACAGTCAGGTGGGTCTTGGAAGTGATCGGCCAGGGACTACCCCTGGAGTTCGAGCAGTACCAACCAAACTGAGCCCCATGAATACTCATGCGGCTCTCAGAGACGACATTGCCCAGCTCCTCTGCAAGGAGATAGTGGCTCTAGTTATTGATCCCCCTGTCAAGTCAGGGTTTGTTTCCAGATAATTCCTGGTCCCAAAATGGACGAGGGGGTTGGCACCCTATTCTAGATCTGCACGACCTGAATCAGTTCCTCAGGTTGCGCACCTTCAGGATGGTAACTCTGTCCCAGATCATGCCATCTCTCACGCAGGACATGTGGTTCTGCTGCCTGGATCTTCAGGATGCGTTCTTTCACGTCCTGATCCATCCGCCACACCAAAGGTTCCTCCACTTTAGAGCAGAGGGAACCCACTACGAGTTCCAAGCCATGCCGTTCGGCCTGTCATCGGACCCCAGGTTCTTCACCAAATGCATAGCAGTGGTGGCAGCCCATCTTCGGCGTCGATGGTTTAGGGTTTTTCTCTGTCTCGATGATTGGCTCATAGCGGGTCTCTCCAGATAGGAAGTGAAGAGGTCCAGGGGTCTGGCCCTCCAGACCTGCCTCAGACTTGACCCCCTGATCAATGAGGCCAAGTCGGAACTCGTGCCCTTGCAGGTGATCTGCTTCATTGAGGCAGAGCTCGACTCTTGCCAAGCCAGAGCCAGGCTCCCAGTGGACAGGATGGAGATTCTCTCCTCCTTTGCCCAATCATTTCTGGTTGGGCAGTTGCGCCCTGCCCAGGACTTCCTGCGACTTATAGGTTACATGCGGCCTGCACCTCCGTGGTCCGATGGGCCAGGTGGCATATGCGCCCCCTGCAATGGGAGCTGGCCCGTCAGTGGTCCCATCGCCAGGGTCACTTCGAACAGCTGGTGAGGGTAACCCAGAAGATGTGGGATGCTAACTGTTGGTGGACCATCCTAGACCATCTGCAGGGAGGGATCCCGTTTGTCCACCCTGAGCCGATGGTCGTTCTTACGACCGACGCCTCTCTCATGGGCTGGGGTGCCGACATGGGGAACCACAGTGTCCACAGGCTTTGGAACGCTGAGGAATCCCCATGTCATATCAATCTGCTGGAGCTTCGAGAAGTCCGGCTGGCACTGGCTGCATTTGTTCCATTCCTTCGAGGTCAAGTGGTTCAAGTCCAGATGGACAACACCACTACCATGTACTACCTCAACAAGCAGGGCAGCACGCACTCCCGGCCTCTGTGCAGGGAAGCGCTCCGCATCTGGACCCTCGTGAGCTGACTGGAGGCAGATCTCCTAGCTATCCATGTGGCAGGAACCTCAAATCAGTTGTCGTATGCCCTCAGCTGTGTGGGAGAGGCATCCCACGAGTGGGCTGTCCTTCCAGAGGTAGTACACAGCCTGTTCTCCCAATGGGGCACCCCTCAGGTGTACCTATTCACCTCCAAGGAGAACGCAAAGCTGAGGCTGTTCCATGCCCGCCCCCTCAGCAGGGCTCGCTGCAGGGGGATGCCTTCTTGAGGCCATGGACCCCAGACCTCCTTTATGCTGTCCCTCCAAGTCCCTTGATCCACAAGGTGCTGCTGAAGGCCAGGAGGGACAGGGCACAGGTTATCCTGGTAGCCCCAGACAGACCCCGCCAGTTCTGGTATCCAGATCTCCTCAGCCTCAGCAACAGGCTTCCGAGGCATCTTCCAGCATGCCCAGACCTGCTATCCACCAATCAGGGGAAGGTATTCTATACGGACGTTCAATCCCTGCGCCTGACAGCCTGGTTCCTGAGCTGCTAGAGTTCCAGGCTTTGGGTCTCTCTGACGACGTCCTTACTGTAGTTGAGGCATCTAGGAAGGAGTCGACCAGGAGGTGCAGTGCCTTCAGGTGAAAAATATTTTCCATTTGGTGTCGGGGCTAGGGCCTGGACCCCTCATTCTGTCCAGTCCCTATCATCCTCGACTACCTTTGGTCCCTCTCCAAAGGAGGTCTTCGGTCTTTGAAACTTAAGGTGCACCTGGCAGCTATCTCTACTTACCGGGCGCGAACCGGTCAGCAGACGGTGGCACAGGAGAAGGTGGTCTGACGTTTCTTTAAAGGCCTCGACCATATTTCCCTGCAGTGCATGAACCACCACCACCACCACCATGGGATCTGCTGCTGGTACTGGCAAAGCTCATGGGCAAGCCATTCGAACCGATGCACAGGTGTGAGATGTCATCTGTTGTGGAAGACCGCCTTCTTGGTGGCTATCACGTCAGCTAGAAGGACTGGGGAGCTACAGGTGCTCTCTGCTGAGTCTCCCTATCGTTTTCCACAGGGACAAGGTTGTCCTGCGCCCCAACCCGAAGTTCCTTCTGAAGGTTGTGTCAGAGTTCCACCTGAACCAGGTGTTGACTCTGCCGATGTACTACCCCAGTTACACCTCTGAGGCTGAGTACAGGCTCCATTCTTTGGACCTGAGACGAGCGCTCTCTTATTATAAGGAGCAGATGGATGAAGTTCGGGGAGAGGTTCATCAGCTGTTTGTCACCTGTGCTGAAGCCACACCTGGCAGACCTGCAGCGAAGCAGACAATTGACAGTTGAATAACATCATGCATGGATCTCTGCTATAGGTTGGCGGATAGGGAGCCTCCCATAGGACTAAGGGCTCATTCTATCCGCCATGCCGCTGCGTCGGTGGCTGCTTCCAGGGACGTCCCTATTCAGGATATCTGCAGGGCAGTTACCTGGAAGTCAGCAAACAGCTTCATTACCCATTACCACATTGACGTAGAGTCACGCTGGGATGCTGGTTTTGGGACCTCAGTTCTTCAATCTCTGTTTCCTAAGTAGGGGGTGTGCACCTTGCCTCCCTCCTCCCTGAGAACTGCTAGGAGTATGTCAAACAGTGTGGATGAACAACATATTCACGCTCCTAGAAGGACAGGTTACTCACCTATTACAGTAGGTGATTCTGACCATGATTCTGACCTCCAATTCCATCTCCCGCCACCTTCTCAGGTTCGGTTACGATGCTGTGGATACCTCTGCCCGACTTTCAGTCACTGGTGTGGTTTTGAGTCACCATGCTTGGCTGCGCATGTCAGGATTTACACCTGACGTACAACATAAGGTACTTAATGCACCCTTTAATGGGTTCAAACTTTTTGGGACAGGTACACTGACTCTCATAGATGACTTACAAGCATCTGGAAGAACTCTCCGTATGGTGCAAGGGCTGTATCATACCAACCCGTACTCGCTTTCCCTCCTACTCTAGAAGAGGGGGAAAATATAAAAACTCTGACAGAGATGGATTCAGAGGACGAAACCAACCTACACAAGGTGCTCCCTCTGCCAACCGTGGCTCCCGTGCCCACTCCCCTGCGGCGGCTGGACAGCCCGTTGCTCAGTGACTTCTCTTACCTTCCCCCCGCCTCTTCGCCGAGGCCTCGGAGGCTGTCGAATGTCGTCTTGCTCTCCATCTAAAGGCTTGGAAGACGATCACTTCAGACAAATTGGTACTTTAAGGGATTCAAATGTGTCATACCCTGGAATTCATCTCCTTCCCCCCTCTTCCCTTCCTTGGGTGACCGATTATCTTCCACAGCATATTGCTATCCTCCAAGATGAACTGTCAGCACTTCTGGCCAAGCAAGCCATTGTGCTAGTACCAGCTGTGGAACAACAGAAGAGATTTTATTCCCATTTCTTTCTGGTACCCAAAAGGACCGGAGATCTCAGACCCATTCTAGATCTGAGACGTCTGAACCTATGTATTCAGTACAAGCATTTTCGTATGGTCACCCTACCACTCATAATGCCACTCCTAAAATAAGGAGATTGGATGTGTGCCCTGGATAGATATGAAGGATGCGTACCTTCATATACCCATTCACACTGCTCACCACAAGTTCCTGCGTTTCCACTTACTGGGCCAAAACTACCAGTTTCGGGCTCTTCCATTCGGTCTATCATTGGCCCCAAGAGTCTTTACCAAATGGCTAGCAGTGGTAGCAGCAGCCTTAAAGGGAAGAGGGCACTACATCTTTCTATACTTAGACGATTGGCTAATAAAAGCAGACTCCAAAGAAGCTCTGCTATCCTCTCTGGCTGCCACCCTCACTCTGTTTCACGATTTAGGGATCACGGTCAATTGGCCAAAGTCCAATCCACATCCAACTCAAACAATACAATATATCGGAGCTGTTCTGAACATGGACCAGGCAAGGGCCTTCCTTCCGCCTGCCAGGACGCCCTGATATCCCTGGCCTTAGACATCCAGTCCCAGCCGAGAGTAACGGTCAGACAAATACTGAAAATTTTGGGTCACATGTCAGCCGCCATTCCCACGGTGACATTTGCCCATCTCCATATGAGACCTGTCCAGTGGACTCTACAAGACCAGTGGTCTCGGAAAACAGGACAGTTTGACGACTAGATTCGGGTCACTCCCTCCCTGGTGTCGGCCTTCACCTGGTGGACTGTTCAAATCAGTCTGTGTCAGGGAATGCCCTTCTGATCCCTACTTCCCATGCAGACACTAACCACGGATGCGTTTCTTGATGGCTGGGGTGACCGACTGGGTCCATATCAGATCCAAGGTCAATGGACTATGATATCTCATATCAATCTCCTAGAAATGAGAGCGGTCCATCTTGCCCTTCAGGCATTCCTTCCCTACCTCAAGCCAGGATTGTTGCTGATTCAATCAGATAACACTGCAGTGTTTTCATACCTAAACAAGCAAGGGGGCACACATTCGCGCTCCCTTTGAAGAGAATCCATTGCAGTCTGGCAGACAGCAACCAAACAAGGACCGACACTGACAGCCGTCCATCTTCCAGGACGATGCAGTCAGCAGACAGACTGAGTCATCAGTCGTCCACCCACGAATGGACACTTCATGGGGATGTTCTACGCGATATACGACTCTGGGGACGCTCAGCTGAACCTGTGTGCCTCCCAGTAAATCACAGGCTCCCCAGTTACTTCTCCATTATCCTGAGCAACAGGGGAAAGTCTGTCGATGCCCTGTCCCAACCTTGGACAGGGCTTTACTTGTATGCTTTCCCTCCCATTCCGCTCCTCCTAAAATCTCTGTTGAAACTTCAACTGGAGCCGGCCACCATGATATTAATAGCACCCCTGTGGCCTCGACAACAGTGGTTTCCTCTCCTCTACCAGTTATTGGTGAAGGATCCCATTCCATTGCCATTCAGACCGGACCTCCTGACACAGAATCAGGGGTCCCTCCTACATCCCAGCGTCAACATGCTATGTCTTCATGCCTGGCTCCTGAGGACACATTCATAAACAGCTTACAGGTGTCCTCTTCTGTTGCCAATATTCTGTTGGCTTCTAGAAAGCCGACAACTAGAGAAACATACAACTCCAAATGGAAAAGGTTTTCCATATGGTCGGCCTCTCACAACATGGACCCTTACTCTTGTCCACTTACAACCGTGTTGGATTGCCTTGCTTCCTTATCCGAGTCTGGACTCTGGTATTCTTCTGTCAAAGTTCATTTAGCAGCCATTTTGGCCTTTCATGAACCTCTGGATGGTAGATCGCTTTACCAGCATCACTTATCCAAAATGTTTTTGAAGGGAATGCTTCATTTGAAGCCTCCTATCCGAAGACCCACACCTCCGTGGGATCTTAATTTCATTGTAGAAAAGCTGACTCTCGAACAATTCAAGCCTGCAGCCACCTGTGAACTTTGTTTTTTTTTTCTTGGAAAACATTATTCCTAGTAGCTATTACTTTCTCATGGCGTATCTCCGAGCTCCATGCCCTTATGTGTAAGGAACCCTGCATGATTTTCCATAAAGACTGGGTAGTACTCCGTACTAACCCCTCCTTTCTACCGAAAGTAGTATCTGAAAAGACCCTAAATCAATCCATGGAACTCCCGGTGTTTTTTCCGGGACATTCCAGTCAAGGCTAGCATCTCTTACATCTAATGGATGGTCACCGTATCTTATGATACTACACTAATCATACTAAAGACATCAGAAAGACATCTCAGTTATTTGTCACCTTTACCTCTGGCAGAGAGTGACTTCCCATTGCTACAAGGACTCTGTCCTCATGGTTAGCAGACTGTATTACATTTTGCTACAAAAAGTACAACAAAGCTCTTCCTGGTCCAGTCCAAGCCCATTCCACAAGAGCCATGGCCACTACCGCAGCCTGCTTGAAGGACGCTTCCATTGCAGACATATGTAATGCGGCCACTTGGTCCACCATTCACACTTTCACTCACCACTACAATTTGGATGTGGTTTCGAGACATAGGACAGCCTTTGGCTAGCACCGGACAGCCTTTGGCCTTGCAGTCCTACAAGGTCTCATCATAATCGTCCACCCTTCTGGACAGACTGCTGAGGAATCTCCCAGAAGAAATGACTTACTGCATGAGACCATTCTATAGAAGATAGTATAGTTACATAAGACCTTACCATAACAGTAGATCTTCAAGGAATGTTTCTTGCAGTAAGTATAATCCCTCCCTCCTACCCCCTCCTTCTCTGACTGAGACAAATTCTGTATGCATCACAGAAGTAGGAGTGGGCTCCTTGGATCCTCGGTTTCACCTCGGATCACTCATTTGCAAGCTGAATCCGGCGGTGGAACAAGGATTCCAAGGACCACCCACACTTATGTAGGAAGCAGGATGTGATGTCATGTGTGGGTGGTCCCTGCTGAAAGCTGCTAGAAGAAGCTGACGTGCCACAGCGACCTCTGCTGGATACTCCCAGAAGTAATGACTTACCGCAAGAGACATTCCTTGAAGATCTACTGTTATGGTAAGGTCTTCCATGACTGTACTTTCTAGGAGTGGTATATGTTGTTCATCCACACGAACTCACCCGACCTCCCCAGCTTCGATGCACAACACTCTGCTTCCAGCGGGCAAGTTCTGGCGTCATGACACATTTATAAGGTAGAAAAAGAATTGGGCAGACAGGACGGGCCTTGCGGTCCTCATCTGCCGTCAACTTCTATGTTTCTATGTCATGGGGCGGAGCCGAGGATATGCCACCCAGGTGGGTGGGAGGAGCCAGCTTTAAGACCTTCTGGCAGGATTTAAAGGGGAAAGGGACATGCCAACAAGTGTAGATGAACCAACATATACCACTCCTAGAACTTCTGTTACAGGCGAGTAACCTGTTTTTGCCTCAGCCAGTACCTTAGAAATAATTTAAATCACAGCCACAACTGTTGAGTAAATAAATAGCTCTTTAGTTAACAGGTCAAAAGTTGCATTACAGGACATATATGTTTAACACAAGAGAATGGCACTGTTACAGGAAAAGTAAACAAATGTTTTTGAATAACAGGTGACAAAAAAATAAGGCTATCAACTAAGATATGCTGCTATTATTCTTACCCTTCACTATCCATAAAGAGAAACTGGACCCTATGCTGTCTGCCAGCTCTCACGGACAAGCTAGAAGAGTAAGCTCCAAGCCTGACCTCTTGGATGTAACTTCCCCAGCAACTCCAAGAGCAACTACTCTATAACTGTCTTTCAGCATCTTATATTCTCTCTTGAGAATAGGTGATTCTAGGAGCGTGGATATGTTGTTCATCCACACTCATTGGCATGTCCCCTTCCACTTTAAGTTGGACCAGAAGTCTTCAGGCTGGCTCTTCCCACATACCCGGGTGGTATATACCTCGGCTCTGCCCCATGACGCCAGATCTTCCTTTCTGCTGGAAGATTCAGGTTGCCTCCCTTGTGCTCTCGCATCTTGTAGGCTCTGGCTTTCAAACCTTCAGTTGTTCAAAAAATTCGTATTGTTCGCGTTAGTGATCGCAAGTATGTTGCTTCGATCATGGAAGACAGGTCTTCCCCAGATTTTGTCAGTGCCCTTGCAGCCAGAAAATCTCAGGACCGATCCCCACACCGCGGTCTGCTTGTTGCCTCGGTGTCGACTCATGACACCTCAAAGTGCGATATGTGTCTCGCCTTTCACCCCAACGTCCTTGACGACCGTCTCGCATGCCTGAAACTGGAGAGACCGGAGAAGAGGAACCCTCCTGTGAAATCCAGGGAGTCTCGGTGGGTGGTTTCCATGGCTGCAGGATCCGCCGAGCAATTGGAACGCATGCAGGCATTCAAGGAGGAAGCGGCTTATGCTGCAGAGACTTCTCAGAGCTTCTTCGTTCTGCTCAACCTGGGCTCCACCTTCTCGAGTTCCTTCCAAGAGTTGTGCCAGTTTCTCCCGACCAAGGGAGAGGCGCCTGTGGGCTCGCACTCCTCTCGATCCCGTAAGCAGGAGAAGGATCCGGGATTGTCTTCGTCTCGACGGAGACGTTCTTGGGAGCGGGAGAGATCCCCATCCCAGGAACATGCGGTCTCTACCTCAGTTGAGATCACTTCTTTGGCTGCTGGCTTTTCGGCCTTGCCGTCAGATCAGTCGACCGAGTTGTCAATTGATGATGTTGAGATCGTGATCGACCCTATCAATCCGATTTCGCCGACTCCGGTCGACTAATCTCTCGATCAAACCCCTACTCTGGTCTTCCAGATGTTGAGACCCAGCCTGCTGAGACTTCTATCGAAGAAGTGGTTCCTGATCCTGGGAATTCACTGGTCCCACCGGTGTCTCCCGAGCGACCGAGTCGGCCTGTCTGATCTCGATCAAGGTCTCTGACCCCCTCGACCGACAGGCTGAGGAAGAGTCATAAGCGCTCTAAAAAGAGGCGATGCCATCGGTCGTCCTCGTCCTCCTCGGATGAGGAGAGGCTGCGGCGGAAACTCCATCGGCGCTACGAGGACCTCATGTGGCAAAAGCTAATTTTGACCGGGCACAAGCCGAGTCCGGACTCTACCCCAGCCATTACTTGGCTTTCACCTCCTAGGCCGAAGCCAACTCCTTTGGAGCCAAATAAATCACTTCCTCCTCCCGTGGAGCCAGCAAAACCACCAGTTCGGCCAAAAACGGTCTTTCCACCGATTGTGGTGGAACCACCACCCAAATAGCCTGTGGGAGGGGCTTCTTACAAGGAAGATAGACCAGACACTGGGCTTCCCTTGCAGTTGTCGGTCACAGTCACTCCAGACCGCCCTTGGTGGGTCGAAGGTGACCTGGACGGTCGGCCATTATACCTGGATTCCTTGGATTTGGACGTCACCGGCTTACAGTCTCATCCAGGGGATGACGAATCAACCATTGGCTTAGAGACGGAGGAAGGTCCCTCGTCTTTCCAAGGGATTCTTCGCCTCATCTCTGAATCTACAGGGATACCCCTGGAGCCCATCCAGAAAAAGGTGGAGTACCCTCTTACGGACATCCTTAAGAGAGGGGATACCCCGATGGAGGCCTTTCCTGTGGCCGAAGCTATAGTTGGCCTGGCCCTAGAACTTTGACAGTGTCCTGCCTCTTGTCCATCCCCGTTTGTCCGCATGGCCTGCAAGTATGCGGTGCCCATGGGGTCCCTTGTGGGGTTCACAGAGCACCCTTCAGCCGAGAGCCTGGTGACCGCCTCTATGTTCAGGCATACTGGCAGTTCTGCCAACACTGACCGACCTCCTGATAAAAAGTCCAAGCTTTTGGACCATTCAGCCAGGAAGGTCTATGCGGCTTCCTCCTTGGGCTTTCGTCCAGCAAGTTTGGCCATCATCATGGCACATTTCTCTCATGCCCTTTTAGGGTGGCCGGATGAAGTTCTCCCACACCTCCCCGTGGACATGCAGACCACAGATTGGGGATTATTGTGCTCGCTGGATGGCCGCCGCAGTTGCTTCTCATCGCAGGGCTTGGCTGAGGGTTTCCTCCTTTCCGGCGGATACCCAGCATAAACTAGCTGACGTGCCCTTCCTTGGGACCGACTTGTTCAGCCCAGGAGTGACCGGTCACCTTCAGCGCATTGAGCAGTCCAGTGCCACCTTGAACGTCACTTCTGCCAAGAGTTCTTCGGGCAAGAACCAACAGAAGAAAAAGAAGAAGCCCTTTCGGCATTCTTTCCCTGCGGCTCAGCAGTCCTCCTTTCAGAGTGGACAACAGCAACAGCAGCAGGCTCAGGCTTGGCACCTCCGGCCCAAGCCTGGACCCCAACAGGCCCATAAAGGAGGCCGAGGTTCAGGTCCTGGAGCTTCTTCTTCCAGGCCTGCTCAGTGATGGGGCGGGGGCTGTCAACCCCTCTCCCATCACCTCAGCTCTGGGTCCTCCCGTTGGGGGCCAGCTCCGCCACTTCCTTTCTGCCTGGTTCGTTGTCACTTCAGACATGTGAGTCCTCGAAGTGGTCGGTTGGGGACTGCCTCTGGAATTCGAGCAGTACCCCCCAAGCCGAACCCGCGCCCCTCGGGAGGAAAGAGTATCCACTCAGACCCAGTCGGCTCTCCGAGACGACATTGCTCAGCTCCTCCTCAAGGAGGCAGTCGCTCCAGTGGCGGATCTTCCAGCAGACCCAGGCTTTGTCTTCAGGTACTTCCCGGTGCCCAAGTGGACGGGGGGGCTGGTGCCCCATTCTAGATCTGCATGACCTGAATCAATATCTCATGTCACGCACCTTTCAGGGTCACTCTGTCCCAGATCATAGCATCCTTGGAGCGAAACATGTAGTCCTTTTCACTGGATCTGCAGGACGCGTTCTTTCATGTCCCAATCCGTCCATCCCATCAGAGGTTCCTCCACTTCAGGGTCGTAAGGACCTTGTACGAGTTCTGAGCCATGCCATTTGGCCTGTCATCGGCCCCACAGGTCTTCACCAAATGCATTGCTGTGGTGGCAGCCCATCTCAGGCGTCTGGGGGGGGGAGGGGAATCAGGATTTATCCTTACCTCGACGATTGGCTCCTAGCAGGTTCCACCCAACAGGAGGTGGAGAGTCCAGGGACCTGGCCCTCCAGATCTGCTCTGAACTCGGCCTCCTGATCAGTGAGCCAAGTTGGAACTCGTGCCTTCTCAGGTGATGGGCTTCATTGGGGCAGAGCTCGACTCTCGCCAAGCCAGAGCTCAGCTCCCAGCGGACAGGGCAGAGGTTCTCTTCCCCTTTGCCCAATCATTTCTGGTTGGGCAATTGTGCCCTGCCCAGGACTTTCTGCACCTTCTGGGTTACATGGCGGCATGCACCTCAGTGGTCCATTGGGCCCGGTTGCATATGCGTCCCCTCCAATGGGAGCTGGCCGCCCAGTGGACTCAGCGCCACGGTCATTTTAACCAGCTGATCACTATAACCCTGAAGATGTGGGATGCTCTCCAATGGTGGACCGCCCCAGACCAGTTGCAGGAAGGGATCCCATTTGTCTTCCCTGAGCCGATGGTTGTCCTCATGACCGATGCTTCTCTCATGGACTGGGGAGTCCACATGGGGGGCAGAAGGGCCCATGGGCTCTGGACCCCAGAGGAGTCCCGATCCCACATCAACCTGTTGCAGCTCAGAGCAGTCAGACTGACACTGTCCGCTTTCGCTCCTCAGCTCCGGGGTCAAGTGGTTCAAGTCCAGACGGACAATACCACGACCATGTACTATCTCAACAAACTGGGCAGCATGCACTCCCGTTTGCTGTGCAAGGAGGCGCACTGCATCTGGACCCTTGTGAGCCGGTTGGAGGCATATCTCCTAGCCATCCATGTGGCAGGAGCCTCAAACCATCTGGCGGATGCTCTCAGCTGCTTCGGCCAGACATCCCATGCGTGATCTCTCCATCCAGAGGTAGCTTACAGCCTGTCCTCCCATTGGGGCAAACCGATGGTGACCTGTTTGCCTCCAGGGAAGACACCAAGCTGAGGCTGTTTCATGCCTGCCCTCCTCAGCAGGGCTTGCTGCAGGGGAATGCCTTCTCGAGGCTGTGGACCCCAGGACTCCTCTATGCCTTCCCTCCATTTCCCTTGATCCACAAAGTGCTCCTCAAGGTGAGGAGGGACAAGGTGAAGGTGATCCTGGTAGCCCCAGACTGGCCGTGCCAGTTCTGGTATCCAGATCTCCTCAGCCTCAGTTGCAGGCACCCGGAACAGCTTTGCACATGCCCAGACCTGATCTCCCTCAATCAGGGGAAGATATTCCATCCGGACCTTCAATCCCTGCACCTCACAGTCTGGTACCTGAGCGGCTAGAGTTCCAGACTTTGGGTCTTTCCGAATATGTCTACACTGTGGTGGAGGCATCCAGAAAGGAATCGACCAGGAAATGTTATGCCTTCAAATGGAAAAGGTTTTCCATTTGGTGTCAGGGCAAGGGTCTTGACCCTTTGTCCTGTCCAGTGGCTAACAATCTCGACTACCTTTGGTCTCTCTCCAAAGGGGGTCTACGGTCAACACCCCTTAGGGTGCACCTGTCAGCCATCTCTGTTTACCGGGTGCGGGCTGGTCAGCCAATGTTGGCACAGGAGACAGTGGTCAGGCACTTTTTCAAAGGCCTGGATCACGTATCCCCTCCGGTACGTGAACATTCACCTCTGTGGGATCTACTGCTGGTTTTGGCAAAGCTCATAGGCAAGCCATTCAAACCCATGCACAAGTGTGAGCTGTCACACTTGTTGTGGAAGACGGCCTTCCTGGTGGCTATCACGTCTTCCAGAAGGACAGGGGAGCTCCAGGCGCTTTTGGTGGACTCCCCTTATCTGGTCTTTCACAGGGAAAAAGTTGTCTTGTGCCCCCAACCTGAAATTCCTTCCGAAGGTGGTGCCAGAGTTTCACCTTAACCAGGTGTTAACTCTGCCGGTATACTACCCTAACTACACCTCGGAGGCTGAGTACAGGCTCCATACTTTGGACCTGAGATGTGCTCTCTTGTATTATAAGGAGAGGACGGCGGAAATTCGGGGAGAGGTTCGCCAGCTGTTTGTCACCTACGCTGAAGCCGCTTCTGGCAGACCTGCAGCCAAAGGGACCATTGCAAGGTGGATTACATCATGCATAGGTCTGTGCTATGAGTTGGCGGACATGAAGCCTCCCAGAGGGATAAGAGCTCATTCTACCCACCATACCGCTGCATCAGTGGCTGCTTCCTGGGACATCCCTATCCAGGAAATCTGTTGGGCAGCTACCTGGAAGTCAACAAACACCTTCTTCACCCACTACCACATCGATCTTGAGTCACGCCGGGATGCTGGTTTTGGGACTTCAGTTCTTCAATCTCTGTTTCCTAAGTAGGGGGTGCGCACCTTACCTCCCTTCTCCCTGAGAACTGCTAGGAGTCTGCCAAACAGTGTGGATGAACAACATATTCACGCTCCTAGAAGAACAGGTTACTTACCTATAACAGTAGTTCTAGGAGTGGTATATGTTGTTCATCCGCATGGACCCACCTGACCTCCCTGGCTGTGGACGCACAGCACCTGGCTTCCAGCGGGCTAAGATCTGGCATCATGGGGCGGAGCCGAGGTATATACCACCCGGGTGGGTGGGAGGAGCCAGCTTGAAGACTTCCGGCAGATTTAAAGGGGAAAAGGACAGTGCCAAACAGCGTGGATGAACAACATATACCACTCCTAGATCTACTGTTACAGGTGACTAATCTGTTCTTACTTAACAGAAGGTCAAAAGTTGCATTACAGGATATATATGTTTAACACAAGAAAATGACACTGTTATAAGAAAAGTAAACAAATGTTTTTGAATAATAGATGACAGAAAGAAGGCTGTTAGCCAAGGTATACTATTATTATGCGTACCCTTCCCTATCCATAAAGAGAAACTGGGCCCTATGCTATCTGTCAGCTCCCATGGACATAGCTAGAAGAGTAGGGTCCAAGCTTGACTTCTCAGATGCAACTTCCCCAGCAACTCTAAGAGCAACTACTCTATAACTGTCTTTCAGCATCTTATATTCTCTCTTGAGAATAGGTGATTCTTGTTCCCCCGTTGAATGCGCCAACCATTTACCATGTATGTATTTAATTGTTCCAATCAGATTGAACACCTGTCGCTCTTCTCTAGATGCTGGTGGACAGTGGAATCTCTGTGTGTGTGTGTGTGTGTGTGTTTTTTTTTTTTTAAGACTGCTAAAAAATACCAGTCGAAAATGTAAGCCATTAACTCCTTCCTTCCCATTTCTGTCACGGTGGGCACTTGCCTGTTATAAGGTCCGCATGGCTGGATTTCAGGGAGAGGTTCACCAGCTGTTTGTCACCTACGCTGAAGCTGCACTTGGCAGACTAGCAGCTAAGCTGATGATTGGCAGGTGGATGATCTCCTGCATCGACCTTTGCTATGGGTTGTCAGGTAGGAAGCCTCCCATAGGGTTTAGGGCTCATTCCATCAGACATACTGCTACCTCGGTGGCTGCTTTCAGGGACGTCCCAGTCGAGGGGATCTGCAGGGCTGCTACCTGGAAGTTAACACACACCTTCATCTCCCATTACCACATCGACCTTGAGTCACGCCGGGATGCTGGTTTGGGGGCCTCAGTTTTCCAGTCTCTGTTCCCTAAATAGGGGGAGTGCACCTTGCTTCCTCTTCCTGGAGAACTGCTAGGAGTCTGCCAGAATTGTGGATAGTATACCATATCCATGCCCCTAGAAAAACAAGTTACTCACCTGTAACTGTAGATCTTTGTCGGGGTTATCCCAGTCATCAGGTTCCACAGATGGAACTTCACCATTGGTGAAGCAGGATCCACATGGAAGATTTTCAGTGGTACAGTTGGGGCCGCCCATGTGTTCTGCCAACTCAAACCAGGCAGCTATTTTACTCACTCACACTCACATACACACAATAACAATACAATAAGTACAGCAAGCCAAAGCTTTATTATAACAAAATATAATACAAAAGGTTATACATCACCGATTCAATAAAGCATCATCCAAGCCCTCTTCCAATGGCTGGGAAGCCCCCTTGTCAGCCTGGCTAGGAGTCTCTCGAACCGAACTGGCCCCACAGTGATGCGTCCACCCTGCAGGAGAGGCTTCAAACCAGGCATCTGGAAAGTCCCATTTTATATGTTTTATCTGGTATTTAAAAATGCTAAACCATCATGTCCTAAGCACTGGCCAGGTGCCCAGAACATCACGAGTTCAGCATGACAAACACCACTTATTCTCATAATAAATAGTTGGCATTCGTTAGATCATCATGCCCTAAGCACTGGCCAGGTGTCCAGACCATCATGAGCCAAACAATGCCAGAGATTCTCACAACATCTTGTATGCGACCTTCAAGTCAGCAAAATACACTGTCTGAAGCAAAACATAATAATGAGGCTATCTAAAGAGCAAAACACCAATTAAATGAAGCAGCATGTAAAATGGAGTCACACAATACAAAATGGAGTATGAAATGACATACATTACATGAAATAGCATACAAAATGGAGTAACAATAATCAACATATTATACTATCACTACATCATGCCATCGCCCTGCTCTCTCATCAGTTGTTTCCCACCGTTGACGTGTTCGCATGGAAGCTCCGATGCAGTTTTGCACCATTTTCGCCTATGGCTTTTTCTTACTTATTACTTTTAGAATCTCTTTTTTTTTTTTATAAGATATTAATTTATTTTATGTCGAGAGTTAATCCTTTGACCCTTCTTCTTCGTTTGCTGCGACTGTGGAAAGAAGATTGCCTCCACAGACTCTCTCTCTCTGTCTGTTGTCTTGGACCTAACCACGAAGTCTCTGACTGTGAGCTCTGCCAGAAGTTTAATCAAACAACTCACAGGCAGCGCAAAAAGGCTTTAAAAAATTTCCTAATGGAGCAACATGTAGCCAGTTCTGGGCAAGGGTCCTCCAGGGTCCCAGCCTCTCATCCTCCGGCAGGATCGTCAAGCTCCCAGGTTTCTAAGGCCCAAGACAAGTCCTTGGGGTGGGGTGGGTGGGGAGTCATGAAAGGTCCAAGATCGGGACTGCTCCCACCGGTGGTGGTCTCGTTCCCCGATGGCCTCTCCTCCTTCATCTGTTGGTTCTCGTTGGCTGTGGTTGCACCGAGATATAAAGTCGCTGTCCAGGTCTCTGTGCCCTCCAGACCCACACTGACAGCGCATCCACCCAATTCACAGGGTGGTCGGTCGTTGACCTTTGGGTCATATGCCCACCTGTCATCGGAGGCCCTCCTGTCCAGGCCTGACCCCTCTTCAACCCTGGCTACAAGCTCTTCAGGTCCGCAGGTCTCTTCAGGCGGGTCGTTGATCCCTGCACCGTTGACCCCCCCCCCCCCGACGCAGCCTTCCATGGTTGTGGAATCACAGAACACAATGCTCACATATCGAGCGGGTGCTGGAAAAATAAATGAAAAGCAAGTAAGCAGAAAAAAAAAAAAGAAAACAGCACTCCAGACTCAAAAAAAATTCAGAAAGAGTAATTATTATTTTTTTAAATTGCTTTATTTACTGTACTTTTTGCCCCCACGACACTCACCCATCTGTCCGTTCCTGCCCCAGTCCTGCTTCACCAATGACTGCCATCTGCCGCAGGTATCACCTGGCTTACCCCCTCAGGGCGGGGCCACAGCCTCACGACTCACCCTTCTACGATGGGTAAGGTGTCCGTTCCTACCTATATTGCCTCCCTGGCTTCCCCCCCAGGGCGGGGTTCGGGGCTACTAGTGAGGGCTGTGGAACCAGTATTTAATCTGTGGCAGCGCAGCGAGGAATGATGAGGACCTGGGAGCAGGGAGGCATCATCCAGAGCACCCCAAAGAGATTTTCTTGTTTTTCTGGGAGGTGGGGACATGCAGTGACGTCCGGCGTCTGCCCCGCCTCCTGAAGCATACTGACGCTGGTTGCTGAGGTGCTCCTGGCCTCCGCATAGGGGGTCCCTAATGCACCCCCCTCCGGAAAAGGAGAGCAGTCCACGGATGCCCAGCCTCTCCTCTGGCCGCCCTCTGATGACCCGGGTCCGTTCCCGAACCTGGGTCGCCAGCATCGCAAGCGGAAATCCAACCACTACGCCGACAGGCTGGCTAGAGAGAGAGAGAGTAATTATGATACCGAAGCAAATTTACTTATTTGCATTATTTATTTTAGTGACAAAAGCACAAAACACAGTGAAATCAGTGTAGAAAAAATATGCTTTTTAAATCCCTTTTATTTTTTTAATTTAAAGCACTCACAGGGTTTGTATTTACCTCTCTCTCTCTCTCTCAGTCAGCAGTGTGACGTTATTTGGAAGGGAAATGCTCCCTAATAATTAGGCTTGTTTTTCACAAGCTGGATCCCAGTTATGCCACACTAATGAGAGCTGGCAGAGACAGAGGTTTTCCACACGCTGTGATGGGGTCTTTCTTAGTGTGTTACAGTTGGTTTATTGAAATAGCCTGTTGACATTTAAGGGTTTTGTCACTAATTTATGTGATGCACCTGGTTGGAGAGGATCCAAAAATCATATTGAAATTCTTTGTTGGTCACGCCTCCTGAGGAAGGGGTTCTTACCCCAAGGCGCAGTGGCTTGAAGCGTGTGTGGGAGCTTTAAATGTTTTCTACACTGTGATTTCAACGTGTTTTGTGTTTTTGTCACTAAAATGAATAATGTAAGTAACAGAATTTGCTTCAGTATCATAATTACTTTCTCTCTCTGAATTTTTTCTTAGTCTGGAGTGCTGTTTTTTTATTTTATTATATTTTTTTTTTTTTTTGCTTACTTGCTTTCCATTGTCGTCAACCTGAACAAAATCCTCCCCAAGTTTATGTTGGTGATTGTTCATCAATTGGGCGCATATTGGCCCACATTACCGGTGCTGTTGGCTGCGAGAAGCTCTCCCCAAGCCTTTGTCAAGTGACTATGGTGTCGGACCTGGACATAGAAGAGGTCAAAGTCAAGGAGGAGTACCATCCTGACCTCATTCTTACTGATGAGGAGGAGGTGGTCTTCATCTCAAACAGGTCCACAGCCTCCTCTGTGAGTGAGAATTCTGTTAAGCACACTCCTAAGTCTGCTCCTGAGGACCCCACAGTTTTCAGTGTGATGAAACAATTGTCCTCAGCCATGGGTTTCCACACTGAGGAGGAAGATGTCACCAGAAAGGATCTGGTGGACATTCTGGAGATCCCAAAGTCTCCTTCAAAAATCATTCCTCCTATTTTGCCTGCCTTGAGGAATGCTGCTACTGCAGCCTGGCACAGGCTAGACATGGAGCCAGCTATACCCTGCAGGGCGGATCAGCTTTACCATGCCCCTCCCAAGGGTTTCCCTACTATGCTGCCCAGCCAGAACCCGACTCTGTGGCCATTAAGGCAGCTTATGACAGGTCTAAGGCACCTAAGCACCTTAACGCTCGTCCCCCTGACAAAGAGTCTCGTAGAATTAACCTTTGGGGAAAGAGGGTTTATGCCTCCTCTACTTTTGGGCTGAGGATTGCCAGTTACCTGTCTCATATGATGAAATACCAGAACTCCAGCTGGAAGAAGGGCAAGGCTGCCACTCAAGCCCTCCCAGATGGCACACACAAGTAGGAGCTTCTCAAGTGCTGGCAGACTGCTGAGGATGTTAGGAAGTGCCTTTTCAGGGCCCTCTATGATATCTCTGACACTGTTGCCAGGGCTTCTGCCACTGACATCTGCCTACGTAGACACTCTGAGGATCTCTGGCTTTGCTGCTGGTGTTCAGCAGAAAGTGCTTAATGCCCCTTTCAGTGGCACTAAACTCTTTGGGCCTAATGTCCAGGACATCATTGATGATTTGCAGGCATCTGGCAGGGCTATTAAATCTGTCCACTTCCTCTGCCATATGCAGCCTAAGGGTAGACAGTGCCCTCCCTTTCGCAAGGCATCCAGTAGACCCGTTGCAACCTCTCGGCCTCAAGGCAAACAAAGAGCCTCCACTGCCTTGCCTGCCCCCTGCAGTGCAGGAGCTGCAGTCAAGCGTCCAAGAAGTGATGAATCAGCCCCAGCGGCTTGATCTGGCTGTGCTTTACTCCTTGCCAGACCCCCTCCTCTTCTGGTCCCTAACCAAGGGATGATGGTTGGAGGTTGGTTCTTCCTCCATCTAAATTAGTGCAGTATCAGTGGCTCAGCAGGTTGCACACCCGCCTCTGAGGCTGGAAGATCAGAAGGTTCTAGCCCCACATCAGGCACTTGGGTTAAATCCCAATACTGACACTGTATTGCAGCATGAAGGGGTGTTGGACTCCTGAGGTGCCATTTCTCAGATGAGACGTTAAACCGAGGTCCCGTCTGCCTGTTCTGATGGTTGTTCAGGTGGACGTTAAAGATCCCATGGCACTTCTCGAAAAGAGTAGGGAAATTTCCCCGGTGTCCTTGCCAAATTTCCCCCATTCACTAAACAAATACCACCAACAGCTTAATCTAGTTCAATGTCAGTTGGTTACCATCTGTATCCCCCGGCCGCCCTAAAAAGGGACTTCTAGTCTCAGTGGGCATACCGGGTTAAGAAAATTCAATAAATAAATGGAGAACCATAACATTGGATGCCTGGTTATTGCAAATCATAGAAAGAGGTCACACGCTGGAGCTCCTCAGCATCCTTCACAACCCCCGGCTCACTGGTCTGTTCTCCGGGAGGAGGTACAGTCCTTTCTATTCAAGCAGGCCATGGAGCCAGTACACAGGTGCCAGAGATACAGGATTTTATTCCAGCTTTTTCCTGGTGCCCAAGACCGGAGATCTCGGGGCCCATTTTGGATCTAAAGGACCTCAGTCTGTACATCTAGTACTGAAAATTCCAGATGGTAACTGTCAGGCCTGATGCCTCTTCCCAAAACAGGTTAATGGCTCTGTTCTCTGGACATGCAGGATGCCTACCTACATATTTTGGTCCCCCCCCCAGCAGGAGGTTTCTCCATTTTCTGTTTCAGAGTGAGCATTACCAATTCAAGGTGCTGCCCTTTGGCTTGTCCTCTGCGCCATGGGTCTTTCCAAGCGCTTATCAGCAGTAGCCGCAGCCCTTAGAAAAGAGGAACTGTACGTGTTCCCTTACCTGGATGATTGACTCCTAAAGGCCCCATCCAGGTAGCAGCTTCTGAGGACTCTGGAGAGAACTCTGCAGCTGTTCCTCTCCTTGGGCATTGCCGTCAACCTGCCCAAGTTGGTTCTGGTGCCGTCCTAAAGACTGCAATACACAGTGGCGGTTCTAGACACAACTCGGGGTAAGGCTTTCCTGCCTCAGAACAGGGCAGATGTGCTTTATAGCCCAGGCTCAGGACATGGACCAGAGCTGTTTTATTCTTGCCAGGGTGTATCTGAGACTGTTGGGTCTAATGGCAGCTGCCATTCCCACCGTTCCACTGGCCAGACTCCATGTACGCATCCTCCAAGTGGGATGCAATGGGACCAACGCACGAATGAGTTAGATCAGTTGGTACTGGTCTCCTTCCCAGTCTGCAGAGTGCTTCAGTGGTGGATAGACCCCCTTGAACTTTCTGCAAGGAGTCCCATTCCAGAGCTCTTCTGCACAACAGATCCTCACCACGGATGTGTATGGTTCAGGCTGGGGTGCTGTACGTCTTGCCGGCTTTTCAGAACCACCTTGCTCTGGGTCAGCTACTGGTGCAGTCAGACAACCTCAGTGTAGTGTAGTGTATTACATCAGCAAATGGGGGGGGGGACACATTCGTACCTGCTGTGCAGGGAGGCCACGAGATTGTGATATTGGGCATCAGATCACGGGTCTGACACTCTGGGTAGTCCACGTCCCAGGCATGCTAAAGACTCTGATGGCACAGCCTTAGCCAGACTCAGTCCAGCATGTATGAGTGGGAGCTTCTCTTATCCATGGTAGAAGTGTTGTTCGACAGATGGGGTCATCCGAAGTTGGACCTTTTTGCGTCCCCACTCAATGCAAAACTGCCCAGTTTTTGCTTGCTTGATCCAGGGCCTAGAGTTTTCTGGCCAGACGCATTGTTCCTCTCCTGGAGCGGGAGGTTTCTTTATGCTTTTTCTCCATTCCTTCTGATTCAGAGGGTGCTAATCAAATTGCATATGGAGGGGGTCAGCCTGATTCTGGTAGTCCCATTCTTGCCCCGCCAGATATGATTTCCCCTGCTACAGCAGCTGGTAGAGGAACCTTCAGTTCCACTTCCCCTTTGCAGGAACATGCTGACCCAGGCTCAGGGGACCCTGGTCCATCCAAACCTCAGGTTCCTCCATCTGCATGCTTGGCTGCTGAGGACATAGCCATCACCAGGTTTGGAGTCTCCAACAGAGTGGCAGAGGTCCTGGTGGCTGCCTGGAAGCCTTCCACTTGAGCCATGTATACCATGTAGTGGAAGCAGTTTGCCATCTGGGCTGCCAAACATAGTTTGGACCCTTTCACCTGTACAGTGAGCCACATCCTGGACTACTTGATCTCTCTGTCTGACTCAGGTCTCCAGTACTCCTCCCTCAAGGTGCACCTTTCGACTATTTCGGCCTTTCATGAGCCCGTGGGTGACTGTACGATAGCTCAGCTGGATGTGTCCCGTACCTTTTTATGGGACATCCTGCATCTGAAACCCCCAATCCGTTCTCCTGTCCTGGCTTGGGATATGAATTTTGTTTTGGTAAAATTGATCCAGTCTCCTTTTGAGCCAGCCGCAACTTGTGAGCTATGCTTTCTCTCTAGGAAAGCATTATTTTTAGTTGCTGTAACTTCTGCTTGAAGAATTTCAGAGCTTTAGGCCCTCTGGTTTGAGGAGCGTTATTTGATTTTTCACAAAGACAGGTGTCTTTGTGCACAAATCCTAAATTTGTCCCAAAGGTGGTCTCTGAGTTTAGACTCAGCCAATCTATCCATCCTCCTATTTACTGTCCCGAGCGTGCTAATCTAGGGAAAGCACTGCTCCATATGTTTGATGTGCGCAGAACTCTGAAGTACTACCTGTGCTGCATCAAGGAATGTAGAAAGTCGAAGCAGTTGTTTGTTTCCTTCGCCCCAGGTAGAGAGGACATTTCGGTTTCTAAGCAATGTTTATCCAAATGGTTGGTAAATTGCATTGTGTTCTGCTGCAAAAAGTACAGCAAAGAATTGCTTGGAGTGGTTCAAGCTCATTCCACAAGCGGCATGGCTACCTCTTGTGGCTTGTTTCCGAGAGGTCCCAGTCACTGACATCTATGCAGCTGCCACCTGTGGTACTGTCCATACTTTCACCAAGCACCACAAAAATGGACACTGCCTCTAGAGCCCATGCAGGTTTTGGCAGGGCTGTGCTTCAGGGCCTCCTGTCTTAAAGTTTATGGTTGTCCTTCCTACCAGACTGTCTGTTTGCACCTGTAACTGCTTGGGACTCATTCCTACGTTGTGACCTGATGACTGAGATAACCCTGATGAAGATGGATCAGTTAAGTAAGAATTTACCATAACAGTAGATCTTCGAGGGGATGTCAATCATCAGGTCTGCTTTCCCTCCCACCATCCTCCTTCTTGGGGCCCCTTTCTGGAACTGGCTAACTAGTTTATCCAGCCTTTCATATAGGCCTGGGCACCGCTCTCTCCTCGGTTCCCCATGGCTAGAGCTATGCTCCCTTTGTCTCCGGGAGAAAGAACTGAAGAGGGAGCAGGGCTGCTCGTGACTTTATAGGGTTGGTGACGTCGACAGATGTTGACAGCGTGGACGGCCCCAGTTGTACTGCTGAAAATCTTCCTTGTGGATCCTGCTTCACTGACGGTGAAGTTCCTACCGTGTGACCTGTTGACTTTCTAGTAGTGGTATATGGTGTACATCCACACAACCCACCCAACCTCCCATGGCAAGTGGCACACTCGTGTTGCTTTTAGTGGGTAAGATCTGACGTCTTGGGGTGGTGCAGAGGAGGATACCACCTGGGTAGGGGGAGCCAGCTTGAAGACCTTCCAGAAATTCTTAAAGGGGAACGGAATTCTGCCAGAAGTGTGGATGTTCGCCATATACCACTCTTAGAACTACAGTTACAGGTGAGTAACTTGTTTTTCTAGGGCATCAGTTGCATTAAAATGCACAGGGATTTAAACCCTCACCCCTTGATGTTCATTTGGCAGCTGTCTTTGTTTTCAAATCTACAGGGACAGAAAAATGTCTTGCAGCTCAACCTATATTCAAAAGGTTTTTCAAATGCTTAAACTGTCTGTACCCCTTGTAAGTGAACCAGTCCCACTGTGTGGTTTGAATTTAGTACTGTCAACTAATGAGTCCTCCTTTTGAACTGATGGCCTTACATCGGGTGAATCTCTTGGAGCAGGCCATCATAGGTAGAACTCCACCGTCTGGCACTAGGACCACACGGAAACTTTTCTAGCTAGCATTCTACCTAAGGGGGCTGGCAACCTCCCGACATATCGCGCTAATGTCAGCCACTCTGTATAGGTGGGTGGCCCCCCATGTCCTCCCCAGTTCTTTCCCGATGTCGACCTAGTCACGTTGAATCTGCAGGGAAACTGCTGCTGCTTCAGTCACCATTTTCGTGTCTTTGACTGTTTTATTTTTCATCTTAGTTTTCCCCAATCCTTAGATGTTTTTTCTTTTCTTTTATGTCGTCTTCTCCTTCTTGTTTGATGGAGCATCGCAGCAATTGTGCATGGGGCCAGCAAATTCCTAAGAAGGATGGCCACTCAGCTTGCCTTTTCTGCCTAAGCACTGACCATGACATAGAGTCTTGTGAGTTCTGCCAGAGGTTCAGTGCCGCCACCACCTGCTGCCATCAACGAACCTTCGAGAGGCACTTGCTCAAGCTGAAGGTCGCCTCAATGGAGCAGGAGCTGCAGGCACACTCTTTGCAGGCCACCCAGGCCCAGCCTCTGGCCGCTCAGGCCCAGTCTTTGGCCTCTGAGGCGCAATCCTTGGGTTCAGCTATGGTCCCACCCTGGAAAAAACCTTCATGGAAGCACAGACACTGGGACAAGGAAAAACATAGATCCTGGTCTTCGTCTTCCCGCTCGTTGTCTCTACATTCTTGCTCAGCCGCGTCTGGGTCCTCCTCCTTGGACATCGGTCCCACGTCCCCACCAACTCTTCCCCTCCACAGGACAAATGGTGGTTCCTCTTCCCACCACCATTTCTATCTCTAGTAGAGTGTGGGGCCAAGGATCCTCAAGCCCACCAAGCCCCCTCCTGCAGGCCGTCTCTTCATTGGGCATATAGCAGAGTGGCCCTGTCTGAGAATCCTACCACCGAGCGCGGGTGTAAGGACTCAAGGGCACCGTACGCACCCCCCATCACCCTCATCTCTGGCATTGATACCGTGGTAGGTCTGCACCCCATGTGGCGATTTGCTCCATGCCCTTGCTCTAACCGATGCAGGGCTCACCCTTTGCCGGCCCCGACGTCACCTGCTCCTCCACAGGACCTTCAACGCCCAGCACCGGATGGCAGATACTATCTGTACCCAGTGCCCTACACTGGCTACCCTGTGCCTATGCTGGGAGCTCCTCCAGGCTATCCCTATCTGCCTCCAGGCCCAACGTCGGTCACGGAAAACATTTGGGGATTGGTGTCCTCCCTTTGGGGGGTCTTGCATTCACAAGTACTGACGCCAGCCACACCATTTCCTCCAGGGATCTGCCGCAGTGCCCTACGTTGCCCACCCCAAATGCCATGAGGACTTTCTCCCCTTTACCCCACCCGACAAAGGGGATGAATACCACCCTGACCTGGCCTTCCAAGATTCAGGAGATGAGAGTGTCCCAGATGACGGGAAAGATGATTGGGGCTCCCCCTCTCACTCTTTGGGAGCCTCTGAAGGGGTCTCCACACACAAGGATATTTTTCAGTCCTCCCTGGACGACCACTCTTTTTCAGCAGTCTTGCGCCACATCCAGGCAGCGATGGGCTTTGGTCAGAGGAACAAGACCCGAAGCATAGGCGGCTGGCCATTTACCTGCGCAAGCCTGATGCCCCAGTGTTGGTAGTTCTCCTTCTGAGTGACGCGTTTGAAGATGTCATGATGGCGGCCTGGCGTTGTCCCCATCTCCTCCCAGCCATGATTCGCAAGGCAGACAGGCTTTATCATGCCCCTGAGGGCACCACCTTCTTGGTGGAGCAGGCACAGGCAGATTCAGTGGTCATTATTGCTACCCATGACCCTTCCAAACGGCCTAAACACCTTAGTTCTCTGCCCCACACAGGGAGTTCCACCATTTGGATTTGTTTTGGAAAAGAATGTTTCTAGGGACATGGATATGTTGTTCATCCACACTTATTGGCAGGTATCCTTGCCGCTTTAAATCTTGCCGGAAGGTCTTCAAGCTGGCTCCTCCCACCCACCCGGGTGGTAAAACTCTCAGCTCCGCCCCATGATGCCAGATCTTCCTTAATGCTTGGAAGCTCAGGTTCCCTCCTTAACGCTCTGCGTATAAGACTGGTTCCTAATTCTTCGGTTTACCCACAATTACTTTTAAGTTTTCAAGACGCCAGTCTTATTTTCCCTGCGTGGCTGCGATGGACGGACAAATCGACTCGGTTTCCGGAGGTGCCCATGCGAACCCAGAAGATGTCTCAGACGGATCCGCCTCACGTGTGTCCTACTGCTTGGGCCTTAGGCACGACCTGCAGGCTTGCGACCTGTGCTCTTCTTTTGATCGTACATCCTGGAAGACCGTGCCGCCCGTCTACAACTTGGGCGACCCAAAAACATTATCCTCCGGTAAAGCTCGAAGGAGGCCCGGTTGTGTTTCATGCGGCGCGCTCGGCAGAACAGCTTGAGCAGATGTTCGCTCTCAAGGAGGAGAGCAGGCGCAGGCCGCATCTGCCTTCCTCGCGGCGTGCATGTATCCCGCTCTCCCTGGGATCCTCCTATTCGGCTTCTTTTAAGAAGCTCTGTCTGTCCCTCTCCACTAAGGGAGAGGGACCAACATCTTCAGGACCTTCCTCTCGGTCCAAGAAGAAGGGCCACAAAGGTAAGTCCCTCCGTCGACGCTCTTGGGAGCGGGAGAGGTCCCTCTCACTGAGTAGTCACCCATCGACTTCGGTCGATCCTTCGGCTTCGGCCACTGGCTTCACGGTGTCCCCGTCAGGTCAGTTGACCGAGACTCCCGACGACGTAGTCGAGATTTTTCTCGACCTGCTGGACGGGCTGTCAACCGTGAAGCCGAAAACCCTCACTCCCCGGTTCCCCCGGCGGTGGTTAAGGTGTCCGTGGACTTGCCCGTGCCTCCGGTTCCGGAGTCCACGGTTAAGCCCTCCGAGCTGAGGGGAGAGCGGGTTTCCCCCGCCCTACCTCCGTACTCTCCTCAGAAAAGCCGAGGTTCGCGGTCTCGGTCTCGGACTTCTTCTCGGTCCAGCCGATCCCGCCGTCATAGGCGGTCTCGGTCTTGGCACCGTGGCAAGTGGCCCCGTCGCTCATCCTCGTCCTCCTCCTCGGACAAGGGGAGGCTTCGATGCAAGTTGCGTCGACGATACGAGGACCTCGTGTGGCAACAGCTTCTTCTGTCCGGGAGCAAGCCGATGTCGTCGCCTTCCCCGGCTATCAAGTGGCTGTCACCGGAGCGGACGAAGCATCCCCTCACCTTAGCCGAGGCACCTGCTTCCAGGCCTGTTGCTCGGCCGAAACAGGCTGCCCCACCGATTCCGGTGGAACCTCCGCCTCCACAGCCGTTGTTTGGGGCTCCGACCAAGAGTTCTCGGTCGGCCCAGGGTTTGCCCTATAGGCTGTCTGTCACCCTCACTCCCGATCGCCCTCGGCAGGTGGAGGGTGGCTCAAGCCCAAGGCAGCTCTTTGCAGACTCTCTGAGTCCGCGACAATTCCTCCCTGTTCTCCAGGCGGGTCGACTTGGAGTCCTCAGGAGGTCAGTCACTGGACGATAGCCCTTCGTCCTTCATGGGTTTGCTTAGGCTCATCTCGGAGTCCGCCGGGATGCAGCTCGAGCCCGTATCCAAGCGGGCCAAGTATCCCCTCACGGAGATATTGGACCGAGGGGATTCTCCTACTCTCATTGTAGGCCCGGCCTTGGAGCTCTGACAGTGTCCTGCTTCCTGCCCTGTGCCTTCGGCCAGGATGGCAAGGAAGTATGCGGTCCCTACCGGTTCCATGTCCGGTTTCTCGGAACACCCCTCAGCCGAGGGGTTGGTTACCGACAGCGTCTTCCGGCGTGCCGGAAACGCCAGGGATGTAGACAAACCTCCCGACAAGGAGTCCAAGAAGTTGGACTACGCCGGGCGAAAAGTCTATGCTGTGTCCTCCCTTGGCCTTCGTCAGGCCAGCTCGGCCGTGCTGATGGCACATTTCTTTCACACCCTGTTGGGCTCCCTGGACGAGGTAGTCCCTCATCTCCCGGCTGACCTGCAGACCACGGTTAAGCAGGTGCGGGACCAGACCAGGGCAGGGCAGTGGCCAAGCAGCAACTTCAGACTGCTTTGACATTGGTGACTCATGCGCCAGGTCAGTCGGGCGAGTGGCTATGCGCCGCCTGGCATGGCTGAGGATATCCACCTTCACAGCGGATACCCAGCACAAGTTGGCGGATGTCCCCTTCCTGGGGACCGACCTCTTCGGCCCTGGAGTGGAAGGTCACCGCCAGAGAATCGAAAAGTCCAGTGCCACTCTGGACTCGGTCTCATCCGCTCAGAGGGACAAGGGCCGCAGACCGCAAATTAAGCCCTTTCGTCCGTCTGCGCCCGCGGCACGTCCTGCCCAGCAGCGTCAAGGCCAGCAGGCTCGCGCTTGGCATCCCAAACCCAAGCCTGCGGCTTCCTCCTCCAGGAAGCAGGGAGGTAAAGGCCCAGGTGGTCCCTCGGCTGGTCCCTCCTCCAAGCCTGCTCGGTGACGGGTTGAGGGGTGCCGCCCCCAACCTCGTCACCTCACCCCAGGTTCCCCCCGTGGGGGGACGGCTTCGCCACTTTCTTTCCGCCTGGTCCGCTATCACCACAGACCGGTGGGTGTTGGAAGTGGTGGGGAATGGCATGCCTCTGAGTTCGAGCAGGCCCCGCCTTCAGAGCCGCTGATGCCGGGGCCTCGGGTCCGCAGCTCACTGTCGGCTCGCCGAGCCGACATCGCCTGCTCCTCAAGAAGGAGGTGATCAGAGGTGGCGGACCCTCCCCAGACCCGGGTTTGTGTCCAGGTACTTCCTGGTTCCAAAGCGGACAGGGGCTGGCGCCCCATTCTCAACCTGCATGACCTAAACAAGTTCCTAAGGTCTCGGACCTTCAGGATGGTCACTCTGGCTCAGATAATAACATCCTTGGAACGCGGCATGTGGTTCTGCTCTCTGGACCTGCAGGACGCGTTTTTTCACGTCCCTATCCGTCCGTCTCACCAGAGATTCCTTCCCTTTCGAGCGGAAGGATCCCTTTTCGAGTTCCGAGCCATGCCCTTCGGCCTGTCTCTGCTCCCAGGGTCTTCACCAAATGCATGGCAGTGGTGACAGCATTCTCATGGCGCCGAGGTCCAGGTGTACCTTACCTGGACGATTGGCTGATAGCAGCCCCTCCAGACAAGAGGTGGAGCGGTCCAGAGATCTGGCCTCCAGGTTTGCTCCAGGTCGGCCTCCTCATCAACGAGGCCAAGTCGAACTCGAACAAGCAGGTGATTCTCTTCATCGGGCAGAGCTCGACTCTTCGAGCCAGAGCACAGCTCCCGCGGACAGGGCCGAGGTTCTTTCCTCCTTGCCCGATCATTTCTGGCTGGCACTGCCCTGCCCGGGATTTCTGCGCCCTGGGTCTCAATGGCGGCCTGCACCAGCGTGGTCCGTTGGGCCTGCTGGAACATGCGCCCCCTTCAATGGGGGTTGGCCAGCCAGTGGTCTCAACGCTGCGATCCATTGGACCTGCTAGTGACGGTGACCCAAGAGATGTGGAATGCTCTCCAGTGGTGGATCGTTCCAGTTCATCTGCAGGAGGACAATCCCGTTTGTCCGCCCCGAGCCGACGGTCTCTCTATCGACCGACGCCTCTCTGATGGGTTGGGGTGCCCATCTGGGGGAGCACAGAGTGCACGGCCTCTGGTCCCCACGGGAGTCCCGATGCCATATCAGCCTGCTGGAGCTCCGGGCGGTCCGCCTAGCTCTCACCGCCCCGCTCCGCTTCTACGGGTCAAGTGGTTCAGGTCCAGACGACAATACCATGACCATGTACTACCTAAACCGCCAGGGTGGGACGCGCTCCATGCCTCTGTGCAAGGAAGCTCTCCGCATTTGGTCACTCGTGAGCAGCCTGGAGGCGGATCTCCTAGCCATTCATGTGGCAGGAGCCTCCAACACCCTGGCCGATGCCCTAAGCTGGATAGGGGGCTGTGTCCCAAGAGTGGTCTCTCCTGCCGGAGGTAGTACAAGATCTGTTCTCCCATTGGGGCACACCTCAGGTGTATCTGTTTGCCTCCAAGGAGAACGCGAAGCTGAGGCTGTTCCATGCCCGCCCCCCTCAGCAGGGCTCGCTGCAGGGGGATGCCTTCTCGAGGCCGTGGACCCCGGGCCTCTTCTACGCCTTTCCCCCATTCCCCTTGATCCACAAGGTGCTTCTCAAGGGGAGGAGGGACAAGGCGCAGGTGATTCTGGTAGCCCCAGAGTGGCCCCGCCTATGCTGGTATCCAGATCTCCTCAGCCTCAGCTCCAGGCTCCCGAGGCAGCTTCCAGCTCGCCCGGACCTGCTTTCAGTCAGTCAGGGGAAGGTGTTCCATCCAGACCTTCAATCCCTGCACCTGATGGCCTGGTTCCTGAGCGGCTAGAGTTCCAAGCCTTGGGTCTTTCCGACGAGGTCCTCAATGTAGTTGAGGCGTCCCGTAAGGAGTCGACCAGGAAATGCTATGCCTTCAAATGGAAGAGGTTTTCCATTTGGTGTCAGGGCAAGGGCCTGACCTTCCTCCTGTTCCTTGGCAAGCATCTTGGACTGTTTATGGTCCCTTCTCAGCAAGGGTTTAGTCAACGACCTAAGGGTGCACCTGGCAGCCATCTCTGCTTACCGGGCGCGGGCCGGGAAGCAGTCGAGGCGCAGGAGAAGGTGGTCTGAGCTTTTTCAAAGGCCTTGATCACATTTCCTCCGTAGAGAACCCATCTCCGTGGGATCTACTGCTGATACTGGCAAAGCCTCGGGCAAGCTATTCAACCAATGCACAGGTGTGATCTCTCTCACCTGTCGTGGAAGACCATTTTCTTGGTGGCTATTACGTCAGCCAGAAGGATGGGAGAGCTCCAGGCACTTTCCATCGAGTCTCCTTACCTGGTCTTCCACAGGGACAAGGTTGTCCTGCACCCCCACCCGAAATTCCTTCCGAAGGTGGTGTCGGAGTTTCACCTTAACCAGGTGTTGACTCTGCCGGTGTTCTACCCCAATCACACCTCGGAGGCCGAATATAGGCTCCATACTCTGGACCCTAGAAGGGCGCTCACTTTATAAGGAGCGCACGGCTGAAATTCGGGGAGAGGTTCGCCAGCTGTTTGTCACCTACGCTGAAGCCGCACCTGGCAGACCTGCAGCCAAGCGGACGATAAGCAGGTGGGTCACCTCCTGCATAGATCTCTGATATAGGTTGGCGGGCATGGAGCCTCCCAGAGGGATAAGAGCTCATTCTACCCGCCATACCGCTGCATCGGTGGCTGCTTCCAGGACGCCTCTATCCAGGAAATCTGCAGGGCTGCTACCTGGAAGTCAGCACACACCTTATCACCCACTACCACATCAACCTTGAGTCACGCCTGGATGCTGGTTTTGGGGCCTCGGTTTCCAGTCTCTATTCCTAAGTAGGGGTGTGCTTGCCTCCCTCCTCCCGGAGAACTGCTAGGAGTCTGCCAATAAGTGTGGATGAACAACATATCCATGTCCCTAGAAATACAGGTTACTCACCTGTAACAGGAGTTCTAGGAATGGTATATGTTGTTCATCCACACCCACTCTAGATCTCCCGGCTCGACAAGACAACCTAAGCTTCCAGCGGCCAGATCTGACGTCCTGGGGCGGAGCCGAGAGTTTTACCACCTGGGTGGGTGGGAGGAGCCAGCTTGAAGACCTTCCGGCAAGATTTAAAGCGGCAAGGATACCTGCCAATAAGTGTGGATGAACAACATATACCATTCCTAGAACTCCTGTTACAGGTGAGTAACCTGTATTTACTTTCTCCACTCTAGCCATCTGGGCCTTTAATTACCTTGGCCACATGCTGCAGTACCAGACCTCCCTGTGGGACAAGATCCAGGAGGCGTCCTCTCCCTCTCTGAGGGGGCTCCTAAGTTAGAGTTGCAGGACCACCTCATGGGAGTTTCGGATGTAGGTGACCACCTTCTCCGGACCACTTTAGACGCTGTAGATGCGTCAGCTAGGGCTGCAGCCAGAGGCATCTGCCTTCGCCAGTATTCCTGGGTCAGGGTATCTGGGTTCACCCAGGATGTGCCGCAGCATACTAAATGCCCCTTTCAGAGGCTCTCTGTTGTTTGGGGACGATGTGGAGGACATTCTTGCCAAACTCCAGGCCTCAGGGAAGGGCATCCGTTCAGTCCACTACCTTAATCATACACAGTCTAGGCCTACGCAGAAGCAACCCTTTTGCTGCCCTGGCAGCCAGTGAGAGCCCAGGGAAAACTTAAGACCACTGCTCCTGCCCTACCCACCCCATCTGCCTCCGCTGGCAAAATCCCCAGAGGGGGACCTGGGGCCCCCGCCTCTGCCCCCTCCCTCTTGACTTCTTGCCTGACCCCCTCTTGGGGGCAGAGCAGGAGGTGGTGGTTGTAGGGGCTCGTTTCTCCCTTCACCTGCCCAAGTGGAGGGAGATCACAACTGACAGATGGGTACTTTAAATAATTGAACAAGGTCACTCTGGAGTTTCTGTAATGGCCTCCAGATGACCCACTGTCTCTGTCCCATTACCCCCACCTCATGTTCCTCTTATATGGGAGGAAATCCATGCCCTTCTGCAAGAGCAGGCTGTAGAGCCAGTAACAGTATCCCAACAGGGGGCCGGGTACTACTCTAATTTCTTCCTACTCCCCAAGTGCATGGGAGACCTAAGGCCCATCCTAGACCTCAGCAGTCTAAACCATTCCATTCAGTACAAGAAATTCAGAATGGTCACGCTGCAGGGCCTTCTCCCCTGTTACATCAGGGGGACTGGATCTGTTCCTGGGATATGCAGGATTCGTACCTTCACATCAAAATACGTGCTTCTAACAGGTGCTACCTATGCTTCCATTTCCAGGGAGCCCACTACCAGTTTCGGGCACTCCCCTTTGGCTTATCTTCAGCCCCCACGGTCTTTACTAAGTGCCTAGCAGTGGTAGCAGCTTCCCTCCTGCGCCAGGGATTTTGTCTTTCTCTACCTGGACGATTGGCTCCTAGCAGCCCCAACCAAGGAGCTCCTCCTGGTAACCCTCGAGCATACCCGCAGCCTTTTCCAGGACCTTGGGGTTACCATCAATCTGGCCAAGTCCTTCCTGTCTCCCTTCCAGCGCCAGCAATATATTGGTACAGTTTTAGACATGACCCAGGGCATGGTCTTCCACCTCCAGGACAGAGCAGACCGCTTGATAGAGCTGGTCAGACTTCTGTATTCCTCCTGTCATGTTCCACCTTGCTTGTTCCTTTGCCTTCTGGGGCGTATGGTGGCTGCCATAGTCACTTTCCCTCTGGCCCAGCTACATATGAGAGTTCCCCAGTGGACACTCATGGTTCAGTGGGACCAGCTCACAGATGATCTCGATCAGATGGTCATTGTCTTGAATCCTGTAAGGAGGGGTCTGTTGTGGTGGCTGGAGCCCAGCAACCTTCTCTGAGGGGTACCCTTTCTTATTCCCCTTGTCAGCAAATCCTGACCACGGACATATCCAACTCAGGACAGTAGGGGCCCATTTGGGGGCTCACCAAACCAAGGGCTGTGATCAGCAGCCAAGGACCATCTGCATATAGATATTCTGGAGATGCAAGCTGTGCTTTATGCCCTTTTGGGCCTTCCAGACCCATCTCTCCCCGGGTCCGCTGCTGGTCCAGACAGACAATACCAGCATGGTCCATTTCATCAACAAGAAGGGAGGGACCCACTCATTTCCCCTGTGTTGGGAGGTGACGCGAGTATAGTACTGGGCTCTGGACCACGTCCTTCATCTTTTGGCCATGCATGTCCCAGACCTGCACAGTATGCAGGAGAAGTTATATGAACAGAGGTGTAGGGAATTGGATTTGTACCATTGGAGACCAGAAGGGAGAGGGGGTACATGCTTGAAACTTTTAAGTACGTGACTGGGATCAATAAGGTGAAGGAGGGGAACTTATTTAAAAGGAAGGCGAGGGTTAAAACTAGAGGGTATAGGCTAAGATTGGAGGGCAGAAGATATAGGGGCAATGAAAGGGGGCGATTCTTCACGTAGAGGGTGGTGGAGGCCTGGAACAAACTACCAGAGTAGGTGGTGGGGGCCGAAACGATGGAGGGGATTCAAGAGGGCATGAGACAGACATATGGGGTTAGTAAGTGTGGGGAAGGTGAGGGCCCGTGGAAAAGGAGAGGAGTAGGTGGGGAGGGGCAGACTCGATGGGCTGTTGGGGGTCCTTTTCTGACGTCAGATTTCTGTGATTCTGTGACAGCTTAAGCTGGTCCCAGTCCTGGGCTCATGAGTGGGAGCTTCTGCCATCCATTGTGGAAGATCTGTTCAACTGCTGGGGTCGCCCAGAGTTGGACCTTTTTGCGTCCCAACTCAACGTAAAACTGCCGCTTTTCTGCTCGCTTTCTCCAGGGCCTAGAGTTTCTGGAGAGACGCGCTGTCCCTCTCCTGGAAAAGGAGGTTTCTGTATGCCTTTCCTCCCTTCCCACTCCTGCAGAGAGTCCTTACTAAACTGCAGATGAAGGGGGCTAACGTGATTCTTATCATCCCATTTTGGCCTCGCCAGCTGTGGTTTCCCCTGCTGCAGCAACTGGCAGTGGAACCTCCAGTTCCTCTCCCACTGTGCACAGGCTTGCTTTCCCAGGAACAGAGAACTCTGGTCCATCCGGACCTCAGGTCGCTCCACCTTCTTGTCTGGCTCCTGAAGACGTAGTCATTTCCCACTTTGGGGTCTCCCCCAGGGTGACAGAGGTTTTGGTGGCGGCTCACAATCCCTCCACCAGAGCCATTTGCTCCATGAAGTGGAAGCACTTTGCCATTTGGTCTGCTTTGCACCGCCTGAACATTTGCACGTGTCCGGTCAACCTGATCCTGGAGTACCTGCTGTCCCTTTCAGATGCAGGCCTGAAATACTCGTCATTAAGGTACATCTGTCTACCAACTCTGTGTACCATGTACCTGTGGATGGGCGAGCAGTGGCCCAACTTGATGTATCCTGTACCTTTTTAAGAGGCATTCTGCATCTGAAATGTCTGTTTCATAATGTCCTATCTTGGGATCTCAACTTTGTGGTGGAAAAGCTCACCCTGCTTCCTTTCGAACCAACCTCGAGTTGTGAGCTGTGCTATCTGTCATGGAAAGCGTTTTTAGTTGCTGTTACTTCTGCTTGGAGGATTTCTGAGCTTCCGGCACTTTTGTGTAAGGAGGCTTACTTGTTTTTTCAGAAAGACTGGGTGTCTTTATGTACTTATCCTCAATTTCTCCCTAAAGTGGTTTCTTGGTTTACTTTAAACCAAACTGTTCACCTTTCTGTATATTTTCCGGAGCATGCTAATTAAGGTGATTCATTGCTCCATACTTTGGATGTGCATAGAATTTTGTGTTAATAGTCACACAGAACTAAAGAGGGCAGGAAGTCCTCTCAGTTGTTTGTTGTTTGTTTGTTTTGTTCACCCCAGGAAAAGAGGGCGCATCAGTTTCTGAGCAGTGTCTATCCAAATGGTTGGCCAACTGCATCATTTTCTATTACTGGAAGTACGTTAAGGAGTTTCCTGGTGTTTTTCATGGCAGTGGCTACTTGGAGTTCAGTTCACACTTTCACTAAGCACTACAGCTTGGACATTGCCTCTAGGTGTCGAGCCAGCTTTGGTCTGGCTGTTTTGTAGGACCTTCTTTCTTAGGTCTTTTCGCCACCACCCATTTATGTAATGCTGTCACTTATGGGAACTGCTTGCTACTTGTCCTACCTGTGATGGCCTGCTGCAAGAGATCCCCTCGAAGAGCTACTGTTAAGTTCTTACGCAACTGTACTATCTTACAAACTTAACAGTAGCTCTTTGAGGGGATCTCTTGCAGCAGACCTTGCTTTTCCCTCCCTCCTTCCCCCTGGGCCTGTTTATCCTGCTTATGCTTCCTCTCCAAGAGATGACGTTCAGCCTTCCCTTTTTCATTCTTTTTCCCCTGGAACCTCGAATTTCTCCTCGATTCCCTTGACTGGATGTTCTAGTATCTCCGGCAGGAGAACTGGGGAGGATGTAGGGGGTTGTCCACCTATATAGAGTGGCTGATGTCATTGCGTGATGTCAGACATGGGCTGCCCCCTTTGGTAAATTGCTAGCTAGTCCTACCTGTGATTTATTTATTTGAATGTTGGTAACCGGGTAGGCCCACTGAGACCATGCAGTCCCTTTTTCAGTGACGACCCAGGAGACAACTGTGAACACACTACAACTGATAAATACAGGAATAATACAAGGTACAATGAATTAACAATGATTCAAGGTAATACAGAGGCATTCCAAATATACAACTTAATAAACATCCAGAAATTTACATTAAACAGTGAGCATGGTGATAAAATTGTAAAATATGTGCAATACAGGACTAAGTGGTAAATAATTACACGACACATGTGTGATGGTTTTTCTTACCTGCGATGGCCTGCTGCAAGAGATCCCCTCAAAGATCTACTATTACGGTAAGGTCTTCCGTAACTGTTCTTTCTCATCAGAACTTGAGAATTTAACATGGAGTACTGCTCCTGGCAGCTATAACTTATGCGAGGAGAGTTGGTGAATTACAAGTAATATTTACAGACCCTAACTATTTGCAGTTAATATTGTGGGGCTCCATGGAGGAGATTCTCTCGAGACTCAATCAGTATCATTGCTGATGTTTTTCCAATGCCACACTCCAGCACTGGAAAAGAAAAAGTTCACAGCCTGGGTGCTGAAAGGGACTCAAGTTTCTACATGCAGGACCCAAACAACCCTGAACTGAAAACAGACAACTCTTTGCCATGTTTCATGGGTTATGAAAAGGTAATCCTACTGTAGAGAAAACAGTCATTGGGTTGTCTAATTGCATTGACTTCTGATATAGTAAAATGTGTAAGGAGTCTCATATAAGGTTAAGAGCAGCAACAGCTGTATTGTAGCTACAACACTAGGTATCCACATGAACTGCAGTCCACACCTTTGCACCTCATTATTTCCTTGAAGGGAAGACAATTTTGGTACTTCTGTTATTAGGAATCCTTTTTTTTTTTTTTCACCCTAAAGTACAGTAGATCCTAGACTGGGCTGCCTTATGGCCCAGCAGCAGCGTAACATGTATAACATGCTACTGTGCAGGTGACTGGAGTTTGGAATCAGACTGGTGTGGTTGCTGTATCGGCAGGCAGGCTAGGCCATTGGCAGCTGCTGGGAGGCTGAGGTGACTTGGCAGTGGGTTCCTGTGCCATAGCAACCCCTATGGGTGGGCCAGGGAGCTTGCATCTTCTGCAGGGGTACGCTGTGTCTGCCATCGCTGACATGCATTGCTAATACCAAAAGGGGAGGACAGTGGATGCAGGGAGAAAAAAACGGGGAAAAATGTGTCCGGCTGCTGTCGAAATGACAGTTTCGGCCTAAGCAGTGTATATCCCTGTCAACCGGGTATACCGCTGGGACTTGATGACTGCAGGGTTCGTGGAGAAAAAAACAGTCCTAAAATAAATAAATAAAAGGCCCTAGACCCTGCCTCCCAGTTATTGTTCTGAGTCTGCAGTTTGTATGACATCACAAATACACTCACATCACTAGAAGAAAATTACCAAAGTAATTGTGTTCTTTGTATTAAAGGGTATATTTGTGAGTCATACAATCCTACTTGACCTCCTCTTCTAGGACCTGGAAAAGGCTTCATAAGAATAAACAAATTATTCAAGTTTATGTCAGGGCATCTGAAATTTTTGAGAGTTTTTTTTTTACTGTTTTACAGTTTTTGAAACTGGGTTATTCAATTTTAGAACGCAAGTTACATTACATAGGTAGTCACTGGTTCCTAGAGAACAGAACCACAGAGTGGAGTTTGAATTTTAACATTCTAAACTTCTGTCTCCAGGGCAACATCTCAAAACTGAGGTGATGCAGTTTGTATAACTCACAAATACACCCTCTATAAGAAACATCATAACATTGGTGAATAATTTTTCCTTCAGGTGTAATGAAGAAGCAACTGTTGGCAAACCAGCACAGCCAGTTGAAAAGTTTCTCAAGAAATCACAACCCAACTTCGAAAAAGCAGATCTGAAGAAAGGTGCACCCACAGAAAAAGCAGTTCAAGAGAATGAGGACTTGTCATCACAGTGTGAAGAAGTAGTGGAAAAAACACCTTACAAAATGAAGACTCTCAGTGAAGATGTAAGTGAAATACGTTTGTGTGTTCATGTGTTGGTTTTGGCTTGGCTTTCGTTTTACTTTTCCTTCATATTTAAGCATGCATAATAGTTCCTGTGTTTCTTAAAGAAGCAATAAATGGCCTGGAAAATTAGCCATCAAGTGAAAGAAGTCCCCGATTAAAATGAAAGCAGATCATGAGAGGTTATTGTCTGCATGCAGACTGGAGGGCTTCTGTGTAGACCTGCAGTCTTGGACTTTTGGTGAAACTCCTAGTAGACTCACATTATTTTTTTTTTTTTTGTTACTTTGTTTATGCATCTCCAGCACAGGTCCTATTATCCTGTTCCCACCCCGCCATCTGAGGGATTTAGCTCGATCTCTGTTCTTCCCCACAGCTCCTCCCTCCCCCACCTGCTGGAGAGCAGATCTGGTTCACGGAGGGGGCCCTATCACCAGTGTGGGGACTGCGAGGTGTCTGACCGCTCATCACTGCTCTGTCTGGGATTTTCCCTCCTGGTTTTCTGCCCCAGGAGACCGGCTTCGGAGTGGTACACAAGTGTGGAGTGCGTCGCCACTGGCATCCCCCATCCACAAAGTCTCTCCTGGTGTACTGCCACCAGTATTTAGCTGGTGGCAGTATTGTGCAGGATCATGACTTTCCTCCCCAGAGGACAAGAGCATACTCTGGGATGCCTAATCCTCCTCCCTCTGTCCGGTGCCCAGCGACCCAGGCTTGGTCTCAAACCTGGGTCACAGGTGTGACATCCAACGCTTCAACCCTCCATGCCACTGGGCTGATAACATTATTAAGTATTCAGCTGTCTCATCTGTCCTTATGCAGCATTGGTCTTCCCCTATCCCTGATAGTGTAGAGGTGAAGAACCCTACTTCTTACCTCCAGTACCCTCCAGTCTTCACAGCAAAATCACCATCAGAATGCAGAATCCTTTTATTAGGAGTTATTTAGGTTACTGTAGAGCCCAGCTTGTCATTTCCTAAAATGCAGGTTCTAGGGACATGGATAGAGTGCACTATCCACACTTCTGACAGTCTTCCTTTCCCTTTAAATCTAGCCGGAACATCTTCAAGCTAAGCTCCCCCCACCCACCTGAGTGGTATCCTCCTCGGCACCACCCTGTGATGTCTGATCTTCCTTTCCACTGAAAGAGTAAGATCTCCTCTTTCGCAGCTCTCTGCGTGCATTGTAGGCTCTGTTATTTTCCTCAGTCTGTAGGCAATTTTATTTGTTGAATTTGCATCCCTCTGCAGCTTCCTTTCTGTCTCTGATTCCATGGAGTACGACGACTCCTGAACTGGCTCCAGTTTTAAATGGTGCATGATTTGTAATCAGAAAATGTCACGCACTGACCTTCACGCCTCGTGAGTCTGTTGCCTGGGTGCAGAGCACAGCCCACAGACCTGCGGTCTTTGCAGGACCCTCCTCCTTGGAGAACAGGTATGCCCACCTTTTGATTGGCTGGCCTAGCGGGATTCTCCAGTCTGGTCCAAGGACACCCTCAAGGCTGTTTCAGCTTTGTCAGGCTCCGCCTTGCAGCTGGCCGCTCTTGAGGAGGCGGCAGCTCAGGCTGCGGTGGTATCTTCCTCCACACGAGTACTGCTTCTGGTGGGTACCTCTGCAGGGGCCTCCTTCACTTGGTCCTTCAGGGACATGTGTAAGTCCCTTCAAACCCTCAGGAAGGACACTTCCTGAGGGGATCACTGTTCTAGGGCATGGCCTATGATGTCCCACCATAGATCTTGGGATCGAAAATGGGCTCATTCTTCCTGCGCTCTGGGCTCCTTCAACTGCTTGATGATCTTTAATCAGTCGGCTGTGTCCGAACACACCAGGGCTAAAGGGCAGGCCGCTGACTCCTTGGTGTTCCCACCGGACTTGATGGCTGAGATGTGGGTTGACCAGCCAGACAAGATTTTTCTTGACCCGGTCGACCTGTTGTCAGATGAGTTGGGGATGAATCTCTCTCCCAAACTCAAGTCTCCTCTCAGCCCACTCCCAGAAGCGACAGGAGAGTTCAGCTGACCCTGTGGTTTCCTCCCAGGAGATGCCCCCTTGGGGATCTCATGGCAGGATCTGGTCTGTGCTGTCTATACGACCCCGCCTGCCGTGTCCCCTCGACGGCAGCCTTCCCATGGCTGGTCGGGGTCCAATTCAGATTCTTAGTCCTGGTCTCGGCAGTCGGACCGTTTTTGTTCTTGACCCTCTCAGAAGTGCTGCCGATGCCCTTTCTCCTCCTCATTGTTGGATGAGGAGAGGCTTCGCTGTAACTTTGGCAGCGGTACTAAGAGTTCCTCTGGCAAGACTGGGTCCTCCATCAGGGTCATTCCTCCAACAGGCCCGGGTGATTCCATGGTCTTCCTCATTTGAGCCGGTTCCAGCTCAGCCTAGGCCGGCTGAGTGTTTTCCGGCTTCTCCACCCATACTAGTGGAGCCTCCATTCAAGCAGCCATCATGCAGGCCCCGTCCAAGGTTGCTCGGCTGGCCTCCAGTCTCCCTGGCTGACTTTTGGTTCAGATTACCCACTCTGGCAATTTCACACATATGTAGTCACTCTATTTTACAGAAACATTTTCCTTCTAACCATTCACACACCACCAACCACACACCCCTTACCCAAATCAAACACAGTCCCCACCACAATCCACCCCCTTCCTAATCACAGTAAGACAATTAATTAATTAAAACTTTAACATTTAGGGAGAGCTCAACAGTGCAATGTGCTAAAAGAAGTGCAGTCCAATTCGCAGCAGGAAAAGGACTATAATTATTAATCTTTTGATAATTTGATGTCCAAAACAGTTCTTCACAAGGCAACTGCAGAAAAATAAAGAAAGGAGGAGAAGCGCAGTGGTACTCACACCACCCCCGACCAAAACCCTTTCCACAGTAGTGGCCCGACCAAGCGGCAGTAACAATGAGGAGCAGAATCTCTAGGAGTGAAACAGTGCTGCAGAAGGCACCCCTCTGACCAGTGCGAGCAGCAAAGAGTCTAATTTGGATCACTTAACCTCAAAGCACCAGTTCACAAATTCTAGTCACCAGAGAAAAAGAACTGCTGTCTCCAGATTCCCCAGTTTTAGAAATGTCCAGCTCACCGTGGCAGAGCTCCATGAGAGCAGGATGCTACCGGCAGAGGAGCCCACCACAAAGAAGGAAACGATCGACCTGGTAGAAACGGTGGGGTGTCGGGGTTCTCCCAGGAGGTAGCGGAGCTCTCACCTCGCTCCACGCCGGTTACCCCTGACTGAACACCACCATTCCACCACAGATGACACTCCCTGCCTTTTTAGCAGGAAGAAAAACATCCAGCATGGACGCTTCGGGCAGGTCTCTTCCTGAGGCTTGAGAGCTCCGCAGTGATCACACACTCAGCCACCAAAACGGCTCCCAGTACTCTGCAAATGTTCATCAGCTCCTTCTGGGTTTCAGAGGGGAGAAGATCCTAGTTGAACCACAGCAAACAAATCAGCTCCTTACTCTTGCTTCCAGATCGGGTTGGTTCAGGTAAAGTGAACTAGCACGTTGCACAGCAGGTTTTGCCCTAAAAATAAAACACTACGCTCCTACTTCTAACTCACTGCTTCAGCTTGCCTCAATCTTACGCTAACACTAAAAATTCCACGTTATCTACGTTTTCTCTAAAACAATATTAAAATAATATGCTCTCCCAACGCTCTCCCAAAGCAGCTTAAGATATCCCTGCAGATACTGTTGACCACAAGGCTGTACCATATACCACTCCAAGAACTACTGTTACAGGGGAGTAATAGACTAGAGTGTCCACACAATATGACTAGTCATCACTGAAGTGTCATGACAGTGTTTTCTGAGAGTTTGCAATATTACCGACCTGACACTGATTGCTGGGTAACAGCAGGGCAAAGTTTTGACACTTGGAAGGTCTCCTCTTCTTTTTTTTATTAGTCAGTTTTTATTAGGTTGTTTATGTTTCTCATATCTATATCAATTTACTTATGTGGTTATTTTAGTTTGCTTTCACTGTTGTTAGTCCCCTATAAGGGGGAAGGGAAGAGATGGCAATATAGATCAGCAGCAGATTTGCAGGAAAAAATGGAAGATTAAAAAAATGGGCAGACTGGGTGGGCCCATCGGCCCTTTTCTGCCATCACATTCTGCGTTACTGTGTTTCTCTGTCTGTATTTTATTGTTGTTGAAATTTCATTGTCCGTGAGAGCTGCATTAGCTTGTGAGAACATGATGTCACGTCACCCATTTATACCATGTATTTCTATGCTGAAAGAACAACTGTCGTGCAAAAACTCTCTAGAAACACACAAATTGAAAAGGTAAGAACCCTGCATTACAGATCAGTTTGCTAGGCCAACAGAATGCATCTGCGGTATTTCACACCTTGCTGCAACTTGTTTTGTTAAACTCTTAATTAAGCAGACAGGCATACTATTGAGTCCAAAGGGTGCTGGACACATCATGTTCTCGTGATAATGCAGCTCTCATGGACAGTGAGATTTCAACAATCATGAAATGGAGACCCCCCAGTATAGTTACAGGAGGACTAGAATGAACAGTGAAAGCAAACTATTGCAAACTCGTGTATCTCTTTAACAGTTACGGCAAAAGAGTTGTGTGTTGGCATGGAAACATAAAATTTACAAGATATGAGGGTGTAGTTTTCCTATAAGAAGAAACAGCATTACTGTGGTAACTTTCTTCTCCTTGAAGATCTGGAGTTACAATAAGTAACTTTCCTTTGTTTTTTAAGGGTGCACTTCTGATGTGTAAATACTAGTTTTGTTTTCTTGCCTAGAATCCTAGCAGTGCTGCTGATATCTGTACAACAGCAGTGAGACCCACAGAAGAAAATCAGGAAAGTCGAACACAAGCTAATGAGAGTGAACTTGAGTGAGTATTTTCCTGCCCAGCACATTTGACTTCCATATTGCTCATGCAAAGATTATCCCACGACAGAGCTTGGGTCTCTCAGGGATTGATGTATGGGGGGGGAGGGTTGGACAGCTGAGTGGTTCCAAGTACCCAGCCATACATTAATCCCTGGGAGATCCACGCTTTCGTGGGTTAATCCTCTTGTAGCATGGGGAAGAGAAAGGGTTCAGCACTCTCTTTATATGTTTCTCTGCCTCATGTTACATTTGCATAAAAATAATTTTAAAGTGCAAAATTACAAAGGTTCCAGGAAGCTATTAAAATCCCTACCATGGGGAAGAGAAAGGGGGTTGCACCTGACTGGAGAAACTACATTTTTATTGTGGCTGCAACGGTGAACAATTACTGATTACATGCAGATGTGATCAGCATTTTGGAATATGTTCTCATTTTGACTGACTTTGTTTTGTAAACTGTGACATCATCCCCCTTTTTCTGCTATGTTTGGGATTTGGCTGCTGTGCATTATGGGAAATGCATATATGTAAATGCAGAGGAGATTTGAGCTCTGGTAGTTGTTGCTGCAGTTCCCTTGCTGATCTACAGATGGTAGTACACTGAGGCTTACATTTTTTTTTTAATCTGTGAATTTTACACCCAGCATTGCACATTAATAACTCTGCCCGCTTTCAACTGATTTACATGAAATTTAGAAAGCACGCCCTCTGTGTCAGGAACTCTTGATCCTGTAAATTCTATGTAGATCAGTTCAGAGAAGGCAAAGTTTCAGAGGACACAGAACTTGTGCATTATTAGTGGTCAGTGTACATATGCATCAGTGGTTCATCCTCACCTCAGTGGATATACAAACATATGAAATTGCCAACAGATACAGGCCATTCGATCTGCCTAGTCTGCTCGAGTGTGCAGCATTTCAGTCCACAAGACTGCAGCTGCCTCCCCACCTCATATGCCCTCCCCCCCATCTCGTGCCCCTTCCGGTTTGTACCCTCCCCTTGAATCTGTCCCACCCCCTCTTGAAGCCCCCAACACTCTGCAGTGATACGACTTCCTCTGGCAGAGCGTTCCACCCTGCCACCACCCTTTATGTGAAATAGTGCCTCCTCAGTTCCCTCTTGAACCTGCCCCTTTCCAACTTCATAGAGTGTCCCCTGGTTTCCCTTCCGCCCTTCAGATTGAACATACACCTGGTGTCTACTCTATTTAAACCCTTCAGGTACTTAAAGGTCTCAGTCATATCCCTTCTCTCCCGACTTTCCCCCAGGGTATACATATTGAGCTCTCTGTCTCTCCTCATATGGTCAGTCCACCAGTCCCAGGATAATTTTTGTTGCCCTGCGCTGTACCCCCCTCCAGTAGTTTGATGTCCCTTTTCAAGTAGGGGTGCCAGAATTGCATGCAATACTATAGGTGCGGTCTCACTAGGGACCTGTACATAGGCAAGATGACCTCACGACTTCTAGAAGTAATCACCCCCTTGCTGTGCACCCTAGCATCCTGTTTGCCATCGCTGCTGCCTCCTTGCACTGAGCAGAGTGGTTCATCTCCTCGGTTACTAACACCCCCAGATCCTTTCCCCTCCTTGGATTTTAATGGGACATCCTCCAGCTAGTAATTGTGTCCTGGGTTCTTACCTCCTAAATGCATCACTTTGCACTTCTTGGCATTGAAACCAAACTGCCAAGTGTGAGACCATTCCTCCAGTTTTGCCAAATCCTCCTGAAGTACTTTTGCTCTCCCCCCCCCACCTACCTTGGCACAAATCTTTGTGTCATCCGCGAAGAGAGTGATCTTACTCTTAATCCCTACTGCAATGTCGTCTGTGAAAATGTTAAACAGAGCCACTCCCAGCACTGAGCCCTGTGGTACACCACTTGTTACTGCTTTGGGCTCAGATGCCCCCCCACCCTCCACAACTACCTTCTGCTGTCTACCCTGCAGCCAGTTCTCGATCCATCTGACCAGTTTCCTCCCTGTTCCCAGACTCTTCAACTTGCAGGTCAGCCTACCGTGTGGCACAGAGTCAAAGGTCTTGCTGAAATCCAGGTAGAGGGCATCCACCGCATGTCTCCGTCCAGTGTCCTAGGACACAAAACTCAGGCATTATTAGTAGACAGTGCACACAGCCGTCAGTGATTCATTCTTACCTCAGAGGGCACAGAACTTGGGCATTATCCTTCCCAGTTTCAAGCACCATATCATGCCACGCCCCTAATTTACCCCTTAGTCAAGCATTTCACTGTTCTTGGTGCCCCGTTTCCCTCTCTCACCCCCCCCCCGCAAACCAGTTCATCCACACCTTAAACCGCATACCTCGACAAGGCCCCTCTCTGAGGCTGCTCTCCCCCTGTGTCTCCCACCACTGCTCTCTCACCCACTGTAGCTGAACCATCCCCACGAAACCAGTGATAATCATTATAGAATTGTAAATATATGAAATTAATACCGTGTCTTGTACCGTACTTCATCTAGAGATAATTAAGGTAGTACTGTAACCATTTTTATGGCCAGTGTATTTTGTACTGTAAATTGTCTACTGTTATTGTCAATCTGATGTGGAACCTTTGTAAAAGAGCTTGTGCTCAAAGGTAATTTCTGAAAACCAAATAAATAAAAATTATTAGTGGTCAGTGCACACATCCATCAGTGATGAATTCTCACCTCAGAGGGCACAGAACTCGGGCATTACTACTGGACAGTGCACACATCCATCAGGGATTCATCCTTGCCTTACAAAGCACATAACTCAGGCATTATTAGTGGACAGTGCACACATCCATCAGGGATTCATTCTTGCCTCACACAGCACAGAACTCAGGCACTATAGGTGGACAGTGCACATAACTCAGGCATTATTAGTGGAGTGCACACATCCATCAGTGGTTCAAGTTGTTGCTGCATTCTCACTCGCAGTGAGAACACAGTTTCTCAGTGTAGACACACCCAGACAGTACATAACTGTCTGACTTAGGAAGCATATAACAAGGCAGGGATCGAACCTTGTTCAGTTACCACCTAATTGGTATTACCCTGACAGGTTTTTGTTTTGTAGGGGTGCCTCTCTGTGTTCTTAGTTGAAAAAGTTTGTATTTTCATCCCCAGGGCGTCATTAAGAACACCCAGGGTACTTCTTATTAAGCATCTACAGTATATGTTAGAATTGTGTTTGCTGTTCGTTTTGAACTGTTTAATGTTGAACATGGGTACACTAAATCTATGCATTAAACAACGGAACAGAATTGCTGTGTGGGATGGAAGAAACAGCGAGGAGAGAGAGCAGTGAACAGACACCTGAGACATCAATATGGCTACTAATACCCCAAAAATCCTATCATATAACTTAAATGGGATCAGTAGTCCTATTAAAAGGAGATCGGTTTTAGAATTTATAAATAACCAGGAGGGCGACATAAACTTTTTACAGGAAACTCATCTGACATAGGGGGAGGCCCTAAAATTAAAGACTACAGCTTATCCAAATTTATACCAAGCCTCACTTGAGAGGGGGAAGAAATTGGGGGGGGGGGCTATACTGCTCTCTCCCTCGCTACTGTTTGAAGAGGAAAAAGTGATCACAGACCCCGGGGCAAGATATATTATAGTGATTGGAAGGATCCAGGATACGCCAGTGACTCTGGTGAATGTCTACGACCCACCGGGTTCCCCTTTCTCCTTCTACTCGGACTTAATTAGGTTAGTAGCAGAGAAAGCCAAACGAATATTGATAATGGGCGGGGACTTTAATCTTATTATGAACTAGAAGCTAGACACCACCTCACAGATCCCCACCCCCAAATCTCGCACAATTACCCTAGTCAAGAAGCTTATGAGGGAGATGGGATTGGGGTTGATCTCTGGTTGGAGAAGTATTCCCTAGCTAGAGACTACTCCTGCTGCTCACATAAATTTAAAATCTACTCGAGACTAGACTTATTCCTGACGTACTCAAAAAATGTAGCCACCTTTAAACACATGTGGGTGGGCACCGCAACCCACTCTGACCACCATCCCATCCTGCTGGAGCTGGACCTCCACCTTCCTAAAAAGAAAACATTCTGGAGACTTAACTACTCCCTACTAAAGGATAAAGAGGTACTGTCAGTTCTTAAAACAGTAATAAAACAAATAGAAGAGCTTAATTCTGGCCCAGATATCTCCCCACAAATATTATGGGACACAACAAAAACAATGATGAGGGGGAAATTAGTATCCATCTTATCATATAAACAAAGGGAAAGAAGAAAGAAGCTGGAACAGCTTCTTACGCACCTTGGGGACCTGGAGGCGCAGCGTAAAAATAGCTGGACCAGACAGATAGTCTTAGACATTAAAGAGACAAAACATAAAACACAAAAAATACAAAATACTGAAACAGAGAGGGCATTGTGTTATTTAAAGCAAGCATACTTTGAAGGGGACCCATGACCATGAAATTCCTAGCCTATAAATTAATACAGAGGGCAGCGAAAGCTATGAGCCCTAAAATTAAGCACCCTAAAACTGGCCTCATTATGTACAGGGGGGAACAGATAACTAAGGCCTTTGTAGAATACTATAAAACCCCTATATCAAGCGAATAGATAAACTACCCCAGTAGAAAAGCAAAACGTTTTGGATGGATTGAATCTCCCAACTCTGACTCTGCAGCAGGCCCAGACCCTGACGACCCCTGTCACACAAATGGAATTAAAAGAAGCCAGTGACATTGCGCAGGACCTAGAAGGCAGAATTTCTCTGTTCTATGATGACACAAAGCTCTATAACAGAGTGGACATGCCAGAGGGTGTAGACAGAATGAGGAGGGACCTGCAGTAACTTGAAGAATGGTCAGGGGTTTGGCAGTTGAAATTCAGTGCAAAGAAGTGCAAGATAATGCATGTGGGGCACAAAGACTCTGGCACAATATATCAGTTGGGGGTGAGGATATAGCATGCACCAAGCAGGAAAGGGATCTTTGGGTTATCATCTCTGTTGGCCTCAAGGTAGGGAAACAGTGCAACAAGGCAGCAGGTAAAGCAAATAGGATGCTGGGATGCATAGGCAGGGGCGTCACCAGCAGGAAAAGGGAGGTCATAATTCCACTATACAAGACACTAATGAGGCCCCACCTGGAGTACAGTGTACAGTTCTGGAGACCTTACCTACGTAAGGACATAGACAGGGTGGAGAAGGTTTAGAGGAGGGCAGCAAAGATGGTGCATGGATTGCATCACATGTCCTAGGAGGACAGGTTGAAGGACTTGAATATGTACTCCCTGGAGGAGAGGAGGGAGAGAGGGGATATGATAGAGACATACACGTATCTTACAAGGAGGAGCTGGGTGCAGAAATACACTGTTTTTCAGTGAAAAATATGTTCCAGGACTAGAGGAAAAGGGATGAAGTTGGAGGGAAGGCGATTCTGAGGAAACGTGAGGAAGAATTTCTTCTCAGAACGGGTGGGTGGACAAGTGGAACACCTTACCAGAGGAAGTAGTGGGGACTGAAACAATCACGGGATTTAAGAATGCATGGGATAGACATAAGGGAATTCTGGAGGTCAGAGGTAAGAGGCAACAGACTTCTAGGAAAATATAAAGTGAATTTACAAGCTCAAATGGGGAGACTGGGTGGGCTGTAGGCCCTTATCTGTCGACAGTATCTATGTATCTATGTAAAGGACACTTGAGGTCAGCGGCATTTTGCAGGCATCTGTGCTGGGGCAAGTGCTCTTAAAGGGGATAGGAAATGTGTTCTGATTGGCAGCAATTATTAATGTTTCTATTTACAGAAAGCAAAATCATACCTGCAGATGATCCATGTTAAATTATATCTGAATAAACACAAACATGAAAAACAGTGCTTTCAAGTGTTTTCAGATGTTTTCTTTTTATAAACAACTTTCTGCATAGTTCCCTTCATGGAACCAGTAATTTGGAGTTTTTACTACATCACAGCTTGTGTGCAGAATGGTAAGCATGAGCTGTTGACCTGTCAGAACTATGCTCAAAGTTCTGTATACAAACCTTAATGTAGTTTAAACTATAGATCACTGGTTCCATCAAGAGAGCTGTAACAGAATGCCGCCCATAAAATCAGAACAACGCAAAATAACATTCTAGGGACATGGATATGTTGTTCATCCACACTGTCTGGCAGGTTCCTTGCGGCTTTAAATCTTGCCGGAGGGTCTTCAGGCTGGCTCCTCCCACCCACCCGGGTGGTAAAACTCTTGGCTCCGCCCTGACGCCAGATCTTCCTTACTGCTTGGAAGCTCAGGTTCCCTCCTTAATGCTCTGTTTATAGACTGGATCCTAATCCTTTGGTTAACCCGAAACTCATTCTTAAGTTTTCAAGACTTGGGTCAAATTACTCCCCGCGGCTGCGATGGACAAATCAACTCCCGGTTTTCGGCGGTGCCCATGTGGGCAGAAAATGTCCAGGATGGATACGCACTCCACGTGCGTCTACTGCCTCAGCCTAGACCATGACCCGCAGGCCTGCGAGTTATGCCGTTCATTTTCGACCAACGTCCTGGAGGACCATGCTGCCTGGTTATAGCTTAAGGCGCCCGAAGCGCTACGCGGTGAAGTCGAGGAGATCCATTGGGGCGGTGTCATGGCTGGCTCGGCTGAGCAACTCGAGCAGATGATTGCTTCGAGGAGGGAGGTGGCCCAGGCATCTTCATCTTCCTCGGTCATGACATTTCAGCCGCTCTCTCTCTGGGATCCTCCTCGCAGCTTCTTTTAAGAAGCTTTGCCAGTCCCTCTCCACGAAGGAGAGGGCCATCGAACATTCTTCTCGGTCCAAAAGAAGGACTCGAAGGTAAGTCCCGTCGGTGTTAGTGGGGCGGGAGGTCCCCGCCCTGCGACACTCGACTTGGTCGAGATTGCAGCTAAGGCCGCTGGCTTCACGGTGTCCCCGTCAGGTCAGCCAGCCGAGACATCCGTCAGTGCGGTCGAGATTTTTCTCGACCCGTCGGATGGGCTGTCGACTGGTGAAGCCAACAACCCTTCTTCACCGGTTCCCCCGGCGGAGACCGAGGCTTTGCCTGCCCCTCCTGTGCCAGAGTCCCCGGTCAAGGCTTCCGAGCCGAGGGAAGAACGGGAGTCCCCCGCCCCTTCCCAGACCCGTCCTCGGAAACACCGAGGATCTCGGTCTCAGACCTCGTCTTGGTCCAGCCGATCCCACCGACATCGACGATCTCGGTCTCAGCACCAGTAAGCGGCGACGCCCGCTCGTCCTCGTCTTCCTCCTCGGAAGAGAGGAAGCCGGCGCCAAATTGTATCGGCCTCCCGGGACCTAAATGTGGCAGCAGTTACTACTGTCCGGAACAAGCCAGCGATACGCTTCCCGGCCATTAAGTGGCTGTCCCGAGCGGCGAAACAACCCCTCACTGTAATGAGGTGCCCAAGCCTGGGCCAGTTGTTTGGCCGAAACCAGCTGCCCCACCGATTGTGGTGGAACCTGCGCCTCCACAACCGAAATCAGGGGCGCCGACCAAGGACTGTCGGTTGGGTCAGGGTCTGCCCCAAAGGTTTTCGGTCATCCTCACTCCCCCGACCATCCTCGGCAGGTGGAGGGTGGCTTAGGCCCCAGGCAGCTCTTCGCGGACTCCTCTGAGTCCGACAGTGACTTCTCCCTGTTTTCCAGGCCCCTTGACCTGGAGTCCTTTGGGGGGGGGGCAATCGATGGACGAGAGCTCATCGTCCTTTATGGGTTTGCTTCGGCTCATCTCAGAGTCCACCGGGATGCAGCTCGAGCCCGTATCCAAGTGGGCCAAGTATCCCCTGACGGAGATACTGGACCGAGGGGATTCGCCCACGGAGGCCTTTCCGGTGGCTGAAGCCATTGTTGGCCCAGCCTTGGAGCTTTGGCAGCAGCCTGCTTCCTGTCCTGCGCCCTCAGCCAGGATGGCCAGGAAGTATGCGGTCCCTACCGGCTCTTTGTCTGGTTTTTCGGAACACCCCTCTGCCGTGGGGTTGGTCACCGATAGCATTTTCCAGCGTTCCGGGAACGCTAGGGATGTGGATAAGCACCCCCCGACAAGGAGTCCAAAAAGCTGGACTATGCCGGGCGCAAGGTGTATGCTGCGTCCTCCCTTGGCCTCCGCCAGGCCAACTCAGCCATGCTGATGGCACACTTCTCCCACGCCCTAATGGGCTCCCCGGATGAGGTGATCCCTCATCTCCCAGCCGACCTGCAGACCACAGTCAAGCAGGTACGGGACCAGGGAAGGGAGGTGGCAAAACAGCAGCTCCAAATGGCTCTGGACATAGGAGACTCCTGTGCCAGATCAGTTGCGGCCGCAGTGGCCATGCACCGCAGAGCATGGCTGAGGATATCCACCTTTACCGTGGATACCCAGCATAAACTGGTAGATGTCCCCTTCCTGGGGACTGACCTCTTCGGCCCTGGAGTGGAAGGTCACCTCCAGCGGATGGAAAAGTCCAATGCCACTCTGGACTCTGTCACCTCCACCCAGAAGGACAAGGGCTGTCGCCAACAACATAAGTCCTTTCACCCTTCTGCGCCTGCGGCACGTCTGGCCCAACATCACCAGCATCAGGGCCAGCAGGCTCGTGCTCGGCACCCCAAAGCCCAGCCTGCGGCTTCCTCTAACAGGAAGCAGGGAGGTAAAGGCCCAGGAGGTCCCTCTGGTGGTTCCTCCTGCAAGCCTGCCCAGTGACTGTGTCACCCCCAGCCTCGTCTCCCCCCCCCCCGGGTTCCCCCCGTGGGGGGACAGCTCCGCCACTTCCTTTCCGCCTGATCCGATATCACCACGGACCGCTGGGTGTTGAAGGTGGTAGGAAAGGGCCTGCCCCTGGAGTTCGAGCAGGCCCCGCCCTTCCGAGCCGTCTCCCCTCTGGGGGCTATGGGGTCCGCAGCCTCTCTGTCAGCTCACCGATCCGATATCGCCCTGCTCCTTGAAATAGAGGTGATCAGGAAGGTGGCGGATCCTCCACCAGACCCGGGGTTTGTGTTCAGGTACTTCCTGGTCCCAAAGCGGACGGGGGGGGGGGGCTGGCACCCCATTCTAGACCTGCACGACCTGAACAGGTTCCTAAGGTCTCAGACGTTCAGGATGGTCACTCTGGCTCATATAATCCCATCCTTGGAACGAGGCGTGTGGTTCTGTTCTCTGGCCCTCCAGGATGCGTTCTTTCATGTCCCAATCCGTCCGTCCCACCAAAGATTCCTCCGCTTCAGGGCAGAGGGATTACTGTACGAGTTCCGGGCCATGCCCTTCAGCCTTTCCCTAACTCCCAGGGTCTTCACCAAATGCATGGCAGTGGTGACAGCATTCCTGCAGCGCCGAAGGGTCCGGGTGTACCCCTACCTGGACGACTGTCTGATTGCAGCCTCCTCCAGAATGAAGGTGGAGTGGTCCAGAGATCTGGCCCTCCAGGTTTGCTCTCAAGTTGGCCTCCTCATCAACGAGGCCAAATCGGAACTCGTGCCAAAGCAGGCGATACTATTCGTCAAGGCAGAGCTCGACTCTCTCCGAGCCATAGCACGGCTCCCGGCGGACAGGGCCGAGGTTCTTTCCTTCTTTGCCCAATCATTTCCAAGTTGGGCAATTGCCTCTGCCGGGACTTCCTGCGCCTCATGGCGGCCTGCACTAGCGTGGTCCATTGGCCCATTGGTACATGCGTTCCCTTCAATGGGGGTTGGCCAGCCAATGGTCACAGCACTTCGATCCTCTGGATCAGCTAGTGGCAGTGACCCAGGGGATGTGGAACGCTCTCCAGTGGTGGACCCTTCCAGCACATCTGCAGAAGGGCATCCTATTCGTTCGCCCTGAGCCGACGGTCTCTCTATCAACCGATGCCTCTCTGATGGGTTGGGGTGCCCATCTGGGGGAACACAGAGCGCACGGCCTCTGGTCCTCAATGCCACATCAACCTGCTGGAGCTTCGAGCGGTTCGTCTAGCCCTCACGCCTTTGCTCCGTTTCTACGGGGTCAAGTGGTTCAGGTCCAGATGGACAATACCACGACCATGTACTACCTAAACCGCCAGGGCGGGACACACTCCATGCCTCTGTGCATAGAAGCTCTCCGCATATGGTCACTCTTGCGCAGCCTGGAGGCGGATCTCCTTGCCATCCATGTGGCAGAAGCCTCCAACACTCAGGCCGATGCCCTAAGCCGGATAGGGGCTGCGTCCCATGAGTGGTCTCTCCTACCGGAGGTAGTACAAGATCTGTTCTCCCACTGGGGCATGCCTCAGGTGAACCTGTTGCCTCCAGGGAGAATGCGAAGCTGAGACTGTTTCATGCCCACCCCCCTCAGCAGGGCTCACTGCAGGGGGATGCCTTCTCGAGGCCATGGACCCCGGGCCTCTTCTACGCCTTGCCCCCATTTCCCTTGATCCACAAGGTGCTTCTCAAGGCGAGGAGAGACAAGGCACAGGTGATTCTGGTAGCCCCAGACTGGCCCCGCCAGTTCTAGTATCCAGATCTCCTCAGTATCAACTCCAGGCTCCCGAGGCGGCTTCCAGCCTGCCTGGATCTGATCTCAGTCAGTCAGGGGAAGGTATTCCATCCGGACCTTCAATCCCTGCACCTGACAGCCTGGTTCCTGAGCGGCTAGAGTTCCAGGCCTTGGGTCTTTCTGTGAGGGTCCTCAGCGTTGTTGAGGCCCCGTAAGGAGTCGACCAGAAAATGCTATGCCTTCAAATGGAAGAGATTCTCCATTTGGTGTCAGGGCAAGGGCCTGGACCCTTCCTCCTGTTCCTTGGCAAGCATTCTAGACTACCTGTGGTCCCTTTCTCAGCAAGGGCTTCGGTCGACGACCGTTAAGGTACACCTGGCAGCCATCTCTGCTTACCAGGTGCTGGCTTGGAAGCAGTCGGTGACGTAGGAGAAGGTGGTCGGGCACTTTTTCCAAGGCCTTGATCACATATCCCCTCCGGTGCGAGAACCTCCACCTCTGTGGGATCTACTGCTGGTATTGGCCAAGCTCATGGGCAAGCCATTCGAACCGATGCACAAGTGTGACATCTCTCACCTGTCATGGAAGACCGCCTTCTTGGTGGCTATCACGTCAGCCAGAAGGATGGGAGAACTCCAGACGTTTTCCATCGAGTCTTCTTATCTGGTCTTCCAAAGGGACATGGTTGTCCTGCGCCCCCCCCCAACCGAAATTCCTTCCGAAGGTGGTGTCAGAGTTTCACCTTAACCAGGTGTTGACTCTGCCAGTGTTCTACCCCAGTCATACCTCGGAGGCCGAATATAGGCTCCATAATTTTGACCCTAGAGAGAGCTTGCTTATTATAAGGAGGGGCGGCTGAAGTTCGGGGAGAGGTTCGCCAGCTGTTTGTCACCTACGCTGAAGCCGCACTTGGCAGACCTGCAGCCAAGTGGACGATAGGCAGGTGGGTCACCTCCTGCATAGATCTCTGCTATGGGTTGGCAGGCATGGAGCCTCCCAGAAGGATAAGAGCTCATTCCACCCGCCAGACCGCTGCATCGGTGGCCGCTTCCAGGGACGTCCCTATCCACGAAATCTGCAGGGCTGCTACCTGGAAGTCAGCACACACCTTGATTACCCACTACCACATCGACCTTGAGTCGCGCTGGGATGCTAGTTTTGGGACCTTGGTTCTCAAGTCCTTATTTCCCAAATAGGGGGTGTGCGCGCCTTGCCTCCCTCCTCCTGGAGAACTGCTAGGAGTCTGCCAGACGGTGTGGATGAACAACATATTCATGTCCCTAAAAATACAGGTTACTCACCTGTAGCAGGAGTTCTAGGAATGGTATATGTTGTTCATCCACACGACCCACCCGGCCTCCCCGGCTTCAGTGCACAACCTGGCTTCCAGCAGGCTACATCTGGCGTCATAGGACGGAGCCAAGAGTTTTACCACCCAGGTGGGTGGGAGGAGCCAGCTTGAAGACCTTCCAGCAAGATTTAAAGCGGCAAGGAACCTGCCAGACAGTGAGGATGAACAACATATACCATTCCTAGAACTCCTTTCACAGGCAAGTAACCTGTATTTTTTTTCACATCACTTTTTTGTTCAGCTACAGTTATATATGAATAAGTGAAGGTGTACGACTATCATTTATAAAGCTAAGGCCAATATAAACAGCTGAAAATTAGAAATCCTTTCCTGTCCTCTTTAAACATCTCCAGAAAATTAGTTATGTTGCCGTATTGGTCTTTGTGACAAAAGATCCAGAAAACAGGAGATTATTTGATACCTTTTATTGGACCAACATAGATGTTACAAAAGGAAATAGATGCTTGAGCTTTCAGATTCTGAAAGCTCAAGCACTAATTTTCCTTTGTAACATCTATGTTGATCCAATGAAAGGTATCAAATCATCTCTTTTTTTAATGGATTTTTTAAACATCTTCAGCAAAGAGCTGGAAACTGAGGTTTCTAATAGGCTCTTAAATTCATAGATTACACTAAGCTAGCCAGGGTGGTAAACTTCCTTGAGGATGGGGACAAACAGCTTCACTTAAGTCCATTTTGGGAGTATGTGACTTCAAAAAATAAGGCAAAAACTTCCAAAATAAAGGGGGAAGAAGTCACTGACTTCTAAAAGTAAAAAACAAAATTGGACAGCTTCCAAAACTGAATGCACATAAGCTAAGAAATTGTGGATTTTTCTACAAGAAATTGTATTTTACCACTAATGTTTGTCTGAACATCCATAAATTGATCCTCCTAAAATATTGGCTTTCAAATTGCAGGATCTGAGAAGTATTTTGACTTCCACAAAATTGTACTGACTTTCACATTTTGACTCACAGGAGTATTTGACTCCCAGTAAAAATGAATTAACTGAACCCCTGGGAACAAACTTAAATAATGTTGGAGATACCCTTGACCCCCAGTTTGACTTCTGTCTGCATATCCCCAACGTGTGTAGGGCAGTTAATAACAAACTTGGCATGGTCTACAGGGCTAAGCATATCCTCACTCCTGCAAGATGTCTTACCCTTGCTAGATGAGTGCTGTTATCCACATTAAACTGTGGCTCCTTATCTGCAGTCACATTGCAAAGTCCACCCTGTCTAACACCTGTCAAGCAACCTGTTTATAACTGTCAGTTTGCCCTCTCAGCAGCTTGCCTTAACGCACTGCAGTGAACTTTATGAAAACTAGGAAGGTTGTTCTCAGTAAATGGGTGTATACTTGCCTTGGGTTGCTTTGCTGATAAAGTAATTAGAAGTGCTACTACTCCTACCCTGGCTGAGCAGCTATGGGTTGCCAGCTCATGCTACCTTCTTAGATGTAACGATACTTCAGACCCCAGGAATCCTCATGCTTAACTAACTGCAGTGAGCCAGCAGGTGAATCTGCCCCAGAGCACTTGGATGGAAATTGGAATGTAATTAAGATCTCTGCCATCTGGTGTTGCTGCGTCCACAGGTTAAGGTCAGATCTTCAGTGGGGGTATCTCAGTCATCAGGTCACACATATGGAACTTCACCATCGATGAAGCAGAATCCACTTGGAAGATTTTCAGCAGTATCACTGGGACCGCCTACGCTGACGATGTCACCAACCCTATAAAGGCGTGAGTGGCTCCGCTCCCCCCTCAGTTTTTTCCCACCATCGACTCTGTTCACATGGATCTCCATGAAAGCTCTGACACAGTTTCGTGCCATTTTCGTCTATAACTTTTATTTTTACTTGGTTTTTAGAATCTCTTTTTTATAAGAGATTCCTTTACGTTGTTTATGTCGAGAGTTAATCCGTCCACTTCTCTTTTCCGTTGCTGCGGAAAGAAGATTGCCTCTTCAGATGACCATATTCTTTGTGTCTGTTGTTTTGGCCCTGACCACAACACCTCGGACTGTGAGCTCTGCCACAGATTTCAATCAAGCCACCCTCAGGCGATGAAAAAAGGATCTCAAAAAATTTCTAATGGAACAACAGGTAACCACTTCCGGGCAGGGGTCCTTGGGGGTCCCCCCTTTCTATTCGCTGTTAGGCTTGTTGAACTACCAGGCCACAAAGGTGGGGGATAATCCTCGGGGAAAAGGTACAAGAAAGACCGAGACTGGGATCACTCCACCCCAGCAGTGTTCCCGCTCCCCGATGTTTTTTTTCTTCTTAAACCAGGGGTACTCTGTCGGCTGCAGCTGCACCATCGCCTGTAACTGTCCAGGTCTCTGTTCCTATCAGGTCCATAATGACAGTGCCGCTGCCTGCCTCTCAGGGTGGCTGGTTGTCGACCCTAGTTCATTGATGACGGCCCCTCCGTCACAGCCTTATACTTCTCCAGGCCCATGGCTGTCAGGCTCTTTGGGCTCTCAGGCCCTGAAGGATGGGTCGTTGTGCCCTATGCCGGCTACCCCTCCTCAGTTGATGCAGCAGTCTACTGTCGTTGACCTAAGTGATACTCTGGCCAAGTTTACTACAGTTTTGGTCCACTAGTTGGGCGCATATAGGCCTGAGTCCCCTGCACCGTTGATGGCCCCATCGTCTACGCCATTTCGGCCTCGGGCGATTTCCCCGTGGACCTTCATCTATCCTTCCCCCCATGAGTCCACGTCGCACATCCACCCTGGTCATGGTCCTCGGGGCTTCCACCGCCATCTATTGCTGCCATCATCAACCAGTTAGCCCCAGCTTACCCCCCAGGCGGGGCTGTTGTAATGGTCCCTTATCCGCGCTGCGGAACTGGTAACTGATCAGAAGACTGCAGCGATGGCAGTTGATCGAAGCCCCAAATAGGGCTTCACTTAGACAGTGGACCCTGCCTGCCTGTTCTTTTTCCTGTGTTCTTTGGGAGGCGGGGATATGCAATGATGCCAGCGTCCGTCCCCGCCTCCCTGAGAGATGAGCGCCGGTAGCGTGAGTGTCTCTGGCCTCCGCCAGAGTCCTCAGTGCTCGGACACTTCCCCCACCCCTGGAGAAGGAGAGCCGTCCGTGGATGCTCCATCCTTCTCCCCGGCCATCCCTCCAACTGACCCGGATCCATTCCCGGGTAAACTGCTGCGTGGAAATCAACCGCTGCTCTGGCGGGCCACCCTTCGTCTGTCCCTTGTTTGTCAGACCGCAAGTTGAAGCAGGTCGACGTTGAGGAGTACCATCCTGACCTCACTCTGCCTGAGGAACAGGAGGAACCTCTTTCCTCTGAGAGGTCCACAGCCTCTTTGATGAGTGAGGACTCTGTTAAACATACTCCCTGGTCTCCTCCAGAGGACCCTACTGTCTTTAATGTTATGAAGCAACTGTCCTCAGCCGTGGGATTTCGTATTGAGGAAGAGGATGCCAGCAGACGGGAGTTGGTGGACTTTCTGGAAATCTCAGAATCTCCTCCTAAGGTCATTCCTCTTATTCTCCCTGTCTTGAGAAATGCCGCTACTGCTGCCTAGCACAGACCTGACATGGTCCCTGCCATGCCCCGCAGGGCAGACAAGTTGTATCATGCTCCCAAGGGTCTGCCTTACTATGCTGCCCAACCTAAGACCAATTCAGTGGTTATTAAAGCAGCTCATGACAGCTCTGCAGTGCCTAAGCACCTCAGCTCCCTACACCCTGACAGGGTGCCCCAGCGGATTGACCTTTGGAATAAGAGGGTATACGCCTCCTCCACCTTGGGACTAAGGATTGCTAATTGCCTTTTCCATATGGTCAAATACCAAATTACTGTCTGGAAGAAGAACAAGGTGGCTACCCAGGCCCTCCCTGAGTGAACACGAGAACGTGTCAGCAGAAGGGGACCGTATGATCTGTCTAGTCTGCCCATGTTGCCTACTCCCCATTCTGTTCTTCTTCCGAGATTACCGCAGTACTTGTCCCACGCTAGCTTAAAAGCAGTGATTGTTTTAGCCACCACAACCTCTGATGGTAAGCTATTCCAAGGATCCACCACCCTCTCTGTGAAGTAGAACCTACAAATATTGGTTTTAAACTTACTCTGTTAGTCTCAAATTGTGCTCCCTCTTGTTTGCGTAGCCTCATTTTTGTGAAAGAGATTTTCTGCTTGCACCTTTTATTTATGCCCTTTATGTATTTGAAGGTTTCTATCATATCCCCATTTCTCCTTTGCTCAAGGGAGTACATTTGCAGTTGCTGCAGTCTAGATTCATATTGCTCCTGGTGCAATTCCTGTACCATTTTAGTAGCTCTCCTCTGTACAGCCTTCAAGCGGTCTATGTCCTTTTTTAGGAATGGCCTCCAGAACTGTACGCAGTACTCAAGTTGTGGCTCACCAAGGACCTGTACAAATGGAGTATGACTTCTCGCTTTCCTACTTGTAATGCCCCTGCCAATGCATCTGAGGATGCTACTAGCTTTCTGTGCCACCTTTTCACATTTTCTATCCACCTTTAAATCATCGGAAATAAGCACTCCAAGGTCCCGTTCGTGTTTTGTTTCTGTTAATTGTTCACCATCGAATGTGTATGTTTTCCTTGAGTTTCCTTTACCTAGGTGCATGACCTTGCACTTTTTGGTGTTAAATTTCAACTACCTGTCCCTAGACCATGCTTTTAGGCTCTTTAGATCCATTTCCATTGCTGCCATTCCTTCAGTTATATCTACCCTGTTGCAGAGCTTTGTGTCCTCTGTGAACAGGCATGCCTCACCCTGCAGGCTATCCGCAATGTCGCTGATGAATATATTGAAGAGGACTGGACCAAGGATAGATCCTTGAGGCCCACCACTGATCACCCTTCCCTCACTAGACAGTGTTCCATTGACTATGACCCTCTGCATTCTATTGTGGAGCCAGTTTTGAACCCACTTGACTATTTTTTGCCCTAACCTGGAGTGCTGTAGCTTATTGACCAATCTTCTGTGGGGGACAAAGTCAAAGGCCTTGCTGAAATTTAGATAGACTTTGTCTGCCGCCCCTCCCTGGTCCACTGTTTTAGAGACCCAGTCAAAGAATTCAGTCATATTCATTTGACATGACAATCTTGCTGTAAATCCATGCTGTTTAGTACCTAGTTGCCCTGTTTCCGTAAGGAACTTCACTGTTCTTTCCTTCAGTAGGGACTCCATAAGCTTTCCCACTACCGAGGTCAGGCTCACTGGCTGCTAGTTTCCGGCCTCCTCCGTGCTTCCACTTTTGTGCAAGGGTACCACTGTGGCCCTTCTCCAGTCCTGAGGTATTTCCCCACTCTTTAGAGACTGTGTGAATAATTCTGCCAGTGGGCCTGCATTTTCCTGTACCAGCTCCTTCAGAATTCTAGGGTGGACTTCATCTGGGCCCATTGCTTTATTTGCTTTTAACTTGAGAAGCTCTTTTAGGACACTGTCTCTTGTAAATGGTCCAGCTTCTATGGGGAGTCCGCCTGTGTTCTGCATTTTGGGTCCATTGCCGCCGTCGTCTTCTTTTGTGAAGACTGAGCAGAAGAACTGTTTAGAATCTCTGCTTTTTCATTATCATTTTCTGTCTGTTTGCCGTTCTTGGTTGCTATTCTTATAATGCCTTTTTTGTTTTCCTTTTTTTTCTAATGTATCTATAAAAAGTTTTGTCACACTTCTTCACTCCTCATGCGATTCTCTCTTCTGTCTGGGCTTTTGGCTTGGTTTTGTAGACTTCCATATCTGCCTCATTGTTAGTATCCTTGAATCTGTTGAATGCTTTCCTTTTATCCTTTATTTTGTTGCTACATCCTTGGCATACCATAGTGGTTTCCTCCTTTGTCTTGACTTGGAGATCTGCTTCGTACACTGGGCAGTTACTGTGAGTAAAGCGTCCTTCAGGGTTTTCCACCTCTGTTCCACTGTGCTCCCTGTTTCTGTGCCAAGTATTTGTTTTATGGAAGTCCTCATTTGAGTAAAGTTGGCCTTGTTGAAATCCAGGACCTTGAGTTTGCTGTGGTTGACTTCCTCTTTACTGGTGATGGCAATCCAGACGGTCCTATGGTTACTGATACCCAGATTGCTGCCCACCATTGTGTCAGCGATCCTGTTGCTATTTGAGAGCATAAGGTCCAGAATGGCTTCCTCTTGTGTTGGTGTGTCACCCAACTGTTCTAGTCCTGCTCCCTTTAGTGCTAGGAGGAATTCTCTGCTCCTTTTCATAGAGGGCGTGTGTGAGAGCCAGTCCACATCTGGTAGATTGAAATCACAGATCAGCAGCAGTTCTCCTTTGTCTGCCATCTGTAGGGTGGCCTCCAGGAGTGCAAGTCTTTGTCCTGGGCTGGAGGTCTGTATATAATCCAAACTCGGATAGGGTACTCACTTCCTACTTCAAGGGTAACCCAGAGGACCTCCGCATTGCTGTGTGTCCCTGTGTTTCCATAGCACTGATGCTGTTTTTTTACATAAATTGCTAACCCTCTACCTTTCTTACCTTTGCAGTCTCTTCGGAATAGTGTGTATTTTGGGATAGCTACATCCCAGGTCTGGTTCTTGATGAACCATGTCTCTGTGACTGCGACCCAATCCAGGTCTGAAGAGTTCTTTAAGAACCTTCTCTTCCCAGGTTCCTAAAGAGCAACTGTCACCTTCAGGACAACTTTAACAAAGTGTAATATTTATACTCAGTTCAGCTTGTATTTCATATTTCTGTATTCCTCCTCCCCGTTATTTATTACTGAGTTCATTTCCATTCAAACAGAATCTTGGTTCCTGAAGAGTTCCTCTGTCTCTGTTGCTTTCTCCCTACCTGAGGTCATAATGCACTACTTGTGACATCACATTTACTCTTATGGCAACAGATTGTGATGTCACAACAGAGGACTATGACTTGAAGTAGGGACTAAGCTGTAGAGGCAGATGAACTGTGATACTGTATACTCTATGTATTTAATACTGGTTATTTTGACAGTGCCTCACAGCTGCATGTGTTCTCACCTGTCTTGTCTCCCCTTCTTTTTTTTTTAATTGTATGATGAGGATCCTTCGTAAAGGAGCTTTTAGCGCAAATGAAGTACTTCCGACTTTCCTAATAAAATACAATAAAACTAATGGATAAAGATCATCTGTTCATGCAAGTTTACTCATTAGCAAATAATGAGGAAGAGAAATGTATAGAATATATAAATGGAATGCAAGCTGAATGATATCTAATTATTATGTTTTTCATTTTTTTCTTTGAGGCATCAGTAACTCTTTAAATGCTTGCAGAGTGCTGAGTATATCAGAAAGCATCTCCTCAGGGCCTTGGACGATATCTTGGATACTGGTGCCAGGGGTGCTGCCAATGGCATTTGCCTCCATAGGCACTCCTGGCAGAGGGGTCTCAGGCTTTGTGGTAGATGTTCAACAAAAAGGGTTTAATTCCCCCTTCAGTGACTCCAAAATATTTGGGCCAGATGTTCAGGACATCATCAGTGACCTACAGACATTTGGCAAGACTGTTAAGTCTGTCAACTCGCTCTATCATATGCAGCCTAGGAGCAGACAGCGCCCTCCCTTTCGCAAGGTATCCCACAAGTCCAGAGCAGCCTCCCGTCCTCCGAGCAAGAGAAAGGCCTCCTCCACCTTGCCTGCCCCTCCTCCTCTGGCACTGCTGCAAAGTGCCCTAGAGGTGACTGATCAGCTCCAGCGGCTGGATCCACCTCCGCTTGACTCCTTGCTAGACCTCCCTCTTCTGGTCCCCAACCAAGAAGTAGTGGTCGAAGGTCAGTTCTCCCTCCATTTCAATCGGTGGAGAACCATCACTTCTGATGTCTGGATTCTTCAGATTATAGAGAGGAGTCACACTCTGGAACTCATAGAGATGCCCCCAGATCCTCCTCCAGTATCCTCTATGTATACCCTGGCCCACCTGTCCATCCTCCAGGAGGAGGTACAGTCTCTCCTGCAGAAAAAAGGCCATCAAACCAGTGCCCAGGTGCCAAAGGAGCAAGGGATTTTAGTCCAGGTTCTTCCTGGTTCCCAAAAGAACCGGAGGTCTGAGGCCCATTCTAGATCTCAAGGACTTCAGTTTTTATGTCCAGTACAAAACATTACGCATGGTCACTGTGCCGGGCCTGCTGTCCCTACTCAAGCAGGGTGACTGGCTATACTCCCTAGATATGTAGGATGCTTACCTGTATACAGTATCTTGGTGTTTCCACTGCACTGGAGATTCCTCCAGTTTCTTTTTCAGGGCAAGCACCACCAATTCAAAGTATTGCTCTTTGGCTTATCCTCTGTACTTCAGGTCTTTACAAAGTGCTTAGCAGTGGTAGCTGCAGCTTTCCGAAGGGAGGGACTGTATGTTTTCCCATACATGGACGACTGGCTCCTAAAGGCCCTATCCAGAGAGCAGCTCCTCTGGACTCTGGAGAGAACCCTTCAGCTGCTTCTCTCTCTCTGGGCATCACTGTCAACCTGCCCAAGTCCGTCCTGATCCCATCCCAGAGGCTGTAATATATAGGGGCGGTTCTGGACTCTGCACAGGGCAGTGCCTTCCTGCCTCAGAACAGAGCAGAGTGCCTTATTGCCCAGGCTCAGGAGGTCGCCCAGAGCCATTATATCCCTGTGAAGATGTACCTGAGGCTACTAGGTCTTATAGCCACCACAGTTCCCTTGGCCAGGCTGCACATGCGAGTTCTCCAATGGACACTCAGAGTCCAGTGGGACCAACGCATGGATAATTAGATTACTTAGTTCTGGTCTTCTTCCCGGTTCGCAAGGTGCTCCATAAGGTGGATGGACCTACAGAATCTCTCAGAGGGAGTCCCATTCCAGATTTCTCACCACGGATGCTTCTGGTTCAGGCGGGGGTGCATCTGGGTCCCTTTCGAGGTGTCTTCATCCCAGATCAAACCTCCTGCACACCAACATCCTGGAGATGCAGGCAGTCCTGTACACCATGCAGGCCTTTCACAACCATCTCCTCCTGGGTCAGCTGTTGATCCAGTCAGACAATCTCAGTGCTGTCTGTTATGTCAGCAAGCAAGTGGGGATGCATTCGTACCCTCTGTGCAGGAAGGCCGTGAGAATGTGATACTTGGCACTAGACCACAGTCTGGTTCTCTCTGCAGTCCATGTCCCAGGTGTGCTAAACACCCTGGCAGACTGCTTCAGCAGGATGCAGTCCGGCATGCACGAGTGGGAACTCCTTTCATCCATCGAAGAAGATCTGTTCGCCAGATGGGGTCATCCAGAGTTGGACCCTTTTGTGTCCCCATTCAATGCATAACTGCACAGTTTCTGCTTGCTAGATCCAGGGCCTGGAGTTTTCTGGCAAGACACGTTGTCCCTGTCCTAGAATGGGAGGTTCCTTTATGCCTTCCCTCCATTTCCTCTGATTCAGAGGGTGCTATTCAGACTGCAGATAGAGGGCCCAGCATGATCCTGGTTGCACCCTTCTGGCCACGGCAGATATGGTTTACATTACTGCAACAGTTAGTGGAGGAGCCTCAGGTCCCTATCCCTCTCTATAGGGATCTGCTGATGCAGGCCTTGGGGACCCTGGTCATTTCCAGTCTCTAGTCCTTTTGTCTGCACGCCTTGCTCCTGAGGACATGCCTGGTTTGGGGTATCTCCGAGAGTGGCGAGTGTCCTCGTGGCAGCTCGGAAGCCCTCCACTAGAGCCACGCATGCTATGATGTGGAAAAGGTGTGGCATCTGGGCTCCCAAACATCATCTGGACCCTTTTACTTGTCCAGTGAGCCAGATTCTGGACTACCTGATCTCTCTGTTGGACTCAGGTCTCCAGTACTCCTCCCTCAAGGTGCACCTTTTGGATATCTCTGCCTTTCATGAGCCTGTGGGCGGCTGCACCGTGACTCAGCTGGATGTATCCCACACCTTTCTCAGGGGCATCCTGCATCTGAAACCTCCATTCTGTTCCCCTGTCCTGGCTTGGGATTAAAATTTTGTTTTGGAGATGTTTACTCTGTCTCCATTTGAGCAAGCCGCTACTTTTGAGCTATGCTTTCTTTCTTGGAAAGTATTAGTTTTAGTTGCTATTACTTTTACTCAAAGGATTTCTGAGCTTCATGCTGTCTGGTGTGAAGAGCCTTATTTGATTTTTCACAAGGACAGGGTGTCTGCGCACAAATCCTAAATTCTAGGGACATGGATATGTTGTTCATCCACACTTTCTGGCAGGTATCCTTGCCGCTTTAATTCTTGCCGGAAGGTCTTCAAGCTGGCTCCTCCCTCCCACCCGGGTGGTAAAACTCTCGGCTCCGCCCCATGACGCCAGATCTTCCTTACCGCTTGGAAGCTCAGGGTTCCCTCCTTAGCGCTCTGCGTTTAGACTGGATCCTAACTCTTGATTCGTCCGAGGTGGTTTTGAAGTTTTCTAAACTTGGTCTTCATCTTCCCTCGCGGCTCACGACGGACAAATCTGTTCCGGCTTTGGAGGTGCCCTTGCGGGCGAAAATGTCAGGATGGATCACACTCCATGTGCGTCTACTGCCTAGGCCTAGATCACGACCCGCGGGCCTGCGGTTGTGCCGCTCTTTCTCGTGGCGTTCTGGATGATCACGCTGCCCGATTGAAGTTGGGCGCCTGAGCGTTCCGCCAGTAAAATCTAAAGAGGCTCGTTGGGCGGTGTCCGCGGCGGCTGGCTCGGCTGAGCAGCTCGAGCAGTTGATCGCCCTTGATGAGGAGGCGGCCCAGGCCGCATCTTCCTCCTCCTCAGCTGCGGCATTTATCCCACTCTCTCTGAGTTCCTCGTATACGGCTTCGTTCAAGGAGCTTTGTCAGTCCCTTTCCACGAAAGGAGAGGGGCCTTTGGACATTCTTCTCGGCCCAAGAAAAAGGAGTCGAAAGGTAAATCCCACCGTCGGCATTCGTGGGAGCGGGAGAGGTTCCCTTCCCCGGGCAGCCGACCGTCGACTTCGGTCGAGGTTGCGGCTGAGGCTGCTGGCTTCACGGTGCCCCCGTCAGGCCAGCCTGCCGAGACTCCTGTCGACGAAGTCGAGATTTTTCTCGATCTGTTAGACGAGCTGTCGACTGGAGAAGCCGACAACCCTCCTTCACCGGTTCCTCCGGTGGATACCGAGGATCTGCCTGTGCCTTCTGGGCCGCAGTCCCCGGCTAAAGTGCCCGAGCCGAGGGAAGAGCGGGTGTCCCCAGACCTACCCTCGGTCCCCCCGGAGGTCTCGGTCCTCTTCTCGGTCCAGCTGTTCCTGCCAACATCGGCGGTCTCGGTCTTGTTACCGAAGTAAACGGCGATGCCGTTCTTCCTCGTCCTCCTCCTCGAGTGAGGAGAGGCTGCGACACAAGTTGAGCCGGCGCTACGAGGACCTTATGTGGCAGCAGTTGCTGTTGTCTGGGCCTAAGCCGACGCCGGCCAAGACCCCGGCCATCAAGTGGCTGTGCCTGAGCGTCCGGAAGCAACCACTTTCGTTCCAGTCGAGTTGCCGGTTGCTCGGCTGAAATCAACTGCTCCACCGATTGTGGGTGGAACCTCCGCCTCCACAACCGAAGTCGGGGGCACCGACCAAGAATTCTCGGTTGGGTCACGGCCTGCCCCACAGGTTGTCGGTCACCCTCACTCCCGACCATCCCCGGCAGGTGGAGGGTGGCTCAGGGCCGAGGCAGCTCTTCGCAGACTCTTCAGAATCCGACGACGATTCCTTCCTGTTCTCCAGGAAGTTCGATCTGGAGTCCTCTGGGGGCCAGTCTGTGGACGATAGCCCATCGTCCTTCTTGGGTCTGCTTTGACTCATCTCGGAGTCCACCGGGATGCAGCTCGAGCCCGTGTCCACATGGGCCAAGTATCCCCTAACGGAGATTCTGGACCTAGGGGATTCTCCCACAGAGGCCTTTCTGGTGGCTGAGGCCATTGTCGGCCCAGCCTTGGAGCTTTGGCAGCGGCCTGCTTGCTGTCCTGAGCCCTCGGCCAGGATGGCCAGGAAGTATGCGGTCCCTACCGGCTCTTTGCCCGGTTTCTCGGAACACCCCTCTGCCGAGGGGTTAGTTACTGACAGCGTTTTCCGGCATTCCGGTAACGCTCATGATGTGGATAAGCCCCCAGAAAAAGAGTCCAAAAAGCTGGACTTTGCCGGGCGCAAGGTGTACGCTGCGTCCTCCCTCGGCCTCCGACAGGCCAGCTCGGCCGTGCTGATGGCACACTTCTCCCACGCCCTCATGGGCTCCCTGGATGAGATTGTTCCTCATCTCCTGCCTGACCTGCAGACCACGGTCTGCCAGGTGCGGGACCAGGGTAGGGCGGTGGCGAAGCAGCAGCTCCAGACTGCTCTGGACATAGGTGATTCCTGTGCCAGGTCAGTAGCGGCTGCGGTGGCCATGTGACGCAGGGCGTGGCTGAGGATATCCACCTTCACGGCAGATACCCAGCACTAGTTGGCGACGTCCCCTTTTGGGGACTGACCTCTTCGGCCCTGGAGTGGAGGGACACCTCCAGCGGATCGAGAAGTCCATTGCCACCCTGGACTCGGTCACCTCTGCCCAGAGGGACAAAGGCCGCCGTCAGCAGCAGAAGTCCTTTCGTCCTTCGGTCCCTGCTTCTCGACCGGCCCAGCAGCACCGGCAACAGGGCCAGCAGGTTCGCGCTTGGCGTCCCAAACCCAAGCCGGCGGCTTCCTCCAACAGGAAGCAAGGAGGTAAAGGCCCAGGGGTCCCTCGGCTGGTTCTTCCTCCAAGTCTGCCCAGTGACGGGTTGAGGGGTGCCGCCCCCAGCCTCGTCACTCCCCCCTGGGTTCCCCCCATGGGGGGACAGCTCCGCCACTTCCTTTCCGCCTGGTCCACTATCACCACGGACCGCTGGGTGTTGGAGGTGGTAGGAAAAGGCCTGCCTCTGGAGTTTGAGCAGGCCCCACCTTTTTGAGCCGTCACCCCTCGGGGGGCCATGAGGTCCGCAGCCTCGCTGTTGGCCCGCCGAGCCGATATTGCCCTGCTCCTCGAAAAAGAGGTAATCAGGAAGGTGGTGGATCCTTCTCCAGACCCGGGGTTTGTGTCCAGGTACTTCCTGGTCCCAAAACGGACGGGGGGCTGGTGCCCCATTCTCAACCTGCACGATTTGAACAAGTTCCTAAGGTCTCGAACCTTCAGGATGGTCACTCTGGCTCAGATAATCCCATCCTTGGAACGAGGCGTGTGGTTCTGCTCCCTGGACCTTCAGGACGCGTTCTTTCACGTCCCAATTCGTCCGTCCCATCAGAGATTCCTCCGCTTCAGAGCGGAGGGATCCCTTTACGAGGTCCGGGCCATGCCCTTTGGCCTCTCCTTAGCTCCTAGGGTCTTCACCAAATGCATGGCAGTGGTGACAGCATTCCTGCGGCGCCGAGGGGTCTGGGTGTACCCTTACCTGGACGATTGGCTGATAGCAGCCCCCTCCAGACAGGAGGTGGAGCGGTCCAGAGATCTGGCCCTCCAGGTTTACCCTCAGGTTGGCCTCCTCATCAACGAGGCCAAGTCGGAACTCATACCAAAGCAGGTGATACTGTTCATCGGGGCAGAGCTTGACTCTCTGCGAGCCAGAGCACGGCTCCCGGCGGACAGGGCCGAGGTTCTTTTCTCCTTTGCCCAATCATTTCTGGTTGGGCAATTGCACCCTTCCCGGGACTTCCTGCGCCTCCTGGGCCTCATGGCGGCCTGCACCAGCGTGGTCCGTTGGGCCCGTTGGTACATACATCCCCTTCAATGGGACTGGCCAGCCAATGGTCTGGCGCTGTGATCCGTTGGACCAGCCTGTGACAGTGACCCAGGAGATGTGGAACGCTCTCCAGTGGTGGATCGTTCCAGCACATCTGCAGGAGGGCATCCCGTTCGTCCCCCCCGAGCCGACGGTCTCTCTCTCAACTGATGCATCTCTGATGGGTTGGGGTGCCCATCTGGGGGAACACCGAGCGCACGGCCTCTGGTCCCCTCGGGAGTCCCGATGCCACATCAACCTGCTGGAGCTCTGAGCGGTCCGTCTAGCTCTCACCGCCTTGGCTCCGTTTCTACGGGGTCAAGTGGTTCAGGTCCAGACAGACAATACCACGACCATGTACTATCTGAACCGCCAGGGCGGGACGTGCTCCATGCTGTTATGCAAGGAAGCTCTCCGCATTTGGTCCCTCGTGCGCAACCTGGAGGCAGATCTCCTAGCTATTCACGTCGCAGGAGCCTCCAACACCCTGGCCGATGCCCTAAGCCGGATAGGGGCTGCGTCTCATGAGTGGTCTCTCCTGCTGGAGGTAGTACAAGATCTGTTCTCCCACTGGGGCACGCCTCAGGTGGACCTGTTTGCCTCCAGGGAGAATGCGAAGCTGGGTCTGTTCCATGCCCGGCCCCCTCAGCAGGGCTCGCTGCAGGGGGATGCCTTCTCGAGGCTGTGGACCCCAGGCCTCTTCTCGCCTTTCCCCATTTCGTTGATCCACAGGTGCTTCTCAAGGCGAGGAGGGACAAGGTGCAGGTGATTCTGGTAGTCCCAGACTGGCCCCACCAGTTCTGGTATCCAGATCTCCTCAGCCTCAGCTCCAGGCTCCTGGGCGTTCCAGCCCGCCCGACCTGATCTTAGTCAGTCAGGGAAGGTATTCCATCCGGACCTTCAATCCCTGCACCTGACGCCCTGGTTCCTATGGCTAGAGTTCAGAGGCGTTGGGTCTTCGGCAAGTTCTCAGGGTCATTGAGGGCATCCCGTAGGAGGGTCGACCAGGAAATGCTATGCCTTCAAATGGAAGAGATTCTCCATTTGGTGTCAGGAAGAGCTTGGACCCTTCTGACTGCCCTTGGCAAGCATTCTGGACTACCTGTGGTCCCTTTCTCAGCAAGGGCTTTGGTCGATGACCCTTAAGGTGCACCTAGCAGCCATCTCTGCTTGCAGGCGTGGGCGGCAAGCAGTCGGTGGCGCAGGAGAGAAGGTGGTTGGGCGCTTTTTCAAAGGCCTTGACCACATTTCCCCTCCGTGCGAGCCTCCACCTCTGTGGGATCTACTGCTGGTATTGGCCAAGCTCATGGGCAAGCCATTCGAACCAATGCACAGGTGCAATATTTCACACCTGTCATGGAAGACTGCCTTCTTGGTGGCTATCACGTCAGCCAGAAGGATGGGAGAGCTCCAGGCGCTTTCCATCAAGTCTCCCTACCTGGTCTTCCACAGGGACAAGGTTGTCCTGCGCCCCCACCCGAAATTCCTTCCGAAGGTGGTGTGGAGTTTCACCTTAACCAGGCGTTGACTCTGCGATGTTCTACCCCAGTCACACATAGAGGCGGTATAGGCTCCATACTGGACCCTAGGCGGCGCGCTTATTATAAGCGAGACGGCTGAAGTTGAGGAGAGGTTTGCCAGCTGTTTGTCACCTACGCTGAAGCCGCACCTGGCAGACCTGCAGCAAAGCGGACAATAGGCAGGTGGATCACCTCCTGCATAGAGCTCTGCTACAGGTTGGCGGGCATGGAGCCTCCCAGTGGGATAAGAGCTCATTCTACCCGCCATACCGCTGCATCGGTAGCTGCTTCCAGGGACGTCCCTATCCAGGATATCTGCAGGGCTGCTACCTGGAAGTCGGCACATACCTTTATTACCCACTACCACATCGATCTCGAGTCACGCCGGGATGCTGGTTTTGGGGCCTCGGTTCTCCAGTCTCTCTTTCCCAAGTAAGTATTGGGGGTGTTCGCCCTCCCTCCCTCCTCCCGGAGAACTGCTAGGAGTCTGCCAGGAAAGTGTGGATGAACAACATATCCATGTCCCTAGAAATACAGGTTACTCACCTGTAACAGGAGTTCTAGGAATGGTATATGTTGTTCATCCTACATTCCTAACCTCCCGGCTTTGGCCGCACAACCTGAGCTTCAAGCGGCCAGATCTGACGTCATGGGGCGGAGCCGAGTTTTACCACCGGGTGGGTGGGAGGAGCCAGCTTGAAGACCTTCCGGTAAGAATTAAAGTGGCAAGGATACCTGCCAGAAAGTGTGGATGAACAACATATACCATTCCTAGAACTCCTGTTACAGGTGAGTAACCTGTATTTTCTTCCTAAGGTGGTGTCTGAGTTTACCCTGTACCAGACTATAAATTCTCAGCATAAAAAACTGCTTTTATTTCAAGTAACAGCCACACTTAATATGAGGGTGACAGTTTTGTGGCTGTCACCACTTCCTCAGGCCCAACAGTGTTGCATCTAAAATAAGGAAAACATAAAACTTAGTTTTACTAGATGGATATTAAGATTCATAGTCCCATCCTAGTCATGATGGGTCTCATACCACACCATATAGTACCGTACTTTTCATATTTCATTCCTAGTTATAGTTTTTAAGTTTAGATCATTGCTCATGGATAATTTTCTTATAGAAATTAGTTTTATAGATTCCATGAATAATTTACTAACATGTACAGTATATCAATAGTGAAAACCAGCAAGTACGTGTTCTACTTAATATAACACTACCGGAAACTGGCATAAACATTCAACTTTGAGGTGAAATCCCTGATCTTACTTCGAGAGGGCTCTTGCAGTAGGTAATTGCATATAGGACTGACGTCGGCAGGCGGCAGGACCCCATGGAAAAATTTCTAGCTAGCAGTCCCTGGCGAAGGACTGCCCCCACGTCAGGTGACTAGCGTCAGGAGATGTTGGTATAAAGGGGCGGTCCCTGATGCCCGCCTTCCAGTTCTTTCCCGCCATTGGCTTGTGCAGCGCCTCGCGGAAAAGTTCTTTGCTCATCAGCCTCCCTTCGTCGGTTTTACCAAGTATTTTCACTTTTTTGCTTCAATTGTCAGTATATCCGTCGGTGTAAGTCATCCCCTACACCCTCTGAGCACAAAAATAAGTGTGACTCAAGCGGCGCCCAACTCACGCACTAGGACGGCCATTCCCTGTGCCTGTTCTGTCTAGGCCCCGATCACCCGGTCGAGAAGTGCCAGCACTGCCTCAGTTTTAACGTGGCTACCGGAAAAGCGGCAGCAGTCCTGGAACCCACATTCTGAAGAAAAAGATGAGCTCCATGGAGAAGGAACTCAAAACTGTGGCAGGCGTCCACTTCCCCCGAAGGCCATCGGAAGAAAAAAGACAAGGAGAGGCACCGGGACAAGGGCTCCTCCACCGCGACTCCCTCGGGAGTCACTGTGCTTCAGGTAATGTCCCCTCCGAGGAACCGCTCCTCCACGGCCGCCTCAGGAGCTTCTGAGGTGGCGGCGGCCCGCCCGTCTGGCTCGCGCTTGGGCCCTTCGGGCGCCTCCGGGCTATCAGTGGCCTCCACCCCTGGTATAGCCATAACTCCGCGGCCTACTGGCGCGGGCGGCTCTGGCAAGCCGGATGTCGGCTCCTTCAATGTCTGCGCGGAGAAGGCTGGTAAGTCGCACGACCCTTCAGGACGGCGCATGGCCCCTCCTCCGTCGGACCAGGCCACTCCTCCATCACGGTCTGCCTCCGGCGATGGGTCCTGTAAGTCGGATGCCCGCCCGGATCTCGCTGAAAAACCGCACGTCGGTTCGTCCGACGTTCGTTCAACGAAAGAGCCGACGCCGACCTCCCCCCCCACGTCCGTCGTCCCCGGCTCCCCGCAGACCTCGTTGCCCTCCGGGGACCCTGAGTCTCCCCAGCCCGACCCCGGGGATTTTTCCCCTCCATCCCCGGGCGACACTGGGGTTCCGCCTCCGTCAGACCGCCCACCTGCGGGTCCGCCGGATCTGACGCCGGTTCCCCAGACGCCGGCTCCGATACCGGTACCTCTGACGCTGGAACCTCCAACGCCAGCCCCGATGCCGGATTTACCAATTCCGGACGACATCCCACTCCCGGATGTTGCCCCGACGCCGGGCCCTCCGCCCTCTGGGCCTTCCAACCTGGACCCGCCTGTGAGGCCTCCGGCTGGGCCATCTGCTCCGGCAGCTCCTCCGGCTCCCGGGTGTCCTATCTGACGCTGTTGTATCCGGGACCACAGTATCCGGCGCTACAGTACCCGATGCCGGTCTTCCCGACGCCGCAGTACCCGGTGCCACAATACCAGACTCCTGGTTTTTCGCCTCTGGGTTTCGGATACTGTCCATATGGATATAGTCCATACCCTTATCCCCTTCCTCCTCCTCCACCTCCCCCTCAGCCGCCAGTGGATTTGCAGGAGACTTTGGCCTCCTGGTGGGCTGAGGCAAGGCTCAGCTCACCAGAGAGGTGGAGAGCGCTATTTCCCGGCAGCGGTGCCAGTCCGGTTCCCACTCGTCACGGCGGCACTCCCTCACCACCTCCGGACACCAGGGCTAATCCCTCTGGGTCCAGAGAGGAGCAGGACATGCTTCCTCGAGAGCTTCCCAAGGGGTCCATTCCTCCCCCCGGGTTGGGAAAGGGAGTCTTTTTCTTCTTCTTCCTCCTCTTCCCCCTCAGACTCCTCGGACTTTTCCGACGGCTGCTCCGAAAGGGACCACGAGCCATGCTGTCTGTCAAAGCCCAGGCCAAGGACTCCTCCGAAGTTGCCTCCAGAAGATCCTTCCTTTAAAGAGTTGCTACGCAAAATCCAGGAGGTACATCAGTGGCAGTCTTTGGAACCAGACCCTCAGCGGATGAAACTTGACGAGCATCTGGATCTGCCCGTGACAGCTCCTACCTTAGTGCCACCCTGGATCCAGCCTCATGCCGACCTTTTTACCGCCATTTGGAAACAGCCGTCAGCTCTAGCCCCACTTCCGCGGAAGTTGAACAGGCTATACCAGGCTCCCGAGGGTGTTGACTCTTTAGATTCTCACCCTCTTGCTGACTCAGTAGTGATTAGCGCCGCTCACGGCTGGTCGGCTAACCCAAAACATCTTAGCTCGTCGCCACCTGGCAAAGAATCCCACCTACTGGACCAGTATAGTTAGAACATTTTCGCTTCTTCCACGCTGGGGATCAGGGCGCTGAACTATGTCGGTCATATGGGGGATTACCAGAAGGCCATTCTCACTCAGGTGGAAGCCAAATTGGACTCCCTGCCGGACTCTCAGGTCAAGCAGAGGTTGGCTGATCTTGTCCGCTCTGCACATTTGGCCAGTCGACACAGGCTTCGTGCGACATACGATGCAGTGGACACTGCTGGACGGAGCTCAGCTTTCACCATAGGCTTACGTCATCATGCTTGGCTCCGTGTGTCAGGGTTGGTCCCAGAAGTGCAGTCCGCTATCCAGGAAGCGCCCTTCCGGGGGTCGGTGCTTTTCAGTGGCAATGTCAAGTACATCATCACCGATTTGCAGGAGAAGGGGATGGCAATAAAGTCCGTTGACTCCATGTACCATCCCCACAAGCCGCAGCGCCGTCCCTTTCGCAGATGGAATCTGCCCAAGGCGAAACCTCAGGGAAAGCAGGCCACTAAACGTCGGGCCCCCAGAGCTGCTAAGCCCCCCCCACCCTAAAAAGCATAGGGTGCTTCAGCTGCGGCACTGCCCCACACCACCTGACTCCTCTCCTCTCCCACAGCCTCTGGACTTCCCGGAGGAACCGGTAGGAGGGAGGTTTTCCCTCCACCTTCCTGGCTGGGAGAGGATAACATTAGATTCTTGGGTGCTCCAGCTGATCACAGAAGGACACTCAATAGAGTTTCCACAGAAACCGCCTCGAAACCCCCCACAGAAGTCATCGTATTCACGGGAATATCTTCTCTTGGTCCAGGAAGAGATTTCAGCTGTTACTAAAAGAAGTGATAGAACCCGTCCCTCTTCATCTTCAAGGGACGGGTTACTATTCCCATTTCTTCCTGGTCCCAAAGAAGACAATAGATCTAAGACCCATTCTAGATCTCAGTTCCCTGAATCTTTTTGTGGAATACAAAAGGTTCAGAATGCTCTCTTTGCAGAGCCTTCTGCCCCTCCTCCGTTCGGGACAATGGCTGTGCGCTCTGGATATGCAGGATGCTTACCTGCACATTTCCATTTGGCCGTCTCACCGCAGATATCTTCGTTTTGCGTTCCAGGGGGACCACTACCAGTTCAAGGCACTTCCTTTTGGCCTATCCTCGGCTCCCCGAGTATTTACCAAATGCCTTGTGGTGGTGTCGGCCAACCTGCGTACTCGGGGTGGGTGCAGGTTTTCCCATACCTGGACGATTGGCTCCTGGCGGCCTCATCCAGGAAGGAACTCCTGCACTGCCTCGCTCTTACCCAGCAGGTTTTTGCCTGCCTGGGTATTACCATCAACCATTCCAAGTCTCACTTGATCCTATCTCAGAGACTACAGTTTATAGGGGCGATTTTAGACACAACCATTGGCAGGGCCTTCCTGCCACCGGGCCGGGCGTCCACCCTCCAGACTCAAGCAAGTCTGTTGTCCGGCCACAGGCGGGTCAGTGCAAGATCGGTCCTTCGCCTTCTCGGGCTCATGGCGGCTGCTATCCCGACAGTCCCTCGCACTGGGCTCCACATGAGAGTTTCTCAGTGGACACTCCGCTCCCAATGGGATCAGTTGTTGGACGACTTAGATCACCCAGTTCTAGTCTCCTCACCGATGCTCCGAGACTTGCAATGGTGGATGGTTCGAGAGAACCTGCTTCGGGGAGTTCCTTTCTTTCTTCCTCCCCCCCCTCCCAGACTCTAACCACAGATGCCTCTGGCGAAGATTGGGGAGCCCATCTCGGTCCCCATCGGACCCAGGGCTCTTGGTCCAAGCTCGAACAGACACTCCACATCAATGTGTTCGAGCTTCAGGCAGTTTTGTACGCTCTCCAAGCCCTTCACGTCTACATTCTTCCCGGCCACCTAGCCGTCCAGACAGACAATATGTGCATGGTTTGGTACATCAACAAATGGGGGGGGACTCGGTCCTACCCTCTTTGCAGGGAAGCAATGAGGGTTTGGGATTGGGCAACACAACACGACCTCCACCTCACAGCAATTCATGTTCTGGGAATCGACAACACCTTGGCAGACAAGCTAAATCGCTCGTCCGCTCTGGCTTATGAGTGGGAACTGGACCAAGGGGTCATAGAGGGTATCTTCTGACACTGGGGAACACCACAGGTCGACCTTTTCGCTTCTCCTCTAAACGCAAAGCTTCCTGAATACTGCTTGCTCGTTCCAGAGCGCGGCGTTTTCTGGAGAGACGCTCTGTCTCTAGAGTGGAAGGACAGATTCGTCTATGCCTTCCCCCAATTCCTATTATCCCACGAGTCTTACAGAAACTAGTTTCAGATGGAGCACGAATGATTCTGATTGCTCCTTTCTGGCCCAGGCAAGTTTGGTTCTCTCTTCTACAACAATACAGAGGATCATCCTCTTCCTCTATCACGAGGTTTGCTGACCCAGGATCAGGGGACTCTGATCCATCCAGGTCTCAGGTCACTTCAGCTTCATGCATGGCTCTTGCAGTCTTAGCTCAAACTCGCTTTGGGGTTTCTTCCCAAGTGGCGGAGATTTTGGTGGAGGCTAGAAAACCCTCTACTAGATCTACTTACGCCATGAAGTGGAAAAGGTTCACTATCTGGGCTGCTTCAAAAGACATGGAACCCTTTTCTTGTTCGGCTGGGCTACTGCTGGAGTACCTACGTCATGTCTTTGACATGGGTCTTAGTCACTCTTCTTTGTAAGTCCACATGGCGGCCATCTCGGCCTGTCAGGTTCCCTTTGCAGACAAGACATTTGCTCAACTGGAGGTCTCTAAGACTTTCCTTAGAGGGGTCCTCCATCTGAGACCTCCTATACGTACTCCTGCCCCTCCTTGGGATTTGAACTTTGTTTTCGCGAAACTTACTCTGCCTCCTTTCGATCCGGCAGCTTCCGCAGACTTGAAGTTCCTTTCATGGAAGACTCTCTTCCTGGTGGCAATTACTTCCGCTCGGAGAATTTCTGAGCCCCAAGCCCTGATGTGTAAAATTCCATACTTGATTTTTCACAAGGAACCTGTGGCTCTGTGCACTAACCCTAAGTTTCTCCCTAAGGTGGTAGCAGAGTCTACTCTGAACCAGTAAATAGAGTTACCCACCTTCTTTACACAGTACTCCAATCAGGTATTTACTCCATACTATGGATGTTCACCGGATTCTGAGATACTACTCTAACAGGACAAAAGAGCTCAGGAAGACCGATCAATTGTTTGTCTCTTTTGCTCCCAAAAGGGAAGGCAATGCTGTTTCAAAAGAATGCTTATCTAAATGGTTGGCTCATTGTCTCTCTTTCTGTTATGACAAGTACAACAGGACCCTGCTGGGTCAAGTAAGAGGCCACTCCAACAGGGGAGTCGCTGCCTCAGTGGCTTGTTTCAAGAATGTGTCAGCGGCAGACATCTGTGCTGCTGCCACCTGGACCTCCATCTATATCTTTACAAAACACTACAGTTTGGATAGTGCCTCTCGCCGTAGAGCAGACTTCGGGCTGGCTGTCCTGCAAGGCCTCCTATCTTAAGGCTTGCACAGCTAGAGGTTCTACTTGGAGTAGATTTCCTCCTCCCGTGTGCTTCTCCTTGTTCCAGACTGCTTGGGACTCAGTCCTAGATGTAATTACCTACTGCAAGAGCCCTCTCGAAGTAAGATAGTATAGTTATGTAAGAACTTACCATAACAGTAGATCTTCGAGAGAGGCTCTCAGTATGTCACCTTCCGCCTCCATCCCTCTAAGTTTTTTCAGCTCCTTTCCATTGAGGAAATATCAGCTCTTCTCTCGTCCGGCCTCTTTTGGCCTGTGGCGGGAAAGAACTGAAGAGGCGGTGTCCCAGGGCCGCCCTTTACTCTGGCGTCTCCTGGCCGGTCACCCTGGCGATAGAGGCGGTCCTGGCGAGCAGAATTTTTCCGTGGGGTCCTGCTGCTTGCCGACGTCAGTCCTATATGTAATTACCTACTACAAGAGCCTCTCTTGAAGATCTACTGTTACGGTAAGTTCTTACGTAACTGTACTTTCTCTCTGGGGGATGAGAGATCCTCCTTGGTTCCCCATCCTGTATCTCAGCTGGGTCTCCAACGGGGTGAACTGAGGTGGTGCTGGTGGACAGCCCCCTAATACCGTGTGGGATGTCGGGGCGGAGCCGATGTCAGGGGGCGGTACCCCGCTTTGGACTGCTATCTAGAAATTTTTCTGTGGGGTCCTAGTGCCTGGCGGCATAGTCCTATATGTGTTACCTGCTGCAAGAGCTCCTCTCAAAGATCTACTATTACGGTAAGTTGTTGCGTAACTGTACTTTTTTCATCACTTGAGTTGTTTTGGCAACATTGCCTAAGTGAATTTAAACTCTGGAAATGATTTTAGTTTTGTATATCTTTTCCTGTAACAACACATTGTATATTTTTTTCTATAAAGTATGTGATATTTTGAAAGTGTTGACCCTTTAAGACAAGTGCTTTAAACATTTTACTTGTTCTCACTGAACTGAAATGACATTATGAATAATTAATTAGGTGCTGTATAAATGTAACAGTTCACCACTCTAGCCCCACCCCCACTGAAGACTCGCGAGAGTCGAGGTGCTAGGGGACAGAGCTACAACCAGGAAGTTGTGAATTTTCTGTATTTGCTGTTATTTTTGAAGCACTATGAGTAAAATTGATTCTAGGGACATGGATATGTTGTTCATCCACACTGTCTGGCAGGTTTCTTGCCGCTTTAAATCTTGCCGGAAGGTCTTCCAGCTGGCTCCTCCCACCCACCCGGGTGGTAAAACTCTCGGCTCCGCCCCACAACGCCAGATCTTCCTTACCACTTGGAAGCTCAGGTTCCCTCCTTAACGCTCTGTGTGATAGACTGGATCCTAATTCTTCGGTTCGCCAAAACTCATTTTAAAATTTTGAGACTTCAGTCATCTTTCTCCCTGCGGCTGCGATGGACAAATCGACTCCCGGATTTTGGCGGTGCGTTATGGGCAGAAGATGTCCAGGGCGGACCCACACTCCGTCGTCTACTGCCTCGGCCTGAACACGACCCGCGAGGCCTCGAGTCATGCCGTTTGTTTTCGTGCCGCGTCCTGGAGGACCGCGCTGCCGGTTACAGCTTAGGCACCCGAGAAGTGCTACCCGCGGTTAAGTGGGAAGGAGGCCCATTGGGCGGTTACCGTGGCGGCTGGCTTGGCTTCGCAACTCGAGCAGATGATCGCCCTCGAGGAGGAGGCGGCACAGGCCGCATCATCCTCTTCCTCGGTCACAGCATTTATCCCGCTCTCTCTGGGCACCTCGTATTCAGCTTCGTTCAAGGAGCTTTGCCAGTCCCTTTCCACAAAGGGAGAGGGGCGGCCATCGGGACCTTCCTCTCGGTCCAAAAGAAGGACTCATAGGGTAAGTCCCATTGTCGGCGTTTGTGGGAGCGGGAGAGGTCTCCTTCCCCGGACAGCTGACTGTCGACTTCGGTCGAGGTTGCGGCTAAGGCCGCTGGCTTCACGGCGTCCCCGTCAGGCCAGCCGACCGAGACTTCCGTCGACGCAGTCGAGATCTTTCTCGACATGTTGGATGGGCTGTCGACTGGTGAGGCCAACAACCCTTCTTCACCGGTTCCCCTGGTGGAGACCGAGGATCTGCCTGCGCCCCTGGTGCAGCAGTCCCCGATTAAGGCTTCCAAGCTGAGGGAAAAGCGGGTGTCCCCCGCTCCTTCCCAGACCCGTCCTCGGAAACACTGAGGATCTCGGTCTCGGTCTCGGACTTAGTCTCGGTCCAGCCGATCCTGCCGACATCGGCGGTCTCGGCACCGAGGTAAGCGGCACTGCCGCTCGTCCTCCTCCTTGGAAGAGGAGAGGCTTTGGCGCAAATTGCGTCAGCGCTACGAGGACCTGATGTTCCAGCAGTTACTTCTGTCCGGGAACAGGCCGATGCCGTCACCTTCCCTGGCCATCAAGTGGCTATCACCCAAGTGGCCGAAACAACCCCTTGTTGTAGCCGAAGTGCCCAAGCCTGGGCCGGTTGTTCGGCCGAAACCCACTGCCCCACCGATTGTGGTGGAACCTCCGCCTTCACAACCGAAATCAGGGGCGCCGACCAAGGAGTCTCGGTTGGGTCAAGGCCTGCCCCACAGGTTGCCGGTCACCCTCACTCCCGACTGTCCTCGGCAGGTGGAGGGTGGCTCAGGCCCCAGGCAGCTCTTCGCGGACTCCTCCGATTATGACGACGACTCCTCCCTGTTCTCCAGGCCTGTTGACCTGGAGTTCTCTGGGGGCCAGTCGTTGGATGAAAGCCCATCGTCCTTCATGGGTTTGCTTCAGCTTGAGCCCGTATCCAGACGGGCCAAGTATCCCCTGATGGAGATACTGGACCGAGGGGATTTCCCCACGGAGGCCTTTCCGGTGGCTGAAGCCATTGTTCGCCCAGCCTTGGAGCTTTGGCACCGGCCTGCTTCCTGCCCTGCGCCTTTGGCCAGGATAGCCAGAAGCTCACGGTCCCTGACTCTTTGTCTGGGTTTGTGACACCTCTGCCGAGTTGGTCACCGATAGCATTTTCTGGCGTTCCGGGAATGCTAGGGGCGTGGACAAGCCCCGACAAGGACTCCAAAAAGCTGGACTACGCCGGGCGCAAGGTGTATGCTGTGTCCTCCCTTGACCTCTGCCAGGCCAGCTCGGCCGTGCTGATGGCACACTTCTCCCACGTCCTTATGGGCTCCCTGGATGAGGTGATCCCTCATCTCCCGGCTGACCTGCAGACCACGGTCTGGCAGGTGTGGGACCAGGGTAGGGCAGTGGCTAAGCAGCAGCTCCAAACGGCTTTGGACATGGGAGACTCCTGTGCCAGATCAGTTGCGGCTGCGGTGGCCATGCGCCGCAGAGCATGGCTGAGGATATCCACCTTCACGGCAGATACCCAGCACAAATTGGCGGATGTCCCTTCCTGGGGACTGACCTCTTCGACCCTGGGTGGAAGGTCACCTCCAGCGGATTGAAAAGTCCAGTGCCACTCTGGACTCGGTCACCTCCGCCCAGAAGGACAAGAGCCGCCCGACAGCAGCAGCACAAGTCCTTTTCGCCTTCTGCGCCAAGTGCACTATCTGGCCCAACAGCACCAGCACCAGGGCCAGCAGGCTCACGCTCAGCATCCCAAACCCAAGCCTCGCGGCTTCCTCCAATAGGAAGCAGGAGGTAAGGTCAGGAGGTCCTTTGGCGGTCCCTCCTCAAAGCCTGCCCAGTGGCGGGTTGAGGGTGCTGCCCCAGCCTCGTCACTCCACCTGGGTTCCCCGTGGAGGGCAGGCTCCCACACTTTCTTTCGCCTGGTCGCTGTCACCACGGACCACTGGGTGTGGAGGCGGTAGAAAAGGGTCTGCCTCTGGAGTTCGAGCAGGCCCCACCCTTCCGAGTTGTCGCCCCTCGGGGGGCCACGGGGTCCGCAGCCTCTCTGTCAGTCCGCCGAGCCGATATTGCCCTGCTCCTTGAAAAAGAGGTAATCAGGAAGGTGGCGGATCCTCCTCCAGACCCGGGGTTTGTGTCCAGGTACTTCCTGGTCCCAAAACGGACAGGGGGCTGGCGGCCCATTCTCGACCTGCATGACCTGAACAGGTTCCTAAGGTCTCGGACCTTCAGGATTGTCACTCTGGCTCAGATAATCCCATCCTTGGAACGAGGCATGTGGTTCTGTTCCCTGGACCTTCAGGACATGTTCTTTTACGTCCCAATCCGTCCATCCCACCAGAGATTCCTCCGATTCAGAGCGGAGGGATCCCTTTACAAGTTCCGGGCCATGCCCTTCGGCCTTTCCCTAGCTCCCAGGGTCTTCACCAAATGCATGGCAGTGGTGACAGCATTCCTGTGGCACCGAAGGGTCCGGGTGTACCCCTACCTGGACGACTGGCTGATTGCAGCCCCCTCCAGAGCGGAGGTGGAGTGGTCCAGAGATCTGGCCCTCCAGGTTTGCTATCTGGTTGGCCTCCTCATCAGTGAGGCCAAGTCGGAACTCTTGCCAAAGCAGGTGATACAATTCATCAGGGCAGAGCTAGACTCTCTACGAGCCAGAGCATGGCTCCTGGCTGACAGGTTCGAGGTTCTTTCCTCCTTTGCCCAGTCATTTCAAGTTGGGCAGTCGCGCCTTGCCTGGGACTTCCTGCGCCTCCTGGGCCTCTTGGCGGCCTGCACCAGCGTGGTCCGTTGGGCCCACTGGTACATGCGTCCCCTTCAGTGGGGACTGGCCAGCCAATGGTCACAGCACTTCGATCTGCTGGATCAGCTAGTGACAGTGACCCAGGGGATGTGGAACGCTCTCCAGTGGTGGACCGTTCTGGCACATCTGCATTAGGGCATTCCGTTTGTCCACCTCAAGCCGACGGTCTCTATCGACCGATGCCTCTCTGATGAGTTGGGATGCCCATCTGGGGGAGCACAGAGCTCATGGCCTCTGGTCCCCTCGGGAGTCCCAATGCCATATCAACCTGCTGGAGCTTCGAGCGGTTTGTCTAGCCCTCACCGCCTTCGCTCCGTTTCTACGGGGTCAAGTGGTTCAGGTCCAGATGGACAATACCACGACCATGTACTACCTAAACCGCCAGGGCGGGACACGCTCCATGCCTCTGTGCAGGGAAGCTCTCCGCATATGGTCACTTGTGCGCAGCCTGGAAGCGGATCTCCTCGCCATTCATGTGGCAGGAGACTCCAGCACCCTGGCCGATGCCCTAAGCCGGATAGGGGCTGTGTCCCACGAGTGGTCTCTCCTGCCGGCGGTAGTACAAGATCTGTTCTCCCACTGGGGCACGCCTCAGGTGGACCTGTTTGCCTCCAGGGAGAATGCGAAGCTGAGACTGTTTCATGCCCGTCCCCCTCAGCAGGGCTCGCTGCAGGGGGATGCCTTCCCTTGACTGTGGACCCCGGGCCTCTTCTACGCCTTTCCCCCATTTCCCTTGATCCACAAGGTGCTTCTCAAGGCGAGGAGGGACAAGGCGCAGTTGATTCTGGTAGCCCCAGACTGGTCCCGCCAGTTCTGGTATCCAGATCTCTTCAGCCTCAGCTCCAGGCTCCGAGGCGACTTCCAGCCGCCCGGACCTGATCTCAGTCAGTCAGGGAAGGTATTCCATCCGGACCTTCAATCCCTGCACCTGACGGCCTGGTTCCTGAGTGGCTAGAGTTCCAGGCCTTGGGTCTTTCCGACAAGGTCCTCAGCGTCATTGAGGCGTCCCGTAAGGAGTCGACCAGAAAATGCTACACCTTCAAATGGAAGAGATTCTCCATTTGGTGTCAGGGCAAGGGCCTGGACCCTTCCTCCTGTACCTTGGCTAGCATTCTGGACTACCTGTGGTCCCTTTCTCAGCAAGGGCTTCGGTCGACGACCCTTAAGGTACACCTGGCAGCCATCTCTGCTTACCGGGCGCGGGCCGGGAAGCAGTTGGTGGCGCAGGAGAAGGTGGTCGGGCACTTTTTCAAAGGCCTTATTCACATATCCCCTCTGGTGCGAGAATCTCCACCTCCGTGGGATCTACTGCTGATATTGGCTAAGCTCATGGGCAGGCCATTTGAACCAATGCACAGGTGTGACATCTCTCACCTGTCGTGGAAGACCGCCTTCTTGGTGGCTGTCACGTCAGCCAGAAGGAGAGCTCCAGGTGCTTTCCATCGAGTCTCCTTATCTGGTCTTCCACAGGGACAAGGTTGTCCTGCGTCCCCACCCGAAATTCCTTCCAAAGGTGGTGTCGGAGTTTCACCTTAACCAGGTGTTGACTCTGCCAGTGTTCTACCCCAATCACACCTCGGAGGCCGAATATAGGCTCCATACTTTTGACCCTAGAAGAGTGCTCACTTATTATAAGGAGCGGACAGCTAAAGTTCGGGGAGAGGTTCGCCAGCTGTTTGTCACCTACGCTGAAGTCGCACCTGGCAGACCTGCAGCCAAGTGGACGATAGGCAGGTGGGTCACCTCCTGCATAGATCTCTGCTGTAGGTTGGCGGGCATGGAGCCTCCTAGAGGGATAAGAGCTCAATATACCCGCCATACCGCTGCATCGGTGGCTGCTTCCAGGGACGTCCCTATCCAGGAAATCTGCAGGGCTGCTACCTGGAAGTCAGCACACACCTTCATCACCCACTACCACATCGACCTTGAGTCACGCCGGGATGCTGGTTTTGGGGTCTCGGTTCTCCAGTCTTTATTCCCTATGTAGGGGGTGTGTGCCTTGCCTCCCTCCTCCTGGAGAACTGCTAGGTGTCTGCCAGACAGTGTGGATGAACAACATATCCATGTCCCTAGAAATACAGGTTACTCACCTGTAACAGGAGTTCTAGGAATGGTATATGTTGTTCATCTACATTCCGACCTCCCGGCTTGGACACAACCTAGCTTCCAGCGGGCTAGATCTGGCATCATGGGGCGGAGCCGAGAGTTTTACCACCCGGGTGGGTGGGAGGAGCCAGCTTGAAGACCTTCCGGCAAGATTTAAAGCGGCAAGGAACCTGCCAAACAGTGTGGATGAACAACATATACCATTCCTAGAACTCCTGTTACAGGTGAGTAACCTGTATTTTTGCAACTACCCCTGCTTCTATATCCTCTGTGTGCACACCACCACCTTGGTGTGGACTACCTATCACCTCCCAGGGGAGGTTGGACCAGCTTTCTGATCCAGTCCCAAACACTCGGGATTCCGTTTCCTCAGAGGAATGTCAGCATTCAGTGACTCCCTCTCTTTCTTGACGTCGGGTTCCCCAGAGTTCAAGGTCTCGTACCCTGGAGTCAAGTAGTGCTCGCTGGCATAGACATTTTTGCTCTCGGCACTTGAGCAGGTGGCATCACTGCTACTCCTTCTCTCCTTCCTCCTCGAGTAAGGAGAGGCTCCAACGCAAGATGGTGCCAGCGCTATGAAGAGCTAATGTGGCAGCAGCTCCTGCTCTCTGGGGTTAAGCCGATTATGGCCTCCACCCCAGCTCTTCTGTTGGTGTCACCACGAAGGCCCCAGCCTACTCCAGCTTGGCCTTTACCAGCCTCCCTGCCCATCAGGGTGGAGCCGCCTCCTGTGCAGCTGAAGGAGGGTCCCGCTAATAAGGGCACCTGTACCACTCCCGAGCTTCATCGTCGGCTGTCGGTCACTGTTACTCCTGATAGACCCCACAGAGTCGGTGGGGATTCGGGAGGTCGACCACTTTTCAGTGAAGCCTTGGAGTTTGAGGACTCCTCCCTGCATTCTCATCCGTTAGACGTGGAATGGGGGTAGGATTTGTCTACAGCACATGGTCCCACTTCTTTTGGGAGCTTGCTCCGTTTAATTTCAGAATCTACTAGGATTCGGCTGGAGCCCATCCAAAAATGGGCCAAGTATCCCTTGACCGAAATTCTCGAATGAGTTGACTCCCAGGGGTTGCCTTCCCGGTTGCCAAGGCCATTCTTGGCCCCGCTCTGGAGCTTTGGCAGCACCCTGCCTCCTGCCCTGTGCCGTCGGCTCTAATGGCTGAAAGGTATCCAGTACCTATGGATTCCCTGTCGGGTTTCACCCAACATCCCTCGGCTGAGGGTTTGCTTGCCAACTTGGTCTTTCAGTGTTCTGGCAGTTTTGGAGATGTGGCTAATCCTCCCAACAAAGAATCCAAGAAATTGTATCACATGGCCAGAAAGGGTCTGTGTGGCCTGTTTTTCTCGGTCTTCAGTAGGCGAGTTCGGCCTTTTAATGGGCTGTTTCACTCGTGCCTTACTGGGCACTCTCAATGAGGTGCTTGTCTGGCTCCCGGATGACTTAACAGACCATGGTCAAGCAAGTCCAGGACCAAGGCTGTGCAGTGGCCAAACAGCAGCTGCAGACGGCCATGGATATTGGCAATTCCTGCACCTGGTCTGTGAGTGACCATGCACTGCACGGCTTGGCTGTGGATTTTTACCTTCATGGCAGATACCCAAGACAACCTGGTGGATTTCCCCTTCCTGTGCACCACCTGGAGTGGAAGTACACCTCACTAGGACTGAGAAGTCCAGGGCCACCCTGGAGTCTGTTACTGCCACCCAGAGGGATCCCAAGGGCTCCTAGCTTCAGAGGAAGAAGCCCTTTTGGCCCCTTTCTGCCCCTGCAGACAAGTCGTCCCAGCCCCAAGCTGGGCAGCAGGCCCAGGCTTGGCGCTCTTGACCGAAGTCAGCAGTTGCTTTGGTCATCTGCAAACAAGGTGTTCAAGGCCCCGGTGCATCATTAGCTGGTCCCTCCTCCATCTCTGTGCCTTCCCAGTAACGGGCTGGGGGGATGCCTCACCCATGCCCGTCCTATCTCCCCTAGGTCCTTCTGTGGGGGGGGGGGCAGGCTCTACCACTTCCCACTTGGTCCACTGTCACCATGGACAGGTGGATCCTCGCAGTGGTCCGTCAGGGTCTGCCTCTGGAGTTCGAGGCTTACACTCCGTGCTGTGTCCACACCCAGCGGGAGGACATGCTGTCACCCCTTCAGGAAGACATTGGCCAGCTCCTCCAGAATAAAGCTGTGGCTCCTGTGCGGACAATCCAGTAAGCCCAGGGTTTATCTGCAGATACTTTCTGGTTCCAAAGCGGATGGGGGTGGGTGGGGGTGCTGGTGCCCAACTCTTATCTGCATGACCTGAGCAAGTTCCTTGAGTTGCATACCTTCAGGGTGGTCACTCTTTCTCATAGAATTCCATCCTTGGGGCAGAACATGTGATTCTGCTTCCTAGATCTTAGGGATGTGTTCTTCCACATTCCCATCCGTCCATCAACGCTGTTTCCTTCTGTTTTGAGCTGAAGGGAATCTCTACAAGTTCCAGGCCACTCCCTTTGGCCTCTCTTTGACTCTCAGGGTCTTCACCAAGTACATTGCAGTGGTGGCAGCCTACCTGAGACGACAAGGGGTCCGGGTGTATCCCTACCTGGATGACTGACTGATAACAGGTCCCTCCAGTGAATGAGGCCAAGTCAGAACTCATACCTTTGCATTTGATACACTTCATCGGGGCGGAACTTGACTCTTGCAAAGCCAGAACTTGACTCCTTTGGACCGGGCATATTTTCTTTCCTCCTTTGCCCAGTCATTTCAGGTTGGGCAGTTGCGCCCTGCTCGGGATTTCCTGTGCCTCTTGGGATTCATGGCGGCCTGCACCAGTGTGTTCCTTTGGGCCTGGTGGAGAATGCACTCCCTGCAGTCTGAGTTGGCCCGCCAATGGCCTAAGCCCAAGGGTCACTTCAAGCAGCTAGTCATTGTGACCCAGTGGATGTGGGGCACCCTCCAGTGGTGGTTGGTTGCAGAACATCTGCAGGAAGGAATCTCTTTTGTCTGCTGGGGGCTGATGGTCACCATCACAATGGATGCCTCCCTGATGGGCTGGGGTTCCCACCTGGAGGAACACAGAGTCCAAGGTCTCTGGACCCCCAATAGTCCCGATGCCATATCAACCTGCTGGAGCTTTGGGCAGTTTGGCTGTTGCTGACTGCCTCTGCTCCAAACCTTTGGGGTCAGGCTGTTCAGGTCCAGATGGACAACACCATGACCATGTACTACCTCAACAAACAGGGCAGGGCACACTCCTTTCCTCTGTGCAGGGAGGCTCTCTGCATCTGGACCCTCATGCTCAGCCTGAACGCCGATCTCCTGGCCATCCATGTGGCCAGTGTGTCCAGTCAGCTGGTGGACACCCTCAGCCGGGTGAGCGAAGCGTCTCATGAGTGGTCTCTCCATCAGGAGGTCGTGCATAGTCTGTTCTCCCAGTAGGGCACTCTGGACCTGTTTGCCTCCAAGGAGAATGCACAGCTGAGCCTGCACTGTGCCCGGCCCTCCTTCAGTAGGGAACACTGCAGGGGGATGCCTTCTCGAGGTCCTGGATCCTGGGCCTCATGTATGCCTTCCCTCCCTTTCCGCTGATCCACAGAGTGCTGCTTCATACCAGGAGGGACAAGGCTTGGATGATCCTGGTGGCTCTGGACTGGCCCTCGCCAGGTCTGGTACCCCGATCTCCTCAGCCTGAACTGAAGGCTCCCTTACCATCTTCCTCTATGCCCAGACCTGCTCTCATGCAGTCAGGGTAATGTATGCCATCCAGACCTTCAGTCCCTGCACCTGACAGCCTGGTTCCTGAACAGCTGGAGTTCCAGGCTTTGGATCTCTCTGATGATGTCCTCACTGTGGTCGGGGCTTCTCAGAAGAAGTCGACCCGAAAATGCTATGCCTTCAGATGGAAGAAGTTCTCCATTTGGTGCCAGGGCACGGAACCTAACCCCTTATCCTGCTCAGTGGCTAGCATTCGTAATTTTTTGTCCCTCTCGACGACTCTTAAGGTGCATCTGGCAGCCATCTCTGCATACCAGGTGAGGGCTGGTATGCTGTCAGTGGCGCTGGAGATGGTGGTCTGGCAATTTTTTAAAGGCCTTGACCACATTTCCCCTCCGGTGCATGAACCACCACCATCTTGGAACTTGTTGCTGGTGTTGGCAAAGCTCATGGGCAAGCCATTTGAACTGATTCACAGGTGTCGCATCTTTTACCTGACATGGAATAATAATAATACTCTGTTTATTTTTATGGTGCCTTTCAAAAGCCAAGGCGCCTTACAGATTTTAAAAACATCCAACATTTCAAATATACCGCCTTCTTGGTGGCTATCACCTCCACCAGAAGGATCAGTGAGCTCCAGGCGGTCTCGATGGAGTCTCCTCACCTGGTCTTCTATAGGGCCAAGATTGTCCTTCGCCCCAACCCAAAGTTCCTCCCGAAGGTTGTCTCGGAGTTTCAACTTAACCAGGTGATGAATGTCCCGGTGTTCTTCACCAACCACATCTTGGTGGTAGAGTACACGTTTCATACTCTGGACCTGAGGCGAGCGCATGCTTATTATAGGGAGTGCACGGCTGGAGTTTGGAAAGTGGCTCACCAGCTGTTGGTCACCTACGCTGAAGCCGCACCTGGCAGACTAGCAGCAGAGTGGACGATTGGCAGGTGGATTGTATTTTGCGTTGACCTCTGCTGTAGGGCTCATTCCACCAGACAGAATCAATCAATCAAATCTTTATTTATCCAGGCTATAACCATTGAGCAAGCTCATTTACAAGATGGACCTGGTAGCACGGATGCACACGATATACAGTGTATGAACAGTCGCAGTCTTAACAATATACAATATATAATAGTCACAATCATAACATCGCAGTGATATTATACAAAACTAATGTACAATAGTAAAACAAATACATAAGAGGGGAATAGTTTGGGACAATGGTTCAATTCCTTCGTGAAATAAATATGTCTAGTACAGAAACTGGAGGTACTAAAGATAACAGTTAATAAGTAGTTTTAAATTACATACAGTGCCGTAAGAAACCAGGCAGACAGTGAGTTAAAGGAGGGAAGAATGACAGAGAACAGGGTATGGGAGTTGGGGCGAGATGGGTACAGGCAGAGTGATGGGGATAGCCGAAGGAAAGATAAGGCCTCAAGAAGGACAGATAGGCAGGGAACACAATTGGTAGTTAGAGAATGTGGGGAAGAGACCACACAGTTCAGGTGTAGCGAAAGGACCATGCTATCATGGTCAGTCATAGTGTGGGGAGTTTTAAAGCCGGGGGAAGCAGTTGCAAATTTCCGTGACTGAATGGTCATATAGGGTCTTGAGGGAGGATAGGCTGACCGGAGAACTAAGCTTCAGCGTTTTTTGCATTATGCTCCACAGAGACGGCAGCTCAAAGCTTATAGCCATTCTCCCAAAATGTGTTTTTAGCTTTGGTACCTTTAAGTAAATGAAGGAGTAGCTTTTCAGTGCATAGTTCCCAGGTTCACATAATGGAAGACAATCGGAGATATACAGGGGAAGTTTCTTGATAATAGCTCTGAATGTCCAGAGTATAGCATTTCTGTTTCTCCTGAACTGGAGGGAAGGCCACCCCACAGCCGCGTAAAGGGCACAATGATGAGTGGCAGGAGGTAGTCCAGTAATGAATCTCAGAGCCCTGTGATACAACGTATCCAGTTTAGCAAGATGAGAGACAGGGCAGTGACTATAAAGAAGGTCAGCATAGTCAATCAATGAGAGAAGTGTGGTTTGTACCAGCCACCGCTTGGCATTGCTGGTGAGGTAGTTATTAATCCTGAAAAAGAGTCCAAGTCTCTGCCTTAATTTCTTTAGAAGATCTTCGGTGTGGTCTGTAAAGCAAAGTCTGTTGTCAAGCCACACTCCCAAATACTTGAATTTGTTGACAAATTCTAGATTTTCTCCCAGGATTGTGGTGATCTCTGGGATGGAGCCTGCACTGGCTGGGTTTGCATCATGAGGAAATGGAGAAAATAGCATTGCCTTGGGTTTTTTTGCATTTAATAGGAGCTTTTTGTTTAGAAGTTGGCTCTGAAGTGGATTGAATTCAGATTGTAGGTCTCTACAGGCAGCTTCAGGTAAAGGATGACTTAAATAGAGGACCATGTCGTCTGCAAACAGGTGAATATTGGCCTTAGTTATGTTATTGTCAGTGTTGTTTATGTAGATTGCAAACAGTAGTGGACCAAGAATCTGTTCCTGGGAGACCCCTCTTTTCAGGGGTTTAAGGGGGGAAAGTTCACCTTCTGCCTTGACTTGCTGCCACCGGTCAGAGAGGTAATCAGCAAACCTCTGTAGGGATAGTGAGTCCAGTCTTGTCACCTTCAGGGAGGAGAGAAGCAGGCCATGATCTACAATGTCGAAGGCCTTGCTCAAGTCTAGGAACACTGCACAGACGAATTTTCTATTTTCCCGGTCTCGCTGCCAGTCGTTGGTCACTTTAGCTGCCTTGGTGGCTGCTTCCAGGGGTATCCCTATGCAGAAGATCTGCAGGGCTGCTACCTGAAAGTCAGCACACTTCTCATTACCACATTGACCTTGAGTCATGCTGGGATGCTGGTTTTGGGGCCTCGGTTCTGCAATCTCTGTTCCCGAAGTAGGGGGTGTGCGCCTTGCCCCCGCCTCCCTGGAGAACTGCTGGGAGTCTGACAGAAGTGTGGATAGCACATTGTATCCAAATCCCTAGAAAAACAGGTTACTCAGCTGTAACAGTAGTTCTAGGAGTGGTATATGGTGTACATCCACAAGACCCACCCAACCTTTCCTGGCAAGTAGCACACTGAATCTTACTTCCAGCAGGTAAGATCTGACATTATGGGACGGTGCCAAGGGAGTTGCCACCCGGGTGGGTGGGAGGAACAAGCTTGAAGACCTTCTGGCAAGATATTTAAAGGGAACCTGTTTTTTTTTTCTTTACCTCTGATTACCCCAATAACTTTTCACTTATTTTATCAGGTTGTGTCTTGACTCTCATTTAATAGAGTTATACAAAGCAATCAAAATGTCTAGGATTTACTAATGCTAGAAGCAACCTTAGGCTGACTTTAAATTATTTTTAATTTCCCAGCTGTAATGAAAAAGGTAGTTCCCAAGAAGGAGACAATCAAGCAGGAGTCAAACCTACACCGCTGGTGAGGAGTCGATTCCAGAGACCAAAACCGAACATAGGAAGGGCAGCAGGGAGGAGAGAAACTCCAGTGCTGGAAAAGGATGCCGCAGAGAACAAGGCTGACCCAGAAGCTGCTGGAAAGGAGGTTGCAGAACCACGAGAATGTGAACCACAGGTACATTCCTTTTTAAAAGTAAGAGCTGCAGTTGTAAGTGAAAGGCTTTTATGGCTCAGTGTACCATGGGAATCTGCTTGAGGTTCATGTCTGTCGAGCACTTGCATAGTTTATGGGCTTGACACTGTAATGCAAGCTAAAGTGCTTTCTCTCAAGACAGTTCACGTAAACAATTTCAGTGTTTTGGTAAATAGCGTATAAAGTCAGTAGTGCTTGTGTAATGTAGTTTACTTTTGACTTTTCTCTATTCTGACCCTTGGTAGGGAAACCGGGTAGTGAGTAGGGAACAGAAAGCCCAGTACCAAGGGTGAGCAGAGTGCCGGAGAAGGAGGAGGCAGGGGTGGATGGTGGGTGTTGCACAGTATGCTAAGCAGGGGACTGCTGAAGGAGGCTGGCATTTAAGGGGTATGTGGGAGGAGCTATTCCCCCACATTGAACCTCGGGCTTTAGCCCTCTCATTTCAGTGTTTTGGTGAATACCGCATGAAGTCAGTAGTGCTTGTGTAACGTAGTTGACTTTTCTCTGTTCCCACCCTTGGTAGGGAAACTGGGTAGTGAGTAGGGAATAGAAAGCCCAAAATAATCAGCAGTGAGTGTCAAAAAGAGTATGATTACCTCCTCCCACTCATGGAGAGTATGACCAGTAGCACGCAGGAGAGAAAAACTCCCCAGGTGGAGGAAATCTCTGAGGACCCATGGCTACTGGCCCGCCCGTCCTCCAGCAAACTAAGAGGAGATGAACCAAGGTTCTAGCAACCATATTCTTCTATTCTAGGAAGGTGAACTGCTTGGAGATATGATGGTCCAGCTTAAAAGTCCATTGGATGATGCGTTTTGCAAGGACGATTCTGAGGTTGAAGAGGTAGGTCTATTCAGAAGGAGCATCCAGATCCTGAAAGTGGAGTAGGTCCAGTTGAAAAAGGGGGAATGCAGTCCAGATTTCCAAGGTGATGATGGATGATATCCAAGGGATTACAGGGACAAGTGAACAAGAAGAGCATGATTTTTTTTTTTTAATCATTTTATCATTTAACATTTTCTATGCCATCCGGACAGCCCCCATCTGATCCACCCCCCAGCTCCATCACCTGGAATTACCAAGACTTACCTTTATGCCCGGCCCAGGAGCGGCGCCTGCGGGGAGTCAGTCGTCATCCTGACGCCGGTAATTTTTCTCCTCAGGTTTTCTCCCAGGAGCATGCACCTTACAGCCCCGATAATCCCTTTCCCCCACCCCATTGGGCTAATGCCTGGCACCCTCTAAGCCCATGCTGTCCCCAGCCTCCACCTGGAAGCAGTCATCAGCCAAGGGATGCTGCTACACCTCCCCAGGAGAGGAGAGCTGCTTTCCGGCAGCTCCATCCAGCCCCTTCCCCATTGTCGATCTCCCAACGGCACGGGCTTGTTTCCGAGCCACGGGTCGCTGGCGAACCGCAAGGTAAGGCATACAGCGCCATAGCCCTCAGTGCCACCAGGCTGGCATGAAGAGCATGATTTGATAAAATAAAATTTGCTGCAAGACTTTGATCGGTGGGATGTAAGATGGGTTATGAAGTCATAAGATAAACAATCTGACTCTAGAAGGTTTGACATTCACATTAGATTCTGAAGGTTTGGAGTTAAGTGATGAGTGATAAGTTGCAATGTAAACATCCACGAAAAAGATTTATTTATTTATTTGCTTTTGGTAACCAGGTGGGTGCACTAGGCATAGAGATGCCTATTTTCTGGCACGACCCGGGAGGATACAAGTCAAATACATGAGCAAAACAACAATGTGACACAGCACATAGAATAGGTTAGACAGTGCGTAAGTGGGCAGAAAATACAGACAAATTAGCAAACAGTTTAAAGTACAGAGTTATAAAAAGTCAAAGTATAAACAAAATACAGTTAGGAGATATTCAAAAATATAGACAATTGCAGGACAAGTACAGAATTGGCCTGATCAGGTGTTACGCACAATATACAGTAAGTGCTGTTAACAAGGCCGATAAACATAGTGAGAAAGAAAAGGGAGAGGAGGGCAAGTGAATGAAAGAATGCAGAGGAAGAGGGGAGAGTAAGGAAGATAAAGCAAAGTGAAAGACAGAGAGAAAAATGGATGAGCTTAAGGTGAATGGAAGCACGTGCAGGGATTAGATGCTAGTAGATGTTCATGGTGAAGTGTCTTGAAACCAGCATGAATAGGGGCTAGGTGACTAGTTTGAGGGATAGAATTCCAATACTTGGGGGCAGCATAACAGAAAGCTTGTGCACCCATGGTGGTTTTGCATCTAGGGATGTAGAGAGGGGTTTGCTAATTAGACCGGAGACCATATGAGGTGAGTTGGGAGTATAGCAAAGAGGCGAGGGATTGAGGGAGGCCTGATCTTGGTATACAATCCAGTAGGAGCTGTAGGACAGTAGATGGTGAAAAGCAGGGCTGGGCCATCTTAGGTCAGCATAGAGCTGACAGTGGTGTTTTTTCTGTGGAGAAGTGGAGGCAAAGCGGCAAATGTTATTGTAGGTAATGTCCCATTTATGAAGGGAGGTCTTGGTGGTGCCTAGGTAGGTGACTGAGTCATATGCCAATGCCAGGAGCAGAAGGCCTTGAGCCACAGCAAGCCTAGCTGATGGAGTAAGGGCATAATTGGTACGGTAAGCTCCCCCTATTTTTGCAAGTAGCGGTGATGTGGAGATCGAACTCCAGGGATTCAACAAGAAGAATGCCCAAGTATTTGATGGAACTAGTGCTAACTAATGGTGAACCATCAGCACAGGATATTTTGAGGGAGTTACGATTCACTTTGAGTCTGGCAGGAGAGCCCAGGAGCATGGAATGGGTTTTGCTAACATTAAGAACAAGATTATTTTCAGTTAGCTAGGTTTGTATGTTTAGGAAGTCCAGTGCAAGGGAGTTAATGATATCCGAGATATTTCTGGCACTGTGGTCGATGACGAGGTCATCCGCATAAAGCAGGTAGGTGCCATCAGTGGGAGGTCATTTATGAAAATAGTGAAGAGCAGGGGACCAAGGATAGATCCATGAGGGACGCCAATATGTATAGATGAATAATCAGACATGGCTGGATTAAAAGCTACAGCCTGCTTTCAGTTGGATAGATAGCTGTTGAACCAGTTCACCGTATCAGCTGAAAAATCCAAGGAACAGAGCTTATTAAGGAGAAGAGTATGATTAACCAGGTCAAAAGCCTTGGTTAAATCAGTGGAGACTGCACCTGTCAAGAGACCAGATTCCATAGCAGCATAGATGCCATTGATAAGTTTTAGAAGGGCAGTAGAGGAGGTGTGGCCTTTGTGGAATCCTTGCGGGGAACCAGAGAATAGGTTACGATCTTACTTCGAGATGCAGCTTTTGCAGCAGGTTACACCATTAGGACTGAAGCTGTCAGGCGCCAGGACCCCACGGAAATTTCTAGCTAGCAGTCTTCAGCGGGATCACCTCTGACGCCGGTCCCACCCCGGCGCCAGGCGTAGTACATGAGGCGGTCCTCATAATCCTCAGTTCTTTTTCTCCGCCGCCGACATCGCAAGCATCGCCTCTCGGTCACTTTCTAGCGTATGCATGACTAGAACTATGACGCTCTCCTTCTTTCTTCCGAACTTGGATCCATCCAATGTCCTCTCCAAACACCTCTCTGGAAGGTCACCATCAGGCGGTGCCTGCGGCAAACAGATCCCTTCAAGGATCCTCCACTCAGCCTGTGTGCGTTGTCTAGGCCCGGAACACAACACCAAGGCCTGCTCCTTCTGCCAGGGCTTCAACAGTTGCACCAGGATCTGCCGCCAGAAGGCCCTTCAAGCATTTCTCTTGGAGGAGAAACTCAAGGCTATGGATAGGGAACCTTGCTCCAGGGGGGAGTCGTCAGGGAAGACCCATAAGCACCAGGAGAAGGAAAGGCCCAGGTCCCCGTCGAGGGCCTCGGACTCCCGCAGCTCCAGCTGGAGGTCAGACTGCTCTCCCTCCAGAGCTCAATCTCAGCCTCCCCCGGTTCAAGTCAGAGCCTCCAGCGGCTCCTCCTCTTTGCAGCCTATTAAGACTTCCAGGCCATCGGCTTCATCCACCCCTTCTAAGGCCTCGTCCAAGTGTGGGGAGTGCCACAAGTCTTCCTCCCGCCGTCGGGACTCCGACGCCAGGTTGGTGTCCCAGCCTCCGCATGGGTTGGACCCGGTCCTGCGTAAGACTAAAGAACTGACGTCCCTGAAATGGACGCCGGACCCGACGTTGGCCCACCCGACGTCGGCCAAGCATCACAGGCACTCCCAGGAGCTGGCTACAGCCAGACACCCGTCGCCGGCCAGGCGTTTGCCTCCCAGGGCATCGGCCAGGGGACCAACGTCAGCTACTCTAGAGGGGAGGACCGCACCACCGTTGCCTACCGACGTTGGTCGGAAGGTATCTTCGGAGGAGGACACCACTCAGCCTGAGGACCAGGCGGGCAACTCCGGAACCATCGAGCTCCCACGGGAACCCTCCCCAGAGCGGGAGACCCCCGGGGACCTGACGCCCGACCCCGGCGACAGGCCACCGGCACCCGGACCGTCGTCGGGCCTGAATTTGACAGAGGTGAAGGAGCTCTTCACCTTCTGGTGGGACACCATCAGGAAGGATGTGGATGCCACACACCCTCCTCCTACTTTGGCTCCACCTACTCCTTCAACGCCTATGCCCCCTCCTCCATCCAAGGGGTCCGTAAAGCGGTCACCGACTCCCAAGGAGCCAGTAACTCCTCCTAGGGGTAGATCCTCAGATAGGAGAAGACCTCCATCTCAAGATCCACTTCAGAGTCACCAAGCCCTAAGAGACCCAGAAGACGCCGGTACACCTCGTCCGTGGAGGATTCTAGATCTGACACCTCAGTGCGCTCCAGATCTCCTTCTCCCATCAGCATTCCCTCCCCAGACCCACACAACCTTCCCAGGTCTCCTCCAGATGACCCCTCGTTCGGTGAAATCATGAGGCACATTCAGGAGAGAATGGGGTGGGATGCTGAAGAGCTGGACCCTGAGAGACAGCGCCTTGCCCGTTACCTTTGGCAGAAAGATCCAAAGCCTGTGGTAGTACCACCCTTGGTGGACACCTTCGAGGACGTTACCAAGGCTGCGTGGAAGCGTCCGCATTCGACTCCGGCAGTGCCGAAGAAGGCTGACTGCCTATACAAGGCCCCGAGGGAGGACCAGTATCTGGCGAACCATCCTCTGGCTGATTCCCTGGTCATCACGGCCTCACATGACCGGTCTCAGAGACCTCAGCACTTGAGCACACAGCCACCGGACCCGGAATCCAAGCAGTTGGATGTCCAAGGTAGGTGCACGTACGCGGCTGCGACCTGCGCCATCAGGTCCCTAAATTACCTCACCCACATGGTTCAATTCCAGAACACATTGTGGGAACAGGGACAGGACCTGGTTGAGAAAATGCCCGACAGTGGTCAAAAGGAGGAGCTTTTGAATCTCCTCCGTATGGGTTCGGATGTGGGGACCCAGGTGCTCAGAGCCACATATGATTCTCGGGACTCTTCGGCCAGGCTGCAGCCTCAGGCATGTGTCTCCGGAGACACGCTTGGCTCCGCGTCTCCGGTTTTACCCCGGACGTCCAGAAGAACATTATGGACGTTCCTTACAACGGGGAAGTCCTTTTTGGTGAAGTCTCCGAGAAGGTGATCACCAAACTTCAGGATGCAGGGAAGGCAGTTAGATCTGTCCAGGCCATGTACAGATCTCAACCTAGTTCCTTTCATAGGAACCAGAGTCGCTTTCGTGGCCGGACACAAAGACAACAACCGCGTTCTGGTCAACAGCAGAGGTGCTCCTTTTCCCGAAAAGCCCAGGCCAAGTCATCCCCAGGTAGAGGCCACTGAGTCACAAAGTTGGCCCAGCCTACGGGATCTAACGCTGCCACAGCATGACTCCTTCCCGGCCCCTGCCCCTCTTCAGGATCAACGGGAAATGAAGGTCGGGGGTCGCAGCGCACGTCACCTGCTAGGGTGGCGGTCGATCACCACCGACAGGTGGGTGCTGCAGTTGGTCGAAAAAGGCCACTATATAGAATTCGTAGGCAACCCACCTACAAGACCTCCCCTGCTTTCCTGCTGCTCGGGTCAGCATGCCCTGCTTATACAGCAGGAAGTGCTCACACTTCTAGAGAAAGAAGCCTTAGAGCACGTCCCAGAGAACCAGAGAGGTTTAGGCTATTATTCACACTTCTTCCTGGTTCCAAAGAAAACAGCGGACCTCCGTCCAATTCTGGACCTCAGCGACCTCAATCTGTCGGTTGTCTACAAATGCTTCTGCATGGTCACCCTTCCGGGCCTAATCCCCATGCTGAAACGGGATGCCTTTCTGGCATCACTGAACATGCAGGACACTTACCTGCACATTCCAATTGCTCAAGCGCACATGAGGTTCCTGAGCTTCGAGTTTCAGAGCCATTATCAGTTCCGAGCGCTTCCTTTTGGGCTGTAGTCGGCACCTCATGTCTTCACGAAGTGCATGACGGTCATAGCGGCGTCTCTGAGGAGACAAGGCCACTACGTGTTCCCGTACCTGGACGACTGGCTTCTCATGGCTCCCTCCAAGGAAGCACTGATGACGGCCATTCATTGTACCCAGGCCCTCTTTCAGTCACTGGGTATTCTCATCAGCTACGAGAAGTCACTCCTGGTACCGTTCCAGAAACTGCAGTTTATAGGAGCAGTTCTGGACACCATCAGAGGAAAAGCTTTTCTTCCCGCGGACAGAGCAGAACACATCAGATCCCTCATCAGGGACCTGTCGGTGAACAAGACCGTCCCAGCCAGATTGGTCCTTCGCCTGCTCGGACACATGGCTGTGGCCATTGCAACGGTCCCGATGGCAAGGCTCCACATGCAGGTAACTCAGTGGATGCTAAGGGTGCAATGGGACCAAAGGCAAGACCATCTGCAGCAGCCAGTTTGAATCACGAATGCTGCGATTCGGGATTGGCAGGGGTGGCTAGATCCTGGAAACCTCTCCATGGGGGTTTCCTTTGTAGCGCTGTCTCCGACTGTGACTCTCTCCACGGACGCCTCAGGGCTCGGGTGAGGAGCACACCTAGATGGGGTGAGGTCTCAGGACAATGGACAGCCCAAGAATCTCATCTCCACATCAACATTTTGGAGATGAGGGTGGTTCTTTATACACTGCAAGCCTTCCAGTCGGAGATTCCACCGGGTACTCTACTGTTGCAAACAGACTATACTGCGGTGATGTATTACCTCAACAAGCAAGGAGGCACTCACTCCTACCCGCTTTGCAGGAAGGCCATGAGAGTGTGGGAGTGGGTAGTGCAGCACGGCACAAACCTAATTGCAGTACATGTCCCGGGTGGACAATGCAATACTTGAACAGCCTGAGTCGCTCTCAGGCCAGAGTCCCAGTGGGAACTTCTACAGGAAGTGGCAGAGGATCTGTTTCACAGATGGGGCACTCAGGATTAGACACTTCGCGTCCTCATCCAACGCAAAACTGCCCAACTTTTGCTAGCTAGATCCACGGCCTGGTGTTTTCTGGTGAGATGCGTTGTCCCTCTCCTGGGAGGGCAGATTCCTCTATGCCTTCCCTCCTTTCCCGTTGATCCAGAGAGTCCTCTTAAAACTTCGCAGGGAGCAGGTGATGCTCATTTTGATAGCGCCTTTCTGGCCCAGACAAATTTGGTTCCCGCTTCTGCATCAGCTATCTCGGGAACCTCCACTACCTTTGCCAATCTGCTCCATCTGCTGTCTCAGGAGGAGGTTCATTAGTCCATCTGGACTTGCGTTCTCTGAACCTGCAGCTTGGCTCCCTAGAGACATAGCCATGTGCGATATGGGGTCTGTAAGATGTGGCGACGCCTCTCTGTCGCCGAAAACCGGCAACCTATGCGATATGCGCCATGAAATGGCGTAGATTTTAACTGTAGCTCAGCGGCGCGGTTTCTCGCCATTAGATTGTCCTGAAAAGCTGGTTCTGGATTATCTGCTTTCTCTTTTCAGCCGGACTGGCTTCCTTGATCAAGGTGCACCTTTGTGCAGTTTGAACTACCATGCCCCATAGGCCATCGGATGGTGGCCCAATTGGACTCTACTCTAGCCTTTTTAAGGGGAGTTCTCCACCTTAGGCCGCCTGTCAAGGATCCGATCCCTCCTTGGGACTTGCCCTTTGTCCTGGAGCAGCTTACGATGCCACCTTTTGAACCAGGCGCGGATTGCGAGCTACGTTTTCTGATGTGGAAGACATTGTTTGTAGTTGTAGTTACTTCGGCAAGAAGGATTTCCGAATTGCATGCACTGATGTGCAAAGAACCTTATTTAGTTTTCCATCAGGATAGGGTATCCCTGAGGACAAACCCAAAGTTTCTGCCTAAGGTGGTTCAGCTCTCACCCTTAATCAATATATCAACTTACCAGTGTATTTTCATAAGTACACCAACCGAGGAGAAGCACTTCTTTACACTCTTGATGTACACAGGTGCCTCAGGTATTATCTGACTAGAACCAAACAGTTTCGAGAGTCGGATCAACTGTTTGTCTCCTTTGCTGGTAGGATGGAAGGAGCTCCTGTTTCTAAACAGTCTCTCTTGAGGTGGCTCATCCAGTGTATCTCCTTCTGTTATGATAAGCGCAATAAACCCTTACCAGGCGTGGTTAAGGGTCATTCCACGAGAGGAGTGGCCACTTCCTTTGTGGCGCTAAGGAATGTTTCCACCTCAGCTAGTTGCGCTGCAGCCACTTGGAGCTTGGCTCATACCTTTATTAGGCATTATAGCCTGGACATTGCATCGAGAAGAGCAGGTTCTAGGGACATGGATATGTTGTTCAATCCACACTTACTGGCAGGTTCCTTGCCACTTTAAATCTTGCCGGAAGGTCTTCAAGCTGGCTCCTCCCACCCTCCCGGGTGGCAAAACTCTCGACTCCGCCCCATGACGCCAGATCTTCCTTACCACTTGGAAGCTCAGGTTCCCTCCTTAGCGCTCTGCATTTTAGACTGGATCCTAACTCTTCGGTTCATCCGAAATTGGTTTTGAAGTTTTCTAAACTTGGGTCTTCATCTTCCCTCGAGGCTGCGATGGATAAATCTATTCCCGGCTTTCGGAGGTGCCCTTGCGTTCAGAAAATGTCCAGGACGGATCCACATTCCACGTGCGTCTACTGCCTAGGCCTAGATCATGACCCGCAGGCCTGCGAGTTGTGCCGCTCTTTCTCGGCCAACGTCCTGGATGATCGCACTGCCCGATTGAAGCTTGGGTGCCCCGAGAAGCATTTCCCGCCGGTAAAATCAAAAGAGGCTCGTTGGGCGGTGTCCGCGACGACTGGCTCGGCTGAGCAGCTCGAGCAGATGATCGCCCTCGAGGAGGAGGTGGCCCAGGCCGCATCTTCCTCCTCGACCGTGGCATTTATCCCGTTCTCTCTGAGTTCCTCGTAATCAGTTTCGTTCAAGGAACTTTGTCAGTCCCTTTCCACGAAGGGAGAGGGGCCTTCAGGACATTCTTCTCGGCCCAAGAAGAAGGAGTCAAAGGGTAAGTCCCACCATTGGCGTTCATGGGAGCGGGAGGGTCTCCTTCCCGGACAGCGACTGTCGACGGCTTGATCCAGTTGCGGCTCAGGCCGCTGGTTTCCTGATGTCCCGTCAGGCCAGCCTGCTGAGACTCCGTCGGCTTGGTCGAGATTTCTCGATCCGTTAGCTGGGCTGTCGACTGGTAAAGCTGACAACCCACCTTCACCGGTTCCCCCGGTGGAGACCGAGGATCTGCCTGCACCTTCGGGGCTGCAGTCCCTGGTTAAACTGCCCGAGCAGAGGGAAGAGCAGGCGTCCTCCGCCCCTTCCCAGACCCGCCCTCGGTCCCCCCGAGGGTCTCGGTCTCGGACTTCATCTCGGTCAAGCCGTTCCCGCCGACATCGGCGGTCTCGGTCTCGTTACCAAAGTGGCGTCGACACCGTTCCTCCTCGTCCTCTTCTCGGATGAGGGGTCTTCAGGCGTAAATTATGTCGGCGTTCGAGGCTTATGTGGCAGCAGTTGCTGTTGTCTGGGTCTAAGCAGACTCGGTCGAGCCCCAGCCATTAAGTGGCTGTCGCCCGAGCGACCGAAGAAAACCACTCGCCCCAGTCGGTTGCCGTTCAGGGCCGGTTGACTCGCCAAAACCAGCTGCTCCACCGATTGTGGTGGAACCTCCGCCTCCACAACCAAAGTCTGGGGCACCGACCAAGGATTCTCGGTCGGGTCACGGCCTGCCCCACAGGTTGTCGGTCACCCTCACTCCTGACCATCCTCGGCAGGTTGAGGGTGGCTGAGGACTGAGGCAGCTCTTCGCAGACTCTTCGGAATCTGACGACGACTCTTCCCTGTTCTCCAGGCAGGTCGACCTGGAGTTCTCCGGGGGCCAGTCATTGGACGATAGCCCATCGTCCTTCTTGGGTCTGCTTCGACCCATCTCGGAGTTCACCCGGATGCAGCTCAAGCCTGTGTCCAAATGGGCCAAGTATCCCCTGACAGAGATACTGGACCAAGGGGATTCTCCCACGGAGGCCTTTCCGGTGGCTGAGGCCATTGTCGGCCCAGCCTTGGAGCTCTGGCAGCGGCCTGCTTCCTGTCCTGCACCCTCGGCCAGGATGGCCAGGAAGTATGCGGTCCCTACCGGCTCTTTGCCCAGTTTCTCAGAGCACCCCTTTGCCGAGGGGCTAGTCACCGACAGCGTTTTCCGGCGTTCCGGTAATGCTCGGGATGTGGATAAGCCCTCCGACAAAGAGTCCAAAAAGCTGGACTTTGCCGGGTGCAAGGTGTACGCTGCATCCTCCCTCGGCCTCTGACAGGCCAGCTCGGCCGTGCTGATGGCACACTTCTCCCTCGCCCTCTTGGGCTCCCTGGATGAGGTTGTCCCTCATCTCCCGACCGACCTGCAGACCATGGTCCGCCAGTGTGGGACCAGGGTAGGCGGTGGTGAGCAGCAGCTTCAGACTGCTCTGGACATAGATGATTCCTGTGCCAGGTCAGTAGCGGCCACGGTGGCCACGCGCCACAGGGCGTGCTGAGGATATCCACCTTCACAGTGGATACCCAGCACAAGTTGGCGGACGTCCCTTTCTTGGGTACTGACCTCTTCGGCCCTGGAGTGGAGGGACACCTCCAGCGGATCGAAAAGTCCAATGCCACCCTGGACTTGGTCACCTCCGCCCAGAGGGACAAAGGCCGCCGTCAGCAACAGCAGAAGTCCTTTCGTCCTTCGGTCCCTGCATCTCAACCGGCCCAACAGCACCAGCAACAGTGCCAGCAGGCTCGCGCTTGGTGTCCCAAACCCAAGCCGGCAGCTTCCTCCAGCAGTAAGCAGGGAGGTAAAGGCCCAGGAGGTGCCTCGGCCGGTTCTTCCTCCAAGCCTGCCCAGTGACGGGTTGAGGGGTGCCGCCCCCATCCTTGTCACTCCCCGCTGGGTTCCCCCCATGGGGGGACGGCTCCGCCACTTCCTTTCTGCCTGGTCCACTATCACCACGGACCGCTGGGTGTTGGAGGTGGTAGGAAAATGCCTGCCTCTGGAGTTCGATCAGGCCCACCCGAGCCGCCGGGCCGGAGCCCGCGAGCTCGCTGTCGCACCGCCGAGCCAATATTGCCCTGCCCTCGAAAAGAGGTGATCAGGAAGGTGGCGATCCTCCTCCAGACCTGGGGTTTGTGTCCAGGTACTTCCTGGTCCCAAACGGACGGGGGCTGGCGCCCATTCTCGACCTGCACGACCTGAACAAGTTCGTAAGGTCTGGACCTTCAGGATGGTCACTCTGACTCAGATAATCCCATCCTTGGAGCGAGGCATGTGGTTCTGTTCCTTGGACCTCCAGGGACGCGTTTTTCCGTCCCGATCCGTCCGTCTCATCAGAGATTCCTCCGCTTCAGAGTGGAGGGGTCCCTTCTGAGTTCCAGGCCATGCCCTTTGGCCTCTCTAGCTCCCAGGGTCTTCACCAAATGCATAGCGGTGGTGATGGCATTCCGGCTTGGCTGGTCTGGGTGTACCCCTAGCAGACGACTGACTGATTGCAGCCCCTCCAGAGGCGGGAGGTGGAGGTCCAGAGATCTGGCCCTCCAGGTTTGCTCTCAGATTGGCCTCCTCTTCAACGAGGCCAAGTTGGAACTCGTGCCGAAGCTGGTGATACTCTTCATCGGGGCAGAGCTCGACTCTCTTCGAGCCAGAGCTTGGCTCCTGGCAGACAGGGCCGAGGTTCTTTCCTCCTTTGCCCAATCATTTCTGATTGGACAATCGCGCCCTGCCCGGGACTTCCTGTGCCTCCTGGGCCTCATGGCAGCCTGCACCAGCGTGGTCCGTTGGGCCCGTTAGTACATGCGTCCCCTTTAATGGGGACTGACCAGCCAGTGGTCATAGCGCTGCGATCCGTTGGACCAGCACGTGACAGTGACCCAGGAGATGTGGAGTGCTCTCCAGTGGTGGACTGTTCCGGCACATCTGCAGGAGGGCATCCCGTTCGTCCGCCCCGAGCCGACGGTCTCTCTATCGACCGATGCATCTCTGATGGGTTGGAGTGCCCATCTGGGGGAGCACAGAGCGCACGGCCTCTGGTCCCCTTTGGAGTCCCGATGCCATATCAACCTGCTGGAGCTCTGAGCAGTCCGCCTAGCTCTCACCGCCTTCGCTCCGTTTCTACGGGGTCAAGTGGTTCAGGTCCAGACAGACAATACCACGACCATGTACTATCTGAACCGCCAGGGTGGGACGCGCTCCATGCTGTTATGCAAGGAAGCTCTCCGCATATGGTCCATCGTGCGCATCCTGGAGGCGGATCTCCTAGCCATTCACGTGGCAGGAGCCTCCAACACCCTGGCCAATGCCCTAAGCCGGATAGGGTCTGCGTCTCACGAGTGGTCTCTCCTGCCAGAGGTAGTACAAGATCTGTTCTCCCACTGGGACACGCCTCAGGTGGACCTGTTTGCCTCCAGGGAGAATGCAAAGCTGAATCTGTTCCATGCCCGCCCCCCTCAGCAGGGCTCGCTGCAGGGGGATGCCTTCTCGAGGCCGTGGACCCCGGGCCTCTTCTACGCCTTTCCCCCATTTCCCTTGATCCACAAGGTGCTTCTCAAGGTAAGGAGGGACAAGGCGCAGGTGATTCTGGTAGCCCCAGACTGGCCCCGCCAGTTCTGGTATCCAGATCTCCTCAGCCTCAGCTCCAGGCTCCCGAGGCGGCTTCCAGCCCGCCCGGACCTGATCTCAGTCAACTAGGAGAAGGTATTCCATCCGGACCTTCAATCCCTGCACCTGACGGCCTGGTTCCTGAGCGGCTAGAGTTCCAGGCCTTGGGTCTTTCCGATGAGGTCCTCAACGTCGCTGAGGCGTCCCGTAAGGAGTCGACCAGGAAATGCTATGTCTTCAAATGGAAGAGATTCTCCAATTGGTGTCAGGGGAAGGGCTTGGACCCTTCCGCCTGTCCCTTGGCAAGCATTCTGGACTGCCTGTGGTCCCTTTCTCAGCAAGGGCTTCGGTCCATCGACCCTTAAGGTGCCGCGTGGTAGCCATTCTGCCCTTACCAGGCGCGAGGCGAAGCAGTCGGTTCTTGAGGGGAGAAGGTGGTCAGGCACTTTTCAAAGGCCTTGACCACATTTCCCCTCTGGTGCGAGAACATCCACTTCCATGGGATCTACTGCTGGTATTGGCCAAGCTCATGGGCAAGCCATTCGAACCGATGCACAGGTGCGATGTTTCCCACCTGTCGTGGAAGACCGCATTTTTGGTGGCTATCACATCAGCCAGAAGGATGGGAGAACTCCAGGCGCGTTCCATCAAGTCTCCTTATCTGGTCTTCACAGGGACAAGGTTGTCCTGCGCCCCCACCCGAAATTCCTTCCGAAGGTGGTGTTGGAGTTTCACCTTAACCAGGTGTTGACTCTGCCAGTGTTCTACCCCAATCACACCTCGGAGGCCGAATATAGGCTCCATACTTTGGACCCTAGACGAGTGCTCGCTTATTATAAGGAGCGGACGGCTGAAGTTCTGGGAGAGGTTCGCCAGCTGTTTGTCACCTACGCTGAAGCCGCACCTGGCAGACCTGCAGCCAAGCGGACGATAAGCAGGTGGGTCACCTCCTGCATAGAGCTCTGCTATAGGTTAACGGGCATGAAGCCTCCCAGAGGGATAAGAGCTCATTCTACCTGCCATACCGCTGCATCGGTAGCTGCTTCCAGGGATGTTCCTATCCAGGATATCTGCAGGGCTGCTACCTGGAAGTCGGCACATACCTTTATTACCCACTACCACATCGACCTTGAGTCACGCCGGGATGTTGGTTTGAGGCCTCGGTTCTTCGGTCTCTATTTCCCAAGTAAGTCTCGGGGGTGTGCGCCTTGCCTCCCTCCTCCCGGAGAACTGCTAGGAGTCTGCCAATAAGTGTGGATTGAACAACGTATCCATGTCCCTAGAAATACAGGTTACTCAGCTGTAACAGGAGTTCTAGCAATGGTATATGTTGTTCATCCACACGACCCACCCGACCTCCCCAGCTTCGACGCACAACCTGGCTTCCAGCGGGCTAGATCTGGCGTCATGGGGCGGAGTCGAGAGTTTTACCACCAGGGTGGGTAGGAGGAGCCAGCTTGAAGACCTTCCAGCAAGATTTAAAGCGGTAAGGAACCTGCCAATAAGTGTGGATGAACAACATATACCATTCCTAGAACTCCTGTTACAGGTGAGTAACCTGTATTTTCGGCCTAGCCGTCCTTCAGGGACTTCCGCCTTAGGCTGGAGTAGGGTTGTGATCCCTACCTTTCCTCCTCCCTGTGGCATAAGATTGCAGCTATTGCTTGGGAATCAGTCCTAATGGTGTAACCTGCTGCAAGAGCTGTATCTCGAAGTAAGATAGTACAGTTACGTAAGAACTTACCGTAACAGTAGGTCTTCGAGAACAGCTCTTGCAGCAGGTACCTTCCCGCTCACCATTCCCCCTTTTGTGGTGGAGGTAGGTAGTAGCCAAACATCCATCTTTAGAGATGGGAAGTTCTTTTTTAGTCTTGGCCATCTGGTGGCAGATCCTCGGTCTCCTCTTCTGATGTCATCCAGCGGCCGGGAGTCTCCGTCGGGAGAACTGAGGATTATGGGGGGACCGCCTCCTTATGTACTACGCCTGACGTCGGGGGCGGGACTGACGTCAGAGGCGGTCTCCGCTGAAGACTGCTAACTAGAAAATTTCTGTGGGGTCCTGTCGCCTGACGGCTTCAGTCCTAATGGTGTAACCTGCTGCAAGAGCTGTTCTCGAAGATCTACTGTTACGGTAAGTTCTTATGTAACTGTACTTTTCTGAAGATAGGCTATGATTTGGGTTGCCTCTAACTTTTCCAGGATTTTACTGAGCACAGAAAGGATAGCAATAGGTTGATGGTTACACACATGACTTTGGGATTACCTTTTTTTAGGATAGGAGTTATTTTAGCTATCTTCCATATATCGGGAACCGCACCATGGCATAGCGACAGGTTAAAGATTTTAGTAAGGGGGAGGCTATGGGAGGGGCAGCGGCTTTTAGGAGCCTAGGTTCCAAACCATCAGCACCGGAGCTAGTGGTGTCTGAGATGGAGAGTAGAAGCTTTAGGACTTCAGTTCTTGTGATGGTCCAGAACCAGAACAACGGACAAGAGAGCAGGGGTTCAGCATTCATAGGAGGGAGAGTGGGGTGACCAGAGGGAAAGAGGCAGAGTACCTAGATAACTCTGAGAAGTGGCAGTTGAAAGAGTTCACGATGGTCACCGGATTATTACAATGCACGCCATTTAGTATCATGTCATTTGAGTTGTTCCAAGGAGAGTTTTGATAATGGACCAGAATTTCTTGGGAGTCCTCTACAGCTTTTAACAAGTCTTTAGAGAAAGAGCTTTTATCAAGGCGAGTATTCCTTTTGCAGGAGTTTCTCAGGGCCCTATAATGATTGTAGTCTGCCTGAAGCCCTGAGGCCTTGAAACAGCACCAGCTTTTGTCCCTGGCCCTAAGTTGAGTAAGGCGATCGTTAGAGAGTCATTTAGTTTGTGTGCCTTGTATACGGCGAGTGACACAGGGAGCGTGGTGGTCCTGGAGACATTCAGATTTTGTAAGGAAGTAGTCTAGAGCTGACTGAGCATTAGAGGAGGCAAAGATAGGTGACCGGTTAATCCTAGAGAGATCCTGCATAAATTGTACCTGATTAAAGTTGGCTAGATTTCAGAAGGTGATGAATTTCGGAGGTGGAGAAGGTTGTCTGGCAGCACGCCAGATGTAGAAGGTTGGGGAGTGGTCGCTTATAGCATTTGCGAGGGTACTGGATGAAACTATACCATCGAGTCGGTTCGTGAGGGCCAAGTCAATTAGAGAACTAGATCGGGGGGGGGGCATGACCCTAGTTTGGTCAACGATTAGTTGGTGGAGGTCAGACTCATGGCCTTGTACCAAAGTGTGGAGGGACTGACTGGATTTACCAGACCAGTTTAGGTTTAGGTCGCCCAAAATGAGGACCTCTCTACGTCCAACGGCCAGATTCGCCTGTGAGAGGAGCGCCTCAAGCCCAGTGATGTCACCGATGGGAGGGTTATAGGCACATGCTATGTGTAACCTCTTAGAGCCCAGTGGAAGGGTAGCATGAATTGATTCACAGTGTGAGAGGGTGAAAGAGACATTATGGTGTAATAAAAGTGAGATTTATAGAATGTTGCAACACCCACCACGCTTTGAAGAGGACCTGTCTTGCCTAATTATTTTGTAGTTAGGTATCTGGCATAGGTGATCAGGTATAAATGGTTTTAGCCCAATCTCAGACAAGCATAAAATGTCAGGGTTATATTGAGTAGCCCAGGCCTCAAGTTCAGTTTAATTATGGGGAGGCTCCTGATATTCAGATGAACAGTACGCAGACCCTTAACATCACTCCGCGTAGCATCAGTGGGGGAGATGTTACCTCCAGGTCCTGAATTAAGTTCAATATCCCCAGCTAATATTAGTGCAGGGAGTAGCAAGTACCACAGTTTACGATGGATGAAAGTGGTCAGTAGGGTGGGGATACAAAAACTATATAGGCAGCATGGCAAAATATCCTTTTAGGGACAAAAAGTGTTGTGGTGACTATGGGCAGATTAGATCAAATAAACATGTTGGAAAATGTGAAGTCATTTGGGTGTATGTAATGGCCATTCCAGGAGGGAGGGCAACTGACCACTGGGATCCATAAGATAGGAACAAGAATAGAAGCTATTAGGAGAAGTACACGAGGATATGGGGCCATGCAATTAGACAGAGAGATGGCCATAGTTAAGGGCATGTGGCACGGTGGTAGTTAATTAGAATTTGGGATTAGGGCAAAAGAGGGTTTTATGCAGTGAAAATCAAGCAACAAATTGAATAAACAGTCTGGAAATGAGGGGGATAAGCAGATTGAGATACGATGCAGGCCCCCTCTAGTGGCGATGTAATATAGGCTGCAAGTGGGAAAGTGAGTAGATGGTTAAAACATCACTCTCTCTTGGCGTGACTAGCCACACACTATAACAAATGCCCGCCAAGGGTGGGAGTGGTGGTGGGGTGGATGGGGAGCAGCCGAAAAGCGGCTGCGGGAACAAGCAACAAGTCAAGTGTCTGCTACAGGAGCCCTGACCCAGTTAAGAAGCCTAGCAGGGAGGTGAGTCCTGGGTCTGCTGCTTACTTACAGAGCTTGAATTTGCCTGTTGTACTAGATATACAAGGGGCTTGAAATTAACCTAAGCAGCATTTCCTTAACTATCCGAAATTGCTGCAAATTAAGCACTATTAAGTAGATTGATTTGCTCCCAGTGCAGAGCTCCTAACCGCCGAGTGGTGCTTGGGGAAACCAGATTTGAAAAATGGCACCTGAAAATTCTAACAGCAGCAGCACAAGCTTAAAAGCATGAGCAAATTAATAATTAGAGTTGAGCTAGCAGCACTACCATAGCTTCATCAGTTTAAGACTGAATTTACTTCCGAGTGCTACTGGGTAGCCTGATTTAAAAGGCACAAGAAATTTCTAGCAGTAGCAGCAGGCGACCTTGGGCTTCAGTACAATCAAGCTAGAAATTGAGCTGGCAATACTGTCCTTTTAAACAAGTTGTTAAAATTGAAATTACTTTGTGTCCATGCCAGGAATAAATTCTAAAAATTAATTAGCACAAAGGTGGAACTCCGTTGGAGTAGAAATAGTGATAGCTGGTGCCTGATGATACAGTTCAGGGTAAAAAGGTGCCAAGATTTAAACGGACAACAAAGGCAGGAGCAAATGTTCGTGAGCAAGGATCCAAGAGCGGTGGTGTCGAGATTACCTTTAGATCTTTGCATAGGCGACGGCTCTGCTTACTCCAGGGCAGGGTGCCCTCCTGAGCAGGGGCTTTAGGTCTTTGTGTAGGCATTGGCTGTGCTTGCTCCAGGACAGGTTGCCCTCATGAGCAGGGGCTTTAGATCTTTGCGTAGATGATGGCTGTGCTTGCTCCAGGGCAGTGTGCCCTCCTGAGCAGGGGCTTTAGGCCTTTGTGTAGGCGACTGCTGTGCTTGCTCCAGGGCAGGGTGCCCTCCTGAGCAGGGGCTTTAGGTCTTTGCGTAGGTGAAGGAATTGGGCAGAATCTTTAGGTGCCTGGTAGGAGGGGTGATGTGGAAGTTTTTAGACCGATGAATGAAGATTGGCACGCAGTAGAGACGGTAACTGAATGTATATGTCAATAATTGGAAGTTCAGTATGATACATTTGAGAGTTGAATTGGGTATTGATGCCATAATGATACTTGAATAGGTTCCTTCTGGTCTATTGGAGGGAAAACGAAATATGAGTATTGCTGTGGCATAATTGCCAGTGATAGGAGCTGAGGTGGCCGTGGCTGCTTTGCCTTACAGATTGATCCACTGTCTGAATGCTGCAGGAAGCCTGGAGCGGATCTTTGAAGGAGTCTATAGACTGATGTTGCAATGAGAAGTTGAGAGTGGTGTAGAATGCCAGGGGTGCCTAGCACTGAAGTCAGACATGGGCCTGGTGAGAGGCATGACTGGACAGCGAAACAGCCATGTCGGTTACAGATGTGCAGATTGAGAAATCAAGTGGAAGCCTGGTCTCTGTGAATGTCTTAGCTGGAAGAAGTATGTGACGTGAGAGTCTATAAGGAATGTTGTCCGAGGGATGTTGCTAGACATTTTCCTCCGGTGAAATGAACAAGTGCTCCATAGAGTAATGAATGGGAGCTGCTAGGATGGCCAAGGTAGGAGTATGAAGTGATGAACGGGAGGAGTAGTTGACTGAGTAAGAATAATGGTCAGTGATGGGTATGAAATGCCCAAAAAGAGCCAGAGCATATGGGAAGGAGCCCCAGACTGCCAGGACAGCGAGGAGAAGGCAGCAGTCCAAGGATGGATGAAAAGTCTAGAGTGGATGACAGTGGACTGGAGGAAGGATTCCCAGGAGAAGACGGCATAGGCCCAGCCGTACTGACAACGCAGGTGCTGGCACGAACAGGACTGGGGTCGGCACCACAGCAAACTGGAGAAGAAAGCGGGAAATCTGCTGCGGACTATGAGAGGTGGATCCATGGAAGACCAAGAAGTGATGCCAGGTACCATGTGCCTCAAAGTTGAGATATGAGAGTCCCATGTCTGGAGAAGATGGCGAACAACAGTGCAGAGAACAGAAGGCACTGCAGCAAGGAAGCATGAGATTCTCACTTCCAAAGGAGAAGGTGAACTCACACAGTTGTTAGAAGGAAAGCAAGGAAGTTCAGGAGGCAGTCAGTCTGAATGGAGGTAGAGACCAAACAAACTAGCGGAGTCCACATCCAGAGTGTGAGGAAGATAAGTCAAGGACAAGTATGATGAGTCCATGGAAGTGCAGGACGGTGACTGCTGAGGAAGGATGTGGAAGGCAAATGGGGTACAGAGGTCCTGGTCCTGAAGGGAAACGGCAACTGGGTATCAGGTAGAGAATGTATAAGGATGAAACAGTCGTTTGCAGACACAGGCTCCCAGCCCAGGTATACGAGGCGAGATGACCTGTATTTGATGCTGTCAGGCAACATAGGATGATGAAGGCAAATGGGGTAAAGTGGTCCCATTCCCGGAGGGAAGCAGCAACCTGATAGACTGGAAGAGAACGCATAAGGTTGAAACAATGGAATGCAGATGCAGGCTTCCATCCCTGGTAGTCGGTGCGAAACGACTTTCAGTTGATGCCACCAGGCAGAGGTAGGATGTTGAATGCAAATGGGGTATAGTGATCCCGTTTCTGAAGAGAAGTGGCAACCGGGCGTAAGGTAGGGAATGCATAAGGTTGAAACAGTCAGATGTAGACTCAGACTTCCATCCCTGGTGTTAGAGGCGAGGTGACCTTGACTCGAGGCAGCTAGGCATAGGTAGGATGTTGAAGGCACATGAGGTGGAGAGGTCCTATTCCCAGAGGGAGGCGGCAACCGGTATCAGATAGAGAATGCAGAAGTATGACATGGTAGATTGCAGACATGGCTCCCATCCCTGGTAAAAAAAAAAAAACACACACACAAGTAGTGGGGCTCACCTCACTCAAAGGGTGGCCAGCACAGTGTTTAACAGCTTCTCAGACATATCAAAGAAAAACAAAAACGAGTAAAAATACTCCTTGCTGTAGCATTAACCAAATGAGCACATTGCTTATCATTGAGAACATAAAAAACTGCTTACCAAGTCACAGAGTTTTTTTCTCCTTTATTAAAGTGCAAAAATGCGCTGAAAATGCATTAACATTTCATAGCGGCGGCCGGGTACATACAAACATAAGAAAACAACACCGTCGGCACTAAAAGTTATAGTGCACCATGATCGTACTAATGACCAGCAGTCATGCTTGGTAACATGCATGTAGTGGTATGTACCAAAAGTGCAGATCAGCTGATGTTTCGCTAGATAGGCTTCCTCAGAGCTGAGTGGCTATCTAACCCTGGTAGTCGGGGCCAACTAACCTTCGCTCGATGCTACCAGGCAGAGTTAGGGACAGAGGATGTCAGGTTTGTAAGTAGTAGGTAGTAGTGAGTGTAACAGAATCCCATCCCCGGTAGACAGGGTAAGCCTACTTTCGCTCACTACCTCAGCAGGTACGAGTTAGGGACGGAGTCTGGAAAAACTTCTGGTATGGGTTGAGCAAGGAAAGGGCAGCTGGCTGTGTAGTGTAGGAGGTAAATAGATAGACAATATAGGGGGAAGGCAGCAAGTCAGAGTGGGAGAACGTGAGGAGGCTGTCATCAGGAATGCCAGTAAGTGGGAAGTAATGTAATCCAGGAAGGAGCATGCAGGTTGCGATGAAATGCAACGAAGGACTGAAGGCTGAGTAGGCTGGGTAGCACGGGACAGGATGGAAAAAGGGACGTAAATGGAAATGGAATGCTGGAGTAAGGAGCAAAAGGCGCAAAAGGAAACCAGGGGAGCAAGGAACAAGGGCGGAGGTTGGGGGGGGGAGTACAACACCAGGATCCTGAGCAGGAAATGGAAACTCAGGCAAAGAAAACAATGGAACGAATACACAGGGGAAATAGGCATGGAAAGGAGCAACAAGAAGCAGTTCCATCTGAGCGGAGGAGCGGGGCAAAGAAACGGGAAGGTATTGTGGAGTACCAGCAGGAGGAATGGGGGCAGGTGGAGCAAGAGCAGGCATTGGTGGGCTGGATGAAAAACATGAGCTGCTGAACAGGCAGGTGGGACACCAAGGAAGGGAAATCGGAGGAATGGACTGGAACACAAAGCCGGCAAGAAACAAGAAGCTGGACCGAGAGGCAGAAGAAATCCAAATGCCAGGCACAGGGGAAAGCAGTGGCGTAATAAGGAATGTACGGTAGTCAGCAAGCAAAGCAGGGTCCAGACAGGAGACCACAGGTGCAAGACTGAGAGAGGTAAATGGATAAGAGCAGAAAAGGAAGCAGAGGGTTTCTGGGGAGACCGCATACTGGGAGGGCTTGATGTGGTAGAATGGGAACAAGACCCGCTCTGGAGCGTGGGGGACAGGCGATAAAGGAGCACCATGAGAGCCATCAGGACCCGGAAGCGCAGGTGCTGAGGGGATGCAGCTCCAAGAGGAGGGATGAAAGCCAAAGCCCGAAAGGAGAAAACGAACGTCGAAATGAGAATCGAAACATGGAGACCAGGTAGTAGAGTTGCAGAGCAACAGAAGGACAGGGAGGGAGTGGGGGAGAATGGAAGCGGACTGGGGGGGCATGTAAGGAAAAGCGTAGAGCAAGAGAGAGGAGGGCACAGGCAAAGAATGGAACAAGGGAGACACAGGAGACAGGCAAGGGGGGTAGAGAAAAAGACAAGGAATGAAAAGAAGGCTCAGCCACACATGAGCCCAGAGTACCGCAAGCAGGTCCATTGCACAGTACGCTAAGCAGGGGACTGCTGATGGAGGCTGGCCTTTAAGGGGAGTGTGGGAGGAGCTATTCCCCCACATTGAACCTCGGGCCTTAGCCCTCCCAAAAAATGTTTCCAGGATTAAGTATTTTTATGTTGTACACATATTTTGATGAAAGTGCAGTTCAGGCTGCTAGGTGCTGCAGTTCAAAATGAAAGATTTTATACTTGAAAAATTTACGACACTGCAAAACATTTTTTTCTGGTAAGTGGACTTTTTATGAAATGCAGATTTTTTTCAGGGTTATACCAATGGAAATATATACTGAACATCTCAAATTTCTGTTGTGTTTATGGAAGTCGTTTGGAAATAATTCTGTTGCCAGCCGATTGGCATTGTTGAGGTACCACTTATGACGCCATTGACTAGGGTTTGGTTGCAAGCTGGGATACCAGTGGCTGGCCAGGGGGAGAAGGATTGAGCATCCCAGTTACTGCTGCCCTCCTTTGGGAGGAGGGATACTATGTGCCACACTGCTACCGACACCTGGGTGTTACCTGGTGGGGTGCAGATGGAGCTACATAACAAGAAGGGGAAAGCTGCCTGATGTCAGCGTGTGTTTGTGCCCTGTATATCCTCTGGCAGCGGCATCCCTGGGGATGGGAGGAAAATGGTGGAGCACCCCCTTCCCCACTGCAGCAGGATGATGTTTTTTTTCCCCCGCAGGCCCTGCACGGCCAACCAGGCAACCTTGTCAATTGAGTAGCTTTAGTGGCTCCAACATGAGGAGGTAAGCTGTGGTTGTCCTTTAGAAGGTGGGTGATATGGCTTGAAGACTGACCAGATCGAGGCAAGTTGGCAACCCAGGAGGGCAAAAAACCTTTATGGGGAAAGAAAAAGTTGATGATTTTGTTTTGAAACTCATCCAATGTTTTTTTTTTCGTTTGTTTTCAGCATCAATCAGCAGAACAGAAAATATTACCATCCCCTGAAGTGATAGAAAACCAGGCTCCCCCAGAGACTCAGGAAGTGGTCTCTCCCACCAGAAGTCGACGATCTAACAGGCTACAGTCTCCCAAAAGATCTTCTGGATGTGAGAGCCAAGAGGAACAAAAGGATGGTTCCCAGTTAGCCAGTACTCAGGAGACAGCTCTAGACCAGCCCGCAATGTAAGTTTAGGAAGAGATGCAGCAAAAATATATTGGAGGGAAAAAAAATGAGTCCGGTGTTTTACAGGGAAGCGTACCTGAGCTCTTGGAGGGGAAGGGGCCAAGAAAAATGTATAAATAGGGTGTTTGCCCCCCCCCACCGCATTTCCGTTTCATACGGAAAAGGACGGATCACATTGTCCTGGTGAGGGAGATCTGCTTGAAGCTGAGAGTAAAGAAAAGAATGTAGAGTAGGGATTTTGAGGTGTTGTACAGGTTGCAGACTTCTCTAAGAGATCACAGGAGCATGAGTGCTTGGGAGATTTTTTTTTTTTTTTAATTATTATTATTTTCGTAATGGGGTAAGGCCCACTAGGCACAGGGCCTGATTTCAGGGGTGACCCAGGAGCACTGGGGAGGTTAAGTGACTTGCTCAGGATTACACATTATACAAGTTGAAGTTGTTGAAATAAATCCAGGTCTGCTGGGATGTAGCAGGCTCATTCACAGCTTGTTACTCTAACCTCTAGGGTATGCTGCAGATAAGCCTGAAGGGTAAAGTTAAACAAGCATTTGTCAATGCTGAAAGTTTGCCGTTGGTATATGCAGATAGAAAATGATAAATGCAGAGACATACAAACAGGTATGAGCAAGATATATGGGGGGGAGGAGTTGTCCCGCCCCACCCAGAGCCTTGGCCCTCCCCCAGTTGATTTGAAACTTGGTTCAGGCGGCCCTTCTCCAGGTGACTTGTTGTTGTCATCCTTGTATTTCACTTCCTGATTCGGTGAGGCAGTGAACCGGGGAGTTGGGGATAGTGTCAGAAGGACAGGAGGTGAAAGGGCGGTGCGGCTAGAGCTTCTCTTCCCGTCTCTGAGACCATAGCAGGCAGCATCAAGGTGCTCCAGCAGTGGTGCAAGCAGAAGTGTGAGGGCTACCGGGACATGGATGTGACCAACATGACAATCTCCTTCTGGGACAGACTCTCCTGTGCCATCATCCACAAACATGTGAATGGATCAGTGTCGGTGTACCATACAGCCCCGACTTACAGACGTATCCTGTTCGTCTGCATGCATGGGGCGCTGGGATGGGATATGGGATTGATAGAGAAAAATAGGTTTATAGCTGGTTTTACCATTTGCAAAACATTCCTTTTGTCAGATCTAGTTGGCAGAGTTCTATGCGCAACGTTGGCTGCTGTTTGTTTTTGAAGAGTTTACAGAGTAAGCAACAAGTTGTGGAGGTACGGGCAACTGCAGACTGAGTGCCACAGTCCTCTTTTATTAGTACGTGTGGGATGGGGCTGGGGGGGGCATCACTGGAGGGCGGATTCACAGTGAGGGGCATCAGTGAAGAAGGGGTTGGTGGAAGACTGCGGCAGCTCTAGGGAAACACAGATCGCGAGCTGCTGTAGGTGGGTATTTATTGGGACCCAGGGAGAAATCAGTATTATGTTCAGGCAGGGGAAGGAACACAAACTGCACCCTGCTAAACTTCAACAAAACAAAAGATCTTTACAACTTGGAGTCTGGGATCGTGTCAGGACTGGAGGCAGCAGGGTAGTGCGGCTAGGATTTCTCTGTCCGGTCTCTCTCCGAGACCATGGCAAGCAGCATCAAGGCACTATATTAGTGGTGCAAGCAGCAATGCGAGGGCTACTGGGACGTGGATGTGACCAACATGACACTGGTGTACCATACAGCCCCAAATTATAGACTTGTCCTGTTCGTCTGCACGCGTGGGGCACTGGGATGGGATATAGGGGTTGGTAGAGGAACATAGGTTTGTAGCTGGTTTTATCATTTGCAAAACATTCTTTTTGGCAGATCTGGGTGGCAGAGTTCTGCATGCAACATTGGCTGTTATAAAATGGGCATGAAAAAATAAGCTCAGTGATTGGCTAGAAAACCAATGTAATATCTGTATTACACATAGAATAAAAAAAGTACAGGCAAAGAAGTCAGTGCCCCTAAATGGAAAGTTCAGAGCTAGGCATGGAATGTTAGTTTTTTAAAGGCCGCCGTTGTTTTATCACCGTGGCAGATCACCAAAGCTTTGGAGCCACTTGCTCTTGAATTTGAATTGCAGCCTTTTTTTTTTAGCTTTGTTAAGGAGAGAAATAATCATTGTACCATTCAGGTATGTAAACCAGAAGCAGTTCCTAATGCAATGTAGCTGCGACGGACAGTCGTGAGACACACAGTTTCAATCTGTTCGTTCGTCCATCAATAACGCTCGTTGTATCACGGAAAGAAGGGAGCGCTTGGTCCTGCAATCCTGTGTGACTTAAAACAACAGAAACACCTCATCCTTAAAAAATCTGTTGTTTTAAGTGTTTTTTTTAGTTATTTAACTCCAAGAAGCTCACCAGTAATTGGAAAAACTCCACTGAACAACAAGCACTTCCAGCTCGCTCAGCAACAGCGCTCAGTTGAGACGCTGCTCAGTCCTGCATCATTTAAATAAAAATAAAACTACGTCACACTCCAGCACAGTCACAAAAAATATACCAGGTTCTTCCCAAACCCGAGGGTGTGTGTGCGTATATGTGTGTGTGTGTTGGGAGGGGTTCCTGCCTGGCAAAACCATGACGTCATTTTCTTGCTGGTGAAAGGACTGTTTTATCAGAAGTTCTGATAAAAATTGCCTTTTGCTGCTTACAGATGTGCTATTTTGTAGGAGCAAAAAATTTTTAAAAAAAGATTCCCATTGCATAGGTGCAATAAAACACTCCAGGGTATGTGTTGAACAGATATTAGTGCACTTCCAGGGGCTGAAGGCACTCGACAGGGCCTCGTGCCTTACTACGCCCCTGGGCATGCGGTAATATCTGTTCAACACACACACTGTCATGTCTTATTGTTTATCTGTTTGTTTTTGAGAAGTTTTCAGAGTGAGCAAAAAGTTGTACAGGTGTGGGCAACTGCAGACTGAGTGCCACGATCCAGTCTTTCTCTAGTGCTCTGTGACAAACATGTTTTCCATCTTTCTGAAGGCTGCAGTGGTGGGGGCAGTGATGTGTTGCCAAACAGTCCAGCTGCATTAATCGGGTTTCATCAAACCGGAAGAAAAACTGAGCTTGAGGAGTCAAGAAAGCAGAGGCACCCAGTGATCCTTACTTGAAAAGTGGGTGACTTCAGCCAGGCTGATCAGGACACTGAACAGCTGTTTGCTGGGTGGTGTCCTGCAGATGAAAGGAAAAGGCCGCCATATGATTGGATCGGTTTTGTCTTTTCAACTACACAAAGTTTCCACCCTTTAAGGCCAAAACAGTGTCACAGTTGGCCTGGCTAATGGTTGGTGTTGCACTGTCTCGCCCCTTGCAGAGCACTCTGCATTGGACAGACAGTGTCACACCCTTCAAAAGCCACTTTTTCAGGAAGACGTCTGCTGCGTGTGCATGCATGGTGCACTTAAAAGGACAAGTGCAAAACCATGTGTGTTTGCTCCTTATCAGTTCTATAGGTTTTAATGTTGCAGTTACCTTTGAGGATTTTAGATGACAGAAAGTTGATACACCATTATCTTTTGCTAGAAATGGTAAGAATACATTGATCTGGGAAAGGAATACTATGGTCCAAGTGAAAATGGAACCCATGCTGCTGGTTGTTTCTCCAATGCTTAGTTCAGGGCTTATACTCTGCCAACAGCATTTTTCTATCTAGAATATTCCTGACTGCAAAATACATAGTTTAAAAAAAGCAAGTGATTGCAGAAAGGTCCAGTGGTAAATGGAATCAAATCAGAAGAGAGGGCGGTCACAAGTGGGTTGCCGCAGGTATCTGTCTCAGGACCTGTCCTCTTACTACCTCTTAAATATGCTCATAAACATATTGGAGATGGAATCTGGGGCAGGTTGTCTCTCTTCGCTGATAACACAAGGATCTGTGGGTGGGTGGACAGTGACAAGGGATTTTGGGAGATACAGAGTGGCTTGCATAGACTGCAAAGGTGGTCTAAGATCTTGCAGTTGAAATTAAACATCAGAAAGTGCAAGGTAATGCACCTAGTGAGCAAGAACCCCAAGACAGAGTACATGATGTGTGGGGGTTGAGCTGAGCACTATGATTGAGGGATCTAGGAGTCGTCATTAATGACACCCTCAAACAGTCAAGCTAGTGCTGGTAGGCTTTTAGTAAGGCAGATAGGATGTTGGGATGTATTGGGAGGAGTACTGAAAATAGAAGTACAGCCTGGCCTGCTGGCTTTGGGGCAGGTTGCCTACTTGCGATACCAGTGACCTGGGTTCGGGAACGGACCCGGGACATCGGAGGGCCGGCCGGGGGAGAAGGATTGAGCGTCTGAGGACTGCTGACCTTCTCCGGGAGGAGAGGTAGAGTGTTCGGCGCAATAAGGACACCTAGAAGAGGCTGGGTGTACCAAGCACACTGACGCCAGTTGTTCAGGGGGGCGGGCCGGATGCTGGTCGTCATTGCACGTCCCCATCCCGAAGCACACCGGGGGAAAAAATGCCGCCGGCCACCCCGAATGTAACCCACCCTCAGCTTCAGTAAGCTCCCAGGCTGGCCTGTCAACCTATCTTGTCGTTGCGGCACTCTAGGGCTGGTGCCACGACCCTGCCCTGGGAGGGTAAGCCGGGGGGTATCGACGAGGCACGACTGATATGGGAGTGGAAGTGGGGGTCCATGACTGGGCTGAGGAACCGGGCAGTCGATGACAGGAAAAAGTATACTAAATGAAAAAAAAAAAAAAAAAAGAAAAGTAAAGAGGTAATATTCCTACCCCAGGAGTCCTTTAGCATCAGTAACTATAGCAGTTAGCTGGCTAGGTGCAACTGCCCCAGAGATATGCCTTAAAGGTAATTAGCATAATGAGCTTGGCCATCAGCCAGTCAGAAAAAGGGAGGGGAGTGTGCTGAGAGGGAGCAGCCTGAAGGGCTTTAGAATTTTTTCTCCGCTGACTGAGCAACACTACCCCAGAGGTGTCTCTCAACTTTCCTTGTTGACAGCTTTTTTCTGTTTCTCTTGATAAAGTTTTTCCTCATAAACTTACTTTTTAAGTGTGCCGAGTTCATTTTTGGTGTTTTCTAGCGGTTCCCAGGAACCACTATTTTCAGTCGATTCCACGATTCCCTCTGCTTCACTTTGTTATTTTAAATCACGATTGAGTGTTTTTGATGGTTCCTTTTACTGTTTAATCACGGTTCCCCTTTTTTGAAGGGAACCGACAATTTTAAGGATTTTTACCTCAGAAATCACGGTTCCTTACCTCGAGGGAACCAACTGGACTTTTTTCTGTTGCCAGTTATTACCGGGGTTTTCTGTGGATTGGCATGTCAGAGAGCCCCAAAATTAAAAAGAAAACTGGACCTACAGGATTTAAAAAGCACGTCAACTGTCACAGGGTTTTGGCCATTGCAGATTCTCACAACCTGTGCCTTAGGTGTTTAGGTCCTGATCATACTTGTTCTCTTTGAAACAAATTTTGTAAAAAAAAAACAAACAAAAAAAAAAAACACTGAGAAACAGAGCAAAGAAACTTGAAAAAATTATGGCTGAAGAAAAATCAAAGGCTACCGATGAGGAGCCATCTAAAAATAATAACAATAAAAATTCAAACAGGTGCTGATGAAGCCTCCAAATCCCAGCCAAGAAATAAAGCTTCCAAAGCAGCTGATGAAGTTCCTCAGAAATTTAAAATAATAGAGGTGCTGATGAAGTGTCTGGACAAAACAGGAAGCATGATCAAGCTGCTGAGATGGAGTGGCTAAAACGATAGTCTGCAAAGACAAAAACGCTCCTGTTCGTGCTGAGAAAGTCAATAGTGAAACAGGCAGCTTAAAACAAAGGAAAAACAAAGCATACACAGCCACAGTCTGCACAGGAACTGCGCAGAAGGGGTGGTGGCAGGGTGGAATGCTTGCCAGAGGAAATCCTATCGCTGCAGAGTGTTGGGGCTTCAAGAGGGGTGGGACAGATTCAATGGGAGGTACAAACCAGGAAGGGGAGGGCATATGAGGGAGGGGGGCAGGCAGCTGCAGTCTAATGGGCTGAAGTACTGCACACTCAAGCAGACTTGATAGACTGAATGGCTTGTATCTGCTGTCAATTTCGTATGTTCATATTAACTCCCATCTGTGCAAGACATGGCAAAAGCATGGCACGACTTTCAGACCCTACAAAAGATGGAGTCTATGTTTACTGGGGCTGGCAAGCACTCTTTCATAGTTCTCTCTTCTGAAGACGGCGAGGGTGATGCAGATGATGAAGAACATTTTTATGATGCCCCTGACTTGCATTTAGAGGGCATAGAACCTGATGTGCCCCCTGATCCTCATTTTGGAGCTTCCCCTGTTGACCAGGAGGATCCTTCCTCTATGCTAATGTTTATCCAAAATATGCTAGACACCCTGACCTCCCTACTCAGGACTCTAACCAGGATGAGGATGAGGATAAAGATTATAGGGAGATAAAAGGTCTCCCCAACCCCTAAGAGGTTAGTTGTGCCTATCTATAATGCTTTCAGGAAAAATACCGTGAAACTACTTCAGACACCCACTTCTGTGGCAGGGGTTAAGAAGCGTGCTGACAAAAAATACCAATTGTCTAAAAATGATACTAAGTTCCTGTCTGTACATCTCAGCCATGAAAGTATAGTACAGCAGGCAGCATGTGAGAAAGCTGGGGTTTCCTTGTCTTCTTTACCCCCTGACAAGGACTCCAGAAAAATAGACTTCATAGCAAAGATGATGCACACCACAGCTTCCCTGCTTGTCAGACTTTCTTACTACATGGCTTTTACTGCCAAGTATCAAAAAACACTGTGGAATTCTGTCCTGGCCGTTACCCGCAATGAGTTGGATACAATGGTACAGGAATTGGTGGATATGGCAGAAACTGCCCTGGAAGCTACAAAATACCAATTCCACATGGCAGATGACAACAGTGATGCCGCTTCCAGAGCCATGGCTCATGCCATCTCTCTGATGCATTTGCCTGCCTTAGAACTACCAGTCTGACTTCAGACTCCAAGTTCAAGGGCATGGACTTTCCCTGTGATCAAAACATATTATTTGATTCCAGGACAGCAGACAACATGAAAAAGGTTGATGAGTACAAAGCCTCTTGCCAGAGTCACTCCTCTAAAGCTAAGCCTCCTGCCCCACGGAAATCCCACCTGAGGGCAAATAGGGGCAGAGGTTACTTTCCCAGACTTTACATTCCCTATCCCCAGCCTGACTTTTCTAGGTACAGGGGTGCTTTCAGAGGGAGGGGCAGAAGGGGCCAAAGAAGGGCCACTACTACCCAGCCAGCAGCCTCGCAGTGTAAGCCCTGATGTGAGTGTCCAGGTCGCCTCCCCTCTGCCAGTAGGAGGCAGACTCTCCCACTATCTTCAGAACTGGTCCCTCATTACCTCAGACAGGTTGGTCCTGGATAGTGGAAAAAGGTCTGCCACAATAGTTCAAGCAGATACCAGACCTCAAGCGTACCCAGGTGTCAAAGCCTCTAACCCCAACACAGGTGCTACTGTTGGAGTGGGAGGTAAAAAACCTTCTAGCTCTAAGAGCAGTGGAGAGGGTCCCGGCTCACGAAAAGGGCCAAGGCCTCTACTCCAGGTACTTTCTGACACTGAAGAAAACTGGGGATTGGCGACCCATCTTGGATCTCAGATATTTAAACAAACATCTGTTAAAACCCAAATTCAAGATGGTCACTCTGTCACTAGTCATACATTCCTTACAGCAGGGAGACTGGCTAGCCTCCCTGGACCTGAAGGATGCTTACTTCCTTATACCCATAAGACAGTCCCACAGGAAGTTTCTCGGGTTCAAACTCCCTTTGGGCCACTATCTTTACTGCAGTGTCCTTCGGCCTGTCCTCGGCTCCAAGAGTCTTTACCAAGTGCTTGGCAGTGGTGGCAGCACACCTCAGGAAGCTGGGTGTCTATGTCTACCCCTATTTAGATGACTGGCTCATAGTGGCAAAGTCTCCTTATCAGGTCAAGGAGTCCCTTTCCCATACAGTGCACACTCTTAAATCTCTGGGCTTCCTGGTAAATCTGAAGAAGTCTCACCTGGAACCCACCCAGCTACTCACTTTCATAGGAGCTTGGCTGGACACCCAGAAAGGATATGCCTTCCTCCCACTGGAGAGAATTCAAAGTTTCCTTTCAGTGGTAGATTCTTTCGTCCAGAGACAGCCAAGACCAGCCAGATATTTCCTCAGGCTCTTGGGACACATGGCTTCAGTGACTGCAGTGGTCCCAGGGGTCCGGTTCAGGATGTGAAACCTGCAAGCCTATCTTGGAGCTCACTGGTCTCAAAGAAGCAACAGTTTTTCAAAGCTGATAACATGTGACAGAGCAGTTCCTTTAAGCTCTGCTTTGGTGGAAGGATCCTGCAAATCTGGCAATAGGGGTCCCCTTCCAAGCTCTGCTTCCCACAAAGGTGATCACGGGAGCTCATCTGGACAGTGCCTTAGTAAGTAGTACTTGGATTCTCCAAGAGTCACAGTTACACATAAACCTTCTGGAGCTCAGAGCAATCCTTCTAGCTCTCAAAGCATTTGCTCCTGTCATAAAAGGTCAGACTGTACACGTTCGAACAGACAACACCACTGCAGTGTTATACATAAACAAGCAGGGTGGTACCAGATCAGGGGATACTCTGTTCGGAGGCTCTGAAAATTTGGTCTCTTGCCTTCTCCCTGGGGGTCAGCCTTTCAGCTATTCACCTCCCAGGCAAGCACAGTACCCTGGCAGATGCCCTAAGTTGCATCAGTCAGGGTCAGAGCAAATGGACTCTGAACAAGCAAGTACTAGCCACAGTGTTCAGATGATGGGGCATACCAGAAGTGGATGTTTGCCTCTCCCCTCAACTTCCAGCTTCCTCAGTACTGTTGCAGGTCTCCAGTCCTGGGAATGCTTCCCCTGGATGCCTTGATCCTGGACTGGTCAGGGAGGTTCCTATATGCATTACCTCCTTTTCCCCCTGATACTCGGGGTATTGCTGAAGCTCAAACAACCACCCGCATCTATGATTCTGGTGGCTCTGAATTGGTCCAGGCAAGCCTGGTACCCACTCCTTCTCTCACTGTCCTGCAGCAGGCTCATTCACCTGCCGCCAACTCACTCTCTGCTGACCCTTCCCCAGGCAGGAGTGCATTATCCAGACATACTCTCTTCACCTCAAGGCCTGGTTCTTGAGAAGCTAGCGTTTCCATCCTCTCAGTACTTGGAGCAGGTCCTTAAGATCCTGAGAATGGTGAAAAAAACTAACACAAAAAAGGCTTATGCAGCCAAATGGAAAAGGTTTTCCCTCTGGTGCAAGAGCAAAAGGGTCAATCTTCTTACAGCTTCAGACTCCCAGCTGCCGATTACCTGGTACATCTGCAGGCGTCAGGCTTGAAGCCCTCCTCTTTCAAACTACAACTGGCTGCAATTTCGACCCATCTTTCAGTGGGGAAGAAAGTGAATTTTTTCCTACTCTGTGTCCAGACAGTTTTTCAGAGGCCTTTTGCACCTCCAGCCTCCAGTCAGGGAGCCGGTTCCTCCTTGGAGCCTGAATCTCTGCATTGCCAGGCTCATGGAACCACCCTTTGAGCCAGTGGCTACTGCACATCTCAGATTTGTAACCTGGAAATCTGTCTTCCTGGTGGCCATTACCTCTGCCAGAAGGATATCAGAGTTACAGGCCCTGTGCACTGAGCCTAAGTACATCATTCCTTACAGAGTCAAAACTGCGCTCGGGACAAATAGGAAGTTCCTGCCTAAGGTGGTTTATGAGTTTCACCTTAACCAGTCTGTTACTCTACCTGTCTTCTTTACTGAGAAATGCACTCCTGGTGAGCAAATGCTCCACAGTCTGGATGTCAAAAGAACTCTCTTTTACTATCTAGAGCACACTAGGCAGTTCAGAGGCTCTTCCACTCAGTTGTTCCTCACCTATGGTGATGTAGGCAGAGGAAGACCAGCTACCAAGAGAACTATTTCCTGCCGGTTGGTCTCTTGTATAAGATTCTGCTATGAAAAAGCTGGCCATCAACCTCTTGTGGGGCTCAGGGCCCTCTCCACCAGGGGCACTGCAGTCTCTGTGGCAGCTGCACGAGACATACCCCTTCTGGATGTCTGCAAAGCAGCTACCTGAATATCTGTACACACTTTCATTAAGCACTACAGTTTTGATGTGCAGTCCAAATCTGATATCAAAATTGGCAGGGCGGTTCTGCAGAGCCTCTTTCCTAAGTAGGTTCTTTGCCCACCTCCCACTTGGTACTGCTTGGTGGTCTGCTATATTTACTGATGCTAAAGGACTCCTGGAGTAAGAAGAAAAAAATTACTCACCATAATAATCTTCCTTCTTCCAAGGGATCCTTTAGCATCAGTAAGCTCCCACCCTTCCTCCCCGGTTCACCTTTTAGGAGAAGGGCTCTGTTCTCAGTTTTATTACCAAAACTGGTCTTTTATTAAAGAGTTTTCATACTCAGGTTGTTCATATTTGTTTTCTGGTTTTGGACATTTTCATGTTTTTTGAATCCTGTTGGTTCACTTTTGGGGGCATGTGCCCATTATCTTTGAAAAAAAATTCTGAAGTCCTTCAGGCTGCTCCCTCTCAGCACACTTCCCTCTTTTTTCTGATTGGCTGATGCCCAAGCTCATTATGCTAATTATCTTAGACATGCCTGTAGGGCATTTGCTCCTAGCCAGATAACTGCTATAACTACTGATGCTAAAGGACCCTTTGGAAGAAAGATTACTATGGTGAGTAATCTTTTTCTTGCCTTTGTATAGATCAGTGGTGAGGCTCGCCTAGAGAATTGTGCCCAATTTTGGAGTCCTCACCTCAGGAAGGATAAGGACAAGTTAGAGGAAGTGCAATGAAGGGTGACCAGGATGATACAGGGCCAGCAAGGCAGATCCAACGAGGAACGGCTGAAGGCACGAAACATGTACTTGCTTGATACCAGACGGGAGAGGGGTGATAAAATGGAGACCTTTAAATTCCTGAATGGAATAAATAAGGTGAAATATAGGGAATTACCTAGAGTAAGTACAAACTTGAGGTCACAGGCTATGAAAGGAAACTTCTTCAAAATGGAGGAGAGGGTTATCCCTAGATGCAGGCCACTAGAAATGGTTGTATTCTGATGTGCCAGAGAGCCTCTGGTAGCACTTTGCAAATGAACAAAAGGAAGGAAGGAACAGAGACAGCTCCTGAGAATCTAGTGTCTTAATGAGCTTGTAGTTTTAAATATGCCACCTCTAACAACATCAGAAACCTACACTTCATAGACTTCCACTTTCTTAAGGTTTGGTGGTTATCATCCGACTCTGGTATGGCAAGCTCACTGTCTGAGGTCCAAATCCTTACATGGTTAGGAGTGTTGCCAGCTTGGTTCCATGTCTAATTCTGGCGTTTTTTGTGGTATTTACCCTTAGGGAGGCAGAGTTTGAAGTGAGGACCCACATTCGTCCACTCCTCTCTGGCTCCACCAGAGCTGAGTGGATAGCTGTGGCTCCTTGCTTCAAACTCTGCATCCCAAAGAGTAAATCCCAGGAAAAAGCCAGAAATAAAATGGACATGGAGGCAAGGCGGCGACCCTGCTAACTGTCTAAGGATTTGGAACTCAAGCAGTGAGCTTGCCATACCAAAGTCAGATGATGACCCCCCAGACCTTGAGAAAGTAGGAGGCTACATAACTTCGGTTTCTGATGTTGTTAGAGGTGGCATATTGAAAAATAAAAGCTCATTAACATAGTAGATAGCCAGGAGTTAAGTCTAGTCCTTATCTCATTTGCATGAGTGGAAACTGACAGGAGGAAGGTTCTGGAGGGATATGAGGAAATACTGTTGTACGCAGAGGGTGGTGGAGCCTTGCAGTAGTCTGCCAGCCGAGGTAGTAAGAGCAAAAACCTTAAATGGTTTCCAGCACATTTGAGAGATAGTGCAGGCTATAGTGGCTGCTCAGGGCAATTGTAGCAGGGGGAAAGGTTAGTGAGGAGGATAGAGGGCTAGTACCGTGGATAACATTTACTCCTGGGGATTGATGGGGAACCAGGGGCAGACTGGATGGACCTTCTGTCTTCTTCTGCTGGCATTTTCTATATTTCTATGTTTATAGGAGTAGTTGGTGGAGCACCTGGGCCATCTTGTACATGGTCATTAAAATGACATTGTGCACTAATATGGTGGTATTAGGAAAAATGTTACCATTGTTACAAACTAAAACTGGACACACAATTTGATCTTTCAAATCTTGCTCAATTTAATAGATCACTTCAGTTATTGCTGTCTGCGAAAGGCCACTGTAAATATAATTAACTTGTAAGTTACTGCTTCTAGGAGCTTGGGTATGGTTCGCTATCCGAACTTTGGCAGTTCCACTGGAATGGTCTGATTGGCCGGATGTCTTTTTTTTTTTTTAATTTATTGTTCTTTTTCTGCTGTCGGCTGCCCAGTACCTCTGCCCGGTCATGGAACCCCCCACTTCCACTTCCAAATTGGCCACACCTTCTTCGATACCCCCTGGCTTACCCCCCAGGGGACCCATAGGGCTGCAGACAACAGGATAGGTTGAAGAGCTGGCCTGGAAGCTGATTGAAGCCGAGGGCGGGCTTCATCTAAGGTGGACAGCAGCATTTATTCCCCGGTGTGCCGGGGTGGGGACGAGCAGTGACGACCAGTATCCCTCCCACCCGCCTGAGCTGTTGGCGTCAACGTACTTGGTTCACCCAGCCTGTGTTGCATGTCCGTAGTGTGCCGAACACTCTACTCCCCTTCCCCTGGAGAAGGTAAGCAGTCATTCCTTCTCCCCCGGCTGGCCCTCCAACTTCCCAGGTCCATTCCCAAAACCCGGGTCGCTGGTGTCACAGGTAGGCAACTGGCCAGGCCAGTTGTCTTTAAGCAATGCTCCCCCCACCCACCCAGGCAGCATATTCCCTGACTCTGCCCTGTGACATCAGATCTTTCTTTCTACTGGAAGAACAGGTTGCCTCCTTCTGCTTAGGTTTTAGTGCACCATTGGCGAACATTATTTCAACGTTTTTTGAGTTTCTGTTAGCCTTTTCCTGTTCCTTCGACTCTCCCTTGACAATCGACAATGGAGCAGTGGAAACCAGGATTTAAATCTTGTGATCGGTGTTGGCAGATGATGTCAGCCACTGACCTTCATGACGTGCATGTGCTGGAAGGGCAACACGAAGTGGCCGGCTGAAGTCTGTTCTTAAGCATGCTTCCTGAGTCCCTCAAGGTTAGGAAGCTGTGGCACTTGCTGGGTCAACTTTCAGAGTGGGATCCAAAGGACTGCCCTAAGAGCCGCAAGAAGGCCTCGCCTGTGGCCGGGATGGCTGCCGCAGTGAGCAGGTCATTGGGTTCCCTGGGGTCGCGCCAGCAGGTCCCTCACTGGACAGTTAAGGTAAGTGTGTCTGGCCCTCCAGACCTTGGGGAAGAGCCCTGCCTGCCATGGTGGTAAGCACAGGTTCTCCTGCTGGCTGGTCGTGGGACCCAGAGCGATTGAGATGCTCCTGGTCCCTCGACTTGTGCAACCGTTCGGCTGTTAGGTGCCTCTCGAGTGAGGGGTAGGTTGGCTGGTTGAGGGCTCATCGGTTCCCCTGTTAAGCCAGTCGACTTCAACTCCAGTTGACCGGGCCGCTGAGATATTTCTCAAGCCTGTTGACCAGTTGTCAGATGAAGTCGAGGAATCAATCTCTCAGACCCTGGTGCTCTTGGTCCTCACCCAAGAGAATGCAATCCAGTCATTGTCCCCGTCCAGTCTTTGACAGGAGCAGTTTCTACCGGGGGTCTAGTCTTCCATGCCTGTGTAACTCAGTGTGGGAAGGTATGTAGTTTACACAACCCACTGGAAGGCTCCGCTTGCCATTTCTTGATCTGGCTTGACTGGGAGATGATGCCATCAACGCTCCTTGTCCTTCTCATCATTGGGTGAGGAGAGAGACTGTAACAAGATGCAACAGTGTTAGGAGGAGCTCCTCTGGCAGTAGAGGGCAACTGCGGAGCAGGGTAGTGCTCTATTTCCCCAGACCTTTGGTCTCCTGGCTGCCACAAGTGGGACTTCTGCCAGTTCACAACCCGCAGGTGCCCCTTGCAGCTGCTTCTCCACTTCTTCAGGTGAGGCTGCCACCACCAGAACCAAAGGTGGACGCTCTGACAAAGGAGTCCTATTCTGCCACCGTCTTGCCAGGCTGGTTGCCAGTGTGGATCATACTGGGGGAGGATACCTGGGAGGTCCATGGGAAGAGAGAGTTGAAAGTCATTTTTCAGGAGTCCTCTGATGATTCAGATCATGAGTCCATGGTCTCCTCTGGAATTCCTCTTCTTGACCGCGGCTCAGTAAATGAAGTGACCACTGAGCATGGCCTTCATGGTCCAATAGCCAGTCCAAAAGAGTGCTGAGTATTTCCTCATGAACATTTTATACTGGGACTGATCTCCAGTGGTTGCCTTCCCTGTGGCTGATGCTATTTTGGGACCAGCCCTGGAGCTGTGGCTCCTTCCAGCATCCTGTCCGTCCCTCTCTGCCCACATGGTCTGCAAGTATTCAGTCCCTATGGGCCTCCTTTCAGGAATCTCGAACCACCCCTCCACGGAGGGGTTGATCATGGATTCAGTGTTGTGCAAGTCTGGACAGCAGGGGGATGTTGACAAGCCTACAGACAAGGAGTCCCAGAAGGTTGACCATGCTGATAGAAAGGTGTGCACTGCAGAGCCACTGGGTCTTTGTCAGGCAAGTTATGCTGTGGTGATTGTCAGCTTCCATCACTCCCTGATGGGGTTGTTCGATGCAGTCCTCCCTCACCTCCTTGTTGTTCAACAGTTGATAATGATGGACATCAGAGGCTAGGGTCAATCACCGGCTGAATGCCAGCTCTTGATGGCCTTGGACAAGGGCGACTCATGTACAATGCTTTTGCAGTGCCGTCTCCATGTATTGCAGGGCCTGACTGTATCTGTCCACCTTCATGGAGGACACGCATCATAAGCTTCCCAATGTCTCTTTCTTGGGCGCTGAGCTGTTTGGTCCTGGGGTGGAGAAACATCTCGCCTGCATCAAGAAGTCCAGTGCCACTCTGGATTCTGTAGCATCATCTCAGAAAGACCAGAAAAAGAAGCCTAAGGAATGGGCCTTCCAGAACTGGTCCTTCCAGTTACAGGCTCTTGTACTGCAGCCACAGCAGGGGCAGTACCAGACCTCTTGCCCTAAACCCAAGTCTAGGTGCCATGGTCTTAAAAAGGGAGGGGTTAGGTATAGTGGTGCCCTTCCAGCTGCAGCCACCTTTGCCCTGCTGAAACTGCCCAGTGATGAGTCGTGGTGCGATGCCCCTTCTCTCGTCCTGTCCCTGCCTGCTGTCTTTGCTGGAAGCTGGGTGTGTCTCTTCGTGCCACGTTGGTCTGCTATCACAGCAGACAAGTGGGTGTTGGACGTAGTGTGCAGAGGATTGCCCCGGACTTCAAGCCTGTGTCCCAGAAGACCTGGCCAGCCTGGGCTATGTGTCCGTGTACTTCCTGGTCCCAAAACAGACGATGGGCTGGCACCATACTGTGTTGGCACGATCTCAATCAGTTCATGTGGAAACTCAAGATCTTGCTTTGAGAGGGCTCTTGCAGTAGGTAATTACATATAGGACTGACGCCGGCAGGTGCCAGGACCCCACGGAAAAATTTCTAGCTAGCAGTCTCTGGCGAGGCACCGCCCACACGTCAGGTGACCGGTGTCGGGAGACGTCGGTATAAAGGGGTGGTCCCTCACGCCCACCTTCCTGTTCTTTCCCACCGTTAGCTCATGCCAGCGCCTCGAGGTAAAGTTCCTTGCTTGTCAGCCTTGATTGTCGGTATTTTGACTGAGTATTTTTCTAATTTTTTCAACATTTGTCAGGTATTCGTTGTTGTATGTCGTCCCCTACGTCCTCCGAGCACAAAAACAAGTGTGACTCGTGCGGCTCAACTCCGCTGAGACGGCCATTCCCTGTGCCTCTTTGCTAGGCCTCACCATCCGTGGAGAAGTGCCAGCGCTGCCTCAGTTTTAATGCGGCCACCCGAAGACGGCGGCAGGAGTCCCTGGAGGATCATATTTTGAAAAAGAAAATGAGCTCCATGGAGAATTAATTGAAAAAGCTCTGGCAGGTGTCCGCTTCCCCTAAAGGCCATTGCAAGAAAAAAGATGAGAAGCACTGGGACAAGGGCTCTTCATCCACCGCGACTTCTTTTGGAGTCGCCGTGTTGCAGATAACGTCCCCTCCCGGGGGAGCACTCTGCGACGGCCGCCTTAGAGGCTTCTAAGGCGGTGTCGGCCCGCCTGTCTGGCTTGGGCCCTTCAGGTGCCTCCGGGCTTTTGGAAGCTTCCTCTCCCGGTAAAGCCATAATTGCGCAGCCTACTGGTGCGAGCAGCTCCGATAAGCGGATATCCGGCTCCTCAGAGCGCCCGCATGGAGAAATTGATAAGTCGCCCGACCGTTGAGGCGGTGCAGCCCCCGTTCAGCTCGACCAGGCCGCCCCTTCATCGCGTCCTGCCTATGGCGAGGGGTCCGTTAAGTCGGACGTCGGCTCCTCTGGCGCCCGCCCGGATCCCGCTGGTAAGCTGAACATCGGTACACCCGACGTCTGCACAGCGGGTGAACTGACGTCGGACCCTCCCACGTCCATTGTCCCTGGCTCTCCGCAGCCTTCGCTGCCCTCCGGGGACCCTGGGTCTCCTCAACCTGACCCCGAGGATTTCTCTCCCCCATCCCCGGGCGACGCTGAGGTTCCTCTTCCGCCCCCGTCAGACCGTCCACTGGTCCGACCGATCTGACGTCGGCTCCCCAGACACCGGCTCTGACGCCGGCTCCGACACTGGTATTGCCGACTCTGGGCGACATCCTGCTCCCGGATGCTGCCCCAATGCTGGGCCCTCCTCCCATTGGACCTTCTGCTCCAGACCCGCCCGTGGGGCCTCCAGCCGAGCCATCTGCTCCGGCAGCTCCCCCAGTTCCCGGGTATCTGACCCGTCGTATCCGGGCCGTCTTACCGGGGCCACAGTATCAGGCGCCTCAGTACCCGGCGCTGGCCTATCCGATGCCGCGGTACCGGCGCGGGCTTTCGCCCCGTCCGGGTTATTGATCGCGCCTTAGGTATAATCCATACCTGTATCCCCTCCTCCTCTGCGGCCCCCAGCTGCCGGTGGACTTGCAGGAGGCTCTGGCCTCCTGGTAGGCTGAGGCCAAGGCTCAGCTCACCAGAGAGGTGGAGAGTCTTCTTCCGACAACGGTGCCGGTCCTGGTTCCCGTACGTCCATGACGACAAACTCCCTCCCCGCCTCCGGACACCAGGGCTAAACCCTCTGGGTCCAGAGAGGGGCAGGACATGCTTCCCTGAGGGCTTCCCAAAGGGTCCGTTCCCCCCCCCCCACAGGGATAGGGAGTCTTCTTCATCACCATCTTCTTCTTCTTCCTCTGACACCTCGGACGCTTCCGATGGTTGTTCCGAGTGGGATGATGAGCCACGCTCTCCATCTAAGCCCAGGCCAAGGACTCCTCCGAAGTCTCCGCTGGAGGATCCTTCTTTTACGGAGTTGCTACGCAAAATCCAGGCGGTACATAAGTGGCAATCCTTGGAGCCAGATCCACAGCGTAAAAAACTTGAACATCTGGATCTGCCCGTCACAGCTCCCACCTTGGTGCCACCCTGGATTGAGCCTCATGCCGACCTCATTACCACCATTTGGAAACAGCCGTCGGCGTTAGCCCCACTTCCTCGGAAGTCAAACAGGCTATATCAGGCTCCCGAAGGTGTTTACTATTTAGGCTCTCACTCTCAAGCTGACTCAGTCGTGATTAGCGTCGCTCACGGCTGGACAGCTAACCTGAAACATCTTAGTTTGTTGCCACCTGACAAAGAATCCCATCTTCTGGACCAGTATGCAAGAAGATTTTCGCTTCTTCCATGCTGGGTATTAGGGCCCTGAATTATGTCGGTCACATGGGGGATTACCAGAAGGCAATTCTTAGTGAGGTGGAAGCCAGTTTGGACTCCCTTCCGGACTCTCAAGTCAAGCAGGAAGTGGCTGACCTCGTCCGCTCTGCACGTTCGGCCAGTCTACACATGCTTCGTGCGACTTACGATGCAGTGGACACTGCTGGCAGGAGCTTAGCTTTCGCCATTGGCTTACGACATCATGCTTGGCTCCGTGTGTCAGGGTTGGTCCTGGAAGTGCAGTTTGCTATTCAGGAAGCGCCCTTCTGGGGTTTGGTGCTGTTCGGTGGTGATGTCAAGGACATCGTCACTGATCTGTAGGAGAAGGGGACGGCACTAAAGTCTGTGGACTCTATGTATCATCCCCATCAAACGCAGTGCTGTCTCTTTCGCAGACGGAATCGGCCAAAGGCGAAATCTCAGGGAAAGTGGGCCACTAAACGTCGGGCCCCCCCGCTGCCAAGCCGCCCCACCCAAAAAAAGCAGCGGGTGCTTCAGCTGCGGCGCTGCCCCACACCACCTGACTCCTTCCCTCTCCCACAGCCTCCGGGCCCCCCGGAGGAACCGGTAGGAGGGAGGTTTTCCCTCCACCTCCCGGGCTGGGAGAGGATAACTTAAGATTCATGGGTGCTCCAGCTAATCGCAGAAGGACACTCAATAGAGTTTCTACAGAAACCACCTTGTCACCCTCCCCCAAGGTCGTCGTACTCTCGGGAACATCTTCTTCTTCTGGTCCAGGAAGAGATTTCAGCACTTTTACTGAAAGAGGCGATAGAGCCCGTCCCCCTTCCTCTTCAGGGAACAGGGTACTATTCCCACTTCTTCCTGGTCCCGAAGAAGACAGGAGATGTAAGACCTATTCTAGATCTCAGTTCTCTGAACTTATTCGTGGAGTACAAGTGGTTCAGGATGCTCTCCCTTCAGAGTCTCCTGCCCCTCCTTCGATCGGGACGGTGGCTGTGTGCTCTGGATGTGCAGGATGTTTACCTGCACATAGCTATCCGTCCTTCCCACCGCAAATACCTTCGTTTTGTGTTCCACTGGGACCACTACCAGTTCAAAGCACTCCCACTTGGTCTTTCCTCGGCCCCCTGAGTATTCACCAGATGCCTTGCGGTGGTAGCGGCCTACCTGCGTACCTGGGGGGTGCAGGTTTTCCCGTACCTGGACAATTGGCTCCTGGTGGCCTCGTCTAGGGAGGAACTCCTGCGCTTCCTCTCCCTTACCCAGCAGGTCTTTGCCTGCCTGGGTAATACCATCAGCCATTCCAAGTCTCACTTGATCCCATCCCAGCGGCTCCAGTATATTGGGGTGATACTGGACACGACCCTAGGCAGGGCCTTCCTGTCACCGGACAGGGCGGCCACACTCCAGACTCAGGTAAGCCTGTTGTCCGGCTGCAGGCAGGTCAGTGCGAGGTCGGTTCTTCGCCTCCTCTGGCTTATGGCGGCTACTATCTTGACAGTCCCTCGCGCTCAGCTCCACATGAGGGTCTGTCAGTGGACACTTCACTCTCAATGGGATCAATTGGTGGACGACCTGGACCAGCTTGTCCTAGTCTCCTCCCCCATGGTTCGAGACTTGCAGTGGTGGATGGTTTGAGAGAACCTTTTTCCGGGAGTTCCATTGTGCCTTCCTCCCCCTCACAGACTCTGACCACAGACGCCTTGGGCGAAGGTTAGGGAGCCCATATCAGATCTCGCAGGACCCAGGGCTCTTGGTCCAAGCTCGAGAAAATGCCTCATATCAATGTGCTCGAGCTTCGGGCAGTGCTTTATGCTCTCCAAGCTCTACATCTGCATCTTCTTCCCGGCCACTTATCCATCCAGACGGACAATATGTGTGTGGTTTGGTACATCAACGAACAGGGAGGCACTCGTTCCTACCCTCTTTGCAGGGAAGTGATGAGAGTTTGGGATTGGGCAACACAACACAACCTTCACTTCACGGCATTCCATGTCCCAGGGGTCGAGAACACCTTAGCAGATGAACTAAGTCATTCGTATGCTCAAGCTCACGAGTGGGAACTGGATCAGGGAGTCCTAGACGATATCTTCCTACGTTGGGGAACGCCACAGGTGGACCTGTTTGCATCACCTCTAAACGCAAAGCTTCCCGACTTCTGCTCGCTCATTCAAGAGCGAGGCATTTTTTGGAGAGATGCTCTGTCTCTAGATTGGAAGGACAGATTCATTTATGCTTTCCCCCCGATCCCTCTGATTCCACGAGTTCTGCAGAAACTAGGTTCAGAAGGAGCACGAATGATTCTGATCGCTCCTTTCTGGCCCAGGCAAGTTTGGTTCTCTCTTCTGCAACAATACTCAGAGGAACCTCCTCCTCCTCTTCCTCTGTCATGACTTTTACTGACCCAGGATCAGGGGACCCTGGTCCATCCAGGTCTCAAGTCCCTTCAGCTGCATGCATGGCTCCAGCAGACGTAGCACAAGCCCGATTTGGGGTTTCACCCCAAGTGGCTGAAATCTTGGTGGAGGCTAGAAAACCCTCCACTAGGTCTACCTATGCCATGAAATGGAAATGGTTCACAATCTGGGCTGCTTCAAAAGATCTCAAGCCTTTCTCATGCTTTGTTGGGCAGCTGCTGGAGTACCTGTGCCATCTCTTTGATCTGGGTCTTAGTCACTCATCCCTGAAGGTATACATGGCGGCCATTTCAGCCTACCATGTCCCTTTCGCAGACAGGACGTTCGCTCAACTGGAAGTCTCTTAAGACCTTCCTCAGAGGGGTTCTCCACTTGAGACCCCCTATCCGAGTTCCCGCCCCTCTTTGGGATTTGAATTTAGTTGTTGAGAAGCTTACTTTGCCTCCTTTTGAACCAGCAACCTCAGCAGACATGAATTTCCTTTCATGGAAAATGCTCTACCTAGTGGCCATTACTTCTGCTGGGAGGATTTCCGAGCTCCAGGCCCTAATGTGTAAAATCCCGTACTTAATTTTTCACAAGGAACGTGTTGCTCTTCGCACCAATCCTAAGTTTCTCCCCAGGGTGGTAACGGAATCTACATTGAACCAGTCCATAGAGTTGCCCGTTTTCTTTACACAATACTCCAATCAAGGGGAGTATCTATTACACACTATGAACGTTCACCGAATTCTGAGATACTACACTAACAGAACAAAAGATCTCAGAAAGACTGATCAACTGTTTATCTCTTTTGCCCACAATCCACCTTGTTGCAGATCTTGGTGTCATTTGCAAAAAGGCAGACCTTTCCTTCCAGCCCCTCTGCAATGTCACCAGTGAAGACATTAAACAGGACTGGTCCTAGTACTGATCCCTGCAGTACCCCACTGGTCACCCCCCTCTCCCCAGATTGTACCCCATTTACCACCACCCTCTGTCTCCTGTCTGTTAACCAGTTCCTAACCCAGTTCACCTCCTTGTCTCCCATGCCCAGACTACCCATCTTGTTAATCAGCCTTCTATGTGGGACGGTGCCGAAGGTTTTGCTGAAGTCTAGGTAGACTACATCTACCGCCCCTCCCTGATTTACTTTCATAACCACCCAATCTAAAAAATGTATCAGATTCGTTTGACACGGCCTTCTTCTGTGAATCCGTGTTGCCTCAGATCCGGAGCACTCCTGGATTCCAGGTGTGCCACTATCCTTTCTTTCAGCAGTGTCTCCATGACCTTTCCCACCACTGAGGTGAGGCTGACTGGCCTGTAGTTCCCCACACAGACATTCTATAAATGGTTGGTAAACTGCATTGTGTTCTGCTACCAGAAGTGAAACAGACCCTTAGCAGGACCGGTAAAGGGCCACTCTACCAGAGGGATGGCAACCTTATTCACCTCCCTGAAAAATGTTTCAGCTCCTACCATTTGTGCAGCAGCTACTTGGAGTACAGCACACACATTCATCAGGCATTACAGTCTGGACATTGCCTCCAGGCGCAGAGTGGGCTTTAGCCTTGCCGTCCTGCAGGGGCTTCTGTCATGAGGGGTTCCTTTTCACCCTTCTCTTATTTGCCCCTCAAATTTAGGGGTAATCTTTATTCTAGGAGCGTGGATATGTTGTTCATCCACACTGTGTGGCATGTCCCTTTCCCCTTTAAATCTTGCCGGAAGTCTTCAAGCTGGCTCCTTCCACCCACCTGTGTGGTATAAATTTCGGCTGCGCCCCATGACGCCAGATATTCCTTTCTGCTGGAAGATACAGGTTCCCTCGTGCTTCACAGCAGTTCGTAGGCCCTGGATTCTAAGTGTCGGTTTTTACTGCAACTTACCTTAAAACTCGTTCGAGTTAACGATTCCAATAGCGCATCGGACATGGAGGATAAATCCGCTTCCGGATTTCGCTGGTGCTCCTGCAGCCAGAAGATGTTGCGCACCGATCCCCCCCTATCGTGCGTCTACTGCCTAAGTGTCGGACATAACTCCTCCACCTGCACGTTCTGCATGGCCTTCCATCCCAACATCCTGGACGACCGCTTGGTGTGCCTAAAATTGTGGAGACCAGAGAAAAGGAACCTGCTGGTGAAATCGATGGAGGTGGTTTCCGCGGCTGCGGGATCCGCCGAGTAGTTGGAGCAAATGAAGGTTTTCAAGGAGGGAGCGGCTCAAGCTTTGGCCAGTCAGAGTTTTTTTGTTCCTCTGAACCTCGGTTCCACCTTTTCGGGCTCCTTCAAGGAGTTGTGTCAGTCTCTCCCCACCAGGGGTGAGGTGCCCTCGGGCTCGCACTCCTCCCGCCCTCGGAAGAGGGAGAAGGACCCTAAGTCTTCGTACAAACGGAGACGTTTTTGGGACCGAGAAAGGTCCGAGTCCCAGGAACACGTGGTCTCGACCTCGGTTGAGATCACATCCTCGGCCGCCAGCTTCACGGATCTTCCATCTGTCCAAGAGATCGAGGAAGTGGCCGACGAGGTTGAGATTTCTCTCGACCTGATCGACCCTATTTCGCCGACTTCGGTCGACGATTCTTTGGAAAGGACTCCGGTGCTTGTCTTTCCCGATGAGGTGACCCAGCCAGCTGGTGTCACCATCGAGGAAACGGTTCCGGAACCTCGGTTTTCACCGTCCCCGGTGTCTCCCGATCGACCGAGTCAGCCAGCCCGATATCGATCGAGGTCCAGAACCCCCTCAGTTGAACGACCAAAAGAGTTGTAAGCACTCTAAAAAGAGGCATCGCCGCAGATCCTCATCCTTCTCGGACGAGGAGAGGCTTCGAGGGAAACTCTGTCGACGCTATGAGGATCTTATGTGGAAACAGATGATTTTGACCAGGCAGAAGACGGCTCCACTGTCCACCCCAGCCATCACTTGGCTACTGCCTCCCGGGCCGATGCCGACCCCTCCGGAACCGAAGCTTTCGGTTCCCCAGCCCACGGGGCAACCAAAGCCTTCAGTTCCCCTGCCCGCGGGGCCGGCCCGTATCCCGGCTCGGCCCATCTCGGTCTCTCCACCGATTCTGGTGGATTCACCGCCTAAGCAGCCACAGGGAGGGGCTCCCTCAAAAGAGGACTGTACCGACACTGGGCTTCCCCGACATCTGTCCATCACGGTTACCCCTGACCGCCCCCGGCGGATCGAAGGGGACATAGGCGGGAGACCTTTGTACCACGACTCCTCGGACTCAGACGTCACAGGACTGCACTCCCATCCTGGGGATGATGAGTCCTCTGTGGCAGGTTTAGAGGGGGGGTCCTTCCTCCTTTCAAGGCATTCTCCGCCTGATCTCAGAATCCACCTGAATGGCCCTGGAGTCTTGCAGAAAAAGGCGGAGTACCCCCTTACGGACATCCTAAAAAGGGGGGATACCCCAACGGAGGCCTTTCCAGTGGCTGAAGCCATCACTGGCCCGGCCCTTGAGCTCTGGCTGCGCCCAGCTTCCTGCCCAGCACCGACTGCCCACATGGCCCGCAAGTATGCGGTGCCCATGGGGTCCCTGCTGGGATTCACAGAACACTCTTCAGCTGAGAGCCTGGTGTTTAGATGTACTGGTAGTTCGGCCGACACAGACCGACCTCTGGACAAGGAGTCCAAAAATATGGACCACTCTGCCCACAAGGTCTATGCGGCCTCTTCCTTAGGCCTTCGTCAGGCCAGTTCGGCTGTCATTATGGCACACTTCTCTCATGCCCTCCTCAGGTCATTAGATGAAGTCCTCCCTCATCTCCCGGTGGACATGCAGACCATGGTCAAGCAAGTCTGTGGTCAGGGCCATGCTGTTGCAAAACAGCAGCCCCAGACGGCCCTAGACATTGGGGATTCTTGTGCCCGCTCTTTAGCAGCTGCAGTGGCCACTTGCCACAGGGCCTGGTTGAGGCTATCCTCCTTCTCGGCGGATACCCAGCACAAGTTAGCTGATGTTCCTTTCCTTGGCACCGACTTGTTCAGTCCAGGAGTGGCTGATTACCTTCAGCATGTCGAGCAGTCCAGTGCCACTTTGGATGCTACCTCTGCAAAAGGTTCTTCAGGCAAGAACCAGCAGAAAAGAAAGAAGAAGAAGCCATTTCGGCATTCTTCCTCTGTGGTCAGGCAGCCCTCCTATAAAGGAGACCAGCAGCAACAGCAGCAGTAGCAGCAGGTTCAAGCTTGGCGCCCACGGCCCAAGCAGGGTCCTCAACCCCCCGTAAAGGAGGCCGAGGCGCAGGTCCAGGAGCATCCTCCTCCTCTAAGTCTGCTCAGTGACGAGTTGGGGGTTGCCACCCCTACACCCATCACGCCAGCTCTGGGTCCTCCCATGGGGGGCCGGCTCCGACACTTTCATTCCACCTGGTCCGGTATCACTTCGGACAGGTAGGTTCTCGAAGTGGTCAGTCAGGGACTGCCTCTGGAGTTCGAGCAGTACCCTCCCAGCCGAGCCCACACCACTCGGGAGGAAAGGATCTCAGCTTGCACTCAGTTGGCTCTTCGAGATGACGTAGCTCAGCTTCTCCACAAGGAGGCAGTAGCTCCAGTGCCAGATCCTCCTACAGATCCAGGCTTCATGTCCAGGTACTTCCTGGAGCCCAAGCAGACAGGGGGTTGGTGCCCCATTCTAGATCTCCATGACCTGGATCAATATCTCAGGTCTTGCATCTTCCGGATGGTAACTCTGAACCAGATCATACCATCCCTGAAGCGAAACATGTGGTTCTGTTCATTGGATCTGCAGGATGCATTCTTTCACGTCCCAATCCATCCGTCCCATCAGCGGTTCCTCCACTTCAGGGTTGAAGGGGCCCTATACGAGTTCCAAGCCATGCCATTCGGCCTGTTATCAGCCCCTCGGGTCTTCACCAAGTGCATTGCAGTGGTGGCAGCCCATCTTCGGCGTCGAGGAGTACATATCTATCCTTATCTCGACTACTGGCTCTTGGCAGGATCCTCCCTTCAGGAGATGGAGAGGTTCAGGGATCTGGCTCTCCAAACCTGCTCCCAACTCGGCCTCCTGATCAACGAGGCCAAGTCGGAACTTGTGCCTGCTCAGGTGATGGGCTTCATCGGGGCAGAGCTCGACTCTTGTCAAGCCAGAGCTTGGCTCCCAGTGGACAGGGCAGAGGTTCTCGCCTCCTTTGCCCAATCATTTCTAGTTGGGCACTTGCACCCGGCCCGGGACTTTCTGCGCCTTCTGGGTTACATGGCGGCGTGCACCTCAGTGGTCCGTTGGGCCAGGTGGCACATGCGCCCCCTCCAATGGGAGCTGGCTGCAGAGTGGACTCAGCGCCATGGTCATTTCGACCAGCTGATCACTGTAACCCAGAAGATGTGGGATGCGCTCCAGTGGTGGACCGCCCCAGAACGGTTGCAGGAAGGGATCCCGTTTGTCCGCCCTGAGCCGATGGTCGTCCTTACGACCGATGCCTCTCTCGTGGGCTGGGGAGCCCACATGGGGGACAACAGGGCCCATGGGTTCTGGACCCCCTGAGGAGTCCCGATGCCACATCAACCTGTTGGAGCTCAGAGCAGTCAGACTGGCACTGTCAGCATTCACGCCTCAGCTTCCGGGTCAAGTCGTTCAAGTCCAAACAGACAATACCATCACCATGTACTACCTCAACAAACAGGGCAGCACGCACTCCCGTCTGCTGTGCAAGGAGGCGCTCCGCATCTGGACCCTCGTCAGCCGGTTGGAGGTGGATCTCCTAGTCATCCATGTGGCAGGAGTCTCGAACCAACTGGCGAATGCTCTCAGCCACATAGGCCAGACATCCCATGACTGGTCCCTCCATCCAGACGTAGCTTACAGTCTGTTCTCCCATTGGGGCAAACCGTTGGTGGACCTGTTTGCCTCCAGGGAGAATGCCAAGCTGAATTTGTACCATGCCCGCTCCCCTCAGCAGGGTTTGCTGCAGGGGGATACCTTTTTGAGGCCGTGGACCCCAGGCCTCCTCTACGCCTTCCCTCCATCTCCCTTGGTCCACAAGATGTTACTCAAGGTGAGAAGGGACAAGGCGAAGGTGATTCTGGTAGCCCCAGACAGGCCACGCCAGTTCTGGTACCCAGATCTCCTCAGCCTCAGTTGCAGGCCCCCGGAGCGGCTTTGCACACTCCCGGACCTGATATCATTAAACCAGGGGAAGGTCTTCCATCCGGACCTTCAATCCCTGCACCTCACAGCCTGGTACCTGAGCGGCTAGAGTTCCAGGCTATGGGTCTTTCCAAGGATGTCTGCACTGTGGTGGAGGCATCTCGCAAGGAATCGACCAGGAAATGTTATGCCTTCAAATGGAAGAGATTTTCCATTTGGTGTCAGGGTAAGAGTCTGGACCCCTTATCCTGCTCTATGGCTAACATTTTAGACTACCTTTGGTCTCTCTCCAAAGGGGGTCTGCGGTCCTTGGCCCTTAGGGTGCACCTGGCAGCCATTTCTGCTTACCGGGCGTGGGCCGGTCAGCTGACATTGGAACAAGCGACAGTGGTCAGGCGCTTCTTCAAAGGCCTGGATCAGATATCCCCTCCGATGCGTGAACCTCCACCTCCGTGGGATCTCTTGCTGGTTTTGGCAAAGCTCATGGGCAGGCCATTCAAACCCATGCACAAGTGTGAGCTCTCACACTTGTCGTGGAAGACGGTCTTCCTGGTGGCTATCACATCAGCCAGAAGGACAGGGGAGCTCCAGGCGCTTTCAGTGGGCTCCCCTTATCTGGTCTTTCATAGGGACAAAGTTGTACTGCGCTCCTACCCGAAATTCCTTCCGAAGGTGGTCTCAGAGTTTCACCTTAATCAGGTGTTGACTCTGCCGGTATACTACCCTAACTACACCTCGGATGCCAAGTACAGGCTCCATACTCTGGACCTGAGATGTGCTCTCTCCTACTATAAGGAAAGAACGGCAGAAATTCGTGGAGAGGTTCGCCAGCTGTTTGTCATCTACCCTGAAGCCACTTCCGGCAGACCTGCAGCCAAACAGACCATTGCAAGATGGATCAGATCATGCATAGGTCTGTGCTATGAGTTGGCGGGCAAGGAGCCTCCCAGAGGGTTAAGAGCTCATTCTACCCGCCATACGGCTGCATTGGTGTCTGCTTCCAGGGACATCCCTATCCAGGAAATCTGTCGGGCTACTACCTGGAAGTCAGAAAACACCTTTATTTCCCACTACCGCATTGACCTTGAGTCACGCCGGGATGCTGGTTTCGGGGCCTCGGTTCTCCAGTCTCTATTTCCTAAGTAGGAGGTGTGCGCCGCCTTGCCTCCCTCCTCCTGGAGAACTGCTAGGAGTCTGCCAAAGAGTGTGAACAACATATCCACACTCCTAGAAGAACAGGTTACTCTCCTGTAACAGTAGTTCTAGGAGTGGTATATGTTGTTCATCCACACGCACCCACCCGACCTCCCCGGCTTTAGGTGCATCACCTTGCTTCCAGTGGGCTAAGATCTGGCGTCATGGGACGGAGCTGAGGTATTTACCACCCGGGTGGGTGGGAGGAGCCAGCTTGAAGACTTTCTGGTGAGACTTAAAGGGAAAGGGACATGCCAAAGAGTGTGGATGAACAACATATACCACTCCTAGAACTACTGTTACAGGTGAGTAACCTGTTCTTCTGGTCCTTGCTCTTTGGCTTGTCCTCAGCTTATCAGGTGTTTACCAAGTGCCTAGCAGTGGTTGTGGCTGCCCTCAGGAGACAGGGATTCCAAGTCTTCCTCTACCTGGATGATTGGCTGCTCAAAGCTTTGTCCAGTGACAGCCTCATCCAAACCCTGTAACACACCATCCGTCTGTTCCAGGACCTGGGCATTACAGTCAACTTGCCCAAAGCCATCTTAACACCTGGTCAACAACTCCAGTACATTGGAGCAGTCCTGGACACAGCACAGGGCATGGCCTTCCTTCTCCAGGACAGGGCGCCCATCTCATAGTCCAGGCCAGACTGATGTGCCTCCACCAGAGTATTTCTCCAGCTCCTGGGCATGATGGCAGCGGTCATAGTTACAGTGCCTCTGGCCAAACTGCATATGAGGATCCCCCCAAAGGATGTTGGGATGTTGAGAGTGCTGTGGGACTAACATATAGATGACCTGCAGCAGGAGGTTCTGGTCTCATCCCTAGTGAAAACAGCTTTCCTCTGGTGGATGGAACCCACCAATCTTGTCAGGGGGTCCCCCTTTACGAATCTTACTTTGAGAAACCGCTCTTGCAGCAGGTTACACCATTAGGACTGAAGCAGGCAGGCGCCAGGACCCCACGGAAATTTTCTAGGTAGCAGTATTCAGCGGGGACCGCCTCCGACGTCGGTCCCGCCCCCGACGTCAGGCATAGTACATAAGGAGGTGGTCCCCTTGAATCCCCAGTTCTTTTCCCACCGTCGACTCGCTAGCATCGGCCTCTTGGTCTCAATCTAGCGCATGACGACTAAGAACTTCTCTGAGTAGTTTTACAAAACTAATGTCCTCTCCAACTCCTCCTTCTGAGGGACACCTTTCCAAGTGTGCCTGCAGAAAATGGATCCCCTTCAAGGCTCCTCATTCATCCTGTCTGCGGTGCTTAGGCTCGGACCACATTGTACTTCCCCAAATATTCTAATCGAGGAGAGGCCGTGTTGCACACTTTAGATGTGCATAGGTGTCTTCGATACTACCTGACCAGAACCGAACACCACCGAAAATCTGATCAGCTTTTGGTCTCCTTTGCCCACAGGATGATGGGAGCTCCCGTTTCCAAACAGTCGCTGTCCAGGTGGCTCATACAGTGTATCACGTCCTTTTACCAGAAGCGCAACAAACCCTTACCGGGTGTGGTTAAGGGTCATTCCACAAGGGGGGTGGCTACCTCCTTTGCAGCCTTAAAGAACATGTCCACCTCAGCCATCTATGCAACAGCTACTTGGAGCGCTCTGCACACTTTCATCAGGCATTATAGCCTGGACGTTGCATCGAGGCGAAGAGCAGGTTTTGGTCTAAGGACTTCTGTCCTAGGCTTAGGTTCTATTAGGGATTTCTACCTTCCCTCCTCCCAATGGTGTGGGATTTCCACTATTGCTTGGGAATCAGTCCTAATGGTGTAACTTGCTGCAAGAGCTGTTTCTCGAAGTAAGATAGTACAGTTACGTAAGAACTTACTGTAACAGTAGATCTTCAAGAACAGCTCTTGCAGCAGGTACTTTCCCTCCCACCATCCCCGCTGGAGGTAGATTTTTGTTCTGATATCCTTCTTCTAGGATCAGGTGTTCTCAACACCACTCTGATTGTCATTTGATGGCGGATCCTCAGTCTCCTCTTCTGATGTCATCCAGCGGCCGGGAGTCTCCGGCAGGAGAACTGGGGATTCTGGGGGACCACCTCCTTATGTACTATGCCTGACATCGGGGGCGGGACCGACGTCGCAGGCGGTCCCCGCTGAATACTGCTAACTAGAAAATTTCCGTGGGGTCCTGGCACCTGCCAGCTTCAGTTCTAATGGTGTAACCTGCTGCAAGAGCTGTTCTCAAAGATCTACTGTTACGGTAAGTTCTTACGTAACTGTACTTTCCCTCCCTTCCGCAGATTCTGACCACAGATACCTCAGTGATGGACTAAGGAGCTCATGTGAACCGACACTGAACTCATGGGACATGGTCAGTCCTCCCTCCATATCAGTGTTCTGAAGATGAGGGTGATGCTTTATGCCATACAGGCCTTTCAGACTCAGTTGTCCCCTGGCCTTCTGTTGGTGCAGATGGACAATATGACTGTTGTCCACTACATCAACAGTGTTCATTTCAGGTCATGGGATTGCGCCAATGGCATGCCCGACGGCAGGCATGACCCCTTCTGACAAGGTTGAATGGGTCTTGAGACGTGCCTGCCTACTTAAGAAACATGAACACACGCAGAGCACGCATGTTCGCCTCAGAACATTTGTGGGACGTGAACTGATGCTGGTCTTGGTAAGAATGCCCCTTGGGGGCGTTTCACAACTCAGATGGTACAAACAGTGTTTTTTCCCCTGCTTCAGAGAACTGCCCACAGAAGGCTCCAATAAGGCATCAGGATTCAGTAAGAACGCCCCTTGGGGCGTGTCACAGAGCACAGAGTAAAAGATTTTTTTCCGGCATCCCTAGGACTAATCTGTACACATGCAGCAAAGCGGTTGTTGAGCGAATGTTTTAGCAGAGAAAGGATGTTAAAAAAATGCATGAACACCTCTACTTACACATCTGCAAGTGGGCTCCTTTTACTGTTGTGGTGTGTCTGTCTTGTCACTTCACGGAGGCTGTATTTCTGGCTGGTGTGCGCCGACTTTATTTTTACAGAGCTATCGGAGTTAGTGGAGGCGTGATCCCAATCTGTTTCTCAATCTGGAGAAATCTAAGAAAGGCTGGTCACCAAGACACTGACATGCTGTAGCATTTTTATGAATGGCATTGGTGGTGCAGATTGCGGTCGCGGCTTTCTCCTACTTCTGTAGCTGTGATAGGGTCAGGGAGCTCAGGTTGACTGCTAATTGGAGTCTTGCTGCCACTTGGGAAAAACAAAATGCTGACTGACGCATGGCAGCTATAGAATATTTATATACATGTCACCCATGCCTCAGCATACCAGAAATACAGCTTCCCAGCATCTGTTAGAAAGAGAATGCACAGAGAGCTTTCTGCGCCATGGAGGAGAGCTTGTGGGCTGTTAGTGGATGGATTCATTTATTTCCTTTGATTAATCTTGCTGCTGGAATGGGAAGATCGAGACAATCAACCACTTTGGATTAATCATTTTATTTGTCAGGGGCAGGGGAAACAAATGGCGATTCTTGACTCGCAGAGTCTACAACACTTGACTGGCACTTCAAAGAACATCTCTGTGAGCACAACAGACATTTGGGGCAGGTGTTTACTAACACTGAGACACAGAATGGCTAATTATGGATGCAAGGGGCAGGCATTTTCAATCTGTATGATGTGATGTGCGTAGAGACGCATCACATGGTACAGTTCACCTAATACAGACCACGCAGTTTCTGTGGACTGTTAGTTGCGTAGTTCATTTGCTTGCGAGAGCAGCATTTGTACAAGTCAAAATTGATAAGACTAACCATGCTATCACCCGATTTCTATTCTGCCCCCCTCTCTCCAAGGCACTTGAACGCATCATTGCAGACCAGCTAACCGACCATCTCGTTAAATACAATCTATTGTGTGATCAACAGCATGTATTCAGAAAAGGACATAGTACCTTCACTGCCCTTCTTGAATTCACTGGTGCCGTACAGAGTTCCCTAGACAAGGGCCTTCTTACTGGCGCAGTTTACGTTGAACTCTCCAAGGCTTTGGTACTGTTCATCATCGGCTACTGGTCAACCAACTTCTAAATATTGGACTCTCTCCAGACTCAGCACAGTGGTTCAAAAGCTACCTGGATAAACGCACACAAAGGGTAAAAATTGCCAATACTCTTTCTGATGCCTTACCAGTTTGCTCTGGTGTTCCCCAAGGCTGTATACTTGGCCCGCTACTTTTCACCCCATTTCTAAATTCCTTACCACAATCCTCCAGAGGGAAAATCATCCTGTATGCTGACGATGCAGTCATCTTCTCATCCCACCGAGACCCCTTGGCATTACAACAGAATCTCCAGGTTGGCTTTTGTGCCATCGAAAAGTGGTTCTGTAATCACAAGCTCATCCTTAACCAAAAGAAAACAAAGGCTATGCTCTTCTGCAGCTCTCAAAATAGACACAAGCTCCACTGCCTAACTATCTCCACTGTGCAAGGGAATATCCTCGAACAGGTCTATTCCTTCAGATACCTCGGGATACTGCTTGACACCAACCTCTCATACAAGGTACACGTCGATACCGTGGCTAAAGCAGCAAATACCCGCCTTGGCCTCCTCTGCAGGCACAGGCAACATCTCACACCCCAATGCTGAAGCTTGCCGTTCAGAGTTCCGTGGTCTCGATAATTGATTATGGCCTTCTCATCTATGGCTCTGCCACTAGGTCTACCCTCAGCCACATCACAACAGCCCTCAATAAGTCATATCGGCTAGTCACTGGGGCACACTGACTTACACATACCTGTGAACTGTATGCACAAACCCGCTGGCTCCAACTCTCTGATCGCATAAAGTACCTGACCTGCATAATGGCAAGGAAAATCAGCCTTGATCTTGCGCTGCTTGGAGTTGCTGCCTTGCTCCACAACAGCAGAAACAACCTGCAGATCACCAGGAGGTCTAAAACACAACTCCTTCAAATCCCCTGCTGCTACACTGCTCAGGGTCAACATTCATTCGTCTATATGGCTCCACTTTGGCTGAATAATCTTAACCCCGATATCTCCTTGGCTCCTACTCTCGGTACCTTCAAAACTCGTCTACAGCTTCATCTTGTTGCCTCGAGCTACTGCGACTACTACACCTGTGCCTGAGCTGACATGTCCAGCCGTTGATACCACCTCTTCTTCCCCCCCCCTACTGCTCTTACTCCATTTGCACTTATTAAACTATCTACCCCTTCTGCCACCCTCCCTCCCTCTCCACCACCATTCCCCGCCTCCTTCCTTTCGCCTGTGGTTCTTTACCCCTGCACCCTCCTCTGACAACTGCCTCCGCTGCATCTTTGTCTCCTCTTCGCTTTCCTCCTTATCTCTGTTCTGTCCGCCTTCCTACCGAGACCTTACTGTTCTTCCACTGGTCCGCTACGTGTCTCCGAACCGGAGTGTTCCATGAACCTGTCTCCAATTGAAATGTCATTTTACCATGTCTTTTTGATCCTACCTCTAATCAGCATATATTGTTGTACCATGACTATGTTCTCCTGTTGTGTTTGCGTGTCAACCCTGTTGTTGTATTTACCTCTGACGTGGAACCTTTGTAAAAGGGCCTTGGCTCAAAGGTCTTTGTAGTACTAGATTTAAATAAATAAATAAAAAAAAATTGTCTTGGAATCTCGTTGTATTGCTACAACTTTAAACATATTTACAGGAAGTAAATACTTGAAGCAGCACCAGTGTTAGATTTGGGAGTAAAAAAAAAACTATCTAAAAATTAATATAAAGTGAAACTGAGAGAGGGGGAAGGGAGGGAGTCGGGAGCAGGGCTGAATCACTGCAAGTGGGCCGGCAGAGCTGTGGGGGGTTGGGCCTCTGTCTTCAACGGATTTGAAAACAGAAAAAAAGAACAATTAAAGTAACTTGAAAGTGATAATACAACTAATCTCTCACAGGGACAGGTGTGTGTGTCTATGTGTGGCAGCCTGCCTGTGGCACTCGTAATTCATTCTATTTCTCCTCAACTAATTAGTCAACGGCTAACTGCGGTAGCAGGAAAATTCAAACAGGACAGACTAAATATAAGAAAATAATTACAGGACTCCAGGAAAATCTGTAAAGGGGGGCAGATGAGTCCATTTACATTTAGGTTCAGAACTTGCAGCTCTGAATTAATCACAGATAAAAAAACAATTACAGGAAAGTGTTCTTTTTTTTTGTGAGTTGTTATAAGTAGTCAGTGGAAGATCTGATTGTGGTGGTCTCCCATTGATCTCTCAACCAGCAGTCGAGCAGGGAAAGTGGTGAATAAAAAAAATTAAAAAATACCAACACAGTGAAAATAATTAAAAAAAAAAAAAAAAAAAAAAGTCTGAGGGGGCAGGATTGTGTGGGTGTGTTGTCTCTAGCTGTTGACCGTTGACAGGCATCTTTAAGTCAGACCACTTAAAAACCAAGGGAAAAAAATAAATGGGGGAAAAAAGCAATTAAAGAGTGAGTGGGGCAGCAGAAGTGCAGAAACTGTTTAGTGGAGGGAGGGGCAGTGACTGTCTATTGTTCAGATAGCAGACAGCACTAGTGGTAAGTCACTGAGACCACAAATTGTACACGTCAGTGTCTTATTAAATAAAAAAAAATACTGAGGGAATTAAAGAGGGTGTGAGGCAGACGTTCAGAAACTGTTTTGTGGAGAGGCTGTTGTCTCTACTGTTCCCTAACGTAGAGTCAATTAACAGTACTGTGAGGGTCAGAATTTATCTGTGAACTCTCTTGTCCAGACTGTCAGTGCTGACATTTTGTTTATGTTCATACTCTGAAGTAGTTGTATAAAAGAAAAAACACAGACACAAAGTAGACTTAATTTTGTTGTTTTTGATTACATACATAAATAAATCACAACAAATAACAGGTCAGTCAAGTGACAGACAATTATCCTTGTCATATTTAAAGATTACAGAATATAAGGAGACCTTGAGTTCTTCATTGCTGAAATCATCATGGCGAACAAACAAGTTCAAATAAAAAATTTCTCTACACCTGCACCTAAAAGACTCTGTAATCATCTGGGTCTACAAATAAAAATACTACAGCTACTACTGAATGTGAGCAGGCACTGGTTCAGTCCTCAGAGGAACCTGTGTTGACTGAAGTGAACAAACAAATAAATAGTGTTCCTATTCGTGACAGTGCCAACCACTCACAAATGGATTTAGAATCTGCTGCTTGTGAACAACCCAGTTCCTTCTCCTCCTCCCAGACTGTTGTAGCTACTAAACGTAATTTTCAGGCCTGCTGGCTCTCTCTGTATAGGTGGTTGAGATATAATTCAGAGAAAAATGTAATGACTTGTGCTATGTGCATCAGTAGAAAGAAACAAAATACACTGTTTGCTGGCACTGACAATTTTAGGACAAGTACCCTAACTAGGCATGCTGACTTGGCAGACCGCAAGGATGCTATGGCGGCAGAAAATATGCAGGGTGATTTGCAGCAAGCATTCAGAAAAGCTATTTCTGAGAAGATCAAGCTGTTCTGGTGGCCATGAAAAGTGTTTTCTGGATGGCTAAAGAAAACTTGCCAATTCATAAATACACTAGTTTAATGGAATTTTTGTTTAGTTTAGATTGTCCTATTGTTGACAAACTGTCTGTGGCCAAAAATGCCTCTTATTCATCAAAAACCACAACCAGTGACATCCTTGAATGCATAGCCTTGGTAATACAGCAGGAGACAAGTAACAAATTAGAAAATAGCCCTTACATCACGTTAATTTGTGATGAGAGCACAGATATCACTACGCTAAAAAACTGGTATTGTTTGCTAGGGTGCTTGATCCTGAAAGTTTTGTTCCGTCTACTCATTTCCTACAAAACCTACAAATCTCCGATGCCACTGGAGCAGGGATAGCTAAAGAATTAAAGCAATTCCTAGCCAACAAAAAAATTTGCATGGCTAAAGTAATGGGGCTGGGAAGTGACGGAGCAAAAGTCATGACAGGGACGGAGGAGGGGAGTAACTGGGCACATGCTACGTGAAAACCCAGTGCTAGTAAACATACACTGTGTTGCTCATAGGGTTGCGTCATGTAGTTCACAAGTAGCAGACTCTGTCCCTTACCTAAAAGAATACCAAGAGGTGCTAACTGGTATTTTCTACCATTTTAAAAGATCAGCAAAAAGAGTTGACAAACTGAAAGAAATACAAGAAATGCTGGAGGAACTAACTCTAAAAGTGAAGGAGGTCCATGATGTGAGGTGGATAGCAGTTTACAAAGCAGTTGAGACTGTACATCACGCCCTAGACTCCCTTCTTACTTTTTTCCTGCAATGAGACAGATGCTAGAGCAAAAGGTTATGCCTTAAAAATGTCAAAATATGACTTTATTATGATAACCTATATGTTACTGGATGTACTTACTGTAATTACACAGCTTAGTGTGGTGTTTCATAAAAGAGATCTGGACAGCACTATGGTCCAGGTCAGTTTGGAGAAATGCTTCTCTGATTTAGTAAAAATAAAATCTGGAACCAAGGAAAAAATGTATTTACATGAAGTAGAAAGGGATATCCAGGAAGATGAGGAGGGAAAGCTGGTGTTCAAGGGGCATCACATACTGAGGGGAGGCAAAAACCTTACAATCAATGACCGTTTCATTGATCAGTTGGTTGCAAATTTGAAAGAAAGATTCCCAGGGTATGACAGAAACAAGTTGGCTGCTTCTGGAGTACTGGGTCTTTGGCCAGTCAGCAGCCTTTCTAGAAATTAACTTGAAACATGGGGAAATTAACAAATTCAGGTGCTGCTTGATCATTACGGGTAAGAGCAGAGATGCATACATTTTGAGACCGTGGCACCACCACTTGTGGATGCAGACTCTACACCAAAGCAGAATGGGAACTGCTGAAGCCACTTGTGAGAGAGGGGTACCCAAGGGACAACATACAAACTCTTTGAGGGTTCATCAACAGATATCACAAGTCAGATTTCCAAAATCTTTTTACATTGGCATTAACTGCCCCAGTCCATACAGCAGATTGTGAAAGGGGCTTCAGTGCCCAGAACATTTTAACAACTAGCATGAGAAATAGGCTGTCTGCTACTAGAGTCAGTGATCTGCTGACGGTTGCAATTGAGGGACCTTGCCAGACTGACTTTGATTTCCTATCTTCTATCAGTATCTGGAGGGGGAAAAAAGCAAAGGAGGTTATTCCAGCCGGACTGTACTGACTGACGTTTGAGCACAAAACTAAACCGACTGTACAGTGTGTTAAACTAACTTACTACACTTCTGCAGAAGACAGTGATGTAAAAAAAAATTCTAAATAATTGAATTCATCCATCTTGATATTTTAATTAAGCAAACATATTCTTGGTTCTTTCTCTGTTCCACCAACCTATAGATCTGTGACTATTATCCCAGGACTTTCACTTGGCTGTTTTCTTTAAAGAGCCTGGCCCTCTTCTTCCAAAGGATGCATCTCTCATAAGAGTGTGTAAGGTAAACTGCAGTGCCTTTTTTCCGGCAAAAATGACTTGTTTTCCACCACACTGTGGACAGACATGCACATTTAAGACCTCCTCCCCTGCTGCCTCAGCCTGCTCTTGATGCCAGACAGCCAGAGATGGCTTCTTGTTCTTTCCTTGTAAAATGCTATCCGCCTCACATCATGTAAAAAATGCCCCTACGTTTCTTCGGACTTCTCATAAACCTTCATGTGACGGTCACAGACATGTTTGTGCATGATGATGCACTGCTACCAAGAGAAATCTGCTAAAGTTTCCAACAGAATTCATTCTGTCAAATACAGTGATAGTTCGAACCACTCTGACTCTTCTGATTTGTACATTTTATTCTCAAGGACTTCACACGACTCATGAATGATAGAGAGTTAACTTCTTATACAACCCGCAGTAGTTCAGCACAGCAGCCAGGCTACAGTGTACACAGTTTCCCACTTGTACAGAATTACATTTAAGGAGCCCACTGCTCTTCTTCTGGTGCCAGTGCGAAATAATTATTTTATTCTCTTCTCAGATTGTGTGCCCTGTCTGCCTTGCTGCTAGGCAGGTACAAGCCAAGGGGGCACAGTTGAATGACATTCCAGAGGACTCTGCGTTATTTCTGCATTTCTTGTTTTCTTAATTCAACTTAATGACCAGTATGTCACACACAGTGAGGCTAGTAATTCATTCATCCTGACTTCCTCATGTAAAACTCATTTTTAATACATATACCTCCCCGTTGATGCCCTTGCTGTACAGTTCAAAATTGCTTTGATACTGTGACATGCTAACAGTCATTTTTCAATGTCAGTCTCATTCCGCATGGTTAAAATGTTTTTTTTAGAAATGTCACGTATGGCCCACATTTTCCATGAAATGACCCACATTTTCAGTTGCCAGTGGGTCATTTGAGCCACCAGATTTGGTTTCTAGGATGAACTCTGCATCAACAAACAGGGGGTTACTCACTTATATCCTCTCTTCAGGGAAGCAGTGCAAGTCTGTTATTGGGCTCTGGTCCACAGCCTAGAACTGTCAGCCATGCTCCCGGTGGACGAGCTAAGCCAGTCCAAGGCGCACGAATGGGAGCCTCTGACCTCGGTCGTCTAAGACCTGTTCGACAGACGGGGTTGTCCAGAATTGGATCTTTTTGTGTCCCCACTCAATGCAAAACTGCCGTGTTTTTACTCGCTAGATCCTCAGCCTGGAGTTTTCTGGCGAGACACATTGTCTCTTTCCTGGAAAGGGAGGTTTCTGTACTCCTTCCCTCCCTTTACTCGCTTCAGTGGGTGCTAATTAAGTTTCAGATGGAAGGGGCTGTGTGATGCTCCTTATCGTCCCCTTTAGACCTCGTCAGATCTGGTTCTCCTTATTCCAGCAGCTAGCTGTGGAACTCCAGTACCTCTTCGTCTGTGCACCGGCTTGCTCTCCCAGAACAGCGGCACCCTAGTTCATCCAGATCTCGGGTCCCTGCACCTTCACGCCTGACTCCTGAAGACATAGCCATGGCCCGGTTTGGGTTGTCACCTAAAGTGGCTGATATCCTGGTGGCGACTAGAAAGCCTTCCACTAGAGCTTCATATTCTGTGAAGTTGAAGCGATTTACGCTATGGAGTGCTTCACGCCAGCTCAACCCTTTCATGGGTCCTGTGAATCAGATCTTACTGGGAGATCTTACTTCGAGAGTGAGCTCTTGCAGCAGGTATCACAGGTAGGACTGAAGCCGGCAGGTGCCAGGACCACATGGCATACTTCTAGCTAGCATATACAGCGGGGGACACCCCCTGACGCCATGTACCCTATAAAAGGGGCGGTCCCCCAGCCTCACCTCAGTTCTTTTCCCACCGTCGACCCGCACACATCGGCTCCATGGACACCTTCTGCTGAGATTAACCGCCATTTTGAATGCATTTCCAACGCTTCATTATTTTACCAAAAAAGTTTGTTTCCAGTCTTCTCCATCTGTTTGTTGACTTCCCCGTCATTGTCCATCGACTGGCACTAGTCGAAGCACTGGCCATGCCAGTCGCTCACGAAGCTATCCTCTTCAAGTGCGGGATGGAGTTGTGATGTTTGTTTTTCAGCAAACGACTAGAATCCTTTCCTACTCCTTTCAGGAAAGCCAGAGTGGGTAGTGCCTCACCACTTTGAGTCACTGCCTCTTTCAGTCACTTCAACAAATGGGTTAGTCCTAACTTGGTCCTACTGTGTCCCTCCTCGATGCACATCTGCCTCTATTTGTCTTAGAAATCCAGCCCCTGTTTTTTTCTGTCGGAATGTTTTTTTTTTCCGCAGTGGACACGTCCTCCTGTACACTTTTTCCTTTCATCCCTGAGTTCAGAGACTGCTACTACAGTTGTACACACAGGGGCAGGATGATTCCTTTTGGAATATGCAGTGGGTAGGATCTGGTTCTACTAGACCATCACGAGAGGCTTCTAAGTCGTGCTTAGCCTTCCATATGGAAGATTCATGTGACTAAGTGGAAACCATTCTCCTTGATGGGCTAACCCCACCTGGACCCCCTTGCTCACCAAGTAAGGGGTTCAAGTGCTCCTGGACCTGTTGTTTACAGGTCGGCCATACTTGATAGTGGGGGTTCCCATCTGCACTTTCCTGTCTACCCTGAACCAGTAGACTTTACCTCCGACTCTTTCAGTTCCTGAGGTCCCTTTACGTTACATTAGTACATGTCTTTGACACTATTAATTTTGGTCCTAGACCAAATTGTGAGGCCAGGTTCTTGCTGCTTTCCTAGAGTGGTTGCGGCTTCCTGGCAGACTTTCATTTTGTGCCCATTGCAGTCATCTGCAAAGTGGCAAGTTACAACTCGAGCGTTTATCTTGTAGGCACTATGTTCTAGATGCTCTTTACAAGACAGCTCTTTTTATTAGCAGGATAGTCCTGGCTATCTTTTCTGAGTGAACCCTATCTCCTACCACCCTACTCAGGGTTGTTGGTTTTAGCTTGGTACTCTCCCACTAGTGTGAATGAGTGATGGAGACTTAGTCCAGGAAGATATGGAAATTACGTACTTACTGTAATTATTGATCTTCTTGGACAGTCTCCATCACTCATTCACACGCCCACCCACCATCCACTGGGTTCACTCATTTTCTTTCCTGGTCTTCACGGTCCTACGGTTCAGACTGTGAAGACATTATTCTTTGACCTTTCTTGCAAAGGCCGTCTGGGCCCTCTAAGGCCCAGAAACTCAGCATGAGTTATTCTCATTAGTTACGCTGCACCTCCTCGGTCGAAAAGGTACTGGGGCAGTTGGAGGATCGACGCCAAGATAGCCTACACAGGCGCGAGCTAGTCTCGCGGTGCCACGCATGTGTGGTCCTCTCACGGGGCCGATCCTTCAGAAAATTTTAGGCTCCCGCTTGGTCCTAGTTCCTCCAGTGCTATCCCACTAGTGTGAATGAGTGATGGAGACTGTCCAAGAAGATCAATAATTACGGTAAGTACGTAATTTCCATTTCTTTTCCTGCTGTCTACTCGCCAGCATCGGCCTCACGGACGCCTCATCAGCGAACGATGACTTGAACTTCCAGCAGTTTCTTACTCAACTATATGTCAGCATCTCCTACTCCTTCCACAGAAGGCACCCCTCCAAGTGTGCCTGCGGCAAACAGATCCCTTTCAAGATCTCCATTCGGCCTGTCTGAGGTGCCTAGGCCCAGAGCACAACACCAAGGCCTGCTCCTTTTGTCATCAGTTTAACAGCCGCACCAGGATCCGCCATCAGAAGGCATTTCAGGGGTCCCTGTTAGAGGAAAGATTTAAAACAATGGGAAAAGATCCTGCCTCCAGAGGTGAGTCAGCCTCCAAGTCCCATAAACACCAGGAAAAACACCGGGAGAAGGCCAGGTCCAGATCCCTGAACCGGTCCTCGGACTCGCGCACCAGCTCAGGCTCCACACGCTCAGACCACTCTCCCTCCAGGGCTCGCTCTCAGCCTCCTCCCGTTAAAGTCAGAGCTTCAGGTGGTCTTTAAGCTTCTCTCCACCCACTAAAGACTTCCAGGACTTCGGACCCTTCTCCAGCGCCCTCCTGGGCCTCAGCGAAGTCACCTGACCGTCATTGGTCCAAGTCCTCTTCGAAGTCTGCTTCTGCTTCCTCGGACAGATGCCGGGAACCCGACACCAGATCGGCCTTCCAGCCACCCAGGAGACCTGATCCCCCTCCCAGGAAGACCAAGGACCTGACATCCCTCAAGCGGATGACGGAACATAAGCGGGCTGCTAATCCTTCTCCGGCCAAACGCCCGTCGGACCAGACGTCCCTTAAGCACCCGTCGGTCAAGCGACCTACTGAGCCGACGACTGCCCTCCCTTCACTGGGCGGTACCGGTCGCCGGGGTTCATCTGAGGAGGATTTGACGTTGCCTGATGACCAGGCAGATGACACTGAGTATGCCGGGCTTCCGCTGGAACCTTTGCCTGAACCGGCGACGCCGTCGGACCCGACTCCCGATACCAGTGCCAGGCCCGTCATCCGGCATAAATATCCAAGAAGTCAAAGATCTTTTCACCTTTTGGTAGGACACTATTAAAAAGGATGTGGTCCCAGTAAAGCCTTCTCCTCCTCATCCCCAGGGTCCAGCAGGAAGACCCTTGACCCCCAAGGAGCGTACACCACCTCCTAGGGGCAGATCCAGAGAAAGGAGAAGGCCCCCTTCACTGTCTCCCTCAGGGTCCCCCAGCCCCAAGCGACCCAGAGGAAGAAGGTCCACTCTGCAGGGGGACGACTCTAGACCAGACTCTTTGGATACCTCCAGGTCTCCTTCTCCCATAAGTATCCCATCACCAGACCCACGAGACCTCCTGAGGTCACCTCCAGATAATCCCTCTTTTGCTGAAATCATGAGGCACATCCAGGAGAATATGGGATGGGAAACTGAAAATCTAGACCCCGAACGACGGCGTCTAGCTTGATATCTTCGGCAGAAAGATCCTAAGCCTGTGGTGGTGTCACCCTTGGTGGACACCTTCGCGGACGCCACCAAGACCATGTGGAAATGTCCGCATTCCACCCCCACTGTGCTGAAGAAGGCTGACCACCTGTACAGGGCCCCTCTGGAGGACCTGTATTGGCGCACCAACCCCTGGCTGATTCACTGGTCATCACGGCCTCTCACGATCGGTCTCAATGTCCGCAACTTTTGAGCACCCAGCCTCCGGACCAGGAATCCAAGCAGTTGGATTCACTAGGTAGGCGCATGTACGCGGCTGCTACATGCTCCATCAGGTCACTGAACTATCTGACACAACGTGGTTCAGTTTCAGAACGCCCTATGGGAACAGGACCAGGACCTAGTTGAAGTCCTTCCGGATGGCGAGCAGAAGGAGGAACTCTTGAATCTTCTTCACACAGGGTCAGACGTGGGGACCCAAGTTTTGAGAGCCGCATGATTTGGCGGACTCTATGCCAGGAGCAGCCTCAGGTCTGTCTCCCGGAGACACCATGTATTCGCTCCGATTCACTCCGGATGTCCAGAAAAATATCTTCGACGTCCCCTACAATGGAGAGGTCCTGTTTGGTTAAAATTTCGAAAAGGTAATCACCAAGTTACTGGATGCCGGGAAGGCCGGGAGGACTGTTCAGGCCATGTACAGGCCCAAGACTGGTTCCTTTCATAGGGACCTGAATCGCTTTCGCGGCCGGCAACAATGGCAGCAGCCACGTTCTGGCCAGCAGCAAAGGGGCAATTTCAACCGCAAGGCCCAGCCTTCCCCAGACCAAGGTCAGAGATACAGTAAACTGACCCAGCCTGTGGGAGGCAACACAACGACAGCATGACTCCTTCCTGGCCCCTGCCCCTCCTCTGGATCAACAAGAAGAAAAGGTCGGGGTCACATATCCACAGTCTATAACCGCCGACCGGTGGGTCCTACAATTGGTAGAGAGAGAACACCCTATAGAATTCCTCGATCACCCACCTTCAAGGCCTCCCCTGCTTTCCCGTTACTCGGGACAGGATGCACTGGTCATTCAGCAGGAGGTGCTAGCGCTTCTGGACAAAGAGACCATAGAGCACGTACCGAGGAACCAGAGAGGTGCAGGATATTATTCCCACTTTTTTCTGGTTCCCAGAAAGACAGGGGACCTCCGTCCCTATCCTGGATCTCAGCGACCTCAACGCTTCTCTGCAGCTTTTAAGCAACGCTCCGCATGGTGACTGTTCCAGGCTAATTCTGCTGCTCAAGCAGGGTGCCTCTTAGGCCGCTGGACATGCAGGATGCTTACCTGCACAGCCCGATAGCTCGGGTGCACAGACAATTCTTGCGCTTCGAGTTTCTGGGTCGCCATTATCAGTTCCGAGCCCTCCCTTTTGGGCTGTCCTTGGCACCTCAGGTATTCACGAAGTGCATATCAGTCATAGCGGCAGCTCTCTTAAGAGACAAGGCCACTACATGTTCCCCTACCTGGATGACTGGCTCCTCATGGCCCCCTCTCGGGAGGCCCTGATGTCCGCGATCCACTGTACTCTTTCCCTCTTCGGGTCCTTGGGCATCACCATCAGTCGGGAGAAGTTACACCTGGTTCCATCTCAGAGACTGCAGTTCATAGGCGCAGTCCTGTAAACCATCCAGGGGAAAGCTTTTTTGCCCCAGGACAGAGCAGAGCACATCAGATCCCTCATAAGGGATATCTTGGCGAAGACGACCGTCCCAGCAAGACTGGTCCTTTGCCTGCTCGGACACATGGCTGTGGCCATTGCAGCAGTCCCTTTAGCCCGTCTCCACATGCGGGTGACCCAGTGGATGTTACGGGTGCAGTGGGATCAGAAGCAAGACCATCTGCAGCATCCAATCAGGATCACGAACGCCGTCATCCGGGAGTGGCAATGGTGGCTTGATACAGAGCACCTGTCATTGGGAGTCCCCTTCGTTGAGTCGTCTCTGGTTGTGACACTCTCCACGGATGCCTCGGGGTCTGGTTGGGGAGTGCACCTCAGCAGTGTCAGGTCTTGGGGCTCGTGGATGACCCAGGAAGCTCATCTTCGCATAAACATTTTGGAGATGAGATTCCACTGGGTACTCTTCTGCTATAAACAGACAATACCGCGGTAATGTATTACCTCAACAAACAAGAAGGCACTCATTCCTAGCCTCTTTGCAGGGAGGCCATGAGGGTGTGGGATTGGGTACAGCAGCACGGCGTAAACCTTATTGCTGTACATGTTCCAGGAGTGGACAACGTTATCGCAGACGGTCTGAGCCGATCTCAGGCCAGAGTCCACGAATGGGAAGTACTCCAGGAGGTCGTGGAGGATCTGTTTTGCAGATGGGGGACACTGGAGTTAGACCTTTTCTCGTCCCCATCCAGCGCAAAACTGCCCAATTTCTGCTTGCTAGTTCCAGGGCCTGGTGTTTTCTGGCGTGACGCGTTGTCCCTCTCCTGGGCGGGCAGATTCCTCTACGAATGTCCTCCCATCCCGTTGATCCTGAGGGTTCTTCTGAAACTCCGCAGAGAGCAGGTGATGCTGATCTTAATCGCGCCCTTTTGGCCCAGGCAGATCTGGTTCCCTCTGCTGTACCAGCTTTCTTAATAACCACCGGTGCCTCTGCCAATCAGCTCTCACTTACTGTCCCAGAAGGCAGGATCCTTCGTCCATCCAGACCTTCGCTGTCTGACCCTGCATGTCTGGCTCCTAGGGACATAGCAGTCATGCGTTACGGGGTCTCACAAGAGGTAGCAGATGTTCTAGCAGCTGCTAGAAAACCGGCCACTCATGCCACGTACGCCATGAAATGGTGCAGATTTTGTCTCTGGGCTCAAGCACGGGGACTTTGCCCGCTGGATTGTTCTGAGGGTTTGGTATCAGACTACCTCCTGTCCCTATTTCAGGCAGGCTTGGCCTTCTCCTCGATCAAAGTACACCTCTGTGCCATCTTGGCCCATCACATACCTATAGGCCTACGGTCCATATCCCAGTTGGAAACCGCACGTGCCTTTTTGAGGGGCGTTCTCCACCTTAGGCCTCCGATTAAGGATCCCATTCCTCCATGAAACCTACCCTTCATCTTGGAGCAGCTTACGCTGCCACCTTTTGAACCAGACACGGATTGTGTCTTCTTGCATGGAAGATGTTATTTTTAGTTGCTGTTGCTTCGGTCAGAAGGATTTTTGAGCTACACATACTTATGTGCAAAGAACCTTATTTGGTTTTTCACCAGGACTGGCATCATGGGGTGGAGCCGAGGGTTATACCACCTAGGTGGGTGGGAGGAGCCAGCTTGAAGACCTTCCGACAATAATTAAAGGGGAAAGGACATGCCAAGAAGTGTGGATGAACAACATATACCACTCCTAGAACTACTGTTACAGGTGAGTAACCTGTTTTTGCATATTCTGTAACTCTAGTTCTAGGAAGGGTACACATGATTTATATCCACACAACCCACCCAGTCTCCCCTGGCAAGTGGCACAGGGATTCCTACTTCCAGCATGCGAGATCCAACCTCTCGAAGCAGAGTCGGGGGAATACTGCTGAAATGGTGGGAGGAACTTTGCTTAAGGACATCTGGCCAATGAGACCCTTCCGGTGAAACTGTCAAAGTGTGGATGTGAACCATATAACACTCCTAGAAGTGTGGTTACAGAGGACAGAGTAGTAACCTATTATATTTGACCTCCGATTGTCCCAGTAACTTCTCACTCATTTTAACATGTTGTGTCTTGAGTCTTATTTAATAGAATTATACAGAGTGATCAAAATGTCTAGGATTTACTAATGCTGGAAGCAACCTCAGGCTGTGACTTTAAATTATTTTTACTTTCCTAGCTCTAATGAGAAAGCTAGTTCCCAAGAAGAACAGCAAACGGGAGTCAAACCAGCACTGTTGGTGAGGAGTCGCTTCCAGAGACCAAAACCCAACTTAGGAAGGACAGCAGGGAGGAGAGAAACTCCAGTGCAGGAAAAGGATGCTGGAGAGAACAAGGCTGACCCAGAAGCTGCTGGAAAGGAGAGTACAGAACCGCAAAAATGTGAACCAGAGGTACATTCCTCCTTAAAAATAAGAACTAAGTTGTAGTGAAATGCACCATGGGAATCTACTAGAGGCTTATGACTCTTGAACCTGTCGGGCAGTTGCACAGTTCAGGGGCTGGACACTAATGCAAAGTAATTAAAGTGCTTTCTCTCAAGACAATAGCACACATAAACGAGAAAATGTTTTCAGCAGTTCAGTTTGCTTGGAGCTGCAGTTAAAATGAAAAATTTCAGACTTGAAAAAGTTATGACAATGCTTTTGTTACTGGCCTGTTGACGTCATTAAGCACGTTTTGGTTGCAAACCTGGATGCCAGGGGCCATCCTGGGGGAGAAGGATTGAGCATCCCAGTGACTGTTGCCCTCATTAATATGTTCCGCACTGCTGCCGCCACCTGGGTGTAACCGGGTGGGGGTGCAAATGGATTCACATAGCAAGAAGGGGGGATGATCTTACTTCGAGAAACAGCTCTTGCAGCAGGTGACACCATTAGAACTGAAACTGTCAGGCTCCAGTACCCCACGGAAAAATTCTACCTAGCAATATCCAGCGAGGGACCGCCCCCGACGTCCGGCATCATATAAAAGGGGCAGTCCCCCAGCATCCCTCAGTTCTTTTCCCACCTTCGACTCGCCAGCATCGGCCTCACGGATGCCTCTAGCAGACGAATGACGCTGGAAATCAAGACTTTTATTTGAGAATAAACCCACATGTTGTCTTCTCCAACTCCTTCTCTTGAAGGAGACCCCTCGAGGTGTGCTTGCGGCAAACAGATCCCCTTTAAGGAGCGACACATGGCTAGTGTTCGGTACCTAGGCCCTGAGCATGATATTAAGACCTGCTCCATTTGTCAGCAGTTTAATAGCAGGACCAGGATCTGCCGCCTAAAAGCGCTTCGGGGTTCCTTTTGGAAGAGAAAATCAAGCCTTAGAGAACAACTCTTCCTCCAGGGGGGAATCTTCCCAACATAAATCCGGGAAACACCTCAAAAAGCACCAGGACAAGGACAGGACTAGATCCCTGAGTCGGGCCTCAGAATCCAGAAAAAGTTCCAGCTCTAACAGGTCAGACAGATCCCCCTACCGGGCTCACTCTCAGCCCCCTCTTGTGAAGGTATGCTCATCGGGAGGCTCTGCAGTCTCCCTCCACCCATTAAAGCCTAAGAAAGACAGCCGGATGTGATGCTCGTCAGCCAGTCCCGAGGCTTTGGACCGGCATAAGCCTAAGTCGGACCAAAAATATGGTGCCAAGGCGTCCGACAGACACTGGGACTCCGACCATTGTTTGGTTTCCCAACCTCCTAGAGGCCCGGACGCCCCTGCAAGGAAGATGATGGAGCTGACATCATTGAAGCAGACCTTGGAGTCCAAACGGATGACTGACCCGACACCCACCAAAAGACCCAGAGAGCCGACACTGGCCCCACCTACGCCGGCTGAGACCGATTGCCAAGGGTCCTCGGAAGAGGAGAGTCCCACCATGCCTGATGACCAGACATGCGACACTGAGAATATCGGTCTACCTCTAGACCTGATGCCGCACCCGGCTATGCCTCAAGGGACAACGCCAGACTCCGTCGCTAGACAGGCACCGACGCCTGGTTCGTCTTCAGTTCTTAACTTTCAAAAGGTAAAAGACCTCTTTAATTTTTGGTGGGACACCATCAAAAAGGATGTGGTGCCCATAAAACCTCCACTGCCTCCTCCGAACCCTGATGACAAGGCGCCACCTACCCCTGAGGAGCCTACACCACCTCCTAGAGGCAGGTCATGAGAAAGAAGAAGAGCCCCCTCCAGGTCTCCCTCGGCTTCCCCTAGCCCTAAACACCCCAGAGGCAGACATCCCACACCGGTGGGGGGGAGTGATAACTTAAGACCAGATGCTTCTGACACTTCCAGGTCTCCTTCTCCGTGCAGTATCCCATCACCGGACCCACAAGACCTGCCTAGGTCACCACTGGATTAGCTCTCTTTTTCCGACATTATGAGGCACATCCAGGAAAATATCTGGTGGGAAATGGAAGACCTAGATCCTGAACGACAACGCCTTGCCCGGTACCTCAGGCAGAAAGATCCCAAGCCTTTGGTGGTCCCACCGCTGGTGGACACCTTTACCGAAGTCACGAAGGCTGCATGGAAGCACCCACACTCCACTCCGGTGGTACCAAAGAAGGCTGATGACCTCTATAGGGCGCCCATAAAAGACCCCTATTTGGCGCAGCAACCCTTGGCCGATTCTCTGGTCATTACAGCCTCGCATGACTGGTCCCAGAGACCTCAGCACTTGAGTGCCCAGCCACCGGACCAGGAATCAAAATGGCTAGATTCCCTGGGGAAACGCATGTACTCTTCCTCTACATGCTCGATAAGGTCTCTTAACTATCTGACGCACATGGTCCTGTTTCAGAACACCCTATGGAAACAGGGCCTAGACCTTATCAAAGATTTTCTGGAGGGCAAGAAAAAGGAAGAGCACTTGAACCTCCTCCATACTGGGTCAGGCGTGGGAACCCAGGTTCTTCGAGCCACTTATGATTCAGCGGACTCAGCGGCCAGGGGTGCAGCGACAGGAGTTTGTCTGAGGAGAAACTCTTGGTTGAGGGTCTCCGGTTTTACCCCGGACATCCAGAAGAACATCTTGGATGTTCCGTATAATGGAGCAGTCCTTTTTGGTGAAGAATCTGAAAGGGTTATCACCAAATTACAGGACGCTGGGAAGGCAGTCAGGACCGTACAAGCTATATACAGGCCCAAGTCTGGTTCCTTTCGTAGGAACCAGAATCGTTTTCGCGGCCGGCAACAACGGCAGCAACCACGTCCCAGCCAGTAGCAGAGGGGCAACTTTAACAAAAAGAATCAATCCAGATTCTCTGCAGGGCAGGGCCAGAAACACCAAAAAATCTGCCCAACCCTCTGGTTCTAACATCACCACAACATGACTCCTTCCAGGCCCCTGCCCCCCTCTAGATATGAGGGAAGGAAGGGTCAAGGGTCATATCTCTTACCACCTCTCTGACAGGTGGGTTCTTCAGAGAGTAAGTCGCGGACATTCTATCGAGTTTCTCAACTGCCCACCACTAAGGCCTCCTCTGCTCTCCTGTTATTCAGGTCAGCATACCTTGCTCATCCAGCAAGAGATCTTGGCACTTCTAGACAAGGATGCCATAGAACCCATTCCACTGAACCAGAGAGGAGAAGGGTATTATTCACACTTTTTCCTGGTTCCGAAAAAGACAGGGGACCTGCGCCCAATCCTGGACCTCAGCGATCTCAACACTTTTGTGTTGTACAAATGCTTCTGCATGGTCACCCTTCCAGGTCTCATCTCCATGCTCAAGCAAGGCGCTTGGCTCACGTCACTGGACATGCAGGATGCATATCTCCATCTCTCCATAACTCGAGCACACCGGAAATTCCTGCGCTTCGAGTTCCTGGGACGCCATTATCAGTTCCAAGCTTTCCCTTTCGGATTGTGCTTAGCACCTCGTGTATTCATGAAGTGTGTGACAGTCATGGCAGCAGCCCTCAGCAGACAGGGCCACTATGTGTTCCCGTACTTAGACGACTGGCTCCTTATAACACCCCCTTGAGAGGCATTGATAGCTGCGATTCAAGACACTCGATCCCTCTTCCAATTGCTGGGCATCACAGTCAACAAGGAGAAGTGCCTTGTCCCGTCACAGAGGTTACAGTTTATCAGTGCGGTTCTCGACACTGATCAGGGGAAGGCTTTCCTGCCTCAGGACAGGGCGGAACGCATTCGGTCCCTCATCAAGGACACGATAGGAAAGAACTTGGTACCAGCCAGGACCATTCTTTGCCTACTCGGACACATGGCAGCAGCCATCGCAATGGTCCCCCTAGCTCAACTGCATATGTGGATTACCCAGTGGATGCTAAGAGCCCAATGGGACAAAAACTGGATCATCTGAATCAGCCAGTCCGGATCACGAACGCAGTCATCCAGGACTGGAAATGGAGGCTCGTCCCAGATCATCTTTCAATAGGAGTCCCCTTCTTGGCGCCTGCTCCAACTCGGACTCTCTCCACAGATGCCTCAGGGTCCGGTTGGGGAGGCCACCTGGAAGGTGTAAGGACACAGAGATCTTGGTCGACCCTGGAGTCTCACCTCCACATCAGCATCCTCGAAATGAGGGCAGTCCTGTATGCTTTATAGGTCCTCCAGTCAGAGATCACACCAGGTCTTCTGTTACTTCAAACAGACAATACCTCGGTGATGTATTATATCAACAAACAAGGAGGCACCCACTCCTACCCTCTATGCAGGGAAGCAAAGAGGGTGTGGGATTGGGTACTACAGCATGGCGCAACAGTCACTGCAGTACACGTTCCCGGCGTGGAAAACACCATTGCAGATTGCTTGATCCGGTCACAAGCCAAAGCTCACGAATGGGAACTACTGCAAGAAGTAGTAGAGGATCTGTTTTGCAGATGGGGGACACCAGATCTGGACTTATTCGCATCCCCATCCAACGCAAAACTGCCCAATTTCTGCTCGCTAGACACAGGGCCTGGTGTTTTCTGGTGAGATGTGTTGTTCCTCTCTTGAATGGGCAGGTTTCTCTGCGCTTTCCTGCCCTTCCTTTAGATCTAGAGGGTTCTACTAAAGCTCCACAAGGAGGGAGCGATGATGATCTTAGTGGTGCATTTCTGGCCAAGGCAAATTTGGTTCCTACTCCTGCACCAATTGGCCCAGGAACCACTGTTTCCTTTGCCGGTCAGCTCTCAACTGTTGTCCCGGGACGCAGGCTCCCTGGTCCACCCGAGCCTCAGGTCATTGAACCTGCATGCCTGGCTCCTAAGGACATAGTAGTCCTCAGACACGGGGTTTTGCAAGCAGTAGCGGACGTTGTCGTTGCGGCAAGAAAACCCTCCACTCATGCCACGTACGCCATGAAGTGGCACAGGTTTTGCCTTTAGGCCCAGGCCCGTGGCTTAGCACCACTTGACTGTCCCGAAAAGTCAGTGCTGGACTACCTCCTATCCGTATATCAATCCGGGCTAGCCTATTCCTCTATCAAGGTACACCTCTGTGCCATTTCGGCATACCACTCCCTGGCAGGTCAGAGGTCACTAGCACAGCTACAGGCTTCCCATGCTTTCCTGCGTGGTATCCTCCATTTGAGACCTCCTGTCAAGGACCCCATTCCTCCTTGGGATCTTCTTTTTGTCCTAGAGCAGCTCACGCTGCCCCTGTTTGAACCAGCCACGGATTGCGAGCTGTGTCTTCTCTCTTGGAAGACGTTATTTTTGGTTGCGGTTACTTCCGCCAGAAAAGTTTCTGAGCTTCATGCACTCATGTGTAGGGAATCTTACTTGATTTTTCACAAGGACAGAGTGTCCTTAAGGTCATATTCTAAGTTTCTTCCCAAGGTGGTCTCAACCAGACTATTGACCTTCTGGTGTACTATCCCAACCATTCTAACCGAGGGGAAGCTCTCCTGCATATGTTAGATGTGCATATGATCCTCAGGTACTAGATCACCAGAACCAAGTCCCATCGCCAGTAGGATCAGCTTTTTCTCTCATTTGCTCAAAGGATGCAAGGAGCACCTGTATCGAAACAAATGCTCTCCAAGTGGTTGGTCAGATGCATCACGTTCTGTTACCAGAAGCACAACAAGCCTTTACCGGGATCGGTGAAAGGACATCCCACGAGAGGGGTGGCTACCTCTTTTGTGGCGCTTAAGAATGTCTTTACATCAGCCATCTGTGCGGCTGCTACTTGGAGCACAGTACATACCTTTATCAGGCATTACAGCCTGGTTATCGCCTCTAGGCGTAGAGCTGGTTTTGGTCTGGCAGTCATTCAAGGACTTCTGTCTTAAAAATTGGTTCACTCCAGGATCCCTCCTATCCACCTCCTGATAAGGGTGTTTGCTCCCATACTGCTTGGGAGTCAGTCTTAATGGTGTAACCTGCTGCAAGAGCTGTTTCTCGAAGTAAGATTGTACAGTTACGTAAGAATTTTTCCATGGGGTCCTGATGCCTGCCGGCTTCAGTTCTAATGGTGTAACCTGCTGCAAGAGCTGTTCTCTAAGATCTACTGTTACGGTAAGTTCTTACGTAACTGTACTTTGCCTGATGTCAGCACATGTGTGTGCCCTGTGTATTTTCTGGCAGCAGCATCGCTGGGGATGGGAGGAAAATTATACAGACCCCTCCAGCTGCAGCAGGATGATGGTCTAGTGCCTTGCAGGCCCTTGCACAGCTGACCAGGCAACCTTGTTAAATGGTTCAGACTCCAGAGGGGCTTGGGCAGCCTCGATGGCTCCAGTAGGAGGGAGGCTGTGGGAGCCTAAAGGAGTGTTAAGTCCTTTAGAAGGTGGGTGATGGGCTCGGAGACTGACCTGATGGTGGCAAGTCGGTGACCCAGGAGGGTGAAAAACCTATATGGGAAAGAAAAAGTAAATGATTTAGTTTTGGAACTCATCTAGTGTTTCATTTGTCTTCAGCTCCAATCAGCAGATCAGAAAGTACTACCTTCCCCTGAAGTGATAGAAAATCAGGCTCCCCCAGAGACTCGGGAAGTGGTCTTTCATACCAGAAGTCGACGGTCCAACAGGCTGCAGTCTCCTGAAAGATCTTCTAGTTGTGCAAGCCAGGATGAGCAAAATGACGGTTCTCAGTTATCCAGTACTCAGGAGACCGCTCTAGACCAGCCTGTAATGTAAGTTTACAAAAAGATGAAACAAAAATCTTATTTTGCAAAAGATAAAACATGGGAGACCGTTGTTTTACAGGGAAACTTACTTGACCTCTTTTTGGGGAGGGGGGTTCTAAGAGAAATTTGGAGAAAAAGGTGCATTTCCCATTTCATATGAGGGGGGAAGCTCTTGTCAGGTTGTCTTGGTGAGCGAGAGCTGCTTGAAGCCGAAGGTGAAGAAAAGTAAGTGGATTAGGGATTTTGAGGTGTTGTGCAGGTGGAAGTTCTCCAAGAGATCACAGGAGTATGAGTGCTTGAATTTTATTTTTTTTTTTAATTCTTTTTGTAACCAGTTAAGGCCCACTAGGAACAAAACCTGTGTCGGGGTGACCCGGGGGCACTGGGGAGGTTAAGTGACTTGTTCGGGATCACACAATATGTAATTGGAGGTTGTGGAAATTGGACTCGGGTCTGCTGAATGGACCACGCTCATTCACAGCCCCTTACTGTAATATTGTAGGCTTTACTGCCATGGGAAGCTGTAGATAAGCCTAAAGAGTAATGTTAAAAAACACAAATGAAAAACCATGTGTGTTTGTTCCTCATCGGTTCTATAGATTGTAGTATTGTGGTTACCTTTGAAGGTTTTAGATAACAAAAAGTTGGTGCATTATCCTTTGCTTGGAATGGTATGAATATATTGAACTGGGAAAGGAATACTATGGCCCAAGTGAAAATGGAACCCAGGCTGCTGGTTGTGTTTCCAGTACCTAGTTCAGGGCATATACTCTCCCAATGGCACAAATTATTTATTATTTTTTTATTTGTTTACTGGGTAAGAGCACTGGACCAAAGGCCTTTTCCAGGCCCAACCCGGATAGAAAACAGAAATTGACATACAAACATACGTGTACATAATAGCAGTAAATTACACAAAACTACATGAAAATTTCAACAATAAATATTCTTTCAGCTTTGCTTCAAAACCAGTTATAGATGAGGCCTGATGTATAGTTAGAGGTGATGCATTCCAGTACCGTGAGCCAACAATAGAAAAAGCTTAAGATGCTATTTTGAGTTTAGATACAGTTATATCTAATAAAATACCGTTTGAGGAGCGGAAGCTGGAAAGAATGGTTTGTGACCTTACAAGATTATATAATGGAAACAATGAATTATAGTGGGCACTGGTCGACTAACAAGGCCCTTGTTAATCGACCAGTGCCCACGTTTCCTTGCGAAACAGCCATTATAATATTAAGAAAAAGATTGTAAAGGTGTCCCCTACAGATTATAATGTATGTTGTCCCCGCGGCCTCCCTGTGATCACGTCAGAAATTTGCTGACTGTGGGGCTGCACAGGGGGTGGATCTTAGAACTGGGAAGTGTATGTGCCCCAGTAAAGAGGATTTTACAAGTGATATTAATAAAATACAACTGCATATTTGGGGGGCAACTACACGTTAAAAGCATGTCTGGGAGGCAAGGCACTGAACTACGTGGTGCATGGGGCTAACTTTGTAAGTCCATTTAAGCATAATGGTAGTCCCGGAAGTCATGGATTTGGTCTTTTTTGAGTTCAAGAGTTAGCTTGAAACCATTTGCAGACTCTTTCGAAAACATGATTCACTGCTGCAGTTAATTCAGAAGAACTACCTTGAGGGGGAAAAAAGAACCAAATCATCCGGTTAAAGGATGGTTTCACATAGATTACAAAAGGAGGGAAGTTCATTAGCAAAAATAGAAAATAATAAAGGGCCCAAAATGGACCTTTGGGGGACACCACAAGTAATCAAAGATGTGTGAGATACATCAGAGCCAGTACAAACAAACTGCGTACGATTTGTTATGGAGTTCTCTACCCAGGACATGGCTTCTTCACAAACACCTAAGGCACTCCACTCTGAGCATGCCAAATCATGCTTAATCAAATCAGATGCCTTGGTCAGGTCCACAAACACCGCCCCTGTTATAAGGCCTTTCTCAAAGCCCCTTAGGACGGTGTTTGTGAACCCGGCCAAGGCAGTCCCAGTTCCATAGTTCTTACAAAAGCTGTGTTACTGTGGTGAAAGTAATCCATAACTAGAAAGATATTCATTTATTTGATTGGCCACGATCTTCTCAAGCATTTTTCTCAGAGGATTAAGAATATAAATTGGACGAAAGTCCTCTAGCAATACTGCATGGGCTTTTTTGGAATCAGAACAACTCTAGCCAGTTTCCAATCAGTAGGGAACTTGCAGAATTCCAAAGAAAAATTAAAAAGACAGCAAAGAGGTTTGGCTGTACATGGAATAGCTAACTTCAGGAATTGGCCATCAAGCCCCCACACACACACACACAATTACTGTATTTATTGGGAAGAGTACTTAACAATTTATACACATTTCCATCTAGAATATTCCTGACTGTAAAATATACATTTTTTTTTTTCAAAGAAGGCAAGTGATTGCAGTAAGTCCAGCTAACCAGATGGCTGTGTGGGTCGTGGTAAATGGCGTTAAGTCAGAAGAGAGGATGGTCACAAGTGGGGTGCCACAGGTATCTGTCTTAGGATCGGCCATTTTCAGTTTGTTCATCAGTGACATTAGAGATGGAATCCTGGACAGGTTGCGTCTTTTTGCTGATTACACAAAGTTCTGTGGGAGGGTAGAGAGTGACGTGGGAATTGGGGAGATGCAGAGTGACCTGCATAGATTGGAAAGGTGGTCTGAGATCTGGCAGTTGAAATTAAATGCCAAAATGTGCAAGTTAATGCACCTGGGAACAAGAACCCCATGACGGAATACTGGATGGGTGGGGTTAAGCTGAGCACTATGACTGAGGGAGCTAGGAGTGAGTCATCACTAATGACACCCTCAGACAGTCAAGGCAATGCAGACAGGCCTTTTGAAAAGCAGTTGGGATGTTTTTTATTTGTTTAATTTTGGTAACTGAGTAGGTGCAGTGGGACCACACCAGTCCCTTTTTCAGGGGTGATCCGGTGGGATGTTTCAGAAGGAGTATTGACAATAGTAGTAAAGTGGTAATATTGCCTGTGTATAGAACAGTGGTGAGGTCACACCTGGAGTACTGTTAGCAGTTCTGAAGCCCTCAGATGGGGAAGAGAAAAGACAGGCTAGAGGTAATGCAACAAAGGGTGACCAGGATGAAACAGGACCATCAAGGCAGATCCTACAAGGAACAGCTCAAGGCATTAAAAATATACTCACACTACCAGACGGGAGAAGGGTGGCATGATAGAGACCTTCAGATTCCTGAAAGGAATGAATAAGGTGAACTGCTGCAAGGCATTATTTAGCATAAGCAGAAACTCAGGGTCACGGGGCATGAGTGTAAAGTTCTTGAGGGGGTGGGAGCAGTAATCCCTGGATGCTGGACCACTAGAAATGATTGCATTCTAATGTACGGAAGGCCTCTGGTAACACTTTGCAAATGAGTTAAAGGGATGAAGGGATAGAGACTCACCTCCTGGGTATCTCATATGTCGGTGAGCTTTATTTTTAAATATGCCACCTTTAGCAATATCAGAAACTGATGTTTCATGGACTCCCTACTTTATCAAGGTTTGGTGGTCATCATCTGTCTCCTGTATGGCAAACTCACTGCCTGAGGTCCAAATCCTTTTATGGTTAGGTTAGCAGTGTTGCCAGCTTGGTTCCATATCTGTTTATTTCTGGCTTTTTCCTGGGATTTACCCTTAGGGATGCAAAATTTTTTTTAATTCATATTTTATTATTTTATAAAATACGAACATATGAACACAAGGGATAAAATAAGCGGGTTTGCATCGCAATTTGCGACTCAAGAATCAGGAAATGCGAGTCAACTGCCAGCTTGAGTAGAAATGATTACTTATCATATAAGCTGAACGTCCCCTGTATTTTCATTGGTGTCTAGTGGTGCCCCTACCCTCCCGATTGCCAGCCCTTGAGGTGCCTAGTGCCTCCTTCCACAGATTGCCTTTGTCCCTAAGTAATGCCTTTTTTTCTATCCCAGCTGTCTAGTGGCACCCCCCCCATCTGATCGTTGTCCCTGTTATTTTGTCATTTCCTTGGTGTCTAGTGGCACTCCCCCCACCACCATCTGAGCACTGTCCCTGTTACTCGTTGGCATCTGGTGGCAATGGCATCCTCCCCATCATCTGATCGCTGTCCCCATTTTGTCCCTCAATGATTTTTTTTTTAAACCTGCAAAACTAAAAACGGTCCATCGCCGATCACTCCTGCACCTCCATCCGGCCACCAACTGTGTACCCACCTCCACACATCCCCCAGTATACCCCCATAGACTGTCACTCACCTGAACAGGTCCCAGGTTCAAGATCCACTCTCCTGATTGAAGACACGTCTTGATGGAACCGGTGACTGCAATATGAGAAACTAAGATAAATGCGGTCCTATATATTTCAGTGGACATTTCAACTTTGGTGCATATCTGAGTCATTTTTTGACATATTGACCCCAAATTTTCAACATGGCCTTTTGGGGCCCCACCTCATGAACAATTTAACTGTCACTACGCAGCTCCTGCCCGAAAAATGATTTTATAGTCGCTCGTTGAATTCACCTTTCGGACAAGATTTTTGTAGTGACAGTCATATTGTTCATGATTTGGGGTCATAAGAAGGCTATGTTGCAAATTTGGGGTCAAAATATGAAAACATGGCAAAGTTATGACCATTCTTTGCAATTTTGCTACACACCCTCATAACTTTGGAATTTTTAAATATTTTGACCCCAGATTTTCAACATAGCATTTTCATTACCCCACCTCATATACGTCACAGCTGTCATTTTTTAAAACCTGCCCAAAATGTGTTTTCGTATTTGTGGAGTGGAATAGTGTTGCAGTTGCGCAGAATTACGCTTTGGCAGGGATAGGAAAATTTTCTGCACTGGTTACTTGAGATGGCGTAATTGGAAGGCTATGCTGTCAATTTGGTCAAAATGGCAAATTCAGTCTCAAACCTATGTATACAGTGGGCTAGATATTCAAAGAAACTGCGCCTGGTGCAACCCCAGAACTGTGTCATGGGACCATATTCAAAAGCGGGACTTGTGCTGGAAAGATAATGTATGAGGTGCATCCCCAGGGGGCGTGCCCCTGCATATCTGGCACATCCCAGAGATGTGAAACATACATGGGCACAAAGTTGAGCCCTTAAAAAAAGGCTCAACTGGTAGCGACCCACAGGCTGGCCGCTGAAGTGCAGGGCGCAGAACAGCAGCCGCCAGCTGAGGGTGGCAACCTCCCCCCGAACACTGTCCACAATCTCCTATCATATGCCCTGGTAGTCTAGTGGATCCTCCCTCCCCGCCCGTAACCCCGCTCGCTGTAAAAACTTAATGTTTCATCCCCTGGTGGTCCAGTGGTATCCCCTCCCCGTAACCTCAGTCACCGTACATTATTAATGTTCCATTCCTTGGTGGTCCAGTGGTACCCCCATGTCCGCCCGTAACCCTGATCGCCATAGGAAAGAAAGATTTAAAATCCCTGGTGGTCCAGTGGTACCCCCAACCCCGTCATCTGTGGGGAGTAAGCCCACATGTATACTTCCGTGGCTGCTTGCCGAATGACAGCTTACTGTATTTACTGCAAGCACATTAGTCCACACTGTGGACCAATGGGCTTGCAGTGCATGCTGTAATAGTCATTCACAACTTGCGAATGAAGTCTTCATGCGCAAAGTTGTGAATGACTATTACAGTATGCACTGCATGCCCATTGGTCCACAGTGTGGACCAATGTGCTTGCAGCAGATACTGTAAACTGCCATTTGGCAGGCAGCCGCAGAGGTATGCGGGTGAGTTTGCTGCCGCCAATCCCGGGGGAGGGGGGGTACCACTGGACCACCAGGGAATGAAACAATAATTATTTATGGTAATCGAGGTTACTAGCGAGGAGTGGGGTACCACTGGACCACCAGGGATTTTAAAACGTACATTATTACAGCAATTGAGGTTATGGGCGGGGAGGGGGGAGCCACTGGACCTCCACTGACAACACCGCATGCTGTGTAGGGCGTCAAGCGCACTTTGCCGGCCAGCCCTGCTCAACTCATTCAAATGGGGCCATAATGACATTCAAATGGCCCCATTTCCAACTTGCATGCATTATGGCACCATTTGCATATATGTGTCTGAATATCAGGAATTTGCGCACATCTTATATCTGATGCGCTGACGCATTTCGTATTCCTGTTATTCAGGCCTGTCCGGGGGATGCGCTGGCACATTGTATTTGCGCTGTGGCCATTTTTTGATGTATACAGACGAGGTGCGCCATGGCACATCTCTTTTGAATATATCCCTTTGTTGCTCCTTGCACAACTCAGTTGCGCAGAACAACCACTTGCACCATTGCCTGGCGCACTTTTGAATATCTAGCCCCATGTCTATTTTATCAGTATGTACCATAATAAGTAATAAAACTAGAGGGCATAGCCTAAGAATGGAAATGGTGGGAGGAGCTTAACTTAAGGACATCTGGCCAATGAGACTCTTTGGTGAGACTGCCAAAGTGTGGATGTGAACCATATACCACTCCTAGAAGTACGTTACAGAGGACAGAGGAGTAACCTATTTTATTTGACCTCCGATTGTCCCAGTAACTTCTCACTCATTTTAACACATTGTGTCTTGACTCTCATTTAATAGAATTATACAAAGTGATCAGAATGTCTAGAATTTACTAATGCTTGAAGCAACCTCAGGCTGTGACTTTAAATAATTTTTACTTTCCTAGCTCTAATGAGAAAGCTTGTTCCCAAGAAGAACAGCAAACCGGAGTCAAACCAACCCTGTTGGTGAGGAGTCGCTTCCAGAGGCCAAAACCCAACTTAGGAAGGACAGCAGGGAGGAGAGAAACTCCAGTGCAGGAAAAGGATGCTGGAGAGAACAAGGCTGACCCAGAAGCTGCTGGAAAGGAGAGTACAGAACCGCGAGAATGTGAACCAGAGGTACATTCCTCCTTAAAAATAAGAACTAAGTTGTAGTGAAATGCACCATGGGAATCTACTGGAGGCTCATGACTCTTGAATCTGTCAGGCAGTTGCACAGTTCAGGGGCTGGAACTCTAATGCAAAGTAATTGAAGTGCTTTCTCTCAAGAGAGTAGCACACATAAAGAAGAAAATGTTTTCAGGAGTTCAGTTTGCTTGGTGCAGCAGTTAAAATGAAAAATTTCAGACTTGAAAAAGTTATGACAGTGCAAAACCTTTTTCTCCAGTAAGCAGGCCTTTTATAGAATGCAGATTTTTTTTTCAGGGTAATACTGACTGACATATATACAGAATGTCCTAATTTCTATTGTATGTATGGAAGTTCCTTGGAAATTATTTTGTTACTGGCTTATAGGCGTCATTGTAGGGGTGTCGTTTATGACGTCAGCATGCAGGTTTTGGTTGCAAACCAGGATGCCAAGGGCCATCCTGGGGGAGAAGGATTGAACATCCCAGTGACTGCTGCCGCACTGCTGCCGCCACCTGGGTGTTACTGGGTGGGGGTGCAAATGGAGCCACATAGCAAGAAGGGAGGGGATGTTGCCTAATGTCAACTCATGTGAGTGCCCTGTATTCTTTCTGGCAGCGGTGTCTATGGGGATGGGAGGAAAATTGTGGACCCCCAGCTGCAGCAGGATGATGGTCTAGTGCCTTGCAGGCCCTCACACAGCTGACCAGGCAACCTTGTTAAATGGTTCAGATTCCAGAGGGGCTTGGGCTGCCTCGATGGCTTCAGTAGGGGGGAGGCTGTGGGAGCCTAAAGGAGTGTTAAGTCCTTTAGAAGGTGGGTGATATGGCTGGGAGACTGACCAGATGGGGGCAAGTCTGTGATCTAGGAGGGTAAAAAACCTATATGGGAAAGAAAAAGTAAATGATTTAGTTTTGGAACTCATCTAGTGTTTCATTTGTTTTCAGCTCCAATCAGCAGATCAGAAAGTACTACCGTCCCTTGAAGTGATAGAAAACCAGACTCCCACAGAGACTCAGGAAGTGGTCTTTCCCAGCAGAAGTCAGCGATCCAACAGGCTGCAGTCTCCTGAAAGATCTTCTAGTTGTGCGAGCCAGGAGGAGCAAATGGACAGTTCTCAGTTAGCCAGTACTCAGGAGATCATTCTAGACCTGCCTGCAATGTAAGTTTACAAAAAAGATGCAACAAAAATATTATTTTGCAAAAGATAACTCATGGGAGTTGAGTGTTTTACGGGGAAACTTACTTGAACTCTTGAAGTGGAGGGGTCTAAGAGAAATTTAGAGAAAAAGGTGCATTTCCCTTTTCATATGAAGGGGAGGAACTCTGGTCAGGTTGTCTTGGTGAGTGAGAGCTGCTTGAAGCAGAGGGTGAAGAAAGGAAAGTGGATTAGGGATTTTGAGGTGTTGTGCAGGCGGAAGTTCTCCAAGAGATCACAGGAGTATGAGTGGTTGGAAATTTTTTTTTTTTTAAATTCTTTCAGTAACCAGGTAAGGCCCACTAGGTACAAAACCTGTTTTGGGGTGACCCCGGGAGCACTGTACAGGTTAAATGTCTTGCTCGGGATCACACAATATACAATTGGAGGTTGTGGAAATGAAACTCAGGTCTGCTGGATGTACCAAGCTCATTCACAGCTTCTTACTATAACCTGTAGGCTATACTGCCAGGGGAAGCTGTAGATAAGCCTAAAGAGTAGTCAGAAAAACACAAATGAAAAACCATCTGTGTTTGTTCCTCATTAGTTCTATAGATTGTAGTATTGTGGTTACCTTTGAAGGTTTTAGATGACAAAAGTTGGCGCATTATTATCCTTTGCTTGGAATGGTGTGACTACATTGAACTGGAAAAGGAATACTATGGCCCAAGTAAAAATGGAACCCAAGCTGCTGGTTGTGTTTCCAATACCTAGTTCAGGGCACATACTCTGCCAGCGGCACAAATTTTTATTTATTTATTTGTTTACTGGGTAAGAGCACTGGACCAAAGGCCATTTTCCAGGCACAACCCGGATAGAAAACAGAAATTGACATACAAACATACATGTACATAATAGCAGTAAATTACACAGAACAACTAGTTGAAAATTTCAACAATAAATATTCTTTCAAGTTTGCCTTAAAACCGGTTATAGATGAGGCCTGACATATAGTTAGAGGTAATGCATTCCAGTACCGTGAGCCAGCAATAGAAAAAGCTTAAGATGCTATTTTGAGTTTAGGTACAATTATATCTAATAAAATACCATTTGAGGAGCGTAGGCTAGAAAGAATGGTTTGTGACTTTACAAGATTATATAATAGGAACAATGAGTTATAATGGGCACTGGTCGACTAACAAGGCCCTTGTTAGTTGACCAGTGGCCGCGTTTCATTGCCAAACAGCCATTATGATATTAAAAGATGATTGTAAAGGTGTCCTCCCATAGATTACGTGATCACGTCAGAATTTTGCTGAGCCGACGCCAGCGACCTGGGTTCGGGAATGGACGCGGGTTGCCGGAGGGCCGGCCGGGGGGAGAAGGATTGAGCGTCCTTGACTGCTCTCCTTCTCTGGGGGGAGGGCGGGTGTGAGCGATCGGTACTGTAGTGACACCTAGCAGAGGCTGGGTTCACTACTCGCATGAACGCCAAGTAGAATCAGGGGCGGGTCGGACTCGGGACGTCATTGCACGTCCCGCACCTTCCTACATGGGGAGAAAAAAACCGTGCCCTCGGCCATCTTCATGAAGGCCTACCCCCGGTCTCAATCAGCCTCTGGCACTGGCTTCAGACCAGGTATATGTATCGGGGCACTGAGGGGGTACAGTGTCGTGACCCCGTCCTCTGGGGGGGAAAGCCAGAGGTGAACGTGGAGTGCAGGCAATTGACAGAGGTGGAGACGTGGGGGTCCATGACCAGGATGGACACCGACGGTAAGAGGGCACACAAAAGTATACTAATTTAAAAAAGAAAAGAATTTACTGAGCGCGGGGTGGCGCAAGGGGTGGATCTTAGAACCGGGAAGTGCCTGTGCTCTGGTAAAGAGGATTTTACGAGTCATATTAATAAAATTAAACTGCATATTTGGGTGGCAACTATACGTTAAAAGCATGTCTGGGAGGCAAGGCACTGAACTATGTGGTGCATGGGGCTAACTTTGTAAGTCTGTTTAAGCATAATGGTAGTCCCAGAACATAGATATATAGACAGTGCCGGCAGATAAAGGTCTACGGCCCACCCAGTCTGCCCATTTGAGCTTGTAAGTTTACTTTACATTTCCTAGAAGTCTGTTGCCCCTTAACCCTGACCTCCAGAATTCCTTTATGTCTGTCGCATACATTCTTAAATCCCGTGATTGTTTCGACCCCCACCACTTCTTCTGGCAGGGTGTTCCACTTGTCCACTACCCGTTCTGTGAAATCATGGATTTGGTCTTATTTGAGTTCAAGATTGGTGAGTTAGCGTGAAACCATTTGCAGACTCTTTCCAAATCATGATTCACTGCTGCAGTTAATTCAGAAGGAGAACTACCTTGGGGGGGCGGAAAGAATCAAATCATCTGCATAAAGGATAGTTTCACATATATTACAAAAGGAGGGAAGTTCATTAGCAAAAATAGAAAATAATAAAGGGCCCACAATGGACCTTTGGGGGACAACACAAGTAATCAAAGATGTGTGAGATACATCAGAGCCAGTACAAACAAACTGCGTATGATTTGTTATGGAGTTCTCTACCCAGGACATGGCTTCTTCACAAACACCTAAGGCACTCCACTCTGAGCATGCTAAATCATGCTCAATCAAATCAGATGCCTTGGTCAGGTCCACAAACACCGCCCCTGTCATAAGGCCTTTCTCAAAGGCCCTTAGGACAGTGTTTGAGAACCCGACCAAGACAATCCCAGTTCCATAGTTCTTACGAAAGCTGTGTTGCTGTGGTGAAAGTAATCCATAACTAGAAAGATATTCATTTATTTGATTGGCTACGATCTTCTCAAGCATTTTTCTCAGAGGATTAAGAATGGAAATTGGACGAAAGTCCTCTAGCAATGCTGCATGGGCCTTTTTGGAATCAGAACAACTCTAGCCAGTTTCCAGTCAGTAGGGAACTTGCAGAATTCCAAAGAAAAATTAAAAAGACAGCAAAGAGGTTTGGCTATAAATGGAACAGCTAGCTTCAGGAATCTGCCATTGAGCCCCCCCCCCCCCACACACACACAATTACTGTATTTATTGGAAGAGTACTTAACAATTTATACACATTTCCATCTAGAATATTCCTGACTATAAAATATACAGTTTTTTTTTTCAAAGAAAGCAAGTGATTGCAGGAAGATCCAGCTAACCAGATGGCTGTGTGGGTCGTGATAAATGGCGTTAAGTCAGAAGAGAGGGTGGTCACAAGTGGGGGTGCCACAGGTATCTGTCTTAGGATCAGCCCTTTTCAGTTTGTTCATCAGTGACATTAGTTATAGAATCCGGGGCAGGTTGCATCTTTTTGCTGATTACACAAACCTCTGTGGGAGGGTAGAGAGTGATGAGGGAATTGTGGAGATGCAGAGTGACCTGCATAGATTGGAAAGGTGGTCTAAGATCTGGCAGTTGAAATTAAATGCCAAAATGTGCAAGTTAATGCACCTGGGTAGCAAGAACCCCATGACGGAATACTGGATGGGTGAGGTTAAGCTGAGCACTATGACTGAGGGAGCTAGGAGTGCATCATCACTAGTGACAACCTCAAACAGTTAAGGCAATGCAGACAGGCCTTTTGAAAAGCAGTAGGGATGTTTTTTATTTATTTAATTTTGGTAACTGAGTAGGCCCAGTGAGACCACAACAGTCCCTTTTTCAGGGGTGATCCGGTGGGATGTTTCAGAAGGGTATTGACAATAGAAGTCAAGAGGTAATATTGCCTGTGTATAGATCAGTGGTGAGGCCTCACCTGGAGTACTGTTACCAGTTCTGGAGTCCTAAGATGGGGAAGGATAAAGACAGGCTAGAGGCAATGCAACAAAGGGTGATCAGGATGAAACAGGGCCATCAAGGCACATCCTACTAGGAACAGCTTGAGGCATTGAAAATGTTCTCACATTATACCAGATGGGAGAAGGGTGATATGATAGAGACCTTCAAATTCCTGAATGGAATAAATAAGGTGAACTGCTGTAAGGCATTATTTAGCATAAGCAGAAACTTGAGGTCACGGGGCATGAGTGTAAAGTTCTGCGGGGGTGATCCCTGGATGCTGGACCACTAGAAATGGTTGCATTCTAATGTACGGAAGGCCTCTGGTAGCACTTTGCAGATGAGCTAAAGGGATGAAGGAATAGAGACTCACTTCCTGGGTATCTCATATGTCAGTGAGCTTTATTTTTAAATATGCCACCTTTAGCAATATCAGAAACTGATGTTTCAGCCGGCGCTGAGGGTTGAGGCGCTGGATGCCACACCTCACGCCACGCTGGCAACCCAGGTTCGGGAACGAGCCTGGACCACCGGGGCTTGGCAGGGGAGAGGAAGGATCGAGCATCTGGAGGACAGCTCTCCTTCCTTGCGGGGGTTCCAGCGACTATGCACAGCACAGCAGTGACCTTCAGTGGAGACTGAAGGTACTGCAACCCTCCAGGGCTCGTCTAGAGGGTTGCGGAGCCACGACGGGATGTTCCCTGGCGTCGTGGCACATTGGGACTCCACTTGGGGGTGGGGGAGGCAGAACAAGAAAACAAGGAAAAACCCTCCACCTCCTGATGGGTGTCGGGGGATCAGTCCACCACGCACAATGTCGGGCCTTCCTCTCGCTCCTTTGTGCTCTCCACTGCCTCGCTCCACCAGACTGGATTAAAAGATAGAGCGCCAGGAGGTGTATCTGGCAGCCTCGCCTCGGGGGACTCGGGGTTGGGGGGGCCAGGTGGTAGTGAAGACAGTCGGAAGGAGTGAGAGGGGGCTTCAGATGTGCAGGGTTAGGACCAGGATCCCGAGTGACCACTCCAGAAAGAGTTCAGGAACGTGGAGTGAAGAAAGAAAGTTTAAAGAAACTGATGTTTCAAGGACTCCCTACTTTATCAAGGTTTGGTGGTCATCATTTGACTCCTGTATGGCCACCTCACTGCCTGAGGTCCAAATCCTTATATGGTTAGGTTAGCAGTGTTGCCAGCTTGGTTCCATATCTGTTTATTTCTGGCTTTTTCCCCTTGGATTTACCCTTAGGGATGCAAAATTTTTTTTAATTCATATTTTATAAAATATGAACGTATGAACACAAGGGATAAAATAAGTGGGTTTGCATCGCAATTTGCGACTCAAGAATCAGGAAATGCGAGTCAATTGCCAGCTTGAGTAGAACTGATTACTTATCATATAAGCTGGACGTCCCCTGTATTTTTTTAATTTTCATTGGTGTCTAGTGGCACCCCCACCCTCCGATTGCCTGCCCTTGAGATGCCTAGTGCCTCCTTCCACAGATTGCCTTTGTCCCCGTAATGCCTTTTTTCTATCCCTGCTGTCTAGTGGCACCCCCCCAATCCTATCATTGTCCCCTTTATTTTGTCGTTTCCCTATTGTCTAGTGGCACCCCCCACCACCACCATCTGATCACTGTCCCTGTTACTCCTTGGTGTCTAGTGGCAATGGCATCCCCCCTCCATCGGATCGCTGTCCCCATTGTATCCCTCAATTATTATTTTTTTTAAACCTGCAAAACTAAAAACGGTCCATCGCCAATCACTTCTGCACCTCCACCTGGCCACGCACTGTGTACCCATCTGCCCACACCCCCCAGTATACCCCCCGTACACTGTCACTCACCAGAACAGGTCCCAGGTTCAAGATCCACTCTCCTGATCAAAGACGTGTCTTGCTGGAACCGGCGACTGCAGTATGAGAAACTGGGATGAATGCGGTCCTATGTATTTCAGTGGAGGGTTCAGCTTTGGTGCGTTTCTGAGTAATTTTATGACATATTGACCCCAAATTTGCAACATGGCCTTTTGGGGCCCCACCTCATGAACAATATAACTGTCACTACGCAGCTCCTGCCTGAAAGGTGATTTTTGCAGTCACTTGTCGATTTCACCTTTTGGGCAAGATTTTTGTAATGACAGTCATATTGTTCATGAGTTGGGCTCATAAGAAGGCTATGTTGCAAATTTGGGGTCAAAATATGAAAACATGACAGCGTTATGACCATTCTTTGCTATTTTGCTACGCATCCTCAGAACTTTGGAATTTTTAAATATTTTGACCCCAGATTTTCAACATAGCATTTTCATTAGCCCCCCCATATACGTCATAGCTGTCATTTTTTAAAACCTGCCCAAAATGTGTTTTCGCACTTGTGGAGTGGAATAGTGTTGCAGTTGAGCAGAATTACGCTTTGGCAGGGATTTTTAAAATTTTCTGCACCAGGTACTTGAGGTGGGGTAATTGTAAGGCTATGCTGACAATGTGGTCAAAATGGCAAATTCAGTCTCAAACCTATGTATACAATGGGCTAGATATTCAAAGAAACTGCGCCTGGCGCAACCCCAGAACTGTGTTCCGAAACTATATTCAAAAGGGGGAATTGCGCTGGAAAGATAATGTATGAGGCGCATCCCCAGGGGGCGTGCCCCTGCATATCTGGCACATCCCAGAGATGTGCCGCATACATGGGCACAAAGTTGAGCCCTTAAAAAAAGGCTCAACTGGTAGCCACCCACAGGCTGGCTGCTGTAGTGCAGGGTGCAGAACAGCAGCCGGCAGCTGAGGGTGGCAACCCCGAACACTGTCCACAATCTCCATTGTATGCCCTGGTAGTCTAGTGGATCCCCCCCTCCCCACGTGTGATCGCTGTAAATACTTAATGTTTTATTTCCTGGTGGGCCAGTGGTACCCCCTTCCCACCCATAACCTCAATGTGCGTAAATAATTAATGTTCCATTCCTGGTGGTCCAGTGGACCCCCGTCTCCGCCCGTAACCCCGATCGCTGTAGGAAAGAAAGATTTAAAATCTCTGGTGGTCCAGTGGTATCCCCCTCCTGTCATCGGTGGGCAGCAAGCCCACCCGTATACTTCCACGGCTGCCTGCCGAATGACAGCTTACAGTATTTGTTGCAAGCACATTGGTCCACACTGTGGACCAATGGGCTTGCAGTGCATTCTGTAATAGTCATTCACAACTTATACTGTAATAGTCATTCACAACTTTGTGAATGAAGTCTCATTCACAAAGTTGTGAATGACTATTAAAGAGGTATCAGAAGCCCATTGGTCCATAGTGGACTAAATGTGCTTGCAGCAGATATTCTAAACTGCCATTCGGCAGGTAGCCGCAGAGGTATGCCGGTGAGTTTGCTGCCCGCCGATCACCCGGGGGGGAAGGGGTTACCACTGGACCACCAGGAAATGAAACAGTAATTATTTACGGCGATCAGGGTTATGGGCGGGAAGGAGTGTACCACTGGACCACCAGGAGTTAAACAATAATTATTTAAAACGATCGGGGTTACGGGCGGGGAAGGGAGTACCACTGACCACCAGGGAAGGAAACAATTATTTATGGCAATTGGAGTTACAGGCGGGGAGGGGGGTACCACTGGACCACCAGGGATTTTAAAACTTACATTATTACAGTGAACGGGGTTATGGGCACGGAGGGGGGAACCACTGGACCTCCACTGACAACACCGCATGCTGTGCAGGGTGTCAAGCACATTTCGCTGGCCAGCCCTGCACAACCTGTAATGAAGGAGTAATGACATGCAAATGGCCCCATTTGCACCTTGCATGCATTATGGCCTCATTTGCATATTTGTGTCTGAATATCAGGAATTTGTGCATGGCGTATAGCTGATGCAGTTCCCATTCCTGGTATTCAGGCCTGTCTGGGGGATGCGCCAGTGCATTGTTTTTGTGCCGTTGGCATATTTTAATATATTCAGACGAGATGTGCCATGGCACATCTCTTTTGAATATATCCCTTTGTTGCTCCTTGCACAACTCAGTTGTGCAGAGAAACCACTTGCACCATTGCCTGGCGCACTTTTGAATATCTAGCCCCATGTCTATTTTATCAGTATGTACCATAATAAGTAATAAAACTAGAGGGCATAGCCTAAGAATGGAAATGGTGGGAGGAGCTTAGCTTAAGGACATCTGGTCAATGAGACCCTTCCGGTGAAACTACCAGTGTGGATGTGAACCATATACCACTCCTAGAAGTACGTTACAGAGGATGGAGGAGTAACCTATTTTATTTGACCTCCAATTGTCCCAGTAACTTCTCACTCATTTTAACATGTTGTGTCTTGATTCTTATTTAATAGAATTTTACTAAGTAATCAAAATGTCTAGGATTTGCTAATGCTGGAAGCCACCTCAGGCTGTGACTTTAAATTACTTTTACTTTCCTAGCTCTAATGAGAAAGCTCGTTCCCAAGAAGAACAGCAAACTGGAATCAAACCAACACTGTTGGTGAGGAGTCGCTTCCAGAGGCCAAAACCCAACTTAGGAAGGGCAGCAGGGAGGAGAGAAACTCCAGTGCAGGAAAAGGATGTCGCAGAGAACAAGGCTGACCCAGAAGCTGCTGGAAAGGAGAGTACAGAACCACGAGAATGTGAACCAGAGGTACATTCCTCCTTAAAAATAAGAACTAAGTTGTAGTGAAATGCACCATGGGAATCTACAGGAGGCTCATGACTCTTGAACCTGTCAGGCAGTTGCACAGTTCAGGGGGCTGGACACTCTAATGCAAAGTAATTGAAATGCTTTCTCGCAAGAGAGTAGCACACATAAAGAAGAAAATGTTCTCAGGAGTTCAGTTTGCTTGGTGCAGCAGTTAAAATGAAAAATTTCAGACTTGAAAAAGTTATGACAATGCAAAACCTTTTTCTCCAGTAAGTGGGCCTTTTATAGAATGCAGATTTTTTTTCAGGATAATACTGACTGAAATATATACAGACTGTCCTAATTTCTATTGTATGTATGGAAGTTGCTTGGAAATTATTTTTTTTACTGACCTATAGGCGTCATTGTAGGGGTGCCGCTTATGACATCAGCAAGCAGGTTTTGGTTGCAAACCAGGATGCCAGGGGCCATCCTGGGGGAGAAGGATTGAGCATCCCAGTGACTGCTGCTCTACTTAATAATATGCGCCGCACTGCTGCCGCCACCTGGGTGTTACTGGGTGGGGGTGCAAATGGAGCCACATAGCAAGAAAGGGGAGGGGGTGTTGCCTAATGTTAGCTCATGTGAGTGCCCTGTATATTTTCTGGCAGCGGCGTCTCTGGGGATGGGAGGAAAACTGTGGACCCCCAGCTGCAGCAGGATGGTTGTCTGTTGCCTCGCAGGCCCTTGCACAGCTGACCAGGCAACCTTGTTAAATGGTTCAGACTCCAGAGGGGTTTGGGCTGCCTCGATGGCTCCAGTAGGGGGGAGGCTGTGGGAGCCTAAAGGAGTGTTAAGTCCTTTAGAAGGCGGGTGATATGGCTGGGAGACTGACCAGATGGGGGCAAGTCAGTAACCCAGGAGGGTGAAAAACCTATATGGGATAGAAAAAGTAAATGATTTAGTTTTGGAACTCATCTAGTGTTTCATTTGTTTTCAGCACCAATCAGCAGATCAGAAAGTCCTACCTTCCCATGAAGTGATAGAAAACCAGGCTCCCCCAGAGACTCAGGAAGTGATCTCTCCCACAAGAAGTCGGCAGTCCAACAGGCTGCAGTCTCCTGAAAGATCTTCTAGTTGTGCAAGCCAGGAAGAGCAAAAGGACGGTTCCCAGTTAGCCAGTACTCAGGAGACCGCACTAGATCAGCCTGCAATGTAAGTTTACAAACAGATGCATTAAAAATATTATTTTGCAAAAAATAAAACATGGGAATCTGGTGTTTTACAGAGAAACTTACTTGAACTCTTGGAGGAGAGGGGGCTATGAAACATGTAGAGAAAAAGGTGCATTTCCCTTTTTATATGAAGGGGGAAAGCTCTGGTCAGGTTGTCTTGGTGAGCGAGAGCTGCTTGAAGCAGAGGGTGAAGAAAGGAAAGTGTATTAGGGATTTTGAGGTATTGTACAGGTGGAACTCCTCCAAGAGATCACAGGAGTATGAATGCTTGGAAGTTTTTTTTTTTTTTTTTAATTCTTTTGGTAACTGAGTAAGGCCCACTAGGTACAAAACCTGTTTCGGTGTGATGCAGGAGCACCGGGGAGGTTAAGTGACTTGCTCAGGATCAGAAAACATACAGTTTTTTGTTTTTAAATTTTAAATTTGGTGACCGTGAAAGGCACATTGAGCCAAGGCTCATTTCCAGGTGCGACCTGGGTACATAGAATGCATAGGAAAATAAACAATTTCTTACAAAATAGGAGTTACAGAAAATATTCAGAACTTGGTGTGGTACAGGCACAAAGTAAACAAGGTGAGAACAAACGAAAAATGGTGAGATTACATATGCATGGTTTTAAACAGTAGCTTCTGGAACACTTAGAGACCCCTCGTATGGGGAAACTGGTGCAAGCAGAGGTTTAGTAGCAATTTGAGGGAAGGTCAGAGGTCGGTTAAACAGAGGGATTACAACATGGAGCTGGAAGCTTGAAACTTGAGTGGGAACACGTGGTAGACGTAGGGGGAGGGAGAAAAATCCTACGAGAATTGAAAAGGAGTAAGGAGGGGGTTTAGATGCAATTTGGGCACTGAGGTGGGGGGGAGGAGTCTTAGTAGTCTTTTTTTTTTTTTTAGACGAGAATGTGGTGGCAAGGCTAAGATCAGAGGGTAGGTTATTCCAGAGGTGAGGGAGACATTACGAGTAAGCAGACTGGCCTGCATAGAGTGAGGGCAAGGGATAGAGAAGGCATGTGACTCTCTGTGGCGAAGAGAATAGGCTGTTGATTTTGCAGGTGTAAGGTAGGATGAAAGATAGGAGGGGAAGGAAGCAAACTAAAATTTAGCAATGAGTGAGGCGCAGTGGACCGATCTACTATGAGATAGAGGGGAGAGGAAAAGAGAGGCGTAGAGGAGACAGTGGTGGATAAGAAGTGGGAGGCTGTGGCAAAGCGACAGAAGGAGTTGAGGGTGTCTGATTTGGAGAGAGGCTGGGACTGTGCCATAGACCATGTCAGCATAATCCAGCACTGGCAAGATTGTTTTGAGGACCAGTTGGAGGTTGTGGAAATCAAACTCAGGTCTGTTGGATGTACTAAGCTCATTCACAGCTTCTTACTGTAACCTGTAGGTCATACTGCCAGGGGGAAGCTGTAGATAAGCCTAAAGAGTAATGTTTTTTTTTTTTTTTTTCAAAAACGTTATGTTTATTGCATTTTGCAAAAATTACAATAGAAAGTTACATGCATTTGCCAGACATCAGAATACAGCACAAGAGCCATCAAATGGAGCAAGTATAAGCAGTCAGAACAAAAAAGGTCACGGATATGGGGGATATCTAGATGGTCATACTAGGAATCATACTAAGAAAGTAGCGAAGCTGAAAGGTGCAAGCCCATAGTGCTTCATTTTTTTACATAGAGTATTTTAAAACAGAACCAGATTTCATATGCCTGTCTAATCTATTTTTAAATAAAGACTTTTTTTCACTGACGATGATGTTAAAGGGGCAGTTTGTTCCAAGGCCCTACTATTCTTTGTGAGAAGTAGCGGGCTCTTTTCTTTGTTTTGCATTTACACCTGACGAGTTGTAATGGATGACCCCTAGTATTGACATGAACTTGCTTGAATTCTAGGCCACATATGTCAGTTAAATAGGGATCTTGTATAATGTCCCAAGCAAACAGGTCACCTCTAATTCTCCTATTTTCCAATGACATAAGGCTAAATTTGAGTAATCTGTCCTCGTATGACTTGACCTTGTTACAAATAACAGACCTTGTTATTCTTTTTTGAACTTTTTCAATTCCAGCCACATCTTTACGTTTGTAAGGGTTCCATAACTGAGAAACATAATCAAAGATAGGTCTAACTTAGGCTCTATATAATGGTAACAAGATACTTGGATCTTCAGATGTAATATTATGGCGTATTGCCCACCTGATCTTATTGGCTTTACTAATACTATTTGTAATATGTGAATCAAAATTCAGGCTTGAGTCTACTGTAATCCTTAGATCACTCTCATTAGTTTTTGCCTTTAGTGTGCTACCATAAAGGATGTATTGATGTTTAGTGTTTTTTTTTTTTTTTTTGCCAAAATGAAGAACACTGCATTTTGATGGATTGAATTAAAGATTCCATTTAACAGACCACTCCTCTGGCTTATAAAGATCTTCCTGAATGATTGAGTAGTCATCTATTGATACACATAATTACTGATTTTACAATCATCTGCGTACTTGACAATATTACTATTAATATTGGAGGACAAATCAGATATAAATATCTGAAAAATTAGTGGAGCCAAAACAGATCCCTGAGGGACCCCACTTTCTACCCTCATCCAACTCTGAGGGACCCCACTTTCTACCCTTATCCAACTAGAAAAGTGACCATCAATAGTCGCTCTCTGTTTCCTATCCTGTAACCAATTTGAAATCCATTGAATATAAACAGGATTAATATTACACATCCAGAGCTTCTGTACTAATGCCCAGTGTGGTGCTGAGTCAAAAGCTTTTTTAAAATCAAGCAGAATGACATCGCAAGGTGTACCATTATCTAAATGATCACTCACTAGATCATAAAAACTTACTAAATTAGTGGCACGTGATCGACCCTTGACAAACCCATGTTGTGTCTGATCTAAATCTGAAATGTTTGATGTTATGTTATCCTTGATTATACGTTCCAACGTTTTGCCAAAAATACATGTTAAACTGATAGGGCGATAGTTATCAGGTGAATTCTTGTTGCCCTTTTTAAACAGTGGTATAACATTGGCTGATTTCCTTCCAGTTGGAACCTTTCCAGTACTTAGACTTTTATCAAAAAGAATTTTAAGAGGAGTAACCAGATGTTTTTTCATGGTCCAAATTAGGTCTCCAGAAATATTGACAGGACCTGAGCCTTTTTTAATCTCATTTAGTTTTGATGTAATGGTATCCAGTGGGATATCAATATTGTAAGTGGAATCGCAAGCTGAAGTTGACGGATTAGTAATGTTAGTAAATGCTTTACAAAAACGAGAGTTTAGAAAATCAGTCATTTCTTTAGGATGTTGAAGAACAGAGTCAGTAGTAGCAATTGGGCCTACCCTATATTCTTGCTTTTTTAAGGAGTTAATATAACTATATAAAAGTTTACAATTACCTTTTTGTGCATTCGATGCCAATGATCTTTCCATATTAACTTTTGATTTTCGTATTTTCTTTTTGTAAGTTCTTTGTATATTTTTAAATGCTGTTAGTGTTCTAACACATTTATGAGCTTGGTATTTTTTGTATAACCTTTTTTTTAATAAGCTTAAATAGTCTGTTATTTAACCATTTTGGGTGTAAATGTGTTTTTTTTTTTTTTTATAAAATTTTGGAATAAATTTATTTGCAGCATCTATTATGGTAGTAGAAAAAAATATTCTATATTGTGTCTACATTGTCATTGTTCAAAAGAGAGAACCAGTCAATTTCTGATAAATGTTTATTAAGTGCTATTACATCTGTTTTATGAAATGCATACCGTTCTGTAGCTTTATCAGATATTAGAAAAGAATTGTAGAGTTTAAAACTAACAGTGCAGTGATCACTTGCACCTAAAGGAGCCAAGGCACAGCATTCTTTAATTAGAACAGGATCACTGCACAAGACAATATCCAGTATATTAGAGCCTCTAGTTGGGAAAGTTACATGTTGGGTTAAGCATAATTCTTCACAAATTGTTAGAAAGTTCTTAGCCATTTGAGATTTTGCAGACAAGTTAACCCAGTCTATGTCACCCAAATTAAGGTCACCCATGAACAAGATATTTCCCAGTTCAGCTACGGTTTCTATTTCAGAGGTTATTTCATTAAATATATATTTTGAATAAGGAGGCCTATAACATGGTCCCATAATGAGATCTGTATTATCGTGTTTTTTTTAAATTTAACCAAATAGTTTCAGTTAGTGTTGATTTAGCTCTAATTTTATTGGAAATGTCATGAACTAAAATATTTGAGGAGACTAATATTGCTACTCCACCACCTTTACGATGTGGTCTACTTAAGTGAAAAATGGAGAAACCAGGAATGACTGGTTCCCAAGCCTGATCTGATGTCCACGAAGTCTCAGTGATACCAATGATATCTGGGTTTTCAGTTTCTATTCTTAATTTATGTTCATCTAATTTATTACCCAAGCTACGGCCATTAAGCAATAGTAGCTTTAGTGTCTTGTTTTTTGTTTATATCAAAAAACAGAGTAGCTGCACCCTACATGGAATATGGGTTATTCCAAAAATAAGGAAAATCCAAACATGTGTTACACTCAACATAGTAAAGTTGATATAACCCCGTCCCAAACATTAAGGTACCCATACATTGTTAGCGTCTGGCCAGGGCCCCACCCTCTTGGAGGACAATAAAGAGATCAACCAGCAATAATAGAACCACCTTATATTATGTTCAGTCGAGGAACTAATACGATTGTTAAGTAAGTACTAATTCGATAAGTATACAACTTTAAACTGTAGGCAAGACAGAACTGTCCAATCGAGAGAAAAGTCTTCAAAATGTAGACTGAGACATGAGTTTGTTTTTTTAAATGAAAGTCAAGCTACGACTGCACCTTTAGCCCTTCGGTCCCATACATCTGTCGGGTGCCACTGTTGTCCTCTCCTGAGCTGAGATCATCCAGCTCATTTCCACGATCTGGAATGGAACCATGGGCCACCTCAAATTCCTGCTGGATTTTCTCTACCCTTTCCCCAGCTTCAGTCGGGTCAGTAAACTGATAGGTGTGGCCCCCATAGAAGATCCGAAGCTGGGCTGGCATTAGTAGAGAATGAGCAACTCCCAGTCTTTCCAACCTCGCCCTGATGCCATAGAATTGTTTCTGGTGGGTCCCAATGGCAAAAGACAGATCGTGGAAGAGATTCACGGTATTCCTGTCATAGTTCAAGTGTTCCGCAACTTGGGCCACTTGCAGCATCTGATCCCGACAAGCAACTCCACTTGTTACCAGCAGTACAGTTTCTGGTCAAGTGCCATTGTGCTCCTGCTGACCAAGGAGTTATACAGTAGGCCTGGACATAAGAGGTAGCAAGATCCAGATCCAGACACAGAGCCCCTGGGGGCCAATCCTTCAATAGCGAAAGAAGAGCAGCATCTTCTTGACCCTCCAGCATGCCTACAGTTCTGACATTGGAGGCACGTTGAGCATTTTCCAGTGCCTCCACTCTGTATCTGAGGTGGGTATTTTCCTGGATTAATTTGTTAGATGCCAAAAGAGCTTGGGTGGCTTGTGCTTCAGCTGAGACTGCAGATTTAGAAGCGATCTCGATTTTTATGTCCTGCTGTCTAGTTCGGCCCAAAGCAGTCTCCACCTTATTGTCGATTACCTGCATCGACAATTGTAAGGCCTTCCACGGTGGATCTGGTCCTGAAGATTCAAGCGTGGGCGTTTGGGCCTGTGTTATTGCTGGTGGCTGTGGTTTAGCGCCAGTCTGACCACTTTTATTTGTTCTGCCCATGGTCTCACCACACACCGAACTACTCCTTGTGAAGTGAACTGTTGAGTACTAATATTTACGGGTTGATACTGTAAGTTTTTTGTACAAATTTTAAATAAAATGGTCCTCTGAAGTGCAGAACCAAGACAAACATGTCTACTCTATAGGTGTGCTCAGCAGTGCCCCCTAAAGAGTAATGTTAAAAAAACACAAATGAAAAACTGCGTGTTTGTTCCTCATCAGTTCTATAGATTGCAGTATTATAGTTAGCTTTGCAGATTTTAGATGTCAAAAAGTTGGCGCATTATTATCCTTTGCTTGAAATGGTATGAATACATTGAACTGGGAAAGGAATACTGTTGGCCAAGTGAAAATGGAACCCAGGCTGCTGGTTGTGTTTCCAATACCTAGTTCAGGGCTTATACTCTGCCAGTGGCATATTTTCATCTAGAATATTCCTGACTGCAAAATATACAGTTTAAAAGAAAAAGCAAGTGATTACAGGAAGGTCCAGCTAACCAGATGGCTATGTGGGTGGTGGTAAATGGCGTTAAGTCAGAAGAGAGGATGGTCACAAGTGGGATGCCACAGGTATCTGTCTTAGGATCAGCCCTTTTTAGTATATTCATCAGTGACATTAGTTATAGAATCCAGGGCAGGTTGCATCTTTTTGCTGATGACACAAGGCTCTGCGGGAGGGTAGATCGCGACGAGGGAATTAGGGAGTTGCAGAGTGACTTGCATAGATTGGAAAGGTGGTCTAAGATCTGACAGTTGAAATTAAATGCCAAAATGTGCAAGTTAATGCACCTGGGTAGCAAGAACCCCATGACCGAATACTGGATGGGCGGGGTTAAGCTGAGCATTATGACAGAGGGACCTAGGAGTGCATCATTACTAGTGACACCCTAAAACAGTCAAGGCAGTGCAGACAGGTCTTTTGGAAGGCAAGTGCATGTTTTTTATTTATTTATTTAATTTTGTTAACCGAGTAAGTATGCTGGGACCACAAATGTCCCTTTTTCAGGGGTGACCTGGTGGGAGGCATCGGGAGGGATATTGACAGTAGTAGGAAGGTGGTAATATTGCCTGTGTATAGATCAGTGGTAAGGCCACACCTGGAGTACTGTTACCAGTTCTGGAGTCCTAAGGTGAGGAAGGCTAAAGACAGGCTAGAGGCAATGCAACAAAGGGTGACCAGGATAAAACAGGGCCATCAAGACAGATCCTACAAGGAACAGCTCGAGGCATTAAAACTTTACTCGCATGATGCCAGATGGGAGAAGGGTGATATGATAGAGACCTTCAGATTCCTGAAAGGAATAAATAAGGTGTTCTGCAAGGAGTTTCAAAGCATAAGCAGAAACTCGAGGTTACTGGTCATGAGTGGAAAGTTTTGCAAAGGGGGTTGGGGTGATCCCTGGATGCTGGACCACTAGAAATGGTTGCATTCTAATGTACAGAAGGCGTCTAGTAGCATTTTGCAAATGAGCTGAAGGGATGAAGGAATAGAGACTCAACTCCTGGGTATCTCATATGTCAGTTAGCTTTATTTTTAAATATGCCACCTTTAGCAACATTAGAAACTGACGTTCCATGGACTCCTTCTACTTTATCAAGGTTAGGTGGTCATCATCTGACTCCTGTATGGCCAACTCACTGCCTGAGGTCCAGATCCTTGTATGGTTAGGTTAGCAGTGTTGCCAGCTTGGTTCCATATCTGTTTATTTCTGGCTTTTTCTTGGGATTTACCCTTAGGGATGCAGAATTTTTTAGTATTCGTTTTTTATTATTTTATAAAATACGAACATATGAACAAAAAGAGATAAATTAAGTGGGGTTCGCATCGCAGTTTGCGACTCATGAATCGGGAAATGCGGGTCAGTTGCCAGCTTGATTAGCAGTGATTGCTAATAATATAAGCTGGTCGTCCTCCATATTTTTTTTAACTTTCATTGGTGTCTAGTGGTGCTGCCACCCTCCGATTGCCAGCCCTTGAGGTGTCTAGTGCCCCCCCCCTCCACTGATTGCCGTTGTGCCTGTATTTCCTTTTTTACTACCCCTGGTGTCTAGTGGTACCCTCCCCCCATCTGATCGCTGTCCATTATTTTGTCGTTCCGTGATGTCTAGTGGCACCCCACCACCATCCGTTCACTGTCCCTGTTACTCATTGGTGTCTGGTGGCAATGGCATCCCCCCATCATTTGATCACTGTCCCTATTTTGTCCCTCAGTGATTTTTTTGAAACCTGCAAAACTAAAAATGGTCCATTGCCGATCGCTCCTGCACCCACGCTCTGCCACCCACTGTGCACCCCCCCCCGTACACCCCCACATACTGTCACTCACCTGAACAGGTCCCAGGTTTCAAGATCCACTTTCCCAATCAAAGACACGTCTTGCTGCTGGAACCGGCGACAGCAATATGAGAAACTAACGTAAATGTGGTCCTATGTATTTCAGTGGGGGTTTCAACTTTGGTGCATAACTGAAGTAATTTTTTGACATATTGACCCCAGATTTTCAGCATGGCCTTTTGGGGATCCCACCTCATGAACAATATAACCGTCAGTATGCAACTTCTGCCCAAAAGGCGATTTCTCAGTCGCTTGTCGAATTCACCTTTTGGGCAAGATTTTTGTAATGAAAGTCACATTGTTCAGAGGTGGGGTCATAAGAAGGCTATGTTGCAAATTTGGGGTCACAATATGAAAAAATGGCAAAGTTATAACCATTCGTTAAAAGTTTGCTACGCACCCTCATAACTTTGGACGTTTTAAATATTTTGACCCCAAGTTTTCAACATAGCCTTCTTATTGCCCCACCTCATGTGTGTCACAGCTGCCATTTTTCAAATAGTGCCCAAAATGTGTTTTTGCACCTGTGGAGTGGATTAGTGTTGCTGTTGCAGAGAATGACACTTTGGCAGGGATTGGAACTTTTTCTGCACCGTGTACTTGAGGTGGGACAATTGGAAGGCTATGCTGACAATTTGGTCAAAATGGCAAATTCAGTCTCAAAACTATGTATACAATGTCTGTTTTATCAATATATATACAGTATATTAGTATATCAACCTTAAAACCAACCTACTACCACTACCTCCTAGACAAAGACTCTTCTTTTGGCCACACTCCCCCCGCCATCTCCCCGTCCCTCAGCTTGACTCCTCCTCGGACTCTCACACTAGGTGTCACACCTCTTTATCTCCTTTGCTACATATAAACACTGTCCTTTACCCTAGTTGAGTGCTCTTGACGCTGTACTATCAGCATTGGTACTATTAATGACATTGTAATCTTATTGTATACTAGCTACCTACTGTTGTAGTATTGTATATAAACTGTTATTGTTGTCATATTCAGTGTTTGACGTGGAACCTTTGTTAAAGAGCTCTGAGCTCAAAGGCATGACCTGAATCGCTAAGTAAATAAATAAAAAATAAAACAAATACAGTAATAAGGAATGAAACTTTCTGATAATGTGAGACTTGAACATGTCAGATACAGATTGGTCAATACCAGCAGGAACATCTGCCAGAACTAGACACATTGTGGATTCCCAGCAGGGGGAAGGCCTCAAACAACTGGTACAACAACCCACTTCAAAGACAGGGCTATCCTAGATCTAGTACTGAGTATCAGGGAAAGGATCACAGATCTCCAGGTAAAAAGTCACCTGTAGGCCAGTGACCATTACATAGTATGGTTCAGTTTGGCCACTACACCTAAATCATCCCATTCCAAGGCAAAAATGTGTGACTTCAGAGGAGCTGACTTTGATAAGATGGCCAACAGAGTGAAGCTAGCCCTGGCAAAAAGAAATACAGGTGAGGGGGTTCAGGCAAAGTGGACAAGCATTAAAGATGCTATACTTGAAGCAACATCCCACTGTGTTAGAGAGAAAAGGAAGTGCAAAAGAAGAAGGAAACCACTTTGGTTCTCAAAAACAGTAGCAGAAAAGGTCAGAGCCAGAAGGCTGGCCTTCAGGAAATATAAGGGAACACAGCGGGATGAAGATAGGGAGGCATACCAAACTTCCCTAAGGGAAGCAAGGAAGGCAGTAAGGCAGGCAAAAGCTCAAATTGAGGAAATACTAGCACAAACAGTAAAAGAAGGTGACAAGACTTTCTATAAATACATTAGTGAAAGGCGAAAGTCCAGAGGGGGTATTGCTAAGATGAAATGAGGTAAGGGGGCGTCTGAAGAGGAGGGCCATGTAAAAGCATCTATCCTAAATAGATACTTTTGCTCAGTATTTACTGAAGAGAAGGTAGGGCAGGGCCCACAGCTCAGCACCATGGACACAGGGGGGAGGGAGGTGAGCACTAATCCCTTCACAAAAGAAAGGGTCCTACAAGAGCTCGCTAAGCTCAGGGTGGACAAGGCAATGGGACCTGATGGCATACATCCCAGGGTACTAAAGGAGCTAAGCGTGGAACTGGCAGAACCATTATCAGAACTGTTTAGTGAGTCTCTGAGCACAGGAGAGGTCCCAGAAGACTAGAGAAGGGCTCATGTGATCCCACTCCACAAGAGTGGTAGCAGGGAGGAGGACTAAACTACAGATCAGTTACTCAAGATTATGGAGGCACTCCTTAAGGAAAGGATAGTGCAACACCTGGAATCCATAGGAGCACAGGATCCAAGACAGCGTGGGTTTATAAAAAGGAAGGTCCTGTCAAACTAATCTCATAGATTTCTTTGACTGGGTAACCAGAGTGGACCAAGGGGGAGCAGTTGATGTCGCCTACCTTTCTTCAGCAAAGCTTTCGCGATACTGTTCCACATAGAAGATTGATTAATAAGCTGGGTAGGCTCGGGGTGGGTCAGAAGTTGGTCAGCTGGGTGGCAACTGGTTGATGGGCAGAAAACAGAGAGTGGTGGTAAACGGTATACAGTCAGAAGAGATGCAAGTCACAAGTGGGGTACCTCAGGTATCAGTCCTGGGGCCAGTCCTCTTCAATATCTTCATCAGTGACATTGCAGATGGACTGGAGGGTAAGGTTTGTCTGTTTGCAGATGACACCAAGATCTGCAACAGAGTAGATGATCCAGATGGGGTGGGCAGAATGAGAAGAGATCTGGATAAACTAGCAAAATGGTCGGAAGAGTGGCAACTGGGGTTTGATGCAAAAAGTGCAAGATCATGCACATAGGGAAGAGAAACCCTGAAGCCACCTATGGGCTGGGAAGGGGAGTTGCTGGCAGTCAGAAGGAAAGAACGAGACTTGGGCATCATCATCACTGATGACCTGAAATCATCCAAGCAGACCACTAAAGCAGTAGGTAGGGCTAGGGGGATGTTAGGGTGTATTAGTAGGGGTATCACAAGTCAGAAGAGGGGAGGTAATAATCCCTCTTTACAAGACACTGGTTAGGCCCCATCTGGAGTACTGCCTGTAGTACTGGAGGCCACACCTGAACAAGGACATTAACCAAACTGAGGCAGTCCAGAGAAGGGCAACCAAAATGGTGCAGGGACTGCATCAGAAAACATATGAGGACAGATTAATGGAGCTCAATATGTATACCCTAGAGCAAAGGAGGGAGAGAGAGGTGATATGATAGAAACATTCAAACACCATAAGGGCATTAACAAGGTAAAAGAGTTTAACATGTTTCAATATAAGAAACATTGCAGGACAAGAGGACACAGCATGAGATTAGAGGGAGGCCGATTAAGGGGTAATGTGAGGAAGTTCTTTTTCACAGAAAGGATGGTGGATGCATGTCTTATAAACTGTTGTCTTTGCTTATGACTGTCTCAATTGTACCAATGACGTGGAACCTTTGTAAAAGAGCCTCGGCTCAAAGGTATTTTGTAATCCTAGAACAAATAAATAAATAAATAAAATAAAATGTTACGGCCTACCTCAGGAAGTGGTGGCTATGAATACAGTGCAGGGTTTCGAACAGGCATGGGATAGGCATAAGGGAGCAATACAGAAGAGTATGAATAGATAGGCCATTGACAGAGCAAAGGCTGATGGCACATTCATAAGGCAGAAAAAGAAATGGGCAGACTGGATGGGCCTTGCAGTCCTTATCTGCCATCAACTTCTATGTTTCTATGAAACTAGAGGGCATAGCCTAAGATTGGAAATGGTGGCAGGAGCTTAGCTTAAGGACATCTGGCCAATGAGACCCTTTCGGTGAAACTGCAAAAGTGTGGATGCGAACCATATACCACTCCTAGAAGTATGGTTACAGAGGACAGAGGAGTAACCTATTTTATTTGACCTCCGATTGTCCCAGTAACTTCTTACTAATGTTAACATGTGTCTTGTTTCTTATTTAGTAGAATTATACAAAGTAATGAAAATGTCTAGGATTTACTAATGCTTGAAGCGACCTCAGGCTGTGACTTTAAATTATTTTTACTTTCCTAGCTCTAATGAGAAAGCTAGTTCTCAAGAAGAACAGCAAACTGGAGTCAAACCAACACTGTTGGTGAGGAGTCGCTTTCCGAGGCCAAAACCCAACTTAGGAAGGACAGCAGGGAGGAGAGAAACTCCAGTGCAGGAAAAGCTTGCTGGAGAGAACAAGGCTGACCCAGAAGCTGTTGGAAAGGAGAGTACAGAACAGCGAGAATGTGAACCAGAGGTACATTTCTCCTTAAAAATAAGATCTAAGATGTAGTGAAATGCACCATGGGAATCTACTGGAAGCTCATGACTCTTAAACCTGTCAGGCAGTTGCACAGTTCAGGGGCTGGACACTCTAATGCAAAGTAATTAAAGTGCTTTCACTCAAGACAGTAGCACACATAAAGAAGAAAATATTTTCAGAAGTTCGGTTTTCTTGGCGCAGCAGTTAAAATGAAATATTTCAGACTTGAAAAAGTTATCGATGCAAAACCTTTTTCTCCATTAAGCGGGCCTTTTATAGAATGCAGATTTTTTTCAGGATAACACTGACTGAAATATATACAGAATGTCCTAATTTCTATTGTATATATGGAAGTTCCTTGGAAATGATCTTGTTACTGGCCTATAGGCGTCATTGTAGGGGTGCCACTTATGACGTCAGCAAGCAGGTTTTGGTTGCAAACCAGGATGCCAGGGGCTATCCTGGGGAAGAAGGATTGAGCATCCCAGTGACTGCTGCCCTCCTTAATATGTGCCGCGACTGCTGCCGCCACCTGGGAGTTACGGGTGGGGATGCAAATGGAGCCACGAGCGGGAGTGTTGCCTAATGTTAGCTCATGTGATTGCCCTGTATATTTTCTGGCAGCAGAGTCTCTGGGGATGGGCGGAAACTTGTGGACCCCCAGCTGCAGCAGGATGATGGCCTAGTCCATCGCACAGCTACCCAGGCAGCCTTGTTAAATGGTTCGGACTCCAGAGGGGCTTGGGCTGCCTCAGTGACTCCAGTATGGTGGAGGCTGTGGGAGCCTAAAGGAGTGTTAAGTCCTTTAGAAGGTGGGTGATATGGCTGGGAGACTGACCAGATGGGGGCAAGTCTGTGACCCAGGAGGGTAAAAAACCTATATGGGAAAGAAAAAGTAAATGATTTAGTTTTGGAACTCATCTAGTGTTTCATTTGTTTTCAGCACCAATCAGTGGATCAGAAAGTACTACCGTCCCCTGAAGTGATAGAAAACCCGGCTCCCCCAGAGACTCAGGAAGTTATCTATCCCACCATAAGTCAGCAATCCAACAGGCTGCAGTCTCCTGAAAGATCGTCTGGATGTGAGAGCCAGGAGGAGCAAAGGGATGGTTCTCAGTTAGCCAGTACTCCGAAGATGGCTCTAGATCTGCCTGCAATGTAGGTTTACAAAAGGATGCAGTAGAAATATTATTTTGCAAAAAATAAAACATGGGAGTCCGGTGTTTTACAGAGAAACTTACTTGAACTCTTGGAGGAGAGGGGGCTATGAAAAATGTAGAGAAAAAGGTGCATTTCCCTTTTCATATGAAGGGGGAAGCTCTGGTCAGGTTGTCTTGGTGAGTGAGAGATGCTTGAAGCAGAGGGTGAAGAAAGGAAAGTGGATTAGGGATTTTGAGGTGTTGTGCAGGTGGAAGTTCTCCAAGAGATCACAGGAGTATGAATGCTTGGAAAGTTTTTTAATTATTTTGATAACCAGGTAAGGCCCACTAGGTACAAAACCTGTTTCGGGGTGATGCAGGAGCACTGGGGAGGTTGTGACTTGCTCAGGATCAGACAGCATACAATTTTTTTGGTTTTAAATTTAAAATTTGGTGACCGGGAAAGGCACATTGAGCCGAGGCTTGTTTCTGGGTGTGACCCGGGTACATATAATGCATAGGAAAATAAACAATTTCTTACAAAATGGTAGTTACAGAAAATATTCAGAACTTGGTGTGGTACAGGCACAAAGTAAACAAGGTGAGATTACATATGCATGGTTTTAAACAGTAGCTTCTGTAACACTTAAGAGACCCCTCGTATGGGGAAACTGGTGCAAGCAGAGGTTTAGTAGCAATTTGAGGGAAGGTCAGAGGCGGGTTAAACAGAGGGATTACAACATGGAGCTGGAAGCTTGAAACTTGAGTGGAACACACGGTAGACGTACAGGCTCATAGGGGGTGGGAGAAAAAACCCACGAGAATTGAAAAGTAGAAAGGAGGGGGTTTAGATGCAATTTGGGCACTGAGGTGGGGGGAGGAGTCTTAGGAGTCTTTTTATAGACGAGAATATGGTGGCAAGACGAAGATCAGAGGGTAGGTTATTCCAGAGGAGAGGGAGACGTACGAGAAAGCAGACCGGCCCTCAGTAGAGTGAGGGTGAGGGATAGAGAAGGTATTTGAGTCTCTGTGGTGAATAGAATAGGCTGTTGAGTATGCGGATGTAAGGCAGGATGAAAGATAGTAGGGGAGGGAAGCAAACCAAAATTTAGCAACGAGTGAGGTGTTGTGGACCGATCTCCTATGAGATAGAGGGGTGAGGGAAAGAGGGACATAGAGGAGACAGTGGTGGATAAGAAGGGGGAGGCTATGGCAAAGTGACAGAAGGAGTTGAGGAAGGTGTCTGATTTGGAGAGGGAAGAGGCTGGGGTGTGCCATAGACTACGTCAGCATAACCCAGCACTGGCAAGATTGTTTTGAAGACCAGTTAGAGGTTGTGGAAATCAAACTCAGGTCTGTTGGATGCACTAAGCTCATTCACAGCTTCTTACTGTAACCTGTAGGCCATACTGCCAGGGGAAACTGTAGATAAGCCTAAAGAATAATGTTTTTTTTTTTCAAAAACGTTATGTTTATTGCATTTTGCAAAAATTACAATAGAAAGTTACATGCATTTGCCAGACATCAGAATACAGCACAAGATCCATCAAATGGAGCAAGTATAAGCAGTCAGAACAAAAAAGGTCACGGATTTCAGGGATGTCTAAATGGTCATATTCCATCAAAAAACAGAGTAGCTGCACCCTGCATGGAATAGGGATCTTACTTCGAGAAACAGCTTTTGCAGCAGGTTACACCATCAGGACTGAAGCCGCCTGGCGCCAGGACCCCATGGAAAAATTCTAGCTAGCAATATCCAGCGGGGGACTGCCCCCTACGTCGGCCCCTCCCCGACGTCAGGCATGACATAAAAGGGGCGGTCCCCCAGCATCCCCAGTTCTTTTCCCGCCATTGACTTTCCAGCATCAGCCTCACGGAAGCCTGCTCTACTACGACGCGTGAAATCTTCAGTTTAATTAAAACTTTGCTCCATGTCTGCTTCTTCTACTCCTCCCGACGGACGTCCCTCTAAGTGCACCTGTGGCAAGCGGATCCCCTTTGCAGACCATCATTCTGCCTGTGTAAGGTGTCTGGGCCTGGAGCACGACACCCAGGCCTGCTCAATTTGCCAGCAGTTTAATAGCAGGACCTGGATCCGCCGCCAGAAGGCCCTTCAGGGATTTTTCCTCGAGGAGAAATTTAAAAAGATGGAGAAAAGACCTTCCTCCAGAGGTGAATCTTCTCACAAATCCGAGAAGCACCGGGACAAGCATCGGGACTCTGACAGAGCAAAATCTCCAAGCAGGGCCTCGGAGTCCAGGACCAGCTCCAGCTCTGCCCGGTCTGATAGATCTCCTTCCTGGGCTCGCTCCCAGCCTCCCCTGGTAAAGATAAGGTCTTCAGGGGGCTCCTCCGCCTCCCTGCACCCGCTCAAGACCTCTCTGGTGCCAGATGCCTCTAAGCCTGCTCCTTCTGACAGGCAAAAAAACTCTTCTTCCAAATCTCGAGGTGCGTCTGACCGACGCCGTGACACCGACTTCAGGTCTGTCTCCCAACCTCCCAAGAAGACTTCTGAGCTGACGTCCCTTAAGTGGATGACGGAGTCCAAGAAGGTGTCCGACCTGGCACCCGAAATATGACCGATTACTACACCGACGCCGGTGGACACCGGACGTCAGGGGTCCTCAGGCGAAGAGGCTACCGTGCCGCCAGACGACCAGACGGGCAACATGGAGGACGCCAGCTTGCCCAGGGAGACGAATGCAGTTCTTTCCCGGGACCCGATGCCTGAACCCGACGACAGGCCCACACCGACGCCCAAACCCGACAACAGGTGCACACCGACGCCGGGTCCGTCGTCAGGTATGAACATCCAGGAGGTGAAGGATTTGTTCACCTTCTGGTGGGAAACCATGAAGAAGGATGTGGTTCCGCCTAAGCCTCAGCCTCCTCCACCACCTCCACCTCCTCCTAGGAGTGCCGCAGGTGACAGACCCCCGACCCCCAAGAAGCCTACTCCGCCTCCTCGGGGGCCGATCGAGAGACAAGAAACGCCCTTCATGCTCTCCCTCAGGGTCCCCGAGCCTGAAGCGATCCAGGGGCAGACGTCGATCGTCGGGAGATGACTCCAGACCGGATACGTCCGACATCTCCAGGTCTCCATCTCCTTTCAGTCCCCCATCACCAGATCCACGGGACCTCCCAAGGTCGCCCCCAGATGATCCCTTCTTTTCAGAAATCATGAGGCACATCCAGTACAATATGGGATGGGAGACCGAAGAGCTAGACCCCAAGAAACAACGCCTTGCCCGTTACCTCAGGCAGAAAGACCCGAAACCTGTGGTGGTCCCACCTTTGGTGGACACCTTTACAGACGTCACCAAGGCAGCTTGAAAGCGTCCGCATTCCACACCGGCTGTTCCAAAGAAGGCTGACCGCCTTTACAGGGCTCCTACGGAGGACCAGTATTTGGCGCAACAACCCCTGGCCGACTCTCTGGTCATTACTGCATCTCATGACAGGTATCAGCGGCCTCAACATTTGAGCACCCAGCCTCCAGACCAGGAGTCTAAGCAATTATATTCCGTGGGAAGACGCGTGTATGCGGCTGCTACATGCTCTATCAGGTCTTTGAACTGTCTGATGCACATGGTGCAATTTCAGAACGCCCTCTGGGATCAGGGCCAAGACCTTCTTAAAGATCTACCGGATGGCGAAAAGAAGGAAGAGCTGCTAAACCTCCTCCAAACTCTGTCTGACGTGGGTACCCAGGTTCTCCGAGACGCTTACCACTCAGTGGATTCAGCATCCAGGGGAGCAGCTATAGGCGTTTGTCTCTGGAGACTCTCGTGGCTGAGGGTCTCCAGATTTACCCCGGACATCCAGAATAATCTCCTGGACGTCCCTTATAATGGAGCGGTCCTCTTTGGTGAAGAGTCCGAGAAGGTCATCACCAAATTGCAGGACGCTGGGAAGGCCGTTAGGACTGTACAAGCTATGTACAGACCAAAATCTGGTTCCTTTCATAGGAACCAGAATCGTTCATGACGCTAACAAAGGCACTAGCCCGCGTTCGGCCAGCAACCCAGGGGCAACTTCGCTGTAAGAACTGCCAGGTTCCCCGGCCAGGGCCAGAAACATTCAAAAGAGCCTAGACACTATGGGGCCAACACCACCACAGCATGACTCCTTCCCGGCCCTCGCCCCTCCTCTGGATCAAAGGGTCGAGAAGGTCGGGGGCCGCATCTCTCATCACCTTTCAGGATGGCAGAGTATCACCTCCGACTGGTGGGTGTTGCAGTTGGTTGAACGAGGCCACTCTATAGAGTTCCTCGGTCACCCACCGTCCAGACCTCCCCTGCTCTCCTGTTACTCGGGTCAGCATGCTCTGCTTATTCAGCAAGAGATCTTGGCCCTCCTACACAAAGAGGCCATAGAACATGTTCCACTGAACCAGAGAGGAAATGGTTACTATTCCCACTTCTTCCTGGTTCCAAAGAAATCAGGGGATTTGCGCCCGATTTTGGATCTCAGCGATCTAAACAACTTTGTGCTGTATGAGCATTTCCGCATGGTGACCCTGCTGGGTCTCATTCCCATGCTCAAAGAGGGTGCATGGCTGGCGTCGCTGGACATCCAAGATGCTTATCTACATCTCCTGATCGCTTGGGCGCACTGCAGATTTCTGTGCTTCGAGTTTATGGGACGCCACTACCAATTCCGAGCCCTCCCCTTTGGGACTGTCTTCGGCACCTCAGGTGTTCACGAAGTGTATGGCAGTCATGGCAGCAGCTCTCGGGAGAAAAGGCCACTATGTGTTTCCGTACCTAGACGACTGGCTTCTCATGGCACCCTCACGGGAGGCCCTGATGTCCGCAATACAGGATACCTGTTTCCTCTTCCTGTCGCTGGGCATCACCATCAATCAGGAGAAGTTGTGCCTTGTTCCGTCTCAGAATTTGCACTTTATAGGAGCGGTTCTGGACACAATTTGGGCAAAGGCATTCCTTCCCCAGGACAGGGCGGAACGCATCCGATCCCTCATAAGGGACATAAAGGAAAAGAAGACGGTACCAGTCCGCACCGTCCTTTGCCTGCTCAGACACATGGCGACTGCCATTGCGACGGTGCCCCTAGCTCTACTCCATATGCGGGATACCCAGTGAATGCTGAGAGCACAATGGGACCAAAAGCAGGATCATCTGCAGCATCCAGTCCGGATCACGAATGCAGTCATCCGAGACTGACATTGGTGGCTCGTCCCAGACCACCTCTCGACGGAAGTCCCCTTCACTGCACCACCTCCTTCAGCGACTCTCTCCACGGATGCCTCGGGGTCCGGATGGGGAGCTCACCTCAACAGGGTCAGGACTCAAGGCTCCTGGACGTCTCTGGAGTCCCATCGTCACATAAATATTCTGGAGATGAGAGCCGTTCTATACGCCCTACAGGCATTCCAAACGGAGATTCCGCCGGGTATTCTTCTGGTTCAAACAGACAATACCACGGTGATGTTCTCTCTCCACAAACAAGGAGGCACTCATTCCTACCCCCTTTGCAGGGAGGCTCAAAGTGTGTGGGATTGGGTATTGCAACCTGGTACGCATCATTGCAGTACATGTTCCCGGCGTGAAACCTTGCCTCGTGGACAACTAAAGCCGATCACAGGCCAGGGTCCACGAATGGGAACTGCTTCAGGAAGTCGCAGAGGACCTGTTCCACAGATGGGGGACACCAGAATTAAATCTCTTTGCGTCCCCATTCAACGCAAAACTGCCCAATTTCTGCTCGCTAGATCCAGGGCCTGGTGTTTTCTGGTGAGACGCGTTGTCCCTCTCTTGGATGGGCAGGTTTCTCTACGCTTTCCCGCCCTTTCCTTTGATCCAGCGGGTTCTATTGAAGCTCCGTCAAGAGCAAGCATGCCTTACTCTAGTAGCACCCTTTTGGCCTAGGCAGATTTGGTGTCCTCTGTTACATCAGCTGGCCCAGGAACCTCCGGTGCCTCTGCCATTTTGCTCTCACCTTCTATCCCAGGAGACAGGCTCCTTGGTCCATCCGGATCTTCGGTCTCTGAACCTGCATGCCTGGCTCCTAAGGACATAGCATTCCTGAGGCACGGGGTCTCTCAGGAAGTTGCAGACATTTTGGTGGCAGCCAGAAAACCCTCTACTCACGCTACTTACACCATGAAGTGGCATAGATTTTGTATTTGGGCTCAGGCTCGAGCATTGACCCCACTGGAGTGTTCTGTAAGGTCTGTTTTAGACTACCTCCTATCCCTTTATGAGGCAGGACTTGCTTATTCCTCCATTAAGGTCCATCTATGCGCTATCTCAGCGTACCATTCTCTGATAGGTCACAGGTCTCTAACTCAACTAGAGGCTTCTCGCGCCTTTTTGCGAGGCATCCTGCACTTGAGACCTCCCATCAAAGACCCGGTTCCACCTTGGGATCTTCCCTTTGTTCTAGAGCAGCTTATGCTGCCTCCTTTTGAACCAGCCGCAGATTGTGAGCTGCATCTCCTCGCTTGGAAGACGCTCGTTTTAGTTGCTGTTACTTTTGCCAGAAGAGTTTCTGAGCTTCATGCACTCATGTGCAAGGATCCTTATTTGGTTTTTCACAAGGACAGGGTGTCCTTAAGAACAAATCGTAAGTTCCTTCCCAAGGTGGTCTCGGCTGTCACACTCAACCAGGATATAGACCTGCCGTTGTATTACCCGAATCATGGTAACGGGAGAAGTCCTGTTGCACACTTTGGATTTGCATAGGTGCCTCAGATATTATCTGACCGGAACCAAAGCCCATCGGACTTCGGACCAGCTCTTTGTTTCCTACGCACAGAGGATGATCGGTGCTCCTGTTTCCAAACAGTCACTTTCTAGATGGCTGGTAAAGTGCATTATGCTTTGTTATCAGAAGCGCAGTAAACCCTTACCGGGACCGGTAAAGGGTCACTCTACTAGGGGGGTGGCTACCTTCGCGGGCGCTTAAAGCGTTTCCACTTCAGCTATCTGTGCAGCAGCGACCTGGAGCACTGTACACATTCATCAGGCACTACAGTTTGGATATTGCCTCTAGGCGCAGAACTGGTTTTGGCTTGGCGGTCCTTCAGGGTCTTTGTCCTGAAGCTTGGGTTTTCCTCTATCCTCCTCCCGATAACAACTTGGTCCCTTACTGCTTGGGAATCAGTCCTATTTAGAATTTTGCTGGCACAGTTTCTCGAAGTAAGATAGTACAGTTATGTAAGAACTTACCGTAACAGTAGATCTTCGAGAACAGCTCTTGCAGCAGGTAGTTTCCCTTCCACCTTCCCCTCTGGAGGTAGAGTTGGTCCTTTAATCATTACCTAGGATTTGGTGTTTGTAACACCGCTCTGAACACCTTCTTTGAAGGCGGATCCTCGGTCTCCTCTTCTGATGTCATCTAGTGGCTGGGAGTCTCTGGCAGGAGAACTGGGGATCTTACTTTGAGAAACAGCTCTTGCAGCAGGTAGTTTCCCTCCCACCTTCCACTTTGGAGGTTGAATCTTCTGACCTAGTTTCTAGGCTATAGCATCTTTCGACACCTTCTGCAAACCTTCCTTTGGAAGCGGATCCTTGGTCTCCCCTTCAGATGTCATTCTTGGGCCAGGAGTCTCCGGTGGGAGAACTGGGGATGCTTGGGGACTGCCCCCTTTTATGTCATGCCTGACGGGGAGGGGCTGACGTCATGGGCGATGCCCCGCTGGATATTGCTAGCTAGAATTTTTCCATGGGGCTGGCTTCAGTCCTAATGGTGTAACCTGCTGCAAGAGCTGTTCTCGAAGATCTGCTGTTACGGTAAGTTCTTACGTAACTGTGCTTTATTCCAAAAATAAGGAAAATCAAAACATGTGTTACACTTAACATAGTAAAGTTAATATAACCCCATCCCAAACATTAAGATACCCATACATTGTTAGCGTTCGGCCAGGGCCCCACCCTCTTGGAGAACAACAATAAAGAGATCAACCAGTAATAATAGAACTACCTTATATTATGTTCAGTCGAGGAGCTAATACGATTGTTAAGTAAGTACCAATTCGGTAAGTGTATAACATTAAACTGTAGGCAAGACAGAACTGTCCAATTGAAAGAAAAGTCTTCAAAATGTAGACTGACATGAGTTTTTCTTTTTTTTTTTTTTTTTTAAATGAAAGTCAAGCTACGACTGCACCTTTAGCCCTTCGGTCTCATACATCTCTCAAGTGCCACTGCCCTCCTCTCCTGAGCCGAGATCATCCAGCTCATTTCCACGATCGGGAATGGAACCATGGGCCACCTCCAATTCCTGCTGGATTTTCTCTACCCTTTTCCCAGGTTCAGTCGGTTCAGTGAACTGATAGGTGTGGCCCCCATAGAAGATCCGAAGGCGGGCTGGCATTAGTAGAGAATGAGCAACTCCCAGTCTTTTCTGCCTTGCCCTGATGCTGTAGAATTTTTTCCAGTGGGCCCGAGTGGCAAAAGGACAGATCGTGGAACAGATTCACAGTATTCCCATCATAGTTAAGGTGTTCCACAAATTGGGCCACTTGCAGCATCTGATCCTGACAGGCAGTTCCACTCGTTACCAGCAATACAGTTCGGGCAAAGTCCTGTTGTGCTCCTACTGATCGAGGAGTTATACAGTAGGCTCAGACAAAAGAGGAAGCAAGATCCGGATCCAGACACACAGCCCCAAGGGCCAATCCTTCAGTAGTGAGAGAAGAGCAGCATCTTCTCGACCCTCCGGCATGCCTACAATTCTGACATTAGAATCACGGTGAGCATTTTCCAGTGTGTCCACTCTATATCCGAGGTGGGTATTTTCTTGGATTAATTTGTTAGATGCCGAAAGAGCTTGGGTGGCTTGCGCTTCAGCTGAGGCTGCAGATTTAGAAGCGATCTCGATTTTTATGTCCTGCTCTGCAGTTCGGCTCAAACCAGTCTCCACCTTATTGTTGATGACCTGCATTGACAGTTGTAAGGCCTTCCATGGCGGATCTGGTCCTGAAGATTCAGGCATGGGCGCTTGGGCCTGTGTTTGTGCTGGTGGCTGTGGTTTAGAACCAGTCTGACCATAGAAACATAGAATTTGAAGGCAGATAAGGATCGCTTGGCCCACCCAGTCTGCCCATTTCCCTACCTAATGGATAAGCTGCAGATCCTAGTTAACCAGCAGCCTACTTCTTTCTACCCCCAACCCCTAGAATTGCCTTATGACTGTCCCATGCATGCTTGAATTCAACCACTGTTTTGACTCCACAACCTCCTCCGAAGGCCGCTCCATGCGCCCACAACCCTCTCTGTGAAAAATACTCTTTACATTACCTCTGAGCTGCCCCTACCGCTATCTTCAAATTGTGCCTCCTTGTTCTTGCACACCCTTTTTGAAAGATGCTACCCTCTTGGACTCTGTTGATTCCTTGAGGTACTTGAAAGTTTCTATCATGTCCCCTCTCCCTCCTTTCCTCGAGGCTATACAGTACATATTAAGCTCCTTAGTTCTCTTCATATGTCTCTGGTGCAGACCCTGCACCATTTTAGTTGCCTCCTCTGGACAGCTTCCATCTTGTCTATGTCCCTCGAGATTGGGTCTCCAGAACTGCACACAGTACTCCAGATGGGGTCTCACCAGCTGTCTGTAAAAGAGGATAACAACTTCTGTTTTCTACTGGTGATGACTCTCCTATGCATCCCAGTATCCCCCAGACCTCCTTACTGCCTCTCACATTGCTTGCCCACCTTTAAGTCATCTGATATGACTACCCCAGGTCCCTTTCCATTTTTGTTGTTGTTAGTATCTCACCCCCATTGTGTACTCTTCCCTGGGTTTTTGTTTCCAGGTGCATTATCTTGCACTTCTTAGCATTGAATCTAAGCTGCCAAACATTTGACCATTCCTCTAACCTCTGCCAAGTCCCTTCTCATCCTTTCCACCCCACTTTGTGCATCAACTCTGTTGCAGATCTTTGTGTCATCTGCAAAGAGACATACTTTTCCTTCCAGTCCCTCTGCAATGTCGACATAAAGACATTGAAGAGAACCGGTCTAATACTGAACCACCGCGTAGCCCACTAGTAACCCCCTTTCTTCAGAGTGGACTCCATTTACTATTACCCTCTGTGTCCTATTCTCCAGCCAATTCTTTACCCAGGCTATCATCTTGGGACCCATTTCAGGCTGGCTAACTTGTATATTATTCTTTGTGGGACTGGGTCAAATGCCTCTAAAGTCTAGGTAGGCCATGTCCACAGCCCCTCCTGATCTGCTACTTTGGTCACCCAGTCAAAGAAATCTATTAGATTCATCTGGCATGACCTTCCCGCTGTGAATCCATGCTGCCTTGGGTCCTCAGCCCCATGGCCTCTAGGTACTCCAAGTGTTCTTTCCTTCAGAAGTGATTCCATCATTTTCCTATCACTGAGGTTAAACTAACAGGTCTGTAGTTTCCTGCTTCTGCCTTGCTCCCACTTTTGTGAAGGGAATCACATCTGCCCTCCTCCAGTCCTCAGGTACCACCCCATCCTCCCATGATTTGTTAAAGAGGGTAGTCAGTGGTGTCACTAGTTCTACCTTTGTTCTTTTAGAATTCTGGGATGAATCCATCACGCCCCATTGCTTTGTCCACCTTCAGTTTTAAGAGTTCTTTCAGAACCCTTTCTTCTGTAAATGGGCTGGTATCAACTTCTGTATTCAGAGTGTTTCTGTTGTTTGTTTTAGGTACCTCTCCTCATTTGTAAATACTGAGCAAAATATTTGTTTAGTATCTCTGCCTTTTCACCGATACCCTCTGCCCACCCCCCCTTACTAAGCCTCACTATCCCTCCTTAGTCTTCCTTCGCTCCCTGATGTACCTAAAAGGTTTTATCCCTTCTTAACTGAGTTGGCTATCTTTCCTCGGTTCGGGCCTTTGCTGTTCTGACTGCCTTACCAGCTTTCTTTTGCTTTAACTGATACAGTTCTCTGTCCTGCTCTTTCATGATTCCTTGTACTTCCTGAATGCTTTCTTTTTCTCTTGAACTTCACTGCCACCTCCTTTGAGAACCATAGTGGTTTCTTACATCATTTTGTTTTGTTTATTTGCTTCACACAAAGGCTTGTTACCTCTGTGATGGCAGTTTTTATTATTCCCCATTTTCTTCAACCCCCTCCTTCCTGCCCATTTGCTAGTGCATTCCTTAGGCACTCACCCATTTTGGCAAAGTCAGCCCTCCTGAAGTCCAGTACTTTTGCCTTTGTATGGCTTGAATCTATTGCTGTGTTTATTGTGAACCATACTGTTCGATGGTCGCTAGTTCCCAGATGGCTACCCACTTCTACATCTGTTATCCTCTGTCCATTTCCATTTGAGAGAACCAGGTCTAAGATTGGTCCCTCTCAAGTGGGTTCCAATACTAGTTGTCTAAGGCATGCCCCCTGTAGGGCATCTAGAATAACCCCACTCTTAGAAGTGGCTGCTGCAACTGCACTCCAGTTAACATCTGGCATATTCAGATCACCCATCAGCAATATCTCCCCTTTATCTGCCATTCTAAGTATACTTTCTATCATTTCCTTGTCCATTTCCTCCCCGGGGGTCTGTATACAACCCCTGTGCGGATTGTGGTGCCATTGCCTGCCTCCAAATTGACCCACAGTGCTTCTTCTCCTCCCTGTTTACCCTTTTGTTCTGTTGCTTTGATTCCTTCCCTTATGTAGAGAGCGACTCCTCCTCCTCTTTTACCCTCCCTGTCCCTCCTGTAGATAGTGTATCCTGGTATGTTTATGTCCCAGTCATGGTTCTGTGTGTACCATGTTTCTGTGACTGCCACAATATCCAGATGTTCCTCCTCCATCAAGGCCACTAATTCAGGAAGCTTGTTACCCAGACTATGGGCATAAGTACTCATTGCTCTCCATTTTTTGAGGGCTTTACCTTCTATAGCAGCACCCACCACTGACCTTTCTACCTTGGTCTTTTTCTCATTTAGTACCCTGTTTTGTAGTGGGAGGCTGGGATTTTCCTGCTGTTTATCAGTGCCTTCCCCCTTGACTAGTTTAAAAGCGTGCCAATGAAGCATTTAAACCAATTGCCCAAAAGAGTTGTTCCCTTTCTGGACAGATGCAGACCATCCTGCCAGTATAGGCTGGTGTCCCTCCAGGTGGAACCCCAGTCCCCAATGAAGCCAAACCCCTGTGCTCCACACCATTTTTCAACCATTCGTTAAACTGCATGGTGGAAGTACCCTCGCTTCACCCATGCCACTGACAGGCAGCACCTCTGAGAAGGATACTGTGTGCTACTTGTCTTAGGCCCCTCCCAACTCTACAAAAGTCCTTCTGCACTGCTCTAATCTCATGATGAGCCAAGTCATTTGTCCCTGGGTGGACAATGACGTCCAGCTCAGACTCCCATACAACTGTTCTTGTGATCCTTAGGATGCGCTTCCTGTCCCTCCAAGCCATGGCACCAGGCAGGCACCTTACTTCAGTTTCCCCTGCTCCCCCCAGTTCTATCCCCCTAATAATTGAGTCCCCCACCAGGAGCTACTTCCTTTCCCTGTGGTGCCCTCTGCCTCCTTCCTGAGGGCCTCCCTTGTGACAGTTGTCTGCAACCTCCTTAGTCTCCTCTACGGGTGCATCCATAGGGGAACTATGCTCCCCCAGAATGGTGTATGGATTGTGCAGTGGAACAACTGACTATATGTGCTTCTGTTCCACCACCCTTACCCCACTGTGGTCCAACTGCTGTGCTTTCTTTGCAACCTCCGAGGTAGTGGTGGTGGTTCTGGTGCTCCCTGGATGGGGGAGGTTCCCTTGCTACTGTCTATTGTGGCTTGAAGACGGGCAGCTTCCTCCCTCAGGGCAGATAGTTGTCTGCAAACAGGGCAGCATCTCAGCCTCCAGAAAGACTCCTGGAAGACTGCTGCCCCACAGCCATTGCATTGCACTACTCCCCACGTCTGTCTACCTTGTTTATTTTTTTTTATATTTTTTTGTGTGTGTGATTGGTTTGTTATATAGAAATATATGTATTATATAATGTGTATGCTTATATTGTCAGTGCAGTGTGCTAGAGAAGATATGACAGTGATATGCACCTTGCCTTCTTGAGGAAAAGATGTCAGAACCCCAGGTATAAAGGAACTATTTCCAGAGGTGGGTGGGGTGAGGGTGGGAAGGGTTTGGCCTAAACTGTGCCCCTCACAAAACAATCAGCTAAAAGCTCTGACCTACTGCCATGATGAGTGCCTTCCTGTCAGCAAGATGCCCCTACACGACAATCTGACAGAGAAAATACCTGCTAATCAAACAGAGAAACATCCAAACATCCAAGTCAGACACAGGTAAACCTCCCCAGCCCCAAAACAGCCTGGTGACTTGTGCTCTGAAAGCAGTCAGCCCCAAAACACGTCAGCTGTGCAGAAGGACAGACACAGAAAACAGTATTCAGTTCCTGTGGGTTTAAACTCTTCCTGCACTGAAAATCTTAACAATTGCAACAAAAGTAAACCAAGGTTCACCTCCCTCTGTTGATTGAAAGACTGCCTTTTCTGATAATTCTAAGTTCCTTATTTCACCCTTCAGTTAGACGTATCCTCCACCTGAAGAATATTAACTTTCCTAAAGACCACTTTTATTTGTTCTGCCCATGGTCTCACCACACACCGAACTACTCCTCTTGAAGTGAACTGTCAAGTACTAATATTTATGAATTGATACTGTAAGTTGTTTGTCCAAATTTTAAATAAAATGGTCCTCCGAATTGCGGAACCAAGACAAATGCGTCTACTCCGTAGGTGTGCTCAACAGCGCCCCCAAAGAGTAATGTTAAAAACCACAAATGAAAAACCATCTGTGTTTGTTCCTCATCAGTTCTATAGATTGTAGTATTGTGGTTACCTTTGCAGATTTTAGATGTCAAAAAGTTGGCGCATTATTATCCTTTGCTTGGAATGGTATGAGTACATTGAACTGGGAAAGGAATACTGTGGCCCAAGTGAAATGGAACCCAGGCTGCTGGATTTGTTTCCAATACCTAGTTCAGGGCTTATACTCTGCCAGCGGCATATTTCCATCTAGAATATTCCTGACTGCAAAATATACAGTTTAAAAGAAAAAGCAAGTGATTGCAGGAAGGTCCAGCTAACCAGATGGCTGTGTGGATCGTGGTAAATGGGATTAATTCAGAAGAGAGGGTGGTCACAAGAGAGGTACCACAGGTATCTGTCTTAGGATCGGCCCTTTTCATTATGTTCATCAGTGACATTAGTTATAGAATCCGGGGCAGGTTGCGTCTTTTTGCTGATGACACAAGGCTATGTGGGAGGGTAGATAGCGATGAGGGTGCACTACCCTCAGAAGCCACTATTACATCGCGCTCAAGTAAGTGATGGAAACAAGCGGGGGCGTGCTGGGAGCAGTCACAGACAGGACTAGTAGGTATACGCACGAGCCAGTAGATCCCGATGTTGAGGAAACACCCAGGACATCGCCGTACAATCGCTGAGCTACCCACGGACTCGGGGCACGTTTCACACAGTAGAGGAGCTCTTGAAGTGCACCAGCAAGGTAAATAAATAAATATAGAAGAGGGAGGTATCATGGCAGAGAAGGTAGATAAGAGGAATAAAGGTATGATGACTCTGTCAACATGTGGCAGGATGACTAGATATTTTTCCCACAGTGCACTGCTGTCATCCGTAATCGGGACATAACATCGAACGAGACAGCATGCAAACGGTCGGCAGGAATCCAAAAATTAGAATGGTATTCTGTCTTTCACACAGTAATCCTCTGCTGGTCTTGAGTTAAAAATAGCTGACACTATATAAAAGAATATGTAGCATGCAGCATGACCGCGCACGTTGTCATATCAGCACACTGAGTTGAAACCAAGGAAATGTAGCATAGTTTACCAAGAAACATCATCACTGTGGGCAAGCACTGTCTATTTTGAACTCAACTACTACTCACACAATAGTTGCCTTGCACTTACCATGTTACAAGTGCATTAATCACCTCCAGCGTCGGGCTCTATCGGAGATTACTGCCTTGGGTGGGAGCACTCACCCCCCAGCCGGGCATTAATCCACCGGTAGAGCTCTCCTGTCGGTGATTAATGCTTACATGGAACTGAATACATCACTCTGTTGCATTCTATGTCCTTACCCTAAAATTGGTATGATGTTGCCACTGACTCTAGGTTTCACTGGCTTCCTTCATGAAATAGATACATTGTTTCACAACAAAAAAAAATTGTACTAAATTGCTACATTGTAACACTACAAAAGAACATTGTATTTTTTGGGTTACTATCCCAGACTCAGAACCCAATGGGCTTTGACATAGACAGTCTTTTCCAGTGCATGCCACTGAGATCTACCAGTTACTCCATTATATGGCTGACTTTCCTATGATCTATTACAGTACTTGATGTGCCATACCCTAATTGGGTTTACATCTCCTTAGACTCATCTGATGATGCTAACTAATAGCCAGTCTGGCTTGTCTTTCAGCCATGAAAAATCCTACAATGAATGATACAATGGATTAATTACAAAATCCCCTTTTTATATGCTGATGCACTGTTTTCAGCCCCTTTCGATCCTAAGACCACACTAAGATATAAGGCAGAACACCATATAAGGCTACCCTCTGCTCGATAACTGCTTGGGAATCTCCCAGAAGTAATGACTTACTGCAAGATTCCATTCAGTGGAAGATAGTGCAGTTACACAAAGACTTTTGCTGTAACAGTAGGTCTTCTAGGAATGTATCTTGCAGTAAGTAGTTTGCCTCCCTCCAACCCCTTGCCATTTGCAGCAGGAAAAACGATGTAGGGTTGGGAAGCTTTTGTACCTCGGTTCTCCTTGGTCCCTCGCTTCTGAGCTAAAACCGGCGGGGAACAGAAATTACCAGAGACCACCCAGTTTTATAGGTACAGCCCAGGAAGTGAGGTTGTGTGGGTGGTCCCTGGTGTAGAGACTGCTGGAAGAAACTTCCGTGCTGGAGCGCCACCTATCGGGAACTCCCAGAAGTAATGACTTACTGCAAGAGACATTCATAGAAGATCTACTGTTACAGCAAAAGTCTCTGTGTAACAGCAGTTTCTAGGAGTGGTATATGCTGTTCATCCACATGAACCCACCCGACCTCCCCGGCTGCAGACGCACAACACCTGGCTTCCAGCCGGCTAAGATCTGTCGTCATGGGGCGGAGCCGAGGTATATACCACCCGGGTGGGTGGGAGGAGCCAGCTTGAAGACTTCCAGTCAATCTTAAAGGGACACTGTCAGCTTTGAGGCTGATTTCATGAGTGTGCACCTCTTTTGTGTACTGTAAACAGTGTTAGCATAGAAAACAATCATTGCAAGCAATTTGTAAATTGTCCCCCGATATTTCTTATTTTTGCCTGAAAGTACATTGCAGGCGGTCTGCTTAACATGCCCGCAGCGCGCGTCCACGAGCAGGAATGGCACCAAACCGCAGATGAACTTGTTCATGAACGAAGTTCAGGATTTGTCATATGCTGGTAATGGCCGAAGAGCCTATCGCGGACCTCAGTGATCCCATCTAAGGGATTCTTATAGAAAACTGAGTGCTCTATCCCGATTTATTTTCTTTATAAAAGTTGCAGCTGCGCTTCCGGGGATGCGGATTAGACGTCTGATCTAATAACCATGCCTGGAAGCATGACTGCAACTTTTATAAAGAAAATAAATTGGGATAGAGCACTCAGCTTTCTATAAGAATCACTTAGATGGGATCACTAAAATTCATGGTAGGCTCTTCAGACATTTACCAGCATATGACCCAAAATCACAAACTCATTCATGAACGAGTTCACCCGCGGTTTGGCGCCATTCCTGATTGTGGACGCGTTACTGTGGGCATGTTATCTTGACCGCTTCGCAGTGCACTGTCAGGCAAAAATAAGAAATATTGGGGGACAATTTACGAATTGTTTGCAATGATTGTTTTCTATGCTAACACCGTCTACAGTACACAAAGGAGGTGCACACTCATGAAATCAGCCTCAAACATGACAGTGTCCCTTTAAAGTGGAAGGGGACATGCCAGTGAGTGTGGATGAACAATATATACTACTCCTAGAACTACTGTTACAGATGAGTAACCTGTTGTTTTTTTTTGACATATTGACCCCAAATTTTCAGCATGGCCTTTTCGGGACCCAACCTCATGAACAATATAACTGTAAGTACGCAACATCCAACCGAAAGGTGATTTCTCAGTTGCTTGTCGAATTCACCTTTTGGGCAAGATTTTTATAATGACAGTCATATTGTTTAGAGATGGGATCATAAGAAGGCTATGTTGCAAATTTGGGGTCACAATATGAAAAAATGGCAAAGTTATGACCATTCGTTAAAAGTTTGCTACGCACACTCATAACTTTGGAAGTTTTAAATATTTTGACCCCAGATTTTCAACATAGCCTTCTTATTGCCTCATCTCATGCGTGTCACAGCTGTTATTTTTCAGATTGTGCCCAAAATATGTTTTCGCACCTGTGGTGTAGAATAGTGTTGCAGTTGCACAAAATTACGCTTTGGCAGGGATTGGAAAATTTTGAGCACCGTGAACTTGAGGTGGGGTAACTAAAAGGCTATGCTGACAATGTGGTCAAAATGGCAAATTCAGTCTCAAAATTATGTACACAGTGTCTGTTTTATCAATATATACACTAATATGTAATAAAACTAGAGGGCATAGCCTAAGGTTGGAAATGGTGGGAGGAGGTTAGCTTAAGGACACCTGGCCAATGACACCCTTCCGGTGAAACTGCCAAAGTGTGGATGTGAACCATATACCACTCCAAGAAATATGGTTACAGAGGGCAGAGGAGTAACCTATTTTATTTGACCTCCGATTGTCCCAGTAACTTCTCACTCATTTTAACATGCTGTGTCTTGACTCTTATTTAATAGAATTATACAAAGTAATCAGAATGTCTAGGATTTACTAATGCTGGAAGCCACCTCAGGGTGTGACTTTAAATTATTTTTACTTTCCTAGCTCTAATGAGAAAACTAGTTCCCAAGAAGAACAGCAAATGGGAGTCAAACCAACACTGTTGGTAAGGAGTCGCTTCCAGAGGCCAAAACCCAACTTAGGAAGGACAGCAGGGAGGAGAGAAACTCCAGTGCAGGAAAAGGATGCTGGAGAGAACAAGGCTGACCCAGAAGCTGCTGGAAAGGAGAGTGCAGAACAGCGAGAATGTGAACCAGAGGTACATTCCTCCTCAAAAATAAGAACTAAGTTATAGTGAAATGCAACATGGGAATCTACTGGAGGCTCATGACTCTTGAACCTGTCAGGCAGTTGCACAGTTCAGGGGCTGGACACTCTAATGCAGAGTAATTAAAGTGCTTTCTGTCAAAACAGTAGCACACATAAAGGAGAAAATATTTTCAGGAGTTCAGTTTGCTTGGTGCAGCAGTTAAAATGAAAAATTTCAGACTTGGAAAAGTTATGACGATGCAAAACCTTTTTCTCCAGTAAGCGGGCCTTTTATAGAATGCAGATTTTTTTCAGGATAATACTGACTGATAATTACTATACAGAATGTCCTAATTTCTATTGTATGTATGGAAGTTCTTTGGAAATTATTTTGTTGCCGGCCTATTGCCGTCATTGTAGGTGTACCACTTATGACATCAGTGAGCAGGTTTTGGTTGCAAACCTGGATGCCAGGGGCCATTCTGGGGGAGATGGATTGAGCATCCCAGTGACTGCTGCACTACTTAATATGCACCGCATTGCTTCCGCCCACCTGGTGTTACCGGGTGGGGGTGCAGATGGAGCCACATAGCGGTGGGGGATGTCGCCTAATGTCAGCTCATGTGAGTGCCCTGTATATTGTCTGGCAGCGTGTCTCTGGGGATGGGCGAAAATTGTGGACCCCCAGCTGCAGCAGGATGATGGCATACTCCCTCGCAGGCCCTTGCACAGCTGACTAGGCAACCTTGTTAAATGGTTCAGACTCCAGAGGGGCTTGGGCTGCCTTGATTGCTCCAGTATGGGGGAGGCTGTGGGAACCTAAAGGAGTGTTAAATCCTTTAGAAGACGGGTAATATGGCTGGGAGAATGACCTGATAGGGGCAAGTCGGTGACTCAGGAGGGCAAAAAACCCATATGGTAAAGATAAAGTAAATGATTTAGTTTTGGAACTCATCTAGTGTTTCATTTGTCTTCAGCTCCAATCGGTAGATCAGAAAGTACTACCGTCCCATGAAGTGACAGAAAACCAGACTCCCAGAGAGACTCAGGAAGTGATCTCTCCCACAAGAAGTCTGAGGTCCAACAGGCTTCAGTCTCCCGGAAGATCCTCTGGATGTGAGAGCCAGGAGGAGCAAAGGAACGGTTCCCAGTTAGCCAGTACTCCGAAGATAGCTCTAGACCAGCCTGCAATGTAAGTTTACGAAAAGATGCAACAAAAATACTATTTTGCAAACAATAAAACATGGGAGTCTGCTGTTTTACAGAGAGACCTAATTGCACTCTTCGAGGGGAAGGGGCTAAGAAAAATGTAGAGAAAAAGGGGCATTTCCCTTTTTATATGAGGGGGAAAGCTATGGTCAGGTTGTCTTGGTGAGCGAGAGCTGCTTGAAGCAGATGGTGAAGAAAGGAAAGTGGATTAGGGAGTTTGAGGTGTTGTACAGGTGGAAGTTCTCCAAGAGATCACAGGAGTATGAGTGCTTGGAAATTTTTTGAATTCTTTTGGTAATTGGGTAAGGCCCACTAGGCACAAAACCTGGTTCGGGGTGACTCGGGAGCACTGGAGAGGTTAAGTGATTTGCTAGGGATCACACAATATACAGTCGGAGATTGTGGAAATCAAACTCCAGTCTGCTGAATGTACCAAGATCATTCACAGCTCTTTACTATAACCTGTAGGCTGTACTGCCAGGGGAGGCTCTAGTTAAGCCTAAAGAGTAAAGTTAAAAAACACAAATGAAAAACCATAAATGTGTGTTTGTTCCTCATCAGTTCTATAGATTGTAGTATTGTGGTTACCTTTGAAGGTTTTAGATGACAAAAAGTTGGCGCATTATTATCCTTTGCTTGGAATGGTATGAGTACATTGAACTGGAAAAGGAATACTATGGCCCAAGTGAAATGGAACCCAGGCTGCTGGATTTGTTTCCAGTACCTAGTTCAAGGCTTATACTCCGACAGTGGCAAATTTTATGTAGAATATTCCTGACTGTAAAATATACAGTTTTTTTAAAGGAAAGCAAGTGATTGCAGGAAGGCCCAGCTAACCAGATGGCTGTGTGGGTCGTGGTAAATGGCGTTAAGTCAGAAGAGAGGGTGGTCACAAGTGGGGTGCCACAGGTATCTGTCTTAGGATCGGCCCTTTTCAGTTTGTTCATCAGTGACATTAGAGATAGATTCAGACAACATGAAGTCTTGCTATATTATGACATATGCAGCGAGTCCCAACCTTTGAACTGCTCCGGAAGTGAAAGAGTTAACTTTCCATGCCAGGCATGGAACGCTGAGCTCGAGTGAAACTCTGTCTGTTGTTCTTCAAACTCAAACTGTCAGATTCTTTACTCCGACTCAATGAACAGTCGCTCCGGAGATTTCTCCTTCTGCTCGGTTCATTTTGTCAGTTAAAGTATTGTTTTTCTCGGTTTTCAATGAATTTAAAACTGCAACTAGTCGGTTCAGACTCTGTCTGTGGTATTTGTGAGTACTGGATAGGTTTTACATTGATTTCTATTCTGTGTGGAACTTGTAAACGGTTTATCGGTTCGGTTTGAACCGATTAGGTTGTTTAAAATATCTTAATCTGTCATTTAGAGTGTGGTTACCGGTTCCTATCGGTTCTAAAAAAAAAAAACGGATTTTATTATGGTTTTTTCCACGACCCGTGACACGGTTGGGAACCAATAAGAGGGCCTTACCTGGTGGATTGCCATAAACGGGTAAGTTTGGTTAGGACTGGCACTATGTCTGAGAAACCCAAAAGAAAAACCGGGCCCACTGGGTTTCAACACTGCAGTGTCTGTGGAGAAGTCTTTGCCAAGGCTGACCCCCACACCACCTGTGTTTATTGTCTGGGGTTTGACCACCTCAATGCAGACTGCCAGATTTGTAAAAATTTTCCTGCAGCTACCATGGAAAAGAGAGTTGGTAGGCTCAGGGAAAGGGAGGCCAAAATGTCCGCTGAACCGGATGGCCAGCCCGTTTCGGTTCCAACCGAACTGGAGGGAGTGCCCTCTGACCAGGCTAGACTTCCTCGGCAAAGAGATCCGACTGAGGGTCAGTTCCAGCAAAGCAAAACTTTCCTCTCCAACTGCTGAAGAAACTAGCCAAAGCGATTAAATTGTCCAGTCGCTTTCCCTCGTTCCGAATTTAACCGGCACCATCAGGTAAGCGTCTGTCGGCCGGTTCCACCGGGTTCAAGAGTATGATGTAGAGGAGTATTATGAACTGGAGGAGGGGAAGAGGAGTATGAGGAGAGGAATGTGGATTTGAAAGTCTGATGTGCCCATTGACCCGGACATCTCCCCAGACAGACCTTCAGGAGTGTCTCCTCCTAGGCTTGAGTCCCTTCTCATTTTATGTTTTATAAGAAAGTGGTTGAAACCCTCCAGCTCCTATGGAGGAAGCTGTGGATGATCAAGAGGAGCCTGACTATGGGGAAATGATGGATATCCCAGAGTCGAGGAGACTGTCTATTCCTTGCATAAATCTTTGGGAAACAGACAGTTAAAATTTAAAACTTCTCACACTATACCTCCTGTGGATAAGAGAATGGACAAGAGGTACACATTGTCAGGCTCTGATACGGAGTTCCTTACACAACAATGCAGCCATGTTGGAGTAGTGCAGGCTGCAGCCTGTGACAAGGCAAATATTCCCTTGGCTTCACACCCCCTGACAAGGACTCCAGGAGGATTGATGCCATGGCAAAGAAACAGTACATGGCAGCATCCTTGGGACTCAGACAGGCAAATTATATGGCTTGTGTTGCTAGATATCAGAAATCCAGATGGGATACTGTTATGGCTCTAGCAAAACAGGTCCCTGGCCAGCTTGCCAAGGAGCTGGAGCAGGTGGCTGCTGATGGTATTGAGGCATCCAAGGTGCAATTCCATGCTGCAGTGGACTCTAATGATGTGTCATCAAGAGTCATGGCTTCTGTGGCACTGCAGAATGGTTTGGCTCAGATGTACTAGCCTGTCACAGGACACCCAGACCAAGGCCATGGATTGGTGAGTTGTGGGTAATTCTCTGTTTGGGGAGCAGGCAGAGAATTACATGAAGAAATGGATGACTATAGGACCACCCATAGGAGTGCACAGGCCAAGGAAAGGCAGGCCACCCTCAAAGGCAGCTTTCCAGGGGCAGGGGCAGGCCTTTTCATAGGCCTTTTACCAAGCCCAGGCCTCCTCTTCTGCTTATGCCCAGAGGGGGTTCTTTAGAGGAGAGGCAGACGGGCACAAGCAGGCCTGCTTCCCACCCTCAGCCCAAAGCCTCCTGCCAAGCAGGCACCCTGATGGGGTTGCCAGGGCCGATTCCTCAGCTACCTGTAGTGGGCAGGCTGGCTTACTTGATCCAGGATCGAAGTCTCGACATCAGACAAGTGGGTCCTGAAGTAGTAAGCCAGGGACTGGTTCTCAGCTTTAAAAATTTCCAAAGATGAGAACCAGATCCTTTCCACCTGCAAATCCACCAGACGCACTTGCCCTAGAGGCAGAGGTCTCTTCCTCCTGGCTCTCAGAGCTGTGGAAAGGGTTCCACCCTACACCAGGGCAAAGGGGTTGTACTAAAGGTACTTCTTACCCCTAAAAGACAGGGAGAATGTAGCCCATCCTGGATCTCAGATATTTAAACAAGCACCTTTTAAAACCAAAATTCAAAATGGTGACTTGGGAATTATTCTACCCTCTAAGGCCAGGGGACTGGCTAGCGTCCCTGGACATAAGGATGCCTACTCTATATTCTCATCAAGCTCCCTTGAAAGTACCTCAGGTCTCGAGCTGCCCTCAGGCCATTACCAGTTCAGAGCAATGCCCTTTGGCCTCACCTCTGCTCCAAGGGTATTCACAAAATGCCTGGCAGTAGTAGTTGCTTCCTAAGAAGGCAAAAATTGCCATCTTCCTTACTCTGGACGACTGGCTCATAGTAGGCCAGTCTCCAGACCCAGTCAAGTTACATCTACTGATAACTCAGCAACTGCTCACCTCTCTAGGTTTCCCTCCTAATCTTCAAAGTCAGTTCTAGAGCCTGTCCGGCTCTCACCTTCATAGGGCGCAGAGCTGAACACAGAGAAAGCTAGAGCCTCCTTCCTTGGACAGGCAAGGACCCTGGTCTCTGGCCTCCTCTTTCACCCTACAGGTCTCTCGACCAGCAAGGCATTTTCTACAGCTCCTGGGGCACATGGCTGCTTCTACAGCAGTAGTGCAGGGAGCAAGATTTCAGATGAGGGACATCCAGTTCCATTTGAGAGCCTTTGGTCTCAAAGAAAAGACCCTCTAACCAAATTGATCCAGTAACTCGAACCCTGATCCAGGCCTCATAGTGGTGGCAGGATCAGAGCAATCTGAGACAAGGGGTTCCCTTGTCACTCAGTCTCACCCTTAATCCTTACTACAGATGGTATCCTCTTGGGGTGGGAGCTCACATGGGCGACCTCACTACCCAGGGATTGTAGTCTCCTCAGGAATCTCTGCTCCACATCAATCTGTTGGAACTCAGAGCAGTTTTTCTAGTACTTCAAGTTTTTTCCAAATCTGTTCAGAGCAAAGTAGTACAGGTCAGAACAGACACCACCACCACAATGTGGTACATCAACAAGCAAGGGGGCACTCGGTCTACGGCCTTGTGCACCGAAGCAATGAAGTTGTGGTCTCTGGCTTACTCTCCGAACACCTCCCTTACGGCAGTTCACCTCCCAGGCAAGGACAATGTCCTGGCAGATGCTTCAGCAGGATTTTCCAGGGCCATCACAATGGTCACTGGACCCCTGGTCTTGAGGTGATATTTGCCAGATGGGGCACCCCGCAGATAGATCTTTTGCAGCCCCAGACAATCACCAGTCTCCTTTTTGCTGGGTAGGCCCCCAGTGTTGGACCTAGTCCCTCTGGATGTGCCTTAGTTCTCAATTGGGAAGGGAAGTTTCTATGCTTCCCCCACTTCCTCTCCTGTTCAAAGTGCTAGTCAAAATCAGATCTCAACCCTGCAAGATGATCCTGATTGCTCCAGATTGGGCCAGACAACCCTGGTATCCACCCTACTGTCCTTAGCAGTCCATCTTCCCTGTGTCTTCCCAGGAATCACAACCTGTTAACCTGTGCTCAGGGAGGGTTTGGTACCAAACCTTAAATCTCTCAATCTCAAGGCCTGGCTCTTGAAGAGTTAGAGTTTGCTGATCTACACCTCTCCCAAGGTGTAATGATATACTGAGGCTTCTAGGAAACCTTCACCAGGGCTACCTATAACTCCAAATGGAAGAGGTTTTCCATATGGTGCTCTGGGAAGCATATTTCCCCAGAATCTGCTGATTTACCCACAGTCCTGGATTATATGGTCCATTTAAATACCTTGGGGCTGAGACCAGCTACCCTAAAAGTACATTTGGCAGCTGTGTCTGCTTTTATTTCAGCAGGTAAACCCTCTTCTTTCAGCTCATCCTGTATTCTCCAAGTTTTTTAAGGGATTGCTTCACACCAACCCTCCATTCAGGGACCCTGCCCCTGCCTGGGATCTTAATGTTTGCATTGCTCAGCTTATGCAACCCCCCTTGAGCCTTTGTCTTCGCAGAGCTTAAGACTTGACTTGAAGACTGTGTTTTGGTAGCCATCACTTCTGCCAGACGATAAGTGAATTACAAGCTTTGTCAGTGGAGCCTGATTTTTCCTCCTTTCATTAGAGATAAGGTGGTCCTCAGGACTAACAGGAAGTTCTTGCCTAAGGTGGTTTCAGATTTCCACCTTAATCAATCTATGTCTCTTCCAGTGTACTTCACTGACCATTCCTCCTCTGGCGAGAGGAGGCTGCACAGCTTAGATGTGAAGAGAGCCCTTAGTTACTACATAGAGCATACCAGGGGTCACAGGCTTGACTCCCTCCAACTGTTCCTCACTTATGGTGAGGTTGGTAAAGGGAAACCTGCCACTAAAAGATCCATTGCCAGGTGGATTGTCTCTTGTATCCAGTTTTGTTATGAAAAGCTGGGTAAGGTTCCTCCCCAGGCCTGAGGGCTCACTCACCAGAGGTACAGCTGCTTCCCTGGCTGCTGCCAGGGACATCCCTATTCTAGAGATATGTCAAACAGCTACCTGGAAAACAGTTCACACTTTACCAGCATTACTCCCTGGACATCCAGGCTAGGAGTGATGCTCGATTTTACAAGCTGTGCTTCAGAGCCTATTTCTTAAGTAGGTTCTGACCCTCCTCCATGGAGGGTACAGCTGTGTAGTCTGATATGATAATATAGCAAGATTTCATGTTGTTTGAAGAAAATATTACTCACCTTAGTAATGTTGTTTCTTCTAATGGAGTCTTGCTATATTATGACCTCCCCTGCCTGCCCCTCTCAGAACCTCTGTTTTTGGGATGTGGGTGGGCAGTGCAGTGTTGGCACTTAGTAGATGCCCACCTTGTTGTTTTCACCCTCCTTTTTGGGGTGACTTGGTGTTGTGTTTTTCATTTTTTGGGTCTCCTGACTTGAGTCTTTGTTTTGGGACCAAAAAATGTGTTCTTATGTTTAGTAGCCAGTTGGCTAGTGTAGGTTTACAGCTTCCACACAGGACCTCAGTGAGTTTAGCTCGTAAAGATCTGACGGTTTGAGTTTGAGGAACAACAGACAGAGTTTCAACCGAGCTTGAACTCAGCGTTCCATGCCTGGCATGGAAAGTTAACTCTTTCACCTCCGGAGCAGTTCGAAGGTTGGGACTCACTGCATATGTCATAATATAGCAAGACTCCATTAGAAGAAACAACATTACTAAGGTGAGTAATTTTTTCATCCAGGACAGGTTGTGTCTTTTTGCTGATTACACAAACCTCTGTGGGAGGGTAGACAGTGACAAGGGAATTGGGGAGCTGCAGAGTGACCTGCATAGATTGGAAAGGTGGTCTAAGAACTGACAGTTGAAATTAAAATGCCAAAATGTGCAAGTTAATGCACCTGGGAACAAGAACCCCATGATGGAATACTGGATGGCCGGGGTTAAGCTGAGCAGTATGACAGAGGAACCTAGGAGTGAGTCATCACTAATGACACCCTCAAACAATCAAGGCAGTGTAGACAGGTTTTTTGGAAGGCAAGTGCGATGTTTTTTATTTATTTATTTAATTTTGGTAACCAAGTAAGTACTCTGGGACCACAAATGTCCCTTTTTCAGGGGCGACCCGGTAGAAGGCATCTGGAGGGGTATTGACAGTAGTATTAAAGTGGTAATATTGCCTGTGTATAGATCAGTGGTGAGGCCACACCTGGAGTACTGTTACCAGTTCAGGAGTCCTCAGACGAGGAAGGCTAAAGACAGGCTAGAGGCAATGCAACAAAGGGTGACCAGGATGAAACAGGGCCAGCAAGGCAGTTCCTACAAGGAACGGCTCGAGGCATTAAAACTTCACTCGCATGATACCAGACAGGAGAAGAGTGATATGATAGAGACCTTCAAATTCCTGAAAGGAATGAATAAGGTGAACTGTGAGGAGTTATTTAGCATAAGCAGAAAATCGTGGTCATGGGGTATGGGTAGGGATGTAAGTTTGTCATGGCAGTCATAAACATCATGGATTCCATGATGTTTGGTCTTTATTCAGGACTTCCATGACTTACACTATTGTCCTGAAAACTTAGCAATGATGACAGTGTCACGACGTTTAGTAATGTTTACTAATGATTTCATGAACAACCGATGGGTCATTTAAACCTCATCCATGACAAACTTACATCCCTAGGTATGAATGAAACGTTCTGCAAAAAGATGGGGTGATCCCTGGATGCTGGACCACTAGAAATGGTTTTCTTTTTTTTTTTTTTTTAACTTTCTTTATCTGCCGCGACAGGCCACTCCTGTCCTCCGCCACCCTTACCTGGCCCCAGGTCTTTCGGGAACTTCCTTGCACTATGCGTGTCCTGGATGAACTCCAGAGCCGGCCTGGAGGCTTTAGTCGTGCGGTTACCCCTGATTGTTTCCACCTTTTCTCCCCCCTATGATCCTGGGACCCCGGAAGCGGCAACGCATGTGCGTGGAGGCGCACATACGTGCCGCAGCTCCAGTCAACAGTCCCTTCCATCCTTCTCTGGCCTTGCGCCTGGGCTATCGGAGGCAGCACTGCCACCCAGCCCCTACTGGGGGCAGCCAAGCACGGAGAAGCCCTCCTGAACCTTCCCGAGATGGAGAGCTGCCAGCCAGCAGTACTCAACGCCTCTCCGCACCCTGACGACTTCCGATGACCCATGCTCGCTCCTGAACCCTGGTCGCTGTCGTGGCACGTAGGTTTATCTTCCAGCACCTCAACCCCTGCGCCCACTGGGCCGCCCGAGATGGCTGCATTCTAATGTACAGAAGGCCTCTGGTAGCATTTTGCAAATGAGCTGAAGGGATGAAGGACTAGAGACTCACCTTCTGTGTGTCTCCTATCTCGGCGAGCTTTATTTTTAAATATGCCACCTTTAGCAATATCAGAAACTGACGTTTCATGGACTCCTTCTACTTTATCAAGGTTTGGTGATCATCATCTGACTCCTGTATGGCAAACTCAATTCCTGAGGTCCAAATCCTTATATGGTTAGGTTAGCAGTGTTGCCAGCTTGGTTCCATGTCTGTTTATTTCTGGCTTTTTCCTGGATTTACCCTTAGGGGTGCAGATTTTTTTTTAAATTTGTATTTTATTATTTTATAAAACACAAACGTATGAACACAAGGTATTAAATAAGTGGGTTCACTTTGCAATTTGCGACCCAAGAGTCGGGAAATGCGAGTCAATTGCCAGCTTAATTAGCAGTGATTGCTAATCATATAAGCTGGTCGTCCCCCCACATTTTTCTTTAATTTTCATTGGTGTCTAGTGGTGCCCCCACCCTCTGATTACCAGCCCTTGAGGTGTCTAATGACCCCCTCCACTGATCACCATTGTCCCCGTAATGCCGTTTTTCCTATTCCTGGTGTCTAGTGGTACCCCCCCCCATCTGATCACTGTTCCCATTATTTTGTTGTTCCCTGGTGTCTAATGGCACCCCCCTACACACCACCATCTGATTGCTGTCCCCATTGTGTCCCTCAGTGATTTTTTTTTAAACCTGCAGAACTAAAAACAGTCCATTGCCGATCACTCCTGCACCTCCACCTGGCCACCCACTGTTCACACAGCCCCAGTACACACCCATAGACTGTCAGTCACCTGAACAGGTCCCAGGTTCAGGATCCACTCTCCTGATCGAAGACATGTCCTGCTGCTGGAACTGGCGACTGCAACATGAGAAACAAAGATGAATGCGGTCCTGTGTATTTCAGTGGAGGGTTCCGCTTTGGTGCATATATGAGTAATTTTATGACATATTGACCCCAAATTTTCAAGATGGCCTTTTGGGGACCCCACCTGATGAACAATATAACTGTCATTATGCAACTCCCTCCCGAAAGGTAATTTAGCAGTTGCTTGGCAAATTCACCTTTTGGGCAACATTTTTGTAATGACAGTCATATCATTCATGAGGTGGGGTCATAAGAAGGCTATGTTGCAAATTTGGGGTCAAAATATGACAAAATGGCAAAGGTATGACCGTTCCTTGCAATTTTGCTACGCACCCTCGTAGCTTTGGAATTTGTAATTATTTTGACCCCAGATTTTCAGTATAGCCTTCTTATTACCCCACCTCATGTATGTCACAGCTGTAATTTTCTAAATCCTGCCCAAAATGTGTTTTCGCACCTGTGGGGTGGAATAATGTTGCAGTTGTGCAGAATAATGCTTTGATAGGGATTGGAACATTTTCTGCAGTGGGTACTTGAGGTGGGGTAATTGGATTGCTATGCTGACAGTTTGGTCAAAATGGCAAATTCAGTCTCAGAACAATGTATATAATGTCTGTTTTATCAATAAATACAATACTCACTAAAAAAAAGCTAGAGAGCATATCCTAAGATTGGAAATGGTGGGAGGAGCTTAGCTTAAGGACATCTGGCCAATGAGACCCTTCCGGTGAAACTGCTAATTTATTTATTTAGCTTTTGTTTACCGGGTAAGTACACTAAACAAGTAGTATGCCTATTTTCAGGAACGACCCGGGAGAGCACAAAACATACAGTATACATACATGGCAACATTGGAGAAACAGCATGATACAGTAAAAAACAGCTATAACAACGCTTGTATAAGGGCAGAAATACCACACATAGTACAAATTGTTACAGGACATAGATAGACATTAGAATCACTGAATACATATTTCATAGACCATCATGGACTCAGAGTGGACAATAGTGGACTGCAGAGTATTACATTACAGAGACTAGGAGCAGTCACTTCTTGTCGTTTGTTTTAGGTGGGACCACAGGGAGGAGCAAAAGGTCCCATGGGAAGGGGCAGAGCGAACAGAGTCCGGAATGGAGTTCCAGAGTCTAGGCACAAAAGCGGCAAAGTCACGATCCCCCCATAAAGGTCTGAATAGGGGGAACTTTATGCAACTCGGCGGTCTGTGACCTGAGCTGGTAGGGGATGGCGTCCAGTTTTGGGAGGAGATGCGCCAGTCCCAACGGGATGCCCATGGCAAGCACTTTCGTGGTGAAGTTTCCTACACCAAGGATCAGGAATTCCGCAGGGGGGAGCCAGTTGAGTTTGTCATAGAGCTCACATCGGTGGGTGAGTTTGGGAGCAGCAAGTGCGAACCGACAGATATCATTATATGCCGTGGTTCCACGGATTAAGATGGATTTGGGGTGACCTGGCAAATAGGTGGTATCCATAACTATGAGGGAGAAGCACTCCTCGCAAGTGCCAGCCTCGCCCGAGTCAGGTTGTATTTGGCTCTGTAGGCAAGCCAAGCTTACACCTGGTGGCTCTGCAGATGTTTTGGATATGGCTTCCCATGTCAAGTTGTGGGTCAAGGGTGACCCCAAGATATTTAATTGAGCTCACTGTTGGCAACAGGGGCCCTCCATCACAAGCTATTTTGAGCATAGCTGACGGGACTTTTAACTTGGCCGTGGAACCAAAGAGCATGGCCTGAGTTTTGTTAGGATTCAATACCAGTCTATGGTTGGTAATCCAGGCCGAGACTCTGCTGAAGTCTTCAGATAGGCACTGGTTAAGGTCAGCAGCATTACGAGCATGGGCCATTAGCACAAGGTCATCTGCATAAAGCGTGACTTGGCAATGAGAGGTCACCTATGGGAGTTGACTAATGTGTGGATGTGAACCATACACCACTCCTAGAAGTACGGTTACAGAGGACAGAGGAGTAACCTATTTTATTTGACCTCCAGTTGTTCCAGTAACTTCTCACTCATTTATCATGTTGTGTCTTGACTCTTATTTAATAGAATTATACAAAGTGATCAAAATGTCTAGGATTTACTAATGCTTGAAGCAACCTCAGGCTGTGACTTTAAATTATTTTTCTTTCCTAGCTCTAATGAGAAAACCAGTTCCCAAGAAGAACAGCAAACCGGAGTCAAACCAACACTGTTGGTGAGGAGTCGCTTCCAGAGGCCAAAACCCAACTTAGGAAGGACAGCAGGGAGGAGAGAAACTCCAGTGCAGGAAAAGGATGCTGGAGAGAACAAGGCTGACCCAGAAGCTGCTGGAAAGGAGAGTGCAGAACAACGAGAATGTAAACCAGAGGTACATTCTTCCTTAAAAATAAGCACTAAGTTGTAGTGAAATGCACCATGGGAATCTACTGGAGGCTCATGACTCTTGAACCTGTCAGGCAGTTGCACAGTTCAGGGGCTGGACACTCTAATGCAAAGTAATTGAAGTGCTTTCTCTCAAAACAATAGCATACATAAAGAAGAAAATATTTTCAGGAGTTCGGTTTGCTTGGTGCAGCAGTTAAAATGAAAAATTTCAGACTTGAAAAAGTTATGACGATGCAAAACCTTTTTCTCCAGTAAGCGGGTCTTTTATAGAATGCAGATTATTTTTCAGGATAATACTGACTGAAATATACTATACAGAATGTCCTAATTTCTATTGTATGTATGGAAGTTCCTTGGAAATATTTTGTTGCCGACCTATTGACGTCATTGCAGGTGTGCCACTTATGACGTCAGTGAGCAGGTTTTGGTTGCAAACCTGGATGCCAGGGGCCATTCTGGGGGAGATGGATTGAGCATCCCAGTGACTGCTGTACTACTTAATATGCGCCGCACTGCTTCCGACACCTGGGTGTTACCGGGTTGGGGTGCAGATGGAGCCACATAGCGGGTGGGGGGAGGGGTGTTGCCTAATGTCAGCTCATGTGAGTGCCCTGTATATTTTCTGGCAGCGGTGTCTCTGGGGATGGGCGGAAACTTGTGGACCTCCAGCTGCAGCAGGATGATGGCGTACTCCCTCGCACAGCTAACCAGGCAGTCTTGTTAAATGGTTCAGACTCCAGAGGGGCTTGGGTTGCCTCGATGGCTCCAGTATGGGGGAGGCTGTGGGAGCCTAATGGAGTGTTAAGTCATTTAGAAGACGGGTGATAAGACTGGGAGAATGACCTGATGGGGGCAAGTCTTTGACCCAGGAGGGCAAAAAACCTATGTGGGAAAAAAAAGTAAATAATTTAGTTTTGGAACTCATCTAGTGTTTCATTTGTCTTCAGCTCCAATCGGTAGATCAGAAAGTACTACCGTCCCATGAAGTGATAGAAAACCAGACTCCCACAGAGACTCAGGAAGTGATCTCTCCCACAAGAAGTCGGAGGTCCAACAGGCTGCAGTCTCCCGAAAGATCCTCTGGATGTGAGAGCCAGGAGGAGCAAAGGGACGGTTCCCAGTTAGCCAGTACTCCGAAGATAGTTCTAGACCAGCCTGCAATGTAAGTTTACGAAAAGATGCAACAAAAATACTATTTTGCAAATGATAAAACATGGGAGTCTGGTGTTTTACCGAGAAACCTACTTGAACTCTTGGAGGGGAAGGGGCTAAGAAAATGTAGAGAAAAGGTGCATTTCCTTTTTCATATGGGGGGGGAAGCTATGGTCAGGTTGTCTTGGTGAGCGAGAGCTGCTTGAAGCAGAGGGTGAAGAAAGTAAAGTGGATTAGGGAGTTTGAGGTATTGTACATATGGAAGTTCTCCAAGAGATCACAGGAGTATGAGTGCTTGGAAATTTTTTTAATTCTTTTGGTAACTGGGTAAGGCCCACTAGGTACAAAACCTGGTTCAGGGATGACCCGGGAGCACTGGGGAGGTTAAGTGATTTGCTCGGGATCACACAATATACAATTGGATATTGTGGAAATCAAACTCTGGTCTGCTGGATGTACCAAGATCATTCACAGCTCCTTACTATACCCTGTAGGCTGTATTGCCAGGGGAAACTGTAGTTAAGTCTAAAGAGTAAAGTTAAAAAACACAAATGAAAAACCATAAATGTGTGTTTGTTCCTCATCATTTCTATAGATTGTAGTGTTGTGGTTATCTTTGAATATTTTAGAAGACAAAAAGTTGGTGCATTATCCTTTGCTTGGAATGATATGAATATTTTGAACTGGGAAAGGAATACTCTGGCTCAAGTGAAAATGGAACCCAGGCTGCTGTTTGTGTTTCCAGTACCTAGTTCAGGGCTTATACTCTGACAGTGGCACACTTCTATGTAGAATATTCCTGACTGTAAAATATACAGTTTTTTTAAAAGAAAGCAAGTGATTGCAGGAAGGTTCAGCTAACCAGATGACTGTGTGGGTCATGGTAAATGGCGTTAAGTCAGAAGAGAGGGTGGTCACAAGTGGAGTGCCACAGGTATCTGTCTTAGGATCGGCCATTTTCAGTTTTTTCGTCAGTGACATTAGAGATAGAATCCGGGACAGGTTGTGTCTTTTTGCTGATTACACAAACCTCTGTGGGAGGGTAGACAGTGACAAGGGAATTAGGGAGATGCAGAGTGACCTGCATAGATTGGAAAGGTGGTCTAAGAACTGGCAGTTGAAATTAAAATGCCAAAATGTGCAAGTTAATGCACCTGGGTAGCAAGAACGCCATGACCGAATACTGGATGGGTGGGGTTAAACTGAGCACTATGACAGAGGGACCTAGGAGTGAGTCATCACTAATGACACCCTCAAACAATCAAGGTAGTGTAGACCGGTCTTTCGGAAGGCAAGTGGGATGTTTTTTATTTATTTATTTAATTTTGGTAACCGAGTAAGTACGCTGGGACCACAAATGTCCCTTTTTCAGGGGCGACCCGGTTGGAGGCATCTGGAGGGGTATTGACAGTAGTATTAAAGTGGTAATATTGCCTGTGTATAGATCAGTGGTGAGGTCACACCTGGTGTACTGTTACCAGTTCAGGAGTCCTCAGATGAGGAAGGCTAAAGACAGGCTAGAGGCAATGCAACAAAGGGTGACCAGGATAAAACCGGGTCATCAAGGCAGATCCTACAAGGAACAGCTCAAGGCAATAAAAATATACTCACATGATACCAGACAGGAGAATGGTGTCATGATAGAGACCTTCAAATTCCTGAAAGGAATGAATAAGGTGAACTGTGAGGAGTTATTTAACATAAGCAGAAAATCGTGGTCATGGGGTATGAGTAGGGATGTAAGTTTGTCATGACAGTCATAAACATCATGGATTCCATGATATTTGGTCTTTATTCAGGACTTCCATGACTTTCACTATTGTCTTTAAAACGTAGCAATGATGACAGTGCCACGACGTTTACTAATATATTTACTAATGATTTCATGAACACCCGATGGGTCATTAAAACCTCATCAATGCCAAACTTACATCCCTAGGTATGAGTGAAACGTTTTGCAAAAAGATGGGGGTGATCCCTGGATGCTGGACCACTAGAAATGGTTGCATTTTTTTTTTTTTTTTTTACTTTCTTTATCCGCCGTGGCAGGCCACTGCTGTCCTCCGCCACCCTTACTTGGCCCCAGGTCTTTGGGAACTTCCTTGCGCTATGCGTGTCCTGGATGAACTCCAGAGCCGCCTGCAGGCTTTAGTCGTATGTGTTACCCTTTCGATTGTTTCCACCTTTTCCCCCTGATCCTGGGACCTCGAAGCGCAACGCATGTGCGTGGAGGCGCATATACGCGTCCGCAGCTCCAGTCAGCAGTCCCTTCCATGCTCCCCTGGCCTTGCGCCTGGGCTCTCAGAGGCAGCCCTGCTACCCAGCCTCCACTGGGGGGCAGCCAAGCACCGAGAAGCCCTCCTGAACCTTCCCGAGATGGAGAGCTGCCAGCCAGCAGCTACTCAACGTCCTCTCCCTCCCCCCGATGACCCATGCTCGTGCCTGAACCCTGGTCGCTGTCATGGTGCAAGGTTTATCTTCCAGCGCCTCAACCCTCTGCGCCACTGGGCCAGCCTGAAATGGTTGCATTCTAATGTACAGAAGGCTTCTGGTAGCACTTTGTAAATGAGCTAAAGGGATGAAGGAATAGAGACTCACCTCCTGTGTATCTCCTATCTCGGTGAGCTTTATTTTTAAATATGCCAACTTTAGCAATATCAGAAACTGACATTCCATGGACTCCTTCTACTTTATCAAGGTTTGGTGGTCATCATCTGACTCCTGTATGGCAAACTCACTTCCTGAGGTCCAGATCCTTTTATGGTTAGGTTAGCAGTGTTGCCAGCTTGGTTCCATATCTGTTTATTTCAGGCTTTTTCCTGGATTTACCCTTAGGGATGCAGATTTTTTTTAATTTATATTTTATTATTTTATAAAATATAAACATATGAACACAAGGTATTAAATAAGTGGGTTTGCATTGCAATTTGCGAAGCAAGAATCAGGAAATGCGAATCAATTGCCTGCTTAATTAGCAGTGACTGCTAATCATATAAGCTGGTCGTCCCACCACATTTTTCTTTAATTTTCATTGGTGTCTAGTGGTGCTTCCACCCAGTGGCGGAGCCAGGTTTGGGAGCATTTGATAGTCGGGGGGCCATTCAGTCAATCATGGGCTCCGCAGTGAACACTAAACAGTGAATAAGGATGGTGGTGGGGCACCACTTGCTCACACTGGGGCAGTCAGGAGGGGCAACCGCCCCCCCAGCCCCTCCTTCTAGCTCCGCCACTGCCCCCACCCTCTGATTACCAGCCCTTGAGGTGTCGAATGCCCCCCTCCACCAATCACCATTGTCCCTGTAATGCCGTTTTCCTATTCCTGGTGTCTAGTGGTACCCCCCCCATCCGATCACTGTTCCCATTATTTTGTCGTTCCCTGCTGTCTAGTGGCACCCCTATCACCATCTGATCGCTGTCCCCACTGTGTCCCTTAGTGATTTTTCTTTTTAAACCTGCAAAACTAAAACGGTCCATGCCGATCACTCCTGCACCTCCACCCGCCTCTCACTGTTCACACCCCAGTACACACACATAGACTGTCAGTCACCTGAACAGGTCCCAGATTCAGGATCCACTCTCCGATCGAAGACATGTCCTGCTGCTGGAACTGGCGCTGCAGTATGAGAAACTAAGATGAATGCGTCCTATGTATTTCAGTGGAGGGTTCCGCATTGGTGCATATATGAGTAATTTTATGACATATTGACCCCAAATTTTCAAGATGGCCTTTTGGGGACCCCACCTGATGAACAATATAACTGTCATTATGCAACTCCCTCCCAAACAGTAATTTAGCAGTTGCTTGGCAAATTCAGCTTTTGGGCAACATTTTTGTAATGACAGTCATATTGTTCATGAGGTGGGGTCATAAGAAGGCGTTGTTGCAAATTTGGGGTCAAAATATGAAAAAATGGCAAAGGTATGACCGTTCATTGCAATTTTGCTACGCACCCTTGTAACTTTGGAATTTGTAATTATTTTGACCCCAGATTTTCAGTATAGCCTTCTTCTTACCCCACCTCATCATGTATGTTACAGCTGTCATTTTCTAAATCCTGTCCAAAATGTGTTTTTGCACCTGTGGTGTGGAGTAACGTTGCAGTTGTGCAGAATAATGCTTTGATAGGGATTGGGACATTTTCTGCAGCGGGTACTTGAGGTGGGGTAATTGGAAGGCTATGCTGACAATTTGGTCAAAATGGCAAATTCAGTCTCAAAACTATGTATACAACGTCTGTTTTATCAATAAATACAATACTAGCTAAAAAAAAAAAAAAAAAATAGAGAGCATATCCTAAGTTTGGAAATGGTGGGAGGAGCTTAGCTTAAGGACATCTGGCCAATGAGACCCTTCCGGTGAAACTGCCAACGTATGGATGTGAACCATGCACCACTCCTAGAAGTGTGGTTAGAGAGGACAGAGGAGTAACCTATTTTATTTGACCTCCAATTGTTCCAGTAACTTCTCACTCCTTTAACATGTTGTGTCTTGACTCTTATTTAATAGAATTATACAAAGTGATCAAAATATCTAGGATTTGATAATGCTGGAAGCCACCTCAGACTGTGACTTTAAATTATTTTTACTTTCCTAGCTCTAATGAGGAAACTAGTTCCCAAGAAGAACAGCAAACGGGAGTCAGACCAACACTGTTGGTGAGGAGTCGCTTCCAGAGGCCAGAACCCAACTTAGGAAGGACAGAAGGGAGGAGAGAAACTCCAGTGCAGGAAAAGGATGCTGGAGAGAACAAGGCTGACCCAGAAGCTGCTGGAAAGGAGAGTGCAGAACAGCGAGGATGTGAACCAGAGGTACATTCCTCCTTAAAAATAAGAACTAAGTTGTAGTGAAATTCACCATGGGAATCTACTGGAGGCTCATGACTCTTGAACATGTCAGGCAGTTGCACAGTTCAGGGGCTGGACACTAATGCAAAGTAATTACAGTGCTTTCACTCAAGACAGTAGCACACATAAAGAAGAAAATGTTTTTAGCAGTTCAGTTTGCTTGGTGCAGCAGTTAAAATCGAAAATTTCGGACTTGAAAAAGTTATGACGATGCGAAACCTTTTTCTCCAGTAAGCGGGCCTTTTATAGAATGCAGATTTTTTTTCAGGATAATACTGACTGAAATATATAGAGAAACTCCTAATTTCTATTGTATGTATGGAAGTTCCTTGGAAATTAGCTTGTTACTGGCCTGTAGGCAGCATTGCAGGGTGCTGCTTATGGCATCAGCAAGCAGGTTTTGTTGCAAGCCAGGATATCAGGGGCCATCCTGGGGAGAAGGATTGACATCCCAGTGACTGCTGCCCTCCTTAATATGCGCCGCACTGCTGCCACCTCCTGGATGTTACCAGGTGGGGTACAAATGGAGCCACATAGCAAAGGGGGTGGGGTTGGGTGTTGCCTAATGTCAGCTCATGTGAGTGCCCTGTATATTTTCTGGCAGCGGTGTCTCTGGGGATTGGACCCCCAGCTGCAACAAGATGATTATCTAGTGCCTCGCAATCCCTTGCACAGCTGACCAGGCAACCTTGTTAAATGGTTCAGACTCCTGAGGGGCTTGGGCCGCCTCGATGGCTCCAGTGGGGGGGGAGGCTGTGGGAGCCTAAAGGAGTGTTAAGTCCTTTAGAAGGCGGGTGATATGGCTGGGAGACTGACCAGATGGCGGCAAGTCGGTGACCCAGGAGGGTAAAAAAACTTATATGGGAAAGAAAAAGTAAATGATTTCATTTTGGAACTATCTAGTGTTTCATTTGTTTTCAGCACCAATCAGCAGATCAGAAAGTACTACCATCCCATGAAGTGATAGAAAACCAGACTCCCACTGAGACTCAGGAAGTGATCTCTCCCACAAGAAGTCGACAGTCCATCAGGCTGCAGTCTCCCGAAAGATCTTCTAGTTCTGCGAGCCAGGAGGAGCAAAGGGACGGTTCCCAGTTAACCAGTACTCTGAAGATAGCTCTAGACCAGCCTGCAATGTAAGTTTACAAAAACATGCATCAAAAATATTATTTTGCAAAAAATAAAACATGGGAGTCCGGTGTTTTACAGAGAAACTTTCTTGAACTCTTGGAGGAAAGGTGGCTAAGAAAAATATAGAGAAAAAGGTGCATTTCCCTTTTCTTATGAGGGGGAAAGCTCTGGTCAAGTTGTCTTTGTGAACGAGAGCTGCTTGAAGCAGAGGGTGAAGAAAGGAAAGTGGATTAGGGATTTTCAGGTGTTGTACAGGTGGAAGTTCTCCAAAAGATCACAGGAGTATGAGTGCTTGGTCATTTTTTTTAATTCTTTTGGTAACAGGGTAAGGCCACTAGGTGCAAAATCTGGTTCAGGGGTGATCTGGGAGCACTTGGGAGGTTAAGTGACTTGCTCAGGATCAGACAGTATACAGCTGGAGGTTGTGGAAATCAAACTCCGTCTGTTGAATGCACGGCCTGCCCACACAGCTCATTACTGTAACCTGTAGGATGTACTGTCAGGGGACGTTGTAGATAAGCCTAAAGAGTAAAGTCAAAAAAACACAAATGAAAAACCATGTGTGTTTGTTCCTCATCAGTTCTATAGATTGTAGTATTGTGGTTACCTTTGAAGGTTTTAGATGACAAAAAGTTGTTGCATTATTATCCTTTGCTTGGAATGGTGTGACTACATTGAACTGGGAAAGGAATACTCTGGCCCAAGTGAAAATGGAACCCAGGCTGCCGGTTGTGTTTCCAATACCTAGTTCAGGGCTTATACTTTGCCAATGGCACATTTCCATCTAAAATAGTCCTGTCTGCAAAATATACAATTAAAAAAAAAAAATCAAGTGATTGCAGGAAGGTCCAGCTAACCAGATGGCTATGTGGGTCGTGGTAAATGGCATTAAGTCAGAAGAAAGGGTAGTCACAAGTGGGGTGCCACAGGTATCTGTCTTAGGATCGGCCGTTTTCAGTTTGTTCATCAGTGACATTAGTTATAGAATCTGGGACAGGTTGTATCTTTTGCTGATTACAAGGCTTGAGAGGTAGAATTAGGAATTAGGGAGATGCAGAGTGACCTGCATAGATTGGAAAGGTGGTCTAAGATCTGGCAGTTGAAATTAAATGCCAGAATGTGCAAGTTAATGCACCTGGGTAGCAAAAACCCCATGACCGAATACTGGATGGGTGGGGTTAAGCTGAGCACTATGACAGAGGGACCTAGGAGTAAGTCATCACTAGTGACACCCTCAAACAGTCAAGGCAGTGTAGACAGACCTTTTGGAAGGCAAGTGGGATGTTTTTTATTTATTTAATTAATTTTGGTAACCGAGAAAGTACGCTGGGACCATAGCAGTTCCTTTTTCAGGGGCGGCCCGGTGGGAGGCATCGGGAGGGGTACTGACAATAGTAGTAAAGTGGTAATATTGCCTGTGTATAGATCAGTGGTGAGGCCTCACCTGGAGTACTGTTACCAGTTCTGGAGTCCTAAGATGGGGAAGGATAAAGACAGGCTAGAGGCAATGCAACAAAGGGTGATCAGGATGAAACAGGGCCATCAAAGCAGATCATATAAGGAATAGCTCAAGGCAATAAGAATTTTCTCACGTTATACCAGATGGGAGAAGTGTGATATGATAGAGACCTTCAGATTCCTGAACGGCATGAATAAGGTGAATTGCAAGGAGTTATTTAGCATAAGCAGAAACTTGATGTCACGGGGCATGAGTGGAAAGTTTTGTAAATTGGTGGGGGGGGGGGTGATCCCTTGATGCTGACCACTAGAAATGGTTGCATTGTAATGTACAGAAGGCCTCTGGTAGCAGTTTGCAAATGAGCTAAACGGATGAAGGAATAGAGACTTGGCTTCTGAGTATCCTGTATCTTAATGAGTTTTGATTTTCAAATATGCCAGCTCTAACAGCATCCGAAACTGAGGTTTCTTGGACTCCTTCTGCCTTCTCAAGTTTTGGTGGTCATAATCTAAGTCTGGTATGCCTAGCTCAATGCCTGAGGTCCAGATCTTTATATGGTTAGTAGGGTGCTAGCTTGGCTCGATGTCTGTATATTTCTGGCTTTTTCCTTGGGTTTACCTTTAGGGATGCAGCATTTGAGGCAAGGAGGCTCAGCCATCCACTCTCCTCTTTTGAAGCCAGAGCGGAGTGGACAGGTATGGCTCACAGTTTGAAGCAAGGAGCCACAGCTGTGCATTCCCTTCTGTTGAGCCAAAGGGGAGTGGACAGCTGTGGCTCCTCGCTTCAAGCTCTGCATCCCTAACAGCAAATCCCAGGAAAAGGCCAGAAAAAAACAGACTTGGAGCCAAGCTGGCAACCCTGCTAACCGTATAAGAATTTGTACCACAGGATGACAACCAAACCTTGAATAAGTAGAAGGAGTCTAGCATATATAAAAATAAAAGCTCATTAACATAATAGATACCAAGGAGTTGAATCTGTTACTTCCTTTAGCTCATTGGCTTGAGTGGAAACTGACAGGAGGAAAGTTCGGTAGGGTTATGAGGAAGTATTACTTTACAGAGAGAGCGGTGGAGCCTTGGCAACATTCTGCCAGCTGAGGTAGTAAGAGCCTAAACCATAAATGGTTTCAAGCACATCTGTGACAGAGTGCAGGCTATACTGGCTACTCACGACAATAGTAGCAGGGAAAAGGTTATTGGGGAGGGGTAGAGGGCTAGTACCCTGGATGACATTTAAGTCCCAGGGGCTGATAGGGAACCACGAGCAGATGGGATGGAGCTTCAGTCTTTTTTCTTTTTTGCTCCCACCCAAAATGGCCCCCATCGGCCCTGTTGTGCACCTCAACCCATCCTCCCAGGACTTGCCTCTACCATGGTGTTCCTCCCTGGGTTGCCCCCCCCAAGGCGGGGCCCCAGGTCTGGGAGGTTGACTCCAGAGGATGTACTTGGTTTCTGTGGGGAGTGCCTGGGAATAGGCTGCCCAGGTCCTCAGTATACAGCGGGCGGCATCCTGCGCTGATCCTGCATTTTCTGCTTTTCAGGGCTCCACCCACCTTCCACAGATGTGGCTGCAGCAGCGTCCTGGAGGTGGGGATGCTTGGCTGCGCGTGGTCACCCATGTAGCCTAGAGCATCTCCACAAGCCACTGCCAGGAGTCACTGCAAGAGTGGTCTGCAACACCCCATCCCCCGGGGAGGCAAACGTCCATGGAATGCTCTTAACTCCCTGCCGGCCTCTGCTCCTGATTCCCTGGCCAGGGCACAAACCCGGTTGCCAGCATGCCAGAGTGTTGCCCCATTGCTCGGTGTCATGGAGCTGGCTTTCAGTCTTTTTCTGTTGGCATTGTCCATGTTTCTGTGTTTGCAAGAGTTGCTGGTGGAGCACCTGGACTATGTTGTTATGTTGGTTAGAAATCAGCCACTAGAAATGTAACATTACACGTATCCCAATAGTGCAGTATATACTGAGAAGTATACTCAAATCACCATGAAAGAATTTAGACTGGTGGTTCTTATGGTGAGTTGCATATACTTCCCATGATGCATTGTATCATGGGGGTTATGTGTTATTTTACATTTCTTTGAAACCTGGCTGGCGAATGGGGCCAGAGGAGCAGGGCGTTATAGATGGCAGCCACTATTTTTTCCTTATGACCCCATTGGGAGGTGTGGGGTGTAATGATGCTGCGATGGCGAAGCATCAGCATCTGGCACGCCTTTACAGTAATTAGGTGCCAGCTTGCTGCATCCACCCATCCTCCGTCAGAGATCAAGTCACTCACTGGACACTCACCCACCCTCCCTCAGGAGGAGGAGAGCTGTCCGTCGGACACTCAGTCCTCCTCCCCCAGCCGACGACTCCAACTCTGCGTGTCCGCTCCTCAAACCCGGTGTCGGCATTAGAATCGGACACCTTGCCACAGCGCTGGTGGGTCGGCATTGAAACCTGGCTTTCTAGCTGGCAGTATCCTTTCACTTTAATTTTATGGCCGGAAGGTCTTCAGGTTGACTCCTTCCACTGACCCAGGTGATAACTCCCTTGATACCAGATAGTACAGTTACGTAAGAACTTACCATAATAGTAGATCTTACTTCGAGAAACAGCTCTTGCAGCAGGTTATATCATTAGGACTGAAGCCGGCAGGCGCCAGGACCCCACGGAAATTTTCTAGCTAGCACTGTTCAGCGGGGACCGCCTTCGACATCGGTGCCGCCCCCGATGTCAGGCGTAGTACAAAAGGAGGCGGTCCCCCAGAGTCCCCAGTTCTTTTCCCGCCGTTGGCTCGCCAGCATCGGCCTCTCGGTCTCTACCTAGCGTACACGACTACAGAACTTTCTGTGTGTTTTTTTGCTAACTGATGTCCTCGCCAGCTCCTTTGCTTGAGGATCACGTTTCTAAGTGTGCCTGCGGAAAACAGATCCCTTCCAAGGATCCTCAGTCCTCCTGCATGCGTTGCCTAGGCCCGGACCATGATACCAAGGCCTGCACCTTTTGCCAAGGGTTCAATAGCCGCACCAGGATCCACCGTCAGAAGGCACTACAGGTGTATCTTCTTGAAGAAAAGCTCAAAAGGATGGACCAAGAACCTTCCTCCATGGGAGAATCTTCCTCGAAGGCCCATAAACACCGGGAGAAGGTTAGAGCTAGATCCCCAACCCGGACCTCGGACTCCCGCAGCTCAGGCTTCACCAGATCGGACCGCTCTCCCTCCAGGGCTCGGTTGCAGCCCCTCCACCCCCGGTTAAGGTCCGGGCTTCGGGCGGCTCTTCTTCGCTCCTGCCGATCAAGACTTTGAGGCACTCGGCTTCCTCCACTTCATCTAACGCCTCTTCCAAGTCTTCCAAGTGCCACAAATCTTCATCTGCCACCCGATGTCGGGACACCAACTCCAGGTCGGTCTCCCAACCTCCCAGAGACCCTGATTCACCTCTGAGAAAGACTAAGGACCTGATGTCCCTGAAGCGGCGTCGGACCCGACGTCGGCCAAGCATCAGAAGTCAGCCAGGCGCTTGCAGGATCCGACGACACCGGCCAGACACCCGTCGCCAGCCGGGCGTTCACTGGATCCGAGGCGTCGGCATCGCATTCTCAGAGCAGAAGACCGCCCATCCCGTCCACCGGGGACGCCAGTCACAGGGACTCGACTGAGGAGGGGCCTACACTGCCCAAGACCAGGCGACACACGAGATGCCAGGCTCCTGCGGAACCTTCCCGAACCCAGAGACACCCGGGACCTGACGCCCGACCCCGGCGACAGACCGCCGGTGCCAGGCCCATCGTCGGATATGAATATTGAAGAAGTAAAGGAACTCTTTACTTTTTGGTGGGACACATCCGAAAGGATGTGGTCCCTGTTTAACCTCCTCCTTCTGCTCCTCCTCCTCCTACTCCTTTGCCTCCTACGCCCCCTCCTCCACCAGAGGGGCCAGCAGTACGACCATCAACCCCCAAGGAACAGATTCCACCTCCTAGGGGCAGATCTAAAGACAGGAGAAGGCCTCCCTTCAGATCTCCATCAGGGTCTCCCAGCCCCAAGCGACCCAGACGGCGTCGGTATACTCCATCGGGGGAGGACTCCAGATCGGACACCTCGGACTACTCCAGATCTACTTCTCCGCTCAGCATCTCCTCTTCTGACCCACATGACCTCCCCATGTCTCCTCCGGATGTTCCCTCTTTCGCTGAGTTCATGAGGCACATCCAGGACAACATGGGGTGGGATACTGAAGACCTTGACCCCGAACGACAACGCATTGCCCGCTATCTTCAGCAGAAAGATCCAAAGCCTGTGGTAGTACCACCCTTGGTGGACACTTTTGCGGACATCACCAAGGCTGCGTGGAAGCGTCCGCACTCCATTCCCACAGTGCCGAGGAAGACTGACTGCCTGTACAAGGCTCCGAGAGACGACCTGTACTTGGCTAAACAACCTCTGGCAGACTCCCTGGTTATCATGGCTTCGCATGACCAGTCTCAAAGAACTCAACATATGAGCACACAGCCACCAGACCAGGAATCCAAGCAATTGGATGCCCTGGGGAAGTGCACGTACGCGGCTACTACATGCGCCATCAGGTCTCTGAACTACCTTACCCACATGGTACAGTTTCAGAACGCCCTGTGGGAACAGGGCCAGGACCTGGTCAATAAGCTTCCCGATGACGATCAAAAGGCGGAGCTCCTCAGTCTTCTCCGCATAGGGTCGGATGTGGGTACCCAAGTGCTTAAAGCAGCATACGATTCTGCGGACTTATCTGCCAGAGCTACAGCTTCAGGCGTTTGTCTCTGGTGACACTCTTGGCTCGGTGTCTCCGGCTTCACCCCGGACATACAGAAGAACATTCTGAATGTCCCGTATAATGGCGAGGTACTCTTTGGTGACTCCTCGGAGAAGGTCCTCACCAAACTCCAGGACGCAGGGAAGGCAGTCCGATCTGTACAGGCCATGTACATATCCAGGCCTAGTTCCTTTCATAGGAACCAGAGCCGCTTTTGCAGCCGGCAACAAAGGCGGCAGCCACGTTCAGCCAGCAGCAAAGGGGCTCTTTTAGCGTCAAAAGCCAGGGCAAATCGTCCCCAGGCAGAGCCAGCACATACAAAACCGGCCCAGCCTGCAGGGACCAGTGCTGCCACAGCATGACTCCTTCCGGCCCCCCGCCCCTCCTCTGGATCAATGGGCACAAAAGGTCGGGGGTCGCATCGCTCGCCACTTTTTAGAGTGGCAGTCGATCACCACCAACAGGTGGGTTCTTCAATTGGTCAAGAAAGGCCATTTCATAGAATTTCTCGACCACCCACTGGCAAGACCTCCCCTGCTCTCCCGTTACTCGGGTCAGCATGCCCTGCTTGTACAGCAGGAGGTGCTCGTGCTTCTGGAAAAAGAAGCCATAGAGCACGTATCATGGAAGCAGAGGGGCCTAGGATATTATTCTCACTTCTTTCTGGTTCCAAAGAAGACTGGGACCTCGTCCGATACTGAACCTCAACGACTCGGTCCTGTACAAACGCTTCTGCATGGTGACCCTCCCAGGTCTCATTCCCATGCTCAAGCAGGATGCCTTCCTAGCGTCCCTAGACATGCAGGATGCCTACCTGCATATACATATTGCTCAGGCGCACAGGAAGTTTCTGCGCTTCGAGTTTCAGGGTCGCCACTATCAGTTCCGAGCTCTCCCCTTCTGGCTGTCATTGGCACCTCGGGTGTTTACGAAGTGCATGGCGGTCGTAGCCGCATCTCTGAGGAGACAAGGCCACTACGTGTTCCCCTACCTGGACGATTGGCTTCTCATAGCGCCCTCCCGGGAGGCCCTGATGTCTGCCATTCACTGCACTCAGTCTCTGTTCGAGATGCTGGGCATTATTATCAATCACGTGAAGTCACGCCTGGTTTCATCCCAGACTCTGCAATTCATAGGTGCAGTTCTGGACACCGTCCAAGGGGAAGCTTTCCTCCCCCCGGATGGAGCGGAGCATATCAGATCCCTCATCAGGGACGTTTCGGCGAAGAAGACTGTTCCTGCCAGACTGGTCCTTTGCCTGCTCTGACACATGGCTGCGGCCATTGCAACAGTCCCGCTAGCCTGTCTCCACATGCGGGTAACCCAGTGGATGTTAAGGGTCCAGTGAGACCAAAAGCAAGACCATCTGCAGAATCCAATCCGGATCACGAAGGCCGTAATCCGAGATTGGCAATGGTGGCTAGATTAGAGGAATCTCTCGGTGGGAGTCCCTTTCATTGCACCGTCCCGACTTTGACACTCTCCCAGATGCCTCAGGGCTCAGTTGGGGCAGCACCTCGACGGTGTCCGGTCTCAGGGCCTGTGGACAGACCAAGAGACTCATCTCCACATAAATATCCTGGAAATGAGGGCAGTTCTTTACGCCCTGCAGGCCTTCCAGTCGGAGATCCTACCGGGTACACTTCTGTTACAAACAGACAATTCTGTGGTGATGTATTACCTCAACAAACAAGGAGGCACCCATTCCTACCTGCTTTGCAGGGAGGCCATGAGAGTGTGGGATTGGGTCTTGCAACATGGCGCAATCCTCATTGCCGTTCATGTTCTGGGAGTGGAGAATGTCATTGCAGATGGCCTGAGCCGCTCTCAGGCCAGAGTGCATGAATGGGAGCTACTTCAGGAGGTAGCAGAGGATCTGTTTCGCAGATGGGGTACTCCAGAATTAGTCCTTCTCGTGTCCCCATCCAACGCAAAACTGCCCAGTTTTTGCTCGCTAGATCCAGGGCCTGGTGTTTTCTGGCGAGACGCGTTGTCCCTCTCCTGGGCAGGCAGATTCCTCTATGCCTTTCCCCCTTTCCCATTAATCCAGAGGGTTCTTCTGAAACTTCACAGAGAGGAAGCGACATGGATACTGATCGCGCCCTTTTGGCCCAGGCAGATCTGGTTTCCTCTTTTGCATCAGCTGTCCCGGGAACCTCCAGTGCCGTTGCCAATCAGCTCCCACTTGCTGTCTCAGGAGGCGGGTTCCTTGGTCCACCCGGACCTACGTTCCCTGAACCTACACACTTGGCTTCTAGAGACATAGCCATGATGCGACACGGGGTTTTGCAAGAGGTAGCAGACATTCTCGCTGCTGCCAGGAATCCGGCTACCCATGCGACCTACGCCATGAAGTGGCACAGGTTTTGTTTATGGGTTCAGGCGCGTGGCTTTTCACCTTTGGACTGTCCAGAGAAGTTAGTATTGGACTACCTGTTGTCCCTTTTCCAGTCAGGATTGGCTTACTCCTCGATCAAGGTACATCTCTGTGCCATCTCAGCCTATCACATCCCTATAGGCCAACGCACTATAGCTCAAATGGACATGACACTTGCCTTCCTGAGGGGTGTCCTCCATCTTAGGCCCCCAATTAAGGATCAGATTCCACCATGGGATCTACCCTTTGTCCTGGAGCAGTTTACGCTGCCACCCTTTGAACCAGCCGCGGATTGCGAGCTACGTCTTCTTTCTTGGAAGACGCTGTTTTTAGTTGCCGTTACCTCGGCCAGAAGAATTTCTGAACTCCATGCACTCATGTGCAAAGAACCTTATTTGGTTTTCCACCAAGACAGGGTATCCCTATGGACTAATCCTAAATTTCTGCCTAAGGTGGTTTCAGCACTCACCCTTAATCAGGATATCGATTTAACAGTGTATTTCCCTAAGTACTCTAATCGAGGAGAAACCCTTCTGCACACTTTAGATGTGCATAGGTGTCTCAGATACTACCTGACCAGAACGAAACACCACCTAAAATCGGACCAGCTTTTTGTCTCCTTTGCTCACAGAATGAGGGAGCTCCTGTTTCAAAACAGTCACTGTCCAGGTGGTTCATTCAGTGTGTTACGTTCTGTTACCAGAAGCGCAACAAACCCCTACCGGGCACGGTTAAGGGTCATTTTACCAGAAGGATGGCTACCTCTTTTGCAGCTTTAAAGAACGTATCCACCTCAGCTATTTGTGTTGCAGCTACTTGGAGCTCCATCCACACTTTCATCAGGCATTATAGCCTGGATATCGCATCGAGGCGAAGAGCAGGTTTTGGTCTAGCAGTCCTTCAAGGACTTCTGTCCTAGGCTCAGTGTCATTCGAGGATGTCTACCAGTACCTTCCCTCCTCCTGATAGTGTGTGATTTCCAGGATTGCTTGGGAATCAGTCCTAATGGTGTAACCTGCTGCAAGAGCTGTTTCTCGAAGTAAGATAGTACAGTTACGTAAGAACTTACCGTAACAGTAGATCTTCGAGAACACTTCTTGCAGCAGGTACTTTCCCTCCCACCATCCCCACTGGAGGTAGATTCTGGTTCCAACATCCTTCTCCTAGGATAAGGTGTTCACAGCCTTTTTTCTGTTTGCCATTTGATGGCAGATCCTCAGTCTCCTCTTCCGATGTCATCCAGCGGCCGGGAGTCTCCGGCGGGAGAACTGGGGACTCTGGGGGACCGCCTCCTTTTGTAGTATGCCTGACGTCGGGGGCAGGACCGACGTCGGAGGCTGTCCCTGCTGAATACTGCTAGCTAGAAAATTTCCGTGGGGTCCTGGCGCGTGCCAGCTTCAGTCCTAATGGTGTAACCTGCTGCAAGAGCTGTTCTCGAAGATCTGCTGTTACGGTAAGTTCTTACAGAGCTGTACTATCTTCAAGGGAGGCTCTTGCAGTAGGTACTAACATATAGGACTAAGCCACCAGGCGCTAGGAGCACACGGCAAATTTTAGCTATCAGTGTCTGGTTGGGGGACCACCCACCTGACGTCATGTGACCGACGTCAGCGTGGCGCTATATAGTGATTGGTCCCCATGCCTACCCTCCAGTTCTCCCACTGGAGACCTAGAAAGGTATGACAGTATATAGGAGTGGGTGCCTGGAGCTATAAAGCTATAAAAGGAGAAGTAGTAGAAGAAACCCAGGGGGAAGGTGAGAGGGAAAGCAGTACCTACTGCAAGAGCCTCTCTCGAAGATCTACTGTTACGGTAAGTTCCTACGTAACTGTATTATCTTACTTCAAGAGGGCTCTTGCAGTTGGTATTAACATATAGGACTGAGTCCCAAATCGGACAAGTCTGAGACATGGGAGATAGGAACAAGTCTGCAGGAAACAGGGTTCTTAGGACAAGAGTCCCTGAAGAACTGGTAGGCCAAAGCCTGCTCTATGCCTAGAAGCAATGTCCAAACTGTAATGCTTAGTGAAGGTATGGACAGTACTCCCAAGTGGCAGCCGCACATATATCTATGGCAGAGACGTTCCTGAAACAAGCAGTAGAGGCTTCCTCCGGAAGTGGTTTGTTAGTCTTCTGTTAACAAAAGATCTTACTTCGAGAGGGTTCCTTAAGTAGGTCATCACATATAGGACTGGCGCCACCTGGCGTCTGGCCGCACTGCAAACTTTTGTAGCAGTCCCTGATGGGGGACCGCCCACCCGACATCATGTGACCAACGTCAGCGTGACTGTATATAGTAAGCAGTTCCCACGCCCACCCTCCAGTTCTTTCCCACCGTCGCCTCGTGTCAGTCGCATTGCAGACTTCCATATAGCGATCGTCGTGAAAGTGTCTTGCGTCAGAATTTCCTTCGCTAAAATTCTCTTTTTGTATCATTTTCATTGATGTCTTCACCCAAGAAGAAGTGCTTGTCCTGTGGCATGCAGATTCCACACAAGGATGGTCATCTTAAGTGCATCCTCTATTTAGGCCCAGACCACCCTGTCTTCTCCTGTCCGGAGTGCCAGACCGTTAACCAGGCTACTAAGAAAAGGAGACAGCAGGCTTTGGAGGCCCATCTCTTGAAAGCCCGCCTGGCTTCTCTAGAGAAGAAGATGGATCGTTTGAGAGAGTCCTCATCAGATAAATCTTCTCCATCAAAGAAACATAAGGAGAAGTCTAGGGAGCGGGAGTGCTCCACGGACGCATGCAGCCCTCGACAAGCAAGGCCCAGCCGCCACCCAGAAAATCAGACGGTAAGTCTGGTAATGCCGTAGGGGGTCAGTCGATCATCGGCTTCTCCGATTATCGTACTGCGCCAGCTGATATGTTGGCCCCTGGCTCCTCCACGGACCGCGCAGCAGCCAGTAAGCTGGCTTCCCAGCCTGTGGGGACCTGCCTGGCACCCATCGATAAGTCGGCCTGGGGCTCCTCCCCAGCCTGCCTGACGCCACCTGCTAAGAGACCCATCCCTGACGGCTGCTCAGGTGTGGTTCCCCTCTTGGGGCCTAATGGTGCCTCACCTGACGTCTGGCAGAACCAGGGGGAAAGGTCCCTCTTCCTTCGCCCGTACCGTCCCATTCATTGGCGGGTCCCTTTAGCGAAGAAAGCGGAGAACCCATCGACATAGTTGATTTTGCGGGGTCTACTCCATGCTCTCCCGTTGGGATCAAAGGGAAGGAGGCTGCTCAGCTGGCAGGCCTTACACTGGAGGCCCCTCCTCCAGGCAGGATCCCTGTAGAGCTGACCCCAGCCAAGATCCCGCCAGTGGACCTGGCGAACCCTGTTCCTGTGCCAGATGTCCTGGCTATTGTTCCTCAACTGGGGCCTAGTGGTCGGCCTCAGCCGTTGTCTCCGACGCCGGATGTCCCAGTGAAGGTTTCTCAGACAGGACCTATCGATCAGCCTAAGCCATTGTCCCTGATGCCAGATCCGGTCCTGCGTCAGGGCCCCTTCGTCCGGTTCCGACGCCGGTCCCGTTTCCGGCACTGGATCGAGTAGTGCCAGTTCCAACGTCTGTTCCCCTGATGTGGGCTATCCCAACTCCGGACTCCCAACCTATATATACAACGGCGGGTCCGACGTGGGTACCCCCGCTGCCAGACCTGATGACAGGGATCTATCTCTAGACCCCGAACTGTCCCCCACTACCTGTTGGGTTTTCCTGGGGACCACTACCCGGCTGGCCCCCCTCCGGACTGGAGCCACTATGGACAGTTCTACCCTGGGTTCAATCACTACTGTCATTACCAAGGATTACAGGGTTATCATTACCCACCCCCACCGGTAATACTGCCTCCTCTTCCACTCCCTCTGCCCCAACCTCCTCCACCACCCCCTCCGGTTACACCGGACTTCAAGACTCTGATTCAATCTTGGTGGCAGGGGGCTCGGTCAGAGTTGGTGTCGGACCAGGAGACGAGACTCGGTCTCCGAGGTACCCTTCCCCGAGCAGTTCTTCTGTGGTTATGGTGCACGTCTCGGGGAAGAGTTGTCAGAACGTCGCACTTCCTGATATCCGTCACCATCCTGACGAAGGGGCAGATGATGATGAGGGGCCGATGATTCCGCGGAGGAAGTCGTGGAGGAGTCTGAGGGCCCGTCAGGCAAGGTTTCCCCGAAATCACCACCAGAGGAGCCTGCCTTTTTTGGACCTTCTGAAGTCTGTGAAGCATTTCTTTGACTGGGAGTCAGAGGATCAGGACCCTATGAGACAGAGGCTCGCAGAGCAGCTGGACTTAGAGTCCCTGTCCCCGGTCCCCATTCCTCCATGGATTGTACCTCATCAGGACCTCACCTCTACCATCTGGCAGATGCCTCATTCCCTCCCAGCTGTCCACAAGAGGGCGGACAGACTTTACCGGGTGCCAAAGGATGCCCCATTCTTGAAAATGCACCCTAAGGCTGACTCTCTTGTCATTTTGGCTGCTCATGACCGCTCCGCTGTGCCCAAGCATATGAGCACCTCTCCTTCAGACAAAGAGTCGAGGCAACTGGACCAGTTTGGGAGAAAGATCTATGCTTCGGCCACATGCGCTCTCCGGTCCCTTAACTATGTGGCCCATATGGTGTCTCAGGAGAAAGCTACCTTGGACAGGTTAGAAGCTCGGGTCCAGGCTATGGGGATCCCTCAACTTTAAAGGAGGAGCTTGTCAAGGGTCTTCGCCTCTCCAAGTTCTCTTGTAGGCATGCTTTGTGAGCCACATACGACTCGGTCGATTCTGTGGCTTGCACCTCGGGCAACTGCCGTTGCCCTTAGATGGCACTCCTGGCTTTGCCTTTCTGGATTTGCTAAGGAGGTTCAGTCGGTGATTCAAGATGCCCCCTTCAGGGGCTCGGTACTCTTTGGTGGGGACACCAAGGACATTATCACTGACCTGCAGGACAGAGGTCTTGCCCCCAGGTCTGTGAGGTCCATGTACCGATTGGGCAAACAACAGCAGTCCTTTCGGGAAAAAAGGACCTGGAGGCAGAGAAAGCAAGCCCCGCCACGTTGCCAGGGGAAGCGTAAGACCACGGGTACAGCCACCCCTCCTGCCTCCAAAGAACCAGAGATGTGCAGGAGGTCCTCCCCCTGAACGTCCGGGCACTTCCTGACTCGCCATCCGCACTGTCTCCTCAGTCTCCTGATGGGGAGCAGGTGGGGGGGGGGTTCGACTGCCATATGCAGAAGTGGAGGGCGATCACCTCCGATGAATGGGTCCTGCAGCTGGTGTCCATCAGACACACGATAGAGTTTCTTGACTTTCCTCCAGAAACTCCACCAAAAAGATCCTTCTATTCAAGGAATCAGGCTTGTCTCGTCCGAGAAGAGGTGAACAGTCTCTTGCTCAAGGAAGCAATGGAGCACATTCCCCTTCGGCAAAGGGGAAAGGGGTTTTACTCCCATTTTTTCCTGGTTCCAGAAAAGACAGGGGATTTCAGACCCATACTCGACTTAAGCAACTTAAACCAGTTTGTCCAGTACAAAAAATTTTGGATGTTGACTCTCCAGAGCCTTCTTCTGCTCCTTCTGGAGAACTATTGGTTGTGCGCTCTGGACATGCAGGATGCTTACCTGCATGTCCCCATCTTCCCCAGCCACCACCGGTTCCTGCAGTTTCAGTTCCAAGGGTAAAACTTCCAATTCCAGGCGCTCCCCTTTGGTCTGTCTTCGGCACCCCGGATGTTTAAAAAGTGCCTGGCAGTGGTTGCGGCCTTCTTACGCCGCAGGGGAATTGCGGTTTTCCCTTACCTGGATGACTGGCTGATTTCAGCCCCATCCAGGGACTCTACTAGAGGCTCTTTCTTTCACTTTGGACCTTTTCAACAGGCTAGAGATTACTGTCAATATTCCCAAGTCCTCTATGACCCCTGCCCAGAAACTTCAGTTCATTGGGGCAGTTTTGGATACAGTCCATTGCAGAGCCTTCCTTTGTCTGGACAGGGTGGAGACACTGGTCTGTTAGGCTTCCCGAGTGGCTTCTTCTAGGGCCATCCTGGCCCGGGAGATCCTTCGCCTTCTCGATCTGATAGTGGCCTCTGTAACCACTGTTCCCCTTGCAAGGTTCCACATGAGAGTCACTCAGTGGTCCTTGTGCGTGCAGTGGGATCGACTCCTAGATGACCTGAACATCCAGTATTGGTCTCCTCAGCGGTCCAGAAGGAACTGCTTTGGTGGAGGGATCCCCACAATCTTTCTTTGGGTCTTCCCTTCCCTTCCAGAACCCAACTGTCATAGCATCCCTAACCATGGATGCCTCAAACATGGAATGGGGAGCACACATCTAGGGGAGCACCAAGCCCAAGGACTGTGGTCCAGCTTGGAGACTACGTTACATAGCAATGTTCTGGAGATGAGCGCTGCCCTGTACGCCTTCCAGACCCTCCTTCCCAAGGGATCACTGCTGGTCCAAATGGACAACGTCAGTAGTTTGGTACCTCAACAAACAAGGAGGAACCCGCTCGTACCCCTAGTGTAGGGAGGCGATACGGTGTTCTCAATGTCCTGGCGGACAGTCTCAGCAGATCTCAGACCCTAGCTCACGAGTGGGAATTACATCAGGAAGTGGCAGAATCCATTTTACTACATTTGAGGCGTCCGGAAATCGACCTTTTCGCCTCCAAATCCAATGCAAAATTTCCCAGTTATTGCTCGCTCGCTCCAGGGCATGGTGCTTTCTGGCACAACGCGCTGTCTCTCTCTTGGACAGGGAAATTTTTGTACGCCTTCCCTCCATTTACCATTCTCCAGAGGGTCCTCCTCAAACTTCAAGCAGAGAAGGCAAAGATGATTCTCATCGCTCCTCTCTGGCCGAGACAGATCTGGTTCCCGCTGCTGCAACAGCTTTCCAGGGAGCCACCGGTTCCACTTCCAGTGACCCACAACCTCCTGACTCAGGATCAAGGTCGATTACTACATCTGAGGCTCAGGACTCTGCACCTTCATGCATGGCTCCTGCAGACATAGCAATCTCTCGCTTTGGGGTCTCCTCCCGGGTTGCTCAAGTCCTCATTGGGGCCAGAAAACCCTCTACTCGTTCCACTCATGCCAAGAAGTGGAAACGGTTTTCCATCTGGGCGACTGCCAGGGGTTGGAACCCCTTCCCATATTCTGCCCCTCAAGTCATGGAATACCTCCTTCACTTGTCAGATTCCGGTCTTTCATATTCGTCGTTGAAGGTCCACCTTTCGGCTACTTTGGCGTAACACAAGCTAGTGGATGGTAAACCTGTGGCTCAGTTGGAAGTCTCTAAAATCTTTCTGAAAGGGATTCTCCATCTGAAACCCCCCATCCGCAGCCCAACTCCTCCTTGGGATTTGAACTTCATTTTGGAAAAGCTCACACTTCCTCCTTTTGAGCCGGCTATGAGCTGTGATTTGCGCTTCCTTTCTTGGAAGGCATTGTTTCTGGTTGCCATCACGTCAACCTGGAGAATTTTGGAGCTTCACTCTCTGGTTTGTAAGGAGCCCTATCTGATTTTCCACAGGGACCAGGCAGTCCTCAGAACGAATCCGAAGTTTCTTTCCAAGGTGGTGTCAGAAGCCACACTGAACCAGTCAGTAGAGCTTCCTGTATACTATCCGCCCCCCTCTAACAGAGGTGACGCACTCCTCCGTACTATGGACGTACATCAGGTTCTTCGGTGTTACACTCACCGGACTAAAGAATTTTGTAGCTGTTTTCAGCTTTTTGTCTCTCTTGCCCCCTAGATCAAAGGGCAAACCGGTTTCTAAGCAGGACCTTTCCAAATGGTTAGGCAACTGCATTAGGTATTGTTACCAGAAGTATGAGAAACCTCTGCTGGGTACCATCAGAGTTCATTCTGCTAGGGGCATGGCTGCTTCTGCTGCCTTTTTGCAAAATGTCTCTGCGGCTGTTATCTGTGCCGCAGCCACTGGGAGTACTGTCCATACCTTTACCAAACACCCAGTCTGGACATTGCTTCTAGATGGAGGGCTGGTTTCGGCCTAGCTGTACTACAGGGCCTTCTGTCCTAGGCTGAGTCCATTCTGGATTCCAATTTTTTTTCTGTTGGAGTTATTTCTGCTCTCCTCCCTAGTTTCTCTTGGTCTCTCTTTAGAGGGACTGCTTGGGACTCTGTCCTATATGTGATGACCTACAGAAGGAACCCTCTCGAAGTAAGATAGTACAGTTACGTAGGAGCTTACCATAACAGTAGATCTTCGCGAGAGGTTCCTTCAGTAGGTCATATTTTTTCCTCCTCCTTCCCTCATTTTGTGTTTACAGGACTCCAAATTCTGTTAGCTTCTGCTGTCAGGCCTCTTCTTGGCTTCGGCGGGAGAACTGGAGGGCGGGCGTGGGGACTGCCCACTATATACAGTCATGCTGACGTTAGTCACATGATGTCGGGTGGGTGGTTCCCCCATCAGGGATTGCTAGGAAAGGCTGCCGTGTGGCTCGACGCCAGGTGGCGCCTGTCTGATATGTGAGTGCCTACGTAACTGTACTGTAATGCAGTTTGATAACCATTTGGACAAAAACACGTTTTTTTTTTTTTGCCCCCTTCTCTCCATCGCTGCGATTCCCTTCCGGGTATCCTAGGCTGTGGGTCTCCTAGTCCCTCCCCCGGTACCTCCCTTGTGAAGTCCCAGGACCTACCTTCATCATGCCTTGGCCTGCCCCCCCCCCGTGGCAGAGAGGAGGGGGACTCCCCCGAAACCCCCTCAAGTCTATTAGTGTGCATCAGGAGGTCCTGGTGGTCTTCCTCGGGAGACTGGTTATGGAATCTGGAGCAGCTGGATCCCATCTACGACCACTGAGACAGGGCTTTTTCCTGTGTTTCTGGTGCCTCCCCTCAGGGCTTCGGCACATTAGGGGAGCCAAGGCGTGGAGCACGTCGCAACTTGCGGTCGCTCCAGCTCCTGGCCGATGCCCTCCCTCCCTCATTCATGCTTGTCTCGCTGCACCTCCACCTGTGGTCAACCAGTTGGTGGTATAGTGGCTGGACTTGCAACCCTCCATCCCCAGAGGATGAGGAGGAGAGTGGGCGATTGGTGATCGAGCCTCCTCCCTCCGGCGGGGACAAACACTGTTTTGAAACTGCAGCATCCTCTCTTTTGGGCAGAAAAGAAACAAATAAATGATTAGTTTTACAGACTGGCTTTGTCCTGTTAGTATAGTAATGAAGAATTCTTTGTACATCAAGAGTATGTAGAATTGCTTTACCCTGATTGGAATGCTCAGGGTAGTACACTGGCAGCTGAATGGTCTGATTCAAGGTGGACTCTGAAACCACTTTAGGTAAGAACTTAGGATTTGTACGCAGAGCCACGCAGTCTCTGTGAAAAATCAAATAAGGCTCCTTACACATCAGAGCCTGAAGCTCGTAAATCCTTTGAGCTGAAGTAATAGCAACTAAAAAGAGTGCTTTCCATGAAAGGTAGTACATGTCACAACTTGCAGCTGGTTCAAATGGAGACAGAGTGAGTTTTTCCAAAATGATTTTCAGTTCCCAGGGAGGAGCAGGGCCCCTGACTGGGGGTTTCAAATGAAGAATCTCTTTTAAGAATGTCTTGGGTACTTCTAACTGAGCCAAGGTTTTGCCATCCACTGGAATGTGGTAGGCAGAAATGGCAGATAAGTGGACCTTCAGGGTCAAGTAACTAAGTCCGAGTTCAGAGATGTGCAGCAGATACTGTAAGACCTGCAGAACAGGTAGGAGAAGGGGTCTCCCTCCTTGGACGTGGCCCATATGGAAAATCTCTTCCATTTCGTAGCACAAGTGGATCTAGTGGACGGCTTTCTGGCCTCCACTAGTACCTGTGCAACCCTAGAGGATACTCCAAAGCGAGTGGTGGTTGTGTCAGGTGCCACACATGCAGGTGAGGGGACTGAAGGTCTGGATGGACCTGGGTGCCATGTTCCTGAGTCAGAAGGTCTAGACAGATGGGCAGAGGAACTGGGGGTTCCACTTAACAGTTTTTGAAGCAGAGAGAACCAAATCTGATGCTGCCAGTAGGGGGCAACCGGGATCCATATGTGCTCCCTCTGCCTATAGTTTCAGTAATACCCTCTGTAGTAGTGGAAAGGGAGGAAAGGCATACATGAATCTCTCTGTCCAGCATAGAGACAGCACGTCTTGCCAGAAAACACCACGCCCTGGAGCAAGCAAGCAAGCAGAAAGTTGGTAGTTTTGCGTTTGATGGGGATGAGAACAGATCGAGGTCTCAACTCCAACGGGTGAATATTTTGTCTACCACAGACTGTCTCAGCTCCCACTTGTGGGCTGTGGCTTGAGTGTGGCTGAGTGTGTCCGCCAGGAGGTTTTGAATGCCAGGGACATGCACTGTTGTGAGATGGAGATTGTGTTGCACTGCCCAGTATAATATGCTCATCGCTTAGCAACAGAGTGGGTACGAGCGAGTGCCCCCTTGCTTGTTTATGTACCAGACAACGCACATGTTGTCTGTCTGGACCATGAACAATCCTGGCTGGAAGAGGTGCTGGAATGGGTGTAAGGCATACGGCACAGCTCCCATCTCCAGTACTCTGATATGAAACGAAAGTTCACTCTGGGCCCAAGAACTGTGTCTTGTGGGTTCCCAAGGGTGCTTCCCATCCCAGTCCCGAGGCATCCGTCATTAGGGTCTGGGAAGGAGGAGGAGGCTGGAAAGGGACACCTTTTCGAAGGTTGTCTGGGTTCTGCCACCACAAGAGGTCCTGAACCATCGGGTTGGAGACCAGAATCATGTGATCCAGGTTGTCTGATCTCTGATCCCACTGTACTCTTGAGAGTCCATTGCGTGACCCGCATATGGAATCTGGCAAGATGTACGGTTGGAATGGCAGCTGCCATGAGACCCAGCAGGCGAAGGATCGACCTTGTGGAGGTTCGTCTCTGGGAAGCCACCAAATGTGCTTGTTGATGGAGAGTCTGTGCTCTGTCTTGTGGGAGGAAGGCTCTCCCCTGCACTGTATCCAACACTGCCCCAATGAATTGGAGGCGTTGTGAAGGGGTAAGGTGGGATATGGGGTAATTGAAATGCCCACCTGCTGGAAAAGGTCCAGGGTACTGGATAGAGACCTGACTAGGCTGTCCCTTGATGGGGCTGAAAGGAGCCAGTCATCCAGGTAAGGGAACACATGAATGCCCTGCCTGTGTAAAGCCACAGCAACCACCACTAGGCACTTTTTGAACACTCTGGGTGCTGACAGGCCAAAGGGGAGAGCTTTGAATTGAAAATGTTCTCCTTGAAAATTGAATCTGAGAAATCTGCGGTGGGACGGGAAGATGGAGATATGTAGGTAAGCATCCTGCATATCCAGAGCGCAGAGCCAATGTCCCTGATGTAGCAGTGGAAAGAGGCCCAGTAAGGACAGCATTCAGAACCTCTTGTATTCTACAAAGAGGTTCAGACTGCTGAGATCCAGTATTGGTCTGAGGTTGCCCGTTTTCTTGGGGACTAGGAAGAAGTGTGAGTAGTAATCCCTGCCCATCTTTCTCTGAGAAATGGATTCTATTGCTACTTTTTGCAGCAGAGTCAATTTCCTCTCTGACCAAATGGATGTAACTTGGAGGATAGCAGGAGGGACCTGGAGGATGCTCCAGCGGTCTCTCTAGAAACTCTATTGTGTGCCCTTGGGCTATGAGTTTTAGTACCCATGAGTCTGCTGTGATTGCCTTCCAAGCTGGTATGTGGTTTGCAAACCTGCATCCTACGGATCCCCTAGATCTCGGTCTGGGGGTTGGAGGCGTCAGAGCGAGTCGGGAGGTGGTGGAGAGGGTGGAGGGTGCGGTCCGAGGCTCTATGGGTCTTAGCCGGGGCGCATGCCTGCCGCGGGTGCCTGACGTTTGTTCTGACTCTGGTTCTGCTGTTGCCTTTGCTGTCATCGCTGCTGCCGACGAAAGAGCTGCTTAGGCTTTTGAGGGTGTGTGTACAAGAACTGGACAGAGCGCAAGGCTTTGCCCTTGTGGTGTAGGTCTGTGATGTTTAACATCCCCTCCAAAAAGAACAGGGCCCCGGAATGGGGCATCCTGGATGGCTGATTGGACGTCAGGTGCCAAGCCGGAGATCATCAGCCAAGAGTGCCTGCGTAAGCTGACAGCCGTAGCCATACCCCTTGCAGAGGCATCCACCGCGTTGTAAGTGACCCTTAGTGTGTGTCAGCTAGCGGATCTAGCTGACTTCACCATACCGGCCATGTCTTCCTTTAGCTGTGAGTCAGGAAGCTTTTCCAGCTTAGATTCTAGCTGACCCAGATTGGATTTATGGTAGACCACCATATGAGCAACATGATTAAGTTCTCTAATGGCTAGGGTGGATGAAGAGTAGAACTTAACTGATCCAGTACCTTTGCTCTACATCTCCAGGGTCAGGTTGTCCAGGTCCAGATGGACAGCATAGTGACCATGTACTACCTCAACTAGCAGGGTGGAACACATTCCCTTCCTCTGTGCTGGGAAGCTCTCCGCATCAGGCAGTGGCACCTCAGGGTTCAGTGGGACCAGGCGGTGGACAACTTGGATCACCCAATTCGAGTCTCAGTGGCAATCGATCTTACTCCGAGGTGAAGCTCTTGCAGCAGGTTCAACAATGAGGGCTGACGCCACCTGGCGGCGGTTCTGACAACTTTTTCTCTAGCAGTACCGATGTGGGGAATGCCCCCCCGCTGATGTCGACTCCACCCCTGATGTCGTCCTATCTAAGGGAGGAGCTTCCCACGTGCTTCAGTTCTTTCCCGCTGCACGGTCAGGGTTAGTTCATCGTTTCCGCTAGTACCGATCGCTTTTCTCCACCGCTTAGAAATTCAAATTCTCGTTTTTTCGACATCTATGTCATCGCATATAAATAAGTGCGATTGTGGGCGACAGATTCCCGTGAAGGACGGACATTCCGCGTGTCTCTACTGCCTGGGGCCCGACCATCGCACCAACACCTGCCCTCATTGCCAGGCCTTCAATCCGCGGATGCGAATCTGGCGCCAGAAGTCCCTTGCTGCCTAACTCGCAGAGTCAAAACTTGCCGCCATGGAACGAGCCTCCTCCTCGGGGGAATCTGATCCTCAACCCGCCCGTAAGCACCACAGACAACGGGAGCAGGACAGAGGGAGATCCCACTCCAGACACAGGTCAGGATCGAAGTCCAGGTCTTCAAGGCATGACTCCCACTTCACGGCCCTCAAACCATCTGCTGTGGGCTCCGCGTCGACTGCTCTTCAGCCACGCAAAGTGTCTCAGCTCTCTGAGAAATCCAAGGGCTCAGGTAAGGGCTCCACCCGCTCAGCTTCTTCTTCTAAAGCCGACTCCCGGGAGTTGAGCAAGGCCTCCGGGTCTTCTAGTGACAGGGCCTCCACCGACTGACACCAGCCTCTTTCTTCTGACCGGCGTTCGGCCGAGAAGTCCTTGAGTCATAAACCCGACCGTCGTCCATCTCATGACAAGGAACAACGCCTGTTGGTTTCCAAGGAGAAACGGACGCCGGACACTTGTCCATCTGCTGATCCTTCGGCCCCGGTTCCGAATGTTGTTCTCACACTGCCAGTCATAGTCAAACCAACGCCGGCCCTTTCGGTGCCGGTTCTGTCTCCGACGCCTGACATCAGCTTGGACACCACTTCTCCACAGTCACCGGTCTGCCTGATGCCGGACCCTGATGACGGTGGTGCTGACGCCACCCCAACATCCCCCCTTAGGCCGACGCCGGTCGATAAGGGTGAACCCGATGCCAACCCCCCGCCCGGACGGCGGGGCCGGGCTGGTTCGCCTCAGGCGGCCTCAGCCTACTCCTGATTCTCCAAAATTACACCTCTCACAGGTTAAGGAGCTTTATTCTCATTGGTGGGAGACTGTTAAAAAAGACCTACCAGCGGGTGCGCCTCCGCCTACTCCGGTGACTGTTCCTGATCCAGTTGAACTGGACGGCGGGGACGACGACGTGCCTCCTCCAAAGAAGCACGACAAAAAATCTAAGAGGGACCGGTCCAGTAATTCCTCTCATTCCCGCTCTCCTCCTCCGGACAAGAGGCCTAAAGGGAAGAGGCGTGGCCCCTCGCCCTCTTCTCCTACATAGACTCTGACTCCTCCTCAGTCTACTCAGAGCTGGACCCAGGGGACATGGAGGGGTTCCCCAAATCTCCCCTAGATGACTCCAGCGTTATGGACGTAATGAGGCACATCCAGGCCAACATGGGTTGGGACTCAGAGGCCCTGGACCCCGAGCGATTGCGGCTGGCTAAGTACCTCCGCCAAAAGGACCCAAAGCCAGTGGTCATCCCTTCCATGGTCGACACCTTCTTTGATGTCACCCGGGTGACCTGGAAGCACCCTCATTCCTCCTCCGCTCTGCGAAAGAAGGCTCACCAGCTCTACCGGGCGCCTACGGACCATTCCTTTTTAGCTGAACCACCTGCTCTGGACTCAGTGGTGATTTCTGAGGCTCATGATCGTTCACAGAGGCCCAAACATCTGAGCACCCAGCCGCCTGATAGAGAATCAAAGCAGCTGGATTCCATGGGCCGTAAGGTGTACTCTGCTACCACATGCAGCATAAGGAGTCTCAACTTCCTGGCACACATGGTTCAATTCCAGAACACCCTCTGGGAACAAGAATTGGACATAGTGCAGAGCCTATCCAATTGTCCTCAGTGGACTGAGCTTGCCAAATTGCTGCAGACCAGCTCAGATGTGGGTACCCACGTTCTGAGGTCGGCCTACAACTCTGTGGACACCTCCTCTAGGGCGGCCGCCACTGGCATCTGCCTCCATCGCTATGCTTAGTTTTCAGTATCAGGGTTCGATCCAGATGTTCAGACCAATCTTCTGGATGCTCCCTTTAAGGGCTCCGTGTTCTTCTGCGAGGACACGGAGCAAATCATCACCAGGCTGCAGGACTCCAGAAAGGCTGTCCATTCCATGCAGTCCATGTACCGCCCAAAGCAAGGGCACACATGAAAGCCCCGTTTTCGTGGCCGTGGGGGACACCAAGCTCAGCAACCTCGCTTTCAGCAGCATGCTCAACGAGGAAGCTTTGGTCGTAGAGGCGGAGCCAGAGGCAGCTCGGCCTCCGCATGTAGACCTCCAAAAGCAGCTGCTGCCACCCCTCCTCCACCACCCAATGCCTGACTATTCAGGCGACCCTCCTCCTCTGGTACCTACACCAGAGGAGCCGGTTGGAGGCCGCTTTTTGGTCTACGTGGATGCGTGGGCTCAGGTGACCTCCGACCACTGGGTACTGAAACTCGTGGAGTTCGGGCACTCAGTCGACATCCGTTCCTCCGGACAGACCACCTCCTCCATGCCGGTACCCAAGGAAACACAGAGCTCTGATCAGACAGGAGATATCCTCCCTTCTGGACAAGAGGGCCATTGAGCCGATTCCACCGGCCGAGTCAGGAAAGGGGTCTTCTGTCACTTCTTCCTAGTTCTGAAGAAGTCGAGAGATCTCATACCCATTCTGGACCTCAGACTGACCTGAAAGAGATTCAGGATGGTTTCTTTCCACCCTTCTCCTCTCATTTCGGCAGGAGACTGGCTAGCCTCTCTGGACATGCAGGATGCTTACTTGCATATCCCAATTATCAGAAGCCATCGAAGATTCCTCAGGTTGAGGTTCGAAAATGAGGACTATCAATTCCAAGTCCTCCCTTTCAGCCTTTCCTCGGCCCCTAGGGTCTTCACCAAGTGCTTGGCGGTTGTGGCCGCAGCACTTCGAAGACGGGTCGCTTCGTATTTCCTTAACTGGACAACTGGCTCTTCCTGGCCCATTCCAGACCCTGCCTGTCGGAGACACTCAGGGACTCCATCTATCTGTTCCAGAGTCTCGGAGTCACCATCAACAGGGACAAGTCTCATCTGTCTCCTTCTCAGATCCTCCAGTTTATAGGAGCTTCTCTGGATACCACTCTCGGGAAGGTTTTTCTTCCCTCCGATAGAGAGGGTCGCATTCGATCCATCGTATCCCAGATCTCTTCCACCTCAGAGGTACTGGCTCGCCTGCTCCTCAGATTACTGGGACACGTGGCTGCGGCCATAGCGTCAGTTCCTCTGGCATGCCTCCGCATGCAGACCATTCAGTGGTCCATGCGGGTACAGTGGGGCCAAATGTCAGACGATCTGGACGCCTTGGTCAGAATATCAGAGCCAATCCACCAAGAGCTTCGCTGGTGGATGTCGTCCAAAAATCTACTAAAGGGCATACCCTTTCAATTGGGGGCACCATCCCACTCTCTAACAACAGATGCATCATCCCTGGGATGGGGCGCACATTTGGGGAACCACCATACCCAAGGTACTTGGTCTCCCCTGGAAGCGAATCTGCACATCAGTGTCCTGGAAATGAGAGCCGTGCTCTATGCCCTACAAGCCTTGGTATCGGTCCTATCCCCGGGCCATCTTTTGGTGCAGACAGACAACACCTCGGTGATGTTTTATATCAACAAACAAGACGGCACACATTCCTATCCCCTTTTCAGGGAGGCAATGCAGGTATGGGATTGGGCCCTGGAACACCACCTGTTCCTGACAGCAGTTCACGTTCCCGGGCTTCAAAACATGCTGGCAGACACGCTCAGCAGGACAAGGTCGCAAGCTCATGAGTGGGAATTGCATCAAGATGTGGCAGATCGCATCTTCTGACTGTGGGGGACACCAGAGGTGGATCTTTTCGCATCTCAGTTCAGCGCAAAACTGCCCAGTTTTTGCTCGCTAGGTCCAGAGCCTGGTGCTTCCTGGCAAGACACGTTATCCCTCTGTTGGAGCGGGAGGTTACTTTATGCATTCCCTCTTCTTCAGAAGGTCCTCCTCAAGGCTCAGTTGGAACCTTCCACCATTATTCTGATTGCTTCATTGTGGCCTCACCAGATTTGGTTTCCATTACTGCAGCGTCTAGTGGTGGAGCCTCCGGTGCCAGTTCCTCTATTCTCGCACCTTTTGTTGCAGGACAGTGGGTCCCTGTTGCACCCGAACCTACGTTCGCTTCACCTGCACACCTGACTCCTCAGGACTTAGTCAAGGTCCATTTTGGGGTGTCTGATCCAGTTGCTCAGGTGTTGGTTGAGGCTAGGAAACCTGCCACGTGGGCCACTTACGCTATGAAGTGGAAACCTTTTTGCATTTGGGCCACAACGAAGCAGGTGGACGCATTGGTCTGTCCAGTTAACACTGTCCTAGAATACTTGCTCTTTCTCTTTGAGAAGGGCCGTAGTTATTCCTCCATCAGGGTACTCGTAGCTGCCATCTCTGCTTACCATTCTTTTATTTATTTATTTATTTATTTATTTAAACAGCAGTTTGGAAAACCTTTGAGCCATAGGCTCATTTACAAAGGTACCTTGTCACAGTAAGACAAACCAAAATACACAGTATAGCAGTACAACACATAAGTATAACAGTAAAATTAAGACATAGATACAAACAAGCTGGTATAGTAGGATGGATGCAAACAATACCAGAGTTATGTCGTCCTTAGCAGCTTAGTAATAAGCTTTGTCATAAGTATTGAGTACGGCTTTGACTAGTGGTAGTTACAGCATCGGGTGTTAATAAGGTGGTTATGTATGAAGTTTTGAAGCGCGATATAGTTGGAGCTCGGAGATGGAGGGGGCAGTGTGTTGAACCAGGAGGGGGCCCTAAAGCTGAAGGCTCTTTGGCTGTGAGAGGTCCTAGCTCTAGGGATAACAAGAGAGGTTTTCCAGAGGTCCAATATGAACTAGTGGGACAGAGCGCGTATGGTGGTGGTCAATCCTGGTGGGGAAAGCCCAAGGAGGGTCTTTTTGTAAGGGTACAGGTAAGATATTTGAGGCGCTGTCGAGATCAAGTACCAGCGCTTTAGCATACAGTAGACAGGTGTGTGTCATCCTAGGTGCTCCAGTAATTAACCTGCAGGCCTTATTCAGAGAAAAGGAATTTTATGGAGTGCGGTCTGATCAGCAGCACCATACACCGGCAGTCCATAGTCCACTAGGGACAGGATAGAGGAGGTGATCATGAAGTCAAGAGGCCTCCGGGGAGGCAGTGTTTATACCGATGTAAGATGCCCAATCGGATATTAGTGGCAGTGGCTAGGGCAGCTTTGTCCATGGAAGGAGAGGGAGGGGTCAAATGGATCCCTAGGTATTTATAGGAGCAATCTTGTTCGAGGGAATGAGGACCCAGAGTGAATGAGGAGTTTGAAGTTGCAGGACTTGTTTTGTGGATGAGTGAAGAACATGGTTTTTGTTTTTTAAGATTTATCACCAATCTATAGTCCTTGAACCAGCCTCGGCTTCAGTGAAGGACTTCTGCAGCGAGTCCTGGAGGGCAGTAGGGTTACTTACTTGAGGCAAAGATTACTGCATCATCAGCGCATAATAGAATGTTCCCGAGCAAGAGCATGGAAGGTGTTAAGGTAAAGGAGAATAGTAAGGGCCAGAATGGAGCCTGGGAAACCCCAGAAAAGATGGGACAGATGTCTGAGTAGGTCCCATTAATTTTTACATGCTGTGAGCGTCAGACAGATAACTGGTGCACCAGGAGATAGGCCCAGCAGCAAAACCAGAGAGACTAAGGGCATCAAGAAGGAGGGGTGGAGACGGTGTCAAAGCTTTCGAGAGGTCAATGAAGACAGCACCAGCCAGAGAACCAGTGTCTAAGGAGTAGAGAAAGTTGGAGAACTCTAGGAGGGCTGTGTTGGTACTGTGGCCCACTCGGAAGCCATGCTGCTCAGGACAAAGGACATTGTAGGTGGAGAGGTAGTCAGAGATTTGAGAGGCCACCACTTTTTCCAAGGCCTTGGAGAGAGGAGAGAGAATGGAAATCCGTCGATAGTTTCCAGCCACAGTCCTATCACCACCTTTAAAGATAGGGGGTGACAGTGGCAACTTTCCAGGCAGTTGGAACCTTCTTTTGTGTTGGGTAAGACGGTGGCTCAGCTGGAGGTCTCCAAAGCTTTTCTGCACAGCATTCTGCATATCAGACCTCCCATCAGGGACCCAGTTCCCCCCTTGGGATCTCCTGTTCGTCCTGGAGAAGCTCTCTCTTCCTCCCTTCGAACCGGCGATGAGTGCTGAGCTTCGTTTTCTTTCCTGGAAAACTCTGCTGTTGGTAGCTATTACATCGGTCAGGTGCATTTCCGGAACTTCAGGCCCTCATGTATAGGAAACCCTATCTGGTCTTTCACAAGGACAGGGTTGATTTGCACACAAATCCAAAGTTTTTGCCGGAAGTGGTCTCAGAGCTCACCTTAAACCAGTCGGTTCAGTTTCTGGTTTACTACCTGGAACATTCCAATAGGGGAAGGGCCCTTCTCCATTCCTTGGATGTCCACAGAACTCTCAGGTGTTACTTGGCTAGAACCAAGGAGGTCAGGAAGTCTGATCAGATATTCGTGTCCTTTGCCCCACGGTCCGTTGGTCGTCCGGTCACCAAACAGACGCTCTCGTGCTGGTTGGTCCATTGCATCTCCTATTGTTATGAGAAGCATAACAGGTCGACTTCAGGGCCGATTAAATCCCACTCTATGAGGGCTATTGCAACTTCCTTTGCTGCGCTGACGAGAGTTCCGATGGCAGATATCTGTGCTGCCGCTACCTGGAGCTCCGTGCATACCTTTGTCAGGCACTACAGCCTAGACATTATTTTCAAACGCAGAGTGAGGTTTGGCCTTGCAGTCCTGCAGGGACTGGTTTCCCGAGGGTTCTCCTCTCCATGTTTCCCAGTTTCCTCTTCTCCCCCCTCCCAAGGGGTTGTTATAAGTTTATACTGCTTGGGACTCAGTCCTCATTGTTGAACCTGCTACAAGTGCTTCTTCTCGAAGTAAGATAGTACAGTTGCGTAAGAACTTGCCATAACAGTAGATCTTCGAGAGAGGCTCTTGGAGCAGGTATATTTCCCTTCCTCCTTCCCCCAGGAATCAGGTCCTTTTCAGGTTGGCATTGTTTCCTCTTTGAGGGGTTGTCCGTTGACAATCAGTTACCGTTTCTGGCCTGCCGGTTTCTTTGCCTGACCGGGGGTGTGTGTGGGTGTGTGTGTGTGTGTGTGTGTGTGTGTGTGTGTGTGTGTGTGTGTGCAAGAACTGGAGCACGTGTGGAGCTCCTCCCTCATATAGAATGACATCGTGGGGGCATTTCCCACATCAGTACTGCTAGAGAAAAAGTTGCTGGAACCGCTGCCAGGTGGCGTCAGTCCTCATTGTTAAATCTGCTGCAAGAGCTTCTCTCAAAGATCTATTATTACGGTAAGTTCTTACATAACTGTACTTTCTCTCTAGTGGTGGCTCTGCCTTCCACATCTTGAGAGAGAAGTCTCTTTCCAGAGACTGTACCCATCGCAAACTTTGACGACGGATGCCTCACACTCAGGTTGGGGACCCATCTAGGGAATCACAGGACGAGAGGAACTTGGTCCCCCACAGAGCGGTCTCTTCATATCAGCATTCTCGAAATGAGAGCCGTTGGTGCAGTCAGACAATACCCCAATTGTCTTCTACATCAGCAAGCAAGGGGGCACTCAGTCATATCCCCTATGCAGGGAGGCCATGAGAGTTTGGGACTGGGCAGTGGAATGCCATCTGGATCTCATGGCAGTGCACGTGCCCGGAAGCCAGAACGTTCTCATGGACAGTCTAAGTCGCTATTGTTCTCTGAAGCATGAGTGGGCGTTGCTCCAGGAAGTTGCAGACCACCTCTTCGGTTGTTGGGGCCGACCAGAGTTGGCCGCATTTGTGTTCCCGTGCAACGCCAAACTGCCAAATTTTTGCTTGCTAGATCCAGGGCCTGGTGTTTTCTGGTGAGACTCATTGTCCCTCTCCTGGACAGGGAGGTTTCTGTATGTCTTCCCTCCCTTCCCTCTCATGCAGAGAGTCCTGCTCAAGTTGCAGACAGATGAGGCCAGAGTGATTCTGGTAGCTCTTATTTGGCCTTGACAGATCTGGTATCTGCTGCTACAGCAACTGGCCACGGAGCCTCCTGTGCAGTTGCCCCTCTCCACTCACTTGCTCTTTCATGAGCAGGGGATGCTCGTCCATCCTGCTCTGCGGTCTCTTCATTTGCATGCCTGGCTCCTGCAGTCCTAGCAGAAGAGAGATTAGGAGTGTCAAGCAGGGTGGCAGAGGTCTTAGTAACAGCGAGGAAACCCTCCTCAAGGGCAACCTATGCCATGAAGTGGACGTGTTTCTACCTCTGGGCAACAGCACATTCACTAGATCCTCTGGATTGCCCAGTCAAGCATGTGCTAGACTACCTTCTCCACCTTTTGGACCCGGGCTTGAGCTACTCGTCCGTCAAGGTGCACCTATGTGGCTTATCAGCATATCATGCACCGCTCGGGAGAAGACTTGGCACAGCTTAATTTGCAGGACCTTTCATGCAGGCTGCCTTGCATATCAGACTTCCGAGGAGGGACCCTGTTCTCCCTGGGATCTTCTTTGTTCTCGAGAAGCTTACCATGCCTCCTTCGAACCAGGCGCGATTTATAGCTTCGCTTTCTCTTGGAAAGCGTTATTTTAGTTGCTGTTATTTCTGCTTGGAGGGTTTCCGAACTTCAGGCCCATATGTGCAAGGAGCCTTATCTTGTGTTTCATAGGGACAGGGTGGCCCTGAGTACGGATCCCAAGTTTTTACCGAAGGTGGTGTCCGAATTGACGCTGAACCAGGACATCCAACTTCTGATTTACTTTCCAGAGTCCTCCAATGAAGGGGAAGCATTGTTGCATACTCTGGATGTTCACAGAATTCTACGTTATTACCTTCACAGAACCAGTTCCTTCAGGAAGATGGACCGTTGTTTGTCTCCTTTGCGCACAGGAAGACAGGGGCTCCTGTCACCAAGCAGACACTAACCAGGTGGTTAGTCCACTGCATTTCTTTTTGTTACCAGCATTATGGTAAGCCCTTGCCCAGCTCGGTCAAGGGCCACTCCACCAGATCTGTGGCTACCTCCTTTGCCTCATTGAGGCATGTGTCCTTGGCAGATTTCTGTACTTCTGCAACCTGGAGCACAGTACACACTTTCATTAGGAATTACGGTCTGGACATTGCCTCTAGGAAGAGAGCAGGTTTTAGACTAGCTGTCCTTCAGGGCCTGCTTTCTTGTGGCTTCTCAGCTGTTTATCCCCGCCCCCAACACCCATCAGACCTGTGCCTATCTTTGGGTACTGCTTGGGACTCAATCCTGTTGGTAATACCTGTTGCAAGAGCTCCACCTCAAAGTCAGATAGTACAGATCTGTCTTCGAGGGTGGAGCTCTTGCAGCAGGTAATACCATTAGGACTGAAGCAGTCAGGTGTCAGATCCCCATGGAAAACTTGTAACTAGCAGTCTGAGGCATGGGACCGCCCCCGATGTTGGCTCCGCCTGACGTCAGACATGGTATAAAGGGGGCAGTCCCCTGGCACCACCTTAGTTCTTTTCCCGCTGTTGACCCACGTAGTTCGCTCCGTGGACACCTCTCTTAGCAGTCAACAGCCTTCCAATGTTAGAATCAGTCGTTAGCCTGTAGAACTTCAGTCAGTTGCCAGACACGGGGCAGTCACCGGACAAGGAACAGCCATCCACCCTTCTTCTGAGGGACCAGATGCCTGATAAGGCCACACCGTATGCCCCTCCAGACAAGAGCGATACCGGGCACCAGCCTCCTGACGCCGGGGTCCCAGACCCGACATCCGTTGGGCCAGAACCCCAGACGCCTGCTCCTAAGGACCCGACGCCTGGTCCCTCAGACCCGAAGCCGGCCCCTGTGGTCGTCCTGGCTGCAGAAATTGGTAACCTGTTCACCACTTGGTGGAATACTGTGAAAGGGGACCTTCTATACCATCCCCCAGACATGGTCTCTCCACTACCACCTGTGGGTCCCCCGAGCCTCAGGGGAATCAGGATGAGCACCCAAGTCCACATCCCAAGGGGAAAAGGAGGAAACAAACTTCATCTCCATCTCCTTCCTCTCTTCCTGCTGGGTCCTCCTTGGATGAGGATGATGAGGATTCTGAATTTGTGGACAGGGAATTCCTTCCCCCCTACCCGGAACCTAAGGACTCTCCTAGGTCGCCTCCGGATGATTCCTCCTTCTTGGACATCATGTGGCACATTCAGTCCATATATGAGTGGGACACAGAGGACCTAGACCCAGAGCGCAAGCGCCTGGCCAAGTTTCTAAGGTAGAAGGAGCCCAAACCCTTGGTGATCCTACCATTTGTGGAACCATTCCAAGATGTTACATGGCTGACCTGGAAGACTCCATCCTCCATTCCGGCGGTCCCTAGGAAAGCAGACGGACTCTACAAGCCTCCTAAGTCTGATCCTTTCCTAGCAGAGCAGCCTAAGGCCCATTCAGTTGTCCTCATAGCTGCTCACGGCAGGGGTCTCAACCCAAACACTTGAGTTCCTAACCCTCCGACCCTGTCTCTAAGACGTTTGATTCATGGGGTTGCAAGGTCTTCTTGGCAACTGGGGCCATCAGGTTGTTGAACTTTATGGTCCTTTTGATCACATATCGGCAGTCTCTGTGGAGTAAGACTATGGATCTCGTGGAAGCTCTGCCTGACTCCGAGTCCAAACAAGAGATCCTAGCCTGTGCCCAGTCGGGTCTGGATGTGGACAAGCATGCTCTCCGGTGTTCCTATGACGCCATAGACATGGCCTCCAGGGCAGTCGCCTCCAGAATTTGTATGAGACGGCAATCTTGGCTCAGGCTCACGGGGTTCCAGACGGACTTGCAGGAGTCCATCCTGGATTCCCCTTTTCAGGGTCCTGTTTTATTTGGCCCTGAAGTCGAACAAATGGTGAAACAACTGCTGGAGTCAGGGAGAGCAGTGGCCGATGTCCACCGCATGTACAAAACCCAGCCGGCACCCTTTTGTAGGGGTCAAGGGCAGGCGCAGGGGAGCAAGCAGTCCCACGGCAAGGGATTCGAGAGACGCAGGTATCCTGCCCCCAAAGGTTCCCAGGGCCCCAAGCAGCCCAATACTCCTAGGGCCCAGGTCCCCACTACCCCTCCACCTGACTTGCTCTGCCGCCTTCCTCCCCTACCGGACAGGCAGAGTGAGAAGGTAGGGGGGCTGTTTGCACTTTACCTGCTCGAATGGTCCAGTATCACTGCAGACCAATGGGTTCTGGATACCATTTGGAAAGGGTACATGATAGAGTTCACCTCTATCCTGCTGGACAAACCCCCCCCATGTCCCCCATGTCCTGTTATCCATCAGATTAGAGCCTTCTCCTAGAAGCGGAGATCCAGCAGCTCCTAGAGAAAAAAGCCATTCAAAGGGTCCCACAGGCCTAGAAAGGGAGATGTTATTACACCCGTTTGTTCCTCGTCCCGAACAAAATAGGAGACCTCCGTCCCATTCTGTACCTGAGCCAGTTCAACCTCTCAGTGAAGTACCAGAGGTTTCGAATGGTCACTCTGGCAGGCCTTTTCCCCCTACTTCAGCAAGGGGACTGGCTGTGCTCCCTAGATATGCAGGATGGCTACATGCATATCAAGGTCCTGAAGTCCTACAGAAAGTTTCTTCGATTCAGCTTCAGAGATGAGAACTACCAATTCAGGATTCTACCCTTCGGTCTTTCCTCAGCCCCCAGGGTTTTCATCAAATGCCTAGCGGTAGTAGCAGTGGCTCTCCGCAGGAGAAGCCTCTTCATCTACCCCTACTTGGACGATTGGCTCCTCTCCGCTTGGTCGGAGGAGGAGCTCCTAATTGCCCTAAGAGAGACACAGGATCTGTTTTCCTCCATGGGCATTATGGTAAATTGGTCGAAGTCGCACCCCTGGCCAACACAACGGCTGCAATTAATCGGAGCTATCCTGGACACCGAACAGGGGAGAGCTTTTCTGCCTCTGGACAGGGCATAGCGTCTTAGGGATTTGGCCAGCTGGCTCTAAAGAACCCCCTCCTCCCCTTCTCGGGTGGTCCTGCAGCTGTTGGGACACATGGTGGCGGCCATCGCCACAGTTCCCTTAGCCAGACTCCATATGAGGACTGTTCAGTGGCACCTCAGGGTTCAGTGGGACCAATCGGTGGATGATCTGGATCTCCAAATCCGGATCTCTTAAGCGGTTCATCATTCTCTGGCATGGTGGCTCTGCCAGGGCAGTTTAGAGGGAGGAGTTCCTTTCCGGAGACCCCGACCTCTTCAGACTCTAACCACAGATGTCTCTTTGTTAGGTTGGGGGCTCATATAGGGGATCACAGGGCCTGGGGTCTTGGTCTATCACGGAGAGCTCTCTACGTATCAATGTTCTGGAAATGAGAGCAGCATTGAATGTGCTAACTGCATTCAGAGACCAGCTTTCACCAGGTCCTTTTCTGGTGCAGACAGACAATACATCAGTAGTCTTCTACATCAACAAACAAGGGGAACTCACTCGTACCCCCTTTGCAGGGAGGCTGTGAGAGTATGGGACTGGGCAGTACAACACCGATTGGACCTCATCGCAGTTCATCTGCCAGGGGTCCAGAACGTTCTCACCGACAGTCTCAGTCACTCTGCCTCTCAGAACCACGAGTGGGAACTGCTCCAAGATGTCACAGATGAACTCTTCGACCGTTGGGGCCATCCAGAGTTGGACCTCTTTGCGTCCTCGCACAGTGCCAAACTGTACAATTTTTGCTCGCTCACTCCAGGGCCTGGTGTTTTCTAGCCAGACACATTGTCTCTCTTTTGGACAGGGAAGATCTTACTTTGAGAAACAGCTCTTGCAGCAGGTTACACCATTAGGACTGAAGCCGGCAGGTGCCAGGACCCCACGGAAAAATTCTAGCTAGCACTATCCAGCGGGGGACCACCCGCGACTTCGGCCCCTCCCCGACGTCAGGCATCACATAAAAGGGGGTGTTCCTCCAGCATCCCCAGTTCTTTTCCCGCCGTCGACTCACCGGCATCGGCCTCACGGTCGCCTACACTGTGGATACAATGCATGAAATCTTTTTCTTCAAAAATCATCAATCCATGCCTGCTTCTCCAACCCCTTCTCTCGAAGGCCATCCCTCCAAGTGTGCCTGCAGCAAACAGATCCCTTTTGATGACCATTATTTGGCCTGTGTCTGGTGCCTGGGCCCAGAGCATGACACCCAGACCTGCTCCATTTGCCAGCAATTTAATAACAGGACCCGGATCCGCCACCAAAAGGCCCTTCAGGGATTCCTCCTCGAGGAGAAATTGAAAAAGATGGAGAAATGACCTCCCTCCAAAGGGGAATCTTCCCATAAGTCTGGGAAACACTGGGACAAGCATCAGGACTCAGATAGGGTGAGATCCCCCAGTAGGGCCTCCGAGTCCAGGGCCAGCTCCAGCTCTACCCGGTCCAACTGTTCTCCTTCCCGGGCTCGCTCCCATCCTCCCCTGGTGAAGGTAAGGTCTTCAGGGGGCTCTTTTACCTCCCTGCACCCGCTTAAGACCTCCAGGGCATTGGACGCCGCCAAGCCTGATTCCTCAGATAAACACAAGAAGTCTTCCTCTAAATCGGGGAGTACATCGGTCCGACACCGGCACTCTGACGTCATGTCTGTCTCCTAACCTCCGAAGGCTCCTGAATGGAAGACTGCTGAACTGACGTCCCTCAAGTGGATGATGGAGTCCAAGAAGGTGTCCGACCCAACGCCCACAAAATGGACTACCCCGACGACAGTGATACTGACGCCGGTGGACACCGGACGTCAGGGTCTTCAGGGGAAGAAGCTACCGCACCACCGGACGACCAGACTGGCGACACGGAGGATGCCAGCCTACCCAGGGAACCGTCGCCGGACCCGGTGGTTCCTCGGGACCCAATGCCCGACCCCGGCGATACACCCACATCGACGCCAGGCCCGTTGTCAGACATGAGTATCCAAGAGGTGAAGGAACTGTTCACCTTTTGGTGGGAAACCGTAAGAAAAGATGTGGTGCCCCCCCAAGCCTCAGCCACCTCTGTCACCCTCGCCTCCTCGGGGCGCTGAAGGTGCCAGACCCCCGACCCCCAAGGAACCAACTCCTCCTCCTCGGGGAAGATCGAGAGACCGAAAACACCCATCACGCTCTTCCTCAGGGTCCCCGAGCCCAAAGCGGCCCAGGGGCAGATATCGCTCACCAGGAAATGACTCCAGACCGGATATGTCCGACACCTCCAGGTCTCCATCTCCCTTCAGTCCCCAATCACCATACCCACGGGACCTTCCAAGATCTCCTCTGGATGATCCCTCCTTTTCAGAAATCATGAGGCACATCCAGGAAAATATGGGGTGGGAGACAGAAGACTTGGACCCCAAGAGACAACGCCTTGCCCGTTACCTCAGGCAGAAAGACCTGAAGCTTGTGGTGGTCCCACCTTTGGTGGACACCTTTACAGACGTCACCAAGGCAGCTTGGAAATGTCCGCATTCCACACCGGCTGTTCCGAAGAAGGCTGATCGCCTGCAGGCTCCCATGAAGGCTCTGTATTTGGCGCAACAACCCTTGGCCGACTCCCTGGTCATCACTGCATCTCTTGATAGGTCCCAGCGGCCTCAGCATTTGAGTACCCAGCCTCCAGACCAGTAATCTAAGCAATTAGATTCTATGGGAAGACGTGTGTATGCGGCTGCTGCATGCTCAGTTAGGTCTCTAAACTATCTGACGCACATGGTGCAGTTTCAGAACGCCCTTTGGGAACAGGGCCAAGACCGTCTAAAAGATTTTCCGGATAGCGAAAAGAAGGAGTAGCTGCTGACTCTCCTCCATACTGGGTCAGATGTGGGGACCCAGGTTCTCCGAGCTGCTTACGACTCGTTAGACTCGGCAGCCAGGGAAGCAGCCACAGGCATTTGTCTCCGGAGACAGTCATGGTTGAGAGTCTCTGGATTTACCCGAGACATCCAGAAGAACATCCTAAACGTCCCTTATAATGGAGCGGTCCTGTTCGGTGAGGAGTCTGAGAAGGTCAGCACCAAACTGCAGGACTCTGGGAAGGCAGTCAGGACTGTACAGGCCATGTATAGACCGAAATCTGGTTCCTTTCTTAGGAGCCAGAATCATTTTTGCGGCCACCAACAACGGCAACAGCCACGTTCTGGCCAGCAACCCAGGGGCAACTTCGGTCGCAAAAATCAACCCAGGTTCCCCTTGGGCCAGGGCCCAAAGCATCCCAAAGCAGCCCAGCCTGTGGGATCCAACAACACCACAGCATGACTCCTTCCCGGGCCCCCGCCTCCTCTGGATCAAAGGGTCGAGAAGGTCGGGGATCACATCTCTTATCACCTCTCGGGATGGCAGAGGGTAACCTCCAACCGGTGGGTGTTGCAGTTAGTCGAACGAGGTCACTCTGTAGAGTTCCTTGATCACCCACCATCCAGACCTCCCCTGCTCTCCCGCTACTCGGGTCAGCATGCCCTGCTTATTCAGCAGGTGATCTTGGCCCTCCTCGACAAGGAGGCCATAGAGTACATTCCACCAAACCAGAGAGGAAAAGGTTTTTTTTTTTTATACTCCCGAGCTGCCTTGCCGCTGTATTTTCCAGCCGGTCATGGGCCGCCTGCCTCTGACCCCCAGATCGGCCGCTGTCCCCCGATACCCGTGGCTTTCCCCACGGTGAGGCCTCGCGGCATACCCGTATAGCGAGGCACTGGGACTGGTCGGGGCCCGGCCTGGGAGCACATCGAGGCCGTGGCGGCGGCTTCACTCTCGGCGGCGGCAGGCTCCATCCATTTTCTGCTTTTCAGGGAGGCGGGTCGTGCCATGATGTCACCATCCGTCCCGCCTCCAATGGGATGACAAGCGCGGTCTGCATGGGAACTCCCGGCCTCCGCCAGAGGTCCCCATGCACGCCCGCTATCCACCCTCCCCGGAGAAGAGTGCTGTCCGCGGGCCCCTTCGATCCCTACTCCCCGGCCGCCCTCCGACCGACCCGAGTCCGCTCCCAAACTCGGGTTGCCGGCGTCACAAGCGGAAATCCAACCGCTGCGCTGACGGGCCAGGAAAAGGTTACTATTCTCACTTCTTCCTGGTTCCAAAGAAAACCGGGGACTTGCACCCGATCTTGGATCTCAGCGACCTCAACACATTTGTGTTGTACAAGCATTTCCGCATGGTGACCCTGCCGTGTCTTATTCCCATGCTCAAAGAGGGCGCTTGGCTGGCGTCACTGGACATGCAGGATGCTTACCTGCATCTCCCGATCACTCGAGCGCACCAGAAATTTCTGCGCTTCTAATTTCTGGGACGTCATTACCAGTTACGAACCCTCCCTTTTGGGCTGTCTTCGGCACCTCGAGTGTTCACGAAATGCATGGCAGACGTGGCAGGAGCTCTCGGGGAAGAGGCTACTATGTATTTCCTTATCTAGATGAGTGGTTCCTCATGGCACCCTCACTGAAGGCCTTGATGTCTGCGATACAAGATACGTGGTCTCTCTTCCTATCTCTGGGCATCGCTATCAACCAGGAGAAGTCACACCTTGTCCCGTCTCAGAACTTGCAGTTCATAGGAGCAGTTCTGGTCACCACTCGGGGAAGGGCATTCCTTCCTCAGGACAGGGCAGAATGCATCAGATCCCTCATAGGGGACATAAAGGAAAAGAAGACAGTACCGGCCCAGTCCGTCCTTTGCCTGCTCGGAGACATGGCAGCTGCCATTGCAATGGTTCCCCTAGCTCGACTCCATATGCGGGTTACCCAGTGGATGTTGAGGGCACAATGGGACAAGAAGCAGGATCATCTGCAGCATCCAGTCCGGATCACAAACGCCGTCACCCGAGACTGGAATTGGTGGCTTGTCCCAGACCACCTCTCGACGGGAGTCCCCTTCATTGCGCTGCCTCCTTCAGCGACTCTCTCCACAGATGCCTCAGGGTCCAGATGGGGAGCTCACCTCACCTCAGCGGGGTCAGGACTCAAGGCTCCTGGTCGTCTCTGGAGTCCCAGCTTCACATAATATTCTAGAGATGAGAGCCGTCCTTTACGTTCTACTGGCATTCCAGATGGAGATTCCACCGGGTACTGTTCTGGTGCAGACAGACAATACCTCGGTGATGTACTATCTCAACAAACAAGGAGGCACTCATTCCTACCCCCTTTGCAGGAAGGCTCAAAGGGTTTGGGAGTGGGTACTGCAACACGGCGCAGATATCATTGCAGTGCATGTTCCTAGAGTGGACATTACTATCACGGACAGTCTAAGCCGATCACAGGCCAGAGTCCACGAATGGGAACTGCTTCAGGAAGTCGCAGAGGACCTGTTCTGCAGATGGGGGACACCAGAATTAGACCTCTTCGCGTCCACATACAACGCAAAACTGCCCAACTTTTGCTTGCTGGATCCAGGGCCTGGTGTTTTCTGGCGAGACGTGTTGTCCCTCTCTTGGATGGGCAGGTTGCTGCACATTTTCCCACCCTTCCCTTTGATCCGCAGGGTTCTAGTAAAGCTCTGACAAGAGCGGGCATGCCTTATTGTAGTAGCTCCCTTTTGGCCCAGGCAAATTTGGTTCCCTCTCTTACATAAGCTGGCCCAGGAACCTCTGGTACCTCTGCCATTCAGCTCTCATCTTCTGTCCCAGGAGGCAGGCTACTTGGTCCATCCAGATCTTTGGCCTCTGAACCTGCATGCCTGGCTCCTAAAGACATAGCAGTCCTGAGATATGGGGTCTCTCAGGAAGTTGCGTATGTTCTGGTAGCAGCCAGAAAACCCTCCACCCAGGCCACTTATGCCATGAAGTGGCACAGATTCTGTATTTGGGCTCAAGCTCGTGAATTGACCCCATTGGATTGTTCTGAGAGGTCTGTTTTGGACTACCTCCTATCCCTCTACGACGCAGATTTTGCCAGCTCCTCCATTAAGGTGCACCTATGCGCCATTTCGGTGTACCATTCTCCAATAGGTCTGTAGCTCAGCGAGAGGCTTCTCGTGCCTTTTTGTGCGGCATCCTGCACTTGAGATTTCCCATCAAAGACCCGGTTCCACCGTGGGATCTTTCTTTCGTTCTAGAGCAGCAGGTAGTTTCCCTCCCACCTTCCCCTCTGGAGGTTGAGTCTTCTGACCTCATTTCTAGGCTATTGCGTCCTTTGACGCCTATTATAAACTTTCCTTTGGAAGTGGATCCTTGGTCTCCCCTTCAGATGTCACCTTTGGGCTGGGAGTCTCCAGCGGGAGAACTGGGGATGCTGGGGGACTGCCCCCTTTTATGTGATGCCTGACGTCAGGGAGGGGCTGACATTGGGGGTGGTCCCCTGCTGGATACTGCTAGCTAGAATTTTTCCGTTGGGTCCTGGCGCCTGCCGGCTTCAGTCCAAATGGTGTAACCTGCTGCAAGAGCTGTTCTTGAAGATCTACTGTTACGATAAGTTATTACGTAACTGTACTTTACGGTAACTTCTTACGTAACTGTACTTTACGTAAGAACTTACTGTAGCAGTAGATCTTCGAGAGGAGCTCTTGCAGCTGGTGGCTTTTCCACCCACCATCCCCCAGGAATTACTGTTGTTACCCTTCTTTAGGGTAGGGGGGCTCCTGCTTGGTTCTCCATTTACTTCAGCCGGTCTCGGTGGAGAACTGAGATGAATAGCAGAGGCAGCCCCTTTATACTGGCAGACGTTGAGGCGGGCCACGTCGGGGAAGCGGATTCTCCGCCTCAGACTGCTAGCTACAAGATTTTTCCGTGGGGTCCTAACGCCTGGCAGCATTAGTCCTATTGGTAATAGCTGCTGCAAGAGCTCCTCTCGAAGATCTACTGTTACAGTAAGTTTTTACATAATTGTACTTTATTATGAGCGGCCAGGTAAAAGGGGACCTTACTGTGGCATGGACACAGGATTTTGCTATATCAAGACTGTTCAGTCAGTTAGTTTTCCCTGCTCTTGCTTGACACCAGGTGAAAACCTGTTGCCAGAGCAGGTGTTGGGAGACAGACGTGAAGTTGGGAGGGTGAAAGGGGTAGTGGTTCCAGAAGTGCCTGTATCATTTGTGCCGCCACAGCACTGGTACTGAGGGAGAAAAGCCAGAGGAAAAAGGATGGACCTGGATTTCATGAAGCCCTGCCCGAGGCACTGCAGCCTGTCTTGCCACCTCTAATCCTAAAGGCGACTTCTGAATGAGTCACTGGGGGAGGCGGAGGATGGGCCCCCCCTGCCCCACCGTGGGGGGTAATCCATGGGGGACTGTAGCCCGGGGATCAAAGAGTGAGGCATGGAATTGCAGATGATGACCCAGGGACAGCACTGATGTCTACACAGGTCTGACTGGGAGGATAAAACCTTGATTTAAAAAAAAAAAAAAAGCCGTTTACCAGGCATACTTATTCCTTGAAGGGGAGGTGGTTTACTTAGGGGGCTGCGTCTAAGAATCTGGACCCATTTACATGTCCTGGAAACCCAGTGCTAGAATACATGCCGTCCCTGTCAGATTCTGGCCTACAGTATTCCTCCCTTAAGGTGCATATGACCGCTGTATTGGCTTGCAATGCCTCTATTGATGGATGTACGGTTGCAGAGCTGGAGGTGCCCCTTCTGTTTTGAGAGGTATTCTGCAGTGAAACCTCTTACCTGTAATCCAGTCCCTCACAGGTATTAGAATTTCATGTTTGAGAAGCTGATAGCTCAGTTTAAGCCAATTGTGAATTGTGGGCTACGTTTTCTGTCATGGGAAATGGTAGATCTTACTTCGAGATACAGCTCTTGCAGCAGGTTACACCATTAGGACTGAAGCCGGCAGGCATCAGGACCCCACGGAAATTTCTAGCTAGCAGTCTTCAGCAGGGACCGCCTCCGACGTCGGTCCCGTCCCCAACGTCAGACGTAGTACATAAGGAGGCGGTCCCCCCACAATTCTCAGTTCTTTTCCCGCCGTCGACATCGCAAGTATCGGCCTCTCGGTCCTTTTTCTAGAGTGCGACGACCTTCAGGGCTACGATGATTTCATCTTTCTTCAACTCTGGTTTCAACTGATGTCCTCTCCAAATACTTCTCTGGAGGGTCACCAGTGGAAGTGTGCCTGCGACAAACAGATCCCCTTCAAGGATCCACATTCTGCCTGCGTGCGCTGCCTAGGCCTGGAACGCGACACCAAGGCCTGCTCCTTCTGCCAGGGCTTCAACTGTCGCACTAGGATCTGCCGCCAGAAGGACCTTCAAGTGTTTCTCTTAGAGGAGAAACTGAAAACCATGGATAAGGAACCTTTCTCTGGGGGGGAGTCGTCGGGTAAAACCCACAAGCACCGGGAAAAACTCTGGGAGAAGGAAAGGCCCAGGTCCCCTGCGAGGGCCTCAGACTCCCGAAGCCCCGGCTCATGATCGGACTGCTCTCCGTGCAGGGCTCAATCGCAACCTCCCCGGGTTCAGGTCAGATCCTCCAGCGGCTCCTTTTCTCTGCAGCCCCTGAAGACTTCCAGGCCGTCGGCATCTTCCACTCCATCTAAGGCCTCGTTGAAGTCTGGGGAGCGCCACAAATCTTCTTCCTGCCAGCGGGACTCCGACGCCAGGTCGGTTTCCCAGCCTCCGTGTGGGTTGGACCCGGTTCCTCGCAAGACCAAGGACCTGGCGTCCCTCAAACGGACGTCGGACCCGACGTCAGCCAAGCATCACCGGCGCTCCCAGGAACTGGCGACATCAAAACACCTGTCGCCGTCCAAGGGACCGACGTCGGCTACCCCAGAGAGGAGGACCACACCACCATCGCCGGCTGACGCCGTCCGGAAGGACTCATCGCAGGAGGATACCACACAGCCCGAGGACCAGGTGGGTGACACCGGAGATGCTGGGCTCCCACGGGAACCTTCCCCAGAGTGGAAGAGCCCTGGGGACCCGACGCCTGACCCCAGCGACAGGCCACCGGCGCCGGGCCCGTCGTCAGGCATGAACTTGGCAGAGGTAAAGGAGCTCTTTACCTTCTGGTGGGACACCATCAGTAAAGATGTGGTTGCCGCACATCCTCCTCCCACTCTGCCTCTGCCTCCTCCTACTCCTTCACCGCCTCCGCCCCCTCCTCTGCCCAAGGAGCCTGTAGGACGGTCGCCAACCCCCAAGGAGCAAACACCACCTCCTCAGGGCAGATCCTCAGACAGGAGAAGACCTCCCTCCAGATCCACCTCAGGGTCACCCAGTCCTAAGAGACCCAGACGATGCCAGTACACCCTGTCTGGGGAGGATTCTAGATCTGACACCTCAGGGTGCTCCAGATCTCCTTCTCCCATCAGCATTCCCTCTCCGGACCCACACGACCTACCCAGGTCTCCTCCGGATGATCCCTCTTTCGCGGGGATCATGAGGCACATCCAGGAGAACATGGGGTGGGATACTGAAGAGCAAGACCCCGAGAGACAACGCCTTGCCCGCTACCTTCGGCAGAAAGACCCAAAGCCTGTGGTAGTGCCACCCTTGGTGGATACCTTTGCGGATATCACCAAGGCTGCCTGGAAACGTCTGTATTCCACTCCAGCAGTGCAGAAGAAGGCTGACCGCCTATACAAGGCCCCTAGGGAGGACCAGTATCTGGCGAACCATCCTCTGGCTGACTCCCTGGTCATCACTGCTTCGCATGACCGGTCACAAAGACCTCAGCATTTGAGCACACAGCCACCGGACCAGGAATCCAAGCAATTGGATGTCCTGGGTAGGCGCATGTACGCGGCTGCGACTTGCGCCATCAGGTCACTGAATTACCTCACTCACATGGTTCAATTCCAGAACGCACTGTGGGAACAGGGGCAGGACCTGGTCGAGAAGATGTCCGATGGCGACCAAAAGGAGGAGCTCTTGAACCTCCTCCACACGGGTTCAGATGTGGGGACCCAGGTGCTCAGAGCCGCATATGATTCTGCGGACTCTTCAGCCAGAGCTGCAGCCTCAGGCATGCGTCTCCGGAGACACTCTTGGCTCCGTGTCTCCGGTTTTAACCCGGACGTCTAGAAGAACATCTTAGACATCCCTTACAACGGCGAGGTCCTATTTGGTGAAGCCTCTGAGAAGGTGATCACCAAACTTCAGGACACAGGGAAGGCAGTCAGATCTGTACAGGCCATGTACAGGTCTCGGCCCAGTTCCTTTTGTAGGAACCAGAGCCGCTTTCGTGGCCGGCTGCAAAGACAACAGCCATGTTCCAGTCAACAGCAGAGGGGCACTTTCACCCGTAAAGCCCAGGCCAAGTCATCCCCAGGCAGAGGCCAATGATTTGCAAAGTCAGCACAGTCTGCCGGATCGAATGCTGCCACAGCATGACTCCTTCCCGGCCTCTGCCCCCCCTCAGGATCAACGGGAACAGAAAGTCGGGGGTCGCATCGCACGCCACTTGCCAGGGTGGCAGTCGATCACCACCGACAGGTAGGTTCTGCAGTTCGTCAAAATAGGCCACTATATAGCATTTGTAGGCAGTCCGCCCACAAGACCTCCCCTGCTTTCCCAGTATTCGGGTCAGCACGCCCTGCTCATACAGCAGGAGGTGCTCGCGCTTCTGGAAAAAGAAGCCTTAGAGCATGTTCCGGAGAACCAGAGAGGACTAGGGTACTATTCTCACTTCTTCCTGGTTCCAAAGAAAACAGGGGACCTCCATCCAATACTGGACCTCAGCGACCTCAACCTGTCGGTCGTTTACAAACGCTTCGCATGGTGACCCTTCCGGGCCTAATTCCCATGCTGAAGTGAGATGCTTTTCTGGCGTCTTTGGACATGCAGGATGCCTACCTGCACATTCCGATTGCACAAGTGCACCGGAGGTTCCTGCGCTTCGAGTTCCAGAGCCGCCATTATCAGTTCCGAGCTCTTCCCTTCGGGCTGTCATCGACACCTCGTGTTTTTACAAAGTGCATGGCAGTTGTAGCGGCGTCTCTGAGGAGACAAGGCCACTGTGTGTTCCCATGCTGGACGACTGGCTTCTTATGGCACCCTCCAAGGAGGCACTGATGACGGCCATTCACTGCACCCAGTCCCTTTTTCAATCACTGGGTATTCTCATCAACTACGAGAAGTCACTCCTGGTGCCATCCCAGAAACTGCAGTTTATAGGAGCAGTTCTGGACACCGTCAGAGGGAAAGCTTTTCTTCCCTCGGACAGAGCGGAACACATCAGATCCCTCATCAGGGACTTGTTGGTGAAGAAGACCATCCTGGCCAGATCGGTCCTTCAGCTGCTCGGACACATGGCTGTGGCCATTGCAACAGTCCTGCGGGCACGTCTCCGCGTGCCGGTAACCCAGTGGATGCTAATGGTGCAATGGGACCAAAGGCAAGACTATCTGCAGCAGCCAGTTCGAATCACGAATGCCGTGATTCGGGATTGGCAATGGTGGCTAGATCCGGGGAACCTCTCCGCGGGGGTTCCCTTCATAGCGCCGTTTCTGACTGTGACACGCTCCACAGACGCCTCAGGGCTCGGGTGGGGAGCACACCTGGACGGTGTTCGGTCTCAGGGCCTTTGGACAGCCCAGGAGTCTCATCTACTCATCAACATTTTGGAAATGAGGGCAGTCCTTTACGCTCTGCAAGCCTTCCAGTTGGAGATTCCACCAGGTACACTCCTGTTACAAACAGACAATACCGCGGTGATGTATTACCTCAACAAACAAGGAGGCACTCACTCCTACCCGCTTTGCAGGGGAGGCCATGAGAGTGTGGGAGTGGGTATTGCAACACGGCACAAATCTAGTTGCAGTACACGTCCCGGGAGTGGACAACACCGTCGCAGACAGTCTGAGTCGCTCTCTGGCCAGAGTCCATGAGTGGGAACTTTTACAGGAGGTGGCAGAGGATCTGTTTCACAGATGGGGCACTCCAGAGTTGGACCTTTTTGTGTCTCCATCCAACGCAAAACTGTCCAGTTTTTGCTTGCTAGATCCAGGGCCTGGTGCTTTCTGGCGAGACGTGTTGTCCCTCTCCTGGGCGGGCAGATTCCTCTATGCCTTCCCTCCTTTCCCGTTGATCCAGAGAGTTCTCTTAAAACTTCCGCAGGGAATAAGCGACGCTCACTTTGATCGCGCCTTTCTGGCCCAGACAAATTTGGTTCCCTCTTCTGCACCAGCTATCCTGGGAACCTCCAGTTCCTTTGCCAATCAGCTCCCATCTATTGTCTCAGGAGGCGGGTCATTGGTCCACCCAGACTTACGTTCATTGAACCTGCACGCTTGGCTCCTAGAGACATAGCCATGATGCAATACGGGGTCTCGCAAGAAGTGGCAGATGTACTCTCTGCCGCCAGAAAACCGGCAACCCACGCAACGTACGCCATGAAATGGTGTAGATTCTGTTGTGGGCTCAAGCACGTGGTTTTTCGCCATTAGACTGTCCCGAAGAGCTGGTTCTGGACTACCTGCTTTCCCTTTTCCATTCCGGACTGGCTTACTCCTCGATTAAAGTGCACCTCTGTGCAATTTCTGCTTACCATGCCCCAGTAGGCCATCGGACAGTGGCCCAGCTGGACACTACTCGTGCCTTTTTAAGGGGAGTCCTCCACCTTAGGCTGCCCATCAAGGATCCATTTCCTCCTTGGGACTTACCCTTCATCCTGGAGCAGCTTACGCTGCCACATTTTGAACTAGCCACGGATTGCAAGCTACGTTTTCTCTCTTGGAAAACGTTATTTTTAGTTGCTGTTACTTTGGCGAGAAGGATCTCGGAATTGCATGCTCTTATGTGCAAAGAGCCTTATTTGGTTTTCCATCAGGAGAGGGTATCCCTAAGGACAAACCCAAAGTTTTTGCCTAAGGTGGTTTCAGCCCTCACCCTTAACCAGGATATTGATTTACCAGTGTATTTCCTAAGGTACACTAATCGAGGAGAAGCCCTTCTGCACACCCTCGATGTGCATCGGTGCCTCACATACTATCTGACCAGAACCAAACAATTTCGAAAGGCGGATGAACTTTTCGTCTCCTTTGAGCACAGTATGAAAGGAGCTCCTGTCTCCAAACAGTCACTCTCGAGGTGGCTCATCCAGTGCATCACTTTCTGTTATGACAAGCGCAATAAACCCTTACCGGGCGCGGTCAAGGGTCATTCCATAAGAGGGGTGGCTACTTCTTTTGCGACGTTAAAGAACGTCTCCACCTCAGCTATTTGCACTGCAGCTACTTGGAGCTCTGTGCATACCTTTATCAGACATTACAGTCTGGACATTGCATCGAGGCGAAGAGCGGGGTTCGCCCTAGCCGTCCTTCAGGGACTTCTGTCCTAGGCTCAAATAATGTCGAGATCTCTGCCTTTTCCTCCTCCCAGTGGCGCATGATTGCCACTATTGCTTGGAAATCAGTCCTAATAGTGTAACCTGCTGCAAGAGCTGTTTCTTGAAGTAAGATAGTACAGTTACGTAAGAACTTACCGTAACAGTAGATCTTCGAGAACAGCTCTTGCAGCAGGTACCTCCCCGCCCACCATCCCCCTTCTTTTGGAGGTAGGTCATAGTCAAGCACCCATCTTAGGGGATGGGTCATTCCTATTTACTAGTCTTTGCCATCTGGTGGTGGATCCTCGGTCTCCTCTACTGATGTCATACAGCGGCCAGGAGTCTCCGGCGGGAGAACTGAGGATGGTGTGGGGACTGCCTCCTTATGTACTACATCGGACGTTGGGGGTGGGACCGACGTCAGAGGCGGTCCCCGCTGAAGACTGCGAGCTAGAAAATTTCTGTGGGGTCCTGACGCCTGCCGGCTTCAGTCCTAATGGTGTAACCTGCTGCAGGAGCTGTTCTCGAAGATCTACTGTTACGGTAAGTTCTTGCGTAACTGTACTTTTTGCTATTAACTGTGCTTGAAGGATTTCACAGCTGCAGGCTCTTAATGTGTGACCCTCCATATTTGATTTTTCACAGAGACTGAGTTTCTTTGCGTACAAATCCTAAATTTCTGCCAAAGGTGGTGACTGAATTTGCACTGACTCAAACGATACACCTTCCTGTTTGTTATCCTGAGCATGCCAGTCAGAGTGAACCTTTGCTCCATACTTTAAATGTACGTAGAATACTGACATCTTACTTCAAGACACAGCTCTTGCAGCAGGTTACACCATTAGGACTGAAGCCGGCAGGCGTCAGGACCCCACGGAAAAATTCTAGCTAGCTATCTTCAGCTGGGACCGCCCCCGACATCGGTCCCACCTCCGACGTCAGGCGTAGTACATAAGGGGGCGGTCCCGCCAGATTCCCCAGTTCTTTCCCGCCGTCGACTTGCATGTCTCGACCCTTCGGTTCGGTTTCTAGCGCGCGACGTGTGGTAAAGTGCTTTCCTATGGGAAATTTGTTCTGCGAGTGCAGTTTTTTCTCTGATGTCCTCCCCGACCTCCGGTCACTCCTCGAAGTGCGCCTGTGGGAAGCAGATCCCTTTTAAGGATCCGCACTCGGCCTGTGTCCGGTGCCTAGGCCCAGACCATGACACCCGGTCCTGCTCTTTTTGCCAGGGTTTTAACAGCAGAACCCGGATCCGTCGCCAGAAGGCCCTACAGGTGTTCCTGTTAGAGGAGCAACTCAAGTCCATGGCTTCCAAGGGGGATTCTTCGCAGAAGGCCCGCAAGCATGCTGAGAAGCACAGAGAGAAGGCCCCTTCCAGGTCCCCGTCTAGGGCCTCCGACTCGTGCAGTTCTGGCTCCAGGTCCGACCGCTCTCCTTCCCGGGCCAGCTCTCAGCCTCCCCCGCTGCGGTGAGAAAATCTTCTTCCTCTTCTCAGGCCAAGACTCCCAGGCCTTCCTCGTCCTCCAAGGCCCTGGCTAAGTCGGGGGATCGCTACCATCACCACAAGTCGGGTTTCCGCCATTCTGAACCCGACGTCAGGTCTGCTTCCTTGCCTCCTCGCCAAAACCAGAGGGCTCACCACTCACTCAGAGGCCGCAGGACCCGGCCGGTTCGTCGGCGTCGGCCTCTCTCCCAGAGTCCCCAGAGCCGTCTGCCAGAAGACCGTCGCCAGCCAGGCGTACTCATCACTGGACGCCGGTAGGGGGACCAGCGCCCGCTCCTATTGAGAAGAGGACCCCGACGCCTCCGACCGACGCCGGTCAGGAGACCATCACTGAGGAGGAGTTAACCCAGCCCAAGGACCAGACAGGCGACCCCGGTCCTGTTGAGATTCCCAGGGAACCCTCGCCGCAACCCGAGACGCCTGTGGAGCTGACGCCGGGTCCCGACGACCGTCCACCGGCGCCCGGACCATCGTCGGGCCTTTACTTTTCAGAGGTGAAGGAGCTTTTCACTTACTGGTGGGATACCATCAAAAAGGACATGGTCCCCACTCCACCTCCGCTTCCTCCTCCTCCTCATCCTACACCGGTTGCTCCTCCGGTTTCTGCGCCCCCGTCTCCATCTGGGTCTGCAGGCCGGTTACCTCCTCCCCGGGAGCCCAGGACCCCTCCAAGGAGGAGACTCGATAAAAGGAGACCTCCGTCCAGATCCTCTTCTAGGTCACCCAGTCCCAAGAGACCCAGAAGACGCCGCCGTTCGCCTTCGACGGAGGACACGGGATCAGAGTTTTCTACATCCAGCTCCCCATCTCCCCTCTCCATCCCTTCTCCAGACCCACGTGAGCTGCCAAAGTCTCCTCCAGATGACCCTTCGTTCTCGGATGTCATGAGACACATCCAGGAGAACATGGGATGGGATGCAGAAGAGTTACACCCCGAGAGGCTGCGCCTTGCGAAGTATCTTCGGCAGAAGGACCCCAAGCCTGTGGTGGTGCCACCCTTGGTAGACACTTTCGTGGACGTCACCAAGGCAGCATGGAAGCGTCCACATTCGCTCCCGGCGATGCCGAAGAAAGCTGACCGCTTGTACAAGGCTCCAAGAGAAGACCAGTACTTGACTCAGCATCCTCAGGCCGACTCTCTGGTCATAACAGCCTCTCATGACTGGTCCCAGAGACCACAACATCTGAGCACCCTGCCACTGGACCCAGAGTCCAAGCAGCTGGACTCCATGGGTAGGTGCACGTATGCTTCCGCTACCTGCGCCATCAGATCCCTGAATTATTTGACCCACATGGTGCAGTTCCAAAATGCCTTGTGGGAGCAGGGTCTGGATGCGGCTGAGAAATTGCCAGAAGGTGAGCAGAAGGAGGAGATGTTACAGCTCCTCTGTACGGGTTCGGACATGGGAACCCAGGTGCTACGAGCCGCGTACGATTCCGCTGACTCCTCGGCCCGAGCAGCAGCTTCAGGCGTATGCCTCCGGAGGCACTCTTGGCTCCGTGTCTCCGGTTTTAACCCGGACGTCCAGAAAAACATCATGGACGCCCCATTTGAGGGAGAAGTTTTGTTTGGTAAACCCTCAGAGAAGATAATTACCAAACTCCAAGAGGCCGGGAAGGCGGTGAGGTCGGTTTAGGCCATGTACCGACCCAAGCTTAGTTCCTTTCGTGGGAACCAAAGCAGATTTTGTGGACGGACGCAGAGACAACAGTCCCGCCCCGTTCCACAGCAGAGGGGCTCCGGTTTTTGCAGAGCCCAGGGAAAACAACCCGCAGGTTGGAGCCAGCGCGCTCCAAAGCTGGTCAAGCCAGCGGGACCCTCAGCCGCCACAGCCTGACTCCTTCCCGGCCCCCGCCCCTTAGGATCAACGGGACGTCATGGTCGGGGGTCGCATTGCGAATTTCCTGCCGGGATGGCAGACTATAACCACCGACAGGTGGGTTCTACAGTTGGTCGGAAGAGGCCACTATAGAATGTCGTGAAAAGCCGCCTCGAGGCCTCCGTTGCTCTCCCGGTACCCGGGTCAGCACAAGTCATTGATCAGGCAAGAAGTGCTCACGCTCCTGCAAAAGGGAGCGATAGAGTACGTCCCAGAGAACCAGAGAGAACACGGATACTATTCCCACTTCTTCCTGGTTCCAAAGAAGACAGGGGACCTCCGTCCGATTCTGGACCTCAGCGACCTCAATTTGTCGGTTGCCTACAAAAGATTCCGCATGGTAACTCTTCCGGGTCTTATTCCCATGCTGAAGCAGGATGCCTTTTTAGCGTCTCTAGATATGCAGGACGCTTATCTGCACATCTCCAAAGCTCAAGCGCACAAGAGGTTCCTGCGCTTCGAGTTTCTCGGCCATCATCTTCAGTTCCGAGCCCTTCCATTCGGGCTGTCATCGGCACCCAGGGTCTTTACCAAATGCATGGCAGTCATGGCAGCGTCTCTAAGGAGACAGGGCCATTATGTGTTCCTGTACCTGGACGATTGGCTTCTCATGGCCGCCTCCAGAGAAGCGTTGTCACGGGCGATCCAGAGCACCCAGGACCTGTTTCGATCTCTGGGTATCCTAATCAACCATGAGAAGTCCCTCCTGGTACCGTCGCAGAAACTGTAGTTCATAGGCGCAGTACTGGACACTGTTCAGGGAAGAGCATTTCTTCCAGACGACAGAGCGGAGCGCATTAGATCCCTCATCAGGGAGCTTTCGTCGAACAAGACCGCCCCAGTCAGGTCGGTCCTTCGCTTGCTCAGACACATGGCTGTGGCCATTCCTACTGTCCCTTTCACAAGGCTCCACATGCGGGTGACTCAGTGGATGCTCAAGGTGCAATAGGACCAAAGGCAAGACCACATGCAGCATCCGGTCAGAATCACGAATACCGCGATTCAAGACTGGCAGTGGTGGCTAGACCCAGGGACACTCTCTATGGGCGTCCCGTTCATAGCACCGTCCCCGGAGGTAATCCTCACCACAGACGCCTCCGGTCTAGGGTGGGGAGCACACCTGGACGGGGTGAAGTCCCAGGGTACGTGGACCCCTCTGGAGGCCCACCTCTATATCAACGTCCTAGAGATGAGGGCGGTCCTTTATGCCCTGCAGGCCTTTCAGTCAGAAATCCGCCCGAGTACTCTCCTGCTTCAGACAGACAACACGGCGGTGATGTATTACCTCAACAAACAAGGAGGCGCCTCTCTACCCCTTTGCAGGGAGGCCATGGCGGTGTGGGATTGGGTAATCCGACAGGCGCGAACCTGATCACAGTACATGTTCGGGGTGGACAACACGATTACAGGCGGCCTGGGTCGCTCCCAGGCCAGAGTCCACAGTGGGAACTTCTCCAGGAAGGTAGCAGAGGATCTGTTTCTTGATGGGGAACTCCAGAATTGGACTTGTTCGCCTCCCATCCAGCATAAAACTGCCCAATTTTGCTCGCTAGATCCAGGGCCTGGTGTTTTCTGGAGGGCGTTGTCCCTCTCCTGGGCGGACAGATTCATCTACGCTTTCCTCCCTTCCGTTGATCCAGAGGTTCTTCTCCAAACTGCGCGGGAGCATGCAACAATGATCTTGGTGGCCCCATTCTGGCCCAGGCAGATCTGGTTCTCTTTGCTAATTCAGCTGTCCCGGGAACCTCCGCTCCGTTGCCATTCAGCTCCCACCTCTTGTCTCAGGAGAAGGGTTCACTGGTCCACCGGACTTACACTTACTGAACCTGCACGCATGGCTCCTAGAGACATAGCCATCTTGCGTACGGGGGTCTGCATAAAGAGTTGCGGAAGTCCTTTCTGCAGCCAAAAGCGATAACGCGATCGACATATGCCATGAAATGGCGCCGTCTTTGTCTGTGGTCGCAAGCACGCGGCCTTTCCCCTTTAGGTTGTCTGGTGAAAGCTGTGTTAGAGTACCTGCTCTCCCTTTTCCATTCGGGTCTCGCCTACTCCTCGATTAAAGTGCACCTCTGTGCCATTTCAGCTTATCACCTCCCGATAGGACAGCACACAGTGGCACAATTAAATGCCTGTCGAGAATTCTTAAGAGGGTTGTTACACCTTAGGCCGCCCATTAAGGACCCAGTGCCTCCTTGGGACTTGCTTTTTGTCCTGGAGCAGCTCACGATCTGCCCCTTTGAACCTGCTGCGGATTGCGAGCTGAGTTTTCTGTCGTGGAAAACATTATTTTTGGTTGCTGTTACATCAGCGAGAAGAGTTTCTGAGCTTCAGGCTCTCATGTGCAAAGAGCCCTATTTAATTTTCCACCGGGACAGAGTATCCCTGAGGGATCTAATCCTAAATTCTTGCCTAAGGTGGTTTCCACACTCACTCTCAACTAGGATATTGACCTGCCGGTCTACTTTCCTAATTACTCTAACAGAGGAGAGGCGTTGCTTCACACCCTGGATGTTCACCGCAGCTTGAGGTACTACCTGAGTAGAGCTACGCAGCTTCGCACTTCGGAGCAGCTTTTCATCTCCTTTACTGAAAGGATGAAGGGCCAACCATTATCCATACAGTCCCTGTCTCGCTGGCTTGTCCAGTGCATCTCTTACTGTTATGATATCAAACGAAAGCCCCTCCCAGGAGCAGTCCGGCGCCATTCCACTGAGGGCGTGGCCACATCTTTGCAGCGCCGTTTCCACTTTTGCCATTTTGTGCTGCAGCCACTTGGAGCTCTGTTCATACCTTTATCAGGCATATAGCCTGGACGCCACTATGAAGGCAGGCTTCAGCCTGGCAGTGCTACAGGTCTCCTGTCCTAGATTCAGGACCCGACGTTCTTTCTTATTTCCTCCTCCCAGAGTGTTTGCAAGCACTATTGCTTGGAATCAGTTCTAATGGTGTAACCTGCTGCAAGAGCTGTGTTTCGGAGTAAGATAGTACAGTTACGTAAGAACTTACTGTAACAGTAGATCTTCGAGAACAGCTCTTGCAGCAGGTACTTTCCGCCCACCTTCCCCCTTGGAGGAGGCATGGCTTAAGCCTTTGTTAACAGGAATTTTTCCCGTTTGTCTTCTGACGGTGGATCCTCGGTCTCCCATTTCGATGTCAGCCTGCGGCCGGAAGTCTCCGGCGGGAGAACTGGGGAATCTGGCGGGACCGCCCCCTTATGTACTAAGCCTGGCGATGGGCCGGGACGGCCCGTGGTGATCCCGCTGAAGATAGCTGGCTAGGATTTTTACGTGGGGGTCCTGACGCCTGCCAGCTTCAGTCCTAATGGTGTAACCTGCTGCAAGAGCTGTTCTCGAAGATCTACTGTTACGGTAAGTTCTTACGTAACTGTACTATACTGTGTACATCACACCGAGGGCTGCAGAAAGCCTTCTTAGCTTTTTGTTTCATTCTCCCCTGGGAAATAAGGCACTTCTGTGTCTAAACAGTACCTGTTCAAATGGCTGGAACATTGTATTATATTCTGTTATAGGAAGTACTGTAAGGAACTTCTTGGTGTGATCTGTGGGCATTCCACACGGAGGATGGCCATTTATACTGCTTGTTTCAAAAATGTCCCTGCTGCTGACATTTGTGCTGCAGCCACATAGAACATTGTCTACACGTTCACTAAACATTACAGTCTGGATGTAGCTTTTCATAGACGTGCTGGCTTTGGGTTTGCTGTACCGCAAGTCCTCCTGTCTTGAACATATTAGACTATGACTACTTCCCATAGGGAGGCAGTATGGTTAAGAGTATTGAGTTGCAAACCTGGAGACCTGAGTTTGAATCCCACAGCCCCCATTTGAATACTGTGTGACCCTGAGCAAGTCACTTAATTTCCTTGTGCTTCCAGGTAACACCTGGAAACAAGCTTGACTTAGTGTGCCTTTCCTGGTTAAACAGTTCCCCCCTTCCCTCCCTTCCCCCTTTTGGGACTGGTTGGGACTCATTTCAGAGGTGTGGTCTAATGGAAGGAAGAGAGATCCTTGAGAAAGATAGAGCAGTTACATGCTTACCGTAACAGTAGATCTTAAAAAGACTCTCTCCCTCCCTCCATCCCCCTTCTGCTTCAGTGATCGTTAACTCAGAGATTGCACCTGGTCTTAATCCATGGCTGTTACATCCAGCACCTTCTGTTGCTTTGTGTGCTTGGTGCTGATCTGATCTCCTGCTTCCCCAAGGGTGGCTGTCCTCCAAGCCTAAGCTCCGGTGGGAACTGAGAAGTAATGGGGTCGCCCACGTTTATGTAGATGCTGACACATGACCTCATCATGGGTGGCCTCCAGCTAGCAAAAGTTTCCACGTTGTCCTAATGCCTGACATCTGTACTTCCAAAGGTATGGCCTAATGGAAGAGATTCTCTCGAAGATCTACTGTTATGGTAAGTACAGAACTATTCTTTCTAGGAATGGTATATTAATGGTATATGTGGTTCACATCCACACAACCCACATGGTCTCACCTGGCAAGTGGCACACAAATTCCTGCTTCCAGCATGCAGGATTTGATGTCACAGGGCGGAGTCTGGAGATATAGTGCCCTAGTGGTGAGAGGAGCACAGCTTAAAGATGTTTGGCCAGTCGGATGATTCCGGTGGAACTGCCAGTGTGTGGCTGTGAACCATATACCACTCCTAGAACTACGGATCTTACTTAGAGAAACAGCTCTTGCAGCAGGTTACACCATTAGGACTGAAGCTGGCAGGCGCCAGGACCCCACGGAAATTTTCTAGCTAGCAGTATCCAGCGGGGACCGCCCCCGATGTCGGCCCCATCCCCGACGTCAGGCATCATACAAAAGGGGACGGTCCCCTAGAATCCCCAGTTCTTTTCCCGCTGTCGACTCGCCAGCATCGGCCTCACGGTCCCGCTCCAGCGAACGACGACCAGAACTTCCAGCTTTGCTCTAAATGTCGGCATCTCCTACTCCTTCCTCAGAAGGACACCCCTCCAAGTGTGCTTGCGGCAAACAGATACCTTTTAAGGATCTGCACTTGTCCTGTGTGCGGTGTCTAGGCCCAGAACACGACACCAAGGCCTGTCCATTTTGCCAGCGGTTCAACAGTCGCACCAGGATCCGCCACCAGAAGGCACTTCAAGGGTTCCTCTTGGAAGAACAACTTAAACTTATGGAGAAGGACCCTGCCTTCAGAGGTGAGTCCACCTCTAAGACTCATAAGCACCGGGAGAAGGCCAGGTCCTGATCCCCAAACCAGGCCTCGGACTCACGTACTAGCGCCGGCTCTACACGTTCAGACCACTCTCCCTCCAGGGCTCGCTCTCAGCCTCCTCCTGTGAAGGTTAGGACTTCCTCTTCGGCTTCCTTACATCCCATTAAGACTACCAGGACCTCGGACCCTTCGCCAGCGCCCTCCCGGGCTTCCACGAAGTCTACTGACTGTCACCAGTCCAAGTCCTCCTCCAAGATCACCCATTCTTCCTCGGATAAACGCCAGGAGCCCGACGCTAGATCTGCATCCCAGCCTCCTAGGGGACCAGACCCCCCCTCCCAGGAAGACTGAGGACCTGATGTCCCTTAAGCGGACGACTGCCATAAAACGAGCCGCCAACATGTCACTGGTTAAGCGCCCATCAGACCCGACGTTGGCCTCATGTTCCAAGGAGCCGACGACTGCCTCTCCGTCACCGGTGGACACCAGTCGCCTGGAGTTTATGGAGAAAGATACAACGTTGCCTGATGACCAGGCAGGTGACAACGAGGACACCGGGCTTCCACAGGTGCTGTCGCCTGACCTGGCAACGCCTGGGGAACCCGACGCCCAATACCGACGACAGGCCAACCCCGACGCCAGGACCGTTGTCTGGTATGTATATTCAGGATGTTAAAGACCTCTTCACCTTTTGGTGGGCACAATCAAGAGGAACGTGGTCCCAATAAAAACTCCTCCGCCTACTCCCCCCCCCCACCACAGGGGCCAGTAGGAAGATCACCGACCCCCAAGGAGCCTACCCCGCCTCCTAGGGGCAGGTCCAAAGAAAGGAGAAGGCCCCCTTCAAGATCTCCCTCAGGGTCTCCCAGCCCTAAGCGACCCAGACGTCGACGGTCCATTCCGCAGAGGGACGACTCTAGAGCTGACACCTCAGATACCTCCAGGTCTCCTTCTCCAATCAGCATCCCATCGCCTAACCCTCGAGACCTCCCCATGTCACCTTTGGATGATCCATCTTTCTCCGAAATCATGAGGCACATACAGGAGAACATGGGATGGGAAACGGAAGATTTAGACCCCGAACGACAGCACTTAGTCCGTTATCTTTGGCAGAAGGACCCTAAGCCTGTGGTGGTGCCACCCTTGATGGACACCTTTGAGGATGTCACCAAGGCAGCGTGGAAACATCCGCACTCCACCCGCGCGGTGCCGAAGAAGGCTGATCGCCTGTACAGGGCCCCTGCAGAGTGCCCGTACTTAGCGCAACAACCCCTGGCTGATTCCCTGGTCATTACGGCCTCCCATGATACGTCTCAACGACCACAACATTGAGTACACAACCTCCGGACTAGGAGTCCAAGCAATTGGAATCACTGGGTAGGCACATGTATGTGGCTGCTGCATGCTCCATTAAGTCACTTGAACTATCTGACACACATGGTTCAGTTTCAGAATGCCCTATGGGAACAGGGTCAAGACCTAGTTAAAATACTTCCGGATGGCGAAAAGGAGGAGCTTCTCAACCTCCTCTGCACTTGGTCAGATGTGGGGACCCAGGATTTTGAGAGAGCTCACGACTCTGCAGACTCCGGCAGCAAGGGCAGCCTCAGCATGTGTCTCCGGAGACATTCATGGCTTCTTGTTCCAGATTTATCCTGACATCCAGAAACATCCTGGATCGCCCTCTATAACGGCTAGTCCTATTGTTGAAGACCGAAAAGGTGATCACCAAATTACAGGATGGCTGAAGGCAGTAAGACTGCCAAGCTCATGTACAGATCTCAAAATCTGGTTCCTTTCTATAGGAACCAGAACTGCTTTCGCGGCCAACAACAACGGCAGCAGCCACGTTCTGGCCAGCAGCAAAGGGGCACCTTCTACTGTAAGGCCCAACCGAAGTCTTTCCCAGGCCGTGGTCAGAGGTATACCAAACCGGCCCAGCCTGCGGGGGGTAATGCCACCACAGCATGACTTCTTCCCGGGCCCCGCCCCTCCTCTGGATCAACAGGCAGAAAAGTTCGGGGGTCGCATCGCTCGCTACTTTTCAGGATGGCAGTCGATCACCACCGACCGGTGGGTCCTTCAATTGGTCAAGAGAGGTCACTTTATAGAATTCCTCGACCAGCCACCATCAAGACCTCCCCTGCTTTCCGTTATTCGGTCAGCATTCACTGCTCATACAGCAGGAGGTAGCTCACACTTCTGGGAAAGGAAGCTATAGAGCAATGCATCGAAAGAGTCAGAGAGGCAGGTTGCATTCACTTTTCTGGTTCCCAAAAAGACAAGGGACCTCTGTCCGATTCTGGATCTCAGTGATCTCAACGCTTCGGCCCTTTACAAACGCTTCCGCATGGTGACTCTTCCCGGTTTGATACCCATGCTCAAGCAGGGTGCTTTCTTAGCATCTTTGGACATGCAGGATGCCTACCTGCACATACCCATAGCTCGAGTGCACAGGAAGGTCTTGCACTTTGAATTTCTAGGCCGCCTTTATCAGTTCTGAGCCCTCTCCTTCGGACTGTCCTCAGCACCTCGGGTATTTACGAAGTGCATGGCAGTCATAGTGGCGGCTCTAAGGAGACAAGGCCACTACGTGTTCCTGTACCTGGACGACTGGCTCCTCATGGCCCCCTCTCGGGAGGCTGTGATGTCCGCAATCCACTGTACTCAATCCACGTTCGGGGCGTTGGGCATCATCATCAATCAGAAGTCACACCGGGTTCAGTCACAGAATCTGCAGTTCATAGGCGCAGTTCTGGACACCGTCCAGGGGAGTGCTTTTCTGCACCAGGACCGAGCGGAACACATCAGATCCCTCATCAGGGACATCTTGGCAAAGAAGACAGTCCCAGCCAGACTGGTCCTTTGCCTGCTCGGACACATGGCTGCGGCCATTGCAACAGTCTCTTTAGCCCGTCTCCACATGCGGGTGACCCAGTGGATGTTACGGGTACAGTGGGATCAGAAGCAAGACCATTTGCAGCTTCCGATTCGGATCACGAATGCCGTCATCCGGGATTGGCAATGGTAGCTAGATTCAAAGAACCTGTCGGCGGGGGTCCCATTCACTGTGCCGACTCCGATTGTGAGACTCTCCACGGACGCCTCAGGGTTCGGTTGTGGAGCACACCTCGATGGGGTCCAGTCTCAGGGCTCATGGACGCCCCAGGAAGCTCATCTCCATATAAATATTTTGGAAATGAGAGCAGTTCTTTATGCCTTGCAGGCCTTCCAGTCAGAGATCCCACCGGGTACTCTGCTGTTACAAACAGACAATACCGCGGTGATGTATTATCTCAACAAACAAAGAGGCACCCATTCCTACCCGCTTTGCAGGGAGGCCATGAAGGTGCGGGATTGGGTTCTACAACACGGCGCAAACCTCATTGCTGTTCATGTCCCAGGAGTGAACGTCATCGCAGACGGTCTGAGTCGCTCTCAGGCCAGAGTCCACGAGTGGAACTACTCCAGGAGGTGGTAGAGGATCTGTTTCACTGATGGGGCACAGCAGAGTTGGACCTTTTCGCATCCTCATCCAATGCAAAACTGCCCAATTTCTGCTCGCTAGATCCAGGGCCTGGTGTTTTCTGGCAAGACGCGTTGTCCCTCTCCTGGATGGGCAGATTCCTCTATGCATTTCCTCCCTTCCCGTTGATCCAGAGGGTCCTTTTGAAACTCTGCAGAGAGCAGGCAACGCTGATACTTATCGCGCTGTTTTGGCCCAGACATATTTGGTTCCCTCTGCCACACCAGCTGTTCCAGGAACCTCTGGTGCCTCTGGCGATCAGCTCTCACTTATTGTCCTGGGAGGCAGGTGCTTTGGTCCATCTGGACCTTTGCTCTCTGACACACGCCTGGCTCCTGGAGACATAGCTATCATGCGGTACGGGGTCTCGCAAGAGGTAGCAGATATTCTAGCGGCTGCTAGAAAACCGGCCACTCATGCCACATACGCCATGCAATGGCGCAGATTTTGCTTCTGGGCTCAAGTGCGAGGGCTTTCCCCGATGGATTGTCTGGAAAGGTCGGTCCTAGACTACCTTCTGTCTCTTTTCCAGGCAGGCTTGGCCTACTCCTCTATTAAAGTACACCTTTGTGCCATCTCAGCCTGTCATACACCTATAGGCCTACGACCCAGAGCTCAGTTGGACACCGCATGAGCCTTCCTGAGAGGCATTCTCTACCTTAGACCTCTGATTAAGGATCCTATTCCTCCATGTGATTTACCCTTTGTCCTGGAGCAGCTCACGCTGCCATCTTTTGAACCAGCTGCGGATTGCGAGCTACGTCTCCTGACATGGAAGACGTTATTTTTAGTTGCTGTTACTTCGGCCTGAAGGATTTCTGAGCTTCATGCACTAATGTGCAGAGAACCTTATTTGGTTTTTCACCAGGACAGGGTGTCCCTGAGGACAAATCCAAAGTTTCTGCCTAAGGTGGTCTCAGCTCTCACCCTCAATCAGGACATCGACCTGACAGTGTATTTTCCTAAATACTTGTATAGAGGAGAGGCCCTACTGCACACTCTTGATGTACATAGGTGTCTGAGATACTGTCTGACCAGAACAAGGCACCATTGTAAATCTGATCATCTCCTTCGCCTATAGGATACTGGGAGCTCCGGTTTCTAAACAATCGCTGTCCAGGTGGCTCATCCATTGTATCACGTTCTGTTACCAGAAACGTAACAAACCCCTACCGGGCTTGGTTAAGGGACATTCCACGGGGGGGGGTGGCTACCTCCTTTGCAGCTATGAAGAACGTGTCCACTTCAGCCATCTGCGCAGCAGCTACTTGGAGCACCGTGCACACCTTTGTCAGGCATTATAGCCTGGACGTTGCATCACGGCGAAGAGCTGGTTTTGGTCTAGCAGTCCCACAGGGACTCCTATCCTAGGCTTCGGTCCAACTCGCGATCTGTACCTAGCCTCCACCCACCTGCGAGGGATTTGTATTGCTTGGGAATCAGTCCTATTGGTGGAAGTTTGCTGCAAGAGCTGTTTCAAGCAAGATGGTACAGTTATGTAAGAGCTTACGGTAACAGTAGATCTTGAGGAACAGCTCTTGCAGCAGGTAGTTCCTCCACCATCCCTCTGAGGTAAAGTTGTTCCGATACCCCTTTACCTAGGATTAGGTGTTTCTAACGTCACTCTGAATACCTTTTGATGGCGGATACTCAGTCTCCACTTCTGATGTCATCTAGTGGCCAGGAGTCTCCGGCAGGAGAACTGGGTATTCTGGGGGACCACCCCCTTTTGTATGATGCCTGACATCGGGGGCCGGGCCGACGTCGGGGGTGGCCCCTGCTGGATACTGCTAGCTAGAAAATTTCCGTGGGGTCCTGGCGCCTGCTGGCTTCAGTCCTAATGGTGTAACTTGCTTCAAGAGCTGTCCTCGAAGATCTACTGTTACAGTAAGTTCTTACATAACTGTACTTTCTGGCAAAATTGGTCCTTTGCCTGCTCTGACACATGGCTGTGGCCATTGCAACAGTCCCTTTAGCCCATCTCCACATGCGGGTGACCCAGTGGATGTTACGGGTGCAGTGGGATCAGAAGCAATACCATCTGCAGGATCCAATCAGGATCACGAACGCCGTCGTCCAGGATTGGCAATGGTGGCTTGTCCCAGAGCACCTTTCGTTGGGAGTCCCCTTCATTGCGCTGTCTCCGGTTGTGACAGTCTCCACGGACGCTTCGGGGTCCGGTTGGGGAGCACACCTGAACGGTGTCAGGTCTCAGGGTTCGTGGACGACCCAGGAAGCTCACCTTCACGTAAACATTTTGGAGATAAGAGCGGTCCTTTATGCCTTGCAGGCCTTCCAATCGGAGATTCCACCGGGTACTCTTCTGCTGCAAACAGACAATACCACAGTGATGTACTACCTCAACAAACAAGGAGGCACTCATTCCTACTCTCCTTGCCGGGAGGCCATGAGGGTGTGGGATTGGATACTTCAACACGGCGCAAACCTTATTGCTGTACATGTTCCAGGAGTGGACATCGTTATCGCAGACAGTCTGAGCCACTCTGAGGCCAGAATCCATGAATGGGAACTACTCCAAGAGGTCGTAGAGGATCTGTTTCGCAGATAGGGGACACCAGAATTAGACCTTTTCGCGTCCCCATCCAACGCAAAACTGCCCAATTTCTGCTTCGCTAGATCCAGGGCCTGGTGTTTTCTGGTGAGCCGTTGTCCCTCTCCAATGGGCGGGTAAATTCCTGTATGCATTTCCTCCCTTCCCGTTGATCCAGAGGGTTCTTCTGAAACTCCGCAGAGAGCAGGCGACGCTGATCTTAATCGCACCCTTTTGGCACAGGCAGATTTGGTTCCCTCTGCTGTACCAACTTTCTCAGGAACCGCCGGTGCCTCTGCCACTCAGCTCTCACTTGCTGTCCCAGGAGGCAGAGTCCTTGGTCCATCCAGACCTATGCTCTCTGAACCTGCATGCCTGGCTCCTAGGGACATAGCAGTCATGCGCTACAGGATCTCACAAGAGGTAGCAGATGTTCTATTGGCTGCTAGAAAATCGGCCACTCATGCCACATATGCCATGAAATGGCGCAGATTTTGTCTCTCGGCTCAAGCACGGGGACTTTCCCCATTGGATTGTTCTGAGGGTTCGGTATTAGACTACCTCCTGCCCCTATTTCAGGCAGGCTTGACCTACTCCTCAGTAAAAGTAAACCTCTGTGCCATCTCGGCCTATCACGCACCTATAGGCCTATGGTCCCTATCCCAGTTGGAAACCGCACGTGCCTTTTTGAGAGGCATTCTCCACCTTAGGCCTCCGATTAAGGATCCCATTCCGCCTTGGGACCTACCCTTCGTCCTGGAGCAGCTTATGCTGCCCCCTTTTGAACCAGCCGCGGATTGCGAGTTACATCTTCTTGAAACATAGAAACATAGACTTTGACGGCAGATAAGGACCGCTTGGCCCATCTAGTCTGCCCATTTCCCTACCTACAGGATAGGCCGCAGATCCTAGTTAACCAACAGCCTATTTCTTCCTACCCCCCACAAGAATTGCCTTATGTCTGTCCCATGCATTCTTGAGTTCTCCCACAGTTTTAGACCCCACAACCTCCTCAGGAAGGCTGTTACATGCATCCACTACCCTCTCTGTGAAATAATACTTCCTCACATTGCCCCGGAACCACCCCCATCTTTAAATTGTGTCCCCTTGTTCTTGCACGTCTCTTTTTCTGAAAGATGCTACCCTCTTGGGCTTGGTTGATTCCACTGAGGTACTTAAATGTTTCTATCATGTCCCCCTCTCCCTCCTTTCCTCAAGGGTATACATATTAAGCTCCTTTAGTCTCTTCTCATATGGCTTCTCTTGCAGACCCTGCACCATTTTAGTTGCCCTCCTCTGGACTGCCTCTATCCTGTCTATATCCTTGCGGAGATGGGGTCTCCAGAACTGGACACAGTACTCCAGATGGGGTCTCACCAACTGTCTGTACAGAGGGATAACAATTTCCTGTTTTCCGCTGCTGATGCCTCTCCCTATGCATCCCAGTATACCCCCAGCCCTCCCTACTGCCTTCTCACATTGCTTGTTAACCTTAAGGTCATCTGATATGGTCACCCCCAGGTCCCTTTCCTTTTTTGTTGTTACTACCTCCCCCCCCATTGTGTATTCTTCCCCTGGGTTCTTGTTTCCCAGGTGCATTATTTTGCACTTCTTTGCATTGAATCCTAACTGCCATACTTCCGACCATTCCTCCAACCTTGCCAAGTCCCTTCTCATCCTTTCCACGCCTCCTTGTGTATCAACCCTTTTGTAGATTTTTGTCATCTGCAAAGGGCATACTTTTCCTTCCAGTCCCTCTGCAATGTCACTTGTAAGACATTGAAAAGGACTGGACCCAATACTGACCCCTGCGGTGCCCACTAGTAACCCTCTTTCTTCAGAGTAGACTCCGTTACAATTACCTTCTGTGTTCTGTTGTCCAGCCAATGTTTTACCTAGGCTACCACCCTGGGACCCACTCCCAGGCTGGTTAATTTGACTATTAATCTTTGTGTGGGACTGTGTCAAATGCCTTGCTAAAGTGTAGGTAGGCCATGTCCACAGCCCTCCCTGGTCTACTACTGGTCACCCAGTCAAAGAAATTTATTAGATTCGTCTGACATGACCTTCCTGCTCTGGAACCCATGCTGCCTTGGGTCCTGTGCCCCACTGGCCTCTAGGTACTCAACTATTCTTTCCTTCAGAAGTGACTGGCATCACTTTCCCTACCACAGAAGTCAGACTGACAGGTCTGTAGTTTCCTGCCTCTGTCTTGGTCCAACTTTTGTGAAGGGAATCACATCTGCCTTCCTCCAGTCCTTGGGTACCACACCATCCTCCCATGATTTATTAAAAGAGTTGCCAGTGGTTTCACTAGTTCCCCTTAATTCTTTTTAGAATTCTGGGGTGGATTCTACAGGCCCCATTGCTTTGTCCACCTTCAGTTTTAGGAGTTCTTGCAGAACCTTTCTTCTGTGACATGACTGGGATCGACCCCCCTATCAAGAGTGCTTCTGTTAATTGGATTAGGCACTTCCCCCTCTTCTTTTGTGAATACTGAGTAGAAATATTCGTTCAGTATCCCTGCTTTTTCACTGTCCCCCTCTGCCCACCCACCGTTCATTCTATTCAGCCTCACTATCCCTCCCTTTGTCTTTCTTTCATTCTGATGTACCTATAAAGGTTTTATCTCCCTTCTTAACTGAGTTGGCTATCTTTTCCTCAGTTTGGGCCTTTGCTATTCTGACTTCTCTCCTGCTTCCTTCTCCTTAATTGGTACAGCTCTCTGTCCTGCTCTTTCTGTGTTTCCTTATACTTCCAGATACTATCTTTTCTTCCTGACTTTCACAGCCACCTCTTTGAGAACCATAGTGGCTTTTCTTTCATTTGATTTGTTTATTTGCTTCACACAAGGCTTGTTGCCTCTGTGATGGCAGTTTGATGATTCCCATTATTGCTCCACACCTCCTTCTAGCCTGTTTGCTAGTGCTTTCTGAGGCACTCTCCCATCTTGCCAAAGTGAGCCCTCCTGAAGTCCAGTACCCTCACTTTTGTATGGCTTGACTCTGTAGCTGAGTTTAACGTGAGCCACACTGTTTGATAGTCACTTGTTCCCAGATGGCAACCCACTTCTAGATCTGAGATCCTCTCACTGCCCCCATTTGAGAGTATGAGGTCTAAGATTGCTCCCTCACGAGTGGGTTCCAAAACTAGCTGTCTGAGGCCTGCCACCTGTAGAGCATCAAGAATGGCCCTGCTCTTGAATGTGGCTGCAGCAAATGTGCTCCAGTTAATATCTAGCATATTCAGGTCTCCCATCAACAGTATCTCCCCTTTCCCTGCCATTCTAAGAATGCCTTCTACCATATCCTTGTCCATTCCCTCCCCCTGACATGGGGGTCTGTACACAACCCCTGTGCGGACTGTGGTGCCCTTTCCACTCTCCAAGGTGACCCACAGTGCCTCCTCTCCTCCCTGTTTACTCTTTTGTTCAGTTGCTTTTATCCCTTCCTTTACATAGAGAGCTACTCCTCCCCCTCTTCTCCCCTGTAGGTTATGTACCCTGGTATGTTAACATCCCAGTCATGGTTCTCTGTGTACCATGTTTCTGTGACTGCTACGATATCCAGGCATCCCTCTTCCATCAAGGCCACCAGCTCAGGGAGCTTGTTGCCCAGACTACGGGCATTGGTACTCACTACCTTCCATTTCCTGTTGGCCTTACTCCTTTTTGCCCCATCCCTGTCCTTCTTGCCTTTGTCACTTTCTCCATTTACCCCAGCCCTTCTCCCTGTCGACACCGCTATGTTGGTGTTTACCACACTTATTACCGTGATTTTTTTTTTGGTGGGGGGGCTAGGATTTCCCTGCTTCTTTCCAGTGCTTCCCCCCTTGGCTAGTTTAAATGCTTGCCAATGAAGCATTTAAACCAATCACCTAGGATCCTGGTTCCCCCCCTGGACAGATGCAACCCATCATGCCAGTATAGGCTTGCATCACTCCAGGTGGACCCCCAGTCCCCAATGAAGCCAAATCCCTGAGCTCCACACCAGTTTTTCAACCACTGATTGAATCCCATGGTGCGGAACACCCTAGTCTCTCCTACGCCATAGATGGGCAGCACTTCCGAGAAGGTTACCGTGTGTGCTACTTGTCTAAAGCCCCTTCTCAATTCCACAAACTCTTCCTGCACTTCTCTAATCCCTTTCTTAGCCAGGTCATTTGTCCCTAGGTGGACAGTGACATCCAGCTCCCTCCCTTGTGCAGCTGCTCTGGCAATCCTGAGGATTTTCTCCCTGCCCCTCCAAGCCATGGCGCCAGGCAGGCACCTTACCTCCCTTCCCCAGTTCTACCTTCCTAACAATGGAGTCCCCCACCAGGAGTTGTTTCCTTCCCCTGCAGGGTCGCTGCCACCCTCCTGTGGGTCTCCTTTGTGTGGAGGTTCCAATATCCTCCTTGGTCTCCACTGGGTGCCTCCATAGAAGACACACACTTTGCCAGAATGGCATAGGAATTGTGGAGAGGATACTGACAGAGGATGTGCCTCTGTTACACCACCCTCACCCTCCCTGAGCCACTGTGGTCCAACTGCTCCTCTTTCTTGGCAACCTCTGAGGCAACGGCAGTGGCACTGGTGGTCCCTGGATGGAAGAGGAGGTCCCACAAATCCTGGCCAACTCAGCCTGCAGATGAGCAACCTCCTCCCTCAGCCCAGAGAGGTTCCTGCAGATGGGACAACACCACATCCTCCAGAACGTCTCCCGGAAGACTGCTGCTCCACAGCCACTGCACTGCTCCACTCACATCATGTCTTATTTCTGTTTGCAATCCTTACTCTTTCCTCTGTTTTTTTTCTCTCTCTCTCCTTACTTTCTGCCTGTGTGCCCTTTAAGCTCCTGATTGTCCTGTTCTGAGACAAGAATATCCTATATTTCTCAGTAGACCCTTACTTGCTCAGAGGCAGACCTTGGCAACAGGGGTGGGAGTTACTCTTGCCCTTCTAGGATGGTGGGTCTTTGGTGCCTGTGATCACTCACTTCCTGCTCCCAAACAGGAAGTTCCTGTTATCAGTCAAATTCTGTGCCTATAAAAGTAGAACTAGCTTTGGTGGGGAGGGAAGGAGGGCAATATAGTCCCAGCAGAGAAGTCCAGTCACACAGCAGTCCTTTCTCCTGGTGTCTTCTGCTAAGCTACTAGTAAAATCTTTCTAAAGCAGTCTTTAAATGTAGCTTCCTTCTAGCTAAGCCACTCCCCCACTTACTAGATCTTTCTACAAGTAATTTAAAACTCACAGCTATCAAGTCCTTTCAATCACCCGAGATTTACACCTAGATAACTGTTCAGAAAACCATTCAGTTCAGTTAACTCAGACAAACACACACTTTTTTTTTGTTTTGTTTGTTAGTTTTTTTTTTACCCTAAATTAAAGTTCCAAGTACAAGAGTTCTACTTCTTTAGTCCCAGCAGAGAAGTCCAGTCACACAGCAGTCCTTTCTCCTGGTGTCTTCTGCCAAGCCACTCTTGCATGGAAACGTTATTTTTAGTTGCTGTTACTTCTGCCAGAAGGATTTCTGAGCTCCACGCACTTATGTGCAAAGAACCTTATTTGATTTTTCACCAGGATAGGGTGTCCCTAAGGACAAATCCAAAATTTCTGCCTAAGGTGTCGAGCTACCATTGTATGACCCAAAGTACTCCAACAGAGGAGAGGCCCTGCTGCACACTCTCGATGTGCATAGGTGTCTAAGATACTACCTGACCAGAACCAGACAACACCGTAAATCTGATCAGCTTTTTGTCTCCTTTGCCCATAGGATGCTGGGTGCTCCGGTCTCTAAGCAGTCTCTTTCTAGATGGCTCATTCATTGAATCACGTTCTGTTACTAGAAACGTAACAAGTCCCTACTGGGCTTGATTAAGGGACATTCCACAAGGGTGTTGGCTACCTCCTTTGCTGCTCTGAAGAACATGTCCACTTCAGCCATCTGCGCAGCAGCTACTTGGAGCACTGTGCACACCTTTATCAGGCATTATAGCCTGGACTTTGCTTCACAGTGAAGAGCTGGTTTTGGTCTAGCAGTCCTTCAGGGACTACTGTCCTAGGCTCCGTTTCAACTCATGATCTCTCCCTAGCCTCCTCCCATCTGAGAGGGATTTCCAGAATTGCTTGGGAATCAGTCCTAATGGTGTAACCTGCTGTAAGAGCTGTTTCTCAAAGTAAGGTATTACAGTTACGTAAGAACTTACCGTAACAGTAGATCTTCGAGAACAGCTCTTGCAGCAGGTAGTTTCCCTCCCACCATCCACTCTGGAGGTAGAGTTGTTCCATTTATTACTACCTAGGTTTCTGTGTTTTCAACACCTCCCTGCTGCATACCTTCTTTGAAGGCAGATCCTCACTCTCCACTTCAGTTGTCATCTAGCGGCCGGGAGTCTCCGGCAGGAGAACTGGGGATTCTGAGGGACCGCCCCCTTTTGTATGATGCCTGACGTCGGAGGTGGGGCCGATGTCGGGGGCGGTCCCCGCTGGATGCTGCTAGCTAGAAACTTTCTGTGGGGTCCTTGTGCCTGCCGGCTTCAGTTCTAATGATGTAATCTGCTGCAAGAGCTGTTCTCGAAGATCTACTGTTACGGTAAGTTCTTATGTAACTGTCCTTTACAGGTGACTAACCTATTATTTTGGACCTCTGATTGCCCTAGTAAATTTTTACTCATTTTACCATGTGTCTTGACTCTCATTTAATGGAGTTACAGAAAGTCATTAAAATGTCTAGGATTTACTAATGCTGGAAGCAACCTCAGGCTGTGTCTTTAAATTATTTTTATTTTCCTAGCTCTAAGGAGAAAGCTAGTTCCCAAGGAGAACAGCAAACAGGAGTCAAACCAACAATGTTGGTTAGGAGTCGCTTTCAGAAGCCCAAGCCCAACTTAAGAAGGACAGCAGGGAGGAGAGAAACTCCAGTGCTGGAAAAGGATGCCACAGAGAACAAGGCTGACCCAGAAGCTGCTGGAAAGGAGAGTGCAGAACCACGAGAAAGTGAACCAGAGGTACATTCTGTGGCAAGCTAGCCAACTTCCAGTCATTATTTGCAGATTTATTTCTGTAATTTTCTTTTATGTGATTTTGTGTATGTTAAATGCTGTGTTACTGAAAGGTCACAGGAAGAGAGAAAAAGTCTTGCAAACTATGTGACATTCCCGTGTGACCCACGAAAATGGCTGCTAGCCAGGAAGTTGAAAATTACATTGTCAAAGGGGATGGAAGTCCCTTGTTAGCTAATTGGTATAATAAAATCTCGGGATGAGAAAAGCCATCTCTCCTGTCGTAAACATTTAAGATCAAAAGGATAAATGGTTTTAGCCAGGAGATATCAGCAAGGTTATCACAGTCTGATTACATTTTTTTAGTAGTGCCAGGAAGTGGTAATATGAGGGCCCAAATAAGGAAATTAATAATAATTCCTTAAAATCTGGAAAGTGCTATAGTGACATCTACTGGCCTAAAAGTTAGAACTAGACCAGGACTGTTTTCAGCCGGCCAGAGGGACTGTAAATACCCCCTGTAAACAGAAGCTCATTGCAATGCATTTGGACACTCTCCTGACAAGACACAGAACAACCTGCCAGTGGCTGAAAAGGAAGAAAAGATTTTTCAGTCTTCACTTATTCTTCAATTAACTACAAACCTAAAGTAGAACTTTAGATAACAGTTGTAGTGTGTTTTCCGTGTATGCTTTCCACTTTTATTTGTGTTATTCTGTAACCAAAATGTTCTAAATTGTTTATTTGTAACTCTATGATTATTAATTATTTTAGTAGAAACATTTGTTTTTAGGAAACCTGCCTCAGTGAGATTTTTCATCTTGTGTGTGGTTGTGGGACATTTAATAGTAATCTGTGACTAAACTGTTATTGCTAAGGGGTGACGCCATGATCTACCACTCGAACAAGGGTCTATACAGGGAAATCTGGGTAAAGATAGGGAAAATATGAAAGTTTCAAGGAAGGGTCTCTGGGGATTTGAACCGGGTTATTGCATGCCCATGGGAGAAGACAAAATCGGGGTTACAAGGCTACCCCGAAGAGATTGTAATGCCTGGATCTCCCCCCCCTTGTGTAACAACTAAGAAAGGGTTCTCATTTAGCTACGAGACTCGAGACTGGTATTGTACCCTTATCCAGAGTAAAGAGGGAGCTGTGGGACCTCATGGTGGGTATTCAGTCGTGACCTTGGCAAGCATTCTAGAAGGACACGAGGAGGGTATCCCTGTTTTCCCCCTCCCTATTGCAGATTGTACTTAGGGATGGGCACTGTGAACTCTGTGGACCTGACCCTCAGGAGTGGGTTTGTGACAGATTTGGTGCGCAGTGGTGGGATCTGACAGATCTGATGGTGGGATCTGAGAGATCTGGTAGCCTAGTGTTGCGATTCGAGAGACATTGGTGGGACGGGCATAACAGTTGGATTTGAGGCCAGTGTATCAGATTGATAAACTGAAAACAATCCGCACACAATCAAGGCAGAGATTTGGAAAAAAAGAATTTGGTTACAGTAGAAAGTTCCTTACCTGTTTTCTTTTTTTTTGGGTTGTAAGCTAGTGTAGTAGTAGTTAGGGAAGAAGATGGCTTCCAACTACAGGGAATACATTGCAGACTACCTAAGGCAGTTGTGTCAGGAAAGAGGGATTCAGTACGAGGAGCAAACCAAAAAGAATCTTGTGGAGGCTCTCATGGCAGCTGATGAGCAAGTGGTTGTCCCGAACCTTGAGTCACAGCAAGTAACTGAAAAGGATCAGAGCCTGGGCATGAGGGTGCCAGGGTCCATCACAGAGTCCAGTCCCAGGGAGGAGGGCAGCGAGACCAGAGGGAACCCAGAGCCACAGCAGCAGCAGGGGAAGGCTACCACAGAGTCTGAGCTGGAAGGGATCAGGCTGCAGATGGAGATGGGGAAATGGAGCTTTCAGAAAAGCGTCAAGAAAGGGAACTGGAGCTAGAATTCGAGCAGAGAAAGTTCGAAGCCCAGCAATAGAGGGAGTTCGAGCAGAAGTTGTTTGAACTGGAGATACAAAAAAAGAAAGGCAATGCCAGAGGGAATTTGAGCTGGAAAAGCTAAGACTCCCAGTGACCAGTGCCAGAGGAGGTAAGTGGCAGAGGTGAACCTGAAACTCCAGGGCTGGGGTGCAAGTTAAATTCAAAATCAATAGCTGAATTTAAAGAGGGGGAGGATATGGATGCATTTTTGAATTTGTTTGAAAAGGTCTGTATCCAGGCCAAGTAACCCAGGGAGTCCTGGAGCTTCGAGCTATCCCTGCTGCTTACTGGTAAAGGGCGTGAGTTGCTAGGCCTAATGGACAATCAGGACTGTAGCAATTATGAGAAACTTAAAGGTGCTTTGCTTACGAGGTATGAACTGACTCCTGAGGCATACAGGTTAAGTTCCGAAAACTCCGAAAAAGCCCTGACATGAGCTTTGAGGAACCCGTCACAAAGCAACGTCAGTTTTTAAAATGGTGGGAAGGGGTGGAAGCAAACTCTATGGGGAAAATTGAGAAGGTTGTACTTTTAGAGCAGTTCATTTGGGCTTGCTCAGTGGATTTGACAACCTGGCTAGAGGACCGAGATCCAAAAACAGCACAGCAAGCTGCTGAGCTCTTGGACTGCTATGCCAGGAGTAGGCCTGATCTGAAAGGAAGTGGGGCAGGTGTGGCAGGGCCGAAAGGAAAAATTGCACATTCAGGGTAGCTAAAATCCTCACAGCCTCTGCAGAAAGGGGAAAGCCCCAGGTTACCAAAAAGGGATGCGTTGGAAAAAAGAATGATGACTGTTAGTTTTGTAAACAGCCAGGGCATCTTGCTAGACAGTGTCCTAAAAAGGCACAGAGTTTACAAAGTGGTGCTCGAACAGAGTTGGGTGCACTGTGTATCCTTGAAAGCATGCCTGTAAATATGAGGGAGCACATACACCTGGATCTTTCTTCGAGAAACAGCTCTTGCAGCATTCGGACTGAATCCGGCAGGCAGCAGGACCCCACAGAAAACTTCTAGCTAGCTACATACAGTGGGGGAATGCCCCGACTTGGACCCCGGCGTCACACACATCATAAAAGGGGCGGTCCCCCGGCATCCCTCAGTCCTTTTCCTGCTGTCGACTCACAAGCATCGGCTCCACGGTTGCCTTCAGCTGTTGAACGGCGCCATCACTTGAGTATTGCTACTTTGTTTTATTTTTTGGAAAAGTCTGATTTACTTTCTTTCTTATGTCATCTTCCCCAATGTCATCCGTCGAAAGGCACTCCTCAAAGTGTGCTTGTGGCAAACAAATTCCTTTTATTATTTATTTATTTATGTGCCTTACCTCCCCTGCAGGGGTGGTCCTGTGGTCCCACTCTCAGATCCCACCAGTGGCTCCTGCACGGGGTGCCGTGCCTGAGTCTCAACCTCCTCCCGTCTCCCTCTATATAGGCCACATCGTGGACCCCATTGCGGAAGACCAAGGGGTCAGGGCCAGAGGGAGCTCCTGGAGCGTCCGGTGCAGCACTGCAGGTGGATCCTCACAAGCGCCGGAGGATTCGGCCAAGTCCCCCCCCCCCCCGAGTTTCTCCCCATGGCACTGTGGCAGAGGGATGCCAAGAACGCTTTGGCCTGGCCCCATGCGCGTCAGACGTCAGACGTCCGCCAGCGCCATCCCTCTATTACTCTGTGACCAGCACTACCTCCAGCCACCACCAGCTGCCAGCACCCTCACAGGAGTCCCTCCCCGGAGAAGGAGAGCAGTCCCAGGGATGCTCAATCCTTCTTCCCTGGCTGACCCCCAATGACCCACATCCCTTCTGAACCCAGGTCGCCTGGGTGGTGCAAGGTGTGTCATCCAGTGGCTCAGCCCTCAGTGCCACCAAGCTGGCCAAACAAATTCCTTTTAAGGATAAGCACACGGTCTTTGCCAGGTGCCTAGGCCCAAAACACGACACTAAGGCCTGTCCCATTTGCCAAAATTTTAACAACTGCACGAGGATCTGTTGACAAAAAAGTTTTAGAGACCTTCCTAGTAGACAAAAGATTAGCAGCCATGCAAAAAAGTTCCTCCTCCAGATAAGAGTCCTCCCATAAGTCGGGGAAACATAAGGAAAAACGGAGGGAAAGGGAGAAAGCGTGCTCCTCGTCTACATGAATGTCCGACTCCAGGGCAAGCTCAGACTCCGCCCGCTCCAACAGATCTCTGTCTCGGGCAAAGACCCTGCCTCCGCCGGCCAAAGTCCAGACGTCATTTGGTGCCGGCGTTGCATCCACCCTCCATCCCCTTAAGGTTCAACTGGTAGAATCTTTGCACAGCCAGCTCTTCAGGCCAGTCTGCATACACAAAACTCCCTACCAAGGCGCACTCCAAGTCGGCCGCTACTACAGGCCCCGACTCCCTGGACTGGCCCAGGACTCTGACCAATGGAGGTCAACCTCCCAATCCCCCAGGTGAACCTCGGGGATGTCCACCAAACAGACCTCAGTTCTGACGTCCCTTAGGCGGACCTCAGACCTGAAGTGGACATCAGAGCAGACGCCTGCAAAATGTCCTAAGGACCAGTGACCACCAACAGAGGTCCACTCTCACAGAAAGGGTGTTACCTCATCCATACCGGACATCGATCCATCCAGATGTTTGGAAGATTAAGGTACCAACGCCGGGGTCGAGCAACTTAACGATGACCAAGCGTCAGGAGACAAGGAGGAAGCAAACCTCCCACGCGAGTTGACGCCACCCAAGGATCAGACGATGGGTGCATCAGGTCACAGACTGTCAGACACGGGAAATGGTCAGACGGCACCTTGAGAGGGACAGATGCCAGGTCCGACGTCGGATCTCAACATCTCTGAGGTGAAGGGATTGTTTTCTTATTGGTGGGAAATCATTAGGAAGAACGTAGTTCCTACCAAGCCACTGATGGAGAACCAAGCCCCTCCAAAGGAGCAAAGCCTAGACAGACCACCCTCTAGAGAGGAAAGCCCTGACCCTAGTGGCTGGTCGAAGGACAAGAAACAAAAGGAAAAGAAGCGGCCGAGGTCTGCATCATAGACCCCCTCCCACTCACCAATCGTGCACAGACACAAAAAGCACCATAGGAGGTCAGATTCTTCCTCCTTGGACGAGTCTCCCTCCTCTTCCTATGTATCTTCCAGACCAAAGCTCTCCATTCAGCATCCCTTCACCAGATCCAAAGGATTTGCCGAGGACCCCCCCCCCACCCAGATGATCCAGCATTTATGGATATAATGCGGCATATCCAAGACAACATGGGGTGGGGCACGGAAGACTTAGACCCTGAGAGGTGCCTCCTCAGAAAGTATCTTAGGCAAAAGGATCCCAAACCAGTGATAGTCCTACCGTTAGTTGACACTTTCCAGGATGTGATTAAGGCTGCTTGGAAGCACCCTTTCACTGCCTCAGCAGTCCCAAAAAAGGCAGACTGACTATATTGGGCACCCTTGGAGGACCCATATCTGGGAGAGCAAGCAGTGGCAGACTCCATAGTAATCAGTGCCACCCATGACAAGTCACAGAGGCCTCAACACCTAAGCAGCCAGCCCCCGGACTGAGAGTTGAAACAACTTGATTCCATGGAGAGGAAAATGTATGCCTCAGCAACATGTTCCATCCGCTCCTTAAATTTCCTGACCCACATGGTCCAATTTCAAAATGTCCTGTGGGAACAAGGCCAAGACCCGATTAAAAACCTTCTGGATGGAGACCAAAAAGAGGAACTAACAATGATCCTTCAGACAAGATCTGATGTAGGCACACAAGTACTCAGAGCAGCATACGACTCTGCGGATTCAACCGAAAGAAGCGCAGCATCAGGAGTATGCCTTAGAACACTCTCCTGGCTGAGGGTATCAGGCTTTACGCCAGACGTCCAGAAGGGCATTTTGGATGTTCCCTTCTAAGGCTTGGTTCTTTTCAGGGAAGATAATTACAAAGCTGCAAGACGCCAGAAAGGTGGTGAGATCTGTACAGGCTATGTACATACCCAAGCTGAAGCCATTTCGGAGGGAACAAAACCGTTTCAAAGGCAAACGGGGACGGCAGCCGAGAGGCGGCTTCAACCGCAAGGGCCCATCTTGAGCTGCTGGAGGTTCAGGCACCAGGAACACAAAACCCCCTCAGGCGACCCTCCCCATCCACCACCTGACTCATTTCAGACCCCTCCTCCCCCTCCGGTTCAAAGGAAAGAGAAGGTTGGGGGTTGCTTCTCAAGACACCTGGCAGGATGGTGACAAATCACTTCAGACCAATGGGTGCTTTAATTCAAAGAGGGCACTCTGTCGAATTCACTGGGCAACCACCATCCAGGCCACCACTACGATCTCAGTATTCAAGGCAACATGCAACACTGATTTGAAAGGAAATCAGGGCCCTTCTCCAGAAGAAGGCCATAGAGAAGGTGCAATGGATCCAGAATGGGAAAGGGTACTATTCCCACTTCTTCCTAGTACCCTGGACACCAGAAAGGGAAGGGAAGGGCCTTTCTACCGGAAGACAGGGCAGAACGTCTACTAAGCTTGACAAGGAACATCATGGGACAAAAACAGGTCTCAGCAAGGACCATGTTGCGTCTTCTAGGCCACATGGAGGACACCATAGCCACGGTTCCCCTATCACGCTTACACATGAGAACCATTCAGTGGACACTCAGGGTCCAGTGGGACCAATGCCAGGATGACTTAGACCAGCTAGTCTTGGACCCCAGCTCTATTCTCTAGAGTCTTGCAATGGTGGCTGGTCCTGGAACACCTCACAGTAGTAGTTCCCTTCCTGTCTCCTCCCCCATCACTGATCCTGACCACAGATGCACCAGGATCAGGCTGGGGCGCCCACTTTTGTGCAGCAAAAAGACTCAAAGACTATGGTCAGGAACAGAAGGAGCCCTTCACATAAATGTCCTTAAGATGAGTGCAGTCCTTTATGCTCTTCAGGCCTTACAAACGGACCTAACCCCGGGACATCTACTGATCCAAACGGACAATATGTCAGTAGCATTCTATATTGACAAACAAGGGGGCACTCACTCATATCAACTCTGTCGAGAATAGATGAGAGTGTGGTACTGGGCAACAGAGCACAATATGACCCTGTCTGTAGTGCATGTTCCTGGATTACAGAACACGCTGGCAGATCTTCTCAGCAGATCTCGATCCAGCAGACATGAATGGGAGCTCCTACAACCAGTGGCAGAAGCTCTGTTTGCAAAATGGGGGATGCCAGAATTGGATCTGTTCACCTCCCCATATAACGCAGAACTGCCCAGTTTCTGCTCGCTAGATCCAGGCCTGGTGTTTTCTGGCAAGACGGTTATCCCTCTCCTGAACAGGCAGGTTCCTCTATGCCTTTCCACCCTTCCCTTTGATCCAGAGAGTCCTGCTCAAGCTGCTGGATGAGAGGAGGGGGCGCCAGAGAGCCAGCTTCCAGGCAGGATGTTTCCCCTGCAGCTCCGTACATCCAGCTCCCTTTTTGCCTACCAAAATACGCTGTTTCGCCCATAAATCTTAAATTAATCGAATCCAGTGTACTCGGTTGATTGCCAGCTTTCTGTTGATATTAAACTTGCAATGGGGCGCATGAAGCAAAATCAGCCCCACTCGTCTGCAACTATGAGGCCTTCTGCCACGCAACAGTCTGCACAAGCTGTCTAGATAAAGAAAATGCGGTGAGTCCTGCTGCCTCTACGGAACCTCCGTGGTAGGCATTGATCGAATCAGTAAGGGCAATGGACTCTAAAATCGAAAAGACCCTTACTAAATTAGAAGCTCACGATGCTGCCATAACCTCCTTGACCGCTACAGTAGCAGATGCGGATAAGAGATCCCTGGCAGCCCAGACAACTGCAGCCACCCTAGTGAAGGGAATCAGCAATTAAGGTGCCGACTGGAGGGAGTAGAAAATGTGATCCGGGCTGGAAACGTCCGATTAGTTGGCATACCTGAAGGTGTTGAAGGGGTGAGTCTTTTATCCTTCCTAAAGGCATGGCCGGCTGGGAACCTAGCTATTCCGGAGGATTTCGAATGGTCAGACCTGCGGCAGGCATATAGAGCTACTCCGAGGGTGCGACCTTTAGATGCGAGTCAACCCCGAACCGTCATTCTGAAAATGGTTGATTCTGAGGTATGGAGCATAATTCTTAGTGCGGCCCGTGTGGCCTATCCTTTGGAGATACAAAATCGGGACATCAAGGTGTTTCCAGACCTCTCCTTCCAGACATGATCGAGAAGGAAACAATTCGATGCAGTAAGGCAGAAGCTTCATTCCCTGGGGAAAGCTCATTCCTTCCTACTGCCAGCACAGTTAAGAATTACCTACGGGGGTCGCAGTTGGCAATTCTCCGATCCCAAGGATGTGGGTTGGTGGGCCGAGAAAGCTGAAACCGAGTTTAAAACCCAGCCAGTGCAAGATTTGGTGGCTGAAAGCTCTGAATCGGAAGAAGGAAGAGTACAGGACATTTTTCTTCTTACCTTAATATACCGATGTGCCTAACATGTTGCTGAAAATTAGAGACTGGGACATTGTAGTTGGAAAGCTGTGCGGGGAGGGGGGGGTGAGTTCATTTCTCCCTCTGCAGCAGTTAGTTTTTTTTTCTTGTTTATACTGTGCTACAGCTACTGCCCCAGAGTTGTTGTACCCGTTGATCTATTTGCAGTAACAACAATAATTTAAGTTTAAGAATTGTATCCAGTTAATCATATCTGTTGGTGGGGTTATGGGAGCGGGGAGGAGCAGTAAAAAGGGGACATACATTCCTGGTCAGTATTTTTCACTACAAAAGGTTATAGCACTAGTGGATAGTGCTGTTTACTTTGTTGGATATTCTACCTTTTAACATGGACAGCTACCTCAGCCATGAAGCGGCTGGCATTATGGACTTTACCTCTGTTGGGACACTTGGCTTAGTCAATGCCATTTGTATATGTTTTTCTTTCCGCCTGCTCCTATTGTATGTGCATGCATGAGCTGTGTTATAGTGATACCCCGTTTATTGTTCAGGTATCTGACTGAGTCCTCTTGCATGACGATCTTGTATGTATTGTCTTTTTATGAAAACAGTAAAAAGAAAGTACAAAAAAAAGAAAAGCTGCTGGACGAGAGAGCAGTCATGATTTTGGTGGCCCCATATTGGCCCAGACAGATACGGTTTCCTCTTCTCCAAGGCCTGGGGAGTGAGCCACCCATTTCTCTTTCGCTCAGCTCGCACTTGCTGTCAGAAGACAACGGGTCCCTGATTCACCTGAATCTCAGATCCTTTCACCTGCTCGCCTGGCTCCTAAGAACCTAGCAGTGTCTCGCCACGGAGTCACAGACAGTGTGGCTGACGTCCTAGTGGCAGCAAGGAAACCCTCTACTCATGCCACGTATGCCATGAAATGGCGTAGGTTTTGCTTTTGGTCCTTGGCCCATGATCTGGACCCTTTAACTTGCCTCGTGAAATCGATATTAGAGTACCTCCTTTCCTTGTCAGAAGCAGGGCTGAGTTATTCTTCAGTAAAGGTGTACCTGTCTGCAGTATCTGCGTACCATGCATCCTTTGGGATCAAATCCTTGGCCCAACTAGACTTGTCACGCACTTTCTTGCATGGCATCCTCCACTTAAGCCACTCATTAGCGATCCGATCCCTCCATGAGACCTTCTCTTCTTTTTAGAACAGCTCACACTACCTCCCTTTGAACCAGCCGCAGATTGCGAGCTACACCTTCTCTCATGGAAGGCATTATTTTTAGTTGCATTTACTTCTGCAAGGAGAATTTCTGAGCTCCAGGCACTCATGTGCAAAGAACCATATTTGATTTTTCACAAGGACAGGGTGTCCTTAAGGACCAATCCTAAGTTTCTACCTAAGGTAGTTAACCCTCAACCAGGATATCGACCTACCGGTTTACTATCCAGAGTATTCCAATAGGGGAGAGGCTTTCCTGCACACATTGGATGTTTTATTTATTTATTTAGTTTTTGTTGGCCAGGTAAGTGCACTAGACAAATTCTGCCTATTTTCAGGCACGACCCGGGGGAGGGGGATACAGATGAATGCCAACTGACTTTGAAACAGATTAAGCGGGTGGTGGTATTTTTAGTGAATGGGGGAAATTTGGCCAGGGTACCGGGGAAATTCCCTTACTCCGTGGTAGATGGCGCTGTGAATGGTGCTGCTATGGCCAGTCTGCCTGAGGAATCCTGGAGGATGGATGTGCTTGGGGCCGGGGAACAGGCCTACTCCCCGGTCTCAGAAATTTGTGAGGCCAATCCTGCTATTGGCGCAGTTGAGAGTTCTTTTTGTAAGGTTTCCCCTACCTGAAATGGACCTGCCACAGGAGGTTATGGACCGGGAGCGGGCAGTGGCGAATGCGGTGGATATCCACGAGCTGATTGCTGCCGAGGAGCGAAGGTTCACTGCTAGATGGCAGGAACTGGAAGTTTTGTTATTGGAGCGCACCAGGAATGGTGTGGCAACGGACAGATGCACCCGTACAGAAATGGCTGTTGCGCATTTTGAAGTGGACACGAATCCAGCGGCTGCAGTAGCTGCAGAACAGAACTCAAAGGTGGTTATGGAACCCCTGGAATGCTCTCCATTACAGCAGGTACCGTTTTGTAAAGACAGTGTGGGTGTTTCGGGTGGGAGTGGGGGGTTGGAACATATGCAGAAAAACGATGTGCAGGACTGTAAAGTTGCTTCTGGGATCATGGAAGGATGACAGCAAACTAAGAATGACTTTAGTGCTGGACATGGTACACCTTTTTCTGTGGTTGAGCCCTCCAAGGCCTGTTTTACTATAGGCATTTCTACTGATGGGACTCCGAAGAAACTCTCCCCTAAAGAACAGCATTTGTGTGGGAGGAAAGGTTGGGTTGGTGGGGATGGGTTAAATCCCCTTTGCAGTGTGCTGGTGTTACTGCTGCTGAGAGGATTCTCAGTCCTTCTATGCCAGCAGCTGAATGGGTAGTTAGATCCCTAGAGGCTGCGGGGTGGGTTAAAAAAGTGGATGGCTCTGGCTGGGATGCAAATGCCCGTCTTAAATAAAAATGTTGTTGCTCCTGTGCTTCTGGAGAGCAGTTCTGGATTAGGCTCTAGAGCGTCCCCTTCTCAGATAACACCTGGTCAGAGATTCATGGAACACGAGTCTGCTGATAACGCTGGGCAAGAGGATATTTTATTGGATATTAAGGCATTGGAAGGTGAAGATAGTACGCTTGTTTTGGAGCCCAACCCCTCCCCTGTCCCCTTAAATCCCCAAGTGGAGTCCTCTGTGACGGAGGAGCAGACAGTGCAAACAGGTTTATCTGTAACTGAGGGGCCTGAATCTGGTGGCGATCCCACAGGACGGCAGGCTACTACACCGAATGTTTGGCATACTGGGGTGAGTGAGAAACTTTTCTAGGGACATGGATATGTTGTTCAATCCACACTTACTGGCAGGTTCCTTGCCGCTTTAAATCTTGCCGGAAGGTCTTCAAGCTGGCTTCTCCCATCCACCCGGGTGATGAAACTCTCTGCTCCGCCACATGACGCCAGATCTTCCTTACCGCTTGGAAGTTCAGGTTCCCTCCTTTGCGCTCTGTGTTTTAGGCCTGGATCCTAACTAGTCGGTTAAACCAAAACTTATATTAAAATTTACTAGACCAGTCTTTTTCTTCCTTCGTGGCTGCGATGGACAAGTCGACTCCTGGATTTTGGCGGTGCCCCTGCAGGCAGAAGATGTCCCGGACCGATCCGCATTCCACATGCGTTTACTGCCTTGGGCTTGATCATGATTTGCAGGCCTGCGAATTGTGGAAGTCCTTCTTGGCCACAGTTCTTGAGGATCGCACTGCCAGATTACAACTTGGGTGCCCCTGAGAAATGTTATCCTCTCGTAAAGTCGTAAGGAGTCTGCCATGTGGCCCACGGCCAAGGGCTCGGCTGGTCAGCTTGAACAAATGATCGCTCTCGAGGAGGAGGTGGCCCAGGCCACATCTACTTCTTCCTTGGTCGCGACATTTATCCTGCTCTCTTTGGGCTCCTCCTACACGGCTTCATTCAAGGAGCTTTGTCAATCCCTCTCCACCAAGGGAGAGGGCCCTTCGGGACATTCCTCTCGGTCCAAGAAGAAGGACTCCAAAGGTAAGTCCCACCGTCATTTGTGGGAGCGGGAGAGGTCCCCTTCCCCAGATAGTCGACACTCTACTTTGGTCGAGGTTGCGGCTAAGGCCGCTGGCTTCACGGTGTCCCCGTCAGGTCAGTCGGCTGAGACACCTGTCGACGCAATTCGAGATTTTTCTCGACCCGTCGGACGGGCTGTCGACTGGAGAAGCCGACAGCCCTTCTTCACCGGTTCCCCTGGTAGAAACAGAGGACTTGCCTGTGCCTCCTGTGCTGGAGTCCCCAGTTAAGTTCCCCGAACCGATGGAGGAGCGAGTTTCCCCGCTTCCTCCTAGATCCACCCTCGGAAACACCGAAGGTCTCGGTCTTGGTCTCGGACCTCTTCTTGGTCCTGCCAATCCTGCTGACATCGGCGGTCTCGGTCTCGGCGCCGCGTATTCTCATCTTCGTCCTCTTGGGAGGATAGGCTGCGGTGCAAATTGCGTTGTCCCTACGAGGATCTGATGTAGCAGCAGCTCCTTTTGACCGGGAACAAGCCGACTCCGTCGCCTTCCCCGGCCATTAAGTGGCTGTCACCAGAGTGGCTGAAACAACCCCTTGTTGTAATCAAGGAGCCGTAGCTGGCGCCAGTTGTTCGGCCGAAATCAACTGCGCCACCCATTGTGGTGGAACCTCCGCCTCCACAACCTAAAACTGGTGCACCGACCAAGGATTCTCAGTTGGGTCAGGGGTTGCCCCATCGGTTGTCGGTCACCCCTACTCCCGATCGGCCTCGGCAAGTGGAGGGTGGCTCAGCCCCTCAGCAGCTGTTTGCAGACTCCTCAGAGCCTGATGATGATTCCTCGCTGTTCTCAAAGCCCCTCGACCTGGAGTCCACTGGGGGTCAATCGGTGGACAAGAGCCCATCCTCGTTCCTGGGAATGCTTCGGCTCATCTCAGAATCTACTGGGATGAAGCTCGAACCCGTTTCAAAGCGGGCCAGGTATCCCCTCACGGAGATACTGGACCGAGGGGATTCCCCTACGGAGGCCTTTCCGGTGGCTGAAGCCATTGTTGGCCCGGCTCTGGAGCTATGACAGCGGCCTGCTTCTTGTCCAGCACCTTTGGCCAGGATGGCCTGAAAGTATGCCGTTCCCACCGGTTCACTCTCTGGATTCTCGGAGCACCCCTCCGCGGAGGGGCTGGTGACCGACAGTGTTTTCCAGCGCTCCGGAAATGCTCGGGATGTGGACAAGCCACCCAATAAAGAGTCCAAGAAACTGGACTACTCCAGGTGTAAAGTCTATGCTGCGTCCTCCTTAAGTTCATCAGGCCAGTTCGGCTGTTCTGATGGCACACTTTTCCCACGCCCTTTTGGGCTCCCTGGATGAGGTGATTCCTCATTTCCCGGCTGACCTCCAGACAACGGTCAAGCAGGTGCGGGATCAGGGAAGGGCGGTGTCTAAGCAATAGCTCCAAACTGATTTAGACATTGGAGACTCTTGTGCCTGGTCAGTAGCGGCCGTAGTGGCCATGCGCCGCAGAGCTTGGCTGCGGATCTCCACTTTAACGGTGGATACCCAGCACAAGCTGGCAGACATTCCCTTCCTGGGTACCGACTTGTTCAGTCCCAGGGTGGAGGGTCATCTGCAGAGGATCGAGAAATCCAATGCCACCTTGAACTCTGTCACATCTGCCCAGAAGGACAAAGGTTGCCAGCAGCAACGTAAGCCCTTTCGACCTTCTGGCCCTGCGGCCCGTCCAGCCCAGCAGCACCAGCAGGCTCGCACTTGGCACCCCAAAGCCAAGCCTACAGCTTCCTCCAGCAGGAAGCCGGGAGGGAAAGGCCCAGGAGGCCCCTCAGCCGGTCCTTCCTCCAAACCTGCCTAGTGACGGGTTGAGGGGTGTCACCCCCAACCTTGTCACTCCTCCCTGGGTTCCCCCCGGGGGGGGATGGCTCCGTCACTTCCTTTCCACCTGGTCCGCTATCACCACGGACTGCTGGGTGCTGGAAGTGGTAGGAAAGGGTCTGCCTCTGGAATTCGAGCAGGCCCCACCCTATTGAGCAGTCGCCCCACGGGGGGCTACAGGGTCTGCAGCCTCTCTGTCAGCTCTTCGAGCCGGCCTTGCCCTGCTCCTCCAGAAGGAGGTGATCAGGGAGGTGGTGGATCCTCCACCAGACCCAGGGTTTGTGTCCAGGTATTTCCTGGTCCCAAAACGGATGGGGTGCTGGTGCCCCATTCTAGACCTACACGACCTGAACAAGTTCCTAAGGTCTCGAACCTTCAGGATGGTCACTCTAGCCCAGATCATTCCATCCTTGGAACGAGGCATGTGGTTCTGTTCTCTGGACCTCCAGGACGCGTTCTTTCACATCCCAATCTGTCCGTCCCACCAGCGATTCCTCCATGTCAGGGCGGAGGGGTCCCTTTACGAGTTCTGGGCCATGCCCTTCAGCCTCTCTCCAGCTCCCAGGATCTTCACCAAATGCATGGCAGTGGTGACAGCATTCTTGTGGTGCCGAAGGGTCCGGGTGTACCCTTACCTGGATGACTGGCTGATTGCAGCCCCCTCCAGACCGGAGGTGGAGCGGTCCAGGGATCTGGCCCTCCAGGTCTGCTCTCAGATTGGCCTCCTCATCAACGAGGCCAAATTGGAACTCGTGCCATCGCAGGTGATTCAATTCATCGGGGCAGAGCTCGACTCTCTTCAAGCCAGAGCACGGCTCCCGGTGGACAGGGCCGAGGTTCTTTCCTCCTTTGCCCAGTCATTTCTGGTTGGGCAGTTGCGCCCTGCCCGGGACTTCCTGCGCCTCCAGGGCCTCATGGCGGCCTGTACCAGCATGGTCCATTGGGCCCGTTGGCACATGCGTCCCCTACAATGGGGACTGGCCCGTCAGTGGTCACAGCGCTCCGGTCCTCTGGATCAGCCAGTGGCAGTGACCCAGGAGATGTGGAAAGAGGGAGCCCTGGGACCTTGTGGTGGGTGCTCATTCGAGACCTCGCCGAGCATTCTAGAAGGACACGGGGAGGATATCCCTGTATTCCCCTTTTCTGTCACGGATTGCACTTAGGGTGGGCACTGTGAGCTCAGTGGACCTGATCCTCAGTAGTGGGTTTGTAACACATTTGTTGCTTACATGTAAGAGCTGCAGTTGTTGTGAAAGGCTTTAATGGCTCAGTGCATCATGGGAGTCTACTGGTGGGTCATGAATATTGAACTTGTCAAGCAGTGGAACAGTTTAGGGGCTTGACACTCTAATGCAAAGTTATTAAAGTACTTGCTGTCAAGACAGGAGCTCACAAACAATAAAATGTTTTCAGCATTAAATGTTTCTATTGTAATAATTTTTTTGATGAAAGTGCAGTTCAGTCTGCTAGGTGCTGCAGTTAAAATGAAAGATTTCAAACTTGAAAAAGTTATGACATTACAAAACATTTTTCTCTAGTAAGTGGGCCTTTTATGAAATGCAGAATTTTTTTTTCAGGATTATGCCAATGGAAATATATACTGAATATCTCAAATTTCTATTGTATTTATGGAAGTCCTTTGGAAATGATTCTGTTGCTGGCCCATTGACATCATTGTTGAGGTACCCCATGCAATGCCATTGACCATAGTTTGGTTGCAGGCTGGGATGATGGGCTGGCCGGGGGTGAAGGATCTAGCATCCTAGTGACTGCTGCTCTCCTTTGAGAGGAAGGATAATATGTGCCGCACTGCTGCTGCCACTATCTGGGTGTTACAGGGTGGCAGTGCAGATGGAGCCACATAGCAAGAAGGGGGATGCTGCCTGCTGTCAGACCATGTTTGTGCCCTGTACATTTGTGGATGAGATGAAAAATGGTGCCCCCCACCCCCGGCTGCAGGATAACAGTTTAGTTTCCCATAGGCCCTACATAGCCAGCCAAACAACCTCATCAATTGGTTCAGACTCCAGAGGGGTTTGGACAGCCTCGAAGCGGGGGTGGGGGGGTAAGCTGTTGGAGACAAAAGGGAGGGGTAAGTCCTTTAGAAGGAAGATGATATGGGTTGGAGACTGACCAGATGGGGCAAGTCAGTGACCCAGGAGGGCAGAAAACCTATATGGGGAAAAAAGTAAATGATTTTGTTTTGGAATTCATGTAGTGTTTCATTTGTTTTCAGCACCAATCAGCAGATCAGAAAGTACTAGCGTCCGCTGAAGTGAAAGAAAAACAGACTCCCACAGAGACTCAGGAAGTGATCTCTCCCACAAGAAGTCTGCGGTCCAACAGGCTGCAGTCTCCCGAAAGATCCTCTGGATGTGAGAGCCAGGAGGAGCAAAGGGATGGTTCCCAGTTAGCTAGTACTCAGGATATCCCTCTAGACCAGTCTGCAATGTAAGTATAGAAAAAGATACAACAAAAATACTATTTTGAAAAAAAAATGGTAATCAGATGTTCTAGGGACATGGATATGTTGTTTAATCCATACTTATTGGCAGGTTCCTTGCCACTTTAAATCTTGCCGGAAGGTCTTCAGGCTGGCTCCTCCCACCCACCCGGGTGGTAAAACTCTCGGCTCCGCCCCATGACGCCAGATCTTCCTTACCGCTTGGAAGCTCAGGTTCCCTCCTTAGCGCTCTGCATTTTAGACTGGATCCTAACTCTTCGGGTTCGTCCGAAATTGGTTTTGAAGTTTTCTAAACTTCGGTCTTCATCGTCCCTCATTGCTGCGATGGACAAATCTATTCCCGGCTTTCGGAGGTGCCCTTGCGGGCAGAAAATGTCCAGGACGGATCCGCACTCCACGTGCGTCTACTGCCTAGGCCTAGATCACGACCCGCAGGCCATGTAGCTGCGCCCGCTCTTTCTCGGCCAACAGCCTGGATGATCGCGCTGCCCGATTGAAGCTCGGGTGCCCCGAGAAGCGTTTCCCGACGGTAAAATCAAAAGAGGCTCATTGGGCGGTGTCCGTGGCGGCTGGCTGCTCGAGCAGATGATCGCCCTTGAGGAGGAGGCGGCCCAGGCCGCATCTTCCTCCTCCTTGGCTGCGGCTTTTATCCTGCTCGCTCTGAGTTCCTCGTATATGGCTTCGTTCAAGGAGCTTTGTCAGTCCCTTTCCACAAAGGGTGAGGGCCATCGGGACATTCTTCTCGGCCCAAGAAGAAGGAGTTGAAGGGTGTCCCACCTGTCGGGCGTCAGGGAGCCGGAGAGGTCCCTTCCCCGACAGCCAACCATCGACTTTGGTCGGTTGCGGCTCAGGCCGCTGGCTTCACGGTGTCCCCGTCAGGCCAGCCTGCCGAGACTCCCGTCGACGCAGTCGAGATTTGTCTCGATCTGTTAGACGGGCTGTCGACTGGTGAAGCCGACAACCCACCTTCACCGGTTCCTCCGGTGGAGACCGAGGATCTGCCTGCGCCTTCCGGGCCTCAGTCCCCGGTTAAAGTGCCTGAGCCGAGGGAAGAGCGAGTGTCCCCCAACCCTTCCCAGACCCGCCCTTGGTCCCCCCGAGGGTCCTGACTTCATCTCGGTCAAGCTGCCCTCACGACATCGGGCGGTCTCGGCCCCAATACCGGGTAAGTGGCGGCACCGCCTCCTCGCCCTCTTCCTGGATGAGGGGCTTCAGCGTAAATTACGTGAGCGCTACGAGGAGCTTATGTGACAGCAGTTGCTGTTGTCCGGGTCTAAGCCGACTCCGGTCCAGACCCTGGCCATCAAGTGGCTGTCGCCCGAACGACCGAAGCAGCCACTCATCCCAGTCGAGTTGCCCGTTCCAGGGCCGGTTGCTCGGCCGAAACCAGCTGCTCCACCGACTGTGGTGGAACCTCCGCCTCCACAACCAAAGTCTGGGGCACCGACCAAGGATTCTCGGTCGGGTCACGGCCTGCCCCACAGGTTGTCGGTCACCCTCACTCCCGACTGTCCTCGGCAGGTAGAGGGTGGCTCAGGGCCGAGGCAGCTCTTCGCAGACTCTTCGGAATCCGGCGACGATTCCTCCCTGTTCTCCAGGCAGGTCGACCTGGAGTCCTCCGGGGGCCAGTCATTGGATGATAGCCCATCGTCCTTCTTGGGTCTGCTTCGACTCATCTCGGAGTCCACCGGGATGCAGCTTGAGCCCGTGTCCAACGGGCCAAGTATCCCCTGACGGAGATACTGGACCGAGGGATTCCCCACGAGGTTCTTCCGTGGCTGAGGCCATTGTCGGCCCAGCCTTGAGCTTTGGCAGTGGCCTGCTTCCTGTCCTGTGCCTCGGCCAGGATAGCCAGGAATATATGGTCCCTACCGCTCTTTGCCCGGTGTTTTCGGAGCACCTCTCTGCGAGGGGTTAGTCACCAACAGCTTTCCGCGCTCCGGTAATGCTCGGATGTGGATAAGCCCCCGACAAAGAGTCCAAAAGCTGGACTTGCCGGTGCAAGGTGTACGCTGCATCCTCCCCCAGCCTCCATCAGGCCAGCTCGGCCGTGCTGATGGCACACTTCTCCCACACCCTCTTGGGCTCCCTGGATGAGGTTGTCCCTCATCTCCCGACCGACCTGCAGACCATGGTCCACCAGGTGCAGGACCAGGGTAGGGCAGTGGCGAAGCAGCAGCTTCAGACTGCTCTGGACATAGGTGATTCCTGTGCCAGGTCAGTAGCGGCTGCGGTGGCCATGCGCCGCAGGGCGTGACTGAGGATATCCACCTTCACAGCGGATACCCAGCATGAGTTGGCGGATGTCCCCTTCTTGGAGACTGACCTCTTCGGCCCTGGAGTGGAGGGACACCTCCTGCGGATCGAAAAGTCCAGTGCCACCTTGGACTCGGTCACCTCCACCCATAGGGACAAGGGCCGCCATCAGCAACAGCAGAAGTCCTTTTGTCCTTCGGCCCCTGCATCTTGACCGGCCCAGCAGCACCAGCAACAGGGCCAGCAGGCTCATGCTTGGCGTCCCAAACCCAAGCCGGCGGCTTCCTCCAACAGGCAGCAAGGAGGTAAAGGCCCAGGAGGTCCCTCGGCCGGTTCTTCCTCCAAGCCTGCCCAGTGACGGGTTGAGGGGTGCTGCCCCCAGCCTTGTCACTCCCCCCTGGGTTCCCCCCATGGGGGGATGGCTCCGCCACTTCCTTTCCACTTGGTCTGCTATCACCACGGACCGCTGGGTGTTGGAGGTGGTAGGAAAAGGCCTGCCTCTGGAGTTCGAGCAGGCTCCTCCCTTTCGAGCAGTCGACCCTCGGGGGGCCACAGGGTCCGCAGCCTCGCTGTCAGCCCGCCGAGCCGATATTGCCCTGCTCCTCGAAAAAGAGGTGATCAGGAAGGTGGTGGATCCTCCTCTAGACCCGGGGTTTGTGTCCAGGTATTTCCTGGTCCCAAAACGGGTGGGGGGCTGGCTCCCCATTCTCGACTTGCACGACCTGAACAGGTTTCTAAGGTCTCGGACCTTCAGGATGGTCACTCTGGCTCAGATAATCCCATCCTTGGAACAAGGCATGTGGTTCTGTTCCCTTGACCTCCAGGACGTGTTCTTTCACGCCCCAATCCGTCCATCTCATCAGAGATTCCTCCACTTCAGAGCGGAGGGATCCCTTTACGAGTTCCGGGCCATGCCTCGGCCTCCCTAGCTCCCAGGGTCTTCACCAAATGCATGGCAGTGGTGACAGCATTCTCTCATGCGCTCAAGGGTCCGGGTGTACCCTACCTGGACGGTTGATTGCATCCTCCAGAGTGGAGGCGGAGCGTCCAGAGATCTGGCTCTCCAGGTTTGTCTCAGATTGGCCTCCTCATCAACGAGGCCAAGTCGGAACTCATGCCAAGCAGGTGATACTCTTCATCGGGCAGAGCTCGACTCTCTCGAGCTAGAGCTGGCTCCCGAGTGACAGGGCTGAGGTTCTTCCTCCTTTGCCCAGTCATTTCTGGTTGGGCAATCGCGTCTTGCCCGGGACTCCTGCGCCTCCTGGGCCTCATGGCGGCCTGCACCAGCGTGGTCCATTGGGCCCGTTGGTACATGCGTCCCCTTCAGTGGGGACTGACCAGCCAGTGGTCACAACGCTGCGATCCGTTGGACTAGCCCGTGACAGTGACCCAGGAGATGTGGAACACTCCAGTGGTGGATCGTTCCGGCACATCTGCAGGAGGGCATCCCATTTGTCCACCCCGAGCCGACGGTCTCTCTATCGACCGATGCATCTCTGATGGGTTGGGGTGCCCATCTGGGGGAGCACAGAGCGCACGGCCTCTGGTCCCCTCGGGAGTCCCGATGCCATATCAACCTGCTGGAGCTCCGAGCGGTCCGCCTAGCTCTCACCGCCTTCGCTCCGTTTCTATGGGGTCAAGTGGTTCAGGTCCAGACGGACAATACCACGACCATGTACTATCTGAACCGCCAGGGCGGGACGCGCTCCATGCCGTTATGCAAGGAAGCTCTCCGCATATGGTCCCTCGTGCGCAGCCTGGAGGCGGATCTCCTAGCCATTCATGTGGCAGGAGCCTCCCAACACCCTGGCCGATGCCCTAAGCCGGATAGGGGCTGCGTCTCACGAGTGGTCTCTCCTGCCGGAGGTAGTACAAGATCTCTTCTCCCACTGGGGCACGCCTCAGGTGGACCTGTTTGCCTCCAGGGAGAATGCGATGCTGAGTCTGTTCCATGCCCGCCCCCCTCAGCAGGGCTTGCTGCAGGGGGATGCCTTCTTGAGGCCGTGGACCTCGGCCTCTTCTACGCTCCGCCATTTCCTTGATCCACAAGGTGCTTCTCAAAGCGAGGAGGGACAAGGCGCTGCTGATTCTGGTAGCCCCAGACTGGCCCCGCCAGTTCTGGTATCCAGATCTCCTCAGCCTCAGCTCCAGGCTCCCGAGGCGGCTTCCAGCCCGCCCGGACCTGATCTCAGTCAACCAGGGGAAGGTATTCCATCCGGACCTTCAATCCCTGCACCTGACGGCCTGGTTCCTGAATGGCTAGAGTACCAGGCCATGGGTCTTTCCGGCGAGGTCCTCAGCGTCCTTGAGGCGTCCCATAAGGAGTCGACCAGAAAATGCTACGCCTTCAAATGGAAGAGATTTTCCATTTGGTGTCAGGGCAAGGGCCTGGACCCTTCCACCTGCTCCTTGTCAAGCATCCTGGACTACCTGTGGTCCCTTTCTCAGCAAGGGCTTCGGTCGACGACCCTTAAGATGCACCTGGCAGCCATTTCTGCTTACCGGGCGCGGGCCGGGAAGCAGTCGGTGGCGCAGGAGAAGGTGGTCAGGTGCTTTTTCAAAGGCCTTGACCACATTTCCCCTCCGGTGCGAGAACCTCCTCCTCCGTGGGATCTACTGCTGGTATTGGCCAAGCTCATGGGCAAGCCATTTGAACCGATGCACAGGTGCGATATTTCCCACCTGTCGTGGAAGACCGCCTTCTCGGTGGCTGTCACGTCAGCCAGAAGGATGGGAGAGCTCCAGGCGCTTTCCATCGAGTCTCCTTATCTGGTCTTCCAAAGGGACAAGGTTGTCCTGCACCACCACCAGAAATTCCTTCCGAAGGTGGTGTCGGAGTTTCACCTTAACCAGGTGTTGACTCTGCCGGTGTTCTACTCCAATCACACCTCGGAGGCCGAATATAGGCTCCATACTTTGGACCCTAGAAGAGCGCTCGCTTATTACACGGAGCAGACGGCTGAAGTTCAGGGAGAGGTTCGCCAGCTGTTTGTCACCTATGCTGAAGCCGCACCTGGCAGACCTGCAGCCAAGCGGACGATAGGCAGGTGGGTCACCTCCTGTATAGAGCTCTGCTTTAGGTTGGCGGGCATGGAGCCTCCCAGAGGGATAAGAGCTCATTCTACCCGCCATACCGCTGCATCGGTAGCTGCTTCCAGGGATGTCCCTATCCAGGATATCTGCAGGGCTGCTACCTGGAAGTCGGCACATACCTTTATTACCCGCTACCACATTGACCTCGAGTCACGCCGGGATGCTGGTTTTGGGGCCTCGGTTCTCCAGTCTCTATTTCCCAAGTAAGTATCGGGGGTGTGCGCCTTGCCTCCTTCTCCCGGAGAACTGCTAGGAGTCTGCCAATAAGTGTGGATTGAACAACATATCCATGTCCCTAGAAATACAGGTTACTCACCTTATAATAGGAGTTCTAGGAATGGTATATGTTGTTCATCCACACGACTCTCCCGGCTTCTCGACGCACAACCTGCTTCCAGCGGGCTAGATCTAGGCCATGGGACGGAGCAGAGAGTTTTACCACCCGGGTGGGTGGGAGGAGCCAGCTTGAAGACCTTCCGGCAAGATTTAAAGCGGCAAGGAACCTGCCAATAAGTGTGGATGAACAACATATACCATTCCTAGAACTCCTGTTACAGGTGAGTAACCTGTATTTTTATGGGGAAACTTACTTGAGCTCTTGGTTGGGGGGGGGTGCTAAGAAAAATGTAGAGAAATGGGTCTTAACTCCCAACTCCAAGAATTTCCCTTTTCATATCATGGGGAAAGCCCTGATGATGGAGAGCAGCTTGAAGATGAGGGCGAAGAAAAGAATGTGGATTTGGGATTTTGAGGTATTGTACAGTTTGCAGTCCTCCAAGAGATCAGAGGAGCCTGAGTGCTTGGAAGATATTTTTTTTTATTTTTTTTGGTAACAGGGTAAGGCCCACTTTGCACATGGCCTGTTTTCAGGGGTGAGCCAGGGGTACTGGGGAAGTTAAGTGACTTGCTCAGGCTCACACAGTATACAAGTGGAGGTTGTGGAAATTAAACCAAGTCTGCTTGATCTACAGTAACAAGCTCATTCACCGTTTGTTACTCTGACCTCTAATCTATTCTGCCTGGGAAAGCTGGAGGTAAAAGCTTAAAGAGTAAAGTTAAAAACGTTTCATCAGTTCTTTAGATTGTAGTGTTACGGTTACCTGAAGATTTTAGATGACAGAAAGTTGGTACATTATTGTTTTTTAGGAATGGTATGAATACATTGAACTGGGAAAGGACTACTATGGCCCAAATGAAATGGAATCCAGGCTGCTCGTTGTGTTTCCAATGGCTAGATGGGTCATGGTAAATTAGGTCAAATCCGAAGAGAGGGTGATCACAAGTCGGGTGCCACAGATATCTGTCTTAGGGCCAGTCCTCTTCAGTATGTTCATCAGTGACACTGGAGGTGGAATCCAGGGCAGGTGTGCTTCTTCATTGATGACACAAAGCTCTGTGGAAGGGTGGACAGCGATGGGAAAATTAAGGAGATGCAGAGTTACTTGCATAGACTGGAAAGGTGGTCTATGATCTGGCAGTTGAAATTAAACACCAAAAAATGCAAGATAGTGCATCTGGGAGCAAGAATCCCAAGAAGTACTAGATTGGTGTTGTTAAGCCAAGTACTAGGACTCGGGAGCCGAGGAGTCATCATTAGCAACACCCTCAAACCAGTCAAGCCAATGCAGCTTAGCCTTTAATAAGGCAATAGGATGTTGGGATGTATTGGGAGGGGTAATGACAGTAGAAGTAAAGAGGTAATATCGCCTGTGTTTTGATCACTGGTGAGGCCACACCTGGAGTACTGCGCCTAGTTCTGGAGTCCTCACCTTAGGAAGGATAAGGACAGGTTAGAGAAAGTGCAATGAAGGGTGACCAGGATGATACAGGGCAGCAAGGCAGATCCTGCAAGGAATGGCTCAGGGCACTAAACATGTACTCATTTGATACCAGATCGGAGAACGGTGGTATGGCAGAAACCTTACCTTTTCAACTATACATACACTGGGAGGGTACCAAGAGGAGTTCCTGCATTTTGCATGGCAGGCTCACTGCCTGACATCTGAATACTTATATGGTTAGCAGGGTTGCAAGCTTGGCTCCAAATCTGTATATTTCTGTTTTTTTCTTGCAATTTAACCCTAGGGATGCATAGTTGGAAGAAAGGAGCCAAAGCCATCCACTATACTCCGGCTTCACCAAAGGGGAATGGACAGCTGTGGCTCCTCGCTTCAAGCTCTGCATCCCGAAGGGTAAATCCTATGAAAAAAACAGAAATAAACAGACTTGGAGCCAGGCTTGGCAACCCTACTAAGCACATGAACATACAAAAATGGCAGCAAAAAAAAGGCCTAAAGATCTATCAGGTCTGCCCGAGTGTGTAGCTTGCAGCTTACTTTACTGCAGCTACCCCACCCCAACTCCCAGTCCCCCCCTCTTGATCATCCCAGCCCACCACCACCATCCTTTGTAACGTCCCTTCAGTATTGACCTTTCCTTTGACCCTGTCCCACCCCCTTTTAAAACCGCCCACAGTCTTCAGTGAGATCATCTTCTCTGGTAATTCGTTCTACCTTGCCACCCCCCTTCCTGTGAAATAGTGTCTCCTCATTTCCATCCTAAATCTTCCCCTTCTCCTTGTGATCTCCCTCCCTCCCTTTCAGCTGAACATGCCCTCTTTACTAAACCTATTAACCCTTAGGCTGCCGAAAAATTTAGAACGTATAGGAATTCTGGACCGATATATCAGTCCGTGGCACAGCAAGGGTTAATACCCTTTAAGTATTTGAAGATCTGTATCATACCCCACCTTTCCCTTCTATCTTCCAAGAAATACATGTTGACTCCCTCAATCTTTCCTCATAGGGTTTATCCCCAAACCTGTAATCATCTTTGTCACCCTTCGCTGCACCCCCTCCAGTAGTTTGACATTCTTCTTTAAATAGAGGCACCTGCACTGCACACAGTACACCTGTGGTCTCACCAGTGACCTATACGATGGCAGGATGACCTCCTCCGTCCTAGACATGATACCTCAGGCTATGTACCCCAGCATTTTGTTGACTCTTGCTGTCGCCCTATGGCACTGTGCAGAATGTTTCATGTCCCCTGTGACTAGCACCCCTAGGTCATTTTTCTCCTCCTAAATGGATACCTGCACACACCCCCAGCCAGTAAGTAGTGCTGGGGTTTCTGGCTCTGAGGTGCATGACCTTGCACTTCTTAGCGTTAAACCCCAACTGCCATGTACTTGACCAGTGCTCGAGTTTTGCCAGGTCCTTCCTGAGCTCTTGCCTCCCGTCTTCACTGTCCACTGTCACACAGATCTTTGTGTCGTCTGCGAACATGTTGATCTTCCCTTGTCAATCTCACCATTCATTACTTCCTGAATTGTAAGCGGGCGCGCACCCGTCACGGGGCTTTTTTTTTTTTTAAAAAGCTTTGGCTAACGGCCCGCCCTCGAGAGTGACGCGCCATGTGAGGCGGCCGCTAGTAGCGCAATTTATTCCTCCTCCAACTCAGTTCTGTTTCTCCCGCCACGAGGCAGCACCTGCTCTCGCGTGGAAGGCCAATTTAAGTGCGCGAGTGTTCCGGACTCCTGTTTTTTTCGTTACACCTCGACGCCGATCCGTGAGACTGTTCTTTTTTCTATCTTACGGCGCCGGTGTGTTTCCTACTGTGTTTAACCTTGTTATTTTCGTTATGTCCGGTTCGGGAGCTAAGCGCTGAAGACGGGTCGCCCCTTGGCAGGCCGGTGCTCCTGTGGCCGCATTTCTCCTGCCTCGACCGGCATGACGCTTGCCTTCGCTGCCTGGGACCCAACCATGATATGGATTCGTGCGACGCCTGTTCTCGATGGACCGCCTGTCTCCTCGAACTGTGTGCGCGTCGGCAAAGCCCCGCCCGACTGGGACGACGCCGCCTGGGATTCTCGGCAAGGTCGTTAGGCCCTTCCTGGGTCCCCTCCGCGGCCTATACGGTCCGAGGAGGAGGGGTCTCTCGCCTTTCTTGCCGAGGAGGAGGCCCTTCTGCGGTGTTGGGGAGCGTCAGAGTCCCTTCCGGGCGCGGGCGCCGACACAGCCTCGCAGTCACCTCCTCGGAGGTGCAGGCTCCCCCGTCGAGCCTCCCACTTTGGGCCTGGCCTCGGTGGACCTCGACGCTGCCTTCGCGCCGCTTCGGATCCCGCACCGCTCGCTGTGCTGGTGATCGACGGCGCTGTTTCCGCGCCGTTTGGATCCCGCGCTGCTCGCATTGCCGGTGATCATGGCGGGCGCCCATTGGTGGTGCCGCTGGGCCTCGGGCGCCCGCCTGTGGCGCTCGATGGACATGGCGGCGCCTGCCGGGCGGTGCCGCCGCCTCCCGATGCCGGGCGGCGCCTGGGCCTAGTCCATCCTCCAGGCGCTGCGGCCTGCCGCGCCCGTGGGGTTTGAGTTGGGCCTGGCTGCTGCCGGGCGGGGGGCGAGCGCGCCTTGGTACCGGGCCGCTCGCTGGCACCGTGGCCTCAGGGACCCCTGGGTGGCCAGCATTGAGGTCCAGCTGGTCTCGCCCTCCTCGGAGGGCGGTGACTCGGACATGGACCCATCCTGGCACTCCCCACTCTTCGGGTCTGGGTCCCTGTAGCTAGAGGTACCAGGCGGCGCAAGCGGCCCCTCCTCTGTCCCCCTTCCGCTGTCTCCTGAGGGTTCCCGGCTGGGGTGGCTGGAGCCCCGGGGCAGGCGGGTGTGACTGAGGGGGAGGCCCTCTGAGGGCCGGGGACAGTACCCCCAGGTGCTGGTTCCTCTAGGGACAGGGGGACGCTGAGGTCAGGAGGAGGCCCTCGAGTCCGAGGGGTTGAGAGGCAGGTCCAGCACTGGTCTCTCTTTGGCCACCTCAGGGGGTGGCGAGAAAATGAGGCAGAACCCCCGCCTCCCTCCAGGGTTCTAGGTGCCTCCGGGCGCTCTGCTGGGACTGCCCTTCTGGATCCATGCAGTCCCGGTGTCGCCACAGGGAGGTTCTCCCCTGGCCTCTTCCAGGCTCCGCCTCCCAGAGTTCCGCTCTGCGGCCTGGTCTGTTGTCCGGGATCCCTCCTACTAGGGCTCTGCCTCGGATTCCAGAGCCCTGGCAGAGAGCAGTTGCCTCCTCGGAGGTGCCCTCTCCCATCTCTCTGCCTCACACCCCGCCTCCCAGGCCATATCGGTCCTACGGGTCCGTTATCCTGGGAGCAGTTCAGGGGTTCTGCGGCGGCCTTCCCCTCATATGTTAGATACATGCATGAGCGGGTCTTTCGACTCTCCCCACCGCCGCAGGAATCCTCTGGACATTCCAGCTCCCCATCATCCTCGTCTCCCTCCTCTGAGGGAGAGGAACCCCCTGCTCATCTTTCCTCCGATGCTGATTTCACGGAATATCAGCGTTTCCTCTCGAGGATGGTGAGGGATCTTCGGATTTCCTATGTTCGGAGAGACAATACCGAACGGGAGACGCGAGAATTCCTTGGTGAATTCAGTGCCCAGCATTTGGTGGTACCTTCCTGGCCTATCCCCTTCCAGGAGGCGTTCATCCGGTCCTGGCAGTCCCCAGCCGCTCTTCTCCAGCCCCGCTGACTGTCAGCGAGGGTATTGTGCCCCTCAGAGTCTCTAGGTTCCTTCCCAACCCGCCTCTGGTTTGGCCTACTTAGATACTCCTTCTGGCGCCGCTGCCTGGCGACGATCGCCCACCGATCCGGACTCTCCAGTTCGACCGCTAGCTGAAGAGTGTTCTCTTCTTCGCAAGTGCCTGTATTGCATCTCATCAGGCTCACCACGCTGCCTACAACCGCATTTGTGGTCAATGATGTCCCAGCTGTTGGCATCAATGCCTGACACGGAGCAAACCAGACAAGTCATGCCCTCCGCTGTGTAGGCCTGAGCTGGCAAGACACCAAGCAAGGGCATCTTACGACGCCAATGAGGTGGCTTCCAGGCTTGCGGGACAGCAATCTGCATCAGGCGGACGGCATGGCTCCGCCTCTAGGTTGTCACCCTGGCCTGGCGAGGTGATTCGCCCGCCTTCGGGGACCCGCCTTTTCTCCTCTAGAGCTCGGGAGACTTTACAGGGCTCCTCCGCCTCCTCGCCCTCGGGAGGCACCTCCTAGCTCTTCTCCCACTTAGGCTTTCTGAATAAGCCAGGGTCTTCTCCTTCTGTTTCTCACCAGCAGAAGGCTGGGGTCTTGTTCCTCAGGGTATGGCTCTTTCCTTCGGGAAGAGGAGCTTGGTATCACTAGGAGATGAATGGTGAAGATTGACAAGGAAGATATGAAAATTACGCACTCACCTGTAATTCTTGATCTTCTCTTGTATCTTCACCATTCATTACTTACACCCCCACCATCCCCTCAGTGGCCTCTTCCTGTGGCTTCTCCACCTCCCGGCCTCCTTCCTCTCTCTGCAAAAAATATAAAATTTAAAAAAAAATAAGAAAAGTAGGAAAAATTGTCCAATTTTTCCAAAAAAAAAAAGGCTATATCTTTGGGGCTTATTTCTTCAAGAAAAATTATTTACTCTAAGATTCTTGGGCCATCTCGTGGAATTGCATTGGCAATCAAACTGCACAACTATCTTGCCATCCCTCGCGTGAGATACTTCTGGGGTTTTAGCCTGGCTCTGGCTATTCAGTTTTGATCCTGCAATCCTTGCTTCCAGTTGTTACGCCCCTAGAATCGCAACTCTTCTCTAATTCTTGCTCTGCAGAGCAGAGGAACTGCACGACTATTTTTTCTAAAAAAAAAAAAAGGAAAAGCTGAGGGAACTCTCTCGACTCCATAGGCATTCTTTGCATTTGAGGTCATGCTCCTAAGCCTGCGAAATGATTATCTGTAAAAAAAAACAAAAAACAAAGGAAGATGCAAGGCAGAAAAAGCCCTTCTGTGAGATTTTGATCATTGGTTTTTCCTTTCAAGTGTCCTCCTGACAGTTTTACAGACAAGCAGTGCTGACCATGACCAATCCTAGCCAGTCTAAGCCTCTGGCCTGCCTTGGCGAGTCTGACTGAGTCCCACTTCTATACCTATAAACGCCTAAAGGCTTAGATTTTCCATTTCTAAACCCCTGAGCAGTGCTCTCATGCTGCCTGGGTTTTATCCTTCCTCCTCGGTGTCCGCCAGTTAAAGCCTTCCGCGCCAGGAGCCCGAGTGGGATCAAGAACAATGGCATGTTGAAGATGAGGACTATGCCCTCCCAGTCTGTCTAGCGGGTTCGGTGAACCTCTCTCAGCTCTCATCTCCGGGATCTCTTGCTTCCCGTTAGTCGAGCCTTGAGCTATAAGTTAACTATGCTCATGGGCATTCTGGTCCCTTCAACATCCCATCTCTCTCTCTCTTCTTCTTCTTCTTCTTTCTCATTACCTTCCTTCTCTCTCCTCCTAGAGTCGCCCAGGTAAGGAGGCCCTGCAGTCCCTAGGTTAGGATACTCTTATCTCCTCTGTCCTTCCTCCATCGGCTTATTCCTTTTCAGTTCATTCTTCCTTACTTTGCTATCCTTGGCTATCTTGCCTCGCTCTATTTCTCTGCTTTCGCTTTATACCTCTCGGCTCACAGAACTGAGTTGGAGGAGGTGATCGCTACTAACGGCCGCCGCCTCACGCCGTAATCACTCGACGGGGCCATCAAGCACAAAGCTTAAAAAAAAAAAAGCTCCCGTGACGGGTGCGCGCCTCCGGTTTACACCCAGGAAGTAATGAATGGTGAAGATACAAGAGAAGATCAAGAATTACGGTAGGTACGTAATTTTCCTATCTTACACTTGGTCCCTTCTGTTGTGTCCCTGATAAAGATGTTGAATAACACCAATCCGAGCATTGAACCCTGAGGGACCCCACTGGTCACAGATCTTGGCTTTGAGGGCTCCCCCTAACAATTACCCTCTGCTGTCTTTTCTGCAGCCAGCTCCAGACCCACGCCACTAGTTTCTACCTGGCTCCCAGGTCCTTCAGTTTGTTGAGCAGTCTTCCATGTGGCACTGATTCAAAGGCTTTGCTGAAGTCCAGATACAGGACTTCCACGGCATGGGCCCTGTCGAGTGTCCTTGTGACCCCATAGAAAAAATCAATTAGGTCCATTTGTCAGGATCTCCCCGAGATAAACCCATGTTGCCTTTCATCTTGGAGACCATTCTCTTCCAGAAAGATCACTAATCTCTCTTTTAGAATGGTCTCCACTAACTTCCCTACAATTAAGGTAAGGCTGACCGGTCTGTAGTTACTCAGCTCATCCCTGGGGCCACACTTGTGGAGAGGCACCACATGAGCCATTCTCCAGTCCTGGGGCACGCACCCTGTCTCCAGTGAGGTGTTGAACAGGTCCGCCAGAGGGCCTGCCAAGACCTCTGCTACCTCTCTCAGGACTCTTGGATGCACTCTATCATGGCCAGGGCCTTGTTCACCCTCAAGGCCTTTAGGCCCTTTAAAACCCTATCCGCCAGGATTTCCCCATCCATTAGCCCTGCTTGTCCCGTTCCTATCCCTCTTCTCCCTTGTGGAATAGGCCCATCCTTGTCTCTCGTGAATACCAAACAGAAGTACTCATTAAGTGTCTCTGCCTGGTCCACCTCCCTTTCTGCCCAACCCCCTTTCCTCTTGATTAGGACAATCCCATCCTCACAGCTCCTCCTCTCTCTTATATACCTGAAGAAATCCTTTTCCCCTTCCCTGATCCCCTGTGCCAGCCTTAGCTTCTTTGAAGCTTTAGCCACCCTGACCACTCTGCTCACCTCTCTGGATTTCCTTGAGTACTCCTCCTTTCTAGGATCATGGATATGTTGTTCTATCCACACTGTTTGACATGTCCTTTCCTGTTAAGATTCTTGCCGAAGGTCTAAATGCTGGCTCCTCCCACTCACCCCGGGTGGTATATACCTCGGCCCTGCCCCTTGATGCCAGATCTTACTTTCCACCGGAAGATTCATGTTCTCTCCTTATCACTTACGAATTACTGTAGGCCCTGGCAAATAAATGTCCGGATTTATCAAAACTAAAACTTATACGAGTTTCTTCTAATCGTGTTGCGCTCTCGATCGTGATGGAGGACAAGTCCTCGCCCGGTTTTCGCTGCTGTCCATACGGGCAAAAGATGTCTCGCATCGACCCACATGCCTCATGCGTTTATTGCCTGGGTGTCGGCCATGACACCCAGGCATGCGAAATGTGTCACGCTTTTCATCCAAATGTTTTGGACGATTGTCTTGCACGACTGCAACTGGGCAGACCGGAAAAACGGAATCTGCCGGTCAAATCCAAGGAAGCCTGTTGGGCGGTCTGTGCTGCTATGGGGTCCGCCAAGTAGCTCGAACTGATGAAGACCTTTGAAGAGGAGGCGGCTTGGGCCGCAGATTGGTCCTCTTCCATGTCCATCTTTGTCCCGCTCAATTTGGGCTCCAATTTCTCAGGCTCCTTTCGGGTGTTGTGCCAGTCCCTTCCCACCAAGGGAGAGGGTCTGTCAGGCAACTCACGTCTCTCGGTCTCATAAAAAAGACAAAGAGCCTATGGAAACTTCATCTCACCGACGACTTTCCTGGGACTGTGAGAGGTCTCGGTCCCAGAAATCTGCTGTCTCGACTTTGCGACATCGGCTGCTGGCTTCACAGTACCCCCATCAGGCCAGCCGACTCAGATAAAGGACGACAATCTGGTTGAGATTATTCTCAACCCCGTCGATCCATCGTTGCTCAGTGAGGCTGACGATACCTTTTTCAGGACTGTGGTCCTGCCTGCCACTGAGGAGGAGACCCAGCTTTGCTGGGAATCCCCTCGTGGACCCGGTTCTATACCAGGAAGGGCTGCGGTTCTCCCCAGCTCCCTCCGAATGACCCCGCTGGTCCCCCTGACGGTCCAAGTTGAGGTCTCAGACCCCTTCGACCAACAGGCTGAAGAAGGCACATAAGCGCTCTAAGAAGTGGCGCTGCTGCCACTCTTCCTTATCCTTCTCGGGTGAGGAGGGGCTTTGACGGAAACTCTGTTGATGCTATGAGGATTTAATGTGGCAACACCTACTTATGTCTGGCCAGAAGTCGACCCTGGTGTCTACCCCGGCCGTTACTTGGCTGTCACCTCCTAGGCCAACGCCTACTCCTCAGGAGCCGGTTCACACCGTTCCTCCACCCGCGGAGTCAGTCAAGACCATTCCGGCTTGGCCAAAACTGGCCTCTCCACCAATTGTGGTTGAGCCACCACCTCCTTCAGGGGCTGCTTCTAAGGAGTCTCGGCCTTTTCCGGGCCTACCGCATAGGCTGTCCATCACCCTCATGCCTGTTAGTCCCAGGCAACTCTGGTGGCTGGCCCCTTTTTTTCAGATTCTGAGGACTCTGACCTACATTCTTGCCCCTTGGATGAGAAATCCATTGGTTGTCTTTCTACGGAGGAAAGCCCTTCTTCCCCTGAAAAGGGATGCCCCCCCCCCCCGCCTGCACCGGCCGCAGGGCCCCATTGGATGATGGTACAGACGTCTGCACACAGCATATAAGTGATGACCAGACGTTGGGACAAAGAGGAGGCGAATTGGCCTCAGAACCTGATATCACCGAAATACCTGTCGACGGGTGCATCGGGATATAAGAAACCAGAATCTGGTCTCGGGCAGACGCCCAGGGAGGACCTGACACCAGGTTTGATGTCGGGCCTCAGCATAGAGGAAGCCAAAGAGTTGTCTTCTTATTGGTGGGAGACCATCAGGAAATATGTTGGCCCCACGAAACCTCCAGGGGAAAATTTTCCCCCACCAAAGGCTAAAAGTCCAGACAGACCCCCCCCAAGAGAAAAATCTCCCCCGCCTAGGGGCTGGTTTCAGAGAAGCCCAGCTGGGATAAGAAGCGGAAGCGGTCCCCCCTCTCGGACCCCTTCCCGCTCTCCCAGTACCTGCAATCCCAAGAAACCTCACAGAAGGTTGGACTCTTCGTCCTCAGACAAGTCCCGCCCCTCTTTCTCAGAGTCATCCCGGTCGCCTTCGCCCTTCCGTGTTCCTTCTCCAGACCCTTGGGATCTTCCAAGATCTTACTTCGAGAAACAGCTCTTGCAGCAGGTTACACCATTAGGACTGAAGCCGGCAGGTGCCAGGACCCCACTGAAATTTTCTAGCTAGCAGTATCCAGCAGGGACCACCCCCAACGTTGGACCCGCCCCCGACTTCAGTCATCATACAAAAGGGGGTGGTCCCCCAGAATCCCCAGTTCTTTTCCCACCGTCGACTCACCAGCATTGGCCTCACGGTCCCACTTCAGCGAACAACGCCTAGAACTTCCAGCGTTTTTGTCTATCTACAGTACATGTCGGCATCTCCAACTCTTTCCTCAGAAGGACGTCCCTCTAAGTGTGCCTGCGGCAAACAGATACCTTTTAAGGATCTGCATTCATCTTGTCTGCGGTGCTTAGGCCCGGAACACGACACCAAGGCCTGTTCCTTTTGCCAGCGGTTCAATAGTCGTACCCGGATCCGCCGCCAGAAGGCACTTCAGGGGTTCATCTTGGAAGAAAAGTTGAAAGGCATGAACAAAGATCTTGCCTCCAGAGGCGAGTCTACCTCTAAGTCCCATAAGCATCGGGACAAGCATCAGTTGAAGGCCAGGTCCAGATCCCTTAACTGGGCCTCGGACTCGCGCACCAGCTCAGGCTCCACGCGCTCAGACCGCTCTACCTCCAGGGCTCGCTCTCAGCCCCCTCCCGTGAAGGTTAAATCTTCAGGCAGCACTTCGGCTTCTCTGCATCCTGTTAAAACTTCCAGGCCCTCGGACCCTTCTCCAGCACCCTCCCGGGCCTCCACGAAGCCTTCCGACCGTCACTGGTCCAAATCCTCTTCAAAACTACCTCAGGCTTCCTCAGATAGATGCCTGGACCCCGACGTCAGATAGGCCTCCCAGCCTCCTGGGGGTCCGGATCCCCCTCCCAGGAAGACTAAGGACCTGACGTCCCTAAAATGGACGACGGACCTGAAACGGGCTACCGACCCTTCATCAGTCAAGCGCCCATCGGACCAGACGTCGGCCAAACATCCAGCGTCAACAAAACGTTCTCCGGAGCCGAGGGCTGCCTTCCCATCACTGGTGGATACCGGTCGCCGGGACTCTACAGAGGAGGATCTGACGATCTTACTTCGAGATACAGCTCTTGCAGCAGGTAACACCATTAGGACTGAAGCCGGCAAGCGTCAGGACCCCACGGAAATCTTCTAGCTAGCAGTCTTCAGCGGGGATCGCCCCCGACATCGGTCCCGGCCCCGACGTCAGGCGTAGTACATAAGGAGGCGGTCCCGCCAGATTCCCCAGTTATTTCTCGTCGATTTGCATGTCTCGACTTCTTCGTCTGCTTAGTGTGCGACGCCTGGTTAAGTTCTTCCTTGGGAAAGAGCTTTTTTCTGCTCAGTTTCTGTCTGATGTCCTCTCCAACTTCCGTTGAAGGCTATCCGTCAAGTGCACCTGTGGAAGCAAATCCCATTCAAAGACCGCATTCGCCCTGCGTCCGGTGCCTAGGCCCAGACCACGACACCCGGGCCTGCTCCTTCTGCCAGGGGTTCAACAGCCGGACCCGGATCCGTCGCCAGAAGGCCCTTCAGGCGTTCCTGCTCGAGGAAAAGATTAAAGCCATGGACGCAGCCTCCAAGGGGGAATCTTCCGACAAGGCCCGGAGACACCTCGAGAAGCATAGGGAGAGAGTGAGATCCAGGTCCCTGTCTAGGGCCTCTGACTCCCGTAGCTCTGGCTCCCGGTCCAACTGCTCCCCTTCCCGGGCCCGCTCTCAGCCTCCCCCTGCTGCGGTGAAGACTTCTTCGGGTTCCTCCTCTCTTCCTCAGGCCAAGACCTCCAGACCTTCTTCGTACTCGGCCACTAAGGCCCTGTCGAGGTCTGGGGACCGTCATCACCATCACAAATCCGGTTCCCGCCATTTGGAACCCAACTCCAGGTCAGTTTCTTTGCCTCCTCCTCCCCAGCGGAAGACCAAAGAACTGACTTCACTTAAGAGATCGTCGGACCCGACGCCGGCCCACCCATGTCGGCCAAACACCATTGGTCCCGAGAACCGATGACCGCCAGACGCCCGTCGCCGGTTAAGCCTTCGCCTCCATGGACGCTGGCCGGGGGACCGACGTCCGTACCTACTGAGAAGAGGACCCCTTCGCCTCCCACCGACGTCGGTCAAGAGGCGATCACGGAGGAGGAGCTGACCCAGCCCGAGGACCAGACGGGCGAACCCGGTCCTGTCGCACCCCCCAAGGAACCCTCGCCGGAACCTGAGACCCCTTGGGGAGCCGACGCCGGAAACCGACGACCGGCCATCGGCGCCCGGTCCGTCGTCGGGCCTCAGCATATCCGAGGTCAAGGAGTTGTTTACTTACTGGTGGGACACCATAAAGAAGGATGTGGTTCTCACACCACCTCCTCCTCCTGTGACTCCGCCGGCCCCCGCGCTCCCTACTTCACCCAGGGATGCGGGCCGAGTACCTCCCCCCCAGGAGCCTACGGATCCTCCTAGGGGTAGACCAGAGAAAAGGAGACCTCCGTCCAGATCTTCTTCAGGGTCACCCAGCCCCAAGAGACTCAGAAGACGCCGCCGTTCGCCTTCGACGGAGGACACGGGATCGGACTTCTCGGACGGATCCAGATCCCTCTCCGATCAACGCCCCTTCTCTCGACCCACTGAGCTTCCAAGATCTCCTCGATGACCCATCGTTCTCAGAGATTATGGGGCATATCCAGGAGAACATGGGCTGGGACGCGAGGAACTAGACCCGAGAGATTACGCCTTGCCAGATATCTTCGGCAAAAGATCCTAAGTCTGTAGGTGTGCCACCCTTGGTGGACACGTTCATGTACGTCACCAAGGCAGCGTGGAAACGTCCACACTCGCTTCCGGCGATGCCGAAGAAAGCTGACCGCCTGTACAAGGCCCCTAGGGAGGACCAGTATTTGGCATCACATCCTCTGGCCGATTCTCTGGTCATTACAGCCTCTCCATGACCGGGTCCCAGAGGCGCAACATTTGAGCCCCCTGCCACGGACCCAGAGTCCAAACAGCTGGACGCTATGGGCAGGCGTGACGTGATGCATCCGCTACTGCGCCATCAGATCCTCAACTACTTGACCCACATGGTACAGTTTCAAAACGCCTTGTGGGAGCAGGGACTGGATCTGGCGGAAAAGATGCCAGAAGGTGAGCAGAAGGAGGAGTTGCTACAACTCCTTCGCACGGGTTCGGACGTGGGAACCCAGGTGCGAGCCGCGTATGATTCTGCGGACTCCTCGGCCAGAGCGGCAGCTTCAGGCATATGCCTCCGGCGACACTCATGGCTCCGCGTCTCCGGATTCACCCCGGACGTCCAGAAGAACATCCTGGACGCCTCATTTCAAGGAGAAGTTATTTTTGGTGAGTCCTCGGAGAAGGTCCTCACCAAACTTCAAGAGGTCGGGAAGGCGGTACGGTCTGTCCAGGCCATATACAGACCCAAGCTTAGTTCCTTTCGTAGGAACCAAATCCGTTTTCGAGGCCGGATGCAGATACAGCAGTCCCACGCCGGTCCGCAACAGAGGGGCTCCTTCTCCCGCAGAGCCCAGTGGAAGTCGTCCGCGGGCCGAAGCCTACGACCAGCTAAGTCGGCCCAGCCCACTGGACCCTCAGCCGCCACAGCATGACTCCTTCCCGGCCCCCGCCCCTCAGGATCAACGGGACACCAATGTCGGGGGCCGCATTGTGGACCACCTGCCAGGGTGGCAGTCCATAACCACCAACAGGTGGGTCCTTCAGTTGGTCGAAAGAGGCCACTTTATAGAATTTGTGGACAAGCCACCCACAAGGCCTCCTCTGCTCTCCCGTTACTTGGGTCAGCACAGATCACTCATCAGGCAAGAGGTACTCGCGCTCCTGCAAAAGGGAGCGGAGTATGTCCCAGAGAACCAGACAGGATCCGGATACTATTCCCACTTCTTTCTGGTTCCGAAGAAAACAGGGGACCTCCGTCCAATCCTGGACCTCAGCGACCTCAACATGTCTGTCGCCTACAAACGTTTTCGCATGGTGACCCCCAAGGACTCATTCCCATGCTGAAAAAGATGCCTTCTTAGCATCCCTGGACATGCAGGACGCCTACCTGCACATCCCAGTAGCTCAAGCGCACAGGAGGTTCCTGCGCTTCGAGTTTCTCGGCCACCACTTTCAGTTCCGGGCTCTTCCGTTTGACTGTCTTTGGCCCCCAGGGTCTTTACCAAGTGTATGGCAGTCGTGGCAGCTGCCTCTGAGGAGACAGGGCCACTACGTGTTCCCATACCTGGACGACTGGCTTCTCGTGCCGCCTCCAAAGAGGCACTGTTGATGGCTATTCAGAGCACCCAGGACCTGTTCCAGTCTCTGGGATTCTTATCAACTCACGAGAGTCTCTCTCGCACTGTCCCAGAAGCTGCAGTTCATAGGCGCAGTTCTGGACACTGTCCAAGGAAAGCCTTCTTCCCGACAAAAGAGTGGAACACATCAGATCCCTCATCAGGGATCTTTCGGCGAAAAAGACCGTCCCCACCAGGTTGGTCCTTCGCTTGCTCGGACACACGGCTGCGGCCATTCCAACCATCCCTTTGGCAAGGCTCTACATGCGGGTAACTCAGTGGATGCTCAAGGTGCAGTGGGACCAAAGGCAAGACCACATGCAGCATCTAGTCAGAATCATGAACGCCGTGATTCGAGACTGGCAATGGTGGCTAGACCCAGGGACACTTTCTACGGGTGTCCCGCTTACAGCGCGTCCCCTCAAGGCAATCCTTCCACAGGACGCCTCAGGCTGGGGGTGGGAGCGACCTGAATGGGGTGAGGTCCCAGGGAACATGGACCTCAGGAGCCCACCTCCACATCAGTGTGCTGGAGATGAGGGCGTCCTTTATGCCCTGCAGGCCTTTCAGTCAGAAATACCATCAGTACCCTTCTGCTTCAGACAGACAACACGGCGGTGATGTATTACTCAACAAACAAGGAGCGCACTCTTACCCTCTGCAGGGAGGCTATGAGGGTGTGGATTGGGTAATCCGTCAGGCGGCCAGCCTGATTGCAGTTCACGCTCCCGGAGTGGACAACACAGTCGTAGACGGCCTGAGTCGCTCCTAGGCCAGAGTCCATGAGTGGGAACTTCTTCAGGAAGTAGCAGAGGATCTGTTCCTTCGATGGGGCACTCCAGAGCTGGACTTATTTGCTTCCCCATCCAACGCAAAACTGCCCAATTTTTGCTCGTTAGATCCAGGGCCTGGTGTTTTCTGGCGAGACGCGTTGTCCCTCTCCTGGGCGGACAGATTCCTCTACGCTTTCCCTCCCTTCCCGTTGATCCAGAGAGTTCTTCTCAAACTTCGCAGGGAGCATGCAACAATGATCCTGGTAGCGCCTTTCTGGCCCAGGCAGATCTGGTTCCCCATGCTGACGCAATTGTCCCGGGAACCTCCAGTTCCGTTGCCTTTCAGCTCCCACTTATTGTCTCAGGAGGAGGGTTCACTAGTCCGCCCGGACTTACGCTCACTGAACCTGCATGCATGACTCCTAGAGACATAGCCATTATGTGATACGGGGTCTCGCAAGAGGTGGCGGAAGTCCTTTCCGTGGCCAGAAAGCCGGCAATGCATGCGACGATGCCATGAAGTGGCGCTGCTTCGCTTATGGTCGAGGCATGCTCTTCCCCTTAGAATGCCCGTGAAAGGGGTGCTGGAATACCTTCTTTCCCTATTCCATTCAGGTCTCGCCTACTCCTCCATTAAAGTGCACCTCTGCGCGATCTCTGCATACCACTTCCCAGTGGGACGGCGCACAGTGGCACAGCTTGATGCCGCTCGAGATTTCCTGAGAGGGGTGTTACACCTCAGGCCACCCATCAAGGATCCCGTTCCTCCTTGGGACCTACTCTTTGTCCTGGAACAACTCACGCTTCCCCCCTTTGAACCTGCCGCGGATTGCGAGCTGCGTTTTCTGTCGTGGAAAACGTTATTTTTAGTTGCTGTCACGTCAGCAAGGAGAGTTTCCGAGCTTCACACTCTGATGTGCAAGGAGCCTTATTTAATTTTTCACCAGGACAGAGTGTCTCTGAGGACGAATCCTAAATTCCTGCCTAAGGTGGTCTCTGCCCTCACTCTCAACCATGACATCGATTTGCCTGTGTATTTCTCCAAGTACTCTAATAGAGGAGAGGCGTTGCTTCACATCCTGGATGTTCACCGCTCCTTAAGGTTCTACCTGAATAGAACTAAACAGCTTCGCAAGTCGGAGCAACTATTTGTTTCCTTCGCTGAGAGGATGCTGGGCCAACCAGTCTCTAAGCAGACCCTTTCTCGCTGGCTTGTCCAGTGTATTTCATTTTGCTACGACAACAAGCATAAACCCTCCCTGGTACAGTCCGGGGCCATTCGACAAGGGGGGTGGCTACCTCCTTTGCAGCACTCGCGCAACGCTTCCACCTCGGCCATTTGTGCTGTAGCTACTTGGAGCTCAGTGCACACATTTATTAGGCACTATAGCCTGGATATTACATCTCGCGGAGAGCCGGTTTTGCCTGGCCATTCTACAGGGTCTCCTGTCCTAGAGTCAGGACTTGTTCTAGATCTCTCCTATTTTCCTCCTCCCAGAATGCTTTCAGGCGCCATTGCTTGGGAATCAGTCCTAATGGTGTTACCTGCTGCAAGAGCTGTATCTCGAAGTAAGATAGTACAGTTACATAAGAACTTACCGTAACAGCAGATCTTCGAGAACAGCTCTTGCAGCAGGTACCTTCCTGCCCACCATTCCCCCTTTGAGGAGGTACGGCCTACCAGGCCTTGGCAGGTGCTTTAGCTCTTTTCTTCTGATGGCGGATCCTCGGTCTCCCCTTCTGATGTCATCCTGCGGCCGGGAGTCTCCGGCGGGAGAACTAGGGAATCTGGCGGGACCGCCTCCTTATGTACTACGTCGGGGGTGGGACCGATGTCGGAGGCAGTCCCCGCTGAAGACTGCTAGCTAGAAGATTTCCGTGGGGTCCTGACGCCTGCCGGCTTCAGTCCTAATGGTGTTACCTGCTGCAAGAGCTGTTCTCGAAGATCTACTGTTACGGTAAGTTCTTACGTAACTGTACTTTGCCTGATGACCAGGAAGGTGACAGTGAGGATGCCGGGCTTCCACAGGAGCCTTCGCCTAATACGGTGACGCCCTTGGACCTGACGCCTGATGCCGGCAACAGACCACCGATGCCAGGACTGTCGTCCGGTATGAATATTCAGGAGGTCAAAGATCTCTTCACTTTTTGGTGGGACACAATAAAGAAGGACGTGGTCCCAGTGAAACCTCCTCCTCCTACTCCTTCACCTCCTACTCCCCCACCGCAAGGGGCCAGCAGGAAGATCACCCACCTCCAAGGAGCCTACTCCACCTCCTAGGGGAAGATCCAAAGAAAGGAGAAGGCCCCCTTCCAGATCTCCCTCAGGGTCCCCCAGTCCCAGGCGACCCAAATGTAGATGGTCCACTCTGCAGGGGAAAGACTCTAGACCTGACACCTCAGACACCTCCAGGTCTCCTTCTCCAATCAGCATCCCATCACCTGACCCACGAGACCTTCCTAGGTTACCTCCGGATGATCCCTCTTTTTCCAAAATCATGAGGCACATCCAGGAGAACATGGGATGGGAAACGGAAGATCTAGACCCCAAAAGACAGCGCCTAACTTGTTATCTTCGGCAGAAGGACCCTAAGCCTGTAAGGGTGCCTCCTTGGTGGACACCTTCTCGGACATCACCAAGGCTGCGTGGAAGCATCCGCACTCCACCCGCGCGGTGCTGAAGAAAGCTGACTGCCTGTACAGGGCCCCTGCAGAGGACCCGTACTTGGCGCAACAACCCCAGGCTGATTCCCTGGTTATTACGGCCTCCCATGATAGGTCTCAATGACCACAGCATTTAAGTACACAGCCACCGGACCAGGAATCCAAGCAGTTGGATGCCCTGGGGAGGCGCATGTATGCGGCTGCTACGTGCTCCATCAGGTCACTGAACTATCTGTCTCATGTGGTTCAGTTTCAGAACGCCCTGTGGGAACAGGGTCAGGACCTGGTTGACAAGCTACCGGATAGCAAACAGAAGGAGGAGGAGCTCTTGAACCTCCTCCACACAGGGTCAGACATGGGGACCCAAGTTTTGAGAGCCGCATATGATTCTGCAGACTCTTCTGCCAGGGGCGCAGCTTCGGGCGTCTGTCTCCGGAGACGCTCCAGGTTTCATGTCTCTGGATTTACCCCGGACGTACAGAAGAGTATCCTGGACATCCCTTATAATGGAGAGGTCCTGTTTGGTGAACCCTTTGAAAAGGTCATCACCAAGCTTCAGGACGCCGGGAAGGCGGTGAGGACTGTGCAGGCCATGTATAGACCAAAACCGGGTCCTTTTCGAAGGAATCAGAATTGTTTCTGCGGCCGGCAACAGCGTCAGCAACCATGTTCTGGCCAGCATCAGAGGAGCACTTTCACTCGTAAGGCCCAGCCTAAGTCTTCCCCAGGCCAAGGTCAAAGATATACCAAACCGACCCAGCCTGCAGGAGGCAATGCTGCCACAGCATGACTCCTTCCCGGCCCCCACCCCTCCTCTGGATCAATGGGCAGAAAAGGTTGGGGGTTGCATCGCTCGCCATCTTTTGGGATGTCAGACGATAACCGCCAATCGGTGGGTTCTCCAACTGGTCGAGAAAGGGCACTATATAGAATCTCTCGACCAACCACCGTCAAGGCCTCCTCTGCTTTACCCTTATTCAGGTCAGCATGCACTGCTCATACAGCAAGAGGTGCTAGCGCTTCTGGAAAAAGAGACTACAGAGCACGTTCTGCAGAACCAGAGGGATGCAGGATGTTATTCCCACTTTTTTCTGGTTCCCAAAAAGACAGGGTACCTCCGTCCGGTTTTGGACCTCAGAGACCTCAACGCTTCGGTGCTCCACAAACGCTTCCGCATGGTGACCCTTCCAGGTTTAATTCCCATGCTAAAGCAGGGCGCCTTTTTAGCGTCACCGGATATGCAGGATGCCTACCTGCACATCCCTATAGCTCGAGTGCACAGAAAATTCTTACGCTTCCAATTCCTAGGTCGCCATTATCAGTTCCGACTCCTCCCATTTGGACTGTCTTCAGCACCTCAGGTATTTACGAAGTGCATGGCAGTAGTAGCGGCGGCTCTCAGGAGACAAGGCCACTACGTGTTCCCATACCTGGACGACTGGCTCCTCATGGCCCCCTCTCGGGAGGCTCTGATGTCCGCAATCCACTATACTCGCTCCCTCTTCGGGTCGCTGGACATCATCATCAATCAGGAGAAGTCGAACCTGGTTCCATCGCAGAAACTGCAGTTTACAGGTGCGGTCCTGGACACTGTCTAGGGGAGAGCCTCCTTGCCCCAGGACAGAGCGGAACACCTCAGATCCCTCATAAGGGACATCTTGGCAAATAAAACGGTTCCTGCAAGACTGATCCTTTGCCTGCTCGGACATATGACTGCAGCCATTGTGACAGTCCCTTTAGCCTGTCTCCACATGTGGGTGACCCAGTGGATGTTACGGGTACAATGGGATCAGAAGCAAAACCATCTGCAGCTTCCAATTCGGATCACAAAGGCCATCATCCGGGATTGGCAATGGTGTCTTGAACCAGAGCACCTATTAGTGGGGGTTCCCTTTATTGTGCCGTCTCCGATTATGACACTCTCCACGGACGCTTCAGGGTCTGGTTGGGGAGCACACCTCGACGGAGTCAGGGCTCGTGGACATCCCAGGAAGCTCATCTTCACATAAATATTTTGGAGATGAGAGCAGTCCTTCCAGTCGGAGATTCCACCAGGTTCTCTGTTGCTGCAAACGGACAATACCGCGGTGATGTATTACCTCAACAAATAAGGAGGCTCTCATTCCTACCCGCTTTGCAGCGAGGCCATGAGGGTATGGGATTGGGTACTGCAATACGGCGCAAACCTTATTGCTGTACATGTCCCAGGAGTGGACAGTGTCATCGCAGACAGTCTGAGTCGATCTCAGGCCAGAGTCCATGAATGGGAACTACTCCAGGAGGTCATAGAGGATCTGTTTCGCAGATCGGGTACACCAGAGTTGGACCTTTTCATGTCCCCATCCAATGCAAAACTGCCCAATTTCTGCTCGATAGATCCAGGGCCTGGTGTTTTCTGGTGAGACTGTTGTGCCTCTCTTGGACGGGCAGATTCCTCTACACATTTCCTCCCTTTCCATTGATCCAGAGAGTCCTCTTGAAACTCCTCAAAGAGCAGGCGACACTGATGGTAATCGCACCTTTTTGACCCAGACAGATTTGGTTCCCTCTGCTGCACCAGCTGTCCCAGGAACCTCCAGTGCCTCTGCCAGTCGACTCTCACTTATTGTCCCAGGAAGCAGGATCTTTGGTCCATCCCGACCTTCGCTCTCTGAACCTGCACGCCTGGCTCCTAGAGACATAGCTATCATGCGCTACGGGGTCTCGCAAGGGGTAACAGATGTTCTAGCGGCTGCTAGAAAACCAGCCACTCATGCCACATATGCCATGAAATGGCACAGATTTTGCCTGTGGGCTCAAGCATGATAGCTTTCCCCGATGGACTGTCCAGAAGGTTCTGTTCTAGACTACCTTCTGTCTCTTTCCCAGGCAGGCTTAGCCTACTCCTCTATTAAAGTACACCTTTGTGCCATCTCGGCCTGTCATACACCTATAGGCCTACGGTCCATAGCTCAGTTGGACACCGCACAAGCCTTCCTGAGAGGTGTTCTCCACCTTAGACCTCCGATTAAGGATCCTGTTCCTCCATGGGATTTACCATTTGTCCTGGAGCAGCTTATGCTGCCGCCTGTTGAACCAGCCGCGGATTGCGAGCTACGTCTCCTGACATGGATGACTTTATTTTTAATTGCTGTTAATTCAGCCAGAAGGATTTCTGATCTTCACGCGCTAATGTGCAAAGAACCTTATTTGGTTTTTCACCAGGACAGGGTGTCCCTGAGGACAAATCCAAAGTTCCTTCCTAAGGTGGTCTCAGCCCACACCCTTAATCAGGATATCGACCTGCCAGTGTATTTTCCTAAATACTGTAATAGAGGAGAAGCCCTGCTGCACACTGGGGAATAATAAAAACTGCCATCACAGAGGTAACAAGCCTTTGTGTGAAGCAAATTAACAAAACGAAACGATGTAAGAAACCACTATGGTTCTCAAAGGAAGTGGCAGTGAAGGTTCAAGAGAAAAGGAAAGCATTCAGGAAGTACAAGGAATCACAGAAGGAGCAGGACAGGGAAATGTATCAGTTAAAGCAAAAGTAAGCTGGGAAGGCAGTCAGAACAGCAAAGACCCAAACCGAGGAAAAGATAGACAACTCAGTTAAGAAGGGGGATAAAACCTTTTATAGGTACATCAGGGAGCGAAGGATGACCAAGGGAGAGCTAGTGAGGCTTAATAAAGAGGAGGGAGGGTGGGCAGAGGGTGTTCTGTGAAAAGGCAGAGATACTAAACAAATATTTTGCTCAGTATTTACAAAGGAAGTGGGAGGTACCTAAAACAAACAGTAGAAACACTCTGGATACAGAAGTTGATACCAGCCCATTTACAGAAGAAAGGGTTCTGAAAGAACTCTTACAACTGAAGGTGGACAAAGCAATGGGGCTTGATGGGATTCATCCCAGAATTCTAAGAGAACTAAGGGAAGAACTAGTGACACCACTGACTACCCTCTTTAACAAATCATGGGAGGATGGGGTGGTACCCGAGATTGAGAAGGGCAGATGTGATTCCCCTTCACAAAAGTGGGAGCAAGGCAGAAGCAGAAAACTACAGACCTGTTAGTTTAACCTCAGTGGTAGGGAAAATGATGGAATCACTTCTGAAGAAAAGAATTGTTGAGTATCTAGAGGCCAGAGGGGCACAGGACCCAAGGCAGCATGGATTCACAGCGGGAAGGTCATGCCAGACAAATCTGATAGATTTCTTTGACTGGGTGACCAAAGTAGTAGATCAGGGAGGGGCTGTGGACATGGCCTACCTAGACTTTAGCAAGGCATTTGACACAGTCCCACACAAAAGATTAATATACAAGTACCAGCCTTGGAGTGGGTCCCAAGATGACAGCCTGGGTAAAGAATTGGCTGGAGAATAGGACACAGAGAGTAATAGTAAATGGAGTCCACTCTGAAGAAAGGGGGGTTACTAGTGGGATACCGCAGGGTTCAGTATTAGGACCGGTCCTCTTCAATGTCTTTATAAGCGACATTGCAGAGGGACTGGAAGGAAAAGTATGTCTCTTTGCAGATGACACAAAGATCTGCAACAGAGTTGATGCACAAGGTGGGGTGGGGTGGAAAGGATGAGAAGGGACTTGGCAAGGTTAGAGGAATGGTCAGATGTATGGCAGCTTAGATTCAGTGCTAAGAAGTGCAAGGTAATGCACCTAGGAAACAAAAACCCAGAGGAAGAGTACACAGTGGGGGTGAGATACTAACAAAACAAAATGGAAAGGGACCTGGGGTAGTCATATCAGATGACCTAAAGATGGGCAAGCAATGGAGAGGGCAGCAAGGAGGGCTGGGGGATACTGGGATGCATAGGAGAGGCATCACCAGTAGAAAACAGGAAGTTATTATCCCTCTGTACAGACAGTTGGTGAGACCCCATCTGGAGTACTGCGGCAGTTCTGGAGACCCAATCTCCGCAAGGACATAGACAGGATGGAGGCTGTCCAGAGGGAGGGGCAACTAAAATGGTGCGGTCTGCGGAAGACATATGAAGAGACTTAAGGAGCTGAATATGTATAGCCTCGAGGAAAGGAGGGAGAGGGGGGACATGATAGAAACTTTCAAGTATCTCAAGGGAATCAACAAAGTCCAAGAGGGTAGCATCTTTCAAAAAAATAGGTGTGCAAGAACAAGGGGGCACAATTTGAAGATAGAAGGGGGCGGCTCAGAGGTAATTTAAGGAAGTATTTTTCACAGAGAGGGTTGTGGATGCATGGAACGGCCTTCCGGAGGAGGTTGTGGAGTCAAAAACAGTGGTGGAATTCAAGCATGCATGGGACAGTCATAAGGCAATTCTAGGGGGTTGGGGTAGAAAGAAGTAGGCTGCTGGATAACTAGGATCTGCAGCTTATCCATTAGGTAGGGAAATGGGCAGACTGGGTGGGCCAAGCGGTCCTTATCTGCCGTCAAAATCTATGTTTCTTTGTTTCTATTTTTCTCTAGATGTGCATAGGTGTGTCAGATACTACCTGACCAGAACCAGGCACCATCGTAAATCTGATCAGCTTTTCGTCTCCTTCGACCACAGGATGCTGGGAGCTGCGGTTTCTAAACAATTGCTGTCCAGGTGACTCGTCCATTGTATCACGTTCTGTTACCAGAAACGTAGCAAACCCTTACCGGGCTCGGTTAAGGGTCATTCCACAAGAGGGATAGCTACCTCCTTTGTGGCTATGAAGAACGTGTCCACTTCAGCCATCTGCGCAGCGGCTACTTGGAGCACCGTGCACACCTTTATCAGGCATTATAGCCTGGATGTTGCATCACGACAAAGAGCTGGTTTTGGTCTAGCAGTTCATCAGGGACTCCTGTCCTAGGCTTCGGTCCAACTCTCAATCTCTACCTAGCCTCCTCCCATCTGCGAGGGATTTCCAGTATTGTTTGGGAATCAGTCCTAATGGTGTAACCTGCTGCAAGAGCTGTTTCTTGAAGTAAGATTGTACAGTTACGCTAGAACTTCCCGTAACAGTAGATCTTCGAGAACAGCTCTTGCAGCAGGTAGTTTCCCTCCCACCATCCCCGCTGGAGGTAGACTTGTTCAGATATCCTTCTCCTAGGATTAGGGGTTTCTAACACCACTCTGATTGCCATTTGATGGCGGATCCTCAGTCTCCTTTTCTGATGTCATCCAGCGGCCGGGAGTCTCCGGTGGGAGAACTGGGGATTCTGGGGACCGCCCCTGCCCCACGCATGCCTGATGTCGGGGCGGACCGATGTCGGGGGTCCCCACTGAATACTGCTAGCTAGAAAATTTCCATGGGGTCCTGGCGCCTGCCGGCTTCAGTCCTGTTGGTGTAACCTGCTGCAAGAGCTGTTCTCGAAGATCTACTGTTACGGTAACTTCTTACGTAACTGTATTTTTCTGGCGAGACACGTTGTCCCTCTCTTGGACAGGCAGGTTACTTTATGCCTTCCCTCTCTTCCCTTTGATCCAGAGGATCCTGCTCAAGCTGTAGGTCAAGGGTCGACCATGATTCTGGTGGCACCATTCTGGCCTAGGCAGATATGGTTTCCTCTCCTACACCAATTGGCGAGCAAGTCACCACTTCCTCTCCCAGTCAGCTCGCACTTGCTGTAACAAGACAGAGGGTCATTGGTTCACCCGAACCTCATATTTCTGAACCTTCACGCCTGGCACCTAAAGACGTAGTCATTTTCCGACACAGGGTATCGGACAAGGTGGATGACGTCCCCAGTGGCAGTGAGAAAGCCCTCAGCTTGCGTGACTTATGCCATGAAGTGGTGTAGGTTTTGCCTTTGGGCTTCGACCCAGGGTCTAGACCACCTATTTTGCTCTGAGAAACAAGTACCTTCTTTCCTTGTCACAAGCAGGGCTTGGTCAGTCCTCGCTAAAAGTGCACCTCTGTGCCATATCAGCATACCATGCACCAATTGGGGAGAAATCACTAGCACAGCTAGAGGTCTCTCGTACATTTTTACGTGGCATCCTCCATTTGAAGCCACCCATTAAGGACCCGGTCCCTCCTTGGGACCTCCTTTTCATCCTAGAATAGCTGACATTACCTCCCATTGAACCAGCCATGGATTGAGAGCTATGCCTTCTCTCTTGGAAGGCATTATTTTTAGTTGCAGTCACCTCAGCAAGGAGGATTCTAGGGACATGGATATGTTGTTCATCCACACTATCTGGCAGGTTCTTTGCCGCTTTAAATCTTGCCAGAAGGTCTTCAAGCTGGCTCCACCCACCCAGGTGGTAAAACTCTCGGCTCTGCCCCATGATGCCAGATCTTCCTTACCGCTTGGAAGCTCAGGTTCCCTCCTTAGCGCTCTGCGTTTTTCGACTGGTTACTGATTATTCGGTTCGTCCAATTTAGTTTTGAAGTTTTCTAAAACGGTCTTCTTTCCTCGTGGCTGCGATGGACAATTCGTTTCCGGCTCCGGTAGGGCGAATATCTCCAGGACTGATCCACACACTCACGCGTCGTTTACTGCCTCGACTTGGACCATGATCAGCAAGTTTGCGAATGGTGCTGCGCCCTTTCAACCAACGTCCTGGAGGATCGTGCGGCCCGTTTGGGGCTTGGGCGCCCCGAGGTTTTTTCCGCACTGGTAAAATCTTTAGAGGCTCATCGGGCGGTGTCCGCGTCTGCGATCTCTCTACCTCCCTGGAGGAGGCAGCGGCCAAGGCTGCATCCCCCTCCTCCTCGGTCGCGGCTTTTATCCTGCTCTTTTTGAGTTCCTCTCATTCGGCTTCGTTCAAGGAGCTTCTCCAGTCCCTTTCCATGAAGGGAGAGGGGCCATTGGGACCTGCCTCTCAGCCCAGGTCAAGGGAGTCGCAGGGTAAGTCCCATCATCGGCGTTTGTGGGAGCGGGAGAAGTCCCCTTCCCCTGTCTGCCGACCTTCGACTTCGGTCGAGGTTGCGGATCAGGCCGTTGGCTTCATGGTGTCCCCTTCAGGCCAGCCGGCCAAGACTCCCGTCAACGTTGTCGAGTCTTCTCTCGACCCGTCACCCGGGCGGTCGACTGCAAGAGCCGTCAACCCTTCGCCGGTTTCCACAGTGGAGGCTGAGTTCTGCTTGCAGCCAGGCGGCAGTCCTCGGTCATTCTGTCGAGCGAGGAAGAGCGGGTGTCCCCCGCTCCTTCCCGGACCCACCCTCGGTTTCGCTGAGGATCTCGGTCTTGGTCTCGGTCCTCTTCTCGGTCAAGCCGCTCCCGCCGACTTCGGCGGTCTCGGTCGGGGCACTGAGTTAAGTGGCAATACCGTTCCTCCTCGGATGAGGAGAGGCTTCGATGCAGATGGCGTCGACGTTACGAGGAGTTCATGTGGCAGCAGTTGCTGTTGTCCGGGAATCAATCTACTTCGATTCTTTCCCTGTCTATCAAGCAGCTGCCGCCAGAACAGCCGACGCAACCACTCGCTGCAGTCGAGGTGCCCACTTCTGGGCCGGTTGTTCGACCAAATCTTGCTGCCCCACTGGTTATGGTGGAACCTCGGTCGGGTCACGACCTGTCCCGCAGGTTGTCGGTCACCCTCACTCCCGCCCGCCCTCGGCCGGTGAAGAGTGGCTCAGGCCTGAGGCAGCTCTTTGCAGACCCTTCGGAGTCCGACGATGACTCCTCCTTGTTCCCCAGACGGGAGGGCCCGGAGTCCTCCCTGGACCGGTCTGTGGACGACATCCCATCATCCTTTCTGGGTCTGCTTAGGCTCATCTCGGAGTTCACCGGGATGCAGCTCGAACCCGTGTCCAAACGGGCCTCTTATCCCCTGACGGAGATCCTAGACCGAGGGGGTTCACCCTCGGAGGCCTTCCCGGTGGCTGAGGCCATCGTCGGCTCAGCCTTGGAGCTTTGGCAGAGGCCTACTTCCTGTCCTGCGCCCTCAGCCAGGATGGCCAGGAAGTATTTTGTCCCTATCGGTTCTTTGCCCGTTTTTTCGGAGCACCCCTTCGCTGAGGGGTTAGTTACTGATAATGTCTTCCAGCGTTCTGTGAACGCTCGGGATGTGGATAGCCCCGACAAAGAGTCCAAAAGGATGGACTATGTCGGGCGCAAGGTTTACGCCGTGTCCTCCCTAGGCCTCCGACAGGCCAGCTCGGCCGCACTGATGGCACATTTCTCCCACGCCCTCTTGGGCTTCCTGGATGAGGTGCTCCCTCATCTCCCAGCCGACCTGCGGACCACGGTCCGGCGGGTGCGGGACCAGGGTAGGGAGGTGGCGAAGCTGCAGCTTCAGACTGCTTTGGACATAGGTGATTCTTGTGCCAGGTCAGTAGCGGCCGCGATGGCAATGCGCCGTAGGGCATGGCTGAGGATATCCACCTTCTCGACGGATACCCAGCACAAGGTGGCAGACATCCCCTTCTTGGGGACTGACCTCTTTGGCCCTGGAGTGGAGGGACACCTCCAGGGGACCGAGAAGTCCAGTGCAACTCTGGACTCGGTCACCCCCACCCAGAGGGACAAGGGCCGGCGGCAACCTTTGTGTAAGCCCTTTCATCCTTGGCCCTGTGCGACCGCCATCAACAGCAGCATGAGGGCCGACAGGCTCCACTTGGCATCCTGACCCCAGTCAGCGGCTTCCTCTAAAGGGAAGCAAGGAGGTAAGGCTCAGGAGCTCCCTCAGCCAGTCCTCCTCCAAGCCTGCTCAGTGACAGGCTGAGGCCACCCCAGCCTCGTCACCCCTACCAGGGTCCCCCGTGGGGAGGCAGCTCCGCCCTTCCTCCGCCTGGTCGCTATCACCACGGACCGCTGGGTGTCGGAGGTGCTAGAAGGGGCCTGCCTCCGGAGTTTGAGCAGGCCCCACCCTTTCGAGCCGTCGCCCCTCGGGGGCCACGGGGTCCGCAGCCTCGCTGTCGGCCCGCTGAGCCGATTTTGCCCTGCCCCTCGAAATAGAGGTGATCAGAAAGGTGGCGGATCCTCCTCCAGACCCGGGGTTTGTGTCCAGATTTTTCCTGGTCCCCAAATGGACGGGGGGGAGCTTGCGCCCCATCCTCGACCCGCACGACCTGAACAGCTTCTTAAGGTCTTGGACCTTCGGGATGGTCACTCTGACTCAGATATCCCATCCTCGGAAGGAGGCGTGTGGCTTTATTTCCTGGACCTCCAGGAAGTATTCTTCACACTTCGATCTGTCCGTTTCTTGGGAGACTCCTCCGCTTCAAGAACTGGGGGATCTCTTTACGAGTTCCAGGCCATACCCTTCGGCCTCTTCTCGGCGCCGAAGGGTCCGGGCATACCCCTACCTGGATGGCGGGCTGACTGCGACCCCTCCAGAGTGGAGGTGGGGCGGTCCAGAGTTCTGGCCCTCTAGGTTGCTCTCAGACCGGTCTCCTCTCTAACGGAGCCAAGTTGGAACTCGTGTCAGAGCGGGTGATCCTTTCATCGGGACAGAGCTTGACTCTTTGAGCCAGAGCTCGGCTCCCGGCGGACTGGGCCGAGGTTCTTCCTCCTTTACCTAATCATGTCTGATTGGGCAGTTGCGCCCTGCTCGGGACTTCCTGCACCTCCTGGGCCTCGTGTCGGCCTGCACCAGCGTGGTCCGATTGGACCCGCCGGTTCATGCGTCCCCTTAATGGGGGCTGGACAGCCAGCAGTCATAACGGTGCGATCCTTTGGACCAGCCCGTGACAGTAACCCAGGGGTTGTGGAACGCTCTCCTGTGGTGGACTGTTCCAGCTTATCTGCAGGAGGGCATCCCGTTCATCCGCCCCGAGTCAACGGTCTTCTGCGACCGATGCATCTCTGATGGGATGGGGTGCCCATCAAGGGGAAAGCAGAGTGCACTGCCTCTGGTCCCCTCGGGAGTCCCGATGCCATTTCAACCTGCTGGAGCTTCATGCGGTCCGCTTAGCTCGCACCGTTTTCGCTCTGTTTGTGCGGGGTCAAGTGGTTTAGGTCCAGGCAGACAATACCACGACCATGTGCTACCTAACCCGCCAGGGCCAGATGAGCCCCTTGCCATTGCGTAAGGAGGTTCTCCGCATTTGGTCTCGTGCGCAGCCTGGAGGCAGTTTTCCTGGCCATTTCGATGGCGGAGCCTCCAGCACCCTGGCTGATGCCCTAAGCCAGATAAGGGCTGCGCCTCACGAGTGGACTTCCCTGCCGGAGGTAGCACAAGATCTTTCTCCCTCTAGGTCACGCCTCGGGCGGACCTTTTTTTCCCTCCAGGGAGAATGCGAAGCCAAGACTGTCTCATGCCCGCCCCCCTCATCAGGGTTCGCTGTAGGGGATGCCTTTGAGGCCACGGATCCCGGGCCTCTGCTATGCCTCTCCCCCATTTCCCTTGACCCATAGGCAAGGCGAGGAGGGACTAGGCGCAGGTGATTCTGGTAGTCCCAGACTGGTTCTGCCAGCTCTGGTATCCAGCTCTCCTCAGTCTCAGCCCCAGGCTCCCGAGGTGGCTTCCAGCCTGCCCGGTCCTGATCTCTGTTGTCAGGGGAAGGTATTCCATCCGGACCGTCAATCCTGCACCTGGCGGCCTGGTCCCTGTGCACGTCAGTGGCCAGGCCTTGGGTCTTCCGGCGAGGTCCTCGACATTGTTGAGCGTCCTGCCAGGAGTCGACCAGATATGCTACGCCTTCAAATGGAAGAGTTCTCCATTTGGTGTTAGGATAGGGCCTGGTCCCCCCTCTCCTGTTCCTCGGCGAGCATTCCGGACTACCTGTGGTCCGTTCTTCTTCTTTAGCAAGGGCTTCGGTCAACGTCCCTTAAGGTGCTCCTGGCAGCCACCCCTGTCCTCCGGGCGCGGGCCGGTAGGTAGTCGGTGGCAGAGGAAAGGTGGTCTGGCACTTTTCCAAGGCCTTGATCATGCTTCCCTTCCAGGGAGAGTATCTCCACCTCCGTGGGATCTTATACTGGTATGGGCTTAGCTCACGGGCAAGCCATTCGAACCTATGCACAGGTGCGATTCTCCCACCAGTTGTGGAAGAACACCTTCTCGGGGGCTACCAAGCCAATCAGAAGGCTGGGAGAGCTCCAGGCGTTCCTTCGAGTCTCCCTATCTGGTCTTCCACAGGGACAAGGTTGTCCTGCGCCCCACCCGAAGTTCCTTCTGTAGGTGGTGGCGGAGTGTTACCCTAACCGGGTATTGTCTCTGCTGGGGTTCAATCCCATTCACACTTTGGAGGCCACATATAGGCTCCATTTGGACCCTAGTTGAGCGCTCGCCTTCTCAGGGAGCGTAGAGCTGAAGTTCAGGAGAGGTTCGCCAGCTATTTGTCATCTACGCTGAAGCCGCACTTGGCAGACCTGCAGCCAAGCGGACGATGAGCGGGTGGGTCACCTCCTGCATAGATCTCCGCTATAGGTGGGCGGGCATGGAGCCTCCCAGAGGGATAAGTGCTCATTTTACCCTCCCTTCCACTGCATCGGTGGCTGCTTCCGGGGATGTCCCTATCCAGGATATCTGCAGGGCTCCTACCTGGAAGTCGGCACATACTGTTTTAACCCCTACCACATTGACCTTGGGTCTTGCCGGGATGCTGGTTGGGGCCTCGGTTCTCCAGTCTTTGATTCCCTAAGTAGGGGTGTCTTGTGCCTCCCTCCTCCCGGAGAACTGCTGGAGTCTGCCAGATAGTGTGGATGAACAACATATCCATGTCCTAAATACAGGTTACTCATCTGTAACAGGAGTTCTAGGAATGGTATATGTTGTTCATCTACGACCCGACCTCCCGGCCCGGCCTGGCCTGAGCTTCCAGCGGGCAGATCTGGCGTCATGGGGCGGAGCCGAGAGTTTTACCACCCGGGTGGGTGGGAGGAGCCAGCTTGAAGACCTTCCGGCAAGATTTAAAGCGGCAAGGAACCTGCCAGATAGTGTGGATGAACAACATATACCATTCCTAGAACTCCTGTTACAGGTGAGTAACCTGTATTTTCTGAGCTCCATGCACTGATGTGCAAAGAGCCTTATTTAATTTTTCACAGGGATAGGGTGTCCTTGAGAACAAATCCCAAGTTCCTTCCCAAGGAAAGTGTCAGAATTCACTCTCAGTCAGGACATAGACCTGCCAGTCTACTTCCCGAACTACTATAACTAGGGGGAACCTCTCCTTCACACCCTAGATGTGCATAGAATCCTCAGATTTTACTTGACCAGAACCAAACCACACTGTCAGTCTGATCAATTGTTTGTGTCCTTCACCCACAGAATGCTTGGGGCACCGGTGACTAAGCAAACGCTTGCGAAGTGGTCAGTGAACTGTATCGTGTTCTGCTACCAGAAGTGAAACAAACCCTTACCTGGACAGGTAAAGGGTCATTCCACTAGAGGGGTGGCAACCTCTTTTGCTTCGCTAAAAAACGTTTCAGCTTTCGCTATTTGCGCAGCTGCTACCTGGAGCACAGTGCACACATTCATAAGACATTACAGCCTGGACATTACTTCCAGGCGTAGGGCGGGTTTGGCCTTGCAGTTCTGCAAGGGCTTCTTTCCTGAGAGATCTCTCTTCCTGTCTCTCCCCCTCACATATCCTCATCCCAAATTTAGGGGTATTACCAGTACTGCTTGGAACTCAGTCCTAATGGTGTAACCTGCTGCAAGAGCCATTTCTCAAAGTAAGATAATACAGTTACGTAAGAACTTACCTTAACAGTAGATCTTCGAGAACAGCTCTTGCAGCAGGTAGTTTCCCCACCACTTTCCCCTCAGGACGTCTACTTTTCTCACTATTTCTTCACATAACCTACATTGGTCTTCCTCTGGAAGTGGATCCTCTGTTTCCCATTCAGTGTCGTGTCGACCAGCCGGGAGTCTTCAACAGGAGAACTGAGGGATTCTGGGGGACCACCCCTTTTATGAGGTATCTGATGTCAGAGCAGGGCCTATGTCGGAGGCGGTCCTCCACTGGATATAGCTAGCTAGAAGTTTTCCATGGGGTCCTGCAGCCTGCCGGCTTCAGTCCTGATGGTGTAACCTGCTTCAAGAGCTGTTCTCGAAGATCTACTGTTACGGTAAATTGTTACATAACTGTACTTTCCTCAGTGGATCTTGAGGGTCTAGTGGGACCAGCATACCTGCGACCTGGACCAGTTGGTCGTGGTCTTCGACCTGATCTGGAGGACTCTGTCATGGTGGCTGGACCCAGCCAACCTTCCTCGGGGAGTCTACTTTTAGCTCCCCCCCCCCGACAGGTTCTCACAACAGATGCATCTGGCCTGGGCTGGGGCACTCGTCTGGCTGAGCATCAGACCCAGGCTACCGGGTCGCAAGTGGAGCAAGGTCTTCACATCAGCGTCCTGGAGATGAGGGTGGTTACTTATGCCCTGCAAGTCTTTCAGACTCATCTCCTCCCAAGTCCACTGCTGGTGCAGACAGACATGTGTGTGGTGTACTGCATAAATGAGCGCGGGTGGGGGGACCCATTCTTACCCCCGTGTCAGGATGCAGTGAGGGTCTGGTTCTGGGTCATCAAGCACAGTCTGGAGCTCTCAGCCGTGCATGTACCAGGTGTTCAAAACGTCTTGGCCGACAGTCTCATCCGCTCCAGGTCATGGACTCACGAGTGGGAACGTCTAACCTCTGTGGTCGAAGATCTCTTTGACAGGTGGGGTCATCCAGAGTTAGACCTCTTTGCATCCCCACTCAACGCAAAACTGCCACTTATTTGCTCGCTCGATCCCGGAGCTGGAGTTTTCTGGTGAGACACATTGTCCCTGTCTTGGAAGGGGAGGTTTCTGTATGCCTTTCCTCCCTTCCCGGTCTTGAAGAGAGTTCTCCTCAAGCTCCAGTTGGAAGGGGCAGATATGATTCTCATAGTCCCTTCTGGCCATGCCAGATTTGGTTTCCCCTGCTGTATCAGCTAGCAGTGGAGCCTCCAGTGCCCTTGCTCCTTTGCACTGGGTTGCTTTCCCAGGACCGGGGCACCCTGGTCCATCTGGACCTCAAGTCCCTGCATCTCCATGCATGGCTCCTGTGGACCTAGCTATTGTCTGCTTCAGGGTATCTTCTAGTGTTGCTGACATTCTAGTGGCATCCAGGAAGCCCTCTCCCAAGGGCCACTAATGCTATGAAATGGAAGTGCTTCTCCATTTTGGCAGCTGCGCGCCATTGGGATCCTTTCACCTGCTCGGTGAATAAGTTGTTGGACTACCTCCTTTTCCTTTCAGATTTGGGCTTGGGGTACTCCTCCCTTAAAGTGCACCTTTCCTCCATCTCTGCATACCATTTACCTATAGAGGCCAAAGCTGTTGCTCAGCTTGAGGTGTCCCGCACGTTCCTGTGAGGCATTTTGCATCTGAAGCCTCTCATCCAGGACCTTGTCCCTCCATGGGACCTCAACTTGATGTTGGAGAAACTCACTTTACCTCCTTTTGAACTGGCCGTGAGTTCTGCGCTGCACTTTCTGTCATGAAAAGTGCTCTTTTTAGTTGCTGTTACTTATGCATGAAGGATTTCAAGCTACAGGCTCTTATGTGTAACATAGAAACATAGACTTTGATGGCAGATCAGGATCGCTTGGCCCACTCAGTCTGCCCATTTCCTTACCTATTGGATCAGGGTCTTGACTTGGGGGGGAGGAAGAGCCACAGACAAACCTGCAAGTTTCTCTTTAGAAATTGCTTATCCATTTGAAATTGGATCTGTCGGCAGTGATGTCAGAAGATTCCAATTCCAGTTTTATGTGGCTTTGGGGGGGGGGTAGAGAACAAAGAAGCAATAGGGCTCATTACACAAAATATCTAATCTTGGTGCTGGTGTCCCCAGGAGGATCAGGAATAAATGTCATTGTTCAGTTCTTTGATCATGGTGCCAGGAAGGGGAACTGGGGGCAGCATGGACAAACTATGTGTGTTCAGCAGGACTGATAAAAAAAAAATTGCGCTATAAAAATTTCATATGCGCATATTTTTTTATTGGTGAGGAGGTTGGCCTCACAAAATATTTTGCAGAAGGGCCCTCACAGTTCTAGGCACAGCCCTGTATTGGATAAGCTCCGGATACTAGTTTTATCAACAGCCTACTTCCTCCTTCCTCCTGCTAGAATTGCCTTATGTCTGTCCCATGCATTCTTAAATTCTGTAAGGAGCCTTTTTTGGTTTTTCACAAAGACAGGGTGAGATAAAAAGGTTTTTCTTGCACTCTGTACCAGTGAAATGAAATGCACTGCCTAATCTTCTATTTTGTAAGCGTACTATGTAAGTGTACTTTTTATCTTGTTTAGAAATAAAGCAGTACGAGATTTTAGCAGCCCATTGCCTTGTGCCATTTTTGTTTCTGTTGCGTGCTTGATTCATTTACTGTACTGTCCAGGCACGTGCAGCTTGAGTGGAGCCGCGGCTGCGGTTTGGTGTTTTACAGTTTCGGAAGTGTAGATACTGTTTCTTGCTGTTGTCTGTCGTCCCTCTTGGACGGTCTGTTGTGGACTTTTGAAAGAAATAAAAAAGAGGCTGCTGTTTTCACTCATCAGCATAAACACGGATTTGGATAGAGGCATAGCAGCATAACACCGAATGACAGCAGTTCACTGTACTATGGCAGAGCAGTTTAGTGTTACTGAGATACTGTAACTGCTCAATTTAAAATTGAAAAGGCAGCTTATACAGGTGAGATTTGTTAACAACAGGGGCTTTAACAGGGTGTTTGGGGTGGATTTGTCCAATGAGGTGCTAGAGGAGGTGCGAACTGTGCGCTGTTCATACTGTCACCACGACTCCAGTTGTTTAGGACTGCAGGGCAAAAATGCAGGTGGGGAACAGAACCCGGTTTCGGATATCTGAGAGTTTCGGAAAAGTGAGGTTCGGATGAATGGAGTTTTACTGTACTGTCATAGTGAAAGGAGGCAGTTAGCTTAAAGACTTCCTACCAGTCAGACCGTTCTGATGGAACTGCCAGAATGTGGGTGTGAAGCTTATACAACTCCTAGAGCTATGGTTAAGGTGAGTAACCTATTTTTCTAAGGATGTGGATATGGTGTACTATTCACACGTCTAGCAAAATCCCTTCCCCTTTAAGAATGGCTGGAAGGTCTTCAAGCATGCTCCTCCCACCCACCTGGGTGGTATCCTCTTCATGACCACCCCGTGATGTCAGATCTTCTTTTCCACTGGAAGCATCCAATTCCCTCCATCGCTGCTCCACACTAGGTGTGGACCCTAACTTTTCACAACAACATTTCAGTCTTCAAGCTTTGCACTTTCCATTTGTTCTTTTGTAAAATGGAATTGAGAGACCCAAAATTCGGTTCTGGCTTCAGACGGTGCTCTTGCGGCCAACAAATTTTTGCACACCGACCCGCACACTGTGTGCATCTTCTGTCTGAGTCTGCAGCATGACCTGCTGGCTTGCGGCCTGTGCCTCACCCTTCATCCCTCCACCTTTGAGGACCATTACACTTACCTCCTCGTGACAGGGAGCTCCTGCCACTCACGAGGACCGACCTTTTCTTAAATCTGTTGCAACGGTTCTTCAGTTTCTTAGCCTAATCTATCCTTTACAATTTCTAGTCCATAAGGTTGGCCACCTATGGGCACCCCCTTCCCTTTCTTGACTATGCTATAGTGTCCTCTTTAATTTTCCTTTTCCCTCTCAGGTCTTCGTACAGAGAGGTTATTGTGGTGACCTCCAAGCGTATGTAAAACAGGTTGTATTTATTGTTGTTGGATTTAGTATGTAATAGCACTATTGTGTCATAAAATACCTTGATGTATTGTATATAGCTTATGTTTATGAAACCTGTAAATGTTGAAAATACCACGGCACTAGGTGCTTTTGATAATGGTAAAAAGTGTTAGGTGACTATTATAGAAATTAAGATCTTACTTCAAGAGGGCTCTTGCAGTAGGTAATTACCAATAGGACTGAAGCCGGCAGGCGTCAGGACCCCACAGAAAAATTTCTAGCTAGCAGTTTCTGGCTGGGGCTGCCCCCACATCAGGTGACCGGCGTCATACTGACGTCAGTATAAAGGTGGTCCCCACCATCTTCCAGTTCTTTCCTGCCGTTAGCTCGTTAGCCGCCTGGTTAAGTTCACTGCTTCGACAGTCTGTCGTCGGTATTTTTACCATTAAATTCCTCAAAATTTATTCGAACTTTCGACAGTTCCTTCAGCTGCCATGTATGTCGTCCCCTACTCCATCCGATCACAAGAACAAGTGCGATTCTTGCGGCGCCCTGCTCCTGCACAAGGATGGACACTCCCAGTGCCTCTTTTGCCTAGGCCCAGACCACCTTGTGGAGAAGTGCCCGCACTGCCAACAGTTTAACGCTGCCATCCGCAAGCGGAGGCAGCAGTCCCTGGAGGCCCACGTTTTAAAACAGAAGATGTCCTCCATGGAAAAGGAGTTGAAGAAGCTACGGCAGGCCTCTACTTCCCCTGAGGGTCACCGCAGGAAGAAGCACCAGGACTGGGACTCCTCTTCCGCAGTCGCTGCGACTCCGGCTGGGGTTGTGGTGCTGAAGGCAAGGTCCCCTCCGGGGGCCTGTGCCGTGATGGCCATCTTGGAGGCTTCCAAGGCGGCATTCACCCTCCTGTTGGGCTCGCGCTCAGGCCCATCGGGAGTCTCCGGGTCAAAGGAGACCGCCGTTCCCGGTAAGCCCGACACCGTGTGGCCTTCTGGTTTGAGCGGCCCTGGTAAGCTGGACTTGGCTTCTCTGACACCCGCGCGGGTAGGCTGATAAGATGCCCGACCCTTGGTGACGCACAACCTCGGCGCCAGCAAGGCGCCCCGCCGTGCCCGCCGTTGGCGTTGGGTCTGATAAGTTGGACTCGGCTCCTCTGATGTCTGCCCAGATCCCGCCGGTAAGCCGGACGTCAGCCCCTCCGACGGCCACATGGCATTAGAGCCGATGCCGGACCCTTCAGACCTGTCCTTCGTCTACGGCTCACCGCAGCACTCGCCGTTGCACTCCAAGGCTCTAGCGTCTCCATTGTCGGCTCCCAGGGACATTAGTCCTCCTTCCCCGGGTGATACAGAGGATGCAAGTACGCTACCATCAGGTCTCCCTCCCTCTGGGTTGGATGACCTGACGTCGGACCCTCAAACGCCGGCTTCGACACTGACCTACCTGACGCTGGGCGACATCCCCTTGCCGGATGCCGTCCCTACACCGGGCCCGTTGCCCGCCTGGCCTCCCGTTCCGGACCCCCCAGCTGGGCCGCTCCCAGGGCCTTCTGCTCTTTCAGAGCCCCTGGTGCCTGGGTACCCGACCCCGTTGTATCCGATGCCGTCCTACCCAGGACCGCAGTACCCAACGCCGACCTACTCGACGCTGCAGTACCCGGTGCCCCAATAGCCGACACCTGGTTTCTCACCATCGGGTTATGGATACTTGCCGTACGGATATCCCCAATATCCGTACCCCTCCTCCTCCTCCACCGCCCCCTCAGCCACTGGTGAATCAGAAGGAGACTCTGGCTTCCTGGTGGGCGGAGGCCAAAGCTCAGCTCACCAGGGAGATGGAGAGCTGTCTTCAGACGTTGGACCTGGTTTCAGACTCCCGTTGTCGGAGGCGAGTGACTCCATCACCCCTTCCTGACACCAGAGGCGAGCCCTCTGGTCCCAGGGCAGGGGAGGACACGCTTCCCCGAGGACTGCCCAAGGGGTTCGTTCCTCCCCTGTGTAGGGAGGAGTCTTCTTCTTCTTCTCTTTCATCTTCAGAGACCTTGGACGACTCCGACGGGCACACCGATCCGGACGATGAGCTACGCACTCCAGGCAAGCCCATGCCTAGAACTCCTCCGAAGTCTCCTCCGGAAGATCCTTCCTTTCTGGAGTTGCTGCATAAGATCCAGTCTGTTCACCAGTGGCAATCTTTGGAGCCGGATCCACAACAGAAAAAGCTTGTGAGCCTCATGCGGATCTTGTTTCCACCATTTGGAAGCAACCATCTGCATTAGCTCCCCTTCCGAGGAAGGAAAATAGGCTATACCAGGCTCTGGAGGGTGTTGATTCCCTGAATTCACACCTGAAAGCCGATTTTGTTGTGATTGGCACCTCTCACGGCCATACGGCTAACCCTAAGCATCTGAGCTCGTCCCCACCTACCAAGGAATCCCGCCTTCTGGACCAGTATGGGAAGAAGGTTGGTGCTTCTTCCACTCTGGGTATCAGGGCCCTGCTCATATGGGGGATTACTAGAAGGCGATCCTTAGCGAGGTGGAGCTAAATTGATCTCCCTTTTTGAGTCTCAGACTAAGCAAGAAGTGGTAGATCTAGTCCGGTCTACTCGTTCGGCCAGTCGGCACATGCTTTGTGCCACATACGATGCTGTGGACGCTGCTGGTTGGAGCTTGGCTTTCTCCGTGGGCTTGCGGCATCATGCCTGGCTCCGAGTGTCAGGTTTGGTCCCGGAGGTGCAGTCTGCTATCCAGGATGTGCCCTGGAGGGGTTTGGTGCTGTTCGGTGGCGATTTCAAGGACATCCTCACCGATATGCAAGAGAAGGGTACTGCTCTAAAGTCTTTCGACTCTATGTACAGACCCCCTCAAGGTCAGTGTCGCCCCTTTCGCAGACGTTCTCGTCCCAAAGCGAAACCTCAGGGCAAGCGGGCCAATAAACATCAGGCCCCTCCGGCTGCCAAGCTCCCCCCCACCCAAAAAAGTGGCGGGAGCTTCAGCCGTGGCACTGCCCTACACCTCCTGACTCCTCTCCTCTCCCACACCTCTGGGCCTTCCAGAGGAGCCGGTAGGAGGGAGGTTCTCCTTCCATCTGCCGGGCTGGGAGAGGATCACTTCTGACACTTGGGTGCTCCAGCTGATTGCAGAAGGACACCCAATACAGTTTCTTCAGAAACCACCTAGAAACCCCGCGGTCGTCCTTACTCCCGTAACACCTTCTTCTGGTTGGGAAGAAATATCCTCCCATCTTCTGAAGGCAGCGATAGAATCCGTCCACTTCACCTTTGGGGGATGAGGTTACTACTCCCATTTCTTCCTGGTTCCGAAGAAATCAGGAGACGTGAGGCCTATTCTAGACCTCAGCTCCCTGAACCTGTTCGTGGAGTACAAACGGTTCAGAATGGTCTCTTTGCAGAGCCTTCGGCCGGGACAGTGGCTGTGCGCTCTGGACATGCAGGATGCCTACCTGCATATCCCTTTCTGCACTTCCCACTGCAAATACCATCGTTTTTCATTTCGGGGGGCCATTACCAGTTCAAGGCCCTCCCACTTGGTCTTTCCTTGGCTCCCCGAGTGTTCACCAAATGCCTTTCCCTGGTAGTGGCCTACCTGCCTACCCAGGGAGTTCAGGTTTTCCCATACCTGGACGACTTGCTCCTGGCGGCCCCATCCAGGGAGGAGCTCCTGCACTTCCTTTCCATTACCCTGCAGGTTTTCACTAGCCTGGGTATCACCATCAACCAGGCCAAGTCCCATTTGATCCCGTCCCAGAGGCTCCAGTTCATTGGGGCGATCCTGGACATGACCTCCGGCATGGCATTCCTGCTGCTGGACAGGGTGGCCACCCTTCAGGCTCATGTAAGCCTGTAGTCCAGTCGCAGGCGGGTCAGGGCCAGGTCAGTCCTTCGCCTCCTCGGGCTCATGGTGGCTGCTATTCCGACAGTCCTTCGCGCTCGGCTTCACATGAGGATCTCTCAATGGACGCTTCTGTCTCAGTTGGTGGACGACCTGGATCTAGAGTTCCTGGTCTCCAATCCTATGATTTGGGACTTGGAATGGTGGATGGTTCAGGAGAACCTTTGCTGGGGAGTTCCCTTCTACCTCTCTCCCCCCCACCCAAACATTGACAACAGACGCCTCAGGTGAGGGTTGGGGAGCCCACCTGGGGTCTCACAGGACCCAGTGCTCCTGGTCCATGCTCGAATGGACTCTTCACATAAATGTGCTCAAGCTCAGGGCCGTGCTGTATGCTCTACAAACTCTGCATCTGTATCTGCTTCCCGGTCACCTGGCTGTCCAGACGGACAACGTGTGTATAGTCTGGTACATCAACAGACAGGGAGGAACTCAGTCCTACCTTCTGTGCAGGGAGGCGATGTGAGTTTGGGATTGGGCAGTGCAACACAACCTTCTCCTCATGGCAGTTCATGTCCCGGGGGTCGAAAATACGTTGGCAGACCACCTCAGTTGGTCGTCTGCCCAGGCTTACGAGTGGGAACTGGATCAGGGGGTAGCAGACGATATCTTCCTACGCTGGGGAACACCTCAGGAAGACCTGTTTGCATCTCCTCACAATGCAGAATTTTCCACCTTCTGTTCGCTTGCTCCGGGGTGCGTCATTTTTTGGAGAGATGCTCTGTCTCTAGACTGAAAGGGCAGATTTATTTCTGCCTTCCCCCCGATTCCATTGATTCTAAGGGTCTTACACAAACTCAGCTCAAAAGGAGCTTGCATGATCCTAATCGCTCCTTTCTGGCCCAGGCAAGTCTGGTTCTCTCTTCTGCAACAGGATTCAGAGGAACTTCCTCTTCCTCTGTCGCAACTTTTGCTGACCCAGGATCAGGGGACCTTGGTCCATCCAGGCCTCAAATCCCTTCAGTTGCGTGCGTGGCTCCTGCAGATGTAGCTCAAGCCCGATTCAGGGTTTCCCCGCGGGTGGCTGAGATTCTGGTGGAGGCCAGAAAGCCCTCCACTAGATCTACCTATGCCATGAAATGGAAACGGTTCTCTATCTGGGCCTCTTCCAAAGATTTCGAGCCATTCTCTTGCCCTGTCGGGAAGCTTCTGGACTACATGCGCCATCTCTTTGATCTGTGTCTCAGTCATTCCTCTCTAAAGGTTCACATGGCAGCCCTCTCCGCTTATCATGTTCCTTTTGGGGACAGAACTTTTGCACAGTTGGAAGTAGAGGGGTTCTCCACTTGAGACCCCCTGTTCGCGTTCCTGCCCCTCCTTGGGATCTGAATTTCATTCTTGAGAAGCTTACCCTGCCCTTCTTTCGAGCCAGCAGCCTCAGCAGACCTGAAGTTCCTTTCCTGGAAGACTCTCTTCCTTGTGGCCATTACTTCTGCTCGATGGATTTCCGAGCTTCAGGCCTTGATGTGCACAATCCCGTATTTGATTTTCCACAAGGAATGTGTGGCTCTGCGTACCAACCCTATGTTTCTCCCTAAGGTGGTAGCGGAATCTACGCTGAATCAATCCATGGAACTGTCTGCTTTCTTTATGCAACACTCCAATCAAGGAGAGTACCTTTTGCATACTTTGGATGTTCACCGAATTCTGAGATACTACACCACCAGGATGAAGGATCTCAGAAAGACTTATCAACTGTTTGTCTCTTTTGCTCGCAAAAGAGAAGGCAGTGCTGTCTCCAAGCAATGCCTATCTAAATGGTTGGCTCATTGTATCACTTTCTGTTATGACAAATATCACAAGACCCTGCGGGTCAAGTCAGGGGCCACTCCACTAGGGGTGTAGCTGCCTCTGCAGCTTGTTTTAAGAATGTGTCTGCGTCTGAAATTTGCGCAGCCGCAACTTGGAATTCTGTCCATACCTTTACGAAACATTACAGTTTGGACATTGCCTCTCGCCATAGAGCTGACTTCGGGTTGGCTGATTTTCCTGGACTAAGTCTCCATCACTCATTCACACTAGTGGGATAGTGCCGGGGGCGCTGGGACCAAGCGGGAGCCTAAAATTTTCTGAAGGGTGGCACCAAGACAGGACCACGATGCCGGGCAATCATGAGACTAGCTCATGCCTGTGTAGGCTATCTCAGTTGACCCTCCAACCAGGCCTCAGTTCCCTTTCTCACCATCGAAGTGCACTTGGATGTTGACGTCGCTCGTCTGCCGGAGTCTAAATTTTCGTCTATACGACAGCAGCTTTTAACGTTTAATTTAATATTTAAGTAGCAATTTCTTATTTTACGAACAAGAAGAAGATTATGAAGAAGAAGAAAAAGAAGTTCTTTCCTGCCAGCAATGGAGTTGTCCTTAGACGGTAGTGGTGACGGCAGGAGGACTTCGTTTGAAAGTTTTTATGGCAGAGGGGCTGTGTCCGGTCCGGTCCACCGCCCTTAATTAACTGGGAGGGGGTCCGACTATGGACAGTCCTGTGCCCGGGGGGGAGGACAGTCCTCCGAAGCACAAATCTAGCGGTTCCGGGGATCTGGCTCCGCTTAACCTCGAGCTCCTCTTCCTCTTCCTCATTGGGGGAGAAGAATCAGTGCCAGTCGAGGTTGCCCGTTGGTACGTCTGCACGAGGATTGTTCGTCGGGAGGGGCGATGGGCCTGAACTGACTTTGGTGGGTTGCTTTTGGCCCCGCTCCTAACGGCTGCATTCTCGACTTCGAGCTCCATCTCTATCCTCGTTGGAGCTCCGGTGGGCAGTTTCACCTCTGGGCCGTTCCTATGGAGCAGGGGTTTGACTTTCAGTTTTCCTGGCTGTGTTCCTGATTTGGGACCTCCGGGCCGGGCCGTTGGACCAAGTCGAGTTCGATTGGATCACGAATGAGGGTTCCCTCTTGGTGCCTTTGCCATTGTAGACCCCGTTGCCTGCCCCCTTTTCCAGCAGGGACTGGCATGGGCACCACCTTTTTCCTTCTCCCTTCCAGGATTTCCATTGGCATTTTCCTTGATAGTGGCTTGGTGCCTTGAGTGGGCGCCATGCCTCAGTGCCCAGCCTCGGTGCCTTGGTCGTCCGTTCCTTCGTCAGCGCCCGTGGGTAGTGCCATTGCTCTGTACAGTGCCGTGGGTGCTCCTTGTTGCTGCCGTTGGTTCTGTGGCACAGTCAGTGGTGCTGCAGGGTGTCTGGGTGGTGCTGTGCACCTGCAGGGCACCGTGCACTCACACGGTGGCATGCACCAGCCGCAGGCAGCTGCAGCGGGTGCCATGGGTCGGTGTGCTGCAGGAGCACCCACGGGTGCCGCAATGGGTGCCACTGGTGCCATGGGTACCACTGGTGCCATGAGTACCATGGGTGGCACCAGGCACCTGGGTGCCGCGGGTGGCCCCACAGGTGTCCATGGGTGCCACTGGTGCCATTCTTGCCATGGGTGTCATGGGTAACATGCTGCCGTGGTGCCTTGGGTGTTGGGGGTGCCCTCAGGTGCCATTGCTACATGGGTACTGGGGGGTGCCTGCGGGTACTGCCGCGGCTGCCCTCGGGTATTGCCCAGGTTGGCATAAGCACTGCTTGGTGCTATCCTGTGCCACGAGTGATGCTGGTGCCGCACGGGTGCTAGTGAGTGCTGTATAGCAGAATTAGTGACACATTTTTCCTTTTCGGACTTCCTTTCCACAGAACTTGTGGTGGGATGTTTATCGCAGAATGAACTCCTGTTCTGCAGATTATTTTTTCCACACATCTTAGTGAGTGGCGGTCTATGTGGGATCTTATGTCATCCAGCGGTTTTCTGCTGATGGAACTCTGCTGTACTGCTCTGTCAGCGGAATCTCATTCTGCTCAGCACTTTCTCGGCTCTCTACGTGGTACCAAGCTCCTCGACATCCTTCCTGATGGCGGAGTTTCTAGTGGCTCTGACCTAGACCTCTCTTGGAGGTCCTTCTAGGGTAGAAGTGCATCTAGATGGGTCTTCCCTGTCCTTCTGGTCAGTAATACAGTGAACAACTCATTTTATATACTGAAGGGCACGTCCTCTCCATCATCAGAGTCCGTGATGGAAAATCTTTTCAGTAGTTCCTCAGTAATGGGGTCCACTATAGTAGTTCACACTGCGTCTGTGGACCATACACTTCTGCGTCTAGACTTTTTCAATCGTCAAGACAGTTACACTCTGTGGAACATTCTAATTTAATGGTTGGGAGCCGCTCTGGCTCTTCCGCTCCTTTGATAGGGGTATATAGCCCCCTTGTGATATTGCCCCTTCGGTGGCTTCTTCCGGCACAGGTGGTTAACATCTCTCCAGCTGTGATTATTAGTCCGGTCATGATTTCAGTATGGATGTTCAGACTCCTTCTGCACTCAGATGGAGAACATCTTTGTCATTTTGTATCAAGACAATCCTTGCGAAATAGCAGTCTGAAAGCCTTGTTAGGTTTGGACTAAAAAAAAAAAAAAATTTTTATCACAGCACAGGGCCTAACTGAAATTACCCGATACCCCCCTTTTTGGATCTGGTCAAGTTCCGCCTCAGCCCCTGAGGCGCTCGTCTCTAGACTATGGTAAAGAGTACCTGACTTCTTCTTCCCCTAGGGGGAGTCCGATCTGGTGGCGGTATGGGTCATCGCTTTCTCTAAGAGAGATTTCTCTAATTCAGAGACATTTCCTAGACCTAGGCAACTGCCCAGTCTGTTAATTCCCCTTTCTTTTTATCAGGCTTTCTTCTCTTGAGCAGAGCCTTGCAGCAGCAGAAGCGACTGTCCACCGAGTTGGAACTCAGGTTCCTACTTCCTTGCTTGCTTAACTTAACAGGCAATTTTCTCCTCCTTGACGGATGGTCAAGTAGGTCTTTTTTCTGAGGTAGCTTCTCAAATATTCACACCTTCGGTTCCTGCGCACTGGTCCATGCCAGTCGCTCACAAAGCTATGCTCTTCAAGTGCGTGATGGAGTTATGATGTTTGTTTTTCTGCAAACAAACTAGAATCCTTTCCTATTCCCTTCAGGGAGGCCAGAGTGGGTAGTTCCTCACCGCATTGAGTCACTGCCTCTTTCAGTCACTTCAACAAATGGGTTAGCCCTAACTTGGTCCTGCTGTGTCCCTCCTCGACGCACATCTGTCTCTATTTGCCTTAGAAATCCAGCCCCTGTTTTTTTTTCTTTTGGAATGTTTTTTCCGCAATGGACATGTCCTCCTGTTCACTTTTTCCTTTCTTCCCTGAGTTCAGAGACTGCTACTACAGTTGTACACACAGGGGCAGGATGATTTCTTTGGAATATGCAGTGGGTAGGATCTGGTTCTACTAGACCACCACGAGAGGCTTCTAAGTCATGCTTAGCCTTCCATCAGGAAGGTTCCTGTGACTAAGTGGAGACCATTCTCCTTGATGGGCTAACCCCACCTGGACCCCCTTGCTCACCAAGTAAGGTGGTCAAGTGCTCCTGGACCTGTTGTTTACAGGTCAGCCATACTTAATAGTGGGGGTTTCCATCTGCACTTTCCGGTCTACCCTGAACCAGTAGACTTTACCTCAGACTCTTTCAGTTCCTGAGATCCCTTTACGTTACATTAGTACATGTCTTTGACACTGTTAATTTTGGTCCTAGACCAAGTTGTGAGGCCAGGTTCTTGCCGCTGTCCTAGAGTGGTTGCGACTTCCTGGCAGACTTTCATTTTGTGTCCATTGCAGCCGTCTGCAAAGTGGTGAGTTACAACTTGAGCGCTTATCTTGTAGGCACTATGTTCTAGTTGCTCTTTACAAGACAGCTCTTTTTATTAGCAGGACAGTCCTTGGCTGTCTTTTCTGAGTGAACCTTTTCTCTTACCACCCTACTCAGGGTTGGTTTTAGCTCGGTACTCTCCCACTAGTGTGGATGAGTGATGGAGACTTAGTCCAGAAAGATATGGAAATTACGTACTTACTGTAATTATTGATCTTCTTGGACAGTCTCCATCACTCATTCACATGTCCACCCACCATCCCCTGGGTTCACTTGTTTTCTTTCCTGGTCTTCATGGTCCTATGGTTCAGACTGTGAGGACATTATTCTTTGACCTTTCTTGCAAAGGCCATCTGGGCCCTCTCAGGCCCAGAAACTCAGGATGAGTTATTCTCATTAGTTACGCTGCACCTCCTTGGTGAAAATTACTGAGGCGGTGGGAGGGTCGGCCTTGAGATAGTCTACACAAGGCGCTGAAGCTAGTCTCGTGGTGCCGCACATGCGTGGTCCTGTCTCAGCACCGACCCTTCAAAAAATTTTAGGCTTCTGTTTGGTCCTAGCGCCTCCGGCGCTATCCCACTAGTGTGAATGAGTGATGGAGACTGTCCAAGAACATCAATAATTACGGTAAGTACGTTATTTCCATTTCTGCAAGGTCTTCTTTCTAAAGACCTTCACAGCCAGAGGGTCTACATTTGAGTAGTTTTCCTCCTCCCGTATGCTTCTCCTTGTTCCAGACTGCTTGGGACTCAGTCCTATTTGTAATTAGGCAAGACAAGGTTTATTTAAAAACACCCAATCCCGAAGGCTCTGGGCGCTGTACAGAATGAATAAATACAGCATCAAAAAACACATAATACATCACATATTTCAATACACAAAATAGAATTTATAATCTACTGCAAGTGCCCTCTCGAAGTAAGATAGTATAGTTGCTTAAGAACTTACCGTAACAGTAGATCTTTGAGAGAGGCTCTTGCAGTAGGTAATACCTCCCTGCCCTCCATCCCCCTTAGCTTTCTCAGCTCCTTTTCCAGGAAGGGAAATATCCGCTTCTCTCTCATCTTGCCTTCTTTGGGCCTTTGGCAGGAAAGAACTGGAAGGCGGGCATGGTGGACCGTCCCTTTATACTGACGCATAGCGTTGGTCACCTAGACGTGGGGAGCGGTCCCGGTAGAGAATTTCTGTGGGGTCCTGGCCTGCTGGCTTCAGTCCTTTTGTAATACTTACTGCAAGAGCTCTCTCGAAGATCTACTGTTACGGTAAGTTCTTACGTAACTGTACTTTAGTTTTGCTATTTAAAGTGCTTATAAAGTGCTTTAAACTGAACAAGTCTGAAATGTCATGGTGATTTGCATATATCCGATGATGCTTTGCATTATGGACGTATGTATGGTGTTGTATTTCTTTGAAACTTGATTTGGTGCCAATGCCCTTTGGAGTAACCCTTTTTCAGTGATTCTGCATTGAGTTTCTTTGTCTATAGCTTGTTTTTTTTTTCTTTTTCTTTTTGAGCCCCCACTATCCAGGCAAACAAGACCTGCATAGGGGTAGAGGCTGACTCTCAACTGCTAATTTAGATCAGGGATCAGTGTCAGTAGGTGCTGGCTAAGTGCAGAGAAAGGACATACATAGTGTGTTGCTACAAACTGATGTACTGAAGCAGGAATATGCCATTGCTGAAGCTTATTTTCTGTGTTTTGAATTAACATCAGAGAGAGATTGTGTGTTGAACTTGAAGTTCGGTGTCTGGTCTATCTGTTATCCCACAACTCCTCCTGGGCTGTCCAGATGAATGGGACCCTCCGGTTAAATCTAAGTACGCCCGTAATGTGGTTTCTGTGGCAGCGGACTCGGGTGAGCAACTTAACACCTTTGAGGAGGAGGAGGCAGCCCAAGATGCAGCAGGCACATCGTCTGTGTCCTCCTTGGTTTGAACAGGTTTTGGCACCTCATTTACCAGAGTATTTCGGGACTTGTGTCAATCCCTTCCTACTCTCAGGGAGAACCCTTCCCAGGGAATAATCCTTTAACTTTTCTAAACTGGACTCCAAAAAGCAAGAAGTCCCATGACAGATTTGACCATGAGATCTCTTTCCTGCACTTCTTCTGGCTTGACAGCTGTAGAGCCATCGGCTTTGGCCAACGTTTCTAAGTCGCTGGCCCTACAGAGCCCCCATCGGGCTTGTCACTGAGACACAGGTCGACCATCCTGCCAAGATCTTTCTCAACCTGGTCGATCCATTGTTGCCAGATGAGGGGGAGGACTCCCTCTCCAGGACCCCGGTCCTGCCAGATCTCTCACAAGGTGGGCCAGATCAGTACGCTGAGCCAGTGCCTCCTCCCAGGGAACCCAACCTTTCAGGGGATCCCAGGTAGCCTTCGCCTGTCCTCGTCTCTCCTCGCCTACTGGTGCCCTGGCAATTGAGGACCAAGTTAAGGTCTCATAGCTCAAGCTTGAGCGATTCCTGTCGCAGATGTCGGTCCCTCTCTCAACACTCGATGAAGAGATGCCGCCGATACTCCTTGTCCTCTTCCTCCTTGGGGGAGGACCAGCTTTGCCGTAAAATGCAGCACCATTACAAGGAATTCATGTGGCAACATTTGCTTCTCGGCACTGGCCGCGTGCTGTAGCCCACTCTGGTGCTTCCTTGGCCTCAGCTGATACTGGCACCTCTGCTCATTCCAGTGGAACCTACCTCCGCAGCCCAAGGAGGGTACTTCCTCATAAGACTGCATGCTTAGCCACCGGGCTTCCTCATCGGCTGTCAGTCACTGTCACTCACACTGACGAGCCTCGCAAAGTCAGCGGGGATGCGGGGGCCCGGCCAGTGTTCGAGGAGTCCTTGGACATCTGAGGGCTTCTTGATGCGTTCTCACCAGACCCCGGGCTTCGACCTCGAGTCTGGAGAGGACCTCTCCATGGAACAAGGGCCTAACTCCTTCGGGGCCTTGCTCCGCTTGATATCGGAGTCTCTGGGGATCTTGCTGGAGCCTGTCCAGTAGTAGGCTAAGTATCTCCTGACAGAGATCCTCAACAGGGATGAGTCCCCTGGGGTCACCTTCCCTGTAGTGGAGGCCAGCCTTGGCCCTGCTCTGGAGCTGTGGCAATGACCTGCCTCCTGCCCTTTTCCTTAGGCCCACATGGTCTGCAAATACATGGTACCCACTGGGTCTTTCTCTGGGTTCACCGACCACCCTTTGACCGAGGGGTTGGTCGCTGACTCGGTTTTCCGGCACATGGGTAATGTCGGGGGACATTGACAAGCCCACCAACAAGAAGTCCAAGAAATTGGACCACGTAGCCAAAAAGGTCTATGCAACTTCATCCCTCAGCCTTCAGCAGGCTAGTTCGGCCGTTATGATGGCTAGCCTTGCCCATGCATTACTGGGTACCCTGGATCAGGTTATCCCTCGGCTCACGGCTGACCTACAGCTGCCAGTCAAGCTGGTCTGTGATCAAGGCTGCACCGTTTCCAAACAGCAACTCCAAATGACCCTGGCCATTGGTGACTCCTGTGCCAGGTCAGTGGCCATCGCGGTGGTTATGCACCGCAGGGCGTGGCTGAGGATTTAGACTTTCACAGCCGATACCCAACATAAGCTGGTGGACATTCCCTTTTTGTGCACTGACTTGTTCGAGCTCGACGTGGATGGCCATCTCACCAGTACTGAGAAGTCCACCACCACCCTGGACTTCGTCACTTTCACCCAGAAGAATGCTAAGAGCCAGAAACAAAAGGAAAGTAATTTCAGTTTCGGCCCTACTCAGCTCCTGCGGCCAGACAACCTCAGCCCCCAGTTGGGCAACAGCAGAGCTGTCCACCTCGGCTGAAGCAAGAAGTTCGGAGGATGAGGGCTAGCTGCTTCCTCAGCTAGCCCTGCTGCAGCTTCTAACCCTGCCCAGTGACTTGTTTTGGGGGGGGGGCTTTCACCTGTCCTGCCCACCCCAGAACCTTCTGTGAGGGGCTGGCTCCGCCACTTCACTTCAGCCTGGTCCATTATTACCTCAGATAACTGGGTGCTTGAGGTGGTCTGCCTCTGGAGTTTGAGGCTGTCCCGCCCAGCCCATCCCATGCCCCACAGGAGGATGTGGTGTCCATGGACATATTGTCTGCCCTTCAGGAGGACATCTGTCATCGAGGCACAGGTCAGGAAGCATAGGAAAAAACAGGAGCAGTTGTCGTATTCACAAAAAGTGTTTATTAGTAATAGCAGTAACATAACAAAATACAAAGGCAGAATAAACTAAGATGATCCATCTGAGTTTTCCTTCAATCTCCATGTCTCTCCCAAAACATTGCAGCTCTCTCTTTTAAGTCTTTTCAAGCATCCTATTTTTTTCTAAAATGTTCTTGTTAATTTCATGCAGGTGCAGCAAGAACATTATGTCCCAGAACTGAGGCCTCTCCTCCATAGCTTCTGAAAAAGGGCTTAAAACTGCTCTCAGGTTAACCCCTTGAGTTCCAATAGCTTTTTGCAATCATCTTAATCTACAAGTATATACATTTCAACAGTAACACTATATAGTTTCTAAACAAAGGGGTTCCAATATCAGTTACATTTCCACATAATGATTTGCATATATTTTTATACCAGCGGATATGCAAGGGAAAAAAAAGACAGAAACAGCAAGGGAAGACTGATAGACACTGAGAGGCAAAGAATTGCGAGACTGTCGGGGTGATCAAATCCTAGGTCTCACAGGAAGATTTGGTTGTGCAGCTAGACAGACAAGACAGGAAAGGAAAGAACAGAACAGATCCTTGCATTCAAATGCTCCATAACAACTGGGACAGGGTCCTATTCGACTGTGTCACATCACCCAGCTGCTCCAGAAGGAAGCAGTGGTTCATGTCCAGGACCCCACGGCCAGTCCAGGGTTTGTCTCCAGATACTTTCTGGTTTCGAAACAGATGGGGGTTTGGCACTCCATACTGGATCTGCACAAATTCCAGATGGCCACTGTGAATCAGATCATTCTGTTCCTGGAGCAGAAACATGTGGTTCTGCAATCTAGACCTACAGGATGCCTTCTTCCACATCCCCATCCATCCGTCCCACCAGTGGGTCATCCGGTTCCGCTCGGAAGGGATCCTGTACCAGGTCCAGGCCATGCCATTTGGCCCCTCCTCAGCCCTCTGGGTCTTCACCAAGTGTATTGTGGTGGTGGCAGCCTACCTGAGGTTCTGAAGTGTCCGTGTATACCCTTACTTGGATGGCTGGCTGATCGCCAGTTCCTCAGAGTGGCGGTTGAACGGTCCAGGCACTTGACCTTCCAGACCTGCTCAGCCCTAGGCCTCCTGGTCAATGAGACCATGTTGGAACTCTGTCCATCGGGGTGGAGCTCGACTCACTTTGGGCCAAGGCCCGATTTCTGGCAGACAGGGCAGAGGATCTTACCTCCTTTGCCCGTTCATTTCAGGTTGAGCAGTTGTGCCCTGCCTGGGACTTTCTGCGTCTGCCTGGGTACATGTCGGCTTGTACCAGCGTGGTCCGATGGGTCTGCTGGAGAATGCGCCCCAGGAGATCGCCTGGCAGTGGTCTCGGCGCCTCGGTCACCTCGACCAACTGGTCACTGTGATGCAGCCAATGTGGGACGCCATCCAGTGGCGGATGGTCCCAGAACATCTTTAGGAAGGAGTCCCATTTGTCTGCCCAGAGTCGACGGTCACTTTGACGACCGATGCCTCTCTCATGGGATGGGGAGCCCACCTGGGAGACCACAGAGTCCATGGCCTCTGGACCCCCAGGGCCATGTGTTTAGCACTGAGTGCCTTCACTTCGCATGTTCGGAGTCCAATCATCCAGGTCCAGATGGACAACACAACAACCATATACTACCTCAGCAAGCAGTGAAGGAAGCATTCCCTTCCATTGTGCCAGGAAACTCTCCACATCTGGACCCTTGTGCGCTGTCTGGGCGCCGACCTTCTGCTGATTCATGTGGTCGGCATGTCCAGCCAGCTTGCAGACACCCTCAGCCAAGTGGCTGAGGCGTCTCAGAGCGAACCCTTTACCAGGAGGTAGTCGATCACCTGTTCTCCTAGTGGGGCACTCCCCAGGTTGATCTGTTTGCCTCCTGAGAGAATGTAAAGCTGAGACTGTTCAGTGCCCTCCCCCCTCAATGCGGAACACTGCTGAGGGATGCCTTTATGAGGCCCTGGACCATGGACCTCATGTATGCCTTCTCTCCCTTCCTTGTGATCCTCAAAGTGCTGCCCAAGGTTTGGAGGGACAAGGCTCTAGTGATCCTGGTGGCTCCAGACTGGCCATGTCAGTTTTGGTTCCCCGATCTCCTCAGCCTCAGCAGAAGGCCTCTGCTGTGATTGCCTCTCCGCCTGGACCTGCTGTCTTGCCATCAGGGGAAGGTCCTGCACCCAGACCTTCAGTCCCTGCACCTGTCAGCCTGGTACCTCAGCGGTTAGAGTTCCAGGCTTTGGGTCTCTCTGATGAGGTTCTCCATGTTGTTGAAGCCTCCGGAAGGAGTCCCACTCGCTAATGCTGTGCCTTCAGATGGAAGAGATTTTCCATTTGGTTCCAGGGCAAGGAGCTGGACCCCTTGTCGTGCTCGGTGGCTAGCATTCTGGATTACCTGTGATCCCTCTCTGTCGGGCCTCTGGTCAACAACCCTCAAGGTACACCTGGCAGCCATCTCTGCCTACTGGGCAAGAGCCAGTATGCCGATGGTGGTGCAGGAGAATGTGGTAGGGCTCTTTTTCAACGGCCTGGACCACTTGTCCCCGCCAGTGCGTGAACCACCACCTCCTTTGGACTTGTTGATGGTTTTGGCGGTGCTCATGTGTAAGCCATTCTAGCACATGCACCGGTGTGAGATGTCCCACGTGTCGTGGAAGACCGCCTTCTTGGAAGCTATCATCTCTGCCAGAAGGATCAGGGAACTCCAGGCTCTTTCAGTGGAGTCTCCTTACCTGGTCTTCCACAAGGACAATGTCATCCACCACCCCAACCCGAAGTTCCTCTCAAAGGTTGTTTCAGAGTTTCACCTTAACCACTTGTTAAATCTTCTGGTATATTTTACAACCCAACCTTGGAGGCCGAGTATAGGCTCCATTAGTTGGACCTGAGGCAAGCGCTCGCATACTATAAAGAGTGCATGGCTAGAGTTCGGGGAGAGGTTCGCCAGCTCTTTGTTACCTATGCTGAAGCCGCACCTGGCAGACCAGCAGCTAAGCAGACGATTGGCAGGTGGATAGTCTCCTGCATCTGCCTCTGCTGTAGGTTGGCAGGTAGGGAACCTCTTGTTGGACTTGGTGCTCATTCCACCAGACATACCACTGCCTCGGTAGCTGCTTTCTGCAACGTCCCTATCCAGGAGATCTGCAGGGCTACTATGCGCTGTGTTATGCTATTCCCGAAAGCTTAACTAGCGTCACTTCTGTTGAAGGGTTCAAGGCCGGGCTAAATGTCTATGCCTAGGAACTTATTCATTGCAGCTGCTATCACGGAATCCTCATCCATCTCTTGTGCCTGCTGTAAGGTTCGCTGTTTTAAGTCAAAATGTGTACTTATAACTATCTGTAAGCCTATGAATCTCACTAGCTTTTGTTCATATCTGTCTGCATTGCTCTATCTGAGATATTGTTAAAGTGTAACTAATGTGGGTAGCTAATTATTTTTCCTGTGTACTGATTTGTAAACCTGCGCCTTCCTCGATGTCTTCTCTTCTGTATTATGTAATTTGCTGTGACATGAGCTGCCTGTTAACACTGCATGAAACTAATTCTGGGTCACCCCTGAAAAAGGGACCCTTGATCTCATTGGGCTCACCCGGTTATCAAAATGCCATAAATAAATAAAATAAATATGTAGAAGTCGGCATACGCCTTCATCTCTCATTACCACATCGACCTTGAGTCATGTCGGGATGCTGGTTTTGGAGCCTCGGTTCTCCAGTCTCTTTTCTCTAAATAGGGGGTATGCACCTTGTCTCCTCCTCCCAGAGAACAGCTTGGAGCTTGGCAGAAGTGTGGATAGTACACCATGTCCACATTCCTAGAAATGAGGCTTACCACCTGTAACCATAGTTCTAAGAGTGGTATATGGTGTACATCCACACAGCCCACCCAGCCTCCCCTGGCAAGTGACACAACTGATCTTGCATCTAGCGTGTAGGGTGATGTCACGGGGCAGTGCCGAGGAAGATACCACTCAGGTGGGTAGGAGGAGCTAGCTTGAAGACCTTCTGGCCATTCTTAAAGAGGAAAGGATTCTGCCAAAAGGGTGGATGTACATCATATACCACTCTTAGGACTACGGTTCAGGTGAGTAACCCTCATTCTAGGATCGTGGATATGTTGTTCATCCACACTTCTTGGCAGAGTCCCTTTCTCTTTAAATCAGCCGGAAAGTCTTCAAGCTGGCTCCTCACACCCACTCGGGTGGTATGACCCTCGGCTCTGCCCCATGACGCCAGATCTTCCTTTCAGCTGGAAGATTCAGGTTGCCTCCTTCATGCTGTTGCATTTTGTAGGCCCTGGCTTCAAAACTTTTGGTTATTTAGAAAATTCACCTTGTTCACATTAGTTATAACTATTGCTTTTTCTCGATCATGGAAGACAAGTCTTCCCCCGAATTTCACCGGTGCTCATGCGGCCCAGAAGATGTCGCACACCGACTCGCATGCTGCATGTGTTTACTGTTTGGGTGTCGGCCATGACACCACGATGTGGGAGTTTTGCCTCGTGTTCCAGCCTGACCTCCTCGACAACCGTCTCGCACGCCTTAAGCTGGGGAGGCCCAAAAAATTAAACCCGCCGGTGAAATCCAAGGAGGTCCGGCAGATGGTTTCCATGGCCGCAGGATCAGTTGAGCAGTTAGAGCGCATGCAGTCCTTCAAGGAGGAAGTGGCTTGCGCTGCAGAATCTTCCTGTCAGAGCTTCTTCGTCCTGCTCAACCTGGGCTCCACCTTCTCGGGTTCCTTCCGAGAGTTCTGCCACTGTCTCCCGACTAAGGGTGAGAGTCCTGCGGGTACACACTCCTCTCGGTCCCGAAAGCGGGAGAACGACCCGGGAACGTCTTTGTCTCGACAGGCGCTCTTGGGATCGGGAGAGATCTCTGTCCCAGGAACCGGCCATTTGGACCTCGGTCGAAATTGCCTCTTTGGCCGCTGGCTTCTCGGCCTTGCCGTCTGGTCAGTCGACCGAAGTGTCGATTGACGATGTTGAGATAATTCTCAACCCGATTGACCCTTTGTCGCCGACTCCGGTCAACGACTCCCTCACTTGGATTCCGGTCCTTGCTTTCCCCGATAAGGAGACCCAGCCTGCTGGGAATCCTACCGAGGAAGTGGTCCCTGACCCTGGGAAGTCACCGGTTCCACCGGTGTTTCCAGAGCAACTGAGCTAACCCGCTCGATCGATGTCTCGGACCCCCTTGACTGATAGGCCGAGGAAGGGCCATAAGCGCTCTAAAAAGAGGCGATGCCATCGGTCGTCCTTGTCGTCCTCGGATGAGAAGAGGCTCTGGCGGCACTACGAGGACCTCATGTGGCAACAGCTGATTTTGTCCGGGCACAAGTCTACCCTGGCTTGTACCCCGGCCATTACTTAGCTTTCGCCTCCCTTGCCAAAGCAGACTCCTTTGGAGCCAATTAAGTCAGTTTCTCTGCCCTCGGGCGGCGAAACCTCCCGTTCGGCCCTAAACCAAGTCTCTCCCCGTTTTTCGGTGGAACTGCCGCCCAAGCAGCCTGTGGGAGGGGCTCTTTTTAAGGAAGCTAGACTGGGCACTGGGCTTCCCTGGCGTCCTTCGGTCACTGTCACCCCAGGCTGCCCACAGCGGGTCGAGGGTGATGTGGGCAGTTGACCGCTGTATCCTGATACCTCGGATTCAGATGAAACTTGCTTCCATTCTGATCCAGGGGCTGATGAATCGGTTGGTGGGGTAGAGATGGAGGAAGGTCCTTCGTCCTTTTAGGGCATTCTTCGCCTCATCTCTGAGTCCACTGGGATGCCCCTGAAACCTATCCAGAAAGAGGCAGAGTACCCTCTCACCAACATCCTCAAGAGAGGGGATACCCCGACGGAAGCCTTTCCTGTTGCTGTTGCCATTGTTGGCCAGGCCTTAGAACTTTGGCAGAACCCTGCTTCCTGTCCAGCTCCGTCTGCCCGTATGGCCCGCAAGTATGCTGTGCCCATGGGGTCCCTAGCGGGATTCACAGAGCAGCCTTCGGCTGAGAGCCTTGTGACTGCCTCTGTGTTCAGGCGTACTGGTAGTTCTACCGATACCGACAGACCTCCTGAGAAGGAATCCAAATATTTGGATCACTTTGCCTGGAAGGTCTGTGCGGCCTTGTCTTTAGGTCTCCGTCAGGCAAAAATGAAAAAATATCAGCACCACTTTAAATTTATTGAAAAGGATGCCAACAGCAACAACTGACACTGTCTCTTTACCGGTTTCGCACTGGCAGGTGCGTCATCAGGAGGTGACAAGTCATCACACATAGAACATTTAAATATCATCTTTAAAGCTATATATCCCATATACCAAAATGTGAGACAAAAAGTTAAAAAAGAATCACATTTTTACTTATTCTGCCTCAGATTTAACCACGTTTCTGCAGGTTACTTCATTTTGCACTACTAAAGTTGCATAATAATGGCATCATACCAATTCATGTGTGTAATATATACTTAAATAAAGTCTGTTATGTTAAAAACACCAGAAAATGTTATTCTACTGCATTTTACTCAGGGGGAAAAAAACAGATTATCAGATATATTTCTAGTTGTATCTAAAGCAGGGTAACCAGACATTTCTTAACACTTATAAATGTTAATAAACAAAATTTATCATTACTAAGCATAAAAAATAAAAAAAGCAAACCCAAGGGACTGAAAGAGTCAGTTCTCATGAGTCCTGTTTTAGCTGCTGAACTATATCTCCAGGTGCTTAAAGTACCCAGATATTCAGTTAACACCATCTGTAAAAAAAGGGGATAATAAAAAACAGCATTATTTCTGTTATATACTGTACAATAGGCTCTGTTACACTAATACATGTTCAGCCACACTTATTCTCTTGCTTTATAACCGTATTTGTTTTTCTTCTTTATGCAGGCCATTACTTCAATTTTATCATTAAGGTTCGGGGGTATCAAGACCCCCAAAGTATAGATCCCAAAACATTCTCTGTATAACAGTCTGTCTCTCAAATTGCCACCTCTAGGGCCCAATTTAACTTTTTCAGTTGCACAAAATGTTAACCTGTGTGCTCCTACTTCAACATTTTTAACATGTTGTGCTAATGCATTTTTTGAATCACCACACAGCACAGCTCGATTGTGTTCTCCAATTCGCAGCCTAAAAGGACGTGAAGTTTGTCCCACATAGAATGCTCCACAATTACACATTGCTAAATAAATAACATTTTCTGTGGAGCAATTAAAAAAATTCCTCATCTTGTGCATACCTGTGCTGTTACATGAACTGAAAGTATCTGTTCTCAGTAAATCCAGCAAACCTTACATCTACCACAGGGAAAATTACCATGTGGGAGAGGGGGTAACCAAGTACCAGCCACCTCTGTTTCATTCATAATCTTCGGTTGGTAGCTGTTTACCAGGATGTCCTTCAAGTTTCTACCTCTCTTATACACAATTAGGGGTTTCTCTTCTGTGTGTTCCTTAAGTAGAGGCTCATTTTGTAAAATATTCCAGTTCTGAAGGATAATCTTGCGGATGCTGCCAGACTGTCTTGTGTAACTGGTAATAAACAGCATACACTTATTTTTATTTTCTTTGGGTGACCTTCCTTGTAGGAGGTTTTCCCTGGGGGTTGCAAGCACTTGTTCAAATGTTTTTTGGACAAGATCATGACTGTAACCTCTCTCTCTAAATGCGTACACATGTCCAAACCATGAACCAAAAAGTTTGCATCACTAGTACAATTCCTTCTAGCTCTTAATATCTGGGCTTTAGGGATATTTTTTACCATATGTCTAGGATGGCAGCTGGAGGAATGTAGCAGAGAATTATGGTCAGTATCCTTCCTAAACAGGGTGGTGCTTAAGGTTCTGTCTTGTTGTTTGCTGATCAACAAATCAAGGAAGGAGACCGACACTAAACTTCTCTGCACAGAGAACCTAAGGTTCTTGTTGCTGTCCTGTAAATACTGTACAAAATCTCCCAAGTCCTCCAGTGTGCCTTTCCATACCAAAAATATGCTGTCAATAAAACGACGCCAGATATCAATCCTATGGAAAAAAGGGTTGTCCTGGATGTCGTAGACTGTTGTTATTTCCCATAGTCCCAGGCAAGCTCATCCGTCGTCATGGCACACTTCTCCCATGCCCTTTTGGGGTCCTTGGATAAAATCCTCCCACATCTCCCCATGGACTTGCAGACCGCAGTCAAGCAGGTCCGGGACCAAGGCCGTGCTGCTGCCAAACAGCAGCTCCAGATGGCGCTGGACATTGGGGTCTCATGTGCCCGTTCGTTGGCAGCTGCAGTTGCCTCTCGCCGCAGGGCTTGGCTGAGGCTCTCCTCCTTTCCAGTGGATACTCAGCACAAACTAGCTGATGTGCCTTTCCTGGGCACCAATCTCTTCAAACCAGGAGTGGCTGTTCACCTTCAGCACATTGAGCAGTCAAATGCCACCTTGGATGCCACTTCTGCTAAGGGTTCTTCTGGTCCCAAGAAGCAGCAGCAGAAGAAGAAGAAGAAGCCTTTTTGGCACTCTTCCCCTGTGGCCCAGCAGTCCTCCTTTCAAGGGGGTCAGCAGCAGCAGCAGCAGGCTCAAGCTTGGTGCCCCCGGCCCAAGCCCGGACCCTCCCAGGCCTGTAAAGGAGGCCGGGGTTCAGGCCCTGGACTCTCTGCCTCCAAGCCTGCCCAGTGACGGGGTGGGGGCTGCCACCCCTACTCTCGTCATGTCAGCTCTGGGTCCTCCTGTGGGGGGCCAGCTCCGCCACTTTCTTTCCTCCTGGTCTGCTGTTACCATGGACAGGTGGGTCTTAGAGGTTGTCGGCCAGGGACTGCCTCTGAAATTCGAGCAGTACTCTCCAAGCCGAGCCCATGGGAAGAGAGGGTATCTGCTCACATCAGTCGGCTCTCCAAGATGACATTGCTCAGCTCCTCCTCATGGAGGCAGTAGCTCCAGTGGCAGATCCTCCAGCAGACCCAGGCTTCATGTCCAGGTACTTCCTGGTTTCCCAAGCAGACCGGGGAGGGAGGTGCAGGCTGGCACTCCATTCTAGATCTGCATGACCTGAATCAGTATCTCAGGTCACGCACCTTCCAGATGGTCACTCTGTCTCAGATCATACCTTCCTTGGAGCGAAACATGTGGTTCTGCTCACTGGATCTCCAGGATGCATTCTTTCATCTCCCAATCCGTCCGTCCCACCAGTGGGACTTCCATTTCAGAGCCGAGGGAACCCATTATAAGTTCTGAGCCATGCCATTCAGCCTGTCATCGGCCCCATGGGTCTTCACCAAATGCACTGCAGTGGTGGCAGCACGTCGGGGGAGGGAGGCAGAATTTACCCCTACCTCGATGATTGGCTCTTAGCAGGTTCCTCCCAGCAGGCGGTGGAGAGGTCCAGGGACCTGGCCCTCCAGACCTGCTCCCAACTCGGCCTCCTGATCAATGAGGCCAAGTTGGAGCTCGTACTTTCTCAGGTGATGTGCTTCATTGGGGCAGAGCTTGACTCTCGTCAAGCCAAAGCTTGGTTACCGGAGGACAGAGTGGAGGTTCTCTTCTCCTTTGCCCAATCATTTCTTGTTGAGCAATTGCGCCCTTCCTGGGACTTTCTGCGCCTTCTGGGTTACTCAGTGGACTCAGCGCCATGGTCATTTCAACCAGCTGATCACTGTGACCCAGAAGATGTGGGGCACTCTCCAGTGGTGGACCATCCCAGACTGGTTGCAGGAAGGGGTCCCGTTTGTCCGCCCTGAGCCGATGGTCGTCCTTACGACTGATGCCTCTCTCATGGGCTGGGGAGCCCACATGGGGGACAACAGGGCCCATGGGTTCTGGACCCCTGAGGAGTCCCATTATCACATCAACCTATTGGAGCTCAGAGCAGTCAGACTGGCACTGTCAGCTTTTGCTCCTCAGCTCCAGGGTCAAGTGGTTCAATTCCAGAAGGACAATACCACTACCATGTACTATCTCAACAGCAGGGTGGCATGCATTCCCGTCTGCTATGCAGGGAAGCGCTCCACATCTGGATACCTGTGAGCTGTCTGGAGATGGATCTCCTAGCCATCCACATGGCAGGAGCCTCAAACCAACTGGCGGATGCTCTCAGCTGCATAGGCGAGACATCCCATGAGTGGTCTCTCCATCCAGAAGTAGCTTACAATCTTTTCTCCCACTGGGGCAAACTGTTGGTGGACCTGTTTGCCTCCTAGGAAAACACCAAGCTGAGGCTGTTTCATGCCTCCTTCCCCTCAGCAGGGCCCGCTCCAGGGGGGCCTTCCCCCCCCATTTCTCTTGATCTACAGGGTGCTCCTCAAGGTGAGGATGGACAAGGCGCAGGTGATTCTGGTAGCCCCAGACTGGCCACTTCAATTCTTGTACCCAGATCTCCTCAGCCTCAGCAACAGGCCCCAGGTGCGGCTTCCAGCATGCCCGGAGCTGATCTCACTCAGTCAGGGGAAGGTATTCCATCCAGACCTTCAATCCCTGCACCTGACAGCCTGGTACCTGAGTGGCTGGAGTTGCAGGCTTTGGGTCTCTCGGAGGATGTCCTCACAGTAGTGGAAGCATCCAGGAAGGAGTCGACCAGGAAGTGTTATGCCTTACGATGGAAAAGGTTTTCCATTTGGTGTCGGGGCAAGGGCTTGAACCCTCTGTCCTGTCCAGTGGCTAACATTCTCGACTACTTTTGCTCTCTGTCCAAAGGGGGTCTTCGGTCATCGACCCTTAGGGTGCACCTGGCAGCCATCTCTGCTTACCGGGCGTGGGTCAGTCAGCCGACGGCGCAGGAGGCAGTGGTCAGGCGGTTTTTCAAAGGCCTGGATCACATATCCCCTCCGGTGCATGAACCTCCACCTCCGTGGGATCTACTGCTGGTACTGGCAAAGCTCATGGGCAAGCCATTCGAACCAGTGCACAAGTGTGAGTTGTCACACTTGTCATGGAAGATGGCCTTCCTGGTGGCTATCACGTCTGCCAGAAGGACAGGGGAGCTCCAGGCGCTCTCGGTGGATTCCCCTGGTCAAGATTGTCCTGCTCCCCCAACCGAAATTCCTTCTGAAGGTGGTGTCAGAGTTTCACCTTAACCAGGTGTTGACTCTGCCGGTGTACTACCCCAATTACACCTCGGAGGCCAAATACATGCTCCATACTTTGGACCTGAGATGAGCTCTGTCCTGTTATAAGGAGAGGACGGAGGAGATTCGGGGAGAGATTCGCCAGCTGTTTGTCACCTACGTTGAAGCCGCTTTTGGCAGACCTGCAGCAAAGCGGACGATTGCTCGATGGATTACATCTTGCATTAGCCTGTTCTACGAGTTGGCGGGCAAGGAGCCTCACAGAGGGACAAGAGCTCATTCTACCCACCATACCGCTGCTTCCAGGGACATCCCTATCCAGGAAATCTGTCTGGCTGCTACCTGAAAGACCGCAAACACCTTCATTACCCATTACCACATTGACCTTGAGTCACGTCGGGATGCTGGTTTTGGGGCCTCAGTTCTCCAATCTCTGTTTCCCAAGTAGGGTGTGTGTGCCTTGCCTCCCTCCTCCCAGAGAATTGCTAGGAGTCTGCCAAGAAGTGTGGATGAACAGCATATCTACGATCCTAGAAAAACAGGTTACTCACCTGTAACAGTAGTTCTAGGAGTGGTATATGTTGTTCATCCACACGGACCAACCTGGCCTCCTGCGGGCTAAGATCTGGCATCGTGGGGCGGAGCCGAGGGTCATACCACCCAGGTGGATGGAAGGAGCTAGCTTTAAGACTTTCCGGCTGATTTAAAGGGGAAAGGGACTCTGCCAAGAAGTATGGATGAACAACATATACCACTCCTAGAACTACTGTTACAGGTGAGTAACCTGTTTTTATTTTTTTTGGTCCTCTGATTGCCCCAGGAACTTTTCACTCATTTTAACAGGTTGTGTCTTGACCGTTATTTAATACAGTTCTACAAAGTAATCAAAATGTCTAGGATTTACCAATGCTGGAAGCAATCACAGGCTGTGACTTTAAATTATTTTTTTACTTTCGTAGCTCTAATGAAAAAGCTAGTTCCCAAGAAGGAGAAAAGCAAACTGGAGTCAGACCAGCACTGTTGGTGAGGAGTCGCTTCCAGAGGCCAAAACCCAACTTAGGAAGGGCAGCAGGGAGGAGAGAAACTCCAGTGAAGGAAAAGGATGCCGCAGTGAACAAGGCTAACACAGAAGCTACTAAAAGCGCGAGTACAAAACCGCAAAAATGTGAACTGGAGGTACAGTCCTCTTTAAAAGTAAGAGTTGCAGTTGTAGTGAAAGGCTTTTATGGCTCAGTGCACCATGGGAATCTACTGGAGGGTCATGAGTATTGAACCTGTCAAGCAGTTGCACAGTTTGGGGGCTTGACACTCTAATGCAATGTAATTAAAGTGCTTTCTCTCACAACAGTAGCTCATACAAACGATAAAATGTTTTCAGCATTAAATATTTGTTTATATTGTAATAACAGATCTTACTTCGAGGTGGAGCTCTTGCAGCAGGCAGTAACCATAAGGACTAAGCCCATCACTGTCTCTCACCAACTCACTCATACATGTGACAATCTGGCTGGCTACAACTCTCAAACCGCATAAAATACCAGACCTGCATTATGGCAAAGAAAATGACTATGGGTCTTGCACCATCTGGAGTCCAAGCCCTCCTTTGCCCTAGCAGCAAGCCCAACACACCAGGGGCTCTGCAACCCAACTCCTTCAGGTCCCTCGCTGCCGTACTTCTCAGGGTCAAAGATCCTTTGCCTACAGGGCCTTCAGTTGGTCAGACATGCTCAGTAGTGACCTCTCATCTGTGCAAATGCTTGAACTGTTCAAAACCGATCTCCGCTCATTCCTCGCTGCCTCCAGCTTCTGTGACTGCCCTACTTCATAGCCTGCCTTACCCATATGCACCGCTCCCTCACTACTTCCCCACCTTTCACTTCCTCTTTTCACTACAAGCCCGCCTCCCCCTTTAATTTTTACTTTTCTTCTCTTTGACTACAGCACCTCTTGCTGTGATATGACAATGCCTCTGGCTGCACCTTTTCCATATCTCCCTTCCCCTGCCCTGTACCCTTTCTACTGCTGTTCAGAAGTGTAGTGCTACTTTAGCCCGAATGTTCTTAATCACATACTGTACATCTACTTGATGTTATACTGTTACCATGCTTTGTAACTCAATGTCTTGTCTTTTCTGTATTACACCTACTTTGACGTGGAACCTTTGTAAAAGAGCTTTGGCTCAAAGGTACTTGTAATCCTAGATTTAATAAATAAAAATAAATAAATAAAAAGCTACCAGCCGACGGGAGCCCAAGGAAAACTTCTAGCTAGTAGTCTTCAGAAGGGACTGCCCTCAACGTCGGCCCGCTTCAACGTCAACCAGTGGTATAAAAGGGGTGGTCCCCAGCCCCACCTTAGTTCTTTTCCCGCCATTGGCCCGTTCGCATCGGCTCCACAGATTCCTTCTGCTACAGTTGACCACCATTGCGCATTTACCCACGCTTATTTTACCTTTTCTCGAAATTGTGATTATTTTCCTTTTTTTCCTGCATGTCTTCCTCACTGACGACCTCAGTTGAGCAGTGCAAGTCTTAAGTGTCCGTACGGCAAGCAGCTGCCATCAAAAGACGGCCACACGGCCTGTCTTTTCTGCCTGGGCCCAAACCACAGTACAGAGGGTTGCCAGCACTGCCAGAGGTTTAACCAAAGGAGTAGTCTTCCCCACCAGAAGGCCCTTAAAGCCCACCTTCTAGAGAAGCAACTTGCCACCATGCAGAAGCAATCTTCAGGGAAAAGTCCTTCTTCCTCATCCTCTGTTTTGGGGGCCTTAACGTCATCCACGACTCACTGGGAGAAGAATAAGGCTTCAGGGAAGCACACATCCTGTGACAAAGACAAGGAGAAGACCAGGACACACTGCTGCTCTTGGTCTCCTCATGAGAAGAAGAAGATCGCCTCTGGTTCCGCCTCCCATGGGGAATCGGACCATCCTACCCAGCCTACCCTTACCTCCTCCGGGCAGCCGGCGGACAAACCTCCCGCCTTAGTCCTAATGTCAGGCAGAGGTCAGTCAGGGTCCGGGACTCTGGTCTCAGCCCTGCAGCCCCTGAAGGTAAAGTTCCTCCTTAAAGAGACTCACAAACGTAACTGAACTGGCCCCTGTACCATACCCATCAGTGCCTTGCTGCCAGAGGACCCCAAGGAAGTTAATGCGTCCCACAATTTTTAATCCATTAAAAAGTTCTGTCCCTCGTAAAAATATACAAACGGGGTCCCAAGGACTTTCTGTTTTTTTTGGTTTTTTCTACACTAGCTCCTCACCCACGCTCACTAGCATGCTGACAAGATGCCAGTGAGAGCTTGGGGGCATGCTCCATTATATGTAATGGGCAGTAGCTTTTCTATTGATTTTAAATGCTATAGTGGCCACCTGGCAATGAAACCTGGGCATCGGTCAAGTAACAAGGCCCTTGTTAGTTGAACGGTGCCCACGTTTCGTGTCAGGTAACTCACTATCGTTAAAATCAATAGAAAAACTCTGCTAATACATATATGGAGCGCGCACGCTTCACTGGCATCTCGTAGGCATGCTAGTGAGCATTGGGGGCGGAGCTGGGGTGGCAGAGAAAAAACAGGAAGTCCTTGGGACCCGGTTTGTATATTTTTATGAGGAACAAAACTTTTTAACAGCTTAAAAATTTGGGAACATATTAACTTCCTTGGGGTCTTCTGGCGGCAAGGCACCGATGGGTATGGTGCAGGGCAGTATCTTGGTGAGTCTCTTTAAGTCCACAGGTTCTTCCTCAGGTGGCGGGGCTGGTAACTAGTCAGGTGGCAGGTCATCCACCCGTCCCCACTGTTGGCCACAACCTCTGCATCTTCGGACAAGAGCCACCGATGCCAGGAGCATGTGCCTGCCTCAGTGGCCTCTGCAGCACCTCTGCCCTGCTCTACAGTGACGTCTCCACAGGCTCCAGCTAAGCCGGCATCGGCCGCATCCCCGGACCGGCGCCAGCAAAGACCCGCTATTCTGACACCATACAACCCGGCATCGAACCCGGCGACCTCTCAGTTGTCAACAGCAACTCCAGTGATCTTACTTCGAGAAAGCAGGTGCCAGGACCCCGCGGAAATTTTCTAGCTAGCTGTATCCAGCGGGGACCGCCCCCGACGTCTGCTCCGCCCCTGACGTCAGGCGTCGTATAAAAGGGGGTGGTCCCCCACAATCCCCAGTTCTTTTCCCGCCGTCGACTCGCCAGCATTGGCCTCACGGTCCCACTCTAGCGTACGACAAATAGAACTTTCACAGTTTACCACCAAATGTCGGCATCTCCAACATCTTCTTCAGAAGGACATCCTTCCAAGTGTGCCTGTGGCAAACGGATCCCTTTCAAGGATCCTCATTCATCCTGTCTGCGGTGCTTGGGCCCGGAACATGACACCAAGGCCTGCTCCTTTTGTCAGGGGTTCAATAGTCGCACCAGGATCCGCTGCCAGAAGGCACTTCAGGGGGTTCCTTTTGGAAGAAAAGTTTAAAAGCATGGACAAAGACCCTGCCTCCAGAGGTGAGTCTACCTCTAAGTCCCACAAACACCGAGACAAGCATCGGGAGAAGGCCAGATCCAGATCCCCTAACCGGGGCTCGGACTCGCGCACCAGCTCTGGCTTCACACGCTCAGACCGCTCTCCCTCCAGGGCTCACTCTCAGCCCCCTCCAGTAAAGGTCAAGTCTTCAGGCAGCACTTCGGTTTCTCTGCATCCCATCAAGACTTCCAGGCCTTCGGCTTCCTCAACACCTTCCCGGGCCTCATCGAAGTCTTCAGACTGTCACCAGTCCAAGTCTTCTTCCAAATCTTCTTCAGACAGACGCCAGGACCCCGACACCAGATCAGTCTCCCAGGGGTCCAGATCCCCCTCTCAGGAAGACTAAGGACCTGACGTCCCTAAAATGGACGACGGACCCGAAGTGGGCTTCTGACCCTCCATCGAACAAACGCCCGTCGGACTAGACATCAGTTAAGCACACGACGTCGGCGAAGCACCTGATGCCGGCTAAGCACCCAACGCCGGTGAGATATTCGCTGGAGCAAGACTGCCTCCCCGTCACGGTGGACACCGGTCACCGGGACTCTGCAGAGGAGGACCTGACGTTGCCTGATGACCAGGCAGATGACAATGAGTACGTTGGACTTGCACAGGAGCCTTCGCCAATCCCGGAGACGCCCTCGAACCCGACGCCGGCGACAGACCACCGGTGCCAGGTCCATCGTCCAGTATGAATATGCAAGAGGTCAAAGATCTTTTTACCTTTTGGTGGGAGACAATAAAGAAGGATGTGATCCCAGTCAAACCTCCTCCTCCTACTCCCCCTCCTCCACCGCAGGGCCAACAGGAAGACCACCGATCCCCAAGGAGCACACTCCACTTCCTAGGGGAAGATCCAAAGAATGGAGAAGGCCCCCTTCAAGATCTCCCTCAGGGTCTCCCAGTCCTAAGCGACCCAGACTTCGCCGGTCCTCTCTGCCAGGGGAGGATTCTAGACCTGACACTTCAGATACCTCCAGGTCTCCTTCTCCAATCAGCATCCTATCACTTGACCCACAAGACCTGCCCTGGTCACCTCCGGATGATCCCTCCTTTTCCGAGATCATGAGGCACATCCAGAAGAACATGGGGTGGGATTCGGAAGATCTCGACCCCGAGAGACAGCATGCTCGTTACCTTCGGCAGAAGGACCCTAAGCCTGTGGTAGTGCCACCCTTGGTGGACACCTTCGCGGACGTCACCAAGGCTGTGTGTAAGCATCCGCACTCCAGCTCCACAGTGCCGAAGAAAGCTGACCGCCTGTACAAGGCCCTGACAGAGGACCAGTACTTGGCGCAACAACCTCTGGCTGATTCCCTGGTCATTAAGGCCTCTCATGACAGGTCCCAACGACCACAGCATCTGAGCACACAGCCACTGGCCCAGGAATCCAAGCAGTTGGATGCCCTGGGGAGGCGCATGTATGCGGCTGCTACATGCTCCATCAAGTCCCTGAACTATCTGTCTCATATGGTTCAGTTTCAGAATGCCCTATGGGAACAGGGTCAGGACCTAGTTGATAAACTACTGGATGGTGAGCAGAAGTTGGAGCTCTTGAATCTCCTCCGCACAGGGTCAGACCTGGGGACCCAAGTGTTATGAGCCGCATATGATTCCGCGGACTCGTCCGCCAGGTGCGTAGCTTCAGGCATCTGTCTCCGGAGACACTCCTGGCTCTATGTCTCTGGTTTTACCCTGAATGTACAGAAGAGTATCCTCGACGTCCCTTACAATGGAGAGGTCCTGTTTGGTGAACCCTCTGAAAAGGTCATCACCAAGCTTCAGGATGCTGGGAAGGCAGTAAGGTCTGTACAGGCCATGTACAGATCCAAATCTGGTTCCTTTCGTAGGAACCAGAACCGTTTTCGCGGCCGGCAACAATGACAGCAGCCACGTTCCGGCCAGCAACAAAGGGGTGCCTTCCACCGCAAGGCCCAACCTAAATCTTCCCCAGGCAGAGGTCAGCGGTATACCAAACCGGCCCAGCCTGCAGGAACCAACGCTGCCACAGCATGACTCCTTCCCAGCCCCACCCCTCCTCTGGATCAACGGGCAGAAAAGGTCGGGGGTCATATCGCTCACCACTTTTCAGGGTGGCACTCAATTACCACCGACCAGTGGGTACTTCAAATGGTCAAGAGAGGTCACTTTATAGAATTCCTCGACCATCCACTGTCAAGACCTCCTCTGCTTTCCCGCTATTCGGGTCAGCACGCACTGCTCATACAGCAGGAGGTGCTTGCGCTTCTAGGAAAGGAAGCTATAGAGCACGTACTGAGAAACCAGAGAGGTGCAGGTTACTATTCTCACTTCTTTCTGGTTCAGAAAAAGACAGGGGACCTCCGTCCAATACTGGATCTCAGCGATCTCAACGCTTCGGTCCTCTACAAATGCTTCCGCATGGTGACCCTTCCCGATCTGATACTCATGCTCAAGCAGGGTGCCTTCCTAGCGTCCTTGGACTTGCAGGATGCCTATTTGCACATACCCATAGCTTGAGCGCACAGGAGTTTCTTATGCTTCGAATTTCTAGGTCGCCACTATCAGTTCCGAGCCCTGCCTTTAGGACTGTCATCGGCACCTCGGGTGTTTACGAAGTGCATGGCAGTTGTAGTGGCAGCTCTAAGGAGACAAGGCCACTATGTGTTCCCCTACCTGGATGACTGGCTCCTCATGGCACCCTCTCAGGAGGCTCTGATGTCAGCCATTCACTGTACTCCAGGGTTTTAAATAATTGATTAGTAGTTTTTTTCTTGGGACAATGCTAACTGTACAGAAAGTATTTATATAGGTTTTCTAGAAGTGTTATGTATGTTAAACACAGCGAGGCAAGTGCTATGCATTTTCACAATGTTTTAGCACTTTTATGAGGAAAACGCTAATCAATTTTTGGAGTTAAATAAATCCCTGTACTCAGTCCCTGTTCGGGACGTTGGGCATCATTATCAATCAGGAGAAATCATGCTTGGTTCCGTCACAGAATCTGCAGTTCATAGGCGCAATTCTGGACACCGTCTAGGAGAGAGCTTTTCCACCCCAGGACCGAGTGGAACACATCCGATTCCTCATCAGGGACATCTTGGCAAAGAAGACTGCCCCAGTCAGACTGGTCCTTTGCCTGATTGGACACATGGCTGCGGCCATTGCAACAGTCCCGCTAGCCCGTCTCCACTTGCGGGTGACCCAGTGGATGTTACGGGTCCAGTGGGATCAGAAGCAAGACCATTTGCAGCTTCCAGTTCAGATCACGAATGCCGTCATTCGGGATTGGCAATGGTGGCTAGATTCAAAGAACCTGTCGACGGGGGTCCCATTCATTGCACCGTCTCCGATTGTGACACTCTTCATGGACGTCTCAGGGTTCGGTTGGGGAGCACACCTCAACGGGTTCAGGCCTCAGGGCTCATGGACTCCCCAAGAAGCTCATCTCCACATAAATATTTTGGAAATAAGAGCAGTTCTTCATGCCCTGCATGCCTTCCAGTCGGAGATCCCAACGGGTACTCTGCTGTTACAAACAGACAATACCGCGATGATGTATTACCTCAACAAACAAGGAGGCATCCATTCCTACCCGCTTTGCAGGGAGGCCATGAGGGTGTGGGATTGGGTTCTACAACACAACGCACACCTCATTGCTGATCTTCATGGACATAAGTCTCCACCACTCATTCACACTAATGGGATCTGCGCCGGAGGCACTAGGACCCAGCGGGAGCAAAATTTTTGCTGGAGGGCCGGCGCCAGAGATGGAGCCGCGAGCCTCAGCTTGTGCGGTAATGACTGTCTCGGCGTCGACCCTCCAACCGCCTCAGTTCTTGCCTCCTGGCCCGAGTGCGCTTCAGTGACGACGCCGCCGGGCTCGGGCTGGAGTCAAACTTCAAACTAGCAGCATAGTTTTCAGTTTTGTTATTTTGTAGTAATATCTTGAATAAGTATAGCTAAAGTTTATTCTTATTTACAAAGAGTCTCAGCCTACTTTGACGGAGTTGACCATGAGCAGGTCAGGTGACAGAAGGAGACTTCAGTGAAAGCTGTTCAGTTAGTCGGGCTGGGTCGGTCCGCCGCCCTTCTCCGGAAGGGGGGTCTGACACAGTCAGTCAATGCCTGAGGGACAGGCGGTCCCCTCAAGCATAAAATAAGCAGTCGCATTCTCTGCACCGTTCGGCCTCGAGCTCTTCTTCAGCCCACAGGTGAAAAAAGAGAAGGCATCACTCGAGGTCGCCCTCTGATATGTCTGCGCGTAGACTGTCGGTTATTGGGGCTAGTTGCCGGTCTCCTCCTTCGGAGTTGCCTGCTTCTGTTTCTGGTAGCCAACGTCTTCAATATCGGAGCCCTACCCCGCCCTCTGGTAGGTCTTCAGATGAGCAGTTTCATCAGTGGACCGCTCTTAATGGAGCAATGGGCTCGGAGGTTGGTTCAGCTGTCTGGCTCGGTCACTCAGGGGCCTTCGGGCTTCTTGGGAGACCAGGTAGGGCGGTTGAGCCTCTGAGTCATGTGGCACACGCCCTTGGTGCCGTCGACTCCGCAGCGGTGTTCCCCCTCACATGGCTGCAGCTCAGGGGGCCACACTGATGCCTTTATCTCCTGCTCTTCTTCCTTCCTTCCCCTCAAATCCTGTTTGTTGGAGTCTTGGGGTGTTTTCAGCGCCCTCGGTGTCGATGGCATGCTTGGCGCCATCTTCGGCGCCGATGCGTCTGTCGGCGCCGTCCATCCTCTCGGCACCGTCTTCGGCGCCATGTGGCTTCTCAGTGCCGTGTGGCTTCTCGGCGCCGTGCGGCTCCTTGGCGCCGTTCTCGGTGCTGTGCGCTTCTTCGGCACCGTGTGCCTCCGCGGCACCGGGGGTTCTTAGGGCGTCTTCCACTTTTCAGGACTCCTCCTTTAACTCTTTTTCTTCATCATTTTCCTCTGATTTTCACTCCTTTCTTGTCCATACAGTCCCTCCTGGACTGTCAGGAGATGACATTGAGCCTGACCCAGACCTTGGACTGGGTGATGAAGTGGATGAAACAGGATCTATTCCTGCTGCAGAGCCTGTGGTCAAGGACCTGTCCTTTAAGTCTCTGCAGAAAAACTTGATTTCCACTCTTTCTCTCCAAACTACAGACATCGATCCTGGGAAATTGCTAAGACTCCAATACCTCCATGTTCCAGAGATCCCTACGGATTTGACTCCTCCGGTTCAGCCCTCCTTTGAGACGCTGTCTCAAATGGTATGGAACAATCCTGCTCTCATCCCTTCGGTGGCTAAATCCATAGATAGGAAATACTCAGCCCCCAAGGATTGACCCATTTTGGCGTCTCAAGCCTTTGCGGATCCTATTGTAGTATTGGCAGAGAATGATAAGGTCGTCCTTCCCCAAACTACTACAGCTCGACCTATTAACAAAGAATCTCGTAAGATAGACACTTTAGGTAAGAGTCTTTGCTGCTTCCACCCTGGGTACGCGTATTGCCAGCTACCAAGGCTATTTCTCTCAATATGAATATATCCTTTGGCACTCTCTCAAACAGATGGTTGAAGCTGTAGCGGAATCGGATACAGAGCCAGAACTTCTTCAAACCATTACCAGGGGTATCGAATCTAACAACCAGCAGGTTAAAGCAGCTATGGATGCTTTCGACACTGCTTCCCGAGTGGTGGCAGCTGGTATTTTTACCGGCCGTCATTCCTGGCTGCGCACTTCAGGCTTCACGAATGACGCACAGCAGCAGGTAATGGTGTTGCCTTTTGATGGTGTGTATCTTTTCGGCCCTCAAGTAGAACAGGCTCTAGAAGCTACACAAAAGACTAGGTTAGCCATTAAGTTGGCTCGACCTCCTCCTGTCCCCTCTCGAGGGTGTTAATAAACGCCAGTTTCATAACCGTCAGTCCTTTTGAGGCAGAGGCAGAGGAAGTTTTCATAAAAATCAAACTCCCCAGCCTCAAAAGAAAATGCAACAGAAGGCGCAAGGGCCCAAAGCGCCCAGCGCCACCTTATGTGTTGTTGGCCCAAGTCCCATCTCAACTGCCCGAGATGGACTCTTCCTCAGTGGTAGGAGGTCGTCTGATGCACTTCTACAATCAATGGAAGTCCATAACCTCAGACAAATGGGTCCTCGGATAATCCACGAGGGGTATTCACTCAATCTTGTGGAGACCCCTCCGGATCGTCCCCCCAAGCGACAACCAGGCTGTCAACCCTTCAGTCAGACCTTCTCGCCGGCGAGATTCAGGGCCTTCTGAACAACAGGGCAGTAGAAGTAGTGCCGCTGCATCGACAGAACACAGGGTTCTACTCCCATTACTTTCTGGTTCCAAAGAAAACTGGGGGCATGTGCCCCATTTTGGACCTCAGAAAACTAAACAAATTTCTGTCCAAGGAGAAATTCAAAATGATTTCTCTAGGAACCTTGTTACCTTTGCTTCATCAACAGGACTGGCTAGCCTCCCTAGACATGCAGAATGCTTACCAGCACATTTCTATTCACCCAAAGCATCACAAATTCCTGAGGTTTGTGGCTCTAGGACAGCAATATCAGTTCAGAGTCCTGCCCTTTGGGCTATCCTCGGCGCCGCGAGTTTTTACAAAGTGTTGTGCAGTTCTCGCAGCGCATCTCAGAAAGATCAGGATACGGGTGTTCCCTTATCTGGACGATTGGCTTCTGGCAAGTCCTTCCAGGCAGGGAACTCTGGGCCTCCGTGAACAGCGGCTTCAGCTTTCTCACGTCCATGGAAGTCCTGCTAAACCTCAAAAAATTGCAGTTTCAGACCTCCCAGAGGCTCCTTTTATAGAACTCTTCTGGACACCTCCTGTCTGAGGCTTTTCTTCCAGAGGACAGGAGGCGATATCCTTCAGATGGCCCGTCCACTCGGGAGAACAACTCTGTTCCAGCTCTCTGATGCAACGGATGCTAGGTCTCATGGCATCCTCGGTGTTCACTGTACCCTAGCACGCCTTCATGAGAACTTCTCAGTGGATGCTCAGTACTCAGTGGTCCCCAACCACTCACCCATGATCCTATCCCATCAAGGTGACAGAACCTCTAAAGGAGGTCGCTCACCTGGTGGTCAAAGAACAGTCTCTAGAAGGGTATCCCTTTGCTCCTCTGGATCATCAGATTTCCATTACCACAGATCGTCCCTGATGGGGTGGGAGCTCACTGTCAGGCTCTCCACATTCAAGATACGTGGACTCAGGTCGAGTCCCAGCTTCACTAAATGTCTTAGAAATGAGGCGTCCTTTATGCGGTCCGAGGCGTTGAAGGACATTCTCTGTCACAAGAACATTCTCCTTCAAGCGGACAACAAAGCAGTGATGTATTACATCAACAAGCAGGCAGTGATCACCTCTTACCCCTTATGCAGGGAAGTGATGAGAGTGTGGGAATGGTGCTTGGAGCACAAGGCTCTAATTCAAGCGGTCTACCTGCCGGAGTACAGAACTAACTGGCAGACCTGTCCAGCAGAACAGAAACAGATCCCACGATGGTCTCGACTCAACCATAGTTCAGTCACTATTGAAGAGTGGGAACTCCAGACCTGGACCTTTGCATCCCCACTCAACACAAAACTGCCTGTCTTCTGCTCCGAAATCCAGGGCCTGGCCTTTTCTGTCAGGATGCGTTCAGGCTGCAGTGGACAAACGCTTATCGCCTTTCCACCTCTTCCTCTAATTCAGAGGTACTTCTCAAGTTCGAATCCCAGGGGACAAAATGATCCTCATTGCTCCCTTCTGGCCTCGACAGATTGGTTTCCACTACTCAACAATATGTTGGCAGCTCATTGAAACCACTCCCCTTCAGACAAACCTCTTGACTCAGGGGCCTATTGTTCATCCCAATCTGAGGTCGCTTCACCTTCACGCTTGGCTCCTGAAGAGGTGAAGTGAACAGGTTCAATGTCTCTAGAGGGTTTCAGATATTCCTCTGGCTCTTGGGGAAGCCAGCCACTAGGAAAATTCACACAGCCAAATGGAAGCGTTTTTCGCTCTGGTGTGCAAAATCCTCTTTAAATCCCTTTTCCTGCCCACCAGATAAAATTTTAGAGTACCTCTTAGACCTCTCAAATTCAGGTCTGCAGTACTCTACAGCCAAAGTTCACCTTTGTGCCATTTCAGCTTATCATGAGCCGGTACTTTCCTTGTCACTGGCTCAGTTACCTGTGGTTAAGAGGTTTCTTAAGGGAATTCTGCATACCAGACCTCCTACAAGACGTCCAGTCGCAGCCTGGGACATTAATCTTGTGCTGGACATGCTCACTCGAAAACCTTTCAAACCTCTAGCTACCTGTGAGCTAAAATTTCTCCCTTGGAAAACGGCCTTCCTGGTAGCCATTACCTCAGCCCGCAGGGTCTCTCAGATACATGCCTTGGTCACAGACCCTCTGTATACTGTGTTCCATAAAGACAAGGTAGTTCTTAGAACCCATCCTAAATTTCTTCCTAAGGTTGTTTCGGAATTCCATCTAAACCAACCTTTGGTCCTTCCCTCTTACTTTGCAGACTTCCAAAATGAAGGAGAACGATCTCTTCATTCCTTGGACATTAAGAGAGCTTTGCGTTTCTATCTAGATAGAACAAACGACTTTAGAAAGCTCAACAACTGTTTGTTTCCTTCAGCGAGACCCGCTGGGTCAACCTGTCGCTATCAGATGTATCTCAGCATGGCTAGTGGCATGCCTCGCCACTGCTATTCCATGGGCGCAGGTTAAGTTGGAGGGCAGAGTTCATGCCACTCTACTAGAGCTGATCAGCGGCATCCCTGGCGGAAATTACTAGCGTGCCCATTGCAGATATTTGCAGCAGCTACCTGGAGCTCAATGCATACTTTCATTAAACACTATGCACTGGATGTCCATGCCAGATGACATTCTTCCTTTGGCAAGACATCCTTAATGGACTTCTGTCCAAAAACTGTGAGCTCTTGGTCTCTCCTGCCGCCCTCTCGGGATTATTGGCTTGGTACTCTCCATTAGTGTGAATGAGTGGTGGAGACTTATGTCCAGGAAGATATGAAAATTACGTACCTACAGTAATTCTTGATCTTCTTGGACGAGTCTCCACCACTCATTCTACCTCCCTCCCTCCATCCCGAGCTCACCACTGTTGTTGGTCTTCACTCCCTCAAATCCTTAGGCTGGAAGACTTCTTTGTTGACCCTTCTGTACACGGGTCATCCAGAATATCTTATGTCCGTTTTGGTTAAGCTATCCTTCTAGGTTGAGTTACAGCTGCACCTCCTCGGAAAAAAAGGTACTGAGGCGGTTGGAGGTCGATGCGAGATAGTCATTACCGCCCAGCTGAGGCTTGTGGTGCCGCTCTCGTGGCTCCATAGTCTGGCCGCGACCCTCAAGCAAAAGTTTGCTCCCACTGGGTCCTAGTGCCTCGGCACAGATCCCAGTAGTGTGAATGAGTGGTGAGACTCATCCAAGAAGATCAAGAATTATGGTAGGTACGTAATTTTTGTTTCATGCCCCAGGAGTGGACAACGTCATCGCAGACAGCCTGAGCCGCTCTCAGGCTAGAGTCCACGAATTAGAACTACTCCAGGAGGTAGTAGAGGATCTGTTTCACAGATAGGGCACACCAGAGTTAGACCTTTTTGCATCCCCATCCAACGCAAAACTGCCCAATTTTTGCTGGCTGGATCCAGAGCCTGGTGTTTTCTGGCAAGATGCGTTGTCCCTCTTCTGGACGGGCAGATTCCTCTACGCATTTCCTCCCTTCCCGTTGATCCAGAGGGTCCTATTGAAACTCTGCAGTGAGCAGGCGACGCTGATATTTATCGCGCCCTTTTGGCCCAGACAGATTTGGTTCCGTCTGCTGCACCAGCTGTCCCAGGAACCTCCGGTGGCTCTGCCAGTCAACTCTCACTTATTGTACAAGGAGGCAGGTTCTTTGGTCCATCCGGACCTTCGCTCTCTGAACCTGCACGCCCGGCTCCTAGAGACATAGCTATCATGCGGTATGGGGTCTCGCAAGAGGTAGCAGATGTTCTAGCAGCTGCTAGAAAACTGGCCACTCATGCCACATACGCCATGAAATGGCGCAGATTTTGCCTCTGGGCTCAAGCACAAGATTTTCCCCAATGGATTGTCCGGAAAGGTCGGTCCTGGACTACCTCCTGTCTCTCTTCCAGGCAAGCTTGGCCTACTCCTCTGTTAAAGTACAGCTTTATGCCATCTCTGCCTATCATACTCCTATAGGCCGACGTCCCATATGTCAGTTGGACACAGCACAAGCTTTCCTGAGAGGTGTTCTCCACCTTAGACCTCCGTTTAAGGATCCTGTTCCTCCATGGGATTTACCCTTTGTCCTGGAGCAGCTCACGCTGCCGCCATTTGAACCAGCCATGGATTGCGTGCTACGTCTCCTAACATGGAAGATGTTGTTTTTAGTTGCCGTTACTTCGGCCAGAAGGATTTCTGAACTTCATGCACTGATGTGCAAAGAGCCTTATTTGGTTTTTCACCAGGACAGGGTGTCCCTAAGAACAAATCCAAAGTTTCTTCCTAAGGTGGTCTCAGCGCTCACCTTCATTCAGGACATCAACTTACCAGTCTACTTTCCTAAATATTCTAATAGAGGACAGGCCCTGTTGCAGACTCTAGATGTGCATAGGTGTCTAAGATACTACCTGACCAGAACCAGGCACCACCGTAAATCTGATCAGCTTTTCGTCTCCTTCGCCCCTAGGATGATGGGAGCTCTGGTTTCTAAACAATCGCTGTCCATGTGGCTCATCCATTGTATCATATTCTGTTACCAGAAACGTAACAAACCTTTACTGGGCTTGGTCAAGGGTCATTCCACAAGGTGGGTGGCTACCTCCTTTGCGGCCCTAAAGAACGTGTCCACTTCAGCCATCTGCGCAGCAGCTACTTGGAGCACTGTGCACACCGTTATCGGGCATTATAGCCTGGACGTTGCATCACGACGAAGAGCTGGTTTTGGTCTAGCAGTCCTTCAGAGACTCCTATCCTAGGCTTCGGTCCAACTAACGATCTCTACCTAGCCTCCTCCCACCTGCGAGGGATTGCCAGTATTGCTTAGGAATCAGTCCTAATGGTGTAACCTGCTGCAAGAGCTGTTTCTCGAAGTAAGATAGTACAGTTATATAAGAGCTTACCGTAACAGTAGATCTTCAAGATCAACTCTTGCAGCAGGTAGTTTCCCTTCCACCATCCCCTCTGGAGGTAGAGTTGTTCCGATATCTCTTTTCTAGGATTAGGTGCTTCTAACACCGTTCTGAATACGTTTTGATGGCGGATCCTTAGTCTCCACTTCTGATGTCATCGAACCGCCGTGAGTCTCCGGCGGGAAAACTGGGTATTCTGGGGACCACCCCCCTTTTATACGATGCCTGACGTCGGGGGCGGGACCGCCGTCGGGTGCTGTCCCCGCTGGATACTGCTAGCTAGAAAATTTCCATGGGGTCCTGGTGCCTGCCGGCTTCAGTCCTAATGGTGTAACCTGCTGCAAGAGCTGTTCTCGAAGATCTACTGTTATGGTAAGTTCTTACGTAACTACTTTCTTTTCCCGCCGTCGACTCGCCGGCATCAGCCTCACTGACCTGCTCCAGTGAACGTCTAGAACTTCCAGCATTTAACTACTAAATGTCAGCATCTCCAGCTCCTTCGTCAGAAGGACACCCCTCTAAGTGTGCCTGCGGCAAACAGATACCTTTTAAGGATCTGCATTCATCCTGTCTGCGTTGCCTAGGCCCAGAACACGATACCAAGGCCTGCTCCTTTTGCCAGCTGTTCAATAGTCGCACCCGGATCTGCCGACGGAAGGCACTTCAGGGGTTCTTGTTGGAAGAAAGATTAAAGATTATGGATAAAGATCCTGCCTCCAGAGGTGAGTCTACCTTTAAGTCCCATAAGCACCGGGAAAAGCACCAGGTGAAGGCCACGTCGAGATCCCTGAACTGGGCCTCGGACTTGCGCTCCGGCTCCACGCGCTCAGACCGCTCTCCCGCCAGGGCTTGCTCTCAGCCGCCTCCCGTTAAGTTTAGGACTTCAGGCAGCTCTTGGCTTCTCTGCATCCGATCAAGACTCCAGGACTTCGGACCCTTCTCCAGCACCCTCCCATGCTTCCATGAGTCTTCTGACTGTCACTGGTCCAAGTCCTCTTCAAAGATCTCAGGCTTCCTCAGACAGGCGCGGGACCCCGGCGGTTCGGCCTCCTGAGGATGGACCCCTCCCAGGAAGACCAAGGACCTGGCGTCCCATAAGCAGATGACGGACACTAAGCGGCTGCCGACCCTTCCCTGGTTACACGCCCATCGGACCAGACGTTGGCCAAACACCCAACGTTAGCCAAACGTCTCAGGAGGCGACGACTGTCTCTCCGTCACCGGTGGATACCGGTTGCCGGGGCTCTACAGAGGAGGATCTGACATTGCCTGATGACCAGGCAGGTGACAGTGAGGACGCTGGGCTTCCACAGGAGCCTTTGCCTCATCCGGCGATGCCCTTGGACCTGACTCCCGATACCGGTGACAGACAAACCCCAACGCCAGGACCGTTGTCTGGTATGAACATTCAGGAGGTTAAAGACCTCTTTACCTTTTGGTGGGACACAATCAAAAAAGACGTGGTCCCAGTGAAACCTCCTCCTCCTCCACCACAGGGGTCAGTAGGAAGACCTCTGACCCCTAAGGAGCCTACTCCACCTCCTAGGGGCAGATCCAAAGACAGGAGAAGGCCCCCTTCAAGATCTCCCTCAGGGTCTCCCAGTCCCAAGCGACCCAGACGTATACAGTGCACTCCACAGGGGGAAGACTCTAGACCTGACACTTCAGATACCTCTAGGTTTCCTTCTCCAATCAACATCCCATCGCCTGACCCACGAGACCTCCCCAGGTCACCTCCGGATGATCCCTCCTTTTCTGAAATCATGAGGCACATCCAGGAGAACATGGGATGGGAAACGGAAGACCTAGACCCCGAATGACAGCACCTAGCTTGTTATCTTCGGCAGAAGGACCCTAAGCCTGTGGTGGTGCCACCCTTGATGGACACCTTCGCAGACGTCACCAAGGCCACGTGGAAACGTCCAAACTCAACCCCCGCGGTGCTGAAAAAGGCTCACCGCCTGTACAGGTCCCCTGCGGAGGACTCGTACTTGGCGCAACAACCCCTGGCTGATTCACTGGTCATTACAACCTCCCATGACAGGTCTCAACGACCGCAACATTTGAGTACACAGCCTCCTGACCAGGAGTCCAGCACTTGGATTCCCTGGGTAGGTGCATGTATGCGTCTACTACATGCTCCATTAGGTCACTGAACTATCTGACACACATGGTTCAGTTTCAGAATGCCCTATGGGAACAGGGTCAAGACGTAGTCAAGCACTTCTGGATGGCGAGCAGAAGGAGGAGCTTCTGAACCTCCTTCACTGGGTCGGACATAGGGGACCCAAGTTGAAATTAAGCCTACTGATTCAGCGGACTCCGCAGCTAGGGAGCAGCCTCAGGCGTCTGTCTCTGGAGACACTCATGGCTCCGTGTCTCCGGATTTACCGCGGACGTCCAAAAAAACATCCTGGACGTTTTCTACAACGGCGAAGTTCTATTTGGTGAAGATTCCGAAAAGGTTATCACCAAATTACAGGATGCCGGGAAGGCAGTAAGGACTGTACAGGCCATTTACAGGCCCAAATCTGGTTCCTGTCGTAGGAACCAGAATCATTTTCGCGGCCGGCAACAAAGGCAACAGCCACATTCCGGCCAGCAGCAAAGGGGTAACTTCAACCGTAAGGCCCAACCTAAGTCTTCTCCAGGCCAAGATCAGAAATGTACCAAACCGACCCAGCCTGTGTGGGGTAATGCCGCCACAGCATGACTCCTTCCCGGCCCCCGGCCCTCCTCTGGATCAACGGGAAGGAAAGATTGGGGGTCGCAGTGCTCGCCACCTTTCAGGATGGGAGACGAAAACCGCCGACCGGTGGGTCCTTCAACTGGTCGAGAGAAGGCACTCTATAGAATTTCTCGACCACCCACCATCAAGACCTCCCCTGCTTTCCTATTATTTGTCAGCATGCAATGCTCATACAGCAGGAAGTGCTCGCGCTTCTGGGAAAGGAGGCTATAGAGCACGTACCACGGAACCAGAGAGGTGCAGATTATTATTCCCACTTCTTTCTGGTTCCCAAGAAGACAGGGGACCTCTGTCTGATTCTGGATCTCAGTGACCTCAACGCTTCAGTCCTTTACAAATGCTTCCGCATGGTGACCCTTCCAGGTTTAATTCCCAATGCTCAAGCATGGCGCCTTCTTAGCGTCTCTGGATATGTGGGATGCTTACCTGCACATACCTATAGCTCGAGCGCACAAGAAGTTCTTCAAGCTTGAGGTTCCTGGAGCGTCATTATCAGTTCTGGTACCTCCCCTCGGCACCTAGGGTATTCTGAAGTGCATAGTAGTAATGCGGCCATCAGGAGACAAGGCCACTCCGTGTTCCCATACCTGGACGACTGGCTCCTCATGGCCCCCTCTCAGGAAGCTCTGATGTCCACGATCCACTGTACTTGTTCCCTCTTCGGGTTGTTGGGCATCATCATCAATCAGGAGACGTCACACCTGGTTCTGTCGCAGAGACTGCAGTTCATAGGAGCAGTCCTGGACATCGTCCAGGGGAAAGCTTTTTTGCCCCAGGACAGAGTGGAACACATCAGATCCCTCATAAGGGACATCTTGACAAAGAAGACGGTCCCAGCAAGACTGATCCTTTGCCTGCTCGGACACATGGCTGCAGCCATTGCGACAGTTCCTTTAGCCCGTCTCCAAGTGCGGGTGACCCAGTGGATGTTACAGGTACAATTGGATCAGAAGCAAGACCATCTGCAGCTTCCATTTCGAATCATGAATGCCGTCATCCGGGATCGGCAATGGTGGCTCGAACCAAAGCACCTATCGGTGGGAGTCTGCTTTATTGCGCCGTCTCTGATTGTGACACTCTCCACAGACGCTTCAGGGTTCGGTTGGGGAGCACACCTCGACGGGGTCAGGTCTCAGGGCTCATGGATGCCCCAGGAAGCTCATCTCCACATAAATATTTTGGAGATGAGAGCAGTCCTTTATGCCTTGCAGGCCCTCCAGTTGGAGATTCCACCAGGTACTCTGCTGTTGCAGACAGACAATACCGCGGTGATGTATTACCTCAACAAACAATGAGGCACCCATTCCTACCTGCTTTGCATGGAGGCCATGAGGGTGTGGGATTGGGTTCTGCAACACGGTGCAAACCTCATTGCTGTTCATGTCCCAGGAGTGACAACGTTATCACAGACAGTCTGAGTCGGTCTCAGGCCAGAGTCCATGAATGGGAACTACTCCAGGAGGTGGTAGAGGATCAGTTTCAAAGATGGGCCACACCAGAGTTGGATCTTTTCGCGTCCCCATCCAATGCAAAACTGCCCAGTTTCTGCTCGCTTGATCCAGGGCCTGGTGTTTTCTGGCGAGACACGTTGTCCCTCTCCTGGATGGGTAGATTCCTCTATGCATTTCCTCCCTTTCCATTGATTCGGAGGGTTCTTTTGAAACTTCGCAGAGAGCAGGTGACGCTGATACTAATCGCGCCCTTTTGGCTCAGGCAGATTTGGTTTCCTCTGCTGCACCAGCTGTCTCGGGAACCTCCAGTGCCTCTGCCAATCAGCTCTCACTTATTGTCCCAGGAGGCAGGATCCTTGGTCCATCTGGACCTTCGCTGTCTGAACATGCACGCCTGGCTCTTAGGGACATAGCTGTTACGCGCTATGGGGTCTCGCAGTGGGTAGCAGATGATCTTATCTGTGTCAGTCTTCACCATTCATCACAGATGGGTACTGGCCGGAGATCAGGACCCTGTGGGAGCCTTTTTTTTTTTAAAAGGATAGAAGAGTCGACGCAGCATCGGCACCGACCTCGAGGCCGACGATAATGGCGCTCGAGGATAACTGCTAAGCTGTGTCGACTCCGCCTGCCTACCAGTTCTTTTGTCTCCCCGCCGAGGTCACCTCGCGGGAAGCCACTGGAAGAAGTTTTTGACAGTGTTAGGCGTTAGCCTTAATTATGCGTTCAGTCCATTGGGTCTGCTAGTTCTGGTTCTACCTCCACTTCGGCGTCTCGGTAAGATCTTTCCTTTTATTTTACAGTATAGCGACGTCGAGTCTATTTTTGGTGTTTTTTTCCGAAGGTCATGTTGCGGTCGGAGGGCAAGAAACTTTCCAAGGCGGGGTGGCCCCCTATGTGTCTGTGCCCGTGCGGCTGCAAGTCCTCCGTTACCGACCAGCATGACCGGTGTCTCGCCTGTCTTGGCCCGCATCACGACTTGGATTCGTGCAATGCCTGCTTCTCCATGGACCGCTGCGTCCTAGAACAGCACGCGTTCAAAGTAGAGCGAGCTCCGCCGACTTTCGGGGGTAGGGTTTGCACTAGTCGGACCAAGCCGCGCTCTCTCGGCCTTTCCTCCAGGTCCCCTCCCGGTTCTGTACGGACCGAGGAGGAGGGAGCCTTGGCTTCTTGCAGCCTAGCCTTGGCCGAGGCTCCTCCCATGGCGCAGGAGGCCCTTCCGCTTCCTCCGGGAGCAGGCGGGAGGCGCCGCTATAGCAATCGCCCCTTCAGGTGGAAGCTCCCACGGTGTCGCTCCTGCAGTCCGGAAGGCCGGGTCGGCGCCGCGAGGCCGCTGGCTTCGTCGCGGTGCCGTGCCAGGCTCTGTTGGCGCCAGCGGCGCCGCTCATCTCGGCGCCGCGAGGCTTTGTTGGCACCGTCCAGGCGCCAACGCTGCTCACGCACCATGACCCCTTTATTCGGCGTCACCTTTCGCTATGTCTCACCTTGGTGCTGTACTCGGCGCGAGAGTTGGGCAGCGCCGTGGGCCTTGAGCCCGTCTGTCAAGCGCCGTCCTCGGTGCTGGCCCAGTACTCTTAGTGCTGTTCCACACCGGCGCCCGAAGGCCTGGCCAGTGCCCGTGTTGGCGCAGAGTCGCTTCCGGGGCCGTCGGGCTTCGGTCCTTGGTGCTGTTCGCGGCGCCGAGGGGCCTGGCGTCGTCGTCGAGGCCGTTGCTGGGGCTGCCGTCGGTGCCGTCTCTGTCCCTGGTACCGCCCTCGGTGCCAGTGGACTTGATGGCACCGCGGCTGGCCCTGGCTCAGGACCTTTGGCCCGAGCTGCCCTGCCGCCTTCTGTCAGCCCCGCTTGTGGGGCTGTGGAGGGCACGGGGGCCGTCTCGACCACTGCTTGACTTCCGGGCTTCCGGTAAGGTCGCCTTTCCTCGCCCTCCTACCGTTTGGCTTAGGGCCTCGGACTCTACCTCTTCGGAGTCGGGCTCGGAGTTGGGCGAGCAGTCACACCCTTCGGGGTTGTCTGCAGAGGAGAACGAGCCGGTGGTCTCGACGACGAGTCGCAGCCAGCCCCCTTCTGAGGAGCGTCAGGTTCTCCCCGAGGTTGGGGTCAGTGGTACTGACCAGCAGGCTATGGTGCGAGCCACCATTGCCATGCAACCTGGCCTTGGAGGGTTCCTTGACCCCTTGGCGGTGGTACCCCCTTCCGTAGTGTGTCTCGATCTCCCAACTTTGGGGCCCATCGGGAAGTCTACAGGAGGGGAGGGTGCTGCTCCCTGGGTCTCCCCTTCGGGGGCAGCCCAGAGCTGCCAGCTGCCTAGGTTGGCCCTCTCGAGGACCAGGACCCTCTCGGACTCTGAGGGGTCGAGGGGTGTGGGGTCGGCGCACCGGCCTTTCTCTGGGGTCCACCCCGGCCCTGGATGAAGCTGTAGTGCGGACTTCCGCCCTTCCCCTTCCGGTTCCCTGAGGGGGTCCCATTCTTTGGAGGCAGGGGACCGTCCTTCTGGATCTATACGGCCCCGGTCGCCTCACTGAGGGGATTCTTCTGGGCGCAGCCTAGGCAGTACCAACATGGTTGTACAGCTGCTGGCTGCGGAGTCTTCCGGGACACCCTCCTCGGGTGTCCATGGTCCGCTCCCTGGTCCTGGCAGAGGTCAGCCGACTTCTTCTCTCAGCTGTGCCCCTATCCCTCCGCATTCTCCAGTGCTCCTGGCATTCTTGGTCCCAGCGCCTCTCACCTGGGAGAGTTCAGAGGTGGCTGCTCGAGTTCCCTGCCTACGTTAGGGCCATGGACAGCCAGGTTTTCAACCTCCCCGAGCAACCACCCTCGGAATGTATGGTGACCTCCAGCTCCTCATCCCCCTCTTCTGGGGGAGAGGAACCATCTGTCCATATCTCTCCTGCCATTGATCTCTCCGAGTATCAGCGCTTCCTTGTGAGGAAGATGGAGGACCTTCACCTTTCTCCCCTGTCGGTCAGCAATCCTGAGCATGCGGCGCACGCCTTTCTAGGCGATTTCGGTGCGGCCACCCTTGTGGTGCCGCCCTGGCCTGCTCCCTTTCAGGAGGCGTCCATGCGTTTCTGGCAGAGGCCCTTCTCCGGAGTTCCTGCCCCTAGGGACCTCAGCCAGAGGTATTGCGCTCCCCCGGAGTCTCCAGGTTCTATGCCTCATCCACAGTCCGGATTGATGCACCTGGACACTCCTGACGGGCTTCGCGCCCTCCACCGTGACCGGCCCCCAGATCAGGACTCTTCAGATTTTGATTTCTGGGGGAGGAGGACTTTCTACTCGGCATGGTTGCTTCTCTCCATCTCCGCTCATCAGGCCCACTATGCAGCCTACAACAGGTTCTTGTGGTCAGCTCTGGGTCAGATCCTAGCTGCTTTGCCTGACTCGGAGCAAACCAGGCAAGCCATCGCGCACTCTGCACGTGGCCTGGAGCTAGCAAGGCACCAAGCAAGGGCATCTTACGACACCAGTGAGGTAGCTACCAGGGTAGTAGGGACAGCGATCTGCACCAGGAGATCGGCGTGGCTTCGCCTTTCCCGGTTGTCACCCTTGGCCCGGCGTAGGGTGATTTGCTCTGCTCACCAGGGAACCTATCTCTTTTCCCGTAGGGGGCGGCGCGGCGTTTGTTGGGCAAATTCTTCCCCTCGGGGACCCTGTCTCGCTCTCCCAGTCTCGGGCCTCCTCAGGCCCAGAAGGTTCCCACTAGTGTGTCACCCACTGAGGGCTAGGGACACTGTCCTTGGGGTGCAATTAATCAACCCCTTGAGGGGCTTGGTACTCACCATCTGTGATGAATGGTGAACTGATACAGATAAGATATAGAAATTGCGACACCTACCGTAATTATGATCTTTCTGTGTTCTTCTCCATTCATCACAATCCCTCCCATCGTCCCTGGGGCTCCAGTCTCTGGATCCTCCTCCCTCTGTGCCTACCCCTCTTTTGAGGCGGGGTAAAGTTGAGACACACAGGGGTAGTTTCTTCCTAAGGGGTACAGTTCGGTGGCACTTCTTCTCTACTCATATCTTCACCCCTACGGGTGAGCGCTGTGGTTGCCCTCCTTCTGTTACCATCTGATTTAAAAAAAAAAAAAAGAACTCCCCTTTTTTTTCCACTAAATATCTTTACAGAGAGTACTGAGTCCCTATTGCCCTGTCCTTCTCAGAATAGCCGACTCTGCTTTTGGGGTATTGCCAGTTATTCTGTGCCTTGAATTCTGGCAAATGAGCTTTGCTACTCCCTGCAGTTCCTATACAGTCTGGTGGCGGACAAGGGTCCTGGATCCTTGTTACCTCTCACTCTCTCTCTCCTAAATTCTCTCTCCCTCCCTCCCGTCTTCCTTTTCCAGAGACTGGGGTCCCTACCCAATCCCCTTAGTCTTAATTCTTCTATGCTGTCCTCTCAGTCGTTATTTCTCCTTTTAGTTCAGTTTTTCTCTTCCTTTTTCTGTCCCTTGGACTCTCTTGTCCCACCCTCCATCCCTTTCTCTTACCTCTCTGGCGACTCAGAACTGGTAGGCAGTGGTCGACACAGCTCTTGTTTAATCTCGAGGCGCCATAGTCGTCGGCCTCGAGGCGGCGCCGATATAGCGTCGACTCGCCTATCCTTTAAAAAAAAGGCTCTCAGCGGGTCCTGATCTCCGGCCAGTACCCATCTGTGATGAATGGTGAAGATACACAGAAAGATCATAATTACGGTAGGTACGTAATTTCTATTTCTAGCGGCTGCTAGAAAACCGGCCACTCATGCCATGTACACCATGAAATAGTGCAGATTTTACCTCTGGGCTCAAGCATGAGGACTTTCCCCGATGGATTTTCCGGAAGGTTCTGTTCTAGACTAGTTTCTGTCCCTATTTCAGGCAAGCTTAGCCTACTCCTCAATAAAACTACACCTTTGTGCCATCTCGGCCTATCACACTCCTATAGGCCTACGGTCCATAGCTCAGTTGGAAACCGCACGAGCATTCCTGAGAGGCATCCTCCACCTTAGGCCTTCGATTAAGGATCCCATTCCTCCGTGGGACTTACCCTTCGTCCTGGAGCAGCTTACGCTGCCACTGACACTGTGGATCATGGGGTGCTGCTTGAACGCCTGTGGTCTCTCTGTGGACTAAGGGGGGTGGTCCACAGTTGGTTTAAATCTTTTCTGCAGGGTAGGACTCAGAGAGTAGTGTCGGGGATTTATTCCTCGACCTCTCGCTGCCTACACTGTGGAGTGCCACAGGGTTCGGTGTTGTCCCCCATGTTATTTGCGGTGTATATGCTTCCATTAGGGGACATTATAAGACATTTTGGTTTGAGTTTTCATTGCTATGCCGATGATTCTCAACTCTATAGGTCTTCTGTGCCTGAGCAGGAGTCTGAGTCCAGTACATTGTTTAACAACTGCCTCCAGGAAATACAGAACTGGATGAGTGCTAATTGGCTGAGGTTGAACCCGGGGAAAACAGAGGTATTGGTGGTGGAACCGGGGGTAAGGATATCAAGTCCATGGGCGGGAAAACTCTCAGGTTTATTTCTGGGAGGAACCCGCTTATGGCATCTGGTCAGTGCGTAACCTTGGTGTTATATTTGGCGAGGGCTTGACCCTGAGGGCACAGGTGTCAATGTGAGTCAAATCACCCTTTTTCATCTAAGGAATATAGCACGGGTGAAACACTTGATTCCATCAGAGGATCTTCCTACCCTGGTCCACGCCTTTGTGTCCAATCGTCTTGATTACTGCAACGCCTTTATCTAGGGCTGCCGGAGTGGATATCCGTCGCTCACAGCTGGTGCAAAACGCGGCAGCTAGGTTGTTGACTGGAAGCCCGAGGTCCAACCATAACACCAGGTTTCATGAATTGCACTGGCTGCCCGACAGTGGCGGATCACTTCACAATGCGTTGATGACCTATAGCCCTACACGGTTTGGGACCTCGCTACCTGAAAGAACTCCTGACTTCTTACTGTCCCTCCCGCTCCCTCCAATCCTCTGGTGAGGATTGCTGGAGATTCCAGGGTAATCTAAAAACATCTGGTGGAAGAACATTTGCCTTTATGGCCCTACCCTGTGGAATTTCTACCTTGCCAGATACGTAATTGCTTGACTGTGGAGAGCTTTTAAAAAGCTCTAAAGACCTTCCTTTTAACCAAGTATTTTTAGTGATTTAAATTATACTGGATTGTTTCTGAATTTGATGTTGTTTACAGTGTGGTTTCGATTTGTATGATTGATATTGTAAAGGTGCCCTGAGCTTTGGAAGGGCGCCTTAAAGAAATAAAAATTTACTTACTTACTTACGCTGCCACCTTTTGAACCAGCCGCGGATTGCGAGGTACGTCTCCTGGCATGGAAGACGTTATGTTTAGTTGCTGCTACTTTGGCCAGAAGGATTTTTGAGCTTCACGCACATATGTGCAAAGAACCTTATTTGGTTTTTCACCAGGACAGGGTGTCCCTAAGGACAAATCCAAAGTTTCTACCTAAGGTGGCCTCAGTTCTCACTCTCAATCAGGACATCGATCTGCCAGTGTACTTTCCTAAATACTCTAATAGAGTAGAGACCCTGCTGAACACTAGATGTGCATAGGTGTCTCAGATACTACCTGACCAGAACCAAGCAGCACTGTTAATCTGATCAGCTTTTTGTCTCCTTCGCCTATAGGATGCTGGGGGCTGCAGTTTCTAAACAATCACTGTCCAGGTGGCTCATCCATTGTATCACGTTCTGTTACCAGAAATGTAGCAAATCCCTACCGGGCTCGGTTAGGGGACATTCCACAAGGTGGGTGGCTACCTCCTTTGCTGTTCTGAAGAACATGTCCACTTCAGCCATCTGCTGAGCAGCTACTTGGAGCACCGTGCACACCTTTATCAGGCATTATAGCCTCGATGTTGTATCTCGGCGAAGAGCTGGTTTTGGTCTAGCAGTCCTTCAGATACTACTATCCTAGGATTCAGTCCAACTAACAATCTGTACCTAGCCTCCTCCCACCTGCGAGGGATTTCCAGTATTGATTGGGAATTGGTGCTAATGGTGTAACCTGCTGCAAGAGCTGTTTCTCGAAGTAAGATAGTACAGTTACGTAAGAACCTACCATAACAGTAGATCTTTGAGAACAGCTCTTGCAGCAGGTAGTTTCCCTCCCACCATCCCCTTTGGAGGTAGAGTTGGTCCTTTAATCATTACCTAGGATTCGGTGTTTGTAACACCGCTCTGAACACCTTCTTTGAAGGCGGATCCTCGGTCTCCTCTTCTGATGTCATCTAGCGGCCGGGAGTCTCTGGCAGGAGAACTGGGGATCTTACTTCGAGAAACAGCTTTTGCAGCAGGTTACGCCAGTAGGACTGAAGCCGGCAGGCGGCAGAACCCCATGGAAACATTCTAGCTAGCAGTATCCAGTGGGGGACTGCCCCCGACGTTAGCCCCTCCCCGACGTCAGGCATCACATAAAAGGGGGCGGTCCCCCAGCATCCCCAGTTCTTTTCCCGCTGTCGACTCGCCAGCATCGGCCTCACGGAAGCCTGCTCTACTGTTACGATGCGTGAAATCTTTATTTTAAGTAAAACTTTAATCCATGTCTGCTTCTTCTACTATCAAAGGGCCGAGAAGGTTGGGGGTCACATCTCTCATCACCTTTCAGGATGGCAGAGGATCACCTCCGACCGGTGGGTGTTGCAGTTGGTCGAACGAGGTCACACTCTGGAGTTCCTCAATCACGCGCCATCCAGACCTCCCCTGCTCTCCCGTTACTCAGGTCAGCATGCCCTGCTTATTCAGCAGGAGATCTTGGCCCTCCTACACAAGGAGGCCATAGAACATGTTCCACTGAACCAGAGAGGAAACAGTTACTTTTCCCACTTCTTCCTGGTTCCAAAGAAGTCGGGGGATTTGCGCCTGATTTTGGATCTCAGCAATCTCAACAACTTTGTGCTGTACAAGCATTTCCGCATGGTGACCCTGCCGAGTCTCATTCCCATGCTCAAAGAGGGCGCATGGCTGACGTCACTGGATATGCAGGACACTTACCTACATCTCCCAATCGCTCGAGCTTACGCTGCCTCCTTTTGAACCAGCCGTGGTTTGTAAGCTGTGTCTCCTCGCTTGGAAGACGCTCCTTTTATTTACTATTACTTCTGCCAGAAGAGTTTCTGAGCTTCATGCACTCATGTGCAAGGATCCTTATTTGGTTTTTCACAAGGACAGGGTGTCCTTAAGAACAAATCCTAAGTTTCTTCCCAAGGTGGTCTCAGCTGTCACACTCAACCAGGATATAGACCTACCGGTGTATTACCCGAATCACGGTAACCAGTAGTGGCTCTAGCCACAAAGGGTTACCAGGGCACAGCTGGGGCACAACAGATGACAGCCAGGGCACTGATACTGGATGTGCATAGATGCCTCAGATATTATCTATCAAGAACCAAAGCCCATAGTAAATCGGACCAGCTCTTTGTTTCCTACACTCAGAGGATGATCGGTGCTCCTGTTTCTAAACAGTCGCTTTCTAGATGGCTGGTAAAATGCATCATGTTTTGTTATCAGAAGCTCAATAAACCCTTACCAGGGCCGGTAAAGGGTCACTCTACTAGGGGGGTGGCTACCTTCTTCGCTGCGCTTAAAAATATCTCCACTTCAGCCATCTGTGCAGCAGCGACCTGGAGCACTGTACACACATTCATCAGGCACTACAGTTTGGATATTGCCTCTAGGCGCAGAGCTGGTTTCGGCTTTGTTGTCCTTCAGGGACTTTTGTCCTGAAGCTTGGAGCATTCCTCCTATCCTCCTCCCGATAACAACTTGGTACCTTACTGCTTGGGAATCAGTCCTAATGGTGTAACCTGCTGCACGAGCCGTTTCTTGAAGTAAGATAGTACAGTTACATAAGAACTTATCGTAACAGTAGATCTTTGAGCACAGCTCTTGCAGCAGGTACGGCATGGAGGGATGGAAGGAAGATCCTGGGGATCACTGGGAAGGCAAGATGGGAGGGTGAGCTGGATGTCATTATCCACCTAGGTACTAATGACCTGGCAAATGGGGAGCCAAAGGAAGTTCAGGAAGAGTTTAGGAAATTGGGGAGGGGTCTCAAGCAAGTAGCTACTTCTGTCACTTTCTCAGAAGTACTACCTCGAGAGCAACGGAGAGCATAGGAGTGCATGCCCAGGAACTTTAACTCATGGTTGAAGAACTGGTGCTGTGAGGAAGGGTTTGGATTCATTGGTGACTGGGGACCCACCTGGAGGGATGGAGGTTTGTTCAAGCCTGACGGCCTGCATCCATCCTGGAGGGAATCAAGCACTCAATGATAAGTTTAAATGCTACATTGACAAGCATTTAAACTAGCAAAAGGGGTAACTTGAGCCAGCAAGGAGGGTACCTACTTGCTCACCCCAGCTAACAGTGGAACCAGTGAACCAGAGGAGTGGCTATCTCTGCAAAGCAGTGTGCAAAAGATGGAGATTAGTGCCCAAGAGGTGGATAGGCAGAAAAGGGGCAAAATTCAGCAGAAGGGCAGACAGCAAGGAGAACCAGGGATAAAGGACAACCAAGGAAGGGGCTGGAGTAGAACAGTGAAACAGCCTAGGGAGGTCAAATCATGGAAAGCCATGTGTGCAAATGCCAGGAGCCTTAGCAACAAGATGGAAGATCTGGAGGCTGTCATTGTGCAGTCAGACCTGGACATTGTGGCCATCACTGAAACCTGGTGTAATGATAACCACAACTGGGAGATGGCCACAACTGGCTACAACATATTCAGAAGAGACAGAGCAGGCAGGAAGGGAGGAGGAGTGGCATTGTATGTGAAAAATGACATAAGGGCCACAGAGATCCAGGAGGAACAAAATGGGGGAGAGATACTGTGGGTTAAGCTGGAAAGGAAAATGGGAACAGCCATCCGCACAGGTGTGGTCTATAGACCACCAGCCCAGGAGGAAGAAACAGATAGAGAGCTGATGCTAGCCATCCAAAGGGTGGCAGACAAGGGTGAGGTAGTACTGGTTGGAGACTTCAATATTCCAGACGTGGACTGGAGCATCCCAGCAGCAGCATCAACTAGGAGCAGATTTATCCTGGACTCCTTCAGGGTGCCTTCCTCAAGCAACTGGTCATGGAACCAACTCGGCAGAAGGCAATACTGGACCTTGTGCTCACAAACAGGGACAGTGTGATGGGGGTAACAGTGGGGAGCACCTGGGGAACAGTGACCACCAGTCATTGTGGTTTGAAATCACAGAAGGAGCAGAACCAAACCACACAAAACCGTATCCTGGATTTTAGGGGGCAGACTTTGGGAAAATGGGGAGATACTTGAAAGAGGCATTAAGGGAATGGGACAGGAATGGGGGTGAGGAACAGTGGGCAGTATTTAAAATGGGGATTACAAGAACAACAGAATTATGCATTAAGCAGGTTAGCAAGAGGAAAAGGAAGAGAGACCATTATGGTTTTCCAAGAGGTAGCAAAGAAAGTGAAAGCCAAAAGGATTGCATTCAGGCAATACAAAAGATACAGGCAGAAGGGATGGGAGAAGTACCAGGAGAAGCAAGGGAGGCAGGGAGGTCAGTAAGGAAGCCAAAGCTCAGACAGAAGAACACATTGCAAAATCAGTGGGTAGGGGACAAAACCTTTACAGGTACATAAGTGAAAAAAGAAAGACAAAGGGAGGATAGTGAGACTGAAGGGGAGGATGGGGGCCACGTGGAGGATGACAACAGTAAAGCTGACATATTGAACAGGTATTTCTGCTCAGTCTTTACTGAGGAAGAGGAGGTAATGGGTCTGAAGGGAGTACAAGGGTGAGAATGGTGCAGAAATGGACACAAGTCCCTTTACGAAGAAGGGTCCTGAAGGAATTGGAAGTAATAAGAGTTGATAAACAAAGGAGCCAGATGGGGTGCACCCCAGGGTCCTTAAAGAACTAAGAGAGGTAGTGGCTGAACCTCTGGCTATCCTGTTTAGCCGATCACTGGAAACAGGGGAGGTACCCAAAGACTGGAGGACAGCAGATGTAGTCCTCTTATACAAAAGCGGGAACAAAGAGGAAGCAGGGAACTACAGACCAGTCAGCCTCACCTCGGTAGTGGGGAAGATCATGGAAGCACTACTGAAGGAGAGATTGGTGGAACATCTGGTTGTCAATGGACTACAGGACCCAAGGCAGCATGGTTTCACCAGGGGGAGGTCATGTCAGACCAACCTCGTTGAATTTTTTGACTGGGTGACTAGGGAGGTGGATCAGGGGAGGGCAGTGGACATGGCCTATCTGGACTTCAGCAAGGTCTTTGACACTGTGCCACATAGAGACTATTACACAAACTGGGGAATATGGGTGTGGGCAGGACAGTAGTGTGGTGGGTAGGTAACTGGCTGGGTGGCAGAACACAGAGGGTGGTGGTAAATGGCTGTCACTCCACAGCGGGAAGAGTGACCAGTGGGGTACCACAGGGATCAGTGCTGGGACCGGTCCTATTCAACATCTTCATCAGTGACATTGCACAGAACCTAGAAGGCAGAATTTCACTGTTCGCTGATGACACAAAGCTCTGTAACAGAGTAGATACACTAGAGGGTGTAGACAGAATGAGAAGGGACCTGCAGAAACTTGAAGAATGGTCAGGGGTTTGGCAGTTGAAATTCAATGCAAAGAAGTGCAAGATAATGCATATGGGGCACAAAAACCTAGCACAATATATCATTTGGGGGTGAGGATATAGCATGCACCAAGCAGTAAAGGGATCTTGGGGTTATCATCTCTGATGACCTCAAGGTAGGGAAACAGTTGACAAGGCAGCAGGTAAAGCAAATAGGATGCTGGGATGTATAGGCAGGGCATCACCAGCAGGAAAAGGAGGTCATAATTCCTCTATACAAAACACTAGTGAGGCCCCACCTGGAGTACAGTGTACAGTTCTGGAGACCATACCTACGTAAGGACATAGACAGGGTAGAGAAGGTTCAGAGGAAGGCAACAAAGATGGTGCATGGATTGCATCACAAGTCCTATGAAGACAGGTTGAAGGAACTGAACATGTACTCCCTGGAGGAGAGGAGGAGAGGGATATGATAGAGACATACAAGTATCTCACAGGGAGGAACAGGGTGCAGGAATACATATTTTAAGCGAAAAAGATGTTCCAGGACTAGAGGGCATGGGATGAAGTTGGAGGGAGGACGATTCAGAGGAAACATGAGGAAGAATTTCTTCACGGAACGGGTGGTGGACAAGTGGAACACCCTGCCAGAGGAAGTGGTGGGGGCTGAAACAATCACGGGATTTAAGAATGCATGGGGTAGACATAAAGGAATTCTGGAGGTCAGGGGTAAGGGGCAACAGACTTCTTGGAAAACATAAACTGAACTTACAAGCTCAAATGGGCAGACTGGGTGGGCCATAGGCCCTTATCTGCCGACACTGTCTATGTATCTATGTCTATGTATCTATGTAGGTAGTTTCCCTTCCACCTTCCCCTCTGGAGGTTAAGTCTTTTGACCTAATTCTTAGGCTACAGTGTCTTTTGACGTCTTCTACGAACCTTCCTTTGGAAGCGGATCCTCGGTCTCCCCTTCAGGTGTCACACTTGAGCTGGGATTCTCCGGCGGGAGAACTTGGTATTCTGGGTGACTGCCCCCTTTTATGTGATGCCTGACGTCGGGGAGGGGCCGACGTCAGGGGCGGTCCCCTACTGGATACTGCTAGCTAGAATTTTTCCATGGGGTCCTGGCGCCTGCCGGCTTCAGTCCTAATGGTGTAACCTGCTGCAAGAGCTGTTCTTGAAGACCTACTGTTGCGGTATGTTCTTACGTAACTGTACAATTCTGGGGGACAGCCCCTTTTGTATGGTGCCTGTCGTCGGGGGGGGCGGTCCCCACTGGATACTGCTAGCTAGAAAATTTCCGTGGGGTTCTGACGCCTGCTGTCTTCAGTCCTAATGGTGTAACCTGCTGCAAGAGCTGTTCTCAAAGATCTACTGTTACGGTAAGTTCTTACATATCTGTACTTTGCCGGTTGACGTGCGTGCCTCCTCTACACCGACGCCAGGAGACCTGATGCCCGTGACCCCTAATCCTAAGGACCAGACTCCCGAATGTCCGACGCCAGCTACGCTGACGCCTGCTGATCCACAGCCCCATGCACCAGCTGGCCCTGTGGGTCCTTACATCTCTCTTAGCGAGGTGAAGGGCCTCTTCCGCTTCTTCTGGAATGACATCAAGGGGACCTTCTCCCACCTAAGCCTTCCAAGCCAGTCGTAGTTGAATCTGAGCCAGAGTCTAGGGAGCCTACCCCTCAGCCGAACAGCCCCTTCCCACACCCTGACGACACACACAGGGGCCGGTCCAAGCACATGGGCCGTAAACACAGACATTCGTCTTCTCAGTCGTCGGGCCGACGTCGGCACGAGTCCTTCTCCTCTTCCTCTAGTTCGTAGGATTCGAGCCATAGCTCATCTTCTTCCTCCTCCAGAGCCTCTGAGCCCAGGGATCGTCCCCCCACACCAGATAACAGGACACCCTTAGATCCCCTCCTGACGATCCATCATTCGTGGACATCATGAGGCACATTCAGAGCATCAACAGCTAGGATACGGAGGACCTGGATCCTGAAAGGCGCAGACTGGCCAAGTACCTGTGCCAGAAGGAACCAAAACCCTTAGTGGTACCCCCACTGGTGGATACCTTCCAAGACCTTACTAGGTTTACTTGGAAGCATCCCACAGCTTCATCAACAGTATCAAAGAAGTCAGACAGGCTCTATGGGGCACCCAGAGATGAGCCTTTTCTTGCAGAGCATCCAGTGGCCGACTGCATGGTCATAACCATGGCCCCTGACAGGTCAAAGATGCCCAAACACCTCAGTAATCATCCTCCTGACCGAGTCCAGGCATCTGGATCAGCTGGCCAAGAAGGTACACACCTCAGCTAATTGCTGTATCAGATCCCTAAATTTTCTCACCCACATGGAGCAGTATGAAAACACCCTGTGGGGAAAAAAGCATGGAGTTAGTTCAGGACCTGTCAGATGCGCCTTAGAAGACAGAACTCCAGGACTTTCTAAAATCTGGCTCTAACGTGAGCAATGCATATTTTGTGGGCCTCCTATGATACCGCTGATACAGCTGCCAAGGCACCCGCCACCGGCATCTGTATGTAATGCCACTCATGGCTTCGGATCTCAGGATTCACCTAGGACCTTCAGACTGGAATCAAGGACCTCCTCTTTAAGGGCTCTTTCCTCTTCGGGGACGAGGCTGAGAAGCTCATCACTCACTTCTAAGACTCTAGCAAGGCTGTCTGGTCCGTCCAGAAAATATCGGGCTCCACTCGAAGATCTACTGTTATGGTAAGTTCCTACATAATTGTACTTTTTGATGAAAGTGCAATTCAGTTTGCTGTGTGCTGCAGTTAAAGTAAAAGATTTTAGACTTGAAAAAGTTATGACAGTGCAAAACAAAATATTTTTCTTCAGCAAGGGGCCTTTTATAAAATGCAGATTTTCATGGTAATACTGACCAAAATATATACTGAATATCCCAATTTTCTGTTATATTTATAGAAGTCCTTTGGACATGATTTTGTTACTGGCCTACTGACGTCATTGTAGGGGTGCCACTTATGACGTCAGTGTGCAGGGTTTGGTTGCAAACCAGGATGCCAGGGGCCATCCTGGGAGAGAAGGATTGAGCATCCCAGTGACTGCTGCCCTTCTTTGGTAGGAAGGGTAATATGCACTGCACTGCTGCCGCCACCTGGTTGTTACCGGGTAGGGGTGCAGATGGAGTTGCACAGCTGGCAGGGGAAATGCTGCCTGATGTCAGCACTTGTGTGTGCCCTGTATATCCTCTGGCAGTGGCATCCCTGGGGATGGAAGGAAAATGGGGGGTGAGGGGGGAGCTGTGGAAGCCGAAAGGAGGAGTAAGTCCTTTAGAAGGTGGGTGATATGGCTGGGAGCCTGGCCAGATAGGGGCAGGTTGGCGACACAGGAGTGTGAAAAACCTATATGGGGAAAGAAAATGTTGATGATTTTGTTTTGGAACTCATCTAGTGTTTCCTTTTTTTTTTTTTTCCAGCACCAATCAGCAGATCAGAAAGTACTACCATCCCCTGAAGTGATGGAGAACCAGACTCCCTCAGAGACTCAGGAAGTGGTCTCTCCCACCAGAAGTCGATGGTCCAACAGGCTGCAGTCACCTGAAAGATCTTCTGGATGTGAGAGCCAGGAGGAGCAAAAGGATGATTCCCAGTTAGCCAGTACTCAGGAGACCACTCTAGACCAGTCTGCAATGTAAGTTTGCAAAAAGATGCAACAAAAATATTATTTTGAAAAAAAAAAAAGACAGGTGTTTTATAGGGAAACTTACTTGAGCTGTTAGAGAGGAGGGGGCTAAGAAAAAATTAGAGGAAAGGGATTTGCCACCCCCCAAGAATATAAAGGATTGTGTATGAGCAGTCATACACAACAAGGCAGTTTTCGATCGAGAGGTTTCTGTGGTAGCAAGTGACCTCAAGAGCACAGCTCGAGAGATTCGTTACCACGTAAACTTCAAGATCGGTAAACTGCCTTGTTTGTGTATGATTGCTCATACACAGTCTTTATAGTGTATGGGCAATCACACTTTGCCTCCGTTTGTCAAAATAAATGCATCCCTAGCGCTGACAGGTACCTTTGTGGTACGGTTTGTACAAGCGCAGCATGCTTCCTAGTCTGCTTTCACAACCATGGCCCCTTCATTGCGCATGGGCGACAATGTTCGATGTTGTGCTGCACTAGTGACGTACTCAGTGTAGCACAACAAGATCATGACGTAGTCAGGGCAGCACAACGATGCTGTTTAAGGCATGGATTTCCATGCGGAACAGCATTCTACCATACACTGTTTTCCTATTCTTAATATGAAGGGAAAAGCCCTGCTTAGATTCTCCTGGTGATGGAGAGCTGCTTCAAGCTGAGAGTAAAGAAAAGAATGTGGATTACTGATTTTGAGGTATTGTACAGACTGCAGTCTTCCAAGAGATCACAGGAGCATGAGTGCTTGGAAGATTTGTTTTCCTTTCTTTCGGTAACTGGTTAAGGCCCACTAGGCACAAGGTATGTTTTTAGAGGTGCTCGGGAGCCACTGGGGAGGTCCCCCCTCCAGGTTTCTTTATACTTCTGCGGTGGGTCACCCTCGTCGTCCACCAACCCTACCGGTCACGGGGTTCCTTCGGGGTCTTGAGGTCCTATGCGCGTCCCAGCAGATTCCTTGAGCTGGTCCAGAGGCATCATCCTTGGTGGCCCCTGCTGTTTTCCTCCGTTACTCCCCATGACCCTATGCCTGAGACCCCCGGAAGTGGTGGTGCATGCGCATGGAGATGCACATGTACACCACAGCTCCAGTGCCAGGTGTCTTCGCAACTCCCTCAGCCTAACGCCAGCAGTCCATGAAGTGGCGCTGCCATGCCGGCCTCCACCAGGGAGCAGCCAAGCTCCGAGGACACCGCTTACACCCTTCCAAGGCAGAGGGCCGGCAGCCACTCATGTCCCTGTCTTCCCCTCCCCCCCCCCGCCGGCCTCCAGTGATCCAGGCTCGTTCCTGAACCTGCGTCGTTGGTGTGGTGCGAGGTGTGGTGTCCTGCGCCTCAATCCTCTGCGCCACAGGGCCGGCTACCACTGGGGAGGTTAAGTGACTTGCTCAGGATCACACAGTATACAAGTGGAGGTTGTGGAAATCAAACCCAGGTCTGCTGGATGTGCCAAGCTCATTCACTGCGTGTTACTCTAACCTCTAGGCTGTACTGCCATGGGAAAATATAGAGAAGCCTAAAAGGTCAAAGTTAAAAAACACAAATGAAAAACCATGTGTGTGTGTTCATCAGTTCTGTAGATTGTAGTATTGTGGTTACCTTTGAAGATTTTAGAAGATAAGCAGCTGGTACATTATTATTATCCTTTGCCAGGAATGGTATGAATACATTGATCTGGGAAAGAAGTGCATCCCAAATTAAAACAGAACCCAGAGTGCTGGTTGTGTTTCCAGTGCCTAGTTCAAGCCACAGGAATCCCTCACTTATGCTTTACAACTGCATCATTCCCCTGCTGCTCCGGAATTTAGAATTTTATGCTACTTATGGAATTCGGAATGAAATTCAAACTCTACTGTGTGGTCATGCTCACCCTCACATGCTAATGGCAGATTTATTTCTACGCCTGAAGAAGCTGCCCCAAAGTCTTCTCTTCAACTTCAGACCAGTTTTCGGTTTATTATTTTATAAAACTTTTCCATAATATACCGTTTTATCGATAACTCTGCGTAGTTCGTTCCCCCGTAGCTTTTCTCTGGCAAGTGGATAGCTGGTGGATTCTGCCTTCTGATTGAGAGAGCTCGATTCAACCCCTTGAGCATGTGTCTCTCCGACCCTGGCTCCATACGCAGACAGGTCCCCCACGAATCACCCCCCACCTCACCCCCGTGAATAATCCAGATTTTGGCTGAGGTGGAGCTATAAGTCCGGAGCACAGCCAGGGCATCAGGAAGCCTGCTAGCACATCCTTTTGTGTTTTCTCCCTCCCCCCCCCCATTGCTGGGGCGTGCACGTCAGTGTGTGTACGTGGAGGCATGTGCACTCTACAGAGTCCTGCAGCACCCTCCCATCATTGTTGTCCCAGACCTGCACGACCACCAGGCTTCCACCTGGTGACAGTTTGGCAGAAATGACAACCCACCCTCCCCTGGAGAGGAAAGCAGTCCTCTGGACACTTGATCCTCTCCCTCCCCAGCCGGCCCCCAAACCAGAGGATTTGGACTTGAATTCGCATCCATGCGACAGTGATTCATTGAGTCTCTCAACAGAGGAAGGTTCCTCGTCCTTCCTCTGTCTCATCTCTGAATCCACGAGGATGCCCTTGGAGCCTGTTAAAATATGGGCTGAATATCCCCTAACTGACATTCTCAGAAAAGGGGATTCTCTGTCTGAGGCCTTCCCAGTGGCTGAAGCCATAGTTGGCCCGGCCTTGGAACTTTGGCAGCACCCAGCCTCCTGACCTGCGCCTTCAGTCTGAATGGCCCGCAAGTATGCGGTTCCCATTGAGTCCCCTTCGTGGTTCACACAGCACCACTCAGCTGAGGGGTTGGCAATCGAGTCTGTGTTTCGGCACTCTGGCTACTCAGGGGACACTGATAGACCTCCGGAAAAAGAGTCCAAGAAGTTGGACCATTCATCCAGAAAGGTCTATGCTATCTCCTCGCTTAGTCTCCGACAGGCGAGTTCAGCCGTCATCACCACAGACTTCTCCCATGCCCTCTTGACCTTCAGGCCACGGTCAAGCAGGTCCGGGACCAGGGTCAGGCTGTTGCTAAACAACAACTCAAAACGGCTGTGGATATTGGGGATTCTTGTGCCTGTTCAGTGGCAGCCGCAGTCACTATGTACCGCAGGACTTAGCTGAGAGTCTTGACCTTTACGGCAAACGTCCAGCACAAACTGGCGGACGTTCCCTTCCTGTGTACCGACTTGTTCGGTCCAGGAGTTGAAGGTCACCTTCAGTGTATCAAGAAGTCCAGAGCCACCTTGGACTCAGTTACTTCCACCCAGAAGGAACCTCATGGTTCAAAAAAGCAGAAAAGAAAGCCCTTGCGGCCTTCTGCCCCTGTGGCCAAGCAGCCCAGTACCAGTGTGGGCAGCAGCAGGCTCAGTCTTGGCACCCTCTGCCCAAGTCACAAACTTCGGCAGCCCGTAAGCCCAGAGGGAAGGGCCCCGGTGGTCCCCCCGCTGTATCCTCCTCCAAGCCTGCACAGTAACAGGATGGGAGTTGCCAACCCCATGCCCATCTCAGCCACTCTGGGTCCTCGTGTGGTGCTGGCTCCGACACTTCTTTCCACTTGGTCCACTGTCACAATGGACAGGTAAGCCTTGGAAGTGGTCGGCTAGGGACTGCCTCTGGAATTCGAGCAATACCCACCAAGCCGCGCCTGTGCCCTGCGGTAGGGGAAGTTATCTACCCAAACAGTCATCTCTCAGAGATAATATCGCCCAACTCCTCCACAAGGAGGTAGTGGTCAGAGTCGCGGATCCGTCTGTCAACCCAGGGTTCATTTCCAGGTAGTTCCTGGTCCCAAAACGGACGGGGGCGGCTGGCGCCCCATTTTAGACCTGCATGACCTGAATCAATTTCTCAGGTCTTACACCTTCAGGATGGTAGCTCTGTCCCAGATCATACCATCTCTTGAGCAGAACATGTGATTCTAGGGACGTAGATATGTTGTTCATCCACACTTCTTGGCATGTCCCTTTCCCCTTTAATTCTTGCTGAAAGGTCTTCAGGCTGGCTCCTCCCACCCACCCGGGTGGCATAACCCTCGGCTCTGCCCCATGTCACCAGATCTTCCTTTCTGCTGGAAGATTCAGGTTTCCTCCTCTCCGCTACCGCATTTTGTAGGCCCTGGCTTCGATTTCTTCGGATACTCTAAAGATTAAGCTCGTTCGAGCTAGCGATTGCGAATTTTGCTGTTCAATCATGGAAGATAAATCTTCCCCTGGTTTTCGCTGGTGCCCATGCGGCCAGAAAATGTTGCGCACAGACCCGCATACTGTGTGCTTCTACTGCTTGGATGTCGGCCATAACACCCAGGCATTGCGAGATGTGTCTCACTTTCCACCCGAACGTCCTCGACGATTGTCTCGCATGACTCAAGTTGGGCAGGCCCGAAAAACGGAATCCACTGGTGAAATCAAAGGAGGCCCAGTGGGTGGTCTCCGTGGCTGCATGGTCCATGAGCAGTTGAAACAAATGCAGGCCTTGAGGAAGGGCAGCTCATACATGAGCTCTCCTCTCAAGCGATTTTGTTCCACTCAATCTGGGCTCCTTCTTCTTGGGCTCCTTTTGGGAGATATGCAAGTCTCTTCCACCAAGGCGAGGGTCCATCGGGCTCCTGGGTCTCGGTCCCAAAAGGACAAGGAACGAGAATTCATTGTCTCACGAAGCGTTCTTGGGATCAAGAGCGATCTCGGTCATAGGAATCTCCAGTCTTGACTTCGGTCGAGATTGCTTCTTCGGCCGCCGACTTCTCGGCTTTGCCGATTGGTCAGCTTGCTGAGGTCTCGATCGACGATGCGGTGGAGATCACCCTCGACCCTGTCGATCTGTTGTCACCCAATGAGGCCGACAACTCACTCACCAGGACCTTGGTCCTGCCTCTTCCCGATGAGAAGACCCAGCCTGCTGGCTTTCCCATCGAGGAATCTGTCCCTGATCTGGGAAAATCACCAGTTCCCCTGGTGTCTCCCGAGCTGCCCAGTCGGCCAGTCCGATCAAGGTCGAGATCTTGGACCCCCTCAACCGACAGGCTGAGGAAGGCGCATAAGAGCTCTAAAAAGAGGCGATGCCGTTATTCATCTTCATCCTCCTTGGATGAGGAGAGGCTTCGGAGGAAACTCCGTTGACACTACGAAGATCTAATGTGGCAACAGCTGATACTGTCCGGTCAGAAGTCTTCTACGGTTTCCACCCCAGCCATTACTTGGTTTTCGCCTCCCAGACCTAAGCCAACTCCATTGGAACTGGTAAAATTGGTTCCTCCGCCCACGGAGCTGGTAAAACCTGCCCCGGTTCAGCCAAAATTGGTCTCGCCACCGATAGTGGTGGAGTCGCCACCTAAACAACCTTCTGGAGGGGCTCCTATGAACAAATCTCGGACGGTTCCGGGTCTTCCTCGCAGGATATCAGTTACCGTCATGCCTGACCGCCCCAGGCATCTAGAAGGGGACCTTGGTGGCTGGCTGATTTATCTGGATACCTCAGATTCTGACAACACCGACCTCCACTCTCATCCGCTGGATGATGAATCGGTGGGTAGTCTGTCGATGGAAGAGGGCCCTTTCATCATTTCTGGGAATTCTGTTTTATCTCCGAATCCATGGGGATGCCCCTGGAACCTGTCCAGAAATGTGCGGAGTACTTTCTTACAGATATTCTTAAAAGAGTGGATACCCCTACGGAAACTTTTCCAGTGGCCGAGGCCATTGTTGGCTTGGCTTTGGAGCTCTGGTAGCATCCTGCCTCCTGCCCAGCGCCATCTGTCCAGATAGCCTGCAAGTATGCCATGCCCCTTTGGGTCCCTCCCAGCTTCTCGGAACATCCCTCGGCAGAGGGGTTAGTGACCGCTTCTGTGTTCAGATGCACAGACAGCTCTGCTGACACTGGTAGACCTCCAGACAAGGAGTCCAAAAAAACTGGACCACTCTGCCAGGAAGGTTTATGCAGCCTCCTCTCTAGGCCTCCGTCAGGCAAGCTCGGCCGTCATCATGGCGCACTTCTCTTGTGCCCTCCTGGGCTCCTTGGATGAAGTTCTCTTGCACCTCCCCACAGACCTTCAGACTACGGTCAAGCAGGTCCAGGACCAGGGCCGAGCCGTTGCCAAGCACCAGTTTCAGACGGCCTTGGACCTTGGGGACTCTTGCTCCTGTTTGGTGCCGTGTGCCGCAGGGCTTGGCTGAGGCTTTCCACCTTTACGGCGCATACCCAGCACAAACTCACTTATGTTCCTTTCTTGGGTACCGATCTCTTCTGCCCAGGTGTGGATGGTCACCTTCAGCAAATCAAGCAGTTCAGTGCCACCTTGGACTCAGCTTCTTCTGCTCAAAAGGACACCCCTGGCTCTAGGAAACAGCAGAAGAAGAAGCCTTTTCGGCACCCTGCTCCTGCGGCCAAGCAGCCCTCTTTCCAGGGTGGGCAGCAACAGCAGGCACAACCTTGGCGACCTTGGCCCAAGTCCTGGCCTCCAGCGGCCCGCAGACAGGGAGGTCGGGGTTCAGGCAGATTCCAATCTGGGCCCTCTTCCTCCAAGGCTGCCACCCCTATTCCTGTCACACCAGCTCTGGGTCCTCCCATGGGGGGCCGGCTCTGCCACTTTCTTTCCGCCTGGTCCACTGTTACCATGGACAGGTGAGTCTTAGAAGTGGTCGGCCAGGGTCTGCCTCTAGAGTTTGACCAGTACCCTCTCTGCCAAGCCTGTTCCCCATGGGAGGAGAGAGAGTATCAGTCCACACTCAGTCAGCTCTGAGAGACGACATAGCCCAACTCCTTCTCAAGGAGGCAGTGGTTAGAGTGGCAGATCCTCCAGTAAACCCAGGGTTCATTTCCAGGTACTTTCTGGTCCCGAAACGGATGGGGGGGCTGGCGCTCAGTTCTAGATCTGCACTACCTGAATCAGTTTCTCAGACCACGCACCTTCAGGGTGGTAACTGTCCCAGAACATACTGTCCCTGGAACAGAACATGTGATTCTGCTCACTGGATCTCCAGGACGCGTTTTTTCACGTACCAATCTGTCCGTCTCACCAGCGGTTTCTCCACTTCAGAACGGAGGGAACCCTAAACGTGTTCCGAGCCATGCCATTCGGCCTGTCATCGGCCTGATGGGTCTTCACCAAATCTTCATTGCATTGTGGTGGCAGCCCATCTCGGACGTCTGGGTCAGAGTATACCCTTACCTCGACGACTGGCTCTTGGCAGGTTCCACCCTACAAGAGGTGGTGAGGTCCAGGAACCTAGCCCTCCAGACCTGCCCTCAACTCGGCCTCCTGATCAACGAGGCCAAGTTGGAGCTCGTGCCATCGCAGGTGATATGCTTCATCGGGGCAGAGCTTGACTCTTGCTGAGCCAGAGCATGGCTTCCAGTGGACAGGGCAGAGGTTCTCTCCTCCTTTGCCCAATCATTTCTGGTTGGGCACGTGCGCCCTGCCCGGGACTTTCTGCGCCTTCTGGGGTACATGGCAGCCTGCACCACTGTGGTCCAGTAGGCCCGGTGGCATATGCGCCCCTTCAGTGGGAGCTGGTTGCCCAGTGGAATCAGCACCACGGTCACTTTGGCCAGCTGATCACTGTGACCCAGAGGATGTGGGACGCTCTCCAGTGGTGGACTGTCCTAGACCATCTGCAGGAAGAGATCCCGTCTGTCAGCCCCAAGCCAACGGTCCTCCTCACGACCAATGCCTCTCTCAAGGGCTGGGGAACCCACATGGTGAACAACAGGGCCCACGGGTTCTAGACCCCGAGGAACCCCGATATTATATCAACGTGTTGGAGCTCAGAGCAGTCAGACTGGTGCTGTCAGCATTCGCTCAGCAGCTTCGGGGTCAAGTGGCTCAAGTCCAGACAGACAATACCACGACCATGTACTACCTCAGCAAATGGCGGCATGCAATCCCAGCTGCTGTGCAGGGAACCGCTCTGCATCTGGACACTCGTGAGCCGACTGGAGGCAGATCTCCAAGCCATCCATGTGGCAGGAGCCTCAAACCAACTGGCGGATGCTCTCAGCCATGTAGGCGAGACATCTCACAAGTGGTCTCTCCATCCAGCAGTAGCTCACAGTCTGTTCTCCCACTGGGGCAAACCGATGGTGGACCTGTTTGCTTCCAGGGAAAACACTAAGCTGAGGCTGTTTCATGCCTGCCGCCTTCAGTGGGGTTCTCTGAAGGGGGATGCCTTCTTGAGGCTGTGGACCCCAGGCCTCTTCTATGCCTTCCCTCCATTTCCTTTGATCCACAAGGTGCTTCTCAAGATGAGGAGGGACAGGACGCAGGTGATCCTGGTAGCTCCAGACTGGCCCCACCAGTTCTGGTATCCAGATCTACTCAGCCTCAGCAACAGGCTTCCGCTGTGTCTTCCAGCATGCCCGGAGTTGATTTCAGTCAATCATGGGAAGGTATTCCATCCGGACCTTCAATCCCTGCACCTGACAGCCTGTTATCTGAGTGGCTAGAGTTCCAGGCTTTGGGTCTCTCCGAGGATGTACTCACAGTAGTGGAAGCATCCAGAAAGGACTTGACCAGGAAGTGCCACACCTTGAAATGGAAAAGGTTTTCCATTTGGTGTCAGGGTAAAGACCTGTATCCTCTGTCCTGTGGCTAGCATTTTAGAATACCTTTGGTCTCTGTCCAAAGGGGGTCTTCAGTCTTCGACCCTTAAAGTGCACATGGCAGCCATCTATGCTTACCGGGCATGGGCCGGTCAGCCGACGATGACACAAGAGAAGGTGGTCTGGTGCTTTTTCAAAGGCCTAGATGACATATTCCCTCCGGTGTGTGAACCTCCACCTCCGTGGGATTTACTGCTGGTTTTGGGAAAAACTCATGGGCAAGCCATTCGAACCACTGCACAAGTGTGAGCTATCACACTTGTCATGGAAGACCGCCTTCCTTGTGGCTATTACGTCAGACAGAAGGACTGGGGGGCTCCAGGTGCTTTCGGTGGAGTCTCCTTACCTGGTCTTCCACAGGGACAAGGTTGTCCTGCGCCCCACTCGAAATTCCTCAAGAAGGTGATGTCAGAGTTTCACTTTAGTCAGGTATTGACTCTGCTGGTGTTCCACCCGAACTACACGTCGGATGCCGAGTACAGGCTCCATACTTTGGACATGAGACGAGCTCTCTCCTATTACATGGAGAGAAGAGCGGAAATTCAGGGAGAGGTTCGCCAGCTGTTTGTCACCAATGATAAAGCCGCATCTGGCAGACCAGATGATTGGTAGATAGATTACATCTTGCATTGATCTCTGCTGTAGGTTGGCAGGTAGGGAGCCTCCCAGAGGGCTTAGGGCTCATCCCACCCGCCATACCACTGCATTGGTGGCTGCTTCCAGGGACATCCCTATCCACGAAATCTGCCAGGCTGCTACCTGGAAGACAGAAAACACCTTCATCACCCACTACTACATTGACCTTGAGTCATGCCGGGATGCTGGTTTTTGGGACCTCGGTTCTCTGGTCTCTGTTCGCTAAGTAGGGGGTGTGTGCCTTGCCTCCGTCCTCCCAGAGAACTGCTAGGAGTCTGCTAAGAAGTGTGGATGAACAACATATCCATGTCCCTAGAAAACAGGATCTTCCCTTGTCAGTCTTCACCATTCATTATTGCTTGGGTGTAAGCCGAGATCGCACCACCATTTTTTTTTTTGAAAGGAGGCGAGCGACCCCAAGGCTGACCATCTGCGGGTACTGACGGGCGGCTGTTAGCGTCGCAGACTCCTCCTCCATCCCAGTTCTGTTTCTCCCGCCGTCGAGGCAACACCTGCTGCGCGAGTTGTCAGTACTACGCCATTAGGTCTTCTCTTCAGCGAGCCTTCTACTCCGTCCCAGTTCAATTCCCGACGCTGTTTGCCGGTAAGACTGTTCCTATCTTTAATTATGGTGCCGGGAGCTTTACTGTTTATAGTTAATTTTGCATCTTGTCTGGTTCGGGAGCTAAACGTAAGTCGAAAGTGGGCTGTGCCCCCATGTGTCGGTGCTCCTGTGGCCGGCATTTTTCCATTACGGACCGACATGATGTCTGCCTTCAGTGCCTGGGACCTAACCATGATATGGACAGATGCGACACCTGTTTCTTGATGGACCGCCATGTTCTCGAAGTCTGCGTGTTCAAAATCGGCAAGGCTCCGCCGACTTTTGGAGGACGGCGTCATTCTTGGGCCTCCCAGGCCAGGTCTCTAGGCCCTTCCTCCGGGTCCCCTCTCAAGCCTTTATGGTCTGGTGAGGAGGAGGAGGAGGAGGTCTCCTCATCTTCAAGCCTTGCCAAGGAGGAGGCCTCTTTTGCAGTGTCGGAGGAACACTGTGATCCCTCCCGGGGCCGTGGTGGGGACACCGCCTCAGCAGGCGCCTCTTCAGAGGTGCAGGCTCCCCTAGTGTCATGGCCCACGGTTGCTGCGTCTGGCATTGGTGGACTCTGGAAGCCTCCCCCCTGTGCCATCTTGGATCCTGGCGCTGTTTGCGGTGCCGGTGATTGTAGCGATGCCGCATGTGGTGCCGGCTTGGTTTTCGGCACCGCTTGTGGCGCCGTGGGTCCAGTTGACTCCGTGAGCGGCGCCGTGTTAGGTTCCGGTGCCACGGGCATCACCGAGGACTTGGCCAGAGCCATGGTTGGGCTGGGGCCGGGCTCTGAAGCCACGAGTGGTGTGCTGGGAGCGGACGGCGTCGCGGGTGACAACGGCACCATCTCTCAGGGGACTCTTGGGGTGGCCAGGATCGAGGTCCTTCTGATCGATTCTTCCTCGGAAGCAGATGACTCAGAGGTTGACCTTGCCGGCCTCCCCGATTCTTCGGAATCAGAGTCTTCTGTGGAATGTGGTTTCAGGCAACCCAGCACTCCCATTCCTGCGTCTCCAGAGCAGTCTTCCTCTGAGGACTCCCAGGCTGGGGGTGGCCTGGGGTCCATGGGGGAGGGCAGCTTGGAGATTAGGGAGGGGTCTGTCCCCTCAGAGAGGGATGTGGCAGCTGCCGTTTCCAGTGCTGCTGCGCTCTCTCGGGGTGGGCTGAGGGTTCTGTCTTTGGGGGCCCCCCTTGGGAGGCCTCAGGATTGATGGAACCTGTCACTGGGGTCAAGGAGGAGGGCGTCCTCAGAGTCTGAGGGGTTGAGGGGCCGAGGTGAGGGCCGTCGGGTTCCGCCTGCCACCCCTCGGGGTGTGGGGAGGAGCCGTAGCGCCGAGCCCCACCTCTCCCTCTTAGGCTCAAGGGACCCCTCCGGTGGCGTTGCTGTGGGTTGACCTTCTGAATCCTTGCAACCCCAGGTATGTCACAAGGAAGATTCCCCCACCAGGCTGTTCCAGAGTTTGCATCCCCAGGGTTCCATTCTGCGATGTGGTTTGATACCTGGGACCCTGCCAGCTTGGGCTCCATTCCCTGGATTTCAGAGCCGTAGCAGAGGACAGTTGCCTCCTCGTAGGTGCCCCCCCTCCCATTCCTCTGCAGCCACCCCCCCTCTCTTCCAGACCATGTCGGTCTTACAGGCCCATTATCCTGGGAGACGTTCGGAGGCACTGCAGAGGCCTTCCCGTCATATGTTAGATATGTGCATGAGCGGGTTTTTCGCCTCTCTCCACCGCCACAGGAGTCCTCTGGGCATTCAAGTTCCTCATCCTCCTCGACTCCCTCCTCGGAGGGAGAGGAACCCTCTACTCACCTCTCATCCAACGCTGATTTCACAGAATATCAGCGCTTCCTATCGAGGATGGTTAGAGAACTCCATATCTCCTTCATCAGATGAGACAATACTGAGCGAAAGACGCGAGAATTCCTTGGGGAATTCAGTGCCCAACATCTGGTGGTGCCATCCTGGCCTATCCCTTTCCAGGAGGTGTCTGTCCGCACCTTGCAGTCTCCAGCCGCTCCTTTCCTAGCCCTGGTAGACTGCAGGAGGAGGAGGTATTGTGCCCATCTGAGTCTCTAGATCTTTCCCCAACCCACCCTCGGGATTGGGTTCTTAGAGACTCCTTCAGGCGTCATAGCCCTGGCTCTGCGACCATCCACGGACTCAGATTCCCTACAATTTGACGGTGGAGGCGAGAGTGTTCTCTTCTTCTCATGCAATGTTGTGCATTGCATCACATCAGGCTCACCATGCGGCCTACAACAGGCAGTTATGGTCGATGATCTCTCAACTTCTAGCATCAGTGCCTGATACGGAGAATCCGGACAAGCTGTGGCCCTCTCCGCTATAGGCCTGGAACTGGCAAGGCACCAAGCAAGGGCATCTTACAATGCCAGTGAGGTGGCTTCCAGGCTTGCGGGGATAGCGATCTGCATTAGGTGGACGGCATGGCGTAGTCTATCAAGACTGTCACCCCTGGCCCAGTGTAGGGTGATTCGCTCCACCTTCCGGGGGACCCGCCTTTTCTCCACCAGGGTTAGGAGGCTTCTGCAGGGGCTTCCTCCATCTCCGGGGGACACCTCCTAGCTCTCCTTGGCCTTAGGATTCCTGTCCTGTAAGGCCAGAGTCTCTTCCTTCTGTTTTTCATCTACAGGAGGCTGAGGGTCTTGTTCCCTCAGAGTTTTCCTGGTCCACCTTTGTGGGGCTTGGTACTCACCCAAGCAGTAATGAATGGTGAAGATTGACAAGGGAAGATATGGAAATTATGTACCTACCATATTTCTTGATCTTCTCTTGTATCTTCACCGTTCATTACTGATAACCGCCTACCTTCCCCTCACGGGCCTCCTTCTTTGGCATCTCCTCCTCCCTGCTTGTTCCTCCTCCCTCCTTTTCATGGCATTAGAGCCTAAAAATCAAAAAGTCAAAACATTTTTTTGAACCTTCCATTCTTCTCTCAGAATGAATCTTTTTAATTGAGGAAGAGAGGGGAATGAGTAGAATTTATCCTATCCTGAGGGAACTCTTTCTGATTGCCCCTGGGTTGACCTCTTGGTTCCTTCTTAAGCCATGTTGTTCAATTTAAAGGTAAAGAAACTGTTAGAGGGGGGACATGATAGAAACTTTCAAATATCTCAAGGGAATTAACAAGGTACAAGAGGGTAGTATCTTTCAGAAGAAGAGATGTGCAAGAACAAGGGGGCACAATTTGAAGATAGAGGGGGGACGGCTTAGAGGTAATGTTAGAAAGTATTTTTTCACAGAGAGAGTTGTGGATGCATGGAACAGCCTTCCTGAGGAGGTTGTGGAGTCAGGAACAGTGGAAGAATTCAAGAATGCATGGGACAGGCATAAGGCAATTGTAGTGGGGGGCAGGAGGAAGTAAGCTGTTGATTAACTAGAATCTGCAGCTTATCTATCAGATAGGGAAATGGGCAGACTGGGTGGGCCAAGCGGTCCTTATCTGCCGTCAAATTCTATGTTTCTATGTTTCCTTAAATGGTTCGGTTCCTTTTTCTAGGTCCTCTCTGGCATGTCTGAATCTCCTGTTTGCACCAGCATCTGCTAGTTAAACACTGTCCTGGCACTCCAATTGCCTTGAAGTGGAGATCTGTTTCCTAGCCTTCGGGGAGTCAGATCGAGTTCCCACTCTGTCCTTTTCCGCAAAGGGGTGCCCTCTATAGGGCTCAAATACCCCATACCACACACACATCTATGTTAGCATGTAACAGGGGTGCCAATGGGCTTCCTTCCCTTCCTAGTTATGCGCCCTCCTTGAACAGATTTTCTGCCTTGGCAGTCTGTGAGCTCTCAGCTGGAGTGTAAGGGGTTGGGGATGGCGGGAGGTGCAGAGAGTCTGCCTTTTGTGTACCAAGCTGTGCAAAAGGTTCTGTTGAACCTTCTTCATTGGTTTTCTTCAATGGGATCCTTGCTCCCTCACCTTGGTCCTGAGCTTACGAGCCTTCAAGCCTTTCTCACAATTTGGCAGAACCTCTCCCTCCTCCCAACATATCCCTCTCTCTCTCTCTCTCTCTCTTCTTCTTCTTCCTTCTTCTCTCTCTCCCTTATCTGTTCCTCCCTCGGAGCCACCCCAGGAGTGAGGCCCTGCTGTCCCATAGGGTAAGTTTTCCTCTTTCCTGTCCTCTTATCGGCTTATTCCTTTTTCAGTTTATATCCTTTCCTTTACCTATCCCTCGGCTCTCTTGCCTCACTCTCCTTTTTCCCTATCATTATTTCACCTCTCCAGTTTACAGAACTGGGATGGAGGAGAGAGTCTCTGGTATCGGCCGCCCTCGTGCCTGCAGCCACGTGCGTCGCTCTTGGGGTTGGCGCCCACTGCTCTCAAAAAAAAAAAAAACTCCCGTGGTGGGTGCGTGCCTCCAGCTTACACCCAAGCAGTAATGAATGGTGAAGATACAAGAGAAGATCAAGAATTACGGTAGGTACGTAATTTCCATTTCTAGGAGTGTGGATATGTTGTTCATCCACACTCATTGGCATGTCCCCTTCCACTTTAAGATCCACCTGAAGTCCTCAAGCTGGCTTCTCCCACCCACCCGGGTGGTATATACCTCGGCTCCACCCCATGATGTAGATCTTCCTTTCCGCTGGAAGATTCAGGTTGCCTCCCTTGTGCTCATGCATTTCGTAGGCCCTGGCTTTCAATCCCTTAGTTTTACCGAAAATTCGCATTGTTCACATTAACGATCGCAAGTTTGTCGCTTTGATAATGGAAGACAAGTCTTCCCCAGGATTTCACCGGTGCCCTTGCAGCCAGAAGATGTCGCACACCAATCCCCACACCGCATGCGTCTACTGTCTCGGTGTCGACCATGACACCTCTTCATGCGATATGTGTTTAGCTTTTCATCCCAACGTCCTCGACGACCGTCTCGCATGCCTGAAGCTGGGGAGACCAGAAAAGAGAAACCCTCCGGTGAAATCCAAGGAGGCTCGGTGGGCAGGATCCACTGAGCAGTTGGAATGCATGCAGGCGTTTGAGAAGGAAGCGGCTCATGCTGCGGATTCCTCTCGGAGCTTCTTCGTTCCACTCAACCTGGGCTCCTCCTTCTCGGATTCCTTTTGGGAATTGTGACAGTCTCTCCCGACCAAGGGAGAGGCGCCCGCTGGCTCACACTCCTCTCGATCCCGCAAGTGGGAGAAGGACCTGGGATTGTCTTCGTCTCGACGGAGATGTTTTTGGTAGTGGGAGAGATCTCTGTCCCGAGAGCATTCGGTTGAGATCGCTTCTTTGGCTGCTGGCTTTTCGGTTTTGCCGTCTGGCCAGTCGACCGAATTATCTATCAACGAGGTTGAGATCGTGATCGATCCCATCGATCCGATATCACTGACTCCGGTTGACGATTCCCTCTATCAAACCCCTAATCGGGTCTTTCCAGATGAGGAGACCCAGCCTGCTGGGACTCCAATCGAAGATGTGGTCGCTGATCCTGGGAAATCATCGGTTCCACCAGTCTCTCCTAAGCGACATAGTTGGCCCATTCGATCTCAGTCGAGGTCTCTGATCCCCTCATCCAACAGGCCGAGGAAGATCCATAAGCTCTCTAAAAAGAGGAGACGCCATTGGTCGTCTTCGTCCTCCTCGGATGAGGAGAGGCTCCGTCGGAAACTCCGTCAGCACTACGAGGACCTCATGTGGCAGCAGCTGATTTTGACCGGGCACAAGCCCACTCCAGCTTCTACACTGGCCATTACTTGGCTTTCGCCTCCTAGGCTGAAGTCGACTCCTTCGGAGCCGATCATATCGGTTCCCCAGCCTGCAGAGCCGGCGAAACTATCTGTTCGGCCCAAAACGGTTTCTCCACTGATTGTGGTTGAACCACCGCCCAAACAGCCTGTGGGTGGAGCTCCTTCAAGGAGACAGACCATACACCAGGCTTCTCCGGTGATTGTTGGTCACGGTCACTCCAGACCGCCCTCGGAGGTCGAAAATGACCTTGGCGGTAAACCCTTATACCTGGATTCCTCTGAATTGGACGTCACCGGCTTACACTCACATCCAGGTGATGATGAATCGACCATTGGCTTAGAGACGGAGGAAGGTCCCTCGTCTTTTCAAGGGATCCTTCACCTCATCTCTGAATCTACAGGGATGCCCCTGGAGCCAATCCAGAAAAGGCGGAGTACCCTCTTGCGGACATCCATAAGAGAGGGGATAGCCCGACATAGGCTTTTCCTGTGGCTGAGGCCATTGTTGGCCCAGCCCTAGAACTATGGCAGCATCCTGCCTCTTGCCGAGCACCGTCTGCCCGCATGGCCCGCAAGTACGTGGTGCCCATGGGGTCCCTTGCGGGGTTCACAGAGCACCCTTCGGCTGAAAGCCTGGTGACCGCCTCTGTGTTCAGGCATACTGGCAGTTCTGCCAAAACTGACCAACCTCCTGATAAAGAGTCCAAGCTTTTGGACCATTCAGTCAGGAGGGTCTGTGCGGCTTCCTCCTTGGGCCTTCGTCAGGCAAGTTCGGCCGTCATCATGGCACACTTCTCTCACGCCTTTTGGGGTCACTAGATGAAGTCCTCCCACATCTCTCCATGGACATGCAGACCATGGTCAAGCAAGTCCGGGATCAGGGCCGAGCTGTCGCCAAACAGCAGCTTCAGACGGCCCTAGACATTGGGGATTCTTGTTCCTGCTCGATGGCTGCCGCAGTTGCCTCTCGTTGCAGAGCTTGGCTGAGGCTCTTCTCCTTTCTGGTGGATACCCAGCACAAACTAGCTGATGTGCCCTTCCTCGGGACTGACTTGTTCGGCTCAGGAGTGGCCGGTCACCTTCAGCGCATTGAGCAGTCCAGTGCCACCTTGGATGCTACTTCTGCCAAGGATTCTTCGGGCAAGAACCAGCAGAAGAAAAAGATGAAGCCTTTTTGGCACGCTTCCCTTGTGGCTCAGCAGTCCTCCTTTCAAGATGGACAGCAGCACCAGCATCAGCAGCAGGCTCAGGCTTGGCGCCCTCGGCCCAAGCCCGGACCCCAACAGGCCCATAAAGGAGGCCGAGGCTCAGGTTCTGGAGCCTCCTCCTCCAAGCCTGCTCAGTGACGGGGTGGGGTCTGCCAACCCTGCTTTCATCCTGCCAGCTCTGGTTCCTCCCGTGGGGGGCCGGCTCTGCCATTTCCTTTCCGCTTGGTCCATTGTTACTTCGGACAGGTGGGTTCTCGAAGTAGTTGGTCAGGGACTGCCTCTGGAATTTGAGCAGTACCCTCCAAGCCGAGCCCACGCCCCTCAGGAGGAAAGAGTATCTGCTCAGAGCCAGTTGGCTCTTCGAGATGACATTGCTCAGCTCCTCCTCAAGAAGGCAATAGCTCCAGTGGCGGATCCTCCAGCAGACCCATGCTTTGTCTCCAGGTACTTCCTGGTGCCCAAGCGGATGGGGGGCTGGCGCCCCAGTCGAGATCTACACGACCTGAATCAATATCTCAGGTCACGCACCTTTTGGATGGTCACTCTGTCCCAGATCATACCATCCTTGGAGCGAAACATGTGGTTCTGTTCACTGGATCTGCAGGAGCGTTCTTTCATGTCCCAATCCATCTGTCCCATCAGCGGTTCTCCACTTCAGGGTCGAAGGGACCCTGTACTAGTTCGAACCATGCCATTGACCTGTCATATTGACTGTTCACCAAATGCATCGCAGTAGTGGTGGCCCATCTCCAGTGTCGGGGGTGGGGGAGGATTTAGCCCTACCTCGACGATTGGCTCCTAGCAGGTTCCACCCAACAGAAGATGGAGAGGGCCAGGGACGCAACAGAAAGTGCAGGGACTCAAAGCGCCCAGTGCCACCTTCTGAGTTTCTGGCCCAAGTCCCACCTCAGCTGCCCGAGGGGGACTCCTTAGTGGTGGGAGGTCGTCTGACTCAATTCTACAACCAGTGGAAGTCCATAACATCGGACAAATGGGTCCTCTGGATAATCCGAGGGGATATTCCCTCAATTTTTCAGAGAAACCTCCGGATTGTCCCCCCAAACAGCAGCGAAACTGTCAATTCTTCAGTCAGAACTTCTCGCCTCTGAGATACAAGGCCTTCTGAACAACAGGGCAGTAGAAGTAGTTCCGCTGGATCAACGGAACACAGGGTTCTACTCCCATTACTTTCTAGCTCCAAAGAAAACCAGGGGCATGCGCCCCATTTTGGACCGCAGAAAATTTAACAAATTTCTTCCCAAAGAGAAATTCAAAATGATATCACTAGGAACCCTGTTACCTTTGCTTCATCAACACGACTGGTTAGCCTCCCTGGACATGCAGGATGCTTACCAACATATTCCTATTCACCCAAGGCATCACAAATACCTAAGGTTCGTGGCTTTGGGTCAGCATTATCAGTTCAGAGTCCTGTCCTTTGGGCTATCCTTGGTGCCACAAGTTTTTACAAAGTGTTGTGCAATTCTCGTAGCACATCTCAGAAAAATCAGAATACAAGTGTTCCCATATCTGGATGACTGACTTCTAGCAAGCCCTTCCAGGCAAGGAACTCTCGACTCCGTAGCCATGGCCTCAGACTTTCTCACGTCCATGGGAGTCCTGCAAAATCTCAAGAAATCGCAGTTGCAGCCCTCCCAGAGGCTCCTTTTCATAGGAACTCTTCTGGACACCTCCTGTGCGAAAGCTTTTCTACCAGAGGACAGAAGGAGTGATATCCTACAGATGGCCCGATACATCAGAGAGAACAGCTTGATTCAAGATATCTCGATGCAACGGATGCTAGGTGTCATGGCATCCTCGGTGTTCACTGTACCCCTAGCACGCCTCCACATGAGAACCTCTCAATGGATGCTCAGTACTCAGTGATCCCCAACCACTCACCCTCAGTCCTTTGTCATCAGGGTGACAGAACCTCTGAAGAAGTCACTCACCTGGTGTTCGCAAGAGGACAATCTTCTGGAAGGGTATCCCTTTGCTCCCCTGGATCATCAGATTTCCATTACCATGGACGCGTCCCTGATGGGGTGGGGAGCTCACTGTCAGAATCTCCACACTCAAGGTATGTGGACTCAGGTCGAGTCCCAGCTTCACATAAATGTCCTAGAAATGAGAGCTGTCCTTTTTGCAGTCCGGGCTTTGAAGGACATTCTCTGTCACAAGAACATTCTCCTTCAAATGGCCAACAAAGCAGTGATGTATTACATCAACAAGCAGGGCGGTGCTCACTCTTACCTTTTATGCAGGGAAGCGATGAGAGTGTGGGAATGGTGCTTGGAGCACAAGGCTCTAATTCAAGTGGTCTACCTGCCGGAAGTGCAGAACGAACTGGCAGACCGTCTCAGCAGAACAGAAACAGATCCTCACGAATGGTCTCTCGACTCAACTGTAGTTCAGTCACTATTCGCAGAGTGGGGAACTCCAGACCTGGACCTTTGCATCCCCACTCAACACAAAACTGCCTCTCTTCTGCTCCAGAAATCCAGGGCCTGGCCTTTTCTGTCAGGATGCGTTCAGGCTGCAGTGGACAAAACGCTTTCTATTCGCCTTTTTACGCCTCTTCCTCTAATTCAGAGAGTACTTCTCAAGTGCGAGTACCAGGGGGACAAAATGATCCTCATTGCTCCCTTCTGGCCTTGACAAATATGGTTTCTGTTACTCAACAGTATGTCGAAAACCTCTCCGAAAGCGCTTCCCCTTCAGACGAACCTTCTGACTCAGGGGCCTGTGGTCCATCCCAATCTGAGATCGCTTCACCTTCTCGCTTGGCTCCTGAAGAGATAGAAGTGAACAGGTTCAATGTCTCTCACAGAGTTTCAGACATTCTTCTGGCTGCACGCAAGCCAGCTACTAGAAAAACTTACACAGCCAAATGGAAGCGTTTTTCGCTCTGGTGTGCAAAATCCTTTTTCCTGTCCACCTGATAAAGTTCTAGAGTACCTTTTAGACCTCTCAAATTCGGGTCTGCAATACCCTACAGTCAAGGTTCACCTTTGTGCCATTTGAGCTTATCATGAGCCAGTACTTTCCTTGTTACTGGCTCAGTTACCTGTGGTTAAGAGGTTTCTTAAAGGAATTCTGCATACCAGACCTCCTTTCAGACATCCAGTCACAACCTGGGATATTAATCTTGTGCAAGACATGCTCACTCGTGCCCTTCGAGCCTTTAGCTACATGTGAGCTGAAATTTCTCACTTGGAAAACGGCCTTCTTGATGGCCATTACCTCGTTCCGAAGGGTCTCTGAGATACATGCCTTGGTCACAGACCCTCCATATACTGTGTTTCATAAAGATAAAGTAGATCTTACTTCGAGAGGGTTCCTTCAGTAGGTCATCACAAATAGGACTGACGTCACCTGATGTCGGGCCGCACGGCAGACTTTTCTAGCAATCCCTGATGGGGGGACCGCCCTCCCGATGTCACATTACCGACGTCAGCCTGACGGTATATAGTGGGAGGTCCCCACGCCCGCCCTCCAGTTCTTTCCCGCCATCGCCTCATGCTAGTTGCTTTGCAGACTCCTTTCAGCGTCCGTCGGAAAGTGTTTTTTGCGCGGTTTTCTAAAAACTCACTATTTCTTATTTTAGTTTAAATAGTTACATGTCTTCTCCGAAGAAGAAGTGCTCCAAATGTGGCACTCAGATACCGCACAAAGACGGGCATTCCAAGTGCGTCATCTGCCTAGGCCCAGACCATTCAGTCTCCTCCTGCCCCGACTGTCAGTCCTTCAGTCAGACTACCAAAAAAGCAGAGACAGCAGGCGTTGGAGGACCATCTTCTCAAGACCCATCTAGTTTTGCTTGAGAAGAAGATGGACAAGCTTAGGGACTTGTCCGATAAATCTTCCCCTAAAAAGCACAAGGAGAAGACGAGGGAGCAGGCTTGCTCCGCGGACGACGTCAGGCCCCCTACCAGCAAGGCCCAGCCACCGTCGAAGCACCCAGGTAAGGAGAAACTTCATGCAGATAAGTCGGCCGCCAGCTCCTCTGGCGACCGCGCTGTAATAGCCGGTAAGTCAGCCTCCGGCTCCTCCGGAGACCGCCCGGCGGCCGTTAAGTCGACTCCCCCAGCTGTGGGCAGTCGCCCGCCTCGATTGTTAAGTCGGCTGAGGTTCTCTCCCGACCGCCCGACTTGCCCGCTAAGTTGCCGTCCCGGCGACTGTATGGGCTCGGTTTCCCGTGGGGCCTTCTGGGCGCTTCGCTGGCGTCCGGGGGACCAAGGAGACAGCCCCGCTCCCTCCTGTTCTTCCCTCGCCCGTGTCCTCACATTCCACTACGGACATGTCCAGCGAGGCCGATAGGGACGCTGGTGAACCAGCCGATTTCGGGGGTCCTTCCCCGCTCCCCGCTGGGTACCAGGGTCAGGAGGCTCCTCCTCGGCCAGATGGCCTTTCTCTGGAGGCCTCTCCTCAGCCCAAGGACAGACTGCAGGCGCTTCCAATGCCACCAGTCACTACAGTTCCGACACCGGGACCACTGGCGCCTCCAACGCCGCCAGTTACCACAGCAGTCCCAACGCCGGGACCACCAGCACCTCCAACACCGCCGGTCCCTACAACAGTCCCGACACCGGGCCCGGTGGTCAGGCCTATTCTGTCGGCCCCGACGCCGGACCCTACTCCTACCACTGAGAATCTTCATCCGGTGCCGGCGCCGGCCCCTCTGACGCTGGATCCTATTCCGGAGCCGGATCGGGTGGCACCGGTGCCAACATCGGTCCCTATAACATGGACTTTTCCGACGCCGGTTCCTAATTTAATCTGTACTACAGCGGGTCTGACGTGGGTTCCGCCGACGTCAGGGCTGGGATGGGGTACTATAACCATCCCCTCACTGTCCCCCATTACCCACATGGGTATCCTGGGGATCCTTACCCGGAGGTTCCCACTCCTGGATGGAGTCCAATGCGACAGTTTTACCAGGGTTATCATCCATATACCCATTACATGGGTCCGCATGGGTATTACCCTCTGCCAGTTGCTGTTCCCCCTCCACCTCCTCCCCCAGCCTCATCCAACTCCACCTCCACTCCCTCCGGCTGAGCCGGATTTCAAGTCCTTTCTACAGTCTTGGTGGCAGCGAGCGAGGTCGGAGTTGGTTTTGGACCTAGAAGCAAGACTCCCACCTCCGCCGCTTTATAGATCCCCTTCCTCGAGCGGTTCGGGTCTGATTGTCCACCTCTCGCGGAAGACTCAACTGGACGTTCCCCTCTCTAGCTTTGAACGTCGTCCAGTGGAGGAGGCGGATGATAGTTCTGATGGGAGAGAGGACTCTTCGGAGGCGGAAATCGTGGAGGAACCCAAGCCGAGAAGCAAGACCTCACCGAAATCGCCACCTGATTATCCTTCCGGATCTCTTGAGGGCCCTCAGAGATTATTTTGATTGGGAGTCAGAGGAACAGGACCTAATGAGACAGCGACTCACGGAGCACCTCGATTTGGAGTCCCTGTCTCCAGTCCCAGTTCCTCCATGGATGGCCCCCCACCAAAACCTCGCCACCACCATCTGGCAGATGCCTCAATCTATCCCGGCTGTCCCCAAGAGGGCGGACAGGCTTTACCGGGTGCCTAAGGATGCTCCGTTTTTGAAGTCCCATCCGAAGGCAGACTCCATGGTCATTTCAGCGGCTCATGATCGCGCCACTGTGCCCAAGCACTTGAGCACCACTCCTCCAGATAAGGAGTCAAGGCAGATGAACCAGTTTGGTAAGAAAGTCTATTCTTCAGCCACGTTCGTGCTCCGCTTCCTCGGTTACGTGGCCCATATGGTGTCCCACCAAAAAGCAACTATGGCCAGGTTGGAGGCGAAGGTCCAGTCTATGGATCCTTCACCTCTCAAGGAGGAACCCACCAAGGATCTTCGGCTCTCCAGGATTTCTTGTAGGCATGCTCTACAGGCCACCTACGACTCAGTTGATTCCGTGGCCCATACCTTGGCGACTGCCGTGGCCCTGAGATGGCACTCCTGGCTTCGCCTCTCTAGCCTTGCTAACGAGGTTCAGTCGGTGATTCAGGATGCTCCTTTCCGGGGCTCGGTCCTTTTCAGAGGCGACACCAAAGACATAATTACAGCACTACAGGACAAAGGTGTTGCCCTTAGATCTGTTCGGTCGATGTACCGATCGGGTGCTCCTCAACGAAGACAACAGCAACCCTTTTGGAAGAGGACCTGGCGGCAGGGGAAATCCACTCAGGCATGTCGCCAAGGCAAGCAGAAGGCCATGGGTACTGTTACCCCCCCTGCCTCCAAGAATCTGCGTTGGTCAGAGGGTCCTCCCCTGACCAACCCGCCACTTCTTGACTCCCCAGCCCCACTGCCTCCTCAGCTTCTCGGCAAGAAGCAGGTGGGGGGGGGAGGTTCACACTCCACATGCAGGAGTGGAGGGTGATTACCTCCAATGAGTGGGTCCTGCAAATAGTGGCCTCAGGTCACACTATAGAGTTACTGGAAATTCCTCTGGGAAATCCTCCGGTGAAGTCCTCATACTCTCGGGGTCAGGCTTTCCTCGTTCAAGAGGAAATAAATTAGCTCTTGCTAAAACAAGCGATCGAGCGAGTCCCTCCAGGGCAAAGAGGGAAAGGCTTCTACTCCCATTTTTTCTTGGTTCCAAAAAAGACTGGGGACTTCCGACCCATTCTAGATCTCAGTCAGCTGAATCATTTTGTCGAGTATAAGAAGTTTCGCATGCTGACACTACAGAGCCTTCTGCCGCTCCTGTTGGAGAATCACTGGCTGTGCGCCCTGGATATGCAGGATGCCTACCTACATATCCCTATTTTCCCCAACCACCATCAGTTCCTGCGTTTCCTGTTCCGGGGGGAGCACTTCCAGTTCCAAGCACTCCCCTTTGGCCTATCTTCGGCACCTCGGGTTTTTACCAAGTGCCTAGCGGTGGCTGTGGTGTTTTTACGCCGCAGGGGCATTGCAGTGTTTCCCTACCTGGACGATTGGCTACTGGCGGCCCTTTCCAAGGATGCTTTATTGGGGGCTCTGTCGTTTACCCTGGACCTGTTCAATTGACTTGGGATCACTGTCAACATGCCCATCCCCAACCAGAGACTACAGTTTATTGGGGCGGTCCTTGACAGGTCCAGTGCAGAGCTTTCCTTCCTCTGGACAGAGTGGAGACTTAGGTCCACCAGGCCCCCAAGGTGGTGTCTTGCCAGACCATCCCAGCCAGGGAGGTCCTTCCCCTGTTAGGCCTCATGGCAGCTTCCATTTGTACTGTTCCCCTAGCCAGGCTCCACATGAGGATCACTCAGTGGTCCCTGAGGGTGCAATGGGACCAGCTTTTGGACGACCTGGACCATCCGGTCTTTATCTCCTCAGCGGTCCGGAAGGATCTTCTATGGTGGATAAATCCACACAATCTTCCCTTAGGTCTCCCATTTTGAAGACCAGTGCCCGTAGCCACACTCACCACAGATGCCTTGAACATGGGGTGGAGTGCGCATCTGGGGGATCACCAAGTCCAGGGACTTTGGTCCGGCTTGGAGCTTTTTCTTCACGTCAGTGTTCTAGAGCTCAGGGCGGTCCTGTATGCCTTACAGACCTTTCAACACCTGCTGCCCGAGGGAACACTGCTGATCCAAACGGACAGTATGTTGGTGGTTTGGTACATCAACAAACAAGGAGGAACCCGGTCGTACCCATTTGCAAGGAAGTGACCAGGGTGTGGAACTGGGCAGTCCTGCACCACTTGTCCCTAGTGGCCGTGCACGTACCGGGAGTTCTAAACGTCCTGGCGGACAGTCTCAGCAGATCGCGGACCCCAGCTCACGAGTGGGAACTTCATCAGGAAGTGACAGAATCCATCTTCCAAAATTGGGGGCGGCCGGAACGCGACCTATTCGCCTCTCAATTCACAGCAAAACTTCCCAAGTTTTGCTCACTGCCCAGAGCCAGGTGCTTTCTGGGCGACACATTATCTCTGTCCTGACAGGGAAATTTTATATGCCTTCCTCCATTTCCCATTCTGCAGAGGTCCTCCTCAAACTACAGAGCGGAGAAGGCCAAGATGATTCTCATCGCCCTCTTTGGCCGAGACAGATTTGGTTCCTGTTGCTTCAGCAGCTATCCAGGAACCACGGTTCCACTTCCATTGACACGACCTCCTTACTCCAGGATCAAGGTCATCTGGTTCATCCGGGCTCAGGACCCTGCATCTGCATGCATGGCTCCTGCAGGCGTAACCATCTCTCGCTTTGGGGTATCCTCTCGGTGGCACGGTCCTTGTCAAGCCAGAAAACCTTCACCGTTCCCTTATACATTGAAGTGGAGCGGTTTTCCATTGGATGACTGCGAAGGCTGGAACTCTTTCTTGCTCGACCCCACAAGTCATGGAATACCTCCTTCACTTATCGGACTCAGGTCTAGCCTATTCCTCTCTGAAAGTGCACCTCTCGGCGTACCACAAGCTGGTAGATGGTAAACCCGTGGCTCAGTTGGATATCTCAAAGACCTTTTTGAAAGGGATTCTCCATCTGAAACCCCCCATCCGCAGCCCAACACCACCATGGGACCTGAATTTCGTCCTGGAAAAGCTCACCTTGCCTCCTTTTGAACCAGCAATGAGCTGTGACCTACGCTTTCTATCTTGGAAGGCATTGTTTCTGGTTGCCATCACTTCAGCTCGAAGAATTCGGAGCTTCACGCGTTGGTTTGTAAGGAGCCTTAGTTTGTTTTTCACTGGGACAGGGCGGTTCTCAGAACCCATCCGAGGTTCCTTCCAAAGGTGGTGTCGGAAGCTACTCTGAACCAATCGGTAGAGCTTCCAGTATATTATCTGGCTCCCGCTAACATGGGTGAGGCACTCCTCCATACGATGGATGTGCATCGGAATCTCCGGTGTTACACACACCGAACCAAGGACTTTCGCTCTTGCAGCCAAATGTTTGTCTCCTTCGCACCTCGAACTCGAGGCAAATCGGTTTCCAAGCAGGGCCTTTCCAAATGGTGTGGCAACTGCATCAGATACTGTTATCAAAAGTATGACAAACCCCTCCCGGGTGTTATCAGGGGTCATTCTGCTAGGGGCATGGCCGCTTCTGCAGCCTTCCTTCGTAATGTTTCTGCAGCGGATATTTGTGCTGCCGCTACTTGGAGTTCTGTCCATACCATTACCAAGCATTATAGTTTGGACATTGCTTCTAGGCGGAGGGCTGGCTTTGGCCTAGCTGTCCTGCAGGGTCTGTTGACCTAGGGTGGGTCCTTTTCGGACCTCAGTCTTTTCCGTGGATTTTGTTTTGCCCTCTCCCTAGTTTCTCTCGGTCTCTCCTTAGAGGGACTGCTTGGGATTAAGTCCTATTTGTGATGACCTACTGAAGGAACCCTCTCGAAGTAAGATGGTACAGTTACTTCGGAACTTACTGTAACAGTAGGTCTTCGAGAGAGGTTCCTTCAGTAGGTCATATTTTCCCCTCCCTCCTTCCCCTCATTTTAATTTTTACAGGGTCTCCAATCCTGTTCACTCCTGCTGTTAGGCCTCTTTCTGGCTCTGTGGAGGGAGACTGGAGAGCGTGGGGACTGCACCACTATATGCAAATCACGCTGACGTTGGTCACGTGGCGTCACGTCAGGCGTCCTCCCCAATCAGGGATTGCTAGAAAAGTCTCGCCATGTGGCCCATCATCAGGTAGCGTCACTCCTATTTGTGACGACCTACTGAAGGAACCTCTCGAAGATCTACTGTACGGTAAGTTCCTACGTAACTGTACTTTATTTATTTATTTATTTTATTTATTTATTTAAGAATCAGTTTACAACTTTTGAGCCAGAGGCTGTTTCCAAAATGCCTTTGTCACATAAAGACATACATTGTGTTTTGGTTACATAGCAAAGATTTGCAAAACAATAGGTGTTCAACAGACGCCACGTCACATTGTGGACAGACAAATACAAATTGGGTACACGGTACATGTAATTGATAACAGGTGTTCCACAAGTTGGTATCAAGTGAGCATTCTGGTAGGTAAACACTGAAACAGCTAGCACTAGCCAGGTTAAACATAGGCATGGTGACAGGGAAGTGGTGGAGGGATGGTTGGGTGGAGAGCTGCCGGGGGCATTGTCAAGAGAAGCAGAGGTGGAGGCTATGTTCAGAGACAGGAGCAGTTACGAGTGCTGAAGATGTGGTTCTGAAGTGTGGCTTTGAGCGTGGAGATGGTGATGGCATTGGTGATGGTGGCAGGAGAGGTTAAACCAGGTTGAGGGCTCTATGCAGAAGGACCTCTGACCACGGCTGGTTCTAGATCTGGGGACCTTTAGAGTGGTCTTGTGGGAAGACCATGTTGCAACAGTGGGAGGCTCTGGTGGATGGATGCCGTTACCCCAGGGAGAGCCCGAGTAGGTTTTTGGTGAGGAGACAGGTTTGGTATTGGAGCGTTCATCCAGGGTAAGCAGGTTAGCATCGACATAGAGCTGACAGGTGTGTGTGAGCCTGGGGGCACCAGTAATCAATCTGCACGCTTTATTCAGGGTTAGATGAATTTTGTTGAGTGCAGTGGTGTCGGCAGCACCATATACTGGTAGACCATAGTCTACAAGGGACAGCACGGATGATGTAACAGCTAGCCGGAGAGCATTTGGGGGAAGGCAGGTTTTATGGTGGAATAGGATGCCAAGCCGTGTGTTGGTGGCGGATGTTAGGGCGTCGATGTGGTTGTGAAATGTGAGGGCTGAATCGAAGGTAACCCCAAGGTATTTGTAGGAGCAGACTTGTTCCAGTGGCTGGTTATTTTCGGAAGGATATAGAGTGGGTGGTTGCTAGCTTTGTTTTGGGGTGGGAAAAGACATAGTTTTGGTTTTCTTAAGATTGATGACGAGTCTGCGCTCCTTAAACCAAGCCTCGGCACTGTTGAAAGACTGCTGAGGGAGTCCTGAGGGAGATGGGATTGCGGTGGTGGCAAAAGGACAGCGTCGTCTGCATACAGCAGAATTTGCCAGGGCATGCACTGGGCAGGGTGTTCAGATACAGCGAGAAGAAGGGGGCCCAGGATGGAGCTACAGGGGACCCCAGAGAGAATGGGACGGTATCAGAGGTGTGCTATTAATTTTGACACACTGAGATCGGGTGTCAAGATAGCTAGCACACCATGCCAGGGGCCAGCCGAGACCAGTGTGGCAGAGGCATTCAGCAGAAGTGGATGGGAGACAGTGTCGAAAGCCTTTGAGAGGTCAATGAACACTGCACCAGCTAAGGGAGCTGGTGTCAAGGAGGAGTGTAGAAAGTTGGAGAATTCAATAAGGGCAGTGCTGGTACTGTGACCCATACGGAAGCCATGTTGCTCTGGGCATAAAATGTTATGTAGCCAGATAATCAGTGATTTGAATGGCCACCACTTTCTCCAGGGCTTTAGAGAGGGGAGGAGGATGGAGATTGGCCGGTGAGTTGTTGGACCGACGACCTGTCGCCCCTTTATGAATAGGTGTGATAATGGCTGTTTTTCAAGCTGTGGGGAATTGTCCCAGGCAGAGTGACTGGTTAATTAGGCTTGTGAGAGGTGCAAGGACTTCATCTAACACCAGCCTGAGGATGCTGGGTCCAGTGAGTCACTGCGGGATTGTTGCCATTGGAGCTTTGATTAGGATCGGTCTGGCTTCCCGGGTGGAAATCTTTCACAGGAGGAAGCTGGGGTGATGGAGGACAGGGGAGGTTGGCTGGGGAGGGTCAAAGAAATTACTAGGGAGGACTGAGCTAAGGTCAGTGAAAGTGGTGAACCAGTTAGCTATGGTGGCAGGCTCGGTGGAGGTGGTGCCATTTCTAGTGAGCTGGGATGGGGCAGGGGCAAGCTTTACCATTGAGTTGTAATATTATCCCAGAAGGTCCGGGCTGAGCCCCAGGAGGAGAGTGAGGAGGCCTGGTAATGGTCTGCCTTGGCCTTCCTGATGGCCCATGAACACTTATTCCGGGCTGCATTGTATGCTTGCCTATCAGACAGACGACCTGTTTCAGTGGCAAGGTGCCAGAGGTTATCCGGTTTCTAAGTAATTGTGGGAGGGCAGGCTAACCCAGGGTGCGTTCGTTTTTGGACGGATTTTGGTTAAGGGTGCAAAGAGATCACAGGCCATGTTGAAGGTGTGAGGAAGAAGGTGAGGGCAGTGTCATTGTTGATTGCCTGCTGAATGGGGACCAGTCTATCTGGGTGAGGATGCTTTTGTCTTCAGCCCACCAGGGAGGTGCCTGTGGAGGGTGGTCTGGGCTTTGGGTTTGGGATTGGGGCTACCCAGTGGAATAGGATAGGGAATGGTCACTCAGGGAGTCTGGGAGGACCTGGATGTTTTGGATTTTATAGAGTTGGTTAGTTATAATAACATCCAGAAGGGTGCTGGTACCACTCTTAGGGTTAAGTCTCGTGGGCTGGGTGACGAGTTGTGTCAGATCTTGGTGGCAAATGAGTCTCTGGTGGTGGATGAGGAGCTGCTGAGCCAATTTACATTAAGGTCCCACACTAGGATTTGTTCTGCCTTATGGTGGAGGGTGGCCAGGTAGTCCGTTAAAGATACCAGGGCTGGGTGCTGGTTCTTTGGGAGACGTGAGGCTGTGGTAGAGATGAGAGGGCTCCTAGAAGGGTCTGGGGTGAGTCTGAGGGTAGGGCCTGGGCCCCATTTATGATGGCAGGGGTGGGGAGTGCGTGTCCAGGTATTGTGTCCCTGGTGTAGATTGCACAGCCTCCCCCTCGTTTGCCTACTCGGTCCTCCCGGTATAAGGTATAGCCTGGGAGGGAGACAAATGAGTCAGGAGTTGATTTGGACAGCCAGGTTTCAACCAGGGCTATGATGTCTGGTTGGTGAGCCAAGGCCCAGCACTGTAGGGCGTCAAATTTCTTCAGCAGGCTGCATATGTTCATGGAGGCTACTTGAAGACCAGTGGGCTGAGTGGGTGGATGGGAGGGGGCAGGGCCTGGGTTGGGATGTATGTTCCTGTTAGGAGTAGAAGGAGGAGAAGTGCTCTGGTCAGGGGGCAGATGGAGAGTTCACGCGGGAGGCGATAGAGAATGAGGAAGGGGTTTAGTTCACAAGGGGTGGGTAGGGTAGCACAGGCAGAGAAGGCCTGAGTGATCAGAAGTGCAAGGGGCTGTGGGGAGGACAGGTAATGTCTGGAAGGGGGTGAGGTGGAGAGGAGCATATGGGGTATGTGGAGGAGGAGGGAGGGGGAGGAGCAGTGGTAAAGGAGGAGGAGGGGAGGACAGGAGGGTAGGTAGGAACACTGGAGTAGTGAGGCTGAGTATTAATAGGGACGGTAGGGTTGGTGGAAGGCAAAGGAAGGAGGAGGAGAAGAGATAGGCTGGTGAGCAGGGGATGCATGTGCATAGTTGGGAAGGCTGGTGGAGCTGAAGTGAGGAAAGAATGGGGGGACTAGGATGAAAGAGGGGAGATAGTAGTGAGAGATCACCTCTGAGCCTAGTTGCTGCTATGGTGTAGTGGTAGTGTATGTGCCTGAAGTGCATAGAGTACCAGGTTCAAGTCTTGATCAGGGTAGTAGGAGAGAGCTAGACTAGTGGCTGTAGCAGCAGGGAGTTGGGTTCAAGGTTTGCAGAAGCACTTAGATAACACTTTAGTTGTGTCACAGGGTTAGTGTGTTCTTTATAGTTATGAGATCCTGCAGTAAAAAATAGGCAGGTGTTCTAGGTGAGTGGTGGAACTGGGGACTTTGGAAACAAGGGTGCAGGGTTCAAATCCTGCAAGGCAGCAAGGAAGAAGAGGTAAACTTATATTTTGGCAGGTTGGGGGTAAGTGATTAAAGGCTTAGAAAGAGTAGTATAAATTAGGTAGGCAATGTGGTGCAGAGGTAGAGCAGCTGACTCTGACTGCAAGGGTACTGGGTTTGAACACAGCTCAGGGACAGAGTGTGGAGGTCAATTTTTAAAGCAGAGAAGGAGGGAGTGAGGAATGGTTAAGATTATGAAAATAGAGGAAGTTGTTGGCCTGGTTCATTGGCTCAGAGGATAGTCAGTAGAATTTAGAGAGAAGGGTACCAGGTTTGATACTAGCAGGTGCTTAGAGATAGGCTGAAGGATGAGTGCAGAAAGTAGGTGGTAGAAGGAATCAAAGGGAAGTGCAGTGACCTCTAGTGGGACAGCTCTGAAGTGGTAGCTAGGAGGGTTATAGAGTTGAGAGAGCAGCTGGAATGGAAAGTGTAGTGACCCCTGGTGGTTGGTGTGTATAACCTGCAAATGGGAAAGTGGACACTTAGTAAAAGGAGGGTAGGTCACGTGGCACATCACGTGACGCACAGCAACAATATATGGGCGCCGACCCTGGGTGGAGGGGTGGTTGGGGCGGGCGGAGGGTGGGAAGTGCCTCACAACAGTCTGGGCTGTAGTGCAGGACACTTTACCTCTAAAGGCTCTGGCAATCCCGATTCAGTCTCCGCTGCTGGGCTGAGTTCTGAGGAGAGTGGGCTGCTTCAAGGGCCTATAGGGAGGACAAACAAAGGAATCCCATTAGTATGCAGCGGGCTAGGACAGGACCCTACTGCATGCGCCTAACTATTGAACGTATCCCATACAGGCGGCTATTGCGCATGCGCAAGATGGCGGACACCCACGCTACACATTCTGTGCAATACTACCAAGGTAGTAGGACCATCCTAAGTTTTTCCCTAAGGTTGTTTCAGAGTTCCATCTAAACCAACCTTTGGTCCTTCCTACTTACTTTGTGAACTTCCAAAATGACGGTGAGCGTTCCCTTCATTCTTTGAATGTCAAAAGAGCTCTGCGTTTCTATTTAGATAGAACAAAGGAAGTTTGCAAACTCAACAACTGTTTGTTTCCTTCAGCGAGACCCGGATGGGTCAACCTGTCACTATCAGATGCATTTCAGCATGACTGGTGGCATGCCTTCGCCACTGTTATTCCATGGCGCAGATTAAGCTGGAGGGCAGAGTGTACGCTCACTCTGCTAGAGCGGTCGCTGCATCCCTGGCAGAAATCCTCAATGTGCCCATTGCAGATATTTGCAATGCGGCTACCTGGAGCTCGGCGCATTCTTTCGTCAAGCAATATATCCTGGATGTCCATGCCAGGCGACATATTTCGTTTGGCAGAACCATCCTTAATGGACTTCTGTCCTAAATTTGTGAGCTCTTGGTGTCTCCTGCCGCCCTCTTGGGGGATTATTAGCTCGGTACTCTCCCATTAGTGTGAATGAGTGGTGGAGACTTTATGTCCAGGAAGATATGGAAATTCGTACCTACCGTAATTCTTGATCTACTTGGACGAAGTCTCCACCACTCATTCACACACCCACCCACCATCCCCCGAACTCACCTCTGCTGTTGGTCTTCACTCCATCAATCTTTAGGCTGTGAAGACTTCTTTCTTGACCCTTCTTATACAGGTCTTCCGGACTATCTTATGTCCGGTTTTTGTTAGGCTATCCTTCTAGGTTAGTTACGCTTCACCTCCTCGGAAAAAAAGGTACTGAGGCGGTTGGAGGGTCGACGCCGAGATAGTCATTGCCACATGAGCCGAGGCTTGCAGCCGCCTCCTCGCTGCTCCATCTCTGGCTGCAATCTTCTGCAAAAAGTTTGTTCTGCTGGGTCCTAGCAATTCCTCCAGCATAGATCCCATTAGTGTGAATGAGTGGTGGAGACTTTGTCCAAGAAGATCAAGAATTACGGTAGGTACATAATTTCCATTTTTTTGTGCACTTAAGTGGGCTGTGCATTTAACCAGAAAATCACTTCCAGGCACATTTCATTGCTTCTGAAATGTGCTTTATTAAATACCAGGTGCTCAAGTTAAAATTACATTACTGCACTGTCCAGTAATGCAGTGCTATTTCAAAAATCAGTAATCTTCTTTTGCTTTGTGAGTTTCAGTGTAGGATTCAAAATTAAACAGCAGCCTAAAGTCAGTCTTTTCTTTTGACAAAATTAATTTTCTTACTGTGGCCATGCTAGACAGCATCATGGCTGCAGTTAAGATGTTAGGGTGGAGTAAGGTGGACCCGCTCGGCCGCCGAGAAGTTGTTAGAGATTCCGAGAGTGAGTTTAAAATCTTCGGTAGTAGAGCTTTCTCTTATGCTGCCCCACTCTTTGAATTCTCTACTACTGTTATGAGAGATACCCGTGGAGGTATTTAAGAAAAACTGAAAACTTACCTGTAGCATATAGCCTACTTGGAAGATTAACGATATCTGAGTACAAATATTATTTTTGACTGTATGGATGATTTTATTGTTGGTTTTTAGCATATGATGTTGCTATGCATTTACTTTATATGTTTTTAACTAGTATTTTATATTGTGGCTTTTAATATGTAAAGCACCTTGATATTTTGAAAGGCGCTTTAACAATAAAGTTATTGTTATTATTATTATTTAAGGTGGTGCTATACAAAATGTGCACTTAAAAGCTGGGTTGGACTGAAAATCAGTAAGAAAAGTAAAACAAATATGCATTTAACCGAAATGTGCACTTACAAGTAGTGCACATAAGAGATAAATTTGACATTGGACGAATAGGAAAAAAAATTGTGATATGGAAAAAAAATGCTTTTAAGCGGGATGTGCAGTTAAGTGGGCTCCACTATATTTATTGAAACCTCAGAGAGAGTCACTGGAGTGCAAACATAAATAAAAGGTTACTGGTAACTGTCAGTCTGCTCGGTCAAAAAGATTATCTGCTTTCAGGCTAACAGCCAGTCACTCATGCATAGTTACACAATGTGTGTGTGTGTGTGTGTGTCTATTAGTTATTTTATGGAACCTCAAGAGACAATTACTGGAGTGCAGACATAAAAAAAGTTACAGGTAACTGCCAGTCTGCTCTGTAAAGTAGATTATCTGCTTTCAAGCTAACATCCAGTCTGCTCTGAGGCACTGTAGTCCTATTACCTTTGTGACCTTGCTAACTCTTGGAAAAATTGTGAACTATAAAAGCTACCTTACAGCCAACCACTAAGGGTAAAAATGTAAACTTGCAGTCTAACTCTTATTTCCACAGCAGCTACCTTAACAAAGACTGTTGGGGGCTGGACAGCTGATGGAAGAGCTTAGCCTAGCTTAACATCTTCCTGGGCTGTTAGGAAGGGCTAATCACACCTCCACTGGCAACTAATTTCACACACTTCAGGCATTTACAGTCCAGGCTTTCATTTTTGTCAGTCCCTGTTAACTCTCTCACACTGCTACGATCTGGAAAAAAAAAATATACAGCTGCACATGGCTACTTTGTTTAAAAAAAAAAAAAAAATTTAATTCAAAGCCTGAGAAGATTTTATGTGGTAGTAGTCATAGTTATTGTATTTGTGGTCTTTTTACAAATACACGTGTTTTTTTTTTTTTATGGAATAAACTTATTTACACAAAAATACTTAAGTTCTAACTATCTGACCCCTTAATATCCAACCTGATCTGGTTGTCAGAACTAAATATCCGATATCTGGCAAAAATTTGGTATCTGTGTATCCCTAGCCAAAATGTTTTAAGAGGAATATTACACCTCAAACCTCCCATTAAATGGCCCACCCCTCTCTGGGATCTAAATTTCCTATTGGAAAAGCTAACCCTTGAGCCTTTCGAACCGGCGGCCACTTGCAACCTCTGCTTCCTTTCGTGGAAGACAGTATTTTTAGTTACTGTCGCTTCAGCTTAATGTATATCTGAGCTTCATGCCTTAATGTGTAGAGAGCCTTACTTAATCTTTCACAAAGACAGAGTGGCTGTTCGTACTAATCCTTCCTTTTTACCTAAGATGGACTCGGAACACACCTTAAATCAGTTCATAGAATTGCCAGTTTACTACCCTGAGCACTCTAATCAGGGAGAATACCTCCTTCACACTTTAGACGTCCATCGTATTTTGAGATACTATATAATTCGTACCAAATCTGTTAGAAAAACTCCTCAGCTTTTTGTTATCTTCGCCTCAACTAGGGAAGGTTTCCTGCTCGCTAAACAGACCCTCTCCAACTGGTTGGCACATTGTATAACCTTTTGTTTTAAGAAATATAACAAGCCATTACCAGGACCTGTCCAAGCCCAATCTACCAGAGCCGTGGCCACTACAGCCACCTGCTTCAAAGGGGCTTCTTTCACGGATATCTGCAATGCAGCCACTTGGTCCACAATACATACTTTTGCAGAACACTACAACTTAGACACTGCTTTGCGCCGTAGGAAGGCCTTTGGCCGCGCTGTCCTACGAGGCCTTCTGTCATAACTTTCCACCCTTCCAGAGTTTGCTGCTTGGGAATCATTCTAAGTGTATTACCTGCTGCAAGAGATTATCCCCGTGGTCCGTGGAAGATAGTACAGTTACGTACTTACCGTAACAATAGATCTTACTTCGAGAGGGCTCTTGCAGTAGGTAATTACATATAGGACTGACGCCGGCTGGTGGCAGGACCTCACGGAAAAATTTCTAGCTAGCAGTCCCTGGCGAGGAACCGCCCCCACGTCAGGTAACCAGCGTCATGCGACGGTATAAAGGGGCGGTCCCAGACGTCCGCCTTCCAGTTCTTTCCCACCGTTAGCTCGTGCAGCGCCTCGTGGTAAAGTTCGTGCTTAGTCACCCCTGCTCTTTCGTCAGTTTTACAGAAAATTATAAGTATTTTTTCCTCCTATCGCCAGGTCATCGTCCTGTGTATGTCGCCCCTACACCCCTCCGAGCACAAAACAAGTGCGATCTGCAGGCGCTTAACTGCCACACACAAGGATCGGCCATTCCTTGCCTCTTCTGCCTAGGCCCCGACCACCCGGTCGACAAGTGCCCGCATTGCCTTCACTTCAATGCGGTTACCTGCAGACAACGCCAACAGTCCCTGGAAGCCCATCTTCTAAAGAAAAAGATGTCTTCGATGGAGAAAGAATTGAAGAAGCTCAGGCAGGCGTCGACTTCTCCGGAAGGACATCGAAAAGCGGGACAAGGAGAGGCACCGGGAGAAGGCTCTCTGCCTGACTCCGCTGGAGTCGCATGCATGCTAACATCCATCCGGGGACCGTCCGACTGCAGCCCAAGGGTTTGGAGGAGGTGTCGGCTCGCCCATCTGGCTCGCACTCAGGCCTTGTAGGCGCCTCTGGGCAAGAGGGCTCCGCCCCAGTTCAGCCGCGAGCTTGCGGCCTCTGGTGCGGGCAACTCCCATAAGTCGGACGCGTCAGCTCCTCCGGCGTCCGCGGAAGAAGGTCGAAGAGACGCCCGACCTCGGGCGCGCCACCCGCCCCTCAGACCGGCCACTCCTCCTCCTCCTCAGCCCACCTCCAATGAAGGACCCGTAGAAGACGGACGCTGGCCCTCCAGCACCCGCCGTGACCAGCCTCCTAAGTCGCCCGTCGGCTCCCCGCCGGGCGGCTGGAACTCACTGGCACCCTCCAACTCCCATGTCGCACCTTCGCTGTCGTCCGAGAGCCCGAGTCATCCCAGCCTAACTTCGGGATCCCCCGTCTCCGGGCAGATGTGGGATGTTCCACCTCCATCAGACCCTCCTCCTAGGAACCAGATCTGCGCCTTGCCTGCTGGCGGGGGATTTCTCCTTCCGTCGGGCCCTGCTCCCCGGGCCTCTCCAATGTTGACCGCCCATGAGGCCACCTTCTGGGCCGTCTGCTCAGTAGCTCCTCCGGCCTCGGTACCCGCCCGTCTTACCTGGCCAGCCGTTGTACCCAGGACTGCAGTATCTGAGCCGCAGTACCCGATCCGGTCCTTAAACCACAGTACCCGACACCTCAATACCGGCACGGTTCCCCGCAGCGAATTTCGGATCTCCACCTTACGGATACAACCCATTATTCTTTTCCCCTCCTCCTCCACCGCCCCTCAGCTGCGGTGGATCTGCAGGAGATTCTGGCTTCCTGGTGGGCTGAGGCCATGCTCAGCTCACCAATGAAGTAGAGAGCCGCTGCACTCAGGCAGCACACTCCCTCACCGCCTCGGACTCCAGAGCCCTCTCTGGATCCCGAGAGGGGCAGGACACGTGTCCAGGGATCCCCAAGGAACCCGTTCCTCCCCCTAGCCATGTTAGGGAGTCTTATTCTGCTTCTGATTATTCTTCTTCCCTCTCGGATTCCTCCGACGGATGCTCCGAGAGAGACGACGAGTCTCGCTCTCCATCCAAGCCCCGGCCGAGGACCCCTCCGAAGTCCCCTCCAGAGGACCCTTCCTTCACAGAGTTGCTCAGAAAAATCCAGGAAGTACATCAGTGGTGCTCCTTGGAACCAGAACCTCAGCGGGTCAAACGCGCCAAACATCTGGACCTGCCCCTGACAGCTCCTACTTTAGTGCCACCCTGGATCGAGCCTCACGCCCACCTTGTTTCCACCATTTGGAAACAACCATCGGCTTAGCCCGCTTCCTAGGAAGTCTAACAGGCTATACCAGGCTCCTGAGGGTGTAGATTTTGGACTCTCACCCTGTGCAGATTCGGTCGTGATTATCGCGCTCATGGCGGTCAGCGCATCCCAAACATCTAAGCTTGTCTCCTCCGGATAAGGAATGTCGCCTCCTGGACCAGTATGGAAGAAAATTTGCCTCTTCCCACACTGGAAGCTGGGCCTGAATTATTTTTGTTATATGGGGGATTACCAGAAGGCTTTCCTTACCCAGGCGGAATCTAGATTGACTCCTTACCTGACTCTCCAAGTCAAGCAGGGGTTAACCCGATTTAGTCCGTTCTGCTTGTTTGGCCAGTCGTCACATTCTGCGGACGACATACGATGCAGTGGACACTGCCGGGCGGAGCTCCGCTTTCGCCGTGAGTCTTCAGCGTCATGCCTGGCTCCGCGTGTCAGGTTTGGTCCTGGAGGTGCAGTCCGTGATCCAGGAAGCACCTTTCAGGGGTTCGGTGCTTTTCGGCAGTGATGTCAAGGACATCATCACCGACTTGCAGCAGAAGGGGACGGCTCTGAAATCCATGGATTCCATGTACCGTCCCCATCACCCACAGCGCCGTCCTTTTTGCAGGCACGAGTCAGCCACAACAAAACCCCAATGAGCGGGCCACTAAGCATTGGGACCCCATGAGCTGCCAGGCCCCACCCAAAAAGCAGCGGGTGCCCCAGCTGCGGCGCTGCCCTCCACCTGACTCCTCCCCTCTCCCACCGCCTCCGGACACACCGGAGGAACCGGTAGGAGGGAGGTTCTCCCTCCACCTTCCGGGTTGGGAGAGGATAACAAGGATTCATGGGTGCTTCAGATTATAGCAGAAGGGCACTCTATAGAGTTTCTACAGAAACCACCCTGCCACCCCCTCTGAAGTCGTCCTACGCAAGGGACCATCTTCCTTTGGTCCGGGAAGAAATCTCTGCCCTCCTCGCGAAGCAGGCCATAGAATCCGTTCCCCCTCACCTTCAAGGGACGGGTTACTATTCTCATTTCTTCCTGGTCCCAAAGAAGATGGGAGATCTCAGACCCATTATCGATCTCAGCTCTTTGAACCTTTACGTGGAATACAAAAGGTTCAGGATGCTCTCCCTACAGACCCTTCTGCCCTCCTTCGCCGGGTCAATGGCTTTGTGCGTTGGATATGCAGAATGCATATGCACATCCCATTCGCCCTTCTCGCCATAAATACCTTCGGTTTGCTTTCCAGGGGACCATTACCAGTTCCGGGCACTCCCGTTTGGTCTTTCCTCGGCACCCCGAGTCTTTACCAAATGCCTGGCTGTGGTAGCAGCCCACCTGCGTATGATGGGAGTTTAGGTGTTCCCTTACCTGGACGATTGGCTCCTGGCGGCCTCGTCCAGGGAGGAACTCCTGCATTTTCTCTCCCTCACCCAGCAGGTTTTCACTTGCCTGGGTATTACCATCAACCATTCCAAGTCTCATCTGGATCCTCCCAGAGACTACAGTTTATCGGGGTATCTCTCGTCTGACGGTGAGCAAGGCCTTCCTGCCTCAGACAGGGTGGCCTCTCTGCAATCTGAGATTTCCCTGCTATCAGAACGCAGGAAGGTTCTGGCGAGGTCTTTGGCTCTCCCTCAGTCCTCACTTAGCGAGCTGAATCCAGCGAGGAACTGAGGATACCAGGGACCACCCACTCTTATATAGGAGCAGAATGATGATGTCATGTATGGGCGGCCCCTGGAAAAAGACTGCTAGAAGAATGCTGCCATGCACCACAGCATCCTCTGACGATGACCCAAGCGTATTACCTGATGCAAGAGATACTCCTCGTAATAGCAGATCTTCGAGGAGTATCTCTTGCATCAGGTAATAGAGATCATTGAGGAGTATCTCTATTACCTGATGCAAGAGATACTCCTCGAAGATCTGCTGTTACGGTAAGTACACAACTGTACTTTCTAGGAGTGGTATATGGTGTACATCCACACTGATCCACCCGTCCTCCCCTGACAAGTGGCACACCGGTCTTACTTCCAGCAGGCAAGATCTGACGTCATGGGGTGGTGCTAGAGGAGTTACCACCTGGGTAGGTGGGAGGAGCCAGCGTGAAGATGTTCCGCAGGATTTAAAGGGAAAGGAACACTGACAGAAGTGTGGCTAGCGTCATATACCACTCCTAGATTTACTGTTACAGGTGAGTAACCTGTTTTACTCACCTGTAACTGGAGATCATATCTATGTCCAATCTTCACCATTCATCACCTTTGGGTACTTGGCGGAGGTTGATTACCCTCACAGGAGCTCTTTTTTTTTTTTTTTTTTTTTTTTGGATGGGCAGAGTCGACACACCATCGGGCGCCACCCTCGAAGATGCACTGCGTGGTGCCGCGGATTAGTAGTTAGGTGGTGTTGACTCTGCCCTCCCTTGGTTCATCTCCTGCCGTCGAGGTCACCTCCTGGGGCGCTTTGCAGCGAGGGTTTGAGGCCTACCTTCTACACAGTTGAGTTTTCTCGACTCTGTGTCAACTCCATTCGACTCCATGCCATGATCCATTCGACTTCCTATCTCCCTGCCCGGTTCTGTTAGCCTACTCGACACTCGCCCAGTAAGATTGTTCCATTATTTTATTTTGTTTTTCGACATTGAGTCTAGTTTGGTGTTTCTTTCTCGTAGGTCATGTCTAGGTCGGAGGGCAAGAAGACATCCAAGACCGGACAGCCCCCCATGCGACGGTGCCCTTGCGGCTGTAAGTACTCCGTCACTGACAAGCATGACTGTTGCCTCGTGTGTCTTGGCCCACTTCACGACATGGATTCATGCGGCGCCTGTTTCTCCATGGACCGCCGAGTCATCGAACAACGCACGTGGAAAGTGGGGCGAGCTCCGACGACTTTCGGGGGTCGGGCGCACACTCCTCTGTCCATGCCACATTCTCTCGGCCTTTCCTCCGGGTCCCCTCCCAGTTCTATACAGACCGAGGAGGAGGGAGCCTCTGCCTCTTCTAGCCTAGCCATGGCAGTGGCCTCTCCCGCAGTGCAGGAGGCCTGGTCTGTCCCCAGGGGACAGGACGGGAGGCACCGCCTTGGCAATCGCCCCTTTGGTGGCGAAGGCTCCCCCGGTCTCGTACCCATGGCTCGGAAGGCCTGGGTGGGTGCCATCTTGGGCCTCAGCGCTGTTCGCGGTGCCGCGGGCCCAGATGGCGCCATCATCAGTGCCGGTCCGTCACTTGGTGCCGTTGCTGCTGTCGGCGCCATTCATGGCATCGATGCAGCTGTCAGCACCGTGGGAGGCTCTACAACGCCGTCCCTGACTGTTTCTCACCCCAGCGCCATTCGCAGCATCATGGTTGAGCATGGTGCTGTGTCCAGTTCTGGAGCCGTTTGCGGCTCCGAGTATGGGCACGGTGCCGTGGGGGTTTCGGAGCTCAGCACCGAGGCGCTTGGTCCGTCATCTCGCCATCTCTATCATGGCGCCGTTAGGTGGTGCAATGGCGAGTGCGGTCAGAGCATCGTGGCGCCGTCTCTGTCCCTCGGCACCGTGGGCTTAGGCGATGCCATGACAGGTTCCGGCTCGAGACCTGCCCCCTGTTGGGGCCCGTGTCCTCTTCCGCACGCCGCGATGCGGAGGGTGGCACAGGCTCTCCCGGTGCAGTCCCTGGCTCTGTTGCCCTGTTCAGTAGGGATGATAGTGGGCGCCACGCACTGTCTGGCACAGGACTTCGATCTCCACCTCTTTGGAGGAGGAGTCGGACTCTGGGTGGGACACGCAATCTGGCTTCTTGGAGTTGGCTGCTGGCGTGGACACCCTGGTAGAGTCCTCGACAGGCCGGAGTCAGCCCCGCTCTGAGGAGCAGACAGTGACTGCCAGGGTCAGGGGTTCTGACCAGCAGGTGATGGTGCAGGCCACCATTGCTCTGCAGCCTGGCCTCGGTGGGTTCTCTGACCCCTCAGTGGTGGTACCCCGAGGTGGTGTGCCTGGATGGCCCAACTTTTGGGCCAGGTCGGACACCCCAGGTGGGGAGGTGCTGCTCCTGGATAGCCCCTTGGGGGCCGACCAGGCTGTCAGCTGCCTAGGCTGGCTCTCTCGAGGAGGAGGGCGCTCTCATATTTTGAGGGGTCGGAGGGGCATGGGGTCTGTGCGTCGGCCTTTTTCCGGAGCCCACCCAGTCTCTGGGAGAAGCCGCAGTACAGATCTCCACCCTTCCCTTTCGGTTTCCTCGAGAGGGCCCCGTTCTTTGGAGATAGGGGACTGTCCTTTTGGACCTACATGGCCCCGGTCACCTCACAGGGGAGATTCTTCATGGCATAGCCTAGGCAGTTCCAGTGTGGTTGATCAGCTGTCGGCTGTGGAGTTTTCCGGAGCTCCTTCCTTCCTTAGGGCTCCTGGTGCGCTCCCTCATCCAGGCGGAGATCAGCCAATTCCCATTGTCGGCTGTACTCCCATTCCTCTGCCACATTCTCCTGCGCTCCCAGGCATTCTTGGTCCTAGCAGGCCTCTCTCCTGGGAGCAGTTCAGAGCCCAGGCTGCTCAGTTTCCCCTCTTACGTTAGGGCTGTGGACAGACAGGTTTTTCAACCTCCCCCTGAGCAGCCAGCTTCTGAACCTTTGAGGTCCTCTGACTCTTCATCCCCCTCTTCTGGGGGAGAGGAACCATCTGTCCACATCTCTCCAGCTGCTGATCTCACTGAGTATCAGCGATTCCTTGTGAGGATGTTGGAGGACCTGCACATCACCCCTTCCACTCAACACAATCCAGAGCACATGGCGTACACATTTTTAGGTGGCTTTAGTGAGGACACCCTTGTGGTGCCCCCCCTGGCCTGTTCCCTTTCGGGAAGCGTCGTTGCATTTCTGGCAGAGACCCTTTCCCGGAGTCCCTGCCCCTAGGGATCTCTGCCAGTGATATTGTGCCCCCCAACCCCAGAGTCTCCAGGGTCCATGCCTCATCTTTAGTCAGGATTAACGCAACTGGACACTCCTGATGGGCTTCAAGGCCCCTCACGTGACCAGCCCCCGATCAAGACTCTTGGATTTGACTTCTGGGGGAGGAGGACATTCTACTCGGCAAAGTTGCTGCTCTCTATTGCAGCACATCAGGCCAACTATGCAACCTATGACAGTTTCCTGTGGTCTAGGCTAGGTCAGCTCCTAGCCTCCATGCCTGACATGGAGCAAACCAGACAAGCCATTGCACTCTCTGCATGTGGCCTGGAGCTAGCAAGGCACCAAGCAAGGGCATAGTATGATGCCAGTGAAGTAGCTACTAGGGTCGTAGGGACAGCGATCTGCACTAGGCGGATGGCATGGCTGCGTCTTTCCAGGTTGTCACCCTTGGCCTGGCGTAGGGTGATTAACTCCGCCCACCTGAGAACCTATCTCTTCTCCCGTAGAGTGAGGTGGCGTCTGTCGGGGCAACTTCCTACCCCCTCTGGGGGTCCCTGTCTTACTCTCCCCACTCTCGGGCCTCTCCAGACCCATGAAGGTTCTCTCTCTTAGTGTGTCACCCACTGAGAGCTGAGGGACTCAGCCCCTTAGGGTTATAAACCCCCTTGGGGGGGTCGGCACTCACCCAAAGGTGATGAATGGTGAAGATTGACGCAGATAAGATATGGAAATTACGTACCTACCGTAATTCTGATCTTTCTGTGTATCTTCATCATTCATCACAGTCCCACCCTCCATCCCCTGGGGCCTCAGTCTCTGGGTCCCTCTCTGTGCCCTCTCTTGCCCGCTCCTTTCTGTGAGTCAGGGCGGGGTGACTGAAGTCACATACGGGATATTTTGCTTTAGGGGTAGAGTGTCAGGAGTGGGGCACTCCTTCAGTGCTTTGCTCCACCCCTGTGGCGGGGCTGGGTCAGTTGCCCCTTTCTTTCCTTCTCCCCGTCAATCTTGATTCTCTCTGATTTCCTTGTCCTGTGGACATAACCTCAGTTAATTTAAGAAACTAGGTTTCTTGCTCCAAAATCTCCTTTGGAGGGGTGGAGTATCCCAGTTTTCCTGTCTTTTCTCCAGAATAGCCAGATTCTGCTTATAGGAGTTTGCCAGTAATTCTGTGCCTGCAGTTCTGGCAGTTAGACTCTTGGCTACTCCTTCGCAGTTCCTATATAAACTGGAGACAAGTCAAGGTTACAGGGTATGTTTCTCCTGTCTCTCCCCCCTCTAAATTTTTCCTTGCTTCTAAAAACCTTAACCCTCCCTCTTCCTCTCTACTTCCAGAGATTGGGGCCCCTACCCAATCCCCCTTAGTCTTTGAACTTCTTCTGTCCTCTCAGTCATTTATTTCTCCTTTTAGTTTTTTACCTTTTCCTTTGTCTGTGCCTTGGACTTCCTTGTCCCACCCTCCCAACCCTTTTTCTAACCTCTATGGTGACTCAGAACTGGCGAGAGGCGGAGTTGACCAACACCTAACGGTCAACCCGCGAGCCATGCAGTGCGTCGGCCTTGAGGGTGGTGCCAATGGTGCGTTGACTCCGCCCATCCCCCCAAAAAGCTCCCGTGGGGTCATGACCTCCAGCCAAGTACCCAAAGGTGATGAATGGTGAAGATACACACACAGATCAGAATTATGGTAAGTACGTAATTTCCATTTCTAGGAGTGGGGTATGGTTCACATCCACTCATCCCAACAAGCCTCCCCTGGCAAGTGGCACACAGATTCCTGCTTTCAGGGTGCAAGATATGACATCAGTGGGGTGGAGTCAGGGGATATACCACGTGGGTGGTGGGAGGAGCTTAGTTTCAAGACATCTGGCCAGTCATACCATTCCAATGGAACTGTCAGAGTATGGATGTGAACCATATGCTGTACCACTCCTAGAACTACGGTTACAGGTGACTAACCTATTTTGCTGCTCTTTCTGTTCTGTTTTGCTTTACTGTGTTGTATTGCTTTGTACTATAATTTACTGACCTTGATACTCAGAGGTGCTTTCTAATAAATAAAAGTAAGAACTAAGTAAGAATGCTAGATTACCTGTGATAAGTTGGATTTCTGCCTGTATAATCACTATTATGTTGTATACTTGTTTCCTTTCTTAGTGCCAATGACAAACTCAGTTTCCAAGAGGGCAGTAAACAGACTATTCGGCCAGCAACCCTACTGAAGAACCAGTTCCAGCAGATAGAACCCAATTTAGAATCGGCAGCTGGGAAGAGAGAGGCTCCAGTGCTGGAAAAGGATGCAGAGGAGAAAGCTAAACCTAGAACAACCCAACAGGAGAGTCAAGAACAGCTGGAAAGTGAACCAGAAAGACACTCGTCTCCAAAGGTACATTTTTAAATTGATTACAGTATTTAACAGACAGGTTGACTCAGTGGCCAGCTGTGGTGCACTGCACTATCATATGACTGATCTGGCTTTGGGAAAAGCCTGGGTCTCCTCAAGTGCTGTGTGGCCTGGGGAGGGAAGAGCCATCCTTCCACTGCCTATCTTCTCTACAGAGTTGCTGAAGCTCATGGGTGGACATCTGTGGGGGGAGTAAGAGGAAGGGGCAGGCAGAAATTCAAAAGCAGCAGCCAAGAACAACTGGATAATAGCTGGTGGTACTCCTGGATTCTGTGCCTTAAAGATCAGCTGTGCCATGATTCTCAGGGCTAGGAGCCTACAGGATGAGGGTCCAAAGGCGAATGCCCATGGTGTCAATAGGTCGAAGAGGATGAAGACCTATATTTTTAAAAAGTAAATATTTAACCAAGAAATGCCTCTTGAGGTATAATCATGCTGTTAAGAATGTGTGACAAGGCCAGCAGAGATGTTCCTACATACGCACATCATTAATAACAAATGGCTTAAAGAGCAGAGTTGCATGTCATTATGTACATTTGCAAACTTCCAGTCCTGGGGGTTAGTGAGGAGTGATAGTGGACTCTTAGAGTTGCTAACACTTGGGTAAGGGTCTGGTGTCAAAGGGAGCATTTTCTTTTTCTGGCCAACTGGAGTGCCTTCTTATTCAAGGGATGCCTGTACATCCAGAGTGAGGCTGTACCTGCACCCATAGGGATTGGGGGTACTGGCCAGGAGAATGGATAAGGCACAGTTGAGAGATTTAAATTAGAGGATGAAGGGAGGGATAGTGCTGGGAATCAAGTGCAAAGGCAAGAGACAGATACAGGGGATCAGCAAGGGCGGAAGGCAGATACATGGGATCACCAAGATAATGGCAGAAGAGCAGGGGAGCAGCAGGAGAAGAGCCCCCCAGTAGAGCGAGACCCCAACAGAGGGCAAGAAAGTATAGAGTGGCAACTGTCCTTACATGCACGCAAGCAAATAGTGCACTTAGCAAAACATGTGAGCTTGAGAGCCTGATGCACCCCAAGGATCAGGACTTAGTATTATCATGGAGGCCTGGTGGGAGGGAAGAAAATGACTGGAACACCTGAATAGAGATGCAGACTATTTCAAAGTAATAAGCTGATACGAAGGAGGGTTGGTTGGCTGTCTTAAGGAGTCGCTTTAGAGCACAAGGAGGACATCAAGTGGAGATACAGTGCTAGAGAGTACATTTATGTTGGGCTAGGGTAAAAGGGGGCAAAAGAATAACTCTGGGTGTGTGGTTCAGGGTCCCAAACAACTCGACAGAGGACGATGACCGGTTGGTCAAGGAAATTATAAATGCAGCCAAAATCAATGCAGGGGTAACCCAGGGGGATTTCAGTCTCTTGGGCATAGACTGGCATCTTGAGAGGGCTAATGGCAGGACTGAAACAGAATTCCTGTCCATCATCCAGGATTACTTCCTAGTTTAGCATATCCAAAAGGGAGCTAGGTTTGAGGCCACCCTTGACCGTGATCTTGGCAGTAGGGGAAGGGTCATCTCCAGTGTGTATGCCAAGGAAGTTGAGAGATACAGTGACCAAAACTGGGTAAGCTTCTTACTGCTGACAGAGAGGACTAGCTGGGCCTCAGCCACAATGATCTGGAACTTCAGAAAGATACGGTTTGCCAAGATCAGGAACCTGGGAACCAAGGTACTGGAGCACATCCATAAGGCTGGTAATGCAGAGCACATATGGAATTTGTTAAAGATGGTGCTTGAAGCAGCCACGTAGGTTTGTATCTCTTAGCAAAAAAGAGAAAAGGAGCAAAAAGTTCCCTTGTCCGGTTCAGCGGGAATTTAAGGCAACTGATCCTCGAGAAAGAAAATGTCCATAACTGCTGGAAAGAGATTGGTTGCCTCCAGGAATGGAAGGACTATGGAGTTGCACTGATGGACTGCAAGGCTAGAATTAAGGAAGCTAAGGAGCCGATGAAAGCCAGAAAAGCAGTAGGAGCCTTATTCCAGTAAACGTGAGGAGGAGGTGAATTTGTGAGAGGGCCTGGGGCGGCGACTGAGATACTGAATGAATACATCACTTTGGTGTTCACAAAAGGGCCTCTGGGGGGATGCTCATGGTATTGGGGTAGCAGCGATGTAGCCTGTGGACATTACAGCTATTTTGGTAGCCAACTACCTGGCAAAGGTCAAGCCATGTAAGTCATGAGGAGAAAACTGGATGCATCTCAGGATCCAAGTAAAGCTAAAGGAACAGTTGGCAGGGCTGCTTGCAGTAATGTTTTAGAGATTTATCCAGACAGCTGTGGTACTAGAGGACTGGAAAGAGGCCATTTTGGTCCCTATGTTAAGAAAGGTGGAATCAAGTAAGTACAGGTCGATAAGGCCTAACAGTTCTAAGCAAGGTCGTGGAACTGTATCAAAGACAGAATAATGGAGCACTTGGTTGAGGCCAAGATTCTTGCGCCCCAAAGCATGGCTTTATGAGGGGCAGATCTTGCCAAATCAACCTGATCCCCTTATTTGAGAAGGTGGGCATGGGTAGGGCTGTTTGAGAAGTGCACAGGGGCAGGGCCATAGGTGTAGTCTATCTGGTTTTGGCATGGCCCTTGTCACTGTGGTACTTGACAAGTTTCTGGGCAAAGTACAACAGTGTGGTAGACATAAGACATAGACAAGGTGGATTACTAATTGGCTTGAGGGGCAAGAAAGAAAAAATTCTAACAGTAGGAATTCAGTGTACTGTCCATGCTCTAGCAGTTCTGCTTGATAGAGATAAGTCGTTGGAATGTCTTCATGCTAGCTCCTCACAGCACCCAGGTGATATATTCTCCAGCTCCACTCTGTGACATTAGATCTTTCTTTCCACGGGATAGAACAGGTCTCCTCCTCCACAACTCTGCATGTATTTAAGGAATTTCAGCATTCAAGCACTTCTTTGGTGAATTTAAAGTTTATCCTTTATATTTCAACTGAATCATCTCTCCTTTGTCCTCTAGTTTCATTCTTGTCATTGACAGTTGCTGTGAAATGACATATTCATCTACTGCCTAGGCGAGGACATAACGTTGAAAACTGCAGTAACTATTGTGCCATGCTGTCCTCTTCTCGAGGAATGGAAGGCTTGACTCCTCCTGGTAGGCCCAGAGACTGCAAACTGGCCTTGGCTGCAGCCCGATACTCAGCTCACGGTCATGGAGGAGGGTGTCAGTTGGGGCAGGTGCCTCACTGGTCTCAGTGCTGCTTGGTCATTGTTGGAGGGCCTATAATAGACAAGTTCTGTGAAATGTATTTTGCCCTCCAGACCTTGTGGAAATCCCATCACATCACAAATGGCATAAGAAATGCTGTCATTACAGGTCATGGGACTGTGAAACGACCTCACCTCTTCCTGCTCCCTCTACTACCCAACTGCTCCACTTTGGTCTAGCTCCCTTTAGTTGAGGGGCAGGTGGAGGTTCTCAAGTGTAACCCCACCAGATCTCTCTTCTTTGACTCTGGTCAAGCAGGCCTGCTGAGCTTTTCTCAAGCTGATTGACTGGTTGTTTTAGAAGGTTGACAAGGGGTTGTTGGTCTCGCAGACCCCAGTTCTCCTAGTCCTCACTCAGGAAGATATGGCTCCAGCGTGTACCTGCCAGACTGTCTTGGGAATTGCCTTCCTGTTGGTCATGCTTCCAAGGCCCCTGTTGACCTTGCTGCCCAAGCACATGCTCTGCCCGGAGCCCCCCCTGCGGGACACATACGCCTGTCGCACCCTTGGGGCGACAGTCAAAGTTGAGGCACTGTTTATAGTCTCGATCCTGTTTGACTGGGAGATGTCACTCTCTATGTTCTTTGACTTACTCGTACACTGGCGAGGATCGCCATTGACATCCTCTGTTTAGGTGCTTTGAAGATCTTATGTGGCAGCAGTGGTCTCTTGCAAGGAGGGGCAAGGCTCTCCTTTCGGAGCAAAGCGTCTCTTGGCCTCCTGTGGCTGTTCCCCTGCTGATCAAGCAGACCACAGTGTCCGTTTCTCCTCCACTGGTGGTGGAGCCCCTTCCACAGCAGCCATGATTTGGGACCTCCCACCAAGGAGTCCCACCCTGCTACCAGCAGTCAGTCAGCCTCTCAGTGGAAATCACCCAGGAGAACACCAGGGTGGTCTACAGTGAAAAGAGGTTGAGGGCAGTCTTTGAGGAGTCATGGGACTTTGAGGGTGAGTCCTTAATGACCTCGAATAGAACCCAGTAGTTTGACAGAGACTTTCTGGATGGTTGATCTGCTTCGTTGGTCTTAACATTATTTCCAGTTGATGTTGGAATCCATTGAGGTTCCCTTGGAACTGGTGCAGAAAATACCCATTTACAGACATCCTTTTTTTTTTCTTATTCTGTTTATCTCCTTGAGTTGACCTCCTTTGGTTGAGTGCCCCAGCCCCATCACCCTGGACTTACTGCCAGCAGTCTTCACCTAGGTGTCCCCGGTGGATTCTTCAACCCAAGGCCATGGTCTGGATTGATCCATTTTGGGAGGGTGTCTCCACTGGTTGGGTGCGGGGGCTCTGTAGCTCGTTGCCATCCTTTTTGTCGGCATTTTCTGTTTTCCTTGGTGCCCTGGGAGGCATGGTAAGGATGTCGGCACACAAAATGCTCCTGCATGACATGTGCCGACATCTGCCATGCTTCCTTGATATTGAGGCCTGAGCTGTCTGTCCCGTCCCCGGTGGAGGAGAGCAGTCCTATGGACGCTCAGTCCTCCTCTCCCTGGCCAGCCTTCCAGCGGCCCATTTCACCTCCGAACCTGGGTCGTTGGCATCACAAGTGGTAGTCTGGTGGGTCAACTCATTCACCGACATCCTTGATAGGGAAGATTCCCTAAGGGCTGCCTTCGCATTGGTTGAGGCCATCTTGGGACCGGCTCTGGAGCTTTGGCACCATCCAGCATCCTCCCCGGTACCCTCACCTGGATTGTCTACAGGTACATGCAGTTCCCATGGGTGCCTTTTCAGGGTTCTCTGACCAAAGCTCTGTGGAGGGCCGGTTCTTGGACTCCATCTTTTGCAAGTTTGCACGTTAAAGGGTTGGGGGATGTGAAGAGACTGCCCGAAAAGGAGTCTATGAAATCGGACTGTGTGGCCAAAAAAAGTCTACTTGGCTGTCTCCCATGGTTTTCGGCAGGCCAGCTCTTCTATCATGATAGCTAATTTCAGTCACTCCATTTTTATTTTTGTTTGTATGGTTGGGCTCCTCCTCCCTGTGCTTCCTGATGATAAGCAGCAGGCTGCCCAAATCATACAGGACCAAGGCACCATGCTGACTAAGCACCAGGTTCAAACGGCTTTGGACATGGATGACTCCTGCACCCGTGCAGTGACTACAGCTGTCTCCATGTGCTGCAGGGCCTGGCTGAAGCTGCCTGCCGTCACGGCGGACACTCAGCATAGGCTGACAGAAGTCCCATTCCTGGGCACCATCCTCTTTGGCCCTTGAGTGGAGCAGTGTCAGAAAGGGGGACTGGGACTGGCGGAGGTTCCTTTGGGGCTCTGTCAGCTGGAGCCCCTACGAGACAGCAGAGTAATGGGTTGTAGGGTGCCATTTTCCCTCCCGTCCAGTCCCTGTCCCAGCTCCTAGTCGGTTGCATCACTGCTTCCTGCAGTGGTCCACTGTTACTTCGGACAGGTGGGAACTAGAAGTGGTGGGAAAGGTGTTGCCTCTGGATTTTGAGTCTCTCCCTCCTTACCGATGTTGTGCCATGTGGCAGTCTAGGGTGCTAAAGGAGACTTCCACCTGGCTGAGGGCTGACTAAGCTCAGCCCCTACAACACGGGCAATAGGATACGCCAGTGCTGTGAGGAACTCCTTTGGCAGCAGTGAACCATTGCTGGGAGGGGTAGGGATCTGCCCCATGGATCTTCAATCCTTGACCTTCGCCAGCCATATCCTTGCTGGTCCATCCTACTCCACAGTCCCCTGTATCTGCCTCGCCTCCACCTCAACCACTGTTTGGAGCACCACCAAAGTGTCTCTTCCTGCTGGTTGGCTTGCCAGGCTTGCTGTCAGTGTAGATCACCCGGGACGAGGATGCTGTGGTGGTCTGTGGTAGTAAACTGTAGAGGGCCGTCTTTGAAGAATCTTCCGACATGGAAGCCAAGTCATTGCTGGCCTCAACCAGGACTCGCACCTTTAATCAGGAATAGGTCAAAGAGCTAACTGCGGCTCTCAGGCCAGTCAGGGATACGTGTCCACGTATTGCCTGTTTCCGAAATGGATGGAGGGCTGGCGCCCCATATTGGATCTGCATGGTCATGGCCTTCAGCCTTTTGTCTGCACCCAGGGTTTTCACCAAGTGCATGGTAGTGGTCGCAGCCTTCCTGTGGCACAAGGGTCATCCAGGAAGGCTGTGGAAAAATCCAGGAATCTGGCTCTTCAGACCCATCATAGTGTGGGCCTTCTGATCGACCCAGCTAAGTCAGAGCTAGTCCCGTCAGAGGAGATCGGGTTCATCAGGACAGAACTAGACTCTGTACAGGCCAAGGCCTGCCTCCTGGCGAACCGGGCATCGGACTTCACACCCTTTGCTGATCATTTCAGATTGGTTGCGTGCACCCTGCCCAGGACTTCCAGCGGTTGCTGGGGTTGATGGTGGCTTCCACAGCATTGTTTGTTGGGGCCGCTGGAGGATGTGCCTCCTACAGTGGGAAATGGACCGGCAGTGGTCTTAATTCCTAGGTCACCTGGATTAGCTGGTCTTGGTGACCCAACCCATGTGGGATACCATCCAGTGATGGCTGTCCGCAGAACACCTGGAGGAGAGAATCCTGTTTGTCCACCCAGAACCATCTATCGTGCTCACAACAGACACATCTGTGATAGGGTGGGGAGCTTACCTGAGAGACTACAGAGCCCATGAGTTCTGGTCATCCCAGGAATTCCCACACCAAATCATCCTGCTAGAACTCCATGCAGTGCATCTGGTTCTGATGGAGTTTGCTCCATTGATTTGGGGTCAGGTCATTCAGGTTGAGACTGACATGACCAGCATGTTCTACCGGAACAGGCAGGGCAGGAAGCACTCCTTTTGACTGTGTCAGGAGGCTCTCTGCACTTGTGCACCTTTGCACAGTGCAGAAGTGTATCTGCTGGCAGTTCATGTCACTGGAGAAACCAGCTGACAGGCACTCTCTGCTGGTTTGGCGAGACATTGCACGAGATGTCCCTGCATCAGGAGGTGATGGACCACCTGTTCTCCCAATAGGCACCCCTCTGGTGGATCTGTTTGCCTTGTGGGAGAACAGAAAACTGCATTTAAGTGGAAGAGGCTCTTGATCTGGTGCCAAGGTAAGGAGCTTGATCCCCTTACCTGCCTAGTATACAAGCATTCTTGACTACCTCTGGTCCCTGTCTCAGTCTGCATTGTGAGCCATCTCTGCATGCCAAGCATGGACTGGTATGTTGATAGAGTTCCAGGAGAAGGTGATCAGGCACTTTTTCAAAGGCTTTGATCACTTGTCCCTTCTCATGCACAATCCTCTGCCTCCATGGGACCTACTGCTGGTATTGGCAGTGGTGGATGGCAAGCCTTTTGAGCTTATGCATAAATGTGAGATGGAAGACTGCCTTCCCAGTGACCTATATGTGAGCCAGACAGATTAGTGAGTTCCAGGCACTCTTGGTAGAGTATGCTTATCTGGTGTTCTATAAGAACAAGGTCATCTGATGCCCCCACCCGACGTTCCTCCTGAAGGTCATATTGGAGGTTCACCTTAACCAGGTGATTAATCTTCTCTGTACTTCACTAGCTTGACCTCAGATGCCAATTGCAGCTCCGTATGCTTGACCTACTGAGGGAGCTCTCTTTTTACAAGAAGTGCACAGCCAGAGTTCGAGGTGAAGCTCGCCAGCTGTATGTAAATATGCTGATACCATGCCTGGCAGACCAGCAGTGAAGCAGATGATTGCCTGGTAGATTACATCCTGCATCAAGACAACCTCTACTGTAGGTTGGCTGGTAGGGAGTCATCCAAGGGGCTTAGGGCTTAGCCTACCAGACTTACCACTGCCTTGTTGGCTGCTTCCAGGAATGTCCTCATTGTGGAGATATGCAGAGCTACAACCTGGAGTAAAGCACACATCTTCATCTCTCATTACAGCATTCAGTAGTTGAAGCAGTAGTAGATTTTATTTTTAACAGCACTCTTCCCCAGAGACCCAGGGCACCTTACAATAAAGTGCAGAGATAACAAACATAAATAATATACATCAGTTCTAACTCTAGTACATGTAAAACAATATAGCCTATAAAACTCAGCTGGGAAAGGAAGTAAATGGAGAAGATGGATCAGTCCCCAAAGGCTAAATTAAGGGGACACTTAATTAAGTGTCAGCACTACTGTGCATGCCCGGAGTCTGACTTGAATTTTCAAGCATTCTTTTCAAATGGTTAGGGTGCTCGATTTGCAATGAGTATAACTTTCCTGAGCTCAGTGCAGGACTTGGTGTTATAGGGGTGTTTTACTGATATGTAAAAAAAAAAACAGACTCCTTTGTGAATGAGTGTACCCCACAGTACAGTGCCATGTCACCTCATGGACACACAAGAGCATCAGCAGTAGACTTTCAGGTTGGGATGATGGAAACTTATTTTTAGTATAAATAAAGGCTACGTGTTACATTTTAGCAAATCCACTGCCATCTTTGAATTTTTTGGGCAGAGTAGCTGCAGCATAGATACATAGAAATTGTTGGCAGACAAAGGCTGCCAGGCCATCTAGTCTGCCCGTATACCCTACCTTTATTAGTGGCCGCTGACCCTATCTGGTCATCAGCTTAGCCTCTCCTTACCCACCTGCAGGGTTCCTTTATGTCCGTCCCATGCATGTTTAAAACCCCCCACTGTGCTTGCTCCTACCACCTCCTGGGGTAGGCTGTTCCATGCATCCACTACCCTTTCCATGAAAAAATACTTCCTCACATTTCCCCGTAAAGGAAAATTCTCATAATCTAAATTGACCCACCCCTGAAAGCTTCAGCCCCCGATTAAGCTTTTTGGCAATGAAAGCATTTTTTTATTATGTCTGCTTACAGAAATGTAATTTTTAAAAGTCCACACTTCCCAAACATAGCGGATAGTGCGCTCCATTTCATCCAGTGGTGGCGCCGCACCGCTAGCCCCAGTACACATGTATTGGAGCTAGCGGTGTGGCGCCGCAACTTCAGATGAAGTGGAGCCATGCACCATCTGCCATGTTTGGGAAGTGTGGACTTTTAAAAATTACATTTCTGTAAGCAGACATAATAAAAAAATGCTTTCATGGCCAAAAAGCTTAATCGTGGGCTAAAGCTTTCCGGGGTGGGTCCGTTTAGATTATGAGAGTTTTCCTTTAACCTGCCTCCCTTCAATCTCAGATCGTGCCCTCTCATTCTTGTCCCTCTCCTATACTAAAAGATATTGCCCCCTTGCACCTTGTTAGTGCCCTTCAGATACTTGAAGGTTTCTATCATATCCCCCCTGCCCCGGGTTCTCTCCTCTCTTCTAGTGTATATTTGTTAGAGTCCCACACAAAAGATTAATACACAAGTTAGCCAGCCTTGGAGTGGGTCCCAAGGTGGTAGCCTGGATAAAAAATTGGTTAGACAACAGCACGCAAAGGGTAGTAGTAAACGGAGTCCACAGTGAAGAAAGGAGGGTTACTAGTGGGTACAGCAGGGTTCAGTACTGGGACCGGTCCTTTTTAATGTCTTTATAAGTGACACTGCAGAGGAACTGGAAGGAAAAGTATGTCTGTTTGCAGACGACACAAAGATCTGCAACAGGGTTGATACACAGGATGAAGTGGAAAGGATGAGAAGGGACTTGGCAAGGTTGGAGGAATGGTCAAATATATGACAGCTCAGATTCAATGCAAAGAAATGCAAGGTAATGCACCTGGGAAACAGAAACCCAGAGGAAGAGTACACAATGGGGGGTGAGATACTGACAACAGTAAAAATTGAAAGGGACCTGGGGGTAATTATATCAGATGACCTAAAGGTGGGCAAGCAATGTGAGAAGGCAGTAAGGAAGGCTGGGGCATACTGGGATGCATAGGGAGAGGCATCAATAGTAGAAAACAGGAAGTTGTTATCCCTCTGTACAGACAGTTGGTGAGACCCCATCTGGAGTACTGTGTGCAGTTCTGGAGACCCCATCTCCACAAAGACATAGACAGAGTGGAGGCTGTCCAGAGGAGGGCAACCAAAATGGTGCAGGGTCTGCACCAGAAGACATACTGAAGAAAGACTAAAGGAGCTTAATATGTATACCCTTGAGGAAAGAAGGGAGAGAGGGACATGATAGAAACTTTCAAGTACCTCAAGGAATCAACAAAGTCCAAGAGGGTAGTATCTTTGAGATGTTGCAAGAACAAGGGGCACAATTTGAAGATGGGGAGACGGCTCAGAGGTAATGTGAGGAATTTTTTCACGGAGAGGTTGTGGATGCATGGAACAGCCTCCCTGAGCAGGTCGTGGAGTCAAGAACAGTGGTTGAATTCAAGAATGCATGGGACAGACATAAGGCAGTCCTAGTGGGGGGTAGGAGGAAGTAAGCTGTTCGTTAACTAGGATCTGCAGCTTATCTGTTAGGTAGGAAAATGGGCAGACTAGGTGGGCCAAGCTGTCCTTATCTGCCATCATATTCTATGTGTCTGTGCCCTCACAAGTGATCAACTTTATTGGAGTGGAGCTCAACTCTTGCAGAGCCAGGGCTCTGCTACCAGCGGACAGATCAGAGGCTCTCTCCTCCTTTGCCCAATTATTTTGGGTTGGGCAGTTGCGTCCTGCTTGGGACTTCCTGCACCTCTTGGGATACATGGTGGCTTGCACCAGCATGGTTTGTTGGGCCCGCTGGAGCATGCTCTCTCTGCAGAGGGAGCTGGCACGCCAGTGGTCTCAGCGCAATGGCCACTTCGACCAGCCAGTCACTGTGACCCAGCTGATGTGGGGCGCCTTTTGGTGGTCTGATCCCAGAACATCTGCAGGAAGGTATCTTGTTTGTCCACCCAGAGCCGACAGCCATACTGATGACAAATGCCTCTCTCATGGGCTGGGGGAGCACAGAGTTCATGGACTCTGGACCCCCGAGGAGTCCTGGTGCCACATCAGCCTGCTGGAGCTTTGGGAAGTTCAGCTGGCGCGGACTACTTTTGCTCCCCACATTCGGGGTCCGGTGATCCAGGTCCAGATGGACACCACAACCATGTATTCCCTCAACAATCAGGGAGGGACGCATTTCCTTCCCCTGTGCAGGGAAGCCCTCCATCTGTGGACCCTCATGTGCAGCCTGGAAGCTGGTGTCTCCAACCACCTGGCAGATGCTCTCAGTCATGTGGGCGAGGCATCTCATGAGTGGCCTCTCCGCCTAGAGGTAGTGCACAGTCTGTTCTCCCAGTGGGGCACCCCTCTGGTGGACCTGTTTGCCTCCAAGGAGAATGCAAAGCTGAGGCTGCACTGTGCCCGTCCCCTGTGCAGGGAACACTGCAGGGGGAAGCCTTCTTGAGGCCCTGGACCCCAGGCCTCCTGTATGCTTTCCCTCCATTTTCCTTGATCCACAAGGTGTTGCTCAAGGTGAGGAGGGACAAGACATGGGTGATCCTGGTGGCTCCGGACTGGCCACACCAGTTCTGGTACCCCAGTCTCCTTGGCCTCAGCAGCAGGCTCCCGAGTCATGTTCTTCTATTCCTGGACCCGCCCTCCATTAATCAGGGGACGGTACTACACCCGGACCTTCAAACTGTGCATCTGACAGCCTGTTTCCTGAGCGGCTAGAGTTCCAGGCTTTGTGTCCCCCTGAAGATGTCCTCGACGTAGTTGAGGGTTCTCGGGGGAGTCAACCATGAAATGCCATGCCTTCAACCAGAAGATGTTCTCCATTTGGTGCCAGGACAAGGGGCTGAACCCCTTACCTTGCCCAGTGGCTGGCATCCTTGACTACCTTTGGTCCCTCTCTCAGTCAGGCCTTCGATCAACGACCCTTAAGGTACACCTGGCAGCCATCTCTGCTTACCGAGTGCGTGCCGGTCAGCAGTCGGTGCAGGAGAATGTGGTCTGGCACTTCTTTAAAGGCCATGACCACATTTTTCCTCCAGTGCGTGAACCACCACCATCTTGGAACTTGTTGCTGATTTTGGCAAAGCTCATGGGCAAGCCATTTGAACCAATGCACAGGTGTGAGATGTCTCACCTGTCGTGGAATACCGCCTTCCTGGTGGCTATCACGTCATCGGTGAAGTCTCCTTACTTGGTCTTCCACAGGGACAAGGTTGTCCTTTACCTCAGCCCTTAACTAGGTGATCAGTCTCCCAGTGTACTTCACTAACCACACCTCGGAGGCCGAGGCACAGGCTTTCATGCTTTGGACCTGCAGAGGTACTAGCCTGTAATAAGGAGTGCACTCTGGAGTTCAGGGATAGGTTCATAGCTGTTTGTCACCTACAGTGCCTTCAGAAAGTATTCACTCCCCTTGGATTTTGTCACATTTTGTGATGTTGCAAACTCAAATTAAAATACATTTATATGGGATTTTTATGTCACGTATCTACACAAATTACTCTATAATGTCAAAATGGAATGAAACTTCTGGAATTTTTTGTACATGTAATTTAAAATAAAAACCTGAAATGCCTTGATTTGATAGTTATTCACCCCCTTTGCTATGACACTCCAAATTGAGCTCAGGTGCATCCAATTTCCTTGTGAGATCACTCTAAACTTGAATGGAGTCCACCTGTGGTCAGTTCAAATGGTTGACATGATTTCAGAGGAAATACACCTGTCTATATAAGGTCCCACTGTTGACAGTGCATGTCAGAGCAGAAACTCTACCACGAAGACCAAGGAGCTGTCCGTAGAACTCCGTGATAGAATTGTGAGGATGCATAGATCTGGGGAGGGGTATAAAAGCATTTCTAGGATGTTGAAAGTTCCCAGGAGCACAGTCAAGTCCATCATTAGGAAATGGAAAGATTACGGAACCACCCAGCCTCTTCCTAGAGCAGGCCATCCTCCCAAACTGAGCAACCGGGCAAGAAGAACCTTTGTCAGGGAAGTGACCAAGAACCCAATGACCACCCTGACAGAACTACAGAGTTCCATGGCTGAGATGGGAGAACCTGTCCAGAGGACAACAATCTCTACAGCGCTTCACAGATGTAGTCTCTATGGGATAGTGGCTAGACGGAAGTCACTCCTGAGGAAAGGCCACATAATAGCATTCCTGGAGTTTACAAGAAGGCACGTGGCAGACTGAGATCATGTGGCAAAAGATTCTCTGGTCTGATAAAACAAAAATTGAACTCTTTGGCCTGAATGCAAAGTGCTATGCCTGGCGCAAACCAAACACAGTTCATCACCCGTATAACACCATCCCTACCAAGAAGCATGGTGGTGGCAGCATCATGTTATGGGGATGCTCAAGCTGCAGGGACTGAGGTACTTGTCAGGATAGAGGGAACAATGAATGGAGCCAAATACAGGCACATCCTTGAGGAGAACCCATCAGTCTGCAATAGACCTTGGACTTTGGCGTAAGATTTACGTTCCAACAGGACAACGACCCCAAGCATACAGCCAAAGCAACATTGGAGTGGCTTCAGAACAAGAAGGTGAATGTCCTTGAGTGGCCCAGTCAAAGCCCAGACTTGAATCCCATTGAGAATCTGTGGAAAGACTTAAAGATTGCGGTTCACCGATGCTCCCCATCCAACTTGACAGAGCTTGAGCAAATCTGCAAGGAAGAATGAGTGAAAATTCCCAAATCCAGATGTGCAAAGCTGATACAGACATACCCAAGAAGACTCAAAGCTGTAATTGCTGCCAAAGGCGCTTCTACAAAGTATCAACTCAGGGGTACTAATACTTAAGTAAACAAGATATTTCAGTTTTTAATGTTTCATACATTTTTGTAACACAATAAAACTATTTTTGCCCCTTTAAATTGTTGAGTATGCTGTGTGAATCAAGGGGGAAAAATTATTTCAATGCACTGAAAATTCTGGTAGTAACACAACAAAATGTGACAAAATCCACGGGGGGTGAATACTTTCTGAAGGCACTGTATGCTGAAGTCGCACCAGACAGACCGGCAGCTAAGCAGATGATTGGCAGGTGGATTGTGTCTTGCATTGACCTCTGCTCTAGGTTGGCGGTTAAGGAGCCTCCCATAAGGCTAAGGGCTCATTCCACCCGTCATACTGCTGCCTTGGTGGCTGCTTCCAGGGGCATCCTTATTCAGGAACTCTGTCAGATAGCTACCTTGAAGTCAGCACGCATTTTCATTTCCCACCACGACTTTGACCTTGAGTCATGCGGGGATACTGGTTTTGGGGCCTCTGTTCTCCAGTCTTTCTTCCCTAAGTAGAGGGTGTGCATCTTGCCCCCTCCTTCCTGGATAACTGCTAAGAGTCTGCCAGAAGTGTGGCTCGACACCATATCCACGTCCCTAGAAAAACATGTTCTAGGAGCGTGGATATGTTGTTCATCCACACTCTTTGCATATCCCTTTCCACTTTAAATCAACTGGAAGTCTTCAAGCTGGCTCCTCCCACCCACCGAATTGGTATATACCCTCGACTCCACTTCATGACGCCAGATCTTCCTTTCCACTGGAAGATTCAGGTTGCCTCCCTCGTGCTCTCATATTTTGTAGAGCCCTGGCTCTCAAACCTTCAGTTTTGCCGAAAATTCGCATTGTTCGCAATAACGAATGCAAGTTTGCGGCTTCGATAATGGAAGATAAATCTTCCCCCGGATTTCGTCGATGCTCGTGTGGTCAGAAGATGTCGTGTACAGATCCCCACACCGCGTGCATGTACTGTCTCGGTGTTGGCCATGACACCTCGTCGAGCAGTATCTGTTTGGCCTTTCATCCCAACATCCTCGACGATTGTCTCGCACACGTGAAACTGGGGAGGCCAGAGAAGAGGAACCCTCCAGTGAAATCCAAGGAGGCCCGGTGGGCGGTTGCCGCGGGATCTGCGGAACAGTTGGAACGCATTCAGGCATTCGAGGAGCAGGCGGCTCGCGCCGCGGAGTCTTCTTGGAACTTTTTCGTTCCACTCAACCTGGGCTCCACCTTCTCGGGTTCCTTCAGGGAGTTGTGCCAGTCTCCCCCTACCAAGGGAGAGGTGCCTGCGGGCTCGCACTCCACACAATCCCGTAAGTGGGAGAAGGATCCGAGTGTGTCTTCATCTTGACGAAGACGGTCCTGGGACTAGGAGAGGTCTCAGTCCCAGGAGCATGCGGTCTTGACTTCTGTCGAAATTGCTTCCTCGGCTGCAGGTTCTTCGGACTTGCCGTCCAACCAGCTGACCGAGGGTTTGGTCGATGACATAGAAATCGTCATCGACCCTCTTGACCCTTTGTTGACGACTCCTTAGAGAGGACTCTGTCCTTGTCTTCTCCGATGAGGAGACCCAGCCTGCTGGAGTCCCCATCGAGGAACCGTCCCAGACTCGGAAGTCACGGTCCTGCCAGTGTCTCCCAACCGACCCAGTCAGTCTGCCCGATCTCGATCGAGGTCTAGGACCCCTTGTCCAACAGGCTGAGGAAGAGCCATAAGCGCTCTAAGAAGAGGCAGCGCGCCATCGGTCGTCCTCGTCCTCCTCAGATGAGGGAGGCTCGGCTGAAACTCTGTCAGCACTACGAGGACCTCATGTGGCAGCAGCTAGTTCTATCCGGGCATAAGTCTATCATGGCTTCCACCACGGCCATTACTTGGCTTTCGCCTCCCAGGCCGAAGCTTTCTCCTTCGGAGCCGACCATATCGGTTCCCCAGCCTGCGGAGGTAGCAAAACCCCCTGTTCAGCCCAAAACGGTATCTCCACCTGTTGTGGTGGAACCACCCACCGCCCAAGCAGCCTGTGGGAGGGGCTTCTTCCAGGTAAGATAGACCGGACTCTGGATTCCCCCGGTGTTTGTCGGTCACGGTCAAGCCAGACTGCCGCCGGTGAGTCGAAAGTGACATGGGCTGTAGACCGTTGTATCCGGATTCTTCGGATTCATACATCACCGGTCTGCATTCACATCCAAGGGATGATGAATTGACCGCTGACCTAGAGACAGAGGAAGGTCCCTTGTCCTTTCAAGGGATCCTTCGCCTTATCTCTGAGTCTACAGGGATGCCCCTGGAGCCAATCCAGAAAACGACAGAGTACCCACTTATGGATATCCTTAAAAGAGGGCATACACCGATGGAGGCCTTTCCTGTGGCCAAAGCCATTGTTGGGCTGGCCCTAGAACTTTGGCAGCATTCTGCCTCTTGTCCAGCATCATCTGCCCACACGGCACGCAAATAAGCAGGGCCCATGGGGTCCCTGGCGGGTTTCACAGAGCACCCTTCAGCCGAGAGCCTGGTGACTGCCTCTGTGTTCTGGCATACTGGCAGATCTTACTTCGAGACACAGCTCTTGCAGCAGGTTACACCATTAGGACTGAAGCCGGCAGGCGTCAGGACCCCACGGAAAAATTCTAGCTAGCTATCTTCAGCGGGGACCACCCCGGCGTCGGTCCCGCCTCGACGTCAGATGTAGTACATGAGGCGGACCGCCCAATTCCACCAGTTCTTTCCCGCCGTCGACTTGCTTGTCTCGACCCTTCAGTTCAGTCTCTAGCGTGAGACGCGTGGTTAAGTTCTTTCCTACAGGAAATTCGATTTTCTTCAATCAAGTTTTTCTCTGATGTCCTCTCCAACCTCCGGTCACTCCTCGAAGTGTGCTTGTGGGAAACAGATCCCCTTCAAGGACCCTCACGCGGCCTGCGTCCAGTGCCTAGGCCCAGACCACGACACCCGGGTCTGCTCCTTTTGCCAGGGGTTTAATAGCAGAACCCGGATCTGTAGCCAGAAGGCCCTTCAGGCTTTTTTGCTGGAAGAAAAGCTTAAGACCATGTCTTCCAAGGGGACTCTTCAAAAGGCCCAAAACACGCTGATAAGCGAAGGAGAAGGCCCTTCAGGTCCCCGTCTAGGGCCTCAGACTCACGCAGCTCTGGTTCCAGGTCCGACCGCTCCCCTTCCCGGGCCAGCTCTCAGCCTCCCCCTGCTGCGGTCAAGAAGTCTTCATCCTCTTCTCAGGCCAAGACTGCCAGACCTTCCTCTTCCTCCAGGGCCCTGGTCAAGTCTGGGGATCGCCACCATCACCATAAGTTGTGTTCCCGCCTTTCTGAACCCGACGTCAGGTCGGCTTCCTTGCCTCCTCGCAAGACCTTGGAGCTTACCTCTCTGAAGAGACCGCAGGACCCGACGCTGGTGCGCCCGTCGTCCTCTCGCCACAGATCCCCAGAGCCGCCGTCGGCCAGACAACCGTCGCCGGCCAGGCCAATGCTTCATCGGACGCCGGTAGGTGGACCGGCGCCCGCTCCTATTGAGAAGAGAACCCCGACGTCGGTCAGGAGACCATCACTGAGGAGGGAATTGACTTAGCCGAGGACCAGATGGCGACCGGTCCCTGTCCCGGGGGCGCCCAGGGAACCCTCGCCATTACCCGAGCCCCTGTGGAGCCGATGCGGGACCCGACAGCGATCCACGGCGCCCGGACCGTCGTCGGCCTTTCCATGGTGAAGTGAAGGAGCTGTTCACTTACTGGTGGGACACCATAAAGAAGGACATGGTTCCCACTCCACCTCCTCTTCTTCCTCCTCTTCCTCCTCACGATTACTCCTCCGGTTCCTGCGCCCCCTCCCCATCGGGAGTCGGCAGGCCGAACTACCTCCCTCCCGGGAGCACAGAACACCTCAAGGGGAGACCAGACAAGCGGAGGACCTCCGTCCAAATCCTCTTCCAGGTCACCCAGCCTAAGAGACCCAGAAGGCGCCGGCGATCGCCTTCGACGGAGGACACGGGATCAGAGTTCTCAACATACAGATCCCCATCTCCCTCTCCATCCCTTCTCCGGATCCACGAGATGCCAAAGTCTCCTCCGGATGACCCTTCGTTCTCTGATATTATGAGGCGCATCCAAGAGAACATGGGATGGGATGCGGAAGAGCTAGACCCGAGACTCGCCTTGCAGTATCTTGAGCAGAAGGACCCAAGCCTGTGGTGGTGCCACCCTTGGTGAACACTTTCGTGGGCGTCACCAAGGCAGCGTGGAAGAAGCGTCCACATTACGCTCCCGGCGATGCGAAAGCTGATCGCTGGTACAAGGCTCCCAGGGAAGACCAGTACTTGACTCAGCATCCTCAGGCTGACTGTCTGGTCATAACAGCCTCACATGACCGGTCCCAGAGACCGCAACATCTGAGCACCCTGCCACCGGACCCAGAGTCCAAACAGCTGGACGCTATGTGTAGGCGCACGTATGCTTCCACTACCTGAGCCATCAGATCCCTGAATTACTTGACCCACATGGTGCAGTTCCAAAATGCCTTGTGGGAACAGGGTCTGGATGCGGCTGAGAAACTGCGAAGGTGAGCAGAAGGAGGAGATGCTTCACGCTCGCCGTGCGAGGTCGGGGCGTGGGAACCCAAGTGCTACGAGCCGCGTATGACTCCGCGGACTCCTCGGCCCGAGCAGCAGCTTCAGGCGTATGCATCCGGAGACACTCTTGGTTGCGCGTCTCTGGCTTTACCCCGGACGTCCAGAAGAATATCATGGACGCCCCATTCGAGGGAGAAGTCTTGTTTGGTAAGCCCTCAGAGAAGATTATTACCAAACTCCAAGAGGCCGGGAAGGTGGTGAGGTCGGTTCAGGCCATGCACCGACCCAAGCTTAGTTCCTTTCGCAGGAACCAAGCCGATTGTGGTGACGGACCTTAGAAGCAGTCCGCCCCGCTCCACAACAGAGGGCTCGGCTTTCGCCAGAGCCAGAAACAACCCGCGGGCGAAGCCAGCGTGCTTCCAAGCCAGTCCAGCCAGCGGGACCCTCAGCCGCCACAGCCTGACTCCTTTCCGCCCCGCACTCAGGATCAATGGGAAATCATGGTCGGAGTCGCATTATGACTTTTGCCGGGATGGGAGGCTATAACCACCGACAGGTGGGTTCTTCAGTTAGTCGGAAGAGGCCACTTTATAAGTCATGAAAAGCCACCCTCGAGGCCTCCTTTTGCTCTCCGGTACCGGGTCAGCAAAAGTCTCTGATCTGGCAAAGTACTCGCGCTCTTGCAAAAGGAGCGATAAAGTCGTCCCGGAGAACCAGAGAGGACAAGGATACTATTCCCACTTCTTCCTGGTTCCAAAGCGGGACCTCCGTCCGATTCTGGACCTCAGCGACCTCAACGTGTCGAGTCGCGATACAAGAGATTCCGTATGGTGACTCTTCCGGGTCTCATTCCCATGCTGAAGCAAGATGCCTTCTTAGCGCCTCTAGACATGCAGGCCATACCTGCACATCCCTATAGCTCAGGCGCACAAGAGGTTCCTGCGCTTCAGTTTCCTCGACCACCACCTTCAGTTCTGAGCCCTTCCATTTGGACTGTCATCCGCACCTGGGTCTTTACCAAATGCATGGCAGTCGTGGGCAGCTCTAAGGAGACAGGGCCATTATGTGTTCCCGTACCTGGGCGATTGGCTTCTCATGGCCGCCTCCAGAGAGGCGTTGTTACGTGCGATCCAGAGCACCCAGGACCTGTTCCGATCTCTGGGCATCCTAATCAACCACGAGAAGTCTCTCCTGGTACCGTCGCAGAAGCTGCAATTTATAGACGCAGTACTGGACACCGTTCAGGGAAGAGCATTTCTTCCAGGCGACAGAGCGGAGCGCATCAGATCCCTCATCAGGGAGTTGTCGTCGAACAAGACCGTCCCTGCCAGGTCGGTCCTTCGCTTGCTTTCGGACACATGGCTGCGGCCATTCCTCACCGTCCCTTTCGCAAGGCTCCACATGCGGGTAACTCCAGTGGATGCTCAAGGTGCAATGGGATCAAAGGCAAGACCACATGCGCATCCGGGTCAGAATCAACGACACGTGATTCGAGACTGGCAGTGGTGGCTAGACCCAGTCACTCTCCACGGGCGCCCATTTATAGCGCCCGTCCGAGGTAATCCTCACCACAGACGCCTCAGGTCTAGGGTGGGGAGCACACCTGGACGGGGTGAAGTCCCAGGGTACGTGGACCCCTCTGGAGGCTCATCTCCATATCAATGTCCTAGAGATGAGGGCGGTCCTTTATGCCCTGCAAGCCTTTCAGTCAGAAATCCTGCCGAGTACTCTCCTGCTTCAGACAGACAGCACGGCGGTGATGTATTACCTCAACAAACAAGGAAGCGCACACTCTTACCCCCTTTGCAGGGAAGCCATGAGGGTGTGGGATTGGGTAATCCGACACGGCGCGAATCTGATCACTGTACATGTTCCCGGGGTGAACAACACGATTGCAGACGCCTGAGTCGCTCCCAGGCCAGAGTCCACGAGTGGGAACTTCTTCAAGAGGTAGCAGAGGATCTGTTTCTTGATGGGGAACTCCAGAGTTGGACTTGTTCGCATCCCCATCAACACAAAACTGCCCAATTTTTGCTCGCTAGATCCAGGGCCTGGTGTTTTCTGGCCGGGAGCGTGTTGTCCTCTCCTGGGCGGACAGATTCCCTCGCTTTCCCTCCTTCCGTTGATCCAGAGTTCTTCTCAAACTGCGCAGGAGCATGCAACAATGATCCTGGTGGCCCCTTTCTGGCCCAGACAGATCTGGTTCCTTTGCTAATTCAGCTATCCGGGAACCTCTGCTCCGCTGCCATTCAGCTCCCATCTCTTGTCTCAGGAGGAAGGTTCACTGGTCCACCGGACTTAAGCTCACTGAACCTGCATGCATGGCTCTAGAACGCATAGCCATCTTGCGTCCACGGGGTCTAAGAGGTTGCAGAAGTTCTTTCTGCAGCCAGAAAGCTGGCACCCAGATGCGACGTCGCCATGAAATGGCGCCGCTTTTTGTTTATGGTCGTGAGCAGCGATTTTCCCCTTTAGGTTACCGCGTGAGAGTGTTGTTGGACTACCTGCTCTCCCTTTCCGTTTGGGTCTAGCCTACTCCTCTATCAAGGTGCACCTCTGTGCCATCTCTGCCTCACCACCTTCCGGTGGGACATCGCACAGTGGCACAATTAGATGCCTCTCGGGAATTTTTGAGAGGGGTGTTGCATCTTAGGCCACCCATTAAGGACCCAGTGCCTCCATGGGATTTGCTCTTTGTCCTGGAACAACTCACGCTTCCCCCTTGAACCTGCCGCGGATTGCGAGCTGCGTTTTCTGTCGTGGAAAACGCTGTTTTTGGTTGCTGTTACTTCAGCGAGAAGAGTTTCTGAGCTTCACGCTCTCATGTGCAAAGAGCCTTATTTAGTTTTCCACCGGGACAGAGTATCCCTGAGGATGAATCCAAAATTTTTGCCTAAGGTGGTCTCTACACTCACTCTCAATCAGGATATTGACCTGCCGGTCTACTTCCCGAATTACTCTAATAGAGGAGGGCACTGCTCCACACCCTGGATGTTCACCGCAGCTTGAGGTATTACCTCAACAGAACTAAACTACTTTGTAGTTCAGAGCAACTTTTCGTTTCCTTTTCTGAAAGGATGATGGGCCAACCAGTATCCAAACAGTCCCTGTCTCGCTGGCTTGTCCAGTGTATTTCATACTGTTATGATATCAAACAAAAGCCCTCCGGGTACAGTCCGGGGGTCATTCTACTAAGATGTGGCCACCTCCTTTGCAGCACTCCGAAAGCGTCTCCACCTCTGCCATATGTGCTGCAGCCACTTGGAGCTCTGTGCATACATTTATCAGGCATTATAGCCTGGACATCGCCTCTCGGCAAGAGCCGGCTACCTGGCTGGTGCTACAGGGTCTCCTGTCCTAGATTCAGGACCTGAAATGTATTTCCTAGTTTCCTCCTCCCAGAATGTTGGCAGCGTTAATGCTTGGAATCAGTCCTAATGGTGTAACCTGCTGCAAGAGCTGTGTCTCGGTAAGATAGTACAGTTGTCAAGAACTTACGTAACAGTAGATCATCGAGAACAGCTCTTGCAGGGTACCCTCCCGCCCACCTTCCCTTGAGGAGGTCATGTTCACGCCTTTACTATCAGGGTTTTTCCTTTGACTTCTGACAGTGGATCCTCGGTCTCCCATTTTGATGTCAGCCTGCGGCGGAAGTCTCCGGTAAGGGAGAACTGAGGAATCGGGCTGGACCCCTTATGTACTACATTGGAGGCGGGACCGACGTCGGGGGCGGTCCCGCTGAAGATAGCTAGCTAGAGTTACTCGTGGGGTCCTGACGCCTGCCGCTTCAGTCCTAATGGTGTAACCTGCTGCAAGAGCTGTTCTCGAAGATCTACTGTTACGTAAATTCTTACGTAACTGTACTTTCTGCCAACACTGACCGACCTCCTGATAAAGAGTCCAAACTTTTGGATCATTCTGCCAGGAAGGTCTATGCAGCTTCCTCCTTGGGCCTTCATCAGGCAAGTTCGGCCGTCATCATGGCACACTTCTCTCACACCCTTCTGGGGTCGCTGGCTGACGTCCTCCCACATCTCCCCATGGACATGCAGACCACAGTCAAGCAGGTCCGGGATCAGGGTCGAGCTGTTGCCAAACAGCAGCTCCAGACATCCCTAGACCTTGGGGATTCTTGTGCCCATTCGATGGCTGCTGCAGTTGCCTCTCGTCGGAGGGCTTGACTGAGGCTTTCCTCATTCCCAGCGGATACCCAGCATAAATTAGCTGACGTGCCCTTCCTTGTGACCGACTTGTTCGTCCCGGGAGTGGCCGGTCACCTTCAGCGCATTGAGCAGTCCAATGCCACCTTGGACGCTACCTCTGCCAAGAGTTCTTTGGGCAAGAACCAGCAGAGAATAAAGAAAAAGCCTTTCTGGCATTCTGCCTCTGCGACTCAGCAGTCCTCCTTTCAAGGTGGACAGCAGTACCAGCACTAGCAACAGTAGCAGGCTGAAGCTTGGAGCCCTCGGCCCAAGCAGAGTCCCCAACAGGCCTGTAAAGGAGGCTGAGGTTCAGATCCCGGATCCTCCTCCTTCAAGCCTGCTCAGTGATGGGGCGGGGGCTGCCAACTCTGCTCCCGACACGCCAGCTCTGGGTCCTCCCGTGGGGGGCCGGCTACGCCACTATCGTTCCACCTGGTCCATTATCACCCCAGACAGGTGGGTTCTGGAAGTGGTCAGTCAGGGACTGCCTCTGGAATTCAACCAGTACCCTCCAAGCCGAGCCCGCGGCCCTCGGGAGGACCGAGTATCCGCTCAGACCCAGTCGGCTCTCAGAAACGACATTGCTCAGCTCCTCCTCACAGAGGCAGTGGCGATCCTCCAGCAGACCCAGGCTTTATCTCCAGGTACTTCCTGGTGCCCAAGCGGATGGGGGGCTGGTGCCCCATTCTAGATCTGCATGACCTGAATCAATATCTCAGGTCACGCACCTTTCGGATGGTCACTCTGTCCCAGATCATACCATCCTTGGAGCGAAACATGTGGTTCTGTTCACTGGATCTGCAGGACGCATTCTTTCACGTCCCAATCCATCTGTCCCATCAGCGGTTCCTCCACTTCAGGGTCGAAGGGACCCTGCATGTTCTGAGCCATGCCATTCGCCTGTCATCGCCCCACGGGTCTTCACGAAATGCATTGCAGTGGTGGTGGCCCATCTCTGTTGTCAAGGGGGGCAGGATTACCCCTACCTTGATGATTGGCTCTTAGCAGGTTCTACCCAACACGAGGTGGAGAGGTCCAGGGATCTGGCCCTCCAGACCTGCTTCCAACTCAGCCTCCTGATCAGCAAGGCCAAGTCGGAAAGCGTGCTGTCTCAGGTGATGGGCTTCATCGGGGCAGAGCTCGACTCTTGTCAAGCCAGAGCTCGGCTCCCGGTGGACAGGGCGGAGGTTCTTTCCTCCTTTGCCCAATCATTTCTGGTTGGCACTTGAGCCCTGCCCAGGACTTTCTGCGCCTTCTGGGTTACATGGCAGCATGCACCTCAGTGGTCCGTTGGGCCCGGTTGTACATGCGCGCACTCCAGTGGGAGCTGACCACCCAGTGGACTCAGCGCCATGGTCATTTCGACCAGCTGATCACTGTAACCCAGAAGATGTGGGACGCTCTCCAATGGTGGACCGCCCCAGGCCGGTTACAGGAAGGGTTCCCGTTTATCCGCCCTGAGCCGACGGTCGTCCTCACAACCAGTGCCTCTCTCATAGGCTGGGGAGCCCACATGGGGGACAAAAGGGCCCACAGGCTCTGGGCTCCCGAGGAGTCCCAATACCACATCAGTCTGTTGGAGCTCAGAGCAGTCAGACTGGTACTGTCAACTTTTGCTCCTCAGCTCCAGGGTCAAGTGTTTCAAGTCCAGATGGACAATACTACGACCATGTACTACCTCAACAAACAGGGCGGCATGCGCTCCCGTCTGCTGTGCAAGGAGCTGCTCCACATCTGGACCCTCGTGAGCTGATTGGAGGCATGTCTCATAGCCATCCACGTGGCAGGAGCCTTGAACCTTCTGGTGGATGCTCTCAGCTGATTAGGCCAGACATCCGAATGGTCTCTCCATCCAGAGGTAGCTTACAGCCTGTTCTCCAGTTGGGGCAAACCGATGGTCGACCTGTTTGCCTCCAGGGAGAACACCAAGCTGAGGCTGTTTCATGCCCGCTCCTCAGCAGGGCTCGCTGCAGAGGGGATGCCTTCTTGAGGCCGTGGACCCCAGGCCTCCTCTATGCCTTCCCCCCCATTTCCCTTGATCCACAAGGTGTTACTCAAGGTGAGGAGGGACAACGCAAAGATGATTCTGGTAGCCCCAGACTGGCCGCGCCAGTTCTGGTATCCAGATCTCCTCAGCCTTAGGTGCAGGCCCCCGGAGCGGCTTTGCACATGCCCGGACCTGATATCACTCAATCAGGGGAAGGTATTCTAGCCGGACCTTCAGTCCCTGCACCTCACAGCCTGGTACCTGAGCGGCTAGAGTTCCAGGCTTTGGGTCTTTGCGAAAATGTCCTCACTGTGGTGGAGGCATCCAGAAAGGAATTGACCAGGAAATGTTATGCCTTCAAGTGGAAAAGGTTTTCCATTTAGTGTCAGGGCAAGGGCCTGGACCCTTTGTTCTGTCCAGTGGCTAACATTCTCGACTAGCTTTGTCTCTCTCAAAGGGGTCTTTGGTCACCGACCCTTAGGGTGCACCTGGCAGCCATCTCTGTTTACCAGGCACGGGCCATTCAGCCGACATTGGCGCAGGAGACAGTGGTCAGGTGCTTTTTCAAAGGACTGGATCGCATATCCCCTTCGGTGCATGAACCTTCACCTCCGTGGCATCTACTGCTGGTACTGGCAAAGCTCATGGGCAAGCCATTCGAACCAGTGCACAAGTGTGCCCTTGTCACACTTGTGGAAAGACCTTCCTGGTGGCTGTCACGTCTGGCAGAAGGACAGAGGACCTCTAGGTGCTTTCAGTGGAGTCCCTTATCTGGTCTTCCACAGGGACAAGGTTATCCTGCACCCCACCCAAAATTCCTTCGAAGGTGGTGTCAGTTTCACCTTAACCAGGTGTTGACTCTGCTGGTATACTACCTAATTACACCTTGGAGGCAGTACAGGCTCCATACTTTGGACCTGAGACATGCTCTCTCCTACTATAAGGAGAGGACTGCAGAAATTCGGGGAGTGGTTCGCCAGCTGTTTGTCACCTTTGCTGAAGCAGCTTCTGGCAGGCCTGCAGCCAAATGGACCATTGCAAGGTGGTTTACATCATGCATAGGTCTGTGCTATGAGTTGGCAGGCAAGGAGCCTCCTAGAGGGATAAGAGCTCATTCTACCTGCCATACTGCTGCATCGGTGGCTGCTTCCAGGGACATCCCTATCCAGAAAATCTGTCGGGCTGCTACGTAGAAGTCCGCAAACACCTTCATCACCCACTACCACATCGACCTTGAGTCACGCCGGGATGCTTTTTTTGGGGCCTCAGTTCTCCAATCTGTGTTCCCTAAGTAGGGGGTGTGCGCCTTGCCTCCCTCTTCCCGGAGAACTGCTAGGAGTCTGCTAAAGAGTGTGGATGAACAACATATCCACGCTTCTAGAAGAACAGGTTACTCACCTGTAACAGTAGTTCTAGGAGTGGTATATGTTCATCTACACAAACCCACCTGACCTCCCCTGCTGCGGACGCACGCAACCTGGCTTCCAGCAGGCTAAGATCTGGTGTGATGGGGCAGAGCCGAGGTATATACCACCTGGGTGGGTGGGAACAGCCAGCTTGAAGATGTCCGGTTGGATTTAAAGTGGAAAGGGACATGCCAAAGAGTGTGGATGAATAACATATACCACTCCTAGAACTACTGTTACAGCTGAGTAACCTGTTCTTACTCGCCTGTAACAGTAGTTCTAAAGAAATGATATGACGTTCATCTACACTGACCCATCTGACCTCCCCTGGCAAGTGTTTTTGATTTTTTCTGTGCACAAGTTCTGACATCATGGGGTGATGCCGAGGGAGTTACCACCCAGGGGGGTGGGAGGAGCCAGCTTGGCGACATTATGGCGAGTCTTAAAGGGGAAAGGACACTGCCAGAAGGGTGGATGAACATCATATACCACTCGTAGAACTACTGTTACAGGTAAGTAACCTGTTTTTCTGACTGCTTCTCCCCCTATCTATCCCATACAGAGGGTTCTGGTGTAACTGCAGGCTGAACATGCCACTCTGATTCTGGTGGCCACTCATTGACCCAAGCAAGTTTGGTGTCCACATCTCCAATGATTTGCAGTGGAACTACCTGTCCCACTCTTCTTGTGAGCTGGACTTCTGACACAGAAGCAGAGTGATCTTCCTGGACATAAAGTCTCCACCACTCATTCACACTAATGGGAGTGTGCCAGAGGCACTGGGACCCAGTGGGAGCCAAACTTTTTCAGAAGGGCCAGCGCCAAGATGGAGCCACGTGGAAGCGGCACCTCGAGCTAGGATTGCGTGGTGTAGACTATCTCAGCGTCGACCCTCCAACTGCCTCAGTTCCTTTTTTCCCACCGTTGAGTGTACTTCAGTGACATTGCTCGCCCTCCGGGAGTCAAGTTTCAAGCTTGCAGCTTAGTTTTCAGTTTTATTGTTTTGTATTTTATCACGAAAAGTACCAATTACATTTAATAAAATAAATTTTGTACAAGAAGTCATTTCAGCCGACCATAAGTGGGGCAGTGATGGTAGGGAGACTTCATGAAAGCTGTTCAGTCAGCTGGGCGGGTCTGGTCCACCAAACTCTCCGGAGGGATCTAACAACGGACAGTCCAGTGCTCGGGGGGGGGAGGGGGATGAGCGGTCCCCCCCAAAAGGATAAAAAGAAACTGTCCCATTCACGGCACTGTTAGACCTCGAGTTCTCCTTTGGCCCACCGGTCGAAGAAGAAACAGCATCACTCGAGGTCGCCCTCTGGTACGTCTGCACGTAGATGGTCGGTTGTTGGGGTCAGGGGCCGGTCTCCACCTCTTTTGGAGTCTCTGGTTTCTGTCTCTGAATACCAGCTTCTTAGGCATCTGAGCCCCTCACTGCCTATTGGAGGGGCTTCCGATGAGCAGTTTCACCATTGGGCCACTCTTATGGAGCAGTGGGCTCGGAGGTTGTCCTGACTGCCCAAACCGGCCAGTCCGTCGCTGGGGCCTTCGGGCTTCTCGGCTTTGGATCGGCAGGTGGGACAGTTAGGACTTCCTGGTGGTGCGGCGCCTTCTCCGGTGCTGTCAATTCCGCACTCCGGTGTCTATCCCCCTCACATGGATGCGGTGCAGGGATCCACACCGATATCTCCTGCCATTTTTCAATCTTCCTGGACATAAGTCTCCACCACTCATTCACACTAATGGGATCTGCGCCGGAGGCACTAGTACCCATCGGGAGCAAACTTTTTGCTGGAGGGTCGACACCAGAGATGGCGCCACGAGGCATGGCGCCGCAAGCACTAGCTCGTGCAGCAATGACTATCTCGGCGTCGACCCTCCTACCGCCTCAGTTCCTTTTTGTCCCGCCGTCGAGTGCGCTTCAGTAACGACGTCGCTCACCTGTCGGGAGTCAAACTTCAAACTAGCAGCATAGTTTTCAGTTTTATTTTTGTAGTATTATCTCGATGTAGTATCGTTTAAATTTATTCTATTTAATATACAATAAAAGTCTCAGCCTACTTGACGGAGTCGACCATGAGCAGGTCAGGTGATGGTAGGGAGACTTCGTATGAAAGCTGTTCAGTCAGTCGGGCTGGGTCCGGTCCTCCCCCTTCTCCCGAACGGGGGTCCGACAACGGTCAGTCCAATGCCTGGGGGATGGGCGGTTCCCCCGGAGGCATAAAAACAAACGGTCGCATTCTCGGCACCGTTCGGCCTCGAGCTCTTCTTCGGCCCACAGGTCTAAAAAGAGAAGGCATCACTCGAGGTCGCCCTCTGATATGTCTACGCTTCGACGGTCTGTTATCGTGGCTAGTTGCTGGTCTCCTCCTTCGGAGTCGCCAACTCCTGCTTCCGGTAGCCACCGTCTTCGGCATCGGAGTCCTACCCCGCCTATAGGTAGGTCTTCAGATGAACAGTTTCATCAGTGGGCCGCTCTTATGGAGCAATGGGCTCGGAGGTTGGTTCTGCTACCTGGCTCGGTTGCCCGGGGGCCTTCGGGCTTGTCGAGGCGACCAGGTAGAAGCGGTTGGAGATTCCTGGTCGCCCGCGGCACTCTCCCGGTGCCGACGACTCCGCGCGTTAGTGTTCCCCCCCCTCACATGGCTGCAGCGCAGGGGGCCACACCGATGCCCTTATCTCCTGCTTTTTTCCCTTCTAACCATGTTTCTCAGGATCCTGGGATGCTTTCGGCGCCGTCCGCGGTGTCGCGGCGCTTGTCGGCGCCGTTTTCAGGGTCGCGGGGCTTGTCGGCGCCGTCCTCAGCGCCGTGGGGCTTCCCGGCCCCATCGGCGACGCCGTGTGCCTTCTCGGCGCCCGTCCTGGCGCCGTCAGCGGTGCCGTGTGCCTCCCTTAGCGCGTGTTAAAGGCGCCATATACCCTCCTCGGCGCTGTATTCAGGCGCCCGTGGTGCCTCCTCCTGCGTTTTGACGCTCGCTCTTCGGCCGTTCCTTACGTTAGCCTCGCCGCGGGGCTCTCGAGACTCCTCTTTCCTTTCAATTCTTTCTTCCTCTCCTGTGTTTTACTCCTTTCCTGTCCAAACAGTCCTTCCTGGACTATCAGGAGATGACGTTGAGCCTGACCCAGACCTTTGGTTGGGTGATGAAGTGGACGAAGCAGGATCTTTCGCTGCAACAGAGCCTGTGGTCGAGGACCTGTCCTTTATGTCTCTGTTGAAGAACCTGAGTTCCACTCTTTCTCTCCAGACTACAGACATCGATCCTGGGAAGCGGTTAAGACTCCAATATCTTCATGCTTTGGAGATCCCTACGGATTTGACTCCTCCGATTCAACCTTCCTTCGAGACGCTGTCTCAAATGGTATGGAATAATCCTGCTCTTACCCCTCGGTGGCTAAATCCATTGATAGGAAATATTCAGCCCCAAGGATCGTCCCATTTTGGCATCTCAAGCCTTTGCGGATCCTATTGTAGTCCTGGCGGAGAATGATAAGGTCGTTCTTCCTCAAGCTACTACAGCTCGACCTATTAACAAAGAGTCTCGTAAGATTGATACATTAGGTAAGAGAGTCTTTGCTGCGTCCACTCTAAGTATGCGTATTGCCAGTTACCAGGGCTATTTTTCTCAGTATGAGTATATCCTGTGGCACTCTATTAAACAAATGGTTGAAGCTCTTCCGGACTCGGACTCTAAGTCAGAGCTTCTTCTGACCATTACCAGAGGTATTGAATCTAATAACCAACAGGTCAAAGCAGCCATGGATGCTTTCGACACTGCTTCTCGTTCAGTAGCCGCTGGTATTTGTACTCGCCGTCACTCCTGGCTGCGTACTTCGGGCTTCACGAATGATGCACAGCAGCAGGTAATGGCGTTGCCCTTTGATGGCTCGTATCTTTTCGGTCCTCAGGTAGAGCAAGCTCTAGAGGCTACTCAGAAGACTAGGTCGGCCATTAAGCTGGCTCGACCCCCTCCTACCCCCTCTCGAGGGCATGTCGGTAAACGTCAGTTTCATAATCGTCAGTCCTTTCGAGGCAGGGGCAGAGGAAGTTTCCATAGAACCAACCTGCCCAACCCAAAAGAAGACGCAACAGAAAGCGCAAGGGCCAAGCGCCCAGTGCTACCTTATGAGTTGCCGGCCCAAGTTCCATCTCCACTGCCCGAGGTGGACTTTTCTTCTCCGGTTGGAGGTCGTCTGATGTACTTCTACAACCAATGGAAGTCCATAACCTCAGACAAATGGATCCTTCGGATAATTCACGAGGGGTATTCTCTCAATTTTCTGGAGACCCCTCCAAATCGTCCTCCCAAACGACAACCCAAGTTGTCAATCCTTCAGTCAGACCTTCTCGCCGCCGAGATTCAGGGCCTTCTGAACAACAGGGCAGTAGAACTGGTGCCTCTGCATCAGCGAAACACAGGGTTCTACTCCCACTACTTTCTGGTTCCAAAGAAGTCTGGGGGTATGCGCCCCATTCTAGACCTCAGAAAGCTGAACAAATTTCTCCCCAGGGAGAAATTCAAAATGATTTCTCTAGGAACCCTGTTACCTTTGCTTCATCAACACGACTGGCTAGCCTCCTGGACATGCAGGGACGCTTACCAGCATATTCCTATTCACCGAGGCATCACAAATTCCTGAGGTTTGTGGCTGTGGGTCAACACTATCAGTTCAGAGTCCTGCCCTTTGGGCTATCCTCGGCGCCGCGAGTCTTTACAAAGTGTTGTGCAGTTCTCGCAGCACATCTCAGGAAGCTTGGACTCCGAGTGTTTCCCTACCTGGACGACTGGCTCCTAGCAAGCCCTTCCAGACAAGGGACTCTGGAAGCCGTTCAGACGGCCTCTCGCCTTCTTACGTCCATGGGAGTTCTGCTGAATCTAAAGAAGTCACAGCTGCAGCCCTCCCAGAGGCTCCTTTTCATAGGGACTCTACTGGACACGTCTTGCGCAAAGGCTTTCCTTCCAGAGGACAGAAGGCTCGACATCCTTCAGATGGCCCATTACATCGGGGAGAACAGATCGGTTACAGCTCTCTCGATGCAGCGATATTAGGCCTCATGGCATCCTCAGTGTTCACTGTACCCCTAGCTCGGCTACACATGAGAACCACCCAATGGATGCTCTCCGCTCAGTGGTCACCAACCTCTCACCCCCAGTCTTATCCCATCAAGGTGACAGAGCCCTTACAGAGGTCTCTCACCTGGTGGTCTCAAGAGAGCAATCTTCTGGAAGGATTTCCCTTTGCTCCTCTGGATCATCAAATCTCCATCACCACAGACGCATCGCTAACGGGATGGGGAGCCCATTGTCGCCTCTCACACTCAAGGTGTATGGACTCAGCTCGAGGCCCAGCTTCACATAAATGTCCAGAGATGAGACCCGTCCTTTATGCGATCCGAGCTTGAAGGATATTCTTTGTCACAAGAACATTCTCCTTCAAACGGACAACAAAGCTGTGATGTATTACATCAACAAGCAGGGCGGTGCTCACTCTTACCCCTTATGCAGGGAAGCGATGAGGGTGTGGGAATGGTGCTTGGAACACAAATCTCTAATTCAAGCGGTCTACCTGCCAGGTGTACAAAACGACTTGGCAGACCGTCTCAGCAGAACAGAGGCAGACCCTCATGAGTGGTCTCTCGACCCAGCCATAGTTCGATCACTATTCGAAGAATGGGGAACTCCAGACCTGGACCTTTTTGCATCCCCACTCAACGCAAAACTGCCTCTCTTCTGCTCCAGAAATCCAGGGCCTGGCATTTTCTGTCAGGATGCGTTCAGGCTGCGGTGGACAAAACGCTTTCTTTACGCCTTTCCACCTCTTCCTCTAATTCAGAGAGTACTTCTCAAATTCGAGTCCCAGGGGACCAAGATGATTCTCATTGCCCCCTCTTGGCCTCGACAACTATGGTTTGCTCTACTCAACAGTATGTTGGCAGCCCCTTCAAGACCACTTCCCCTGCAGATGAACCTGTTGACTCAGGGTCCGGTGGTCCATCCCAACCTGAGATCGCTTCACCTTCACGCTTTGCTCCTGAAGAGGTAGAAGTGAACCAGTTCAATGTCTCTCGAAGAGTCTCAGACATTCTTCTGGCTGCTCGGAAGCCAGCTACTCGAAAAACTTACACGTCTAAGTGGAAGCGTTTTTGACTCTGGTGTCAAAGTCCTCTTGGAATCCCTTTTCTGTCCTCCAGACAAGGTTTTGGAGTACCTTCTGGACCTCTCAAATTCAGGCCTCCAATACTCTACAGTCAAAGTTCACCTTAGTGCCATTTCAACGTATCATGAGCCGGTTTCTTCTTTGTCTCTGGCTCAGTTACCTATGGTTAAGAGATTTCTTAAAGGAATTCTGCATACCAGACCTCCTATAAGGACGTCGGTTGCAGCCTGGGACATTAACCTTGTGCTAGACATGCTCACTCGAAACCTTCGAACCCCTGGCTACCTGTGAGCTAAAATTTCTTACCTGGAAAGCGGCCTTCCTAGTGGCCATTACTCCAGCCCTGGAGGTCTCTGAGATACATGCCCTGGTTACGGACCCTCCGTATACTGTGTTCCATAAGGACAAAGTAGTTCTTCGCACTCATCCTAAATTTCTTCCCAAGGTTGTGTCAGAATTCCATCTAAACCAACCTTTGGTCCTTCCCTCTTACTTTGCAGACTTCCAAAATGAAGGGGAACGGTCTCTTCATTCCTTGGATGTTAAGAGAGCCTTGCGTTTCTATTTAGATAGAACCAAGGATTTTCGCAAAGCCCAGCAACTGTTTGTTTCCTTCAGCGAGACCCGGCTGGGTCAACCTGTCGCTATCAGATGCATCTCATCGTGGCTGGTAGCATGTCTTGGCATTGCTATTCCATGGCACAGGTTAAATTGGAAGGTAGGGTTTACGCTCACTCTACCAGAGCGGTCGGGCATCCCTAGCGGAAATTCGTAATGTTCCGATTGCAGACATCTGCAATGTCAGCACCTGGAGCTCAGTGCATACCTTCATTAAGCATTATGCACTGGATGTTCTGCCAGACATTCCACCTTCGGCAGAACTATCCTTAATGGACTTCTGTCCTAGAAACGTGAGCTCTTGGTCCCTGCCGCCTCTCGGGGATTATTAGCTTCGGTACTCTCCCATTGGTGTGAATGAGTGGTGGAGACTTATGTCCAGGAAGATATAGAAAATTCACGTACCTACCGTAATTCTTGATCTTCTTGGGCAGTCTCCACCACTCATCCCACCACCCTCCATCCCGAGCTCACGCTGTGTTGGTCTTCACTCCCTCAAATCTTTAGGCCGTGAAGACTTCTTTGTTGACCCTTCTTACACGGGTTGCCCGGACTATCTTATGTCCGGTTTTAAGGTTAAGGTTACTCTTTACGTTAGTTGCGCTGCACCTCCTTGGTAAAAAAGGTACTGAGGCGGTTGGAGGGTCGACGCCGAGATAGTCATTGCCGCACGAGCTAGTGCTCGCGGCGCCGTGCCTCGCGGCGCCATCTCTGGTGTCGACCCTCCAGCAAAAAGTTTGCTCCCGATGGGTCCTAGTGCCTCCGGGGCAGGTCCCATTAGTGTGAATGAGTGGTGGAGACTCGTCCAAGAAGATCAAGAATTACGGTAGGTATGTAATTTTCATTTCTTTCCCTTCAAACCGCAGTGCAGACTTCTGCAGGGTGGTGCTGCCTGTGGTGCCAGCTTCTGTCACGCCAGGGTCCTTTTTTGGTTCAGCGTGTGGTGTCGGCGCCGTATGCGATGCCAGGAGTGGTGGTTGGCGCGTGGTCGGCACTGTGGTTGGCGCCCGCGCTCCCTGTCGGCGCCATGCGTGGTACCGTTTTCTGTGTTGGCGCCATCTTGTTCTCGGTGCTGGCTATACCTCGACGGCGCCCAAGGACGCGCTGCATAGTTCACAGAGGTTTTCGACTACAATTCTGTCTCCTCTTCTTCCTCCTGGTTTTCATTCCTTTCCTGTCTATACAGTCCCCCCGGACTGTCAGGAGATGATATTGAGCCTGATCCTGATCTTCGGCTGGGTGATGATGTTGATGCCGATTCTGCACTGGGGCAGGGATCAATCCTCCTGCAGAGCCTGTGGTGGAAGACCTTTCCTTCAAGTCTCTGCTCAAGAACTTAAATTCTACTCTTTCTCTCCAGACCACGGAACTCGATCCTGGGAAGCTTCTGCACCTCCAGTATCTGCATGTTCTGGAAATCCCTATGGATTTAACCCCTCCAGTACAGCCCTCTTTCAGGACTTTTTCCCAGATGGTGTGGAAGACTCCGGCTCTTATTCCCTTTGTGGCCAAATCCATAGATAGGAAATATGCCTCCCAAGGATTGCTCCATTTGGCCTCACAGGCCTTTGCTGATGCCTTAGTGGTCCTGGCAGAGAATGATAAGGCTGTCCTTCCTCAGGAATCCACAGCCTGTTCTATAAACAGACAATCTCACAAGATCAACACCTTGGGTAAGCTGGTCTTTGCTGCTTCAGCTCTAGGTATACGTATTACTAGCTACCAGGGTTATTTTCCAAATACCCAGTATGTTCTTTGGCATTCACTCAAAGCAACAGTAGAAGCTCTGCCCAAGTTGGAGGTCACCTCAGAGCTACTAGACCATAACTCCTTAGCGCCAAAGAAAACTCAGCAAGCGGCCAAGTGGCACTGAGGGGTTAAGGCATTAGTCGCCTCACCTTGTGCCATGCCGCGACCTGGGATTCTGGAATGAGCTCGGGCCGTCAGGGGTTGGCAGGGGTAGGGAAGGGATCGAGCGTCCAAAGGACGGCTCTTCCTGCCTGGGGAGGGTGTAGGGTATCGCGTCGCTCTTGCATGACCCCTGGCAGCTGTCCGAGGTAGCTCAGAACAAGTGTTGCCGCCACCTGGCATCAGGGGGTGGAGCTTGGCGGATGCTGGTCATCATTGCACGACAGAGCTCCATGGGAGAGAAACATAGAAACATAGACTTTGACGGCAGATAAGGACCACTTGGCCCACCCAGTGTGCCCATTTCCCTACCTATTGGATAAGCTGCAGATTCTAGTTAACCAACAGCCTACTTCCTGCAACCCCCCACTATAATTGCCTTATGTCTGTCCCATGCATGTTTGAATTCCCCCCACTGTTTTAGACCCCACAACCTCTCCAGGAAGGCGGTTCCATGCGTCCCACTCTCTTCGTGAAAAAGAATTTACGCTTTTACCCCTGAGCTGTCTCCCCCAACTTTAAATTGTGCCCCCTTGTTCTTACACATCTCTTTTTCTGAAAGATGCTACCCTCCTGGACTTTGTTGATTCCCTTGAGGTACTTTAAAGTTTCTATCATGTCCCCCTGTCCCTCCTTTCATCAAGGGTATACATATTAATCTCTCTTAGTCTCTCTTCATATGGTTTCTGATGTAGACCCTGCACCATTTTAGTTGCCCTCCTCTGGACTGCTTCCATCCTGTCTATGTCCTTGCATAGATGAGGTCTCCAAAACTGCACGCAGTACTCCAGATGGGGTCTCACCAACTGTCTGTACAGAGGGTTAACCACTTCCCTTTTTCTACATGTGATGCCCCACCCTGTGCATCCCAGTATCCCCTGCTCTCCTTACTGACTTCTCACATTGCTTACCCACCTTTAGGTCATCTGATATGACTACACCCAGATCCCTTTCCATTATTGTTGTTAGTACCTCCCCTGCTATTGTGTACTCTTCTCCTGGATTTTTATTTCCCAGGTGCATTACTTTGCACTTCTTTGCATTGAATGAGGGAGGAGGGAGGGGACAAAAACAAGCACAGAAAACCCCCAGCCCTGATAGGTGACGGCTCCCACAGTGCCAGCGCCACACACCCAACACCAGATCCTCACCTCCACCCCTTTGGTCTCCTCATAGACTCTGGCCAGGTGCTCTAGTGTGCCTGGTCCCGGGGGGTGCCCAGAGCTAGGGTCTGCCTGGCTGAAGTCACACAATGTGAGGAGGCAGTAAAATAATTGAGGAAGGCAGGATCACAGTGGGCGGTAGAAGCGCTCAGGTGAGATGGGAAGCCTGAGAGTGTTCAGGGCTTGGGGAGCAAAAATAGAGGCCCCCCCCCAAAAAAGAAAACACAGCAGAAAGCACAGGGCCCAAAAACACAGAGTGCCACCCTCTGAAATTCTGGCCCAGGTCCCACCTCAGCTCTCTGAGGGGGACACTTCCTTGGCAGTGGGAGGTCGTCTGACACAGTTCTACGACCAGTGAAAGTCTATAACATAAGACAAATGTGTCCTCAGGATAATCCGTGAGGGGTTCTCTTTCAATCTGTCGGAACCCCCCCCCCCGGATCATCCTCCCAAGTGACAGCCCAGACTGTCTGCTGTGCAGTCAGACCTTCTTGCTTCCGAGGTGCTGAACAACAAGGCAGCAGAAGTAGTTCTGCTGGATCAGTGAAATACAGGTTTCTACTCTCATTACTTTCTGGTTCCAAAGAAAACTGGCAGCATGAGCCCTATTCTCGATCTCAGAAAGTTAAACAAATTCCTCTACAAGGAAAAGTTCAAGATGATATCACTCTGTACTCTGCTACCTTTGATTCATCAACATGATTGGCTAGCCTCCCTGGACATTCAGGACGCCTATCAACACATTCTCTTACAACCAAAACACCACAAATACCTAAGGTTCATGGCGTTGGGTCAACACTATCAATTCAGAGTCCTGCCCTTTGGGCTATCCTCGGTGCCTTGAGTTTTTACAAAGTACTGTGCAGTTCTCGCAGCGCATTTAAGGAAAATCAGAATTCAAGTATTCCCATATCTGGATGACTGGCTTCTTGCAAGTCCCTCCAGACAAGAGACTCTGGAGGCTGTAACCGCGGCCTCAGATTTCCTCACGTCCATGGGAGTCCTGCTAAACCTGAAAAATTCACAGTTGCAGCCCTCCCAGACGCTTCTATTTGTAGGACTCCTTCTGGACACTTCCTGCCCAAAAGCCTTCCTTCTGGAGGACAGAAGGAGCAATATTCTTCAGATGGCCTGCTTCATCAAGAGAACAGCTCAGTTCGAGCGCTCTCGATGCAGCGGATGCTGGGTCTCATGACATCCTCGGTTTTCACTGTGCCTGTGGCTCATCTCCACATGAGATCTACTCAGTGGATGCTCAGTACTCAGTGGTCACCAACCACTCATCCTCAGTCCTTTCACATCAAGACGACAGAACCTCTGAAACGGTCCCTCACCTGGTGGTCTCAGGAGGACAACTTTCTGGAAGGATATCCCTTCGCCCCTCTGGATCCTCAGATCTCCATTACCACGGATGCGTCCCTGATGGACTGGGGAGCTCACTTCCAGGATCTCCACACCCAGGGCATGTGGTCCCAGGACGAGTCTCAACTCCACATAAACGTCCTGGAAATGAGAGCCGTCCTCTATGCAGTCCGAGCTTTGAAGGACATCCTCTGTCACAAGAACATTCTCCTTCACACGGACAACAAGGCAGTGATGTATTACATCAACAAGCAGGGCGGTGCACACTCTTACCTATTAAGCAGGGAAGCACTGAGAGTGTGGAAATGGTGTCTAGAGCACAAAACTCTCATTCAGGCGGATCACTTATCAGGAGTACAAAACGAGCTGGCAGACCATCTCAGCAGAACTGGGACATATCCTTACACGTGGTCTCTCAACTTAACCGTCGTTCAGTCACTCTTCATAGAGTGGGGAACGCCTGACCTGGATCTTTTTACGTCCCCACTCAATGCAAAACTGCCTGTCTTCTGCTCCAGAAATCCAGGACCTGGCATTTCTTGTCAGGATGCATTCAGGCTGGTGGACAAACAGCTTTCTTTACATTTCTCCTCCTCCCTTGTTCAGAGATACTGCTCAAATTAGAGGCACAGGGGTCAGAATAATTCTCATTTGCCACATTTTGGCCTCATCAGATCTGGTATCCTATAATCAACAGACTATCGGAAACCCCTCCAAAACCGCTTCCCCTTCAGATGAACCTTCTGACCCAGGGCCCTGTAGTTCATCCCAACCTGAGGTCTTTTCTCTTCCATGCATGGCTCTTGAAGAGATAGAGGTGAACTGGTTTAATGTTTCTCGTACGGTTTCAGATATTCTTTTAGCTGCACACAAGCCAGCTACCAGGAAAACCTACACAGCTAAGTGGAAACGTTTCTCTATCTGGTGCGCTAAATCCTCTTGGAATTGTTTTTTCTGCCCACCCAATAAAGTCCTGGAGTATCTCTTGGACCTCTCAAACACAGGTCTGCAATACTCTACAATCAAGGTTCTTCTTTGCGCAATTTTTGGATATCATGAGCCACTACATTCCATGTCTTGGCTCAGTTACCTGTAGTTAAGAGGTTTCTTAAGGGTATTCTGCATACCAGACCACCTGTCAGACATCCAGTTGCAGCCTGGGACTTTAACCTTGTGCTAGACATGCTCACTCGTAAACCTTTTGAGCCTCTAGCCACTTGCGAGTTGAAATTCCTTACTTGGAAGACGGCCTTCCTGGTGACAATTACTTCTGCTCGTAGAGAAACAGAAATACACGCTTTGGTCACAGACCCCCATATACTCTATTTCACAAAGACAAAGTAGTTCATAGAACCCATCCTAAGTTCCTCCCTAAGGTTGTCTCAGAATTTCTTCTAAATCAACCTTTAGTCCTTCCTACCTACTTTCCCAACTTACAGAATGAGGGAGAGCGTAGCCTTTGTTCCCTGGATGTAAAAAGAGCTTTGCGATTCTATCTGGACAGAACAAAAGAAATTTGCAAGGCTCAACAACTGTTTGTCTCCTTCAGTACGACCCGGCTGGGTCAGTGTGTTATCAGGTGCACTTCAGCGTGGCTGGAAGCATGCCTTCACCACTGTTACTCCATGGCACAGGTAAAGTTGGAGGGCAGAGTGTACGCTCACTCTACCAGAGCAGTCATGGCATCTCTGACAGAATGGGGTAATGTGCCCATTGCAGACATTTGCAGTGCGGCTACCTGAAACTCCGTGCACACTTTTGTTGAGCACTGTGCCTTGGATGTCCATGCCAGACAACAACAGTCATTGGCAGGACAATTCTTAATGGACTTCTGTCCTAAAAAGTGAGCTCCTGTCTTTCCTGCCACCCGTCTTGGGAGATTATTTAGCTCTGTACTCTCCCATTAGTGTGAACGAGTGATGGAGACTTTATGTCCAGGAAGATATGGAAATTACGTGCCTACTGTAATTCTTGATCTTCTTGGACGAAGTCTCCACCACTCATTCACACACCCACCCACCCACCATCCCCTGAGCTCACTTCTGTTTCTGGTCTTCACTCCTCCAATTTGGGCTATGAAGATTTTGTGTTTTGACACTTCTTACACGGGTCATTCGGACTGTTTTATGTCCGATAGTTAGGCTAGTCCTTATCTAGGTTAGTTACACTGTACCTCCTCGGAAAAAAATTACTGAAGGCAGTTGGAGGGTCGGCGCTAAGATAGTCTATACACTTCCTGAGCCCTAGCTTTCATGATTGCTACTTCCTTTGCTGCTCCATCTCATTGCCGCCCTTCTTGAAAAACATTTGGCTCCTGGTGGGTCCTAGCGCCTCCAGCGTGCTCCCATTAGTGTGAATGAGTGGTGGAGACTTCGTCCAGGAAGATCAAGAATTGCAGTAGGTACGTAATTTCCATTTCTGGTGCACCCAGATCTTTGGTCTCTGCATCTTCACGCATAGCCCTTGAGGATGTAGAGCTCTCTTGCTTTGGTGTTTCCCTGGTGTTGGCTGATATGCTCTTGGCAGCTAGAAAGTCGTCTACCCAGCACAGTTATCACAAAAATGGAAATACTTTTCTGTCTGGTGTACGGGGCATGTACTGAATCCTTTGACATGTCCAGTTCCTAAAATTCTGGACTTCCTACTGTCCCTTAAGGACTCAAGACTAGGGTATTCCTCCATAAAGGTCCATGTGGCCACTTTGTCTGCCTTTCATGCCATGTCTGAGGGTAAGAGTGGCCCAGTTAGGGTTTCCTGAAGATTGCTAGGGGCATCGTCCTTTTGCACTGTCAGGTCTGAGATCCAGTTCTAGAATGGGACTTTAATTTGGTCTTAGAGACCCCTCTCTGTGCCCTCCTTTGAGCCTGCGATTACCTGTGAGATGCATTTCCTCTCATGAAAGACACTTTCTCATGGTTATTATGTCTTCTAGAGCGCATCTTGGAGTCACAGGATTTGGTCACAGATCCTCGTTTATTATTTTTCTCAAGGATAGGGTTACATTACGCTAGTACCTCTCCACAGACAGTGGGGATCATTGTTTACATACGTTGGACATTTGTTGGATGTTGCATTGGTATCGGGATCGTACTAAGGATTGTAAACATTTTTTCAGGTGTTTATTGCTTTTGCCCCCAGTAGTGGGCACCCTGATTTCTAAACAGGGCCTGTTCAAATGGCTGCCAGTTGCTGTATGTTTTGTTACCAAAAGTGTGGTAAGCAGCTTCTTGGTCCTGTATATACTCATTCCACCTGAGGGATGGCTACCTTAGCAGAGATTCAAACCTGATATAGTTGGGATCTTTGAGACATGACTTGCAAAAGCAAGCGGCCAACAGTGAGATCTCAACGGAAGGTTTTGAACTGTATAGGCAAGACAGAGGGAGGCGGGGTTCTCTTGTATTTTAATACTAAGATGGGTATATTTGAAACATCTTATTCAGGAACAGTGGAGGAATAGAATGTATGCGTATTGAGTCAGAACAACTAAAGCTCTGTATAAGTGTCATTTACTCTTCCCCTAAAGTTAAAACTAGCAGTTTTGAGCAGCTAGCACAAAAAATAGCTTCACTGGCTATAGATAAACATATAATACTGGTAGGGGCTTCAGTGCCGCCTGGTGAACGCCAAGGGGTAAAACACTGGAAGCAAGCTTTGAGATATTGGCGTTAATCAGTCAGTAAATCAAATTACTAGGAAAACAGGACCCCATAGCCAAGGAAACATATTAGACTTAATGTTTTTTCAAAATACTTTCATATTGAGAGCTGTTCAGTTCTTCCCCCTAATTTGGGAGACCGTAGTCCTGTTGTGTGTAGAATTTCAGATTGTTAAAACTGCAAGGTTGTGGAGAACCCAATTACCAGAAGAGACTATTCCAGTTACTATTCTGAAAACTTTCGGCTGGATATAGGTCTGGAAAAGTGGTATAGATTTAAACTAATTCCAGAGATAAATGTGTGGGTCAAAGAGTTTTCAAATACCTTCCTAAACATCTGTAACCAACACACACCTTATAAAACTTACAAACTGCCTGAAAAACATCTACCATGGGTAAACAAATTTTTGAGGAAACAGATGCGTATAAGGGACAGAGCCTGGGAAAAAAGCGCAGAAATCTAATAATGGGACCGATTGAGTGAACTTCAAGAAGCAGAGAAATAAATGTAAAAACTATATAAACCGGGCAAGAAAAAAGTTTTATACTAGTAGGATTCAGAACACCACACATCCATAACAATACTGGGACATTGTTAAGGACCTCGAAAATCCCATTAGACCAAGACCTGACATTATAATGAATAATACCAAAGGGGAACCTATGGATCCTAAAGCAGTGGCTCAACACCTTAATAATTCATCACTGTGCCTGATATTAAGGTACCGGATAGTGTAACAAAACACTTTGGTAAAAATAGAACCGAGGGAAAATAATCTAAATTCCCCCTGTTCTATTTTAGGTTAATAAAGGAATGAGAGGTGAAAAATGCGAATTAAAAAGTTGAACTCCCAAAAATCTTATGGTCTCGATATGATAGAAATAAGATATCTGAAGGACTCAATCAATGAAATTTCACCAGTATTAACTGGTATGTTTAATCAAAGCCTAACAGAGAATTTGTTTCCTGACTCATGGAAGGTTGCAAAAATTGTACCCATGTTTAAGGAAGGAACATCAGATGACCCATCAAATTATCAACAAATTGCTCTCTTCCATCTTCTCAAAATTAATGGAAAGGATGGTATACAACCAACTCTTTGAGTACCTCGAACAGTACCCAAAGTTGACCAGGTTTCAGTATGGCTTTAGGACAGGGTATTCGATGGACACCGCTCTCGTGGACTTCGTGGATATGGTGGTGAAACCACTGGATGTGGGGGAGTCTGTGGGCACGATATTCGTCTACCTGTCAAAGGCCTTGGACCTGGTGGACCATCACATGTTGTTTGAGAGAATGGAAAGGATAGGAATTGCTCCTCGGACTATGAATTGGTTTAAGTCCTACTTGGGGGGGTAAGCAACAGGTGGTAGTTGCAAATTACCTATCGGACTTGCGCCATTTGGAGAGAGGAGTTCCCCAAGGATTTATATTAGGGCCATTATTATTTTTAATTTATGTAAATGAACTACCCAAATATATTACAAACTCCCAGATTAGGCTTTACGCAGACGACACTGTTTTGTTGGCTACAGCAAAAACCAAGACCAAGTACTAGGAAAACTTCAGTTAGATTATAACATCCTACAAGATTGGTTTAGTGAATTAAAGTTGGACATAAGTCTAAAGAAGGCACAACTAATGATTTTTCAAAGAAAAGGGAGGATGGTGGAAGCTCAAATAAACAAAACAAGCATCCGAAGTATACAAGAACTAATCTGAAGCTACGTGTGACAGACCAGTATAAATATTTGGGGTGGTAATAGACAACTTACTTTTATTTAGTGAACATATAAATTGTATTACAAAGAAGGTTAATTCTCGGATTGGAGCCCTTCGGCACTCCTCATCCATATTACTATACCACACGAGACGAAAAATTGCAGAACAGCTTATAATTCCAATCCTACAACATAGTAACCTGGTTTATGGCCTTGCAGACTTGAAATATCTGGATAAAGTAAGGAAATCATATAATAGTTTGGCTAGATTTGTTCCCCATTGTACATTTAGAACACACCATTGTCAGATGTATGAGGACCTAAAATGGGATAGCTTAGACGTCCGTTTCAAGAAACAATACTCCATATTTATTTTTAAAATTCAAAACGGTATGATTAAATGTAATTTTCACTTGCAATTAAACTTGGGGAATACAACAATATAACATGAGGGAAGTAAAGCACAGGGGCATAAAAATTCCGAAAACAAACACTCGATATGGTAACATGATTTTTCAGTATCAAGCAGCTAAAATTTGGAACGAAATTTTACTGTCAACTAGGAATTTGCCTAAGTTATCTACTTTTAAAATATAACTAGATATTAGTATGGTTGGACTGTAAGTGTCCCTAACAAATCAATAATGACATTTTAACTAGTGTTATTAAATAGTGATGATCACATTTTGTAAATTTGTGTCTTGTATGTATATTATTTGTGAAACTGAAGCAAATTTTGTTTGATTGTAATTGTTTTCTACTTGTACTTTTGTACTTTTGTATTTGTCTCATGTATGTGATTAATGGTATATTCCAAACAGGACAACTTTGTGAATAGGACCCACGGACCTAAAGTTTTTATCCTGTATAAAACTAAATTACTAACTAACTAACTAACTAGTGGCTTGTTTTCAGAATGTGTCAGCTGTCACGAGTACTGTTCATACATTTACTAAACACTACAGTCTGGACCTTGTCTCTTGATGATGTGCCAGGTTTAGCTTTAATGTTTTACAAGCAGGGGTGTGCAAATCCTGTTCCCCCCTGACTGGGGAAAAGTACATTTCCTTGATGAACAAATACAAAAAAGAGCTAATTTCATTGTAATGAATAGGGGCAAGTGAAAATTCAGCTGCAGTCATTGCTGGGCAAATCCTAAAAGTTTTGATTTGAACACCCCTGTCTGCAAGGCCTCCTCACTCAGGATCAGTAGGTCCTGCCATCCTCCCTCAGTACTTGGTACTGCCTGGGAATCATTCCATGATGTGGTTCAACGGAGGAAGATATCCTCAAAGAAGATAGAATAGTTGATCTTACTTCGAGTGGGAGCTCTTGCAGCAGGCTATTACAATCAGAACTATGCATAGAGCACTAGGACCCTCGGTGAAACTTCTGCCAGCAATACACAGCAGGGGCCGCCCCTGATGCGGCCCCACCCTGGCGTCAGTCAGGATACAAGAAGGGCAGACCCAGCTCCACCTCAGTTCTTTCCCGCCGCGTCCTGCACGTGAAGCCGAAAACGCTTCTGCTGCAATTACAGCAAAAAGATTCACTCTTCAATCAAGATTTTCTTCCTTTTTACGACGGGTTTACACGTTTTCCAGATATCGGCGTCAGTCCGTTTGCCGTCGATTGCTTCATTTTCCGGCTTTTCGGCGTTGTTTCCATCAGCTCTTGCTGCTACCCTAGTACCGTCAGCCGTATTTTTTTATCTCGCCGGGTTCATGTCTTCTGGGTGTCGGCATCTCCAGAACATCTTTAAATGAGTGTGACTTCAAGGGAGGCAGATCCCAGCTAAGATGGCCATCAGCGGTGCATTTTCTGCCTGGGCTCGGACCACGACACCGCCAACTGCACAGATTGCCAGGCCTTTACCAGCCAGACCCGCATCCGCTGCCTGAAGGCCCTTAAGGCCTACCAGCTAGAGCAGAAGATGGATCTGCACTCCTCGGAGGGGAAGAGGAAGGAGAAGAAGCGCCACAGCAAGGACCGTCACCGGTCCCGGTCTCGGTCGCACTTGCATTTGCGGCCTTCTCCCAAAAAGGCCCGTCCCTCGGGTTCTGGAGATCCTCCGAAGACTCCCCAGGCTGAGGCCGGCCCATCGGGGGAGAAACCGGCCAAGCCAAAGGTGACTCCGCTAAGGGTCATCACTAAGTCCTTAGAGGTGCCTGCTTCGGCCCCACCTGCTAAGGCACCGACGCCGCCTGCTAAAGGCACGCCTCCGGAGACCAAGGATTCTCCGGCGCCCCCAGGCGTCACTCCATCGTCGGTCCCTACACCGACACTGATTGAAGGGGTGAAGGACGCGGGGTCGGTCGTGGAGGTACCGACGTCCCCGTCGCCCAAGTCCTCCTCCCCTTTGGGCCCTCAGGAGAGCTGTCCTTTGCGCCCCGATATTCCGGAGACTTCCTTCCCGGAACGAGCGGCTGAAATTTTCACTAAGGATGAGCTCAAGGATCTTTTCTGCTTTTGGTGGGGGCAGGTCCATAAGCGGTCCTCCCCGTCGCCGGTCCAGACACCAGTACCGGACCCTGCGGGAGAACCACAGCTGGGGGGTGAGTCTTCCACGTGGAAGTCACCGGAGCGCCAGCCTTCACCTCCCTCCAGGGCTCATTCCCGCACCAAGTCCGAGGACCACCGACGTCGCTCCAGGGACTCTGGTGACCGACGTCGGTATAGGTCACGCTCCAGGAGCCCTTCTCGCTCCAGGCGAGATCGCTCCCGACATCGGTCCTCTGACCGACGTCGGTCGTGCTCTGTCGCGGTCCAGGGACGGAGTCGTCTTTGGACCGACGTCGGTCCCCTAGCTACCGACAGCAGCGAAGGCATGGTCATAGGACGGGGTCAGACTATTCCAAGTCAGATAGTCGATCCTCCTCTTCATCATCGACCTCTTCGTCCTCTCTCAGCCTCAAGCGCTCCCCGGGAGAGAAGAACCAGCCTTGCTTGCCTCCGGACGATCCTACTTTTATGGACGTCATGAGGCTTATCCAGGCCTCCAACGAGTGGGACACGGAGGATCTGGATTTGGAACGCCGGAGGTTGGCCAAGTACCTGAGGCAAAAGGAGCCAAAGTTTCTGGTTATCCCTCTTTTGGTAGATACATTCCAGGACCTACCAGTACCACCTGGATGCATCCGACCTCAATCCCGGCAGTTCCTAAGAAGTTGGATAGGCTGTATAAGGCCCGAGGCAGAACCCTTTCTAACAGAACACCGTCAGGCGATTCTTGATGATCGGCTGCCCATGACAAGTCTCGGCAACTGAAGCACTTCAGCTCCCAGCCTCCCGACCGAAGTCCACTACCTGGACCAGGTGGGTAAGAAATTATATGCAGCCTCCACCTGTTCCATCCGCTCCCTCAGTTTCCTACAAGCGTATGGTACAGTACCAGAATATGTTGTGGGAAAGGGGACTGGAGCTGGCAAAGACCATGCCAGACTCTGACCAAAGGCAGAGCCTCCTGGCCCTCCTTCAGTCGGGCTCAGGGGATTTAGGCTCATGTACTGAGGGCCTCGTATGACATTGCAGATACGGCAGCCGCCTGCAAGCCCGCACCATGCTTGGTTGAGAGTCTCTGGCATTCACCAGGATCTGCAGGCCAGTATCAAGGATCTTCCCTTCCAGAGTACCGTGCTGTTTGGGCAGGAGATGGAGGCTTTGATCTCCTGCCTCCAAGAAGTCGGGCAAGTCGATCTGGTCGGTCCACCAGATGTACCGTGGCGACCAGCGATGACAGCACCGTAAACGGCCCTTTCATAAGTCCTCAGGCAGTCAAGGTCCAGCCCGTGGCAACCAACAGAGGCAGAGAGGAGGCTTCCACAGGAGATCCGGGAACCAGCATTCTGGTGTACCTCCTGCCCGTGGGCCCAAGTCCTCCCAGGCATCTCTCCCCACTCCAGGCTCTGCCCAATGACTCACCCCCCCCTTCTGCGGGAAGACCCAGAGGAGCCAGTTGGGGGCCGCTTCTCCCTTCATTTCGAAGGGTGGAAGTCTATTACCGCAGACCAGTGGGTCTTGGATATTATACGGAGGGGATACATGCTAGAGTTCACAGAGTTCCTCCACATACTCCCTAAAGCTCTCCGTTATCCTCCTTCTCACATCCCACTAATAGAAGGAGAGATACAGACCCTCCTGCAGAAGAGAGCAATAGAGAGGGTCCCCTTGCAGCAGCAAGGACAGGGGTTCTATTCCCACTTCTTTCTGGTCCCAAAAAAGACTCAGGACCTTCGTCCCATTCTGGATCTCAGTCCTCTAAACCTCTTTATCGAGTACAAAAGGTTCAGGATGGTGACTCTTCAAGGACTCCTTCCCTTGCTGCACCAAGGGGACTGGCTATGTTCTCTCGACATGCAGGATGCATATATGCATATCGGGGTCTACCTCCCACGGGAAGTTTCTGAGGTTCCACTTTCAAGGGGAGCATTTTCAGGTTCAAGTGCTTCCGTTTGGCATCTTCTGCTCCGCGAGTCTTCACCAAATGCCTAGCAGTGGTGGCTGCGGCTTTAAGGCGGATGGGACACTATGTGTTCCCCTACCTCGACGATTTGCTACTTATGGCCCCGTCAAGAGTAGGCCTCTTACGAGCTCTCGAAGACACTTATACTCTGTTCCTAGAGCTGGACATCACCCTGAACTTAAGAAAATCATCCCCGGAGCCCAGCCAAAAGCTCGCCTTCATAGGAGTGATCCTGGATTCCATCCAGGGCATGGCTTTCCTCCCACAGGACAGGGGAGTTCGCTTCCGAGAGATGGCAGAATGGATCTCCATAACTCCTCGAGTTCCGGCTCGGAACTTCCTCAGTTTATTGGGGCACATGGCGGTGGCCATTCCTGTCACTCCTTTGGCCCGCCTCCACATGAGAGTCCCGCAGTGGATGCTTAGGGTGCAGTGGGACCAAAGCTACGATGATCTAGACTCCCCGGTCAAGATCTCGGAGCCAGTCAGGAGAACTCTGCTTTGGTGGATGGACCCCAACAATCTGGAGAAAGGGGTCAGCTTTCGTCCGGAGCCACCAGGTCAGACTCTGACAACAGATGCATCGGACCTGGGGTGGGGGGCACACCTGGGTGCACATCGAATGCAGGGGGTTTGGTTACCCGAGGAGCAGTCCCTCCACATCAGTGTACTGGAAATACGAGCGGTCCTCTACGCCCTCCAGGCTTTTCGAGAGGATCTGGTGCCAGGCTCTCTTCTAGTTCAGACAGACAGCATGGCGGTCGTCTTTTACATCAACAAACAAGGAGGCACTCATTCGTATCCTCTTTGCAGGGAGGTGATGAGAGTCTGGTACTGGGCGCTGGAGCGGGGCATCCTGCTGTCCGCGATGCATGTTCCAGGCGTCCTAAACAATCTGGCCGACAGCCTCAGCAGGTCGTGTTCCTGAGCGCACGAGTGGGAGCTGCTACAATTCGTAGCAGACCAGCTCTTCGACAGGTGGGGTCTTCCGGAGCTGGACCTCTTTGCGTCACCACGCAACGCCAAATTGCCAACGTTCTGCTCACGAGAGCACGCGCCTGGAGTTTTTGGCCAGACGCTATCCCTTTGCTGGGCAGGGAGGTTCTCTATGCCTTTCCCTTTCTTCCCTCCCATTCAGAGAGTACTGCTCTGGTTACAGGCAGAAGGGCCTCAGATGATCCTAGTGGTCCCCTAAATGGCCTCGGCAGATTTGGTTCCCACTACTGCAGCGGCTATCCACGGAACCTCCAGTTCCGCTGCCCATATGCTCGCAGTTACTGTCCCAGGACCCAGGGTCACTGGTCCATCCAGATCTTCGATTCACACCTACATGCTTGGCTCCTTCAGACGTATCTCAACATAGATCACGGGTTTCCCGAAGTGGCGGCGGTCTTAGTGTCAGCTAGTAAGCCCTCTACTCGCTTCCACTCCTACGCTTATGAAGTGGAAGCGCTTCTGCCTTTGGGCATTGCCACAGCATTTGGATCCCGTCAACTGCCCTGTGAACTTGGCTTTACAGTATCTCCTCTCCTTGTATGATAAAGGTCTGAGTTACTCCTCTATCAAGGTGCACATGTGGGCAATCTCCGCCTATCATGCTTTTGTGGGAGAGAGAGAGCATTAGCACAATTGGATGTGGCCCGCACCTTTCTTAGGGGAATTCTACATATGAGACCTCCCATTCGAGACCCTGTCCCACCCTGGGACCTCATTTTTGTGTTGGAGAAACTCATCCTCCCTCCTTTTGAGCCAGCAGCGGATTGTGAGCTACGTTACCTTTCTTCGAAGGTTTGCTCTTTGGTTGCTGTTACTTCAGCTCGAAGGGTTTCTGAGCTTCAGGCTCTGATGTGTAAAGAGCCCTATTTGGTTTTCCACAGGGAAAGGGTTTCCCTCAGAACAAATCCTAAGTTTCTTCCGAAAGTGGTCTCAGAATTGACCCTCAACCAGTCGGTTGATCTTCCTGTTTATTTTCCTTCCCCTTCCAATAGAGGGGAGGCTCTCCTTCACACATTGGATGTCCACAGGACTCTGAGGTATTACCTCAAAAGGACAGTTCAGCACCTCGTCAGAGCAATTTGTGGCTTTGCACCACATTGCTTGGGTCAACAGTGTCCAAACAAACTATCTCTAAATGGATAGTTAAGCTGTGTCTCGCTTTTACTACGAAAGTATCACAATAAACCCCTTCTGTGGGCCCGGGTTAGGGGTCACTTCCACCAGAGGAGTGTCAGCTTCTTGCTGCTCCTGCGAAATGTCGCCATACAGGACATTGTGTGGCTGCAACTCTGGAACTCGGTGTATACCCTTTATCAAGCATTACAGCTTGTATATCGTCTCCAGACGCCGAGCTGGCTTCGTTTTAAAAGCCATTTTACAAGGGCTTTTGTCCTAAGGCCTCTGGAGTCAGCATATTCCACCTCCCGGGGTCGTCTGCCTCCTTGTTGTGGGACTGCTTGGGACTCAGTCCTGATTGTAATAGCCTGCTGCAAGAGCTCCCACTCGAACTAAGATAGTACAGTTACGTCAGAACTTACCGTAACAGTAGATCTTCGAGAGGAGCTCTTGCAGCAGGTGCTACTTCCTACCTGCCTTCCCCAAGGTGTGCAGATCAATTTTCGTTTTTTCTTCTCCAACTCTCTTCATGGTAGGCTTCATCTCCTTCTCTTGTCAGGCCTTCTGCTGGGTCTTGGCGGGAGAACTGAGGTGGAGCTGGATCTGCCCCCTCTTGTACCCTGACCGACATCGGGGCGGAGGTGGTCCCTGCTGTGTATTGCTAGCAGAAGTTTCACCAGAGGGTCCTAGTGCCTGTGGCATAGTCCTGATTGTAATAGCCTGCTGCAAGAGCTCCTCTCGAAGATCTACTGTTACGGTAAGTTCTTACGTAACTGTACTCTACCGTTACAGTAGATCTTAGAGAGAATCTCTTCCATTGAGCCACAGCTCTCTCCCCTGCCTTCCCTCCTTGTCAGGTGATGGGGGAGTATACTCCCTGCTGTCACACACTTTCTCCTTGGATACCCTTTTGGTATCTGTACCCAGGTTTCTATATCCTCTCCTGTGTGCCTGCTGTGGTCCTGGTTGCTTTGGTCCCTGCTGCTGCAATGATTTTCCAGGCATGTCTCCATTGGGGAACTGAGGCATACTGGCGATGCCAGCATTATATAGGCACTGATGTGGTACATTGACATGGGCCGCCCCAGTTTGCAAAATTTTCCAGGTGGTCCTGATGCCGACAGCTTACAGTTCAGCAATGTGGCTCAATGGAGGAGATTCTCTCAAAGATCAATTGTTACGGTAGGTAACTATTCTTTAGTGGCTCAAGAATTTCTCTCATGTCCTGCATTTGTGTCATAGCACTTGTTATTAGCCGTGCATTAGACACTTCAAATGCATGGCTAACAACCAGTTAGGATGCAGTATTTTTCCTACCCATTTTGTAAATCAAAATACTTTGAAATACATATTAAGTTTAAAGTACAGTAAGCCATCACACTTAAATGCAGTGAAAAGGAAAGTATCCTTCCAGTTTTATGGAGGTAGATGAAGTTTGATATAAAATTGGCTGCCATATTGGAAGATAATAGTGCTATGCCGTCAAGGAGAGTCACACCCTGATTAGTTTTAAATGAAAATAGAAGACCTTTGACTATAATTTTGTTTTGGAGCTCATTTAGTGTTTTGTTTGTTTTCAGCAGCAATCATCAGATCAGGAGGAATTAATACCCTCTCCTGAAGTGACCAAAAACCAGGCTGCCCACAGACTGAGGAACTGGTATCTCCACAAGAAGCTTAGGTCCAACAGCCTGAAGTCCCTGAAAGACCCTCAGTGTGTGAGAGCCAGGAAGAGCAAGAGGACGTTCCCAGTTGGCCAGTGCTCAGAAGGGAGTTGTAGACCAGCCTGCAGTGTAAGTTTAGAAAAGCTGCAACTGAAATTTTTTTGCAATAAAACCGTATGGGAACTGGGTGCTGTAAGGGCAAGATTGCTTGATCTCCAGGGTATGGCAATTAATTTCCCAGTTTAGAACACCCTTGTTGTTCAGTCTAGGAGCAGCACCACCTTTGCTGTTCGAATCATACTCCTAGATAGTGGACAGCATATTGATGATGATTGCTACAAGTGGGGGAGTGGTGAATGAAGGATGAGACCCCCTTCCTTTTATATGAAGAACCAGAATGAAAACCCCAGTTTTGATTACCCTGGACCGAGTGTGGCTGCAGAAGTCTGGGCATGTAAGCCTAGGCTAAGAAGACAAACAAAAGATATATAGAATTATGTGGGAATAAATTCTTTACCTTTTTTTTTTTTTTTTATATATATACTCATTTTTCCCCCCGGTACTGTGGCTGTCCTTCAGCCAGGCTAACTCCTTGCCCCATCCACATCCATCTCTGTTGCTTACCCAGCCCCATGGGTCAGCTTTTTTTTTTCTCTGACAAGGGCATAGCCCTATGTGGTGGGCTTCCACCCCACTGCCATCAGCTATGGGGACCAGTGAGCAGTCGGATGTGGTGGGACCTGAGAGCACTGGCACTATTCTGCCACACACCAGAGATTTCCACTTCAGTTTTCACCCTCTGGTACACGGCCAGCAGGGGATGCAAGGTACGCATCAGTTAAAGCAGAAGGAGGCAGGGAAGGCAGTCAGAATAGCAAAGGCCCAATCTGAGGAAAAGATAGCCAACTCGGTTAAGAAGGGGGATAAAACCTTTTATAGGTACATTAGGGAGCGAAGCAAGACCAGGGGATGGATACTGGGGCTTAATAAAGGGGAGGGAATGTGGGCAGAGGGTGACAGTGAAAAGGTTGGGATACTGAAAGAGTGCCTCTGCTCAGTATTCACAAAGAAGAGGAGGGGAGGTACCTAAACCAAACAGTAGAAACACTCTGGCTAGGGGATCGATACCAGTCCATTCACAGAAGAAAGGGTTCTGAAAGAACTCTTAAAACTGAAGGTGGACAAAGCAATAGGGTCTGACGGGATTCACCCCAGAATTCTAAAAGAACTAAGGGTAGAACTAGTGACACCAATGACTATCCTCTTTAACAAATCATGGGAGGATGGTGTGGTACCTGAGGACTGGAGGAGGGTGGATGTGATTCCACTTCACAAAAGTGGGAGCAGGGCAGAGGCAGGAAACTACAGACCTGTTAGTTTGACCTCAGTGGTAGGGAAAATGATAGACTCACTTCTGGAGGAAAGAATTGTTGAGTACCTAGAGGGCAGCAGGGCACAGGCCCCTAGGCAGCATGGATTCACAGTGGGAAGATCATGTCAGACGATTCTAATAGATTTCTTTGACTGGGTGACCAAAGTAGTAGACCAGGGAGAGGTGGTGGACATGGCCTACCTAGACTTTAGCAAGGCATTTGACACAGTCCCACACAAAAGATTAGTATACAAGTTAGTCAGCCTTGGAGTGGGTCTAAGGTGGTAGCCTGGGTCAAAAAGTGGCTGGACAACAGGACGCAGAGGTTAATAGTAAACGGATAGCCTTCAGCTATCGAACGACGCCACCACTTGAGTATTTCTTCTTTATTTCTTCTTTTTCTCGAACAAGTTCGATTTTCTTTTCTACATTTGCATGTCATCTTCCCCATCGTCCTCTGTTGAAAAGCACTCCTCTAAGTGCTCGTGTGGCAAGCAAATCCCTTTTAAGGACCAGCACACGGCCTGTGTCAGGTGCCTAGGCCCAAAACACGACACTAATGCCTGCTGCAATTGCCAGAACTTTAAACAGCCATGCGGGATCCGCAGACAGAAAGTTTTGGAGACCTTCCTTTGGAAAAAAGATTAGCAGCCATGCAAAGAAGTTCCTCCTCTTGGGAAGAGTCATCCCACAGATCAGGGAAACACAAGGAAATGAGGGAGAAGAGAAAGAGCACTCCTCATTTGAGCAGATGTCCGATTCCAGGGCTAGCTCGGACTCTGCCCGCTCCACCAGATCTCCATCTCTGGCAAAGACCCAACCTCTTCTGACTAAAGTCCGGACCTCAGGTGGTACAGAGAAGTCATCCACCTTTCAGCCTCTTAAGGCCCACCCCAGGGACTCCTCGCATAGCCATCCTTTGGGCTCTTCAGGCCGATCTGCGTCGACAGATCGCCTACCTAAGGTGTACTTCAAAGTCCAACTCCTTGGACCGGTGCCGGGACACCGACCACAGCAGGTTGGTCTCCCAACCCCCCAGAGGTTCCATGGGGACATCCGTTAAGTGGACCACAGATCTGACATCCCTCAAGTGGACCTCAGACCAAAAGCGGACATCGGAGCAGACGCCCGCCAAACGTCCCAAGGAGTCAGAAGTCCTCGCTCGCCAGAAGGGCATCACCTCGTCTGTACCAGACGTCGGTCATCCAGGATGTTCGGACAACGACAGTACCGACACTGGGGTCGAACAGATTAGTGATGACCAGGCGTGAGGAGGCAGGGAGGAAAGACACCTCCCACATGACCTGACACCATCCAAGGACCAGTCGATGGGTGCGTCAGGCCACAAAAAGCCTGATACAGATGAGGGGCAGACACCTAGAGAGGAACCAACACCAGGTCTGTCGTTGGGCCTTAACATAAGTGAAGTTAAGGAATTGTTTTCCAGTGGAGAACCTATCTCCTCCAAAAGAGGAAACCCCAGACAGACCACCCCCTAGAGAGGAGAGTCCAATACCTAGGGGTAGGTCCAGGGACAAAAGGTCTCACAAGGATAGGAAGCGACCGAGGTCTCCCTCCCAGACCCCCTCCTGCTCTCCAAGTGCACCAAAGACTTAGATCCCGAATGGCGTCGACTGGCGAAATACTTAAAGCAAAAGGACCCCCAAGCCAGTAGTGGTCCCACCATTAGTGGACACCTTCCACGACTTAACAAAAGCTGCTTAGAAGCACCCCTTCTCCTCCCCCACAGTCCCCAAGAACGCAGATCGCCTGTACAGGCCCCTCTTGAGGATCCCTATTTAGGAGAACAACCAGTGGCAGCTTATGTGGTCATAATGGCCACTCACAACAGGTCTCAAAGACCCCAACATCTCAGTACACAACCACCAGACCAAGAATCAGAGCAACTCAGCTCCATGGAGAAAAATATACGCATCAGCAACTTGCTCCATTAGGTCACCTAATTTCCTGACCCACATGGTGCAGTTTCAAAATGCCTTGAGGGAACAAGGCCAAGACCTGGTGAAAGACATGAAGGAGGGAGACAAAAAAGAACGCTAATAAAACTCCTCCCGACAGGCTGTGATGTGGGAACACAGGTACTCAGAGCGGCTTATGATTCCACAGACTCGGCGGCTAGAAGTGCGGCATCAGGAGTCTGTCTTCGAAGACACTGTTGGCTGAGAGTCTCGGGTTTTACGCCTGACAACCAGAAAGGTATCCTAGATGTCCCATTAAAAGGCTCATTTTTCTTTGGCGAAGAGTCTGAGAAGATAATAACAAAACGACAGGACGCCGCAAGGGCGGTTAAATCAGTATAAGCAATGTACAGACCTAAACAGAAGCCATTTCGGAGGCAACAAAACAGATTCTAGGGCAAACAGGGTCAAGAACCCCGTCTTGGACAACAGCAGGTACTTTCCCACCTACCTTTCCCACAGGAGGTCAGCTATTTCAGCAGTATTAGATATATAATTTCTGTTGGTCTTCCTCTGGAAGCAGATCCTCTGTCTTCCCATCAGAATCGCATCACTATGCCGGGAGTCTCTGGAGGGACAACTGAGGGATGCTGAGGGACCACCATTTTTATGATATATGTAATGCCGGGGGCTGGGCCGACGTCAGTGGCGGTCCCCACTGTGTGTAGCTAGCTAGAAGTTTTCCGTGGTGTCCTGCAGCCTGCTGGCTTCAGTCCTAATTGTGTAACCTGCTGCAAGAGCTGTTCTCGAAGATCTACTGTTACAGTAAGTTCTTACGTAACTGTACTTTACTAACAGGGTACTGCAGGGTTCAGTACTGGGACCGGTTCTCTTTAATGTCTTTGTAAATAACATTGCAGAGGGACTGGAAGGAAAAATATGACTCTTTGCAGACAACACAAAGATCTGCAACAGGGTTGATACACAAGGTGGGGTGGAAAGGATGAGAAGGGACTTGGCAAGGTTGGAGGAATGGTTAAATGTATGACTTCGCGACCTGCCTCGGGCGATTAGTCCGCTAAGTCAGACTTTGGCTCCTCCGGCGTCCTCCCGGACTCTGCTGATAAGTTGAGCGTCAGCTTGCCCGGCATGCAATTAACTGAGCAGACGCGGACCCTCTTATGTCCGCCCGTTCCGGCTCCCTGCAGCCTTTGCTGCCTCCAGGGACCCTGGGTCTCCTCAGCCTGACCCCGGGATTTTTCCCTCTGTCCCGAGGCGATGCGAGGTTCCTGCTGTGCCCCATCAGGCCTTCACTCCCGCTGGGCAAACAACTAGCGTTGGTTCCCCTGGCGCTGGTCCTGCCAGCGCTGGGCAACATCCCTCTCCCGGATGCTGCTCAATGCTGGGCCTTCTGTCCACTGGGCCTTCTGCTCCAAGACCGCCCGTTGGTCCTCTGGCAGGGCCGTCTGCTCCGTCGACCCCCAATACCTGGGTATCCGGCGTCTTACCCAGGTCCGTAGTATCCGACGCCCCCAGTATCCAACGCCAACCTTTCCGGACGCTGCAGTACACGGTGCCTCACTACCCGACCGGTTACGTGCCATCTAGCTACGGATACATGCCTTATGGGTACCGCGGTATCCTCCTCCTCCTCCTCCTCACCGCCCCTCAACACGCCAGTGGATTTGAAGGAGACTCTGGCCTCCTGTGAGCTGAGCCCAGGCTCAGCTCACCAGAGGGTGAGTAAGTCTCCCAACAATGGTGCTGGTTCCGGTCCCCTTACGTCCGAGATGGCAGACTCCCTTCCCACCTCCAGATACCAGGGGCGAGCCTTCCGGTTCCAGGGCAGGGCAGGACACGCTTCCCCAAGGGCTCCGTTCTTCCCCCACGCCAGGAGAGGCAGTCTTCTTCTTCTTCCTCCTCAGGCACCTTGGACGACTCCGAGGGTTGTTCTGACCCAGATGACAAGCCACGCTCTCCGTCTAAGCCCAGGCCTAGGACTCCCCCGAAGTCTCCTCCAGAGGATCCTTCCTTCACGGAGTTGCGCAAAATCCAGGAAGTTCATAAGTGGCGTTCCTTGGAGCCGGATCCACAGCGTAAAAAGCTCACTGAGCACCTGGATCTGCCCGAGACCTCTCCGACCTTGGTGCCACCCTGGATTGAGCCTCATGCTGATCTGGTTTCCACTATTTGGAAGCAGCCGTCGGCTTTAGCCCCTCTTCCTCGGAAGTCGAACAGGCTATATCAGGCTCCCGAGGGTGTTGACTTTCTTGATTCTCACCCTTGTGCTGACTCGGTCGTGATTAGCGCCGCTCACGGCTGGTCAGCTAACCCGAAGCATTTGAGCTTGTCTCCACCTGACAAAGAATCCCGTCTTCTGGACCAGTATGGTAAGAAGATCTTCACTTCTTCCACTCTGGGTATTAGGGCCCTGAACTATGTCGGTCACATGGGGGATTATCAGAAGGTGATTCTTAGTGAGGTGGAATCCAAACTGGACTCCCTTCCTGACACTCAGGTTAAACAGGAAGTGGCTGACCTCATCTGCTCTGCACGTTCAGCCAGTCGGCACATGCTTCTTGCCACGTACAATGCAGTGGACACTGCTGGTAGGAGCTCGGCTTTCGCCGTAGGTTTACGGCATCATGCCTGGCTCTGTGTGTCAGGGTTGGTCCTGGAAGTGCAGTCCGCTATTCAGGAAGCACCCTTCCGGGGTTCGGTGCTGTTTGGTGGTGATGTCAAGGACATTATCACCGATCTGCAGAGAAGGGACTGCACTGAAGTCTGTGGACTCCATGTACAGTCCCCTCAAACACAGCATCGTCTTCGCAGGCGGAATCATCAAAGCGAAACCCCAGGGAAAGCGGGCCAATAAATGCGGGGCCCCTCTGGCTGCCAAGCCCCCACCGCCCAAAAAAGCAGCGGGGACTTCAGCCATGGTGCTGCCCCACACCACCTAACTCCTTTCCTCTCCCACAACCTCTGAGGTCTCCAGAGGAACCGGTAGGAGGGAGGTTTTCCCTCCACCTCCCAGGTTGGGAGAGGATAACTTCAGATTCCTGGGTGCTCCAGTTGATTGCAGAAGGACACTCAATAGAGTTTCTTCGGAAATCCCCTTGAAACCCCCCAACCCAGGGTCGGCGTACTCTCGGGAGCATCTTCTTCTGATTCAGGGAGAAATTTCAGCACTTCCGCTGAAGGAGGCGATAGAGCCTGTTCCCCTTCCTCTTCAGGGAATGGGTTACTATTCTCACTTCTTCCTGGTCCCGAAGAAGTCAGGGGATGTAAGGCCAATTCTCGACCTCAGTTCCCTGAACTTGTTCGTGGAGTACAAGAGGTTCAGGATGCTCTCCCTTCAGGGCCTCCTGACCCTTCTTCGGCCGGGACAGTGGCTGTGTGCTCTGGATACGCAGGATGCTTACCTGCACATCCCTATCCGCCCTTCCCACCGTAAATACCTGCTTTTTGCATTCCAGGGGGACCACTACCAGTTCAGAGCCCTACCATTTGGTCTTCCCTCAGCCCCTGAGTGTTCACCAAATGCCTTTCAGTGGTAGCGCTACTCTGCGTACCGTGGGGGTCCAGGTTTTCTGTACTTGGACGATTGTCTCCTGGCGGCCCTGTCCAGGGAGTAACTCCTGCGCTTCCTTTCCCTTACCCAGGGTTTTTTTTACCTGCCTGGGTATTACCATCAACCACTCCAAGTCCTACTTGATCCCGTCCCAGAGGCTCCAGTTCATCGGGGCGATTCTGGACATGACCTCTGGCAGGGCCTTCCTACCACCGGACAGGGCGGCCACACTCCAGGCAGAGGTCAGCTTGTTGTCCGGCCGCAGGCGGTCCAGTGCCAGGTTGGTCCTTCGCCTCCTCGGGCTCATGGCATCTGCAATCCCGACAGTCCCTACGCACTTGGCTCCACTTGAGGATCTCTCAGTGGATGCTTCGGTCTTAGTGGGATCAGATGGTGGGCGACCTAGATCAGCTTATTTTGGTCTCTACTCCTGTGGCTCGGGACTTACAGTGGTGGATGGTTCAGGAAAACTTTTGCGGGGAGTTCTCTTCTGTCTTTCTCCCCTATCAGGCGCTGACTCACAGAACACCTCGGGCGATGGTTGAGGAGCCCATCTAGGGCCTCACAGGACCCAGGGCTCCTGGTCCAGGCTCGAGAAAACTCTTCACATCAGTGTGCTCAAGCTTCGGGCAGTGCTGTATGCTCTTCAGGCTCTGCATCTGCATCTGCTTCCCGGTCAATTGGCTGTACAGACGGACAATATGTGTGTAGTCTGGTACATCAACAAGCAGGGAGGAACTCGTTCCTGCCCTCTTTGCAGGGAGGCAATGCGAGTTTGGAATTGGACAATGCAGCACAACCTTCACCTCACGTCAGTTCACGTCCCGGGGGTCGAGAACACCTTGGCAGACAGACTCAGTCAGTCATCTGCTCAAGCTCATGAGTGGGAACTGGATCAGGGGGTTGCAGACGATATCTTCCTACGTTGGGGAACACCACAGGTAGACCTGTTCGCATTCCCTCAAAACGCAAAACTTCCCGACTTCTGCTTGCTCATTCCAGGGCGCGGCATTTTTTGGAGAGATGCTCTGTCTCTCGATTGGAAGGGCAGATTTATCTATGCTTTCCCCGCGATCCCATTGATTCCGAGGGTCTTACAGAAACTCAGTTCAGAAGGAGCTCGAATGATTCTGATTGCTCCTTTCTGGCCCAGGCAAGTTTGGTTCTCTCTTCTGCAACAGTTCTCAGAGGAACCTCCTTTTCCTCTTTCTCTGTCACAGCTTTTGCTGACCCAGGATCCGGGGCCTCAGGTCCCTTCAGTTGCATCGTGGCTCCTGCAGGCGTAGCTCAGACCTGATTTGGATCCCCCAGTAGCTGAGATCCTGGTGGGGCCAGGAAACCCTCCACCAGATCAACTTATGCTATGAAATGGAAGCGGTTCACTATATGGGCCGCCTCCAAAGATCTTGAGCCTTTCTCGTGCTCTGTTGGGCGGCTTCTGGATTACCTGCGACACCTCTTTGATCTGGGTCTCAGTCATTCATCCTTAAAGGTCCACATGGCGGCCATTTCGGCCTACCATGTCCCTTTTGCAGACAGGACGTTTGCTCAGCTGGAGGTCTCTAAGACCTTTTTGAGAGGGGTCCTCTACTTGCGACACCCTATCCGGGTTCCTGCCCCTCCTTGGGATCTGAATTTTATTCTGGAGAAGCTTACTCTGCCTGCTTTCGAGCTGGCAGCCTCAGCAGACCTAAAGTTCCTCTCTTGGAAGACTCTCTTCCCAGTGGCCATTATTTCTGCTCGAAGGATTTCCGAGCTCCAGGCCCTGATGTGTAAAATCCTGTATCTGATTTTTCACAAGGAACGTGTGGCTCTGCGTACCAACCCTAACTTTCTCCTTAAGGTGGTAGCGGAATCTACGCTTGAATCAATCCATAGAGTTGCCTGCCTTCTTTATGCAGCACTAATCATGGAGAGTACCTCCTACATACTTTGGATGTCCACAGTTCTGAGATACTACACCAACAGGACGAAGGATCTCAGAAAGACTGATCAACTGTTTGTCTCTTTTGCTCCTAAAAGAGAAGGCAATGCTGTTTCCAAGCAATGCCTATCTAAATGGTTGGCTCATTGTATCACTTTCTGTTATGATAAGTGCAACAAGGCCCTGCTGGGTCAGGTCAGAGGCCACTCTGCTAGAGGGGTTGCTGCCTTTGCGGCTTGTTTCAAGAATGTGTCCGCGGCTGACATCTGTGCAGCCGCCACTTGGACTTCTGTCCATACCTTTACAAAGCATTACAGTTTGGACATTGCCTCTCACCGTAGAGTAGGCTTCGGGTTGGCTGTTCTGCAAGGTCTCCTTTCCCAAGACCTTCACAGCCAGAGGGTCTACTTCTGAATAGCTTTCCTCCTCCCGTTTGCTTCTCCTTGTTCCAGACTGCTTGGGACTCAGTCCTATATGTAATTACCTACTGCAAGAGCCCTCTCGAAGTAAGATAGCTCAGTTACATAAGAACTTACCATAACAGTAGATCTTCGAGAGAGGCTCTTGCATTAGGTAATACCTTCCCAACCTCCATCCCCCTAAGCTTTTTCAGCTCCTTTTCCAGGATGGAAATCTCCGCTTCTCTCTCATCTCGCTTTTTGGCCTTTGGCAGGAAAGAAGTGGAAGGTGGGCGTGGAGGACCGCCCTTTATACTGGCGTCACCTGACTTGGGGCGGTCCCTGCCAGAAACAGCTAGACATTTTCCATGGGGTCCTGGCCCTGCGGCGTCAGTCCTGTATGATACCTACTGCAAGAGCCTCTCTCGAAGATCTACTGTTACGGTAAGTTCTTACGTAACTGTACTATCTTCCACGGAGTGGTCTCTTGCAGTAGGTAATACTTTTGGGTGTCCAGCAGAGATCAATGTGGTGCACGGCAGCTCTGCTAGCAGTCTTTTCCAGGGACCACCCACATATGACATCAGCTTCCCGTTTCCTGTATAAGTGTGTGTGGTCCCTGATATCCTCATTTCCTTTTTTTGCCATCTTCAGCTCACATTCAGCAGCTTGAACAACTTCTGAAAATAGCAGTCATTGACGAGAAACAACATTGAACATTTTACGAATAAGAGGGCTCACCTATCAAGAGCTCCCCCATCTACTGATCTACATTTCTGGACTAACATAGAGCAGGAGTATCCCTCCTCACCCTCTTTGTCTCTTTTACTCATAGATGGCCACCATACTTTAAATCAGTCCTTGGAGCTTCTGGTCTACTATCCTGACCACTTCAGTCAGGGTGAACATCTACTAGATACTTTAGATGTCCATCACTACTATACTAATTGGACTCAGTCGATTAGAAAGACGTCTCAACTGTTCGTCTCTTTTGCCCCGGGTCGCGAGGCCCTCCCAGTTACTAAACATACTCTTTCATCCTGGTTGACAAATTGTATTACATTTTGTTACACAAAATCCATCAAGCCTTTACCTGGACCTGTCCAAGCGCCTTCCACTAGAGCTATGGACACTACTGTGGCTTGCTTTGAAGAGGCTTCCATTTCAGGTATCTTGAAATGCATCTACCTGGTCCACAATTCATACATTCACAAGGCACTACAATCTGGATATTGCCTTACAACGTAGGGCGGCCTTTGGCCGTGCAGTCCTACAAGGTCTTTTATCATAAATGTCCTCCCACATGGGCTTTACTGCTTGGGAATCATGCCAAAGTATTACCTACTGCAGAACCACTCCATGGAAGATAGTACAGTTCGTAAAACCTACCGTAACAGTATGTCTTGAGGTGTCTCTTGCAGTAGATCGATCCCACTCTGTCCACCTTCTTCTCTAAGAGAACAAATTCTGGCGCTGAGTGACTATGGGTTTGGGACTCCTTTGGTACCTTAGCTTCCCTTGGTCCTCACTTTGCAAGCTGAATCTGAGGGAAACTGAGGATCTTACTTGAGACACAGCTCTTGCAGCAGGTTACACCATTAGAACTGAAGCCGGCAGGCGTCAGGACCTGGAAAAATTCTAGCTAGCTATCTTCAGCGAGGACCCTTGACGTCGGTCCGCCTCCGACGTCAAGCGTGGTGGCACAAAAGGGGGCGGTCCCGCCAGATTCCCCAGTTCTTTCCCGCCGTCGACTTGCATGTCAGTGGCTCAGTAGGTAGCACACTCGCCTCTGAGGCCGGGAGATCAGAGGGCTGTAGGTTCAGTTCCCACATCTGGCACTTGGGTTAATATCCCAGTACTGACACTGTAATGCAGCATGAGAGGGGTGCTGCATTTCTGAGGTGCCGTCTTTCAGATGAGACGTTAAACCGAGGTCCCATCTGCCTGGATTGGTGGTAGTTCAGGTGGATGTTAAAGATCCCATGGCACTTATCGAAAAGAGTAGGGGAATTTCCCGGTGTCCTGGCTAAATTTCCCTCATTCACTAAAATACCAAACAGCTTAATCTGGTTCAAGGTCAGTTGCCATTCATCTGTATCCCCCTCCCCGGGTCGTGCCTGAAAATGAGGCAGGGTTGTCTAGTGCACTTACCCGGTCAACAAAAGCTAAATAAAATAAATAAATAAATGTGTCGACCCTTCGGTTCCAGTCTAGCGCATGATGCGTGGTTCAGAGCTTTCCTCCAGGAAATTCTTTTTTCTTCAAGCAAGATTGTTGCTGATGTCCTCTCCGACCTCCGGTCATCCCTCCAAGTGTGCTTGCGGGAAACAGATCCCCTTCAAGGACTCCCACACGGCCTGTGTTAGGTGCCTGGGCCCAGACCACGATACCCGGGCCTGTTCGTTTTGCCAGGGCTTTAACAGCCGAACAAGGATCCGACGTCAGAAGGCCCTCCAGGCTTTTTTGTTGGAGGAAAAACTGAAGACCATGTCCTCCAAGGGGGAATCTTCGTCCAAATCCACAAACCGCAGCGGAGAAAGAAGGAAGGCCCCTTCCAGGTCCCATTCCAGGGCTTCGGAGTCCGCAGCTCCGGTTCTCGTCCGACGCTCTCCTTCCAGGGCCAGCTCTCAGCCTCCCCGGCTGCGGTAAAGAACTTCTTCTTCTTCAGGCCAAGTCCGCCAGGCTGTCGTCCGTCCTCCTCTTCCAAGGCCTTGGCGAAGTCCGGGAGCACCACCACCATCATCGTAAGTCGGGTTCCGCCCTTTGGCTCCGGCGTCCGGTGCGTCTTCTGTGCCTCCTCGCAAAACTTTGGAGCTCACACCGTTGAAGAGACCTGTGGACCCGCGCCCGGCCTGACCGTCGTCGGCCCGTCATCATTCCTCCCTGGAGCCGTCGTCGGCCGGACGGCCGTCGTCGGCCAAACCATCCCAGCGGACACCGGTTGGGGGACCAGCGTCCGTTCCGCCTGAGAAGAGGGCTCCCACGCCTCCGACCGACGTCGGTCAGGAGACGTTGACTGAGGAGGACTGCGCGCAGCCGAGGCCAGATGGACCGACCCGCCTCGCCAAAACTCCAGGGCCCCTCGCCCTACCGAGGCCCCTGTGGAGCCGACGCCGGGACCCGACGACCGCCCACCGGCGCCTGGGCCGTCGGGACTTTCTATAGCGGAAGTGAAGGATCTCTTCACTTACTGGTGGGACACCATTAAAAGGGACATGGCCCCCACCGCTCCTCCTCCTCCCCCCCTCCTCCTCCAGTACCGGCCCCCCCTTCGCCTTCGGGGTCGGCAGGCCGCCACCTCCCCCGGGAGCCTGGATCCTCTCCCAGAGGAAGATCAGAAAAACGGAGACCTCCGTCCAAATCCTCTTCTGGATCACCCAGCCCCAAGAGATCCAGGAGACACCGACGTTCGCCGTCGACGGAGGACACAGGATCAGTCTACTCTTCCTCTAGATCCCCATCTCCTCTCTCCATCCCTTCTCCGGACCCACGTGAGACACCGAGATCTCCTCCGGATGACCCCTCGTTCATGGATATTATGCGACATATCCAGGAGAACATGGGATGGGATGCAGAAGAACTAGACCCGAAGAGTTCGCCTTGCCAAATATCTTGGCAGAAGGACCCCAAGCCCGTGGTGGTACCACCCTTGGTGGACACTTTCGTGGGCGTCACCAGGGCAGCGTGGAAAGTGTCCACATTCGCTCAGCGGTGCGAAGAAAGCTGATCGTCTGTACAAGGCTCCTAAGGACGACCAGTACCTGACACAGCAGCCTCAGGCCGACTCTCTGGTCATCACAGCCTCACATGACCGGTCCAGAGCAGCAACATTTGAGCACCCTGCCACGGACCCAGAGTCCAAACAGTTGGGCGCACTGGGCAGGCGACGTCGCCTTCTGCTACCTGCGCCGTCAGATCATGAACTACCTCAGCCCACATGGTTCAATTCAGATCGCTTTGTGGGAACAGGGTCTGGAGGCGGCTGAAAAGCTGCCCGAAGGGAGCAGAAGGAGGAGATGCTCGTGGGGACCCAAGTGCCTCGACGCGCAACTCCAGGACTCATCGGCCCAAGCAGCAGCTTCTGGCGTATGCCTCCGGAGACACTCCTGGTTACATGTCTCGGCTTTACCCGGATGTCCAGAAAAACATTATGGACGCTCCGTTCGAGGAAGTTTTATTGGTAATCCTTCCGAGAAGATCATTACCAAACTTCAAGAGGCCGGGAAGGCGGTAAGGTCAGTTCAAGCAATGTGCCGACCCAAACTTCAGTTCCTTTCATAGGAACCGAAAGCCGTTTATGGGCGGACACAGAGGCAGCAACCCCGCTCCGCTATACATCAGAGGGGCTCCGATTTCCGTGGAACCCAAGGAAAACAGCCCGCTGCTTGAGGTCAGCATTCCCTAAGCCAACCCAGCCAGCGGCCATCTGCCACCACAGCCTGACTCCTTTCCGCCCCGCCCCTCAGGATCAATGGGAAATCATGGTGAGGAGTGATTACGAACTTCCTGCGGGATGGCGGGCCATTACCACCGACAGGTGGGTTCTGCAGTTGGTCAGTCTAGGCCACTTTATAGAATTGCAGTAAAGCCACCCTCGAGGCCTCCTTTGCTCTCCGGTATCCGGGTCAGCACAAAATTTGATCTTGCAAGAGGTACTCGCGCTCCTAAGAAAAGGAGGCGATGAGAGTCGTCCGGAGAAACCAGAGAGGCGAGGATATTATTCCCACTTCTTCCTGGTTCCCAAGAAATCAGGGACCTCCATCTGATTCTGGACCTCAGCGACCTCACTGTGTCGGTTGCCTACAAAGATTCGCATGGTGACTCTTCGGGCCTTATTCCCATGCTGAAACAAGGCGCCTTTTAGCGTCTCTAGACATACAGGACGCCTGCATATCCCCATAGCTCCAGCACCAGAGGTTCCTGCGCTTGAGTTTCTCGACCACCACTTTCAGTTCGAGCTCTTCCGTGCGGTCTGTCATCCGCACCAGGGTCTTTACCAAGTGCATGGCAGTCGTGGCAGCATCTCTGAGGAGACAGGGCCACTATGTGTTCCCGTACCTCGACGACTGGCTTCTCATGGCCGCCTCCAGAGAGGCGTTGTTACTCACGGTTCAGAGCACCCAGGACTTGTTCCAATCTCTGGGCATTCTCATAAATTATGAGAAGTCTCTCCTGGTACCGTCGTAGAAACTGCAGTTTATAGGCGCAGTCCTGGACACTGTTCAGGGAAGAGCTTTTCTTCCGGACGACAGAGCGGAGCGCATCAGATCCCTCATAAGGGATTTGTCGTTGAACAAGATCGTACCTGCCAGGTCGGTCCTTCGCTTGCTCGGACACATGGCTGTGGCCATTCCTACTGTCCCTTTCACAAGGCTCCACATGTGGGTAACCCAGTGGACGCTCAAGGTACAATGGGACCAAAGGCAAGACCACTTGCAGCATCCGGTCAGGATCACGAACTCAGTCATCCGAGACTGGCAGTGGTAGCTAGTCCCCGGGTCGCTCTCCAAGGGCGTCCCGTTTGTAGCGCCGTTCCCGGAAGTAACCCTCACCACGGACACCTCAGGTCTTGGGTGGAGGGCACACCTGGACGGGGTAAAGTCCCAGGGTACGTGGACCCCGTTGGAAGCTCATCTCCATATCAATGTCCTAGAGATGAGGGCGGTTCTCTATGCCCTGCAGGCCTTTCAGTCAGTAATCCCACCGTGTACTCTCCTGCTTCAGACAGACAACACGGCGGTGATGTATTACCTCAGCAAACAAGGAGGCGCACACTCTTACCCCCTTTACAGGGAGGCCATGAGGGTGTGGGATTGGGTAATCGAGACAGCGCAAATCTGATCACTGTGCATGTTCCCGGGTGGACAACACAATTGCAGGCGCCTGGAGTCGATCCCAGGCCAGAGTCCACAGTGGGAACTTCTTCAAGAGATAGCAGAGGATCTGTTTCTTCGTTGAGGGAATTCAGAACTAGACTTGTTCGCATCCCCATCAAAGCAAAACTGCCCAATTTTTGCTCGCTAGATCCAGGCCTGGTGTTTTCTGGTGAGGCCGTTATCCCTCTCCTGGGCGAACAGATTCCTCTACACTTTCCCTCCTTCCCGTTGATCCAGAGAGTTCTTCTCAAACTCGCAGGAGCACGCACTCATGATCCTGGTGGCCCATTCTGGCCCAGACAGATCTGGTTCCTTTGTTAGTGCAACTATCTGGGAACCCCCTCCCGTTACCGCTCAGCTCCCACCTCCTGTCTCAGGAGAAAGGTTCATTAGTCCATCCGGACCCTCGCTCTCTGAACCTGCATGCTTGGCTCCCTAGAGACATAGCCATCTTGCGTCACGAGGGTCTCGCAAGAGGTTGCAGAGGTTCTTTCTGCAGCCAGAAAGCCGGCAACGCATGCGACGTACGCCATGAAATGGCGCCGTTTTTGTTTATAGTCACGAGCTCGTGATCTTTCCCCTTTAGGTTGTCCTATGGGAGTAGTTTTGGATTACCTCCTCTCCCTTTTTCATTCAGGCCTAGCCTACTCCTCTATTAAGGTGCACCTCTGTGCCATTTCTGCCTATCACCTCCCGGTGGGTCACCAGTACAGTAGCTCAATTGGGCGCCTCTCAGGAATTTCTTAAGAGTGTTACACCTTGAGGCCTCCCATTAGGGACCCTGTGCCCCCATGGGATCTGCTCTTTGTCCTGGAACAGCTCATGCTCCTCCTTTTGAACCTGCAGCGGATTGCGAAACTCGTTTTCTGTTGTGGAAACGTTATTTTTAGTGCTGTTACTTCCAGCGAGAAGAATTTCTAGGCTTCACGCTCTTATGTGCAAAGAGCCTTATTTAGTTTTCCACGGGACAGAGTATCCCTGAGAGGCCGAATCCTAAGTTTTACCTAAGGTGGTCTCTTCCTCTCTCTAAACCAGGACATTGACCTTCCGGTCTACTTCCCGAGTTATTCAAATAGAGGAGAGGCTTTGCTCCACAACCTGGATGTTCACCGCAGCCTGAGGTATTACCTCGACAGAACTAAACCCTCCCGTAGTTCTGAACAGCTTTTCATTTCCTTCTCTGAGAGAATGATGGGCCAATCAGTATCCAAACAGTCTCTGTCTCGCTGGCTTGTCCAGTGTATTTCCTACTGTTATGATATAAAACAAAAGCCCCTCCCGGGCTCGGTCCGGGGTCATTCTACTAAGGGTGTGGCCACATCCTTTGCAGCACTCAGAAACGTCTCCACCTCTGCTATTTGTGCTGCAGCCACTTGGAGCTCTGTGCATACCTTTATCAGGCATTATAGCCTGGACATCGCCTCTAGGTGAAGGGCTGGGTTCGACCTGGGCGGTGCTTCTGGGGTCTCCTGTCCTAGGTTCAGGACCTGGAATGTACTTCCTATTTTCCTCCTCCCGAATTTCTGGCAGCGTTACTGTGGGAATCAGTCCTAATGGGTGTAACCTGCTGCAGAGCTGTGTCTAAAGTAAGATAGTACATTCGTAGAACTTGCAGCCAACAGTAGATCTTCGAGAACAGCTCTTGCAGCAAGCTCTCTCCGCCCACCTTCCCCTTGGAGGAGGCATGGCTCAGTCTTCCTGAGCAGGGGATTATATCTTTCTGTCTTCTGTCGGTAATCCTCGGTCTCCCATTTCGATGTCAGCCTGCGGCCAGAAGTCTCCGGCGGGAGAACTGGGGAAGCTGGTGGGACCGCCCCTTTTGTACCTGCCGGCGTCAGAGGCGGGACCCGGCGTGGGCGGTCCCGCTGAAGATAGCTAGCTAGAATTTTCAGTGGGGTCCTGGCGCCTGCCGGCTTCAGTTCTAATGGTAACCTACTGCAAGAGCTGTTCGAAGATCTACTGTTATGGTAAGTTCTTACGTAACTGTACTATACCAGGGACCGCCCACACTTATATAGGAAACAGGAAGCTGCTGTCATGTGTGGGTGGTCCCTGGAAAAGACTGCTAGAAGAGCTGCCATGCACCACACTGACCTCTGCTGGACATGCTGAAGTATTACCCACTGCAAGAGACACTCCTCAAAGATCTACTGTTACAGTAAGTTTTTACGTAACTGTACTTTCTAGGAGTGGTATATGGTCTTCATCCACATTGACCTACCCAACCTTCCCTGGCAAGTGGTACACCAGTCTTGCTTCCAGTGGGTAAGATCTGACGTAATTGAGCAGTGCCAAGGGAGTTGCTATCCAGGTGGGTGGGAGGAGTCTGCTTGAAGACGTTCCGGCAAGCCTTAAAGGGGAAAGGGACACTGCCTGAAGTGTGGATGAACACCATATACCACTCCTAGAACTACTGTTACAGGTGAGTAACCTGTTTTTTTTTTTTGTCTTGACCCCTTTTACACTATTGTGGATTTATATAAATTTACCTAGACGCTGCTCTTGATGGCTTATTTCAATAATAATAATGGGGGGGTGGCTAGGACCAAATGTTACTGACTCTGTTGCACATAGTGGATTATCTGTCTCATCAACTACACATGATGAAATGGTGAATTTTGCAAAACAAAATGTTTTTAAGAAGAGGTCCAATCCCCCCAATCAAACAGTGACTATTTTTGAAAAGGCTTGTTTGAAATATTTGGAAGCACTATTTGCGAAGCAAGAAAGAAATAGATATTCTAATTGCAGTTATATGGAAAGGCAGGCCATTGAAAGTTTAAGAAAAAATCAGTCTGTCATTATTAAACCCGTAGACAAGGGAGTGGGGTCCATTGTTGTATGGAGGAGGGAAGACCATGAGGTTAAGATGTTGAAGCAGTTGTCTAATGAAGCTTTTTATCAAGTTTTATCTAATGACCCCACAGAGGTATTTAAAAGGGACATTGATAGTATTTTGCATGAAGCATTGATAGGAGGAGTTATAACACAAAATACTTAGGAATTTCTTAGACAGGACCACCTCGTATGAGCAGTTATTTATGGTTTGCCAGAAATTCACAAAAATGTGATGAAACTGCGCGAGCAGGACCCATTGTAGCCAGTATTGACTCACTCACTGAGCCACTGGGTCAGTTTGTGGATCATTACATCAAGGGTTGGCTAGCAATGCCTGTTCATATGTTAGAGATATCATGCATGTGCTAAAGACGTTGGAGGACATTTGTGTACAACCTGACTGGTTTTTAGTGACTTTGGATGTGCACTCCTTGTGCACAAACATGCCCCATGATGATGGATTGGAGGCCTTGCGTGAAATACTATACAGCAACACCAATTATTCATCTGTATTTATAGAATTTTTATTGGTCATCACTGAAAAGGTTTTAAAATGTAATTACTTTATGTTTCTTAATAAAATGTATCTACAGATAAAAGGAACGGCAGTGGGGGCAACGTTTGTCCCCCATTATGCTAATGTATATTTAGCACATTGGGAAAATAACTGTTTTTTTCTAGGAAGTATAATCCATTTTATATATTTTTTTATACATTTTTCTCCCTACGGTCATCACGCTCCTGGATCGTCTCCAGTCCTGGCCCCCACCTTCATGGTTACCTCCCGCCTCCCACGGCTTACCCTCTATGGCAGGGGTGGCTGGGAGCCCTCCTTTAACTGCCAGGACCGATCCAGTTTGGGAGGTGCCTTCGGGGCAGTGCCTGTGGAGGACGGCCTCTTTGAGCTCAACCCAGTACCAGATCTCCAGACATAAAGTCTCCACCACTCATCCACACTAATGGGAACTACACCGAGGCTCTAGGAACCAGCGGGAGCAAACTTTTCAAGAGGGTCAGCACCAGAGATGGAGCCGCGAGGAAGCGGCACCGCGAGCCATGGATCGTGCAGTAAAGACTACCTCGGTGTCGACCCTCCAACCGCCTCAGTTCTTTTTTTCCCATCGTCGAGTGCACTTCATTGACGACATTGCTCGCCTGTCGGGAGTCAAACTTCAAACTAGCAGCATATTGTTTTGTAATTTATCTTCAAAAGTACAGAGTAGATCTTAATTAAATTTATTAACTAATGAAGTCTTCAGCCCTCCATTGACGGAGTCAACCATGAGCGGTCAGGTGACAGTAGGAGACTCAGATGAAAGCTGTTCAGTCAACTGGGCTGGGTCCGTCAGCTGCCCTCCCGAGGTTGGGTCTGACAATGGACGGTCCAATGCTCAGGAGATGGGAAGGTCCCCAAAAGCATAAAGGAAATGGTCCATTACAGCGGCACGTTAGACCTCTGGTTCTTCTTGATTGCACAAGTGAAAGAGAAGAGGCATCACTTGAGTCGCCTTCTGGTATGTCTGCACATCGACGGCTGGGTCACTGGGGCTAGGCACCTGTCTCCTCTCGGAGTCACTGGTTTCTGGCTCTGGTTCCCAACCTCTTCGACATCGGAGCCCGTCTCCGCCTATTGGGTCTCTGATAATCAATTCCACCGGGGGCGGGGGCTGCTCTTATGGAACAATGGGCTCGGTGTTCGGTCCAGCTGCCTGACCTGGTCACACTGGGGCCTTCGGGTCGCTCGAGAGACCAGATAGGGCGTTTGAGCCTTCCTAGTCGCGCGGCGCCTTCTTAGGTGCCGTCGACTTCGTGCTCAGGTGTTTTCCCCCTTCACATGGCTGCGGTGTAGGGGCCCACACCGATGTCTCTATCTCCTGTTAATTTTCCTCATTTTCCTTCAAATCGCACTTGTCGGAACCTTGGGACACTCTCAGAGCCGTCCGTGGCACGAGGACTCTGTTGGCGCTAGTCCGTGGCGCCAAGTCCTCTGTCAGTGCCATCTGTGGCGTTGGGGACTCTGTCGGCACCGTGGCTTTTGTCAGCGCCATGTGCTGGGCTGTTTCTGATGGCTCCGACTTCTTGGGTTCGGTAGCCGTGTTTTCATTGGCCAATGCTTGATGTGGTGCCATCCAGCCTCCAGGGCTTTTCGACTCTGATTCTTCCTCTTCTAATTTCTATTCTGATTTTCACTCCTTTCCTGTCCCTACAGTCCCTCCTTTCCTGTCAGGAGATGATTTTGAGCCTGACCCAGATCTTCGTCTGGGTGATGATGTTGAAGGAGCAGGAGTTAATCCTACTGCAGAGCCTGTGGTCAAAGACTTTTCCTTTAAGTCTATGCTGAAAAATTTAAATTCCACTCTTTCTCTGCAGACTACGGAAATTGATCCTGGGAAGCTTTTAAGACTCCAATACCTACATGTCCCAGAGATCCCTATGGATTTAACTCCTCCAGTACAACCATCTTTTGAGACCCTTTCTCAGATGGTATGGAACAATCCTGCTGTCATCCCTTCCATGGCTAAGTCCATAGATAGGAAGTACACTGCTCCCAAGGATGGACCCCATATTGGCCTCACAAGCTTTTGCTGATCCCATTGTAGTCATAGCGGAGAATGACAAGGCCATCCTCCCTCACACACCTCAGCCCAGCCTATCAATAAAGAATCTCGTAAGATAGACACTTTAGGTAAGAGAGTCTTTGCTGCCTCCACCCTGGGTATGCGTATTGCCAGCTACCAGGGCTATTTTTCTCAATATGAATATGTCCTTTGGCATTTGCTCAAGCAAATGGCAGAAGCTCTGCCTGAGTCGGAAACTAATTCAGAGCTACTTCACACCATAACCAGGGGCATCGAGTCCAGTAACCAACAGGTTAAAGCTGCAATGGACGCTTTCGATACTGCTTCTTGAGCAGCGGTGGCGGGCATTTGTACTCGTTGCCACTCCTGGCTACGTACTTCGGGCTTCACGAATGATGCCCAGCAGCAGGTCATGGCCTTACCCTTCGATGGTATGTATCTGTTCGGACCCCAGGTGGAACAAGCTCTGGAAGCCACAAAGAAGACTAGGTCAGCCATTAAGATAGCTCGACCCGCACCCACATCCTTTCGGGACGGGGGGCCAATAAACGTCAATTTCATGACCGTCAGTCCTTTTGGGGCAAAGGCGAGGCTTAACAAAAGCCACACCCCACAGCCACAAAGAAAACGAGCAGAAGGCACAAGCTCCAAAGTGTCCAGTGCCACCTTCTGAGTTCTCGGCCCAGGTCCCACCTCAACTGGCAGGGGACTCTTCCTCAGCAGTGAAGGACATCTGACCTCAGTTCTACGACTGGTGGAAGTCTATAACATCAGACAAATGAGTCCTCGGATAATCCGCGAGAGTATTAGCTCAATCTTTCAGAACCCCACGGATCATCCCCCAAACGACAGCCCAGACTGTTGGCAGTAGAGTCAGACCTTCTTGCTTCCGAGGTGCAAGGCCTTCTGAACAACAGGGCAGTAGAAGTAGTTCCGCTGGACCAGCGAAACAGGTTTCTACTCCCGTTACTTTCTAGTTCCAAAGAAAACTGGAGGCATGCACCCTATTCTGGATCTCAGAAAGTTAAACAAATCTCTTCACAAGGAAAAGTTCAAGATGATATCTCTAGGTACCCTTCTACCTTTGATTCATCAACACTATTGGCTAGCCTCCCTGGACATGTAGGATGCCTACCAACACATTCTTATACACCCAAAGCACCACAAATACCTGAGGTTTGTAGCGTTGGGTCAACATTATCAGTTCAGAGTCCTGCCCTTTGGGCTATCCTCAACACCACAAGTTTTACAAAGTGTTGAGCAATTCTTGAGCACATCTCAGGAAAATCAGAATTCAAGTGTTTCCATACCTGAGCGACTGGCTTCAGCAAGCCCTTCAGGCAGAAACTCTAAATCAGAAATAAAGCTCAGGATCTCCCTCGACGTCCATGGAGTCCTGCTAACTGCACAAATTGCAGTTGCAGTCCTCCCAGAAGTTCCTTTCATAGGAACTCTTTTGGATACCTCCTGTGCCAAAGCTTTTCTTCCAGAGGACAGAAGGGCGATATCCTACAGATGGCCTGGTACATCAGAGAAAACAGCTCGGTTCGAGCTATCTCGATGCAACGGATGCTGGGTCTCATGGCATCCTCAGTGTTCCTTGTACTCCTAGCTTGTCTCCACATGAGAACCTCTAAGTGGATGCTCAGTCCTCAGTGGTCCCCAACCACTTACCCTCAGTCCTTTCCCATCAAGGTGACTGAACCTCTAAAGAGATCACTCACCTGGTGGTCGCAGGAGAACAACCTTCTGGAAGGGTATCCCTTTGCTCCTCTGGATCATCAGATCTCTGTTACCACCGATGTGCCCTGATGGGGTGGGGAGCTCATTGCCAGAAGCTTCACACCCAAGGTAACGTGGGACTCAGGACGAGTGGACAGAATGCTTTATACACCTTTCCTCTTCTTCCTCTAATTCAGAGGTGCTTCTCAAATTTGAGTCTCAGGTAGACAGAATGATTTTCATAGCTCCCTTCTGGCCTCAACAAATATGGTTCCCGCTGCTCAGCAGTCTGTTGGCAACCCTCCCAAAGGCACTTCCCCTTCAGACGAACCTTCTGACCCATGGGCCTGTGGTCCATCCCAATCTGAAGGCGCTTCAGATTGGGGGTAGTCATATCAGATGACTTAAAGGTGGGCAAGCAATGTGAGAGGGCAGTAAGGAGGGCTGGGGAGATACTGGGATGCATAGGAGAGGCATCGCCAGTAGAAAACAGGAAGTTGTTATCCTTCTACAGACAGCTGGTGAGACCCCATCTGGAGTACTGTGTGCAGTTCTGGAGACCCAATCTCCACAAGGACATAGACAAGATGGAAGCTGTCCAGAGGAGGGCAACTAAATGGTACAGGGTCTGCACCGGAGGCATGAAGAGGAGACTAAGGAGCTTAATATGTATAGCCTCGAGGGAAAGGAGGAGAGAGAGAGAGAGGGACATGATAAGAAAGCATTCAAGTACCTCAAGGGAATCAACAAAGTCCAAGAGGTAGCATCTTTCAAAACAAGAGGTCTGTAAGAACAAGGGGCACAATTTGAAGATGGGGGGCGGCTCAGAGGTAATGTAAGGAAGAATTTTTTCACAGAGAGGGTTGTGGATGCATGGAGCGGCCTTCCGGAGGAAGAGTTTGTGGAGTCAAAACAGTGATTGAATTCAAGCATGCATGGGACAATATAAGGCAATTCACAGAAGCGGGGGTAAGAAGAAGTAAGCTGCTGGTTAACTAGGATCTGCAGCTTATCCATTAGTAGGAAATGGGCAGACTGGGTGGGGCCAAGCGGTCCTTATCTGCCTTCAAATTCTATGTTTGTGTGTTTCTATTCTGCCAGTATAGCGTTAGAAACAGTGACGATGACTGATAAAGTCGGCCATCAGTGTCGGTAGCATGGTCAGCATCAATAAAATACAGTTTAGTGCAAGTAGGAGACTGTGGTACCTTATATTTTGATCCAGATCTTTAGCAGGAAGATGTTTTGGCTTTTCAGGAGCTGAACCCACCTGCTTCGCTGGAGGACCAGTGGTGGCCGACTCTAACATCCCTTTTGAGAGCAGGCTCTGGATCACTGAGTGCCCTAACCCTGTTGTTGCAGTTGAATTATGTGGGGCTAGTTGCCCATGTCATGAGCACCATGATCTCAAGCTGCGCATCTTGGTTTGAGACTTTTCACTGGATCACTGACAAGTAGGGAATGCTGCCAAATCACTGCGGACCTATCACACTCCTATCTGCTCCCGTGGCTCTTCGTTGACAAGACTACTCTGACAAGACAGCAGCTTTAGGCAGTGGCCATGGCAGTTTACGTGGTGATATCGACAGATCCTCTTTGCTGTCAACAAATTGGGTGTTAGTGTGTTCTGCAGCTTGTCAGGCAGTGCTCCATCTTTGTCTATTTTCTCTAAGAAAAAAAAACACCAGAGCCTTATGCTTGCATCTCTCATGGTTTGATTAAACCTTCTACAAATTTCAGTTTTCCATATTGTGAAATAGGCCTTGACAGCAAACTGAGAACTCTTTTTTTTTTTTTGCATCTTCCCTGTTAATCAGCTTTTCACAATGATGGTGGCACTAAAGCACCTTGCTTGCTGATGACATGCACTCGCAATCAACAAACCCAGAGGAGCAGCTACGAAAAAGAAAAATGTATTTTGTTTTTGATAACCGGGTAGATACACTAGAGAATTAAATGCCTATTTTCAGGTATGACCCCGATTCCCATGGGTGTAACAGTGGCAGTGAAAAACAGGTTGCTCTATCTCGTTTTTCACTCCCTTGATGGTGAGAGAACAACAACAGAAGTGGATGGGGCCCCCTTATTGCAAAAGCTTCCTGCGTGGTTCTGATGCTGGTGGCATACAGTCCAGTGTATTATAGCTTTAGAGAGACACCTTGAAGAACATCCTGTATTTCATAATTATAGAGACTGAGCCCTGCTCAAGTTATTTAGGAAAGTAGATCCTGGTTTTGGACTATAGACCTTGATTTATTTGCTGCAAATAACAAAGAAAAGTTTGGTATGATTAAAGGGATACCGTCTACCCTCTTGGGCCTCAGAGTGTCTCTAGTTCCAAAAAACGCATTATGATTGGTCACATTCAGTAGAGATTGCTGATGTAGCTGGTAGTTTGATTCTGATTCCTTTTTTTTTTTTAAAGTAAAAAACATACAGCCCACCATACTAAGGTTACCACACAAAATAATTTAACGCTCCTTGATCAACTCCCACTGCATCTTTCCTGGACTTTGGAACAATTCAGCATAGTCTAGCCACTCGTGATGCAGTGGGAGGAGAGGAGACTATTGCATTTTGAATGGCTGCACTGGTTGGGGTGTTGCTCATGTTTCAGAAATATGCAGTAAGAGTAGATCAAGGATTTGAAACAAAAGGTTGGGCAATTACTCCGTTAGCATGCATTTCATTTATACTAAGAAAAAGGAAGCAGATAAAATAACCAGCAACATCAGGGAATTTTAGTGAAGACAAGAAGTCACACAATGAAGTGTTTTAGCTAGAAATAAAGTGATGCAAAAAAGGTTGACAGTACCCCTTTAAGGGATTGTCATGCTGGGAGAAATACAAGGGGATCATACCTTTTGCAAATGGAAGGTACAGTATTTTCTAACAGAGTTGGGTAACTCTCAACAAAATACAAAACCTTTATATAATAGTCTATATAATGGGATTGTGTTCTATAGATGAATTGTCATATTTTGCATATTTTAATCCATAGGTCTAATGAGGAACCCAGCTCTCAAGAAGAAGTAAAGCAAGCTGGAGTCAAATCAGCACAGCTGAGGGGCCGATTCCAGAGGCCAAAACCCAACTTAGGAAGGGCAGCTGGGAGGAAAGAAGCTCCAGTGCTTGAAAAGAATGCTGCAGAGAAGAAAGCTGAACCAGGAGCAGCTGCAAAAGAGAGTCCAGAGCAGCTGGAGAGTGAACCAAAGAGACAGCCCTCCTTAGAAGTAAGAGCTGTACCTACAGTGAGTCTTAAGATTCAATGCACACAGAATCTCTGCAGGAAGCTCAAGACTGTTGAACGTGTCAAACAGTTGGACAGTATGGGGTCCTGACACACTTTAGGGGGAAAATGATTGAAAAATGCTTAATGGCAAAAGGATAGTTCCCATAAAAATATTCAAAAGTTTAGCATTTAGATAGGATGAAAAAAAAATGGTACAGTAAGTGGCATGTGATTTGTCACATTTTACAATTCTGGACAGTGATTTAACCTTTGTTATTGTAACTCTTATAACCTTTTTACGTCTGCTTGTATGCACAGCGCATGAGCAAACATCTTGCAGCTATTCAGGAGAGTAAGGGCTGCAGAGGTGTGTCACCGTAGCATCCAGTGCAGCTCAGGCTGGAGGAGGCTCACCACTGACAGCCCAGTGTAGAGCAGGCTTATAGTGACGATGTTCAGCCTGGCTGAGGGGACGAAACGTGTAGCTGAAGTGAGGCAGCTGAATCTATCAGAGTGCAGCTGGCTCTTTTTAACTACAGGAGGACACCTAGCAGCCAGCTGAACAGAGTCATGATCAGCCTTCTGCTCATTCCCCAACTACCTGATCGCTTCCTGGTTGCCCGTTTCCTGAAAAACAATCCCACCCTCAGCCATTCAGCCCGCACAACTCCTGATCACTTCCCCCAGTGCCCCGGTTCCTCAGAAACAATCCTGTCTTGTACATTGAGCCTGCCCACCTCCTGATCACTTCCCCCAGTGCCCCGGTTCCTCAGAAACAATCCTGTCTTGTACATTGAGCCTGCCCACCTCCTGATCGCTTCCCCCAGTGCCCCGGTTCCTCAGAAACAATCCTGTCTTGTACATTGAGCCTGCCCACCTCCTGATCGCTTCTTCCAGTGCCCCGTTTCCTTGAAAACAATTCCACCCAGTGCACCAAGCCTGCCCACTTCTGATCCGTTCCCCACTGCCCTGTTTCCTCAAACAGTCCCACCCTCTACATTCAGCTTGGTCACCTCTGGTCACTTCCCCGGTGCTTCGTTTCTTCGAAAACAATTCTGCCCTTTGCACTGGGCCCACCCACCTCCCAGTCACTTCCTGCAGTGCCCCATTTTTTCGAGAACAGCTCCACCCGATGCATTCAGCCTGTCCACCTCCTGCTCACTTCCCTGCAGTGCCCCGTTTCCTCAGAAACAATCCCACTCTCTTCATTGAGCCCACCCACCTCCCAGTGGCTTCTCCCAATGCCCCATTTCCTGGCTACACCAGAAAAAAAGAAAATGGTCCCAACAACGACTTCTCCCCCCCCGCCCATGACCACTCCAACCCCTCTCTCAGCACCACCACCACCCCAACCTGTCCAGTCCACTGGCATGTCTTGCTGCACCGTGGCCCAATCGGGAAGTGAGTGAAGACAAGCTAAGTTGGCTTAATGTTTTTTTTTTTTTTTGTGTTTTTAACTTTTACTCATAACTTTGTCATTTTTTTAAAGTGATTTCTGGAGCTTTCTAAATTGCCATTTTTGTACTGCAGGTTGTCAATACCTGTGTTAATGTTGTGCAAACTGATTTTTTTTCTTTTAAATTGCCATCTGTGGTCCAGTAGAGCCAAGGTTATGTGTGCTCCATTCCTGACTGAAGTCCTCTTTTATTGCAGCTGCTAGCTTGCAGCCCTGCCTCCCAAATTGTATCATGCAAGGGAGGGCTGTCTGACTGTCACTCGCTCCATGTAGTGTTAGAGCAGGAAAGCGAATGATGGCTTCTGAAGCAGGAATGCAGTCGTGGTAATTTTCAAGTGCTTAAAATCTCTTTTCCATTGAATGCAGTTACTTTCATCAGTTGTTTGCTGTTACTGAGTGATGTTTGTGCACTGAGGAATACACAGAAACATAGAAGTTGTCCGCAGATAAGGGCCTCCAGGCTCACCTAGTCTGCCCTGTTTTCCTACCTATAGCGACACTGCAGGCCCTAATCAGCCTAAGGTCCCCCTTCCTCTTTAACTCCCAAGATACCTTTGTGTCTATCCCATGCATTCTTGAATCCTGTAACTGTTTCTTCCCATGACCTCTGCTGGTAGGTTGTCCACCACATTCTTCATGAAGAAGTACTTCTTCACATTTCTTGAACCCTTCCAATTTCATATTGTGCCTTTTGTCCTTGAGTTGGAAAATGGTACACTCCTGTACTTTTGTTCTTCCCTTGTGAGGTATTTGAATGTTTCAGCCATATCCCCCTTTCCTCTTTTGTTCCAGGGAGTACATATTTAATTCCTTCTGCCTTTCCTTGTATGGTTTTTAAAGCAGGCCCATACCATTTGGTTACCCTCCTCTGAACTGCCTCCTCCCTATTTATGTCCTTTCAAAGATGGGGTCTCAAAACTGGACACAGTATTCAATGTGAGGTCTCACTAATGATCTGTATAATGGGATTATTACCTCCTTTCTTCTGCTGGTGATTCCTGCCTGTGCATCCCAGCGTCTGCTAGCCTTCCCAGCTGCCTTGTCTTTTTCTTGGTTACCTTGAGGTGTGATGACTACCCCCAGTCCCTTTCCTGTTTTGAGCCTGCTGTTGTCTCCTCCCAGGTGATATGATGACCCCAGGTTTCTGTGCCCATTGTGCATTATTTTGCACTTTTTAACATTGAATTACCAATTTGCACTGCAGGTTGTCAGTACCTATGTTGCTGTTGTGAAAACTGTGATTTTTGTTTTCTTTAAATTGCCGTCTATGTCGGTAGAGCCATGGTTATGTATGCTCCATTCCTGGCTGTGGCGACTGGGACATAGACGGCAATTAAAAGAAAAGTCAATCTGGTCACAGTACTAATTAATTAGCTCCATGGACTGCAGCCCTCTTACATCTTAGGTTCATCTGTCAGCACATGCTGGATTTCTGTGTATTCTAATCCTGGGCTGAGCTGGAAGAAGTTGTGTTTTCAGTTGAGTACCACAACTTTTGCAACAACACCCCAAGTTGCCATCCCAAGTGAAATAGTAACTTTCCCAAGGGTGTAATGAATCCTCCCTGCCCATCGCAAGGCCAAGTAAATGGTAATGTTCCTGGTGTCTAGTGGCCCCCTCGCTGTCTCAAAGTGAAATAGGTAACTTCCCTGGTATTCAGTGGCCCCTCCACCCTCGATCCGGTGTAAACTGTCTGAGACAATCATTACAGAAAAGAAGAATCAGAGGGGATCTCCTACTTCTTTACAAGGTCCAGCAATTACCAGAGTTAATGCAGCAATTTAGATTAAACTTTAGTAACGATGGATTGTCCCCAGACTGCACGATAAGCAAATCAATGTATCCAAAGCCAATACAAATAAAAGATTAAACTTCTTTACAGTGAGAGCACTTAGACTCTGGAATACCCTGACACAAGAACTTGTGGACTCACATTCTTTTCCTATTTTTAAACAAAGGCTTTATAAGTGGGTGGAGGTGAATTTGGAATTAAACCAATGTGCCACACTAGTTGTGGGGACAATCCTGGTTGGCCTCTGCCTTCTTTTGTCCCTTAAATACCAAGTAAACCAAGACCCGCTCCCTGGTGTCCAGCGGTCCCCCCTCCTTATCCCCTTTCACCTGTAAAGTAGACTAAAACCCATTACCTGGTGTCTAGCGGACCCCCACCCCAACAAGTAGTGCCCACCACGCACTCCCACCCCATCCTTAATCAAGCCTCCGTTCTCCACCATGGCCAGCCACAGACTGGTGTCTCTGAGCACGTGCTTGTTCAAGTATGTGCTCAGTAATGCTCAATCTGCAGCCAGCTGGTGGAGGAAGGAAGAAGCACGTGCTGGTGCAGGCTCAATGATGGAGTGGTGGGGCACTGCCTGTTGGGGTAGGGGGTCTGCTAGACACCAGGGAATGGGTTTCAAATTACTCTGTGGATGAATGGGCTGGGAGGGTGGACCACTGGACACCAGGAGTAGGTCTGTGACAGTTTATATGGGATTGGGATGGGGGTGCCACTGGACACCAGGGACATTACCTATTTCATCTGGGATGGCGATCAGTGAGGGGGCCACTAGACACCAGGAAACTTTATCTACTGAAAAGAGGCTGACAATCATCAGAGGGTGGGCACTAGACACAAGGGAAAGTTACCATTTCACTTCCATACGATGGTTGGCGAAGGAGCCCTAGACACGGAAAGTTTTATCTGTTACAAATGAGGTCAGTGATCGGTGAGGGGCAATCAGCAAGAGTGGGGAGGACCACTAGCCAGCAGGGAACTTTATTACAATGACCGCGATGCTAAGGGGGCACGGATGGCCAGCCTAAGATGCAGATCTTGCCGAGACACAGCTCTTGCAGCAGGTTACACATTAGGACTGAAGCCGGCCAGGCGTCAGGACCCACGGAAAAATTCTATGCGCTATCTTCAGCGAGGACCGCCCTAGCGTCGGTCCGCCTCCGGCGTCAGGCGTGGTATAAGGGTGGTCGCCAGATTCCTAGTTCTTTCCCGCCGTCGACTTGCATGTCTCGACCCTTTGGTTTGGTTTCTAGCGGCCAGCGTGGTAAAGTGCTCCTCACGGAAATTTGTTCTCCGAGTTCAATTTTCTTTCTGATGTCCTCCCCGACCTCAGTCCTCCTCGAAGTGCTCCTGGGAAGCAGATCATCTGAGATCCTTTTCGACTGTGTCCGGTGCCTAGGCCCAGACCACGACGCAGGTCCTGCTCTTTTGCCAGGGTTTCAACAGCAGAACCCGGATCCGTGGCAGAAGGCCCTACAGGCGTTCCTGTTAGAGAGCAACTCAAGTCCAATGTTTCAAGGGGATTCTTCGCAGAAGGCCCACAAGCATGCTGAGAAGCACAGAGAAGGCCCTTCCAGGTCCCCTTGTAGGGCCTCCGACTGCATACAGCTCTGGCTCCAGGTCTGACCGCTCTCCTTCCTGGGCCAGCTCTCAGCCTCCCCTGCTGCGGTGAGAAAATCTTCTTCCTCTTCTCAGGCCAAGACTCCCAGGCCTTCCTTGTCCTCCAAGGCCCTGGCTAAGTCGGGGGATCGCCACCATCACCACAAGTGGGTTCCCGCCATTTCTGAACCTGGCGCCAGGTCTGCTTCCTTGCCTTCTCGGAAAACCAAGGAGCTCACCTCACTCAAGAGCCGCGGGACCAGACCTGTTCGTCCGATGTCGCCGCAACCTGAGCCTCCCCTGTGGAGCCGGCGCTGGTTGCGACAGTCTCGGTCGTGCCCGGACCGGCCGTCGGGCTTTTCCTTTTCAGAGGTGAAGGAGCTTTTCACTTACTGGTGGGATACCATCAAAAAGGACATGGTCCCCACTCCACCTCCGCTTCCTCCACCTCCTCCTCCTCCTCCTACGGTTGCTCCTCCGGTTCCTGCGCCCCCGTCTCGTCTGGGTCTGCAGGCTGGTTACCTCCTCCCTGGGCGCCCAGGACCCCTCCAAGGGGGAGACTCGATAAAGGAGACCTCCGTCCCAGATCCTCTTTTAGGTCACCCAGTCCCAGAGACCCAGAAGCGCCGCCATTCCGCCTTGACGGAGGACACGGGATCAGAGTTTTCTACATCCAAATCCCATCTCCCCTCTCCATCCCTTCTCCGGACCCACGTGGAGCTGCCAAAGTCTCCTCCGGATGACCCTTCGTTCTCGGATATCATGAGACACATCCAGGAGAACATGGGATGGGATGCGGAGGAGTTAGACCCGAAAGGCAGCCTGCAGTATCTTCGGCAGAAGGACCCCAAGCCTGTGGTGGTGCCACCCTTGGTAGACACTTTCGTGGACGTCACCAAGGCAGCGTGGTAGCGTCCACATTCACTCCCGGCAATGCCGAAGAAAGCTGACTGCTTGTACAAGGCTCCAAGAGAAGACCAGTACTTGACCCAGCACCCTCAGGCCGACTCTCTGGTCATAACAGCCTCTTATGACCGGTCCCAGAGACCGCAACATCTGAGCACCCTGCCAACGGACCCAGAGTCCAAGCAGCTGGACTCTATGGGTAGGCGCACGTATGCTTCCGCTACCTGCGCCATCAGATCCCTGAATTATTTGACCCACATGGTGCAGTTCCAAAATGCCCTGTGGGAGCAGGGTCTGGATGCGGCTGAGAAATTGCCGGAAGGTGAGCAGAAAGAGGAGATGTTACAGCTCCTCCGTACGGGTTCGGACGTGGGAACCCAGGTGCTACGAGCCGCGTACGACTCCGCGGACTCCTCGGCCCGAGCAGCAGCTTCAGGCGTATGCCTCCGGAGGCACTCTTGGCTCCGTGTCTCCGGTTTTAGCCCGGACGTGCAGAAAAACATCATGGACTCCCCATTCGAGGGAGAAGTTTTGTTTGGTAAACCCTCAGAGAAGATAATTACAAACTCCAAGAGGCAGGAGAAGGTGAGTCGGTTCAGGCCATGTACCGACCCAAGCTTAGTTCCTTCGCCAGAACCAAAGCCGATTTCGTGGATGGACGCAGAGACAACAGTCCCGCCCCGTTCCACAGCAGAGGGGCTCCGGTTTTCGCAGAGCCCAGGGAAAACAACCCGCAGGTCGGAGCCAGCGCGCTCCTAAGCTGGTCCAGCCAGCGGACCCTCAGCCGCCACAGCCTGACTCCTTCCCGGCCCCCGCCCCTCAGGATCAACGGGACGTCATGGTCGGGGGTCGCATTGCGAATTTCCTGCCGGGATGGCAGACTATAACCACCGACAGGTGGGTTCTACAGTTGGTCGGAAGAGGCCACTTTATAGAATTCGCGGAAAAGCCACGCTCGAGGCCTCCTTTGCTCTCCCGGTACCCGGGTCAGCACAAGTCATTGATCAGGCAAGAGGTGCTCGTGCTCCTGCAAAAGGGAGCGATAGAGTACGTCCCAGAGAACCAGAGAGGACACGGATACTATTCCCACTTCTTCCTGGTTCCAAAGAAGACAGGGGACCTCCGTCCGATTCTGGACCTCAGCGACCTCAATTTGTCGGTCGCCTACAAAAGATTTCGCATGGTAACTCTTCCGGGTCTTATTCCCATGCTGAAGCAGGACGCCTTTTTAGCGTCTCTAGATATGCAGGACGCTTACCTGCACATCCCTATAGCTCAAGCGCACAAGAGGTTCCTGCGCTTCGAGTTTCTCGGCCATCATCTTCAGTTCCGAGCCCTTCCATTCGGGCTGTCATCGGCACCCAGGGTCTTTACCAAATGCATGGCAGTCGTGGCAGCGTCTCTAAGGAGACAGGGCCATTATGTGTTCCCGTACCTGACGCATTGGCTCTCATATGCCGCCTCGAGAGGCATTGTTACAGGCGATCCAGAGCACCCAGGACCTGTTTCAATCTCTGGTATCCTAATCAACCGAAAGTCCCTCCTGGTACCGACGCAGAAACTGCAGTTCATAGGTGCAGTACTGGACACTGTTCAGGAAGAGCATTTCTTCCAGATGACAGAGCGGGCGCATCAGATCCCTCATCAGGGAGCTTTGTGAACAAGGACCGCCCAACAGATGGGTCCTTCGCTTGCTTTCGGACACATGGCTGCGACCATTCTACTGTCCCTTTCGCAAGGCTCCACATGCGGTAACTCAGTGGATGCTCAAGGCGCAATGGGACCAAAGGCAAGACCATGCAGCATCCAGTCAGAATCACGATACCCCGCGATTCCGAGACTGGCAGTGGTGGCTAGACCCAGGACACTCTCTATGGACGTCCTGCTCATAGCGCCGTCCCGGAGGTAATCTCACCACAGACACCTCTGGTCTAGGGTGGGAGCACACCTGGATGGGGTGAAGTCCCAGGTCGTGGACCCTCTGAGCCCACCTCCATATCAACGTCCTAGAGATGAGGCGGTTCTTTATGCCCTGCAGGCTTTTCAGTCAGAGATCCTGCCAAGTACTCTCCTGCTTCAGACAGACAACACCGGTGATGTATTACCTCAACAAACAAGGAAGCACACTCTTACCCCTTTGCAGGAGGGCCATGAGGGTGTAGGATTGGGTAATCCGGACACGGCGCTGAACCTGATCACAGTACATGTTCCCGGGTGGACAACACGATTGCAGATAGCCTGAGTCGCTCCCAGGCCAGAGTCCACAGTGGGAACTTCTCCAGGAGGTAGCAGAGATCTGTTTCTTCTCGATGGGGAACTCCAGAATTGGACTTGTTCGCCTCCCCATCCAACCAAAAACTGCCCAATTTTTGCTCCGCTAGATCCAGGGCCTGGTGTTTTCTGGCGAGACGCGTTGTCCCTCTCCTGGGCGGCCAGATTCCTCCACACTTTCCCTCCCTTCCCGTTGATCCAGAGAGTTCTTCTCAAACCGCGAGGGAGCATGCAACAATGATCTTGGTGGCCCCATTCTGGCCCAGGCAGATCTGGTTCCCTTTGCTAATTCAGCTGTCCCGGGAACCTCCGCTCCTGTTGCCATTCAGCTCCCACCTCTTGTCTCAGGAGAAGGGTTCACTGGTCCACCCGGACTTACGCTCACTGAACCTGCACGCATGGCTCCTAGAGACATAGCCATCTTGCGTCACGGGGTCTCGCAAGAGGTTGCGGAAGTTCTTTCTGAAGCCAGAAAGCCGGCAACGCATGCGACGTACGCCATGAAATAGCCGTTTTTGTCTATGGTTGCAAGCATGCGGCCTTTCCCCTTTAGGTTGTCCGGTGAAAGCGGTGTTGGAGTACCTGCTCTCCCTTTTCCGTTCGGGTCTCGCCTACTCCTCGATTAAAGTGCACCTCTGTGCCATTTCAGCTTATCACCTCCCGATGGGACAGCGCACAGTGGCACAATTAGATGCCTGTCGAGAATTCTTAAGAGGGGTGTTACACCTTAGGCCGCCCATTAAGGACCTGGTGCCTCCTTGGGACTTGCTCTTTGTCCTGGAGCAACTCACGCTCCCCCCCCCTTTGAACCTGCCGCGGATTGCGAGCTGCGTCTTCTGTCGTGGAAAACGTTATTTTTGGTTGCTGTTACGTCAGCAGAAGAGTTTGTGAGCTTCAGGCTCTCATGTGCAAAGAGCCCTATTTAATTTTCCACGGGACAAGTATCCTTGAGAATGAATCCTAAATTCTTGCCTAAGGTGGTTTCCACCTCCTCTCAATCAGTATATTGACCTGCCGGTCTCTTCCTAATTACTCTAACAGAGGAGGCGTTGCTTCACACCCTGGATGTTCACCGCAGCTTAAGGTACTACCTGAGCAGAACTAAGCAGCTTCACACTTTGGAGCAGCTTTTCATCTCCTTCACCGAAAGGATGAAGGGCCAACCAGTATCCAAACAGTCCCGTCTCGCTGGCTTGTCCAGTGCATCTCTTACTGTTATGATATCAAACGAAAGCCCCTCCCAGGAGCAGTCAGGGCCATTCTACTAAGGGGCCACATCCTTTGCAGCACTTGAAACGTCTCCACCTCTGCCATTTGTGCTGCAGCCACTGGAGCTCTGTTCATACCTTTATCAGGCATTATAGCCTGGACATCGCTTCATGAAAGAGCAGGCTTCGCCCGGCAGTGCTATTAGGGTCTCCTGTCCTAGATTCAGGACCTGGAATGTTCTTCTTATTTCCTCCTCCCAGAGTGTTTGCAAGCACTATTGCTTGGGAATCAGTCCTAATGGTGTAACCTGCTGCAAGAGCTGTGTCTCGAAGTAAGATAGTACAGTTATGTAAGAACTTACCGTAACAGTAGATCTTCAAGAACAGCTCTTGCAGCAGGTACCTTCCCGCCCACCTTCCCCCTTGGAGGAGGATGGCTTAAGCCTTTGTTAACAGGAATTTTTCCGTTTGTCTTCTGGCGGTGGATCCTCAGTCTCCTATTTCGATGTCAGCCTGCGGCGGAAGTCTCCGGCGGAGAACTAGGGAATCTGGTGGGTCCGCACCTATGTACTACGCCTGATGTCAGAGGCGGGACCGACGTCGAGGGCGGTCCGCTGAAGATTGCTAGTTAGAATTTTTCCGTGGGGTCCTGACGCCTGCCGGCTTCAGTCCTAATGGTGTAACCTGCTGCAAGAGCTGTTCTCGAAGATCTACTGTTACGGTAAGTTCTTACGTAACTGTACTTTCCTCAGGTAGATGGCAAACAGAAATTATCTGCCTGTACTCGACTGAAGCAGGGCGGATGACTGCAACGGAAGCAAATGCACAAACAAATAGGTATACACTCAATGTGCAATAGGCACATACGATTTTAAAGAGTGAAAAAAAAAAACAGCACTGAAAGGAGAAGGACCAAAGTATACAGGGTTACCAAGTGGAAAAAAAAAGCAAAGGAAGTAAATTATCAGTTCTAGAGATATGGATATGGTGTACTTTTCCACTCTTCTGGCAGTGTCCTTTCCACATTAAGGCTTGCCACAAGTCTTCAAGCTGGCTTCTCCCACCCACCCGGGTGGTAGCTCCCTTGGCACTGCCCCGTGACCCTTGAGATCTCCTTTCTGCTGGAAGACAGTTCCCTCTTTACCACACTGGCGCTGAGTAGGCCCTTTTGCTTCAATACTTTGTGATTTTGCAAAAACAACTTCTTCATTTTCAAGCAATCCTCATCTCCGCTTGGACAACTTGAAGTCAGCACTGGGATTTAGAAGTGTGACTGCTGGCAGAAGATGTCCCAGACAGGCAGCGCACACCTCGTGCATTTACTGCCTGGGCCCACGAACACGATCCCCAATCACTTTGCATCCACCAGCGTTGGAAGGCCGGGCGTTTGGCTTCTTTTAGGGTACCCTGATGAATGAGAATTCCCCGTTCACTTGAAGGGCGCCTGTTGGCGATCTTCGTGGCTGTGGGGTTTGCTGAACAACTTGCAGCCTTTGAAGAGGCTGCGTCTCAAGGCACAAACGTCTTTGGCTTTGGCCTTGTGCCACTTACTTTTCGCCACCTTTTCAGGGGCTTTTCATGATCTGTGCCAGTCCTTTTCCACCTTTGGGCAGGTCCTTCTAAGTGCACAAAATCAAAATCCTCAAAGAAAGAGACAAAAAAAAAAAGTCTCATCGTCAGTTGTGGAATCGCAAGCGCTCTCGGGCCTCAGATTCCCGCGCTTCTCTGGAGGTTTCGACTATGGTTGATCCTTTGGACTAGGCCTATGACTCCACGGTCTCCCCATCGGGCCAGTTGGCCGAGACACCCGTCGATCAACCTGCAGAGATTTTTCTTGATACGGTCGATGCCTTATCACCGACACCTTCCTCTCTAGGACTCCGGTCCTGCCTCTTACCTCACAGGGTGGGTCCGACTAGCCCGCTGATCCAGTTCCTAACCATCAGGATCCGATTATCCACGAGGTTCCTTGGCTTTCGCCAGCTCCTTCCAGGTCCCATTGTTGGCATCCGACGGTCGAGGACAAGGTCTTGGACCCAAAGTCCAGTCGGTATTGCGTCGACATAGGCATTCCACAGTCGGCCTGTGCGGGCCAAGTAAACATCCTTCTCTTCTCTTCTTCCTTCTCGGATGAGGAGGCTCTGTTGCAGAATCGTCAGGCGTTATGAGGAGCTCATGTGGCATCAGCTCATGTTTAGCAGGGTTAAGTCGCTTCCAGCCCTCACCAAGGTTCTTCCATGGCCCACCACCCAGGCCACAGCCCACCCCAGCTTGGCCGGCTCCGCCAGACCTGTTCCAGCCTCTCCACTTATTCAGTTGGGCCACCGCCCAAATAGCTGCCTGTGGGTCCGCCCTCTAAGATGCCCAGACCTTCTGGGCTTCCTCGATGGCTATTGGTCACCATGACTCTCAGTAGACGCCATTGGGTCAGTGGGGACTCTTGCGATCCACTTTTCGATGAATCCTCTTTATTGAGGGCTTCTCCTACACTCCCGTCCATTGGACATCAAGTCTGGCAAGGTTTTGTCGACAGAGCATGGTCCCACTTCTTTTTTGGGCTTACCAGCTGATCTCTGGAGCCGATTGGTCTTCAGATGGAGCCCATCCAGAAATGGATAAGTACCCTGACTGAGATTCTTGACAGGGGTGACTCCCCTGGGGAGGCCTTCCCAGTTGCTGAGGCCATTCTTGGCCCCACTCTGGAGCGTTGGGAGCATCTGGCCTCTTACCCTGCACTGTCTGCTCAGATGGCCCTCAAGTACCCGGTCCCTACTGGTTCCTTGTCGGTTTTCACCGAACACCCCTCGACCGAGGGTCTGGTGGCCAACTCGGTCTTTCAGCGCCCAGGCAGTGTCAGAGATGTGGATAAGCCTCCCAACAAGGAATCCAAGAAATTGGATCACATGGCCAGAAAGGTCTGTGCTGCCTCCTCCTCGGCCTTGGCAGGTGAGTTCAGTCCTTTTGATAGCCCACTTCACTCATGCTGTTTTAGGCATCCTCAATGAGGTGTTTCCCAACTCCTGGCTGACTTGCAGACTACAGTCAAGCAGGGACCAGGACCGAGCGTGGCTAACGCAGCTCCAGATGGCTATGGACATTGGCAACTCTTGCACCTGGTCCGTGTCTGCCATGGCCATGCCATGCACCGCAGGCTTGACTGAGGATTTCAAGCTTTACGATGGATATCCAGTACAAGTTGGTGGCTGTCCCCTTCTTGGGCACCAGCCGCTTTGGGCCGGGGTCACAGGGCACCTACTCACATTAAAGTCAAGTGCTACCCTGGACTCTGTGACAACCACCATGAGGGATCCCAAGGGCTCTAAGTTTCAAAAGAAGAAACCCTTTTGGTCCCTTTCTGCTCCTGCGGCCAAGGTGTCTCAGCCCCAGCTGGGCAACAGGCCCAGGCATGGCATCCCTGGCTGAAGTCAGTTGCTTTGGTCATCCAGAAACCAGGAGGTCCAGGTTCTGCTGGTTCTTCAGCTGGTCCCTCCTCTGCCTCCAAGCCTGCCCAGTGATGGAATGGGGGGGTGCCTCCACCATGCCCGTCCTGACCCCCCTGAATCTTCCCATTGGGGGGGGGACAGCTCTTCCACTTCCTTTCCATCTGGTCTACTGTTACCACGAACAGCTGGGTCCTCGAAGTGGTCAGTCAGGGTCTGCCTCTGGAATTCGAGGCTTACCCCTCTTGCTAAGGCCATGACCTATGGGAGGACATGGTGTCTGCCAATATTCTGTCAGTCCTTCGGAGGACATTGCCAGCTTGTCCAGAAGGAGGTCCTAGCTCCTGTCTTGGACCCTTCAATACACCGGGTTTGTTTCCAGATACTTCCTGGTGCAAAACTGAGAGGGGCTGGTGTCCCATCTTAGATCTGCACAACCTGAACAAATTCCTTCGGCTGTGCACTTTCAGGATGGTCACTCTGTCTCAGATAATACTGTCTCTGGAACAGAACATGTGGTTCTCTCTGGATCTTCAGGGCGCCTTCTTCCACGTTCCAATCCATCTGTCCACTGCTGGTTCCTCCAGTTTCATGCAGAGGGATTCTCTGAGCTCCTCCGAGCGCTTTGGTATACACTGTGTATGATGAGCACTATATAAATGCTGATTCTTCTTCTTCTTCCAGGCCATGCCCTTCGGCCTGTCCTTGGCCCCCAGGATCTTCACCAAATGCATTGCGGTGGTGGCAGCCTATCTGAGGCACCGAGGGATCCGGGTATACTCCTGCTTGGACGACTGGCTCATAGCAGGTCCCTCCAGGGAGGAGGTGGAGCAGTTCAGGGATCTGGCCTTCCAGACCTGCGTGTCCCTTGGCCTCCTGGTCAGTGAGGCCAAGTGAGAACTCATACCTTCACAGGTGATTCATTTCATCAGAGTGTAGCTTGACTGTTGCAGAGCCAGGGCGCGATTTCCGGTGAACCAGGCAGAGGCTCTGTCCTCCTCTGCCAGATCATTTTGGGTTAGGCAATTGCACCCTGCTTGGGACTTCCTGCACCTCCTGGGATACATGGCAGCATGCACCAGAGTGATCAGTTCGGCCTGGTGGAGAATGCTCTCTCTGCAAAGCGAGATTGCCTGCCAGTGTTCTGAGTGCAAGGACCACTTTAACCAGCCAGTCACTGTGACCCAACTGATGTGGGACTCCCTCCAGTGGTGGTTAGTGCAGGAACATCTGCAGGAAGGGATCCCTTTTGTCCTCCCAGAGCCAGTGGTCATCCTGACGACCGATGCCTCTCTGATGGGTTGGGGTGCCCACCTGGGGGACCCCAGAGTCCTGATGTCATATCAGCCTGCTGGAACTTCAGGCAGTTTGACTGGTGCTGACAGCCTTTGCTCTGCACATCTTGGGTCAGGTTATTCAGGTCCAGACAGAAAACACTATGACCATGTACCATCTCAACAAACAGGGCAGGACGCACTCCCTTCCTCTGTGCAGGGAAACTCTCTGCATCTGGACCCTCTTGCGCAGCTTGGACGCCAATCTCCTGGCCATCCATGTGGCTGGCATCTCCAACCAGCTGGCGGACGCCCTCAGCTGAGTGGGTGAGGCGTCTCATGAGTGGTCTTTCCATCAGGAGGTAGTATGCAGCCTGTTCTCCCAATGGGGCACCTCTTTGGTGGACCTGTTTGCCTCCTGGGAGAATACAAAGCTGAGGCTGTATTGTGCCCCCCCAACAGGGAATGCTGCAGGGGGATGCCTTCTCGAGGCCCTGGACCCTCTGCCTCCTCTATGTCTTTCCTCCATTTCTCTTGATCTACAAGGTGTTGCTCAAGGCAAAGGAGGGACAAGGCATGGATGATCCTGGTGGTTCCAGACTGGTCCCACCGGTTTTGGTACCCCGATCTCCTTAGTCTCAGCAGCAGAATCCTGAGGCATCTCCCTCTACACCCAGACTTGCTCTCTTGCAGTTAGGCGAAGGTACTCTATCCGGACCTTCAATCCCTGTACCTGACAGCCTGGTTCCTGAGTGGCTATATTTCCAGGCTTTGGGTCTATCCGATGATATCCTCACTATGGTTGAGGCTTTTTGGAAGGAGTCAACCTGAAAATGCTATGCCTTTAAATGGATGAGGTTCTCCATTTGGTGCCAGGGCAAGAGCCTTGAACCCTTGTCTTGTCTGGTGGCTAGCATTTTCAACTACCTCTGGTTCCTCTCTCAGTTGGGCCTCCAGTCGACGACCCTCAAGGTGCACCTGGCTACCATGTCTGCTTACCAGGCGCAGGCTGGTATGCAATTGGTGGCGCAGGAGAAGGTGGTCTGGTGTTTTTCAAAGGCCTTGATCACATTTCCCTCCAGTACATCAACCACCACCATGTTGGGATTTGTTGCTGATATTGGCAAAGCTCATGGGCAAGCCATTCAAGTAAGTGCACAGGGGTGAAATGTCTCCCCTGTCATGGAAGACCACCTTCCTGGTGGCTAGCATGTCAGCCAGAAGGATCAGTGAACTCCAGGCGCTCTCGGTGGAGTCTTCTTGGGTGCCTCCATTTCAGATATCTGCAGTGCAGCTACCTGGTCCAAAATTCATACTTTCACAAGTCATTACAATCTTGATATTGTCTCAAGATGTAGGACGGCCTTCGGCCATCCAATCCTACAAGGTCTCCTATCATAACTGTCCTCCCATAGCTGGCCCGGTGGTGCTGAGGGTTGAGGCACTGGACGCCACACCTCGCATCACACCAGCAACCCAAGTTCGGGAACAAGCTCAGGTCACTGGGGTTGGCCAGGAGGGAGGAGGATTGAGCATCCTAGGGACTGCTCTCCGGGAGGGTGGGCTGGGACAACCGCTGCTGTGCTGGCTCCTGGTGGAGACTAGGGGCTGAAGCAAGGGCAGTTCACTGGGGAAGTATGGATGGCGTTGGACATGTGGTGTGCCGAAGCCGCTTTGCTAACATCATTGGACACCATTGCCCGTCCGTCTTTAGGCTGGGGAACCTACACAAGGGAAAAGTCCTCCAGCGTCGTCATGAAATCTGGGCCAGCGGCGCCACTCCAACTCGAGTTGCTCCTCCCCGGATCCAGACTCCCAGCTTTCCTGGTAGTGGGTTAAGTACCTGCCGTGATGCGACCAGTGTGTGGAACGGAGGAGGTGTGTCAAGCACAGATACTGGGAGTGGCGTGGTGGCCATGGCACCAGATGGATGAGGGGAAGAACCATAGGTAAAACACCCCAGCTGAGGAGGGCAAAAAATACACAACAAAAAAAATACAATAACTGTCCTCCCATTTGGACATAACTGCTGGAGATTCTCCCAGAAGTAATTACCTGCTGCAAGAGACCATTCCGTGGAAGATAGTACAGTTACTTAAAATCTTACCGTAACAGTTCATCTTTGAGGAATGTCTCTTGCAGTAGATGCAATCCTGCCCTCCGTCCCCCTCCTTCTCCAACAGATCAAATTCTGGTCCAGTGACTTAGGGTTGGGACTCCTTGGTACCTCAGCTTCTCCTCGGTCCTCGCTTTGTGAGCTGAATTGCAGGGGAACTGAGGATCTGAGGATACCAGGGACCGCTAACACTTATGTAGGAAGCAGGAGGATAATGTCATGTGTGAGCGGTCCCTGGTGAAAACTGCTGGAAGAGCTGCCGTGTGACAGCCTCTGCTGGAAACTCCCAGAAATAATTACCTACTGCAAGAGACATTCCTCGATGATCTACTGTTACAGTAAGATTTTACGTAACTGTACTTTCTAGGAGTGGTATGTGGCGCAGATCCACACTGAACCACCCAACCTCCCCTGGCAAGTGGTATACCAGTCTTGCATCCATCAGGTAGGATTTGACGTCATGGGCGGTACCGAGGAGTTACCACCTGTGTGGGAGGGAGGAGCTGATGCCAGTTCCACGTGCCTCCCCCTTTCACTCTGTCTCTTCTGCAGAGGCCAGCACAAATACTATCTTTTTCTTCTTTTTTTCCTCCTAGAGTCACTTTGGACCATCATGTGGTGCCATCTGATTTGGTACCAACCTCGGTGCGACAGTGATGACCTCGGTGCCGTGTGCAGCACCAGCCTCTGTACCATGTCCAGCCCTGGTCCCAGGTGGGGCCACGCCAGGTTCCACGGCACCAGTCCTGGTACTGCTTCCAGTGTCTCCTGTATATCCTTTGCCCAGGCCAGGCAGCAGTGTGTTTGAGGCAGCTTTCACCCTTCTGAAGGTGTTGTGGAGCAGGATGAGTCTGATCCAGACCTTAAAGTTTTTGAAGAAGGTGATGAAGACTCGTTCAGTTTTGATGGTAAGCCCTCACTCCCAATTGAAAGCCCAGTAAAGGACCTTTCGTTTAAGTCTGTCCACAGGAATATGAGGGCAACCCTAGATCTGCAGACCTGTTCTGTGGATCCAGGTAGGCTTTTGCGTCTGAAGTGGCTTCATGTTCCTAACATTCTTCTCTGTAGCCTGGCAAAGATACAAGAGAGGTTGATATACGGTCAACTCCATGACTACCTAGAGCTCCATCAACTGCTGGCACCCTCCCAGCATGGTTTCAGAACCAAGCACGGGACTGACACCACGCTTACCAAGTTCTCCACAGATGTTCTCAGAGAACTGAACAAGGGGACCCCCACCGGAGCGGTCTTCATTGATCTTTCCAAAGCGTTCAACCTTGTTAACCACAACCTGTTACTTGCCAAGCTGAGCTACATTGGGCTAGACAGCCACTCCCTGTCGTGGTTTGATGGCTATCTTACCGGGCAGTCACAGAGGGTAAATGGAAAGACTCCTTGTCAGCCTCTCCGTTAACTGAGGGGTGCCCAAGGGTCTATCCTTGGCCCCCTTCTCTTCTGTCTCTTCACCAACGAACTCAGCAAACACTGTGGCGGGAGCTCCGTGGTACAGTATGCGGATTATGCGCCATTTACCGCCTTCCTTCTAATCTAGGAGATCTCTGCTCCTGTCTACAAGATGATCTGAGATCCCTAGAGCAATGGCTTGTCACTAATAGAATGGTCATTAATGCTGACAAGACCAAGGCCATGCTGTTTGGACCTAGAGCCCTCGGTCGTGACAGAACCACCTCCGACTGACTACTGCGTCAGGCAGTAGACTAGAGGTGGTCGAATCTTTAAAATACCTTGGCCTTACCCTGGACCAGGGCTTCACCCTCAAGGACCACGTATATCAGGTAACTAAAAATATTAATGCGAAACTCGGGACTCTATACGGGTTGAAAGACCAGTTGATACCAGCTTCCAGAGCCTCTATTGCCACCAGTGTCCTACTCCTGACCATTACCTACGTGGCCCCGTGGTATAGGAGTAGCCAGACAAGAGACTCCAACCCACTTAAGTTCCTCTATAACAAGGTGGCTCGGTTCGCCATTACAATCCGCCCCAGGACCCATCACTGCGACACTTTGTCACAACTAAAATGGCCCTCCTGGGAAGCCCGGCTTCAGTACCCACTACTCTGCCAAACCTTTAAGTTACTTGGCCCCTCCCCTCCCCCAGCCTCTCCAGACTCATCGCCTAAGAGTAACCCTAGGCTCTTCCATGCGACAGACCCGGACCTCCTAGCAGTGCCCAGGGTCAGAACCAAGGTGGGGGGCATGTTGTTCGCCCACACCGCCCCCACCCTATGGAACTCCTTGCCCCCAGGAGTCCAGGAAGCTACCTCCCTCAACAGCTTCCGCACAAGGCTTAAGGCACATATTATGTCCACCTCCAAGTGCAACTGCTAAAGAAAGGGGGCCCCCAAGTGTAAGCCCAAAATATCACAGCCCTACACCCATCAACGAAACAGGGGGCTACACCCCCCACACACACTTTAGGGTAGTATCTCTTATGATTGCACTAACCAAATGTCGAACTCAGCATATGCAACCAGCTGAGGTACAACTATGTACAACCCTGTAGTATATTTGTATGCCTTCTTTGTAATGTATTATGTTGTAATTTTTGCCATGTAAACCCAGGTCGCCCTTGAAAAAGGGACCTTCGGGGCCCAGTGGGCTCACCTGTTAACAAAATTTAATAAATAAATAAATTCCAGTGAACCTTACGCCCAGTCCCTCACCCTTCAAGACTTTGTCTGAGGCATTGTGGGCAAAGCCAGCTCTTATTCCATCTGTCCGCAAATCCATAGACAGGAAGTATATCCCTCCTAAGGAGAGACCCATTTTAGACTCTCAACCCATCGCGGATGCACTGGTTGTCCTCACTGAGAATGACAAAGCTGTTCTTTTGCATGAAGTATCAGCATGTGCTATCAACAAAGAGTCTCGTAAGATAGATTCCTCGGGAAAGAGGGCATTCGCAGCCGCAACCCTGGGCATGTGTATTGCCAGCTATCAAGGGCACATCTTTCAATACGAGTATGCCCTTTAGAACTCTCTCAAGGCCTTAACAGAAGATCTCCTGGAGTCTGACTCCAAAATGTAGATGCTACAGACTGTTACCCGAGGGATCGAATGTAATAGCCAGCGACTTAAACCTTCCATGGATGCTCGACACAGCTTCTAGAGCAGCTGCTGCTGGAATCTGTATCAGAAGACATTCCTGGCTTCAGACATCGGGTTCTTCTCTGATGCTTAACAGCAAGTAATGAATGTCCCCTATGATGGCACATAATTGTCTGGCCCACAGGTAGAGCAAGCCCTGGAGGCCTCTCAGAAAACCAGTACTGCCATTAAAACAGCCAGTCCGGCTCCGTCAGCTACTCAGAGAGGGAGGAACCGTCAGTTTTTTTGTAACAGGCAGCCCTTTCGAGGAAGAGGCTGAGGAGCCCCTAACAGGAACCAGCCTTCTCAGCCTGCAAAAGGAAAAGCAGCACAGGGCCCGGAAGTGCCCAGTGCCACCCTCTGAAAGTCTGGCCTCGATCTCACTTCAGGTGCCCGAGATGGACATTTCCGCGGCGGTGGGAGGTCGTCTAACTCAGTTTTACAACCAGTGGAAGTCTATCACCAGACTCAGTTTTACAGCCAGTGGAAGTCTATCACCACGGACAAGTGTGTCCTCAGGATTGATCAGGAGGGTTACTCTCTCAATTTTGCAGAGATTCCCCCGGATCTTCCACCCAAGCGACAACACAGTCTGTCAGTCACTCAGGCAGACCTTCTCACTTCCAAGATACAGGGCTTTCTCAGAAACAGGGTAGTAGAAGTAGTTCCCTGGGCAGAGAGGAACAGAGGATCTTACTTGAGACACAGCTCTTGCAGCAGGTTACACCATTAGGACTGAAGCCGCAGGCATCAGGACCCCAAGGAAAAATTCTAGCTAGCTATCTTCATGGGGACCGCTGACGTCGGTCCCGCCTTCAACGTCAAGGCGTAGTATATAAGGGGCGGTCCGCCAGATTCCCCAGTTCTTTCCTGCCGCCGACTTGCATGTCTTGACCCTTCGGTTCGGTTTCTAGCCGCAACACGTGGTAAAGTGCTTTCCCACGGAAATTTGTTCTCGAGTTCAGTTTTCTATCTGATGTCCTCCCGACCTCCGGTCACTCCTCGAAGTCGTCTGTGGAAGCAGAGTCCCATTTAAGGATCCTTTCGGCCTGTGTGTCGTGCCTAGGCCCGAACCCACGACACCGGTCCTGCTCTTTTTGCCAGGGGTTTCAACAGCAGAACCCGGATCCGTCATGAGAAGGCCCTACAGGCGTTCCTGTTAGAGGAGCAACTCAAGTCACTTCCTGCTACTTTCTAGTTCCAAAGAAAACTGGAGGCATGCACCCTATTCTGATCTCAGAAAGTTAAACAAATTCTTCACAAGGAAAAGTTCAAGATGATATCTCTAGGTACCCTTCTACCTTTGATTCATCAACACTATTGGCTAGCCTCCCTGGACATGTAGGATGCCTACCAACACATTCTTATACACCCAAAGCACCACAAATACCTGAGGTTTGTAGCGTTGGGTCAACATTATCAGTTCAGAGTCCTGCCCTTTTGGGCTATCCTCAGCACCACAAGTTTTTACAAAGTGTTGAGCAATTCTTGAGCACATCTCAGGAAAATCAGAATTCAAGTGTTTCCATACCTGGACGACTGGCTTCTAGCAAGCCCTTCCAGGCAGAAACTCTAAATCAGAAATAAAGCTCAGGATCTCCCTCGACGTCCATGGAGTCCTGCTAACTGCACAAATTGCAGTTGCAGTCCTCCCAGAAGTTCCTTTTCATAGGAACTCTTTTGGATACCTCCTGTGCCAAAGCTTTTCTTCCAGAGGACAGAAGGGGCGATATCCTACAGATGGCCTGGTACATCAGAGAAAACAGCTCGGTTCGAGCTATCTCGATGCAACGGATGCTGGGTCTCATGGCATCCTCAGTGTTCCTTGTACTCCTAGCTTGTCTCCACATGAGAACCTCTAAGTGGATGCTCAGTCCTCAGTGGTCCCCAACCACTTACCCTCAGTCCTTTCCCATCAAGGTGACTGAACCTCTAAAGAGATCACTCACCTGGTGGTCGCAGGAGAACAACCTTCTGGAAGGGTATCCCTTTGCTCCTCTGGATCATCAGATCTCTGTTACCACCGATGTGCCCCTGATGGGGTGGGGAGCTCATTGCCAGAAGCTTCACACCCAAGGTACGTGGACTCAGGACGCAGTGGACAGAATGCTTTCTATACACCTTTCCTCTTCTTCCTCTAATTCAGAGGGTGCTTCTCAAATTTGAGTCTCAGGTAGACAGAATGATTTTCATAGCTCCCTTCTGGCCTCAACAAATATGGTTCCCGCTGCTCAGCAGTCTGTTGGCAACCCTCCCAAGGCACTTCCCCTTCAGGCCGAACCTTCTGACCCATGGGCCTGTGGTCCATCCCAATCTGGGCTTCAGATTGGGGTAGTCATATCAGATGACTTAAAGGTGGGCAAGCAATGTGAGAGGGCAGTAAGGAGGGCTGGGAGATACTGGGATGCATAGGAGAGGCATCGCCAGTAGAAAACAGGAAGTTGTTATCCTTCATACAGACAGCTGGTGAGACCCATCTGGAGTACTGTGTGCAGTTCTGGAGACCCAATCTCCTGAAGGACATAGACAAGATGGAAGCTGTCCAGAGAGGGCAACTAAAATGGTACAGGGTCTGCACCGGAAGGCATATGAAGAGAGACTAAAGGAGCTTAATATGTATAGCCTCGAGGAAAGGAGAGAGAGAGAGGGGACATGATAGAAACGTTCAAGTACCTCAAGGGAATCAACAAAGTCCAAGAGGGTAGCATCTTTCAAAACAAGAGGTCTGTAAGAACAAGGGGGCACAATTTGAAGATGGGGGGCGGCTCAGAGGTAATGTAAGGAAGAATTTTTTCACAGAGAGGGTTGTGGATGCATGGAACGGCCTTCCGGAGGAGGTTGTGGAGTCAAAAACAGTGATTGAATTCAAGCATGCATGGGACAGCCATAAGGCAATTCTAGGGGGCGGGGTAGAGAAGTAAGCTGCTGGTTAACTAGGATCTGCAGCTTATCCATTAGGTAGGAAATGGGCAGACTGGGTGGGCCAAGCGGTCCTTATCTGCCTTCAAATTCTATGTTTGTGTGTTTCTATTCTGCCAGTATAGCGTTAGAAACAGTGACGATGACTGATAAAGTCGGCCATCAGTGTCGGTAGCATGGTCAGCATCAATAAAATACAGTTTGCGCAAGTAGGAGACTGTGGTACCTTATATTTTGGATCCAGATCTTTAGCAGGAAGATGTTTTGGCTTTTCAGGAGCTGAACCCACCTGCTTCGCTGGAGGACCAGTGGTGGCCGACTTAACATCCCTTTTGAGAGCAGGCTCTGGATCACTGAGTGCCCTAACCCTGTTGTTGCAGTTGAATTATGTGGGGCTAGTTGCCCATGTCATGAGCACCATGATCTCAAATCGCATCTTGGTTTGAGACTTTTCACTGGATCACTGACAAGTAGGGAATGCTGCCAAATCACTGCGGACCTATCACACTCCTATCTGCTCCCGTGGCTCTTTGACAAGACTACTTGACAAGACAGCAGCTTTAGGCAGTGGCCATGGCAGTTTACGTGGTGATATCGACAGATCCTCTTTGCTGTCAACAAATTGGGTGTTAGTGTGTTCTGCAGCTTGTCAGGCAGTGCTCCATCTTTGTCTATTTTCTCTAAGAAAAAAAAAAAACACCAGAGCCTTATGCTTGCATCTCTCATGGTTTGATTAAACCTTCTACAAATTTCAGTTTTCCATATTGTGAAATAGGCCTTGACAGCAAACTGAGAACTTTTTTTTTTTTTGCATCTTCCCTGTTAATCAGCTTTTCACAATGATGGTGGCACTAAAGCACCTTTGCTTGCTGATGACATGCACTGCAATCAACAAACCCTAGAGGAGCAGCTACGAAAAGAAAAATGTATTTTGTTTTTGATAACCGGGTAGATACACTAGAGAATTAAATGCCTATTTTCAGGTATGACCCGATTCCCATGGGTGTAACAGTGGCAGTGAAAAACAGGTTGTTTTATCTCGCTTTTCACTCCTTGATGGAGAGAGAACAACAGAAGTGGATGGGGCCCCTTATTGCAAAAGCTTCCCATGTGGTTCTGATGCTGGTGGCATACAGTCCAGTGTATTATAGCTTTAGAGAGACACCTTGAAGAACATCCTGTATTTCTATAATTATAGAGACTGAGCCCTGCTCAAGTTATTTAGGAAAGTAGATCCTGGTTTTGGACTATAGACCTTGATTTATTTGCTGCAAATAACAAAGAAAAGTTTGGTATGATTAAAGGGATACGCTACCCTCTGGGCCTCAGAGTGTCTCTAGTTCCAAAACGCATTATGATTGGTCACATTCAGTAGAGATTGCTGATGTAGCTGGTAGTTTGATTCTGATTCCTTTTTTTAAAGTAAAAACATACAGCCCACCATACTAAGGTTACCACACAAAATAATTTAACGCTCCTTGATCAACTCCACTGCATCTTTCCTGGACTTTGGGAACAATTCAGCATAGTCTAGCCACCGTGATGCAGGAGGAGAGGAGACTATTGCATTTTGAATGGCTGCACTGGTTGGGGTGTTGCTCATGTTTCAGAAATATGCAGTAAGAGTAGATCAAGGATTTGAAACAAAGGTTGGGCAATTACTCGTTAGCATGCATTTCATTTATACTAAGAAAAGGAAGCAGATAAAATAACTCAGCAACATCAGGGAATTTTAGTGAAGACAAGAAGTCACACAATGAAGTGTTTTAGCTAGAAATAAAGTGATGCAAAAGGTTGACAGTACCCTTTAAGGGATTGTCATGCTGGGAGAAATACAAGGGATCATACCTTTTGCAAATGGAAGGTACAGTATTTTCTAACAGAGTTGGGTAACTCTCAACAAAATACAAAACCTTTATATAATAGTCTATATAATGGGATTGTGTTCTATAGATGAATTGTCATATTTTGCATATTTTAATCCATAGGTCTCAATGAGGAACCCAGCTCTCAAGAAGAAGTAAAGCAAGTTGAGTCAAATCAGCACAGCTGAGGGGCGATTCCAGAGGCCAAAACCCAACTTAGGAAGGGCAGCTGGGAGGAAAGAAGCTCCAGTGCTTGAAAAGAATGCTGCAGAGAAGAAAGCTGAACCAGGAGCAGCTGCAAAAGAGAGTCCAGAGCAGCTGGAGAGTGAACTAAAGAGACAGCCCTCCTTAGAAGTAAGAGCTGTACCTACAGTGAGTCTTAAGATTCAATGCACACAGAATCTCTGCAGGAAGCTCAAGACTGTTGAACGGTCAAACAGTTGGACAGTATGGGGTCCTGACACACTTTAGGGAAAATGATTGAAAAATGCTTAATGGCAAAAGGATAGTTCCCATAAAATATTCAAAAGTTTAGCATTTAGATAGGATGAAAGAAAAATGGTACAGTAAGTGGCATGTGATTTGTCACATTTTGCAATTCTGAAGCAGTATTTAACCTTTGTTATTGTAACTCTTATAACCTTTTCTGCGTCTGCTTGTATGCACAGCAGAGCAAACATCTTGCAGCTATTCAGGAGAGTAAGGGCTGCAGAGGTGTGTCACCGTAGCATCCAGTGCAGCTCAGGCTGGAGGAGGCTCACCACTGACAGCCCAGTGTAGAGCAGGCTTATAGTGACGATGTTCAGCCTGGCTGAGGGGACGAAACGTGTAGCTGAAGTGAGGCAGCTGAATCTATCAGAGTGCAGCTGGCTCTTTTTAACTACAGGAGGACACCTAGCAGCCAGCTGAACAGAGTCATGATCAGCCTTCTGCTCATTCCTCAACTACCTGATCGCCTCCTGGTTGCCTGCTTCCTGAAAAACAATCCCACCCTCAGCCATTCAGCCCGTGACAACTTCTGATCACTTCCCAGTGCCCCGGTTCCTCAGAAACAATCCTGTCTTGTACATTGAGCCTGCCCACCTCCTGATCACTTCCCCCAGTGCCCCGGTTCCTCAGAAACAATCCTGTCTTGTACATTGAGCCTGCCCACCTCCTGATCGCTTCCCCCAGTGCCCCGGTTCCTCAGAAACAATCCTGTCTTGTACATTGAGCCTGCCCACCTCCTGATCGCTTCTTCCAGTGCCCGGTTTCCTTGAAAACAATTCCACCCAGTGCACCAAGCCTGCCCACTTCCTGATCCCGTTCCCCACTGCCCTGTTTCCTCAAACAGTCCCACCCTCTACATTCAGCTTGGTCACCTCCTAGTCACTTCCCCCGGTGCTTCGTTTCTTCGAAAACAATTCTGCCCTTTGCACTGGGCCCACCCACCTCCCAGTCACTTCCAGCAGTGCCCCATTTTTTCGAGAACAGCTCCACCCGATGCATTCAGCCTGTCCACCTCCTGCTCACTTCCCTGCAGTGCCCGTTCCTCAGAAACAATCCCTCTCTTCATTGAGCCCACCCACCTCCCAGTGGCTTCTCCCAATGCCCCATTCCTCGCTACACCAGAAAAAGAAAATGGTCCCAACAACGACTTCTCCCCCCCCGCCCATGACTACACTCCAACCCCTCTCTCAGCACCACCACCACCCCAACCTCTTCCGTCCAGTCCACTGGCATGTCTTGCTGCACCGTGGGCCCAATCGAAGTGAGTGAAGACAAGCTAAGTTGGCTTAATGTTTTTTTTTTTTTTGTGTTTTTAACTTTTACTCATAACTTTGTCATTTTTTTAAAGTGATTTCTGGAGCTTTCTAAATTGCCATTTTTGTACTGCAGGTTGTCAATACCTGTGTTAATGTTGTGCAAACTGATTTTTTTCTTTTAAATTGCCATCTGTGGTCCCGGTAGAGCCAAGGTTATGTGTGCTCCATTCCTGACTGAAGTCCTCTTTTATTGCAGCTGCTAGCTTGCAGCCCTGCCTCCCAAATTGTATCATGCAAGGGAGGGCTGTCTGACTGTCACTCGCTCCATGTAGTGTTAGAGCAGGAAAGCGAATGATGGCTTCTGAAGCAGGAATGCAGTCGTGGTAATTTTCAAGTGCTTAAAATCTTTTTCCATTGAATGCAGTTACTTTCATCAGTTGTTTGCTGTTACTGAGTGATGTTTGTGCACTGAGGAATACACAGAAACATAGAAGTTGTCTCGAGATAAGGGCCTCCAGGCTCACCTAGTCTGCCCTGTTTTCCTACCTATAGCGACACTGCAGGCCCTAATCAGCCTAAGGTCCCTCCTCTTTAACTCCCAAGATACCTTTGTGTCTATCCCATGCATTCTTGAATCCTGTAACTGTTTCTTCCCATGACCTCTGCTGGTAGGTTGTCCACCCATTCTTCATGAAGAAGTACTTCTTCCATTTCTTGAACCCCTTCCAATTTCATATTGTGCCCTTTTGTCCTTGAGTTGAAAAATGGTACACTCCTGTACTTTTGTTCTTCCCTTGTGAGGTATTTGAATGTTTCAGCCATATCCCCCTTTCCTTTTGTTCCAGGGAGTACATATTTAATTCCTTCTGCCTTTCTTGTATGGTTTTTAAAGCAGGCTCCATACCATTTTGGTTACCCTCCTCTGAACTGCCTCCTCCCTATTTATGTCCTTTCAAAGATGGGGTCTCCAAACTGGACACAGTATTCAATGTGAGGTCTCACTAATGATCTGTATAATGGGATTATTACCTCCTTTCTTCTGCTGGTGATTCCTGCCTGTGCATCCCAGCGTCTGCTAGCCTTCCCAGCTGCCTTGTCTTTTTCTTGGTTACCTTGGGTGTGATGACTTTACCCCAGAGTCCCTTTCCTGTTTTGAGCCTGCTGTCTCCCTCCCAGGTGATATGATGACCCCAGGTTTCTGTGCCCATTGTGCATTATTTTGCACTTTTTAACATTGAATTACCAATTTGCACTGCAGGTTGTCAGTACCTATGTTGCTGTTGTGAAAACTGTGATTTTTGTTTTCTTTAAATTGCGTCTATGTCGGTAGAGCCATGGTTATGTATGCTCCATTCCTGGCTGTGGGGCTGGGACATAGACTGCAATTTAAAAGAAAAGTCACAGTTTGGTAAAGTACAATTAATTAGCTCCATGGACTGCAGCCCTCTTACATCTTAGGTTCATCTGTCAGCACATGCTGGATTTCTGTATTCTAATCCTGGGCTGGGCTGAAGAAGTTTGTTTTCAGTTAGATTTACCACAACTTTGCAACACCCCCAAGTTGCCATCCCAAGTGAAATAGTAACTTTCCCAAGGGTGTAATGAATCCCTCCCTGCCCATCGCAAGGCCAAAGTAAATGGTAATGTTCCCTGGTGTCTAGTGGCCCCTCGCTGTCTCAAAGTGAAATAGGTAACTTCCTGGTATTCAGTGGCCCCTCCACTCGATCCGGTGTAAACTGTCTGAGACAATCATTACAGAAAGAAGAATCAGAGGATCTCCTACTTCTTACAAGGTCCAGCAATTACCAGAGTTAATGCAGCAATTTAGATTAAACTTTAGTAACGATGGATTGTCCCCAGACTGCACGATAAGCAAATCAATGTATCCAAAGCCAATACAAATAAAAGATTAAACTTCTTTACAGTGAGAGCACTTAGACTCTGGAATACCCTGACACAAGAACTTGTGGACTCACATTCTTTCCTATTTTTAAACAAAGGCTTTATAAGTGGGTGAGTGAATTTGGAATTAAACCAATGTGCCACACTAGTTGTGGGACAATCCTGGTTGGCCTCTGCCTTCTTTTGTCCTTAAATACCAAGTAAACCAAGACCCCGCTCCCTGGTGTCCAGCGGTCCCCCCCTCCTTATCCTTTCACCTGTAAAGTAGACTAAAACCCATTACCTGGTGTCTAAGCGGACCCCCACCCCAACAAGTAGTGCCCACCACGCACTCCCACCCCATCCTTAATCAAGCCTCCGTTCTCCACCATGGCCAGCCACAGACTGGTGTCTCTGAGCACGTGCTTGTTCAAGTATGTGCTCAGTAATGCTCAATCTGCAGCCAGCTGGTGGAGGAAGGAAAGGCACTGTGCTGGTGCAGGCTCAATGATGGAGTGGTGGGGCACTGCCTGTTGGGGTAGGGGGTCTGCTTGGACACCAGGGAATGGGTTTCAAATTACTCTGTGGATGAATGGGGCTGGGGAGGGTGGACCACTGGACACCAGGGAGTGGGTCTGTGACAGTTTATATGGGATTGGGGATGGGGGGTGCCACTGGACACCAGGGACATTACCTATTTCACTTCGGGATGGCGATCAGTGAGGGGGGGGCCACTAGACACCAGGGAAACTTTATCTACTGAAAAAGAGGCTGACAATCATCAAGGGGGTGGGCACTAGACACAAGGGAAAGTTACCATTTCACTTCCATACGATGGTTGGCGAGAAGGGAGCCCTAGACACCGGGAAAGTTTTATCTGTTACAAATGAGGTCAGTGATCGGTGAGGGGGGCAATCAGCAAGAGTGGGGGAGGACCACTAGCCAGCAGGGAACTTTATTACAAATGCGGCCGGCGATCGCCAAAGGGGGGCACGGATGGCCAGCCTAAGATGCAGATCTTACTTCGAGACACAGCTCTTGCAGCAGGTTACACCATTAGGACTGAAGCCGGCAGGCGTCAGGACCCCACGGAAAAATTCTAGCTAGCTATCTTCAGCGGGGACCGCCCCTGACGTCGGTCCCGCCTCCGACGTCAGGCGTAGTACATAAGGGGGTGGTCCCGCCAGATTCCCTAGTTCTTTCCCGCCGTCGACTTGCATGTCTCGACCCTTTGGTTTGGTTTCTAGCGCGCAACGCGTGGTAAAGTGCTTTCCTACGGGAAATTTGTTCTCCGAGTTCAGTTTCTTTCTGATGTCCTCCCCGACCTCAGTCCTCCTCGAAGTGCTCCTGTGGAAGCAGATCCATCTGAGATCCTTTTCGACTGTGTCCGGTGCCTAGGCCCAGACCACGACGCAGTCCTGCTCTTTTGCCAGGGTTTCAACAGCAGAACCCGGATCCGTGGCAGAAGGCCCTACCAGGCGTTCCTGTTAGAGAGCAACTCAAGTCCAATGTTTCAAGGGGATTCTTCGCAGAAGGCCCACAAGCATGCTGAGAAGCACAGAGAGAAGGCCCCTTCCAGGTCCCCTTGTAGGGCCTCCGACTCGCACAGCTCTGGCTCCAGGTCTGACCGCTCTCCTTCCTGGGCCAGCTCTCAGCCTCCCCCTGCTGCGGTGAGAAAATCTTCTTCCTCTTCTCAGGCCAAGACTCCCAGGCCTTCCTTGTCCTCCAAGGCCCTGGCTAAGTCGGGGGATCGCCACCATCACCACAAGTCGGGTTCCCGCCATTCTGAACCTGACGTCAGGTCTGCTTCCTTGCCTTCTCGGAAAACCAAGGAGCTCACCTCACTCAAGAGGCCGCAGGACCCGACGCCGGTTCGTCCGATGTCGGCCGCAACCTGAGCCCCCTGTGGAGCCGACGCCGGGTCCCGACGACCGTCCACCGGTGCCCGGACCGTCGTCGGGCTTTTCCTTTTCAGAGGTGAAGGAGCTTTTCACTTACTGGTGGGATACCATCAAAAGGACATGGTCCCCACTCCACCTCCGCTTCCTCCACCTCCTCCTCCTCCTCCTACACCGGTTGCTCCTCCGGTTCCTGCGCTTCCCTCGTCTGGGTCTGCAGGCTGGTTACCTCCTCCCTGGGCGCCCAGGACCCCTCCAAGGGGGAGACTCGATAAAAGGAGACCTCCGTCCAGATCCTCTTTTAGGTCACCCAGTCCCAAGAGACCCAGAAGACGCCGCCATTCGCCTTCGACGGAGGACACGGGATCAGAGTTTTCACATCCAAATCCCCATCTCCCCTCTCCATCCCTTCTCCGGACCCACGTGAGCTGCCAAAGTCTCCTCCGGATGACCCTTCGTTCTCGGATATCATGAGACACATCCAGGAGAACATGGGATGGGATGCGGAGGAGTTAGACCCGGAAAGGCTGCGCCTTGCGAAGTATCTTCGGCAGAAGGACCCCAAGCCTGTGGTGGTGCCACCCTTGGTAGACACTTTCGGGACGCCACCAAGGCAGCTGGAAGGCCCATTATTCACTCCCCGCAATGCTCAAGAAAGCTGACCTGCTTGTACAAGGCTCCAAGAGAAGACCAGTACTTGACCCAGCACCTCAGGCCGACTCTCTGGTCATAACAGCCTCTATGACCGGTCCCAGAGACCGCAACATCTGAGCACCCTGCCACCGGACCCAGAGTCCAAGCAGTTGGACCCTATGGGTAGGCACGTATGCTTCCGCCTACCTCGCCATCAGATCCCTGAATTATTTGACCCACATGGTGCAGTTCCAAATGCCCTGTGGGAGCAGGGTCTGGATGCGGCTGAGAAATTGCCGGAAGGTGAGCAGAAGGAGGAGATGTTACAGCTCCGACACGGGTTCGGACGTGAACCCAGGTGCTACGAGCGCGGCATACCCGCTGGACCTCGGCCCGAGCAGCAGCTTCAGGCGATGCCTCCGAGGCACTCTTGGCTCCGTGTCTCCGGTTTTGCCCCGGACGTCCAGAAAAACATCATGGACTCCCCATTCGAGGGAGAAGTTTTGTTTGGTAAACCCTCAGAGAAGATAATTACTAAACTCCAAGAGGCCGGGAAGGCGGTGAGGTCGGTTCAGGCCATGTACCGACCCAAGCTTAGTTCCTTTCGTAGGAACCAAAGCCGATTTCGTGGACGGACGCAGAGACAACAGTCCCGCCCGCTTCCACAGCAGAGGGGCTCTGGTTTTCGCAGAGCCCAGGAAAACAACCCGCAGGTCGGAGCCAGCGCACTCTAAGCTGGTCCAGCCAGCGGGACCTCAGCCGCCACAGCCTGACTCCTTCCCGCCCCCGCCCCTCAGGATCAACGGGACGTCATGGTCGGGGTCGATTATGCATTTTCCTGCCGGATGGCAGACTATAACCACCGACAGGTGGGTTCTACAGTTGGTCGGAAGAGGCCACTTTATAGAATTCATGAAAAGCCACCCTCGAGGCCTCCTTTGCTCTCCCGGTACCCGGGTCAGCACAAGTCATTGATCAGGCAAGAGGTGCTCGCGCTCCTGCAAAAGGGAGCGATAGAGTACGTCCCAGAGAACCAGAGAGGACACTGATACTATTCCCACTTCTTCCTGGTTCCAAAGAAGACAGGGGACCTCCGTCCGATTCTGGACCTCAGCGACCTCAATTTGTCGGTCGCCTACAAAAGATTCCGCATGGTAACTCTTCCGGGTCTTATTCTCATGCTGAAGCAGGACGCTTTTTAGCTCCTCTAGATATGCAGGACGCCACCTGCACATCCCTATAGCTCAAGCGCACACAGAGGTTCCTGCGCTCGAGTCTCGCCATCATCTTCAGTTCCGAGCCCTTCCATTCGGGCTGTCATCGGCACCCAGGGTCTTTACCAAATGCATGGCAGTCGGGCAGCTGCTCTAAGGAGACAGGGCCATTATGTGTTCCCCGCACCTGGACGATTGGCTTTCTCATGGCCGCCCAGAGAGGCATTGTTACGGGCGATCCAGAGCACCCAGGACCTGTTTCAATCTCTGGTATCCTAATCAACCACGAGAAGTCCTCCTGGTACTCACGCAGAAACTGCAGTTCATAGGTGCAGTACTGGACACTGTTCAGGAAGAGCATTTCTTCCAGATGACAGAGCTGAGCGCATCAGATCCCTCATCAGGAGCTTGATCGACAAGACCGCCCCAGCAGGTCGGTCCTTCGCTTGCTCGGACACATGGCTGGCCATTCTACTGTCCCTTTCGCAAGGCTCCACATGCGGTAACTCAGTGGATGCTCAAGGTGCAATGGGACCAAAGGCAAGACCATATGCAGCATCCAGTCAGAATCACGATCATCGCGATTCGAGACTGGCAGTGGTGGCTAGACCCAGGACACTCTCTATGGACGTCTGCTCATAGCGCCGCCCCGGAGGTAATCCTCACCACAGACACCTCTGGTCTAGGTGGGGAGCACACCTGATGGGGTGAAGTCCCAGGGTACGTGGACCCTCTGGAGGCCCACCTCCATATCAACGCCCTAGAGATGAGGGCGGTCCTTTATGCCCTGCAGGCTTTTCAGTCAGAGATCCCTGCCAAGTACTCTCCTGCTTCAGACAGACAACACGGTGGTGATGTATTACTCAACAAACAAGGAGGCGCACTCTTGCCCCTTTGCAGGGAGGCCATGAGGGTGTGGGATTGGGTCATCCGGCGCAACCTGATCACATGTACATGTTCCCGGAGACAACACAAGTGCAGACGGCCTGAGTCGCCCCAGGCCAGAGTCCATGAGTGGGAACTTCTCCAGGAGGTAGCAGAGGATCTGTTTTCGATGGGGAACCCAGAATTGACTTGTTCGCTTCCCCATCCAACTCAAAACTGCCCAATTTTGCTCGCTAGATCCAGGGCCTGGTGTTTTCTGGCGAGACGCCTGTCCTCTCCTGGGACCAGATTCCTCCACACTTTCCCTCCTTCCCGTTGATCCAGAGAGTTCTTCTCAAACTGCGCAGGGAGCATGCAACAATGATCTTGGTGGCCCCATTCTGGCCCAGGCAGATCTGGTTCCCTTTGCTAATTCAGCTGTCCCGGGAACCTCCGCTCCTGTTGCCATTCAGCTCCCACCTCTTGTCTCAGGAGAAGGGTTCACTGGTCCACCCGGACTTACGCTCACTGAACCTGCACGCATGGCTCCTAGAGACATAGCCATCTTGCGTCACGGGGTCTCGCAAGAGGTTGCGGAAGTCCTTTCTGCAGCCAGAAAGCCGGAACGATGCACGACGCTCTTGCTGAAATAGCCATTTTGTCTATGGTTGCAAGCATGCGCCTTTCCCCTTAGGTTGTCGCGTGAAAGCGGTGTTGGAGTACCTGCTCTCCTTTCCGCTCGGGTCTCGCCTACTCCTCGATTAAGTGCACCTCTGTGCCATTTCAGCTTATCACCTCCCGATGGGACAGCGCACAGTGGCACAATTAGATGCCTGTCGAGAATTCTTAAGAGGGTGTTACACCTTAGGCCGCCCATTAAGGACCTGGTGCCTCCTTGGGACTTGCTTTTGTCCTGGAGCAACTCACGCCCCCTTTGAACCTGCCGCGATTATGAGCTCGCGCCTTCTGTCGTGGAAACGTTATTTTGGTTGCTGTTACGCCAGCAGAAGAGTTGTGAGCTTCAGGCTCTCATGTGCAAAGAGCCCTATTTAATTTTCCACGGGACAAGTATCCTTGAGGACTGAATCCTAAATTCTTGCCTAAGGTGGTTTCCACCTCCTCTAATCAGTATATTGACCTGCCGGTCTACTTCCTAATTACTCTAACAGAGGAGAGCGTTGCTTCACACCCTGGATGTTCACCGCAGCTTAAGGTACTACCTGAGCAGAACTAAGCAGCTTCACACTTTGGAGCAGCTTTTCATCTCCTTTACCGAAAGGATGAAGGGCCAACCAGTATCCAAACAGTCCCTGTCTCGCTGGCTTGTCCAGTGCATCTCTTACTGTTATGATATCAAACGAAAGCCCCTCCCAGGAGCAGTCCGGGGCCATTCTACTAGGGGCGTGGCCACATCCTTTGCAGCACTTCGAAACGTCTCCACCTCTGCCATTTGTGCTGCAGCCACTTGGAGCTCTGTTCATACCTTTATCAGGCATTATAGCCTGGACATCGCTTCACGGCGAAGAGCAGGCTTCGGCCTGGCAGTGCTACAGGGTCTCCTGTCCTAGATTCAGGACCTGGAATGTTCTTTCTTATTTCCTCCTCCCAGAGTGTTTGCAAGCACTATTGCTTGGGAATCAGTCCTAATGGTGTAACCTGCTGCAAGAGCTGTGTCTCGAAGTAAGATAGTACAGTTATGTAAGAACTTACCGTAACAGTAGATCTTCAAGAACAGCTCTTGCAGCAGGTACCTTCCCGCCCACCTTCCCCCTTGGAGGAGGATGGCTTAAGCCTTTGTTAACAGGAATTTTTTCCCGTTTGTCTTCTGACGGTGGATCCTCAGTCTCCTATTTCGATGTCAGCCTGCGGCCGGAAGTCTCCGGCGGGAGAACTGGGGAATCTGGTGGGTCCGCCCCCTTATGTACTACGCCTGATGTCAGAGGCGGGACCGACGTCGAGGGCGGTCCCCCCTGAAGATTGCTAGTTAGAATTTTTCCGTGTAGGTCCTGACGCTGCGGCTTCAGTCCTAATGGTGTAACCTGCTGCAAAGAGCTGTTCTCGAAGATCTACTGTTACGGTAAGTTCTTACGTAACTGTACTTTCTCAGGTAGATGGCAAACAGAAATTATCTGCCTGTACTCGACTGAAGCAGGGCGTGATGACTGCAACGGAAGCAAATGCACAAACAAATAGGTATACACTCAATGTGCAATAGGCACATACGATTTTAAAGAGAGAAAAACAGCACTGAAAGGAGAAGGACCAAAGTATACAGGGTTACCAAGTGGAAAAAAGCAAAGTAGAATTATCAGTTCTAGAGATATGGATATGGTGTACTTTTCCACTCTTCTGGCAGTGTCCTTTCCACATTAAGGCTTGCCACAAGTCTTCAAGCTGGCTTCTCCCACCCACCGGGTGGTAGCTCACTGTAGCACTGCCCGTGGCCCTTGAATCTCCTTTCTGCTGGAAGACAGTTCCCTCTTTACCACACTGGCGCTGAGTAGGCCTCTTTGCTTCAATACTTTGTGATTTTGCAAAAACAACTTCTTCATTTTCAAGCAATCCTCATCTCCGCTATGGACAACTTGAAGTCAGCACTGGGATTTAAGAAGTGTGACTGCTGGCAGAAGATGTCCCAGACAGGCAGCGCACACCTCGTGCATTTACTGCCTGGACCCACGAACCACGATCCCCAATGCACTTTGCATCCAATAGCGTTGGAAGCCGGAGCGTTTGGCTTCTTTTAGGGTGCCCTGATGAATGAGAATTCCCCGTTCACTTGAAGGGCGCCTGTTAGGCGTCTTCGTGGCTGTGGGGTTTGCTGAACAACTTGCAGCCTTTGAAGAGGCTGCGTCTCAGGCACAGAGCATGCGCTTTGGCTTTGGCCTTTGTGCCACTTACTTTTGCCGCCACCTTTTCAGGGGCTTTTCATGATCTGTGCCAGTCCTTTTCCACCTTTGGGCAGGGTCCTTCTAAGTGCACAAAATCAAAATCCTCAAAGAAAGAGACAAAAAAAAAAAGTCTCATCGTCAGTTGTGGAATCGCAAGCGCTCTCGGGCCTCAGATTCCCGCCCTTCTCTGGAGGTTTCGACTATGGTTGATCCTTTGGACTAGGCCTATGACTCCACGGTCTCCCCATCGGGCCAGTTGGCCGAGACACCCGTCGATCAACCTGCAGAGATTTTTCTTGATACGATCGATGCCTTATCGCGACACCTTCCTCTCTAGGACTCGGGTCCTGCTCTTACCTCACAGAGTTGGGTCCGACTAGCCCGCTGATCCAGTTCCTAACCATCAGGATCCGATTATCCACGAGGTTCCTTGGCTTTCGCCAGCTCCTTCCAGGTCCCATTGTTGGCATCCCCGGTCGAGGACAAGGTCTTGGACCCAAAGTCCAGTCGGTGGCCCGCGTCGACATAGGCATTCCAGCAGTGTGCGGGCAGAGTAAATACATTCTCCTTCTCTTCTTCCTTCTCGGATGAGGAGGCTCTGTTGCAGAATCGTCAGGCGTTATGAGGAGCTCATGTGGCATCAGCTCATGTTTAGCAGGGTTAAGTCGCTTCCAGCCCTCACCAAGGTTCTTCCATGGCCCCACCACCCAGGCCACAGCCCACCCCAGCTTGGCCGGCTCCGCCAGACCTGTTCCAGCCCTCCACTTATTCAGTTGGGCCACCGCCCAAATAGCTGCCTGTGGGTCCGCCCTCTAAGATGCCCAGACCGCTTCTGGGCTTCCTCGGTGGCTGTTGGTCACCATGACTCTCAGTAGACGCCATTGGGTCAGTGGGGACTCTTGGCAGTCCACTACTTTTCGATGAATCCTCTTTATTGGAGGGCTTCTCCCTACACTCCCGTCCATTGGACATCAAGTCTGGCAAGGTTTTGTCGACAGAGCATGGTCCCACTTCTTTTACGGGCTTACCAGCTGATCTCTGAGCCGATTGGTCTTCAGATGGAGCCCATCCAGAAATGGGATAAGTACCCTGACTGAGATTCTTGACAGGGGTGACTCCCTGGGAGGCCTTCCCAGTTGCTGAGGCCATTCTTGGCCCCACTCTGGGCGTTGGGAGCATCTGGCCTCTTACCCTGCACTGTGCTCAGATGGCCCTCAAGTACCCGGTCCCTACTGGTTCCTTGTCGGTTTTCACCGAACACCCCTCGACCGAGGGTCTGGTGGCCAACTCGGTCTTTCAGCGCCGGCAGTGTCAGAGATGTGGATAAGCCTCCCAACAAGGAATCCAAGAAATTGGATCACATGGCCAGAAAGGTCTGTGCTGCCTCCTCCTCGGCCTTGCAGGTGAGTTCGGTCCTTTTGATAGCCCACTTCACTCATGCTGTTTTAGGCATCCTCAATGAGGTGTTTCCCCAACTCCTGGCTGACTTGCAGACTACAGTCAAGCAGGACCAGGACCGAGCTGTGGCTAAGCAGCAGCTCCAGATGGCTATGGACATTGGCAACTCTTGCACCTGGTCCGTGTCTGCCATGGTCGCCATGCACCGCAGGGCTTGACTGAGGATTTCAAGCTTTACGATGGATATCCAGTATAAGTTGGTGGCTGTCCCCTTCTTGGGCACCAGCCGCTTTGGGCCGGGGGTCACAGGGCACCTTACTCACATTAAGAAGTCAAGTGCTACCCTGGACTCTTGTGACAACCACCATGAGGGATCCCAGGGCTCTAAGTTTCAAAAAGAAGAAACCCTTTTGTCCCTTTTCTGCTCCTGCGGCCAAGGTGTCTCAGCCCCAGCTGGCAACAGGCCCAGGCATGGCATCCTGGCTGAAGTCAGTTGCTTTGGTCATCCAGAAACCAGGAGGTCCAGGTTCTGCTGGTTCTTCAGCTGGTCCTCCTCTGCCTCCAAGCCTGCCCAGTGATGGAATGGGGTGCCTCCACCATGCCCGATCCTGACCCCCCTGAATCTTCCCATTGGGAACAGCTCTTCACTTCCTTTCCATCTGGTCTACTGTTACCACGAACAGCTGGGTCCTCGAGTGGTCAGTCAGGGTCTGCCTCTGGAATTCGAGGCTTACCCCTCTTGCTAAGGCCATGACCTATGGGAGGACATGGTGTCTGCCAATATTCTGTCAGCCCTTCGGGAGGACATTGCCCAGCTTGTCCAGAAGGAGGTCCTAGCTCCTGTCTTGGACCCTTCAGTACACCCGGGTTTGTTTCCAGATACTTCCTGGTGCCAAAACTGAGAGGGGGCTGGTGTCCCATCTTAGATCTGCACAACCTGAACAAATTCCTTCGGCTGTGCACTTTCAGGATGGTCACTCTGTCTCAGATAATACTGTCTCTGGAACAGAACATGTGGTTCTGCTCTCTGGATCTTCAGGACGCCTTCTTCCACGTTCCAATCCATCTGTCCCACTGCTGGTTCCTCCAGTTTCATGCAGAGGGGATTCTCTGAGCTCCTCCGAGCGCTTTGGTATACACTGTGTATGATGAGCACTATATAAATGCTGATTCTTCTTCTTCTTCCAGGCCATGCCCTTGACCTGTCCTTAGCCCCAGGATCTTCACCAAATGCATTGCGGTGGTGGCAGCCTATCTGAGGCACCGAGGATCCGGGTATACTCCTGCTGAGACGACTGGCTCATAGCAGGTCCCTCCAGGGAGGAGGTGGAGCAGTTCAGGGATCTGGCCTTCCAGACTCGTGTCCCTTGGCCTCCTGGTCAGTGAGGCCAAGTGAGAACTCATACCTTCAGGGTGATTCATTTCATCAGAGTGTAGCTTGACTGTTGCAGAGCCAGGCGCGATTTCGGTGAACCAGGCAGAGGCTCTGTCCTCCTCTGCCAGATCATTTGGGTTGGCAATTGCACCCTGCTTGGGACTTCCTGCACCTCCTGGGATACATGGCAGCATGCACCAGAGTGATCAGTTCGCCTGGTGGAGAATGCTCTCTGCAAGCGAGATTGCCTGCCAGTGTTCTGAGTGCAAGGACCACTTTAACCAGCCAGTCACTGTGACCCAACTGATGTGGGACTCCCTCCAGTGGTGGTTAGTGCAGGAACATCTGCAGGAAGGATCCCTTTGTCCTCCCAGAGCCAGTGGTCATCCTGACGACCGATGCCTCTCTGATGGGTTGGGGTGCCCACCTGGGGGACCCCAGAGTCCTGATGTCATATCAGCCTGCTGGAACTTCAGGCAGTTTGACTGGTGCTGACAGCCTTTGCTCTGCACATCTTGGGTCAGGTTATTCAGGTCCAGACAGAAAACACTATGACCATGTACCATCTCAACAAACAGGGCAGGACGCACTCCCTTCCTCTGTGCAGGGAAACTCTCTGCATCTGGACCCTCTTAGCAGCTTGGCGCAATCTCCTGGCCATCCATGTGGCTGGCATCTCCAACCAGCTGGCGGACGCCCCTCAGCTGAGTGGGTGAGGCGCCTCATGAGTGGTCTTTCCATCAGGAGGTAGTATGCAGCCTGTTCTCCCAATGGGGCACCTCTTTGGTGGACCTGTTTGCCTCCTGGGAGAATACAAAGCTGAGGCTGTATTGTGCCCCCAACAGGGAATGCTGCAGGGGATGCCTTCTCGAGGCCCTGGACCCTCTGCCTTCTATGTCTTTCCTCCATTTCTCTTGATCTACAAGGTGTTGCTCAAGGCAAAGGAGGGACAAGGCATGGATGATCCTGGTGGTTCCAGACTGGTCCCACGGTTTTGGTACCCGATCTCCTTAGTCTCAGCAGCAGAATCCTGAGGCATCTCCCCTCACACCAGACTTGCTCTCTTGCAGTTAGGCGAAGGTACTCTATCCGGACCTTCAATCCTGTACCTGACAGCCTGGTTCCTGAGTGGCTATATTTCCAGGCTTTGGGTCTATCCGATGATATCCTCACTATGGTTGAGGCTTTTGGAAGGAGTCAACCTGAAAATGCTATGCCTTTAAATGGATGAGGTTCTCCATTTGGTGCCAGGGCAAGAGCCTTGAACCCTTGTCTTGTCTGGTGGCTAGCATTTTCAACTACCTCTGGTTCCTCTCAGTTGGGCCTCCAGTCGGCGACCCTCAAGGTGCACCTGGCTACCTGTCTGCTTCCAGGCGCAGGCTGGTATGCACATTGGCGCAGGAGAAGGTGGTCTGGTGTTTTCAAAGGCCTTGATCACATTTCTCCAGTACATCAACCACCACCATGTTGGGATTTGTTGCTGATATTGGCAAAGCTCATGGGCAAGCCATTCAAGTAAGTGCACAGGGGTGAAATGTCTCCCCTGTCATGGAAGACCACCTTCCTGGTGGCTAGCATGTCAGCCAGAAGGATCAGTGAACTCCAGGCGCCTCGGTGGAGTCTTCTTGGTGCTTCCATTTCAGATATCTGCAGTGCAGCTACCTGGTCCAAAATTCATACTTTCACAAGTCATTACAATCTTGATATTGTCTCAAGATGTAGGACGGCCTTCGCCATCCAATCCTACAAGGTCTCCTATCATAACTGTCCTCCCATAGCTGGCCCGGTGGTGCTGAGGGTTGAGGCACTGGACGCCACACTCGCATCACACCAGCAACCCAAGTTCGGGAACAAGCTCAGGTCACTGGGGTTGGCCAGGAGGGAGGAGGATTGAGCATCCTAGGGACTGCTCTCCGGGAGGGTGGGCTGGGACAACAGCTGCTGTGCTGGCTCCTGGTGGAGACTAGGGGCTGAAGCAAGGGCGGTTCACTGAGGGAAGGTATGGATGGCGTTGGACATGTGGTGTGCCGGAGCCGCTTTAGCAACATCATTGGCCACCATTGCCGTCCGTCTTTAGGCTGGGGAACCTACACAAGGAAAAGTCCTCCAGCGTCGTCATGAAATCTGGGCCAGCGGCGCCACTCCAACCGAGTTGCTCCTCCCGGATCCAGACTCCCAGCTTTCCTGGTAGTGGTTAAGTACCTGCTGGGGATGCCAGTGGTGGAACGGAGGAGGTGTGTCAAGCACAGATACTGGGAGTGGCGTGGTGGCCATGGCACCAGATGGATGAGGGGAAGAACCATAGGTAAAAACACCCCAGCTGAGGAGGGCAAAAATACACAACAAAAAATACAATAACTGTCCTCCCATTTGGACATAACTGCTGGAGATTCTCCCAGAAGTAATTACCTGCTGCAAGAGACCATTCCGTGGAAGATAGTACAGTTACTTAAAATCTTACCGTAACAGTTCATCTTTGAGGAATGTCTCTTGCAGTAGATGCAACCTGCCCTCCGTCCCCTCCTTCTCCAACAGATCAAATTCTGGTCCAGTGACTTAGGGTGGGACTCCTTGGTACCTCAGCTTCTCCTCGGTCCTCGCTTTGGAGCTGAATTGCGGGGAACTGAGGATCTGAGGATACCAGGGACCGCTAACACTTATGTAGGAAGCAGGAGGATAATGTCATGTGTGAGCGGTCCCTGGTGAAAACTGCTGGAAGAGCTGCCGTGTGACACGCCTCTGCTGGAAACTCCCAGAAATAATTACCTACTGCAAGAGACATTCCTCGATGATCTACTGTTACAGTAAGATTTTACGTTAACTGTACTTTCTAGGAGTGGTATGTGGCGCATCCACACTGAACCACCCAACCTCCCCTGGCAAGTGGTATACCAGTCTTGCATCCATCAGGTAGGATTTGACGTCATGGGGCGGTACCGAGGAGTTACCACCTGTGTGGGAGGGAGGAGCTGATGCCAGTTCCACGTGCCTCCCCCTTTCACTCTGTCTCTTCTGCAGAGGCCAGCACAAATACTATCTTTTTCTTCTTTTTTTCCTCCTAGAGTCACTTTGGACCATCATGTGGTGCCATCTGATTTGGTACCAACCTCGGTGCGACAGTGATGACCTCGGTCGTGTGCAGCACCAGCCTCTGTACCATGTCCAGCCCTGGTCCCAGGTGGGGCCACGCCAGGTTCCACGGCACCAGTCCTGGTACTGCTTCCAGTGTCTCCTGTATATCCTTTGCCCAGGCCAGGCAGCAGTGTGTTTGAGGCAGCTTTCACCCTTCTGAAGGTGTTGTGGAGCAGGATGAGTCTGATCCAGACCTTAAAGTTTTTGAAGAAGGTGATGAAGACTCGCTCAGTTTTGATGGTAGCCCTCACTCCCAATTGAAAGCCCAGTAAAGGACCTTTCGCTTAAGTCTGTCCACAGGAATATGAGGGCAACCCTAGATCTGCAGACCTGTTCTGTGGATCCAGGTAGGCTTTTGCGTCTGAAGTGGCTTCATGTTCCTAACATTCTTTCTCAGGCCTGGCAAAGATACAAGAGAGGTTGATATAAGGTCAACTCCATGACTACCTAGAGCTCCATCAACTGCTGGCACCCTCCCAGCATGGTTTCAGAACCAAGCACGGACTGACACCACGCTACCAAGTTCTCCACAGATGTTCTCAGAGAACTGAACAAGGGACCCCACCGGGCGGTCTTCATTGATCTTTCCAAAGCGTTCAACCTTGTTAACCACAACCTGTTACTTGCCAAGCTGAGCTACATTGGGCTAGACAGCCACTCCCTGTCGTGGTTTGATGGCTATCTTACCGGGCAGTCACAGAGGGTAAAATGGAAAGACTCCTTGTCGGAGCCTCTCCCGTTAACTGAGGGGGTGCCCCAAGGGTCTATCCTTGGCCCCCTTCTCTTCTGTCTCTTCACCAACGAACTCAGCAAACACTGTGGCGGGAGCTCCGTGGTACAGTATGCGGATTATGCCGTCATTTACCGCCTCTCCTCTAATCTAGGAGATCTCTGCTCCTGTCTACAAGATGATCTGAGATCCCTAGAGCAATGGCTTGTCACTAATAGAATGGTCATTAATGCTGACAAGACCAAGGCCATGCTGTTTGGACCTAGAGCCCTCGGTCGTGACAGAAGCCAACACCTCCGACTGACTACTGCGTCAGGCAGTAGACTAGAGGTGGTCAATCTTTAAAATACCTTGGCCTTACCTGGACCAGGGCTTCACCCTCAAGGACCACGTGATATCAGGTAACTAAAAATATTAATGCGAACCGGGACTCTATACTGGTTGAAAGACCAGTTGATACCAGCTTCCAGAGCCTCTATTGCACCAGTGTCCTACTCCTGACCATTACCTACGTGGCCCCGTGGTATAGGAGTAGCCAGACAAGAGACTCCAACCCACTTAAGTTCCTCTATAACAAGGTGGCTCGGTTCGCCACACAATCGCCCCAGGACCCATCACTCGACACTTTGTCACAACTAAAATGGCCTCCTGGGAAGCCCGGCTTCAGTACCCACTACTCTGCCAAACCTTTAAGTTACTTGGCCCCTCCCCTCCCCCAGCCTCTCCAGACTCATCGCCTAAGAGTAACCCTGGGCTCTTCCATGACGACAGACCGGACACTCCTAGCAGTGCCCAGGGTCAGAACCAAGGTGGGGTGTTGTTCGCCCACACCGCCTCTCACCCTATGGAACTCCTTGCCCCCAGGAGTCCAGGAAGCTACCTCCCTCAACAGCTTCCGCACAAGGCTTAAGGCACATATTATGTCCACCTCCAAGTGCAACTGCTAAAGAAAGGGGGCCCCCAAGTGTAAGCCCAAAATATCACAGCCCTACACCCATCAATCTAAACAGGGGCTACACCCCCACACACAATTTAGGGTAGTATCTCTTATGATTGCACTAACCAAATGCTCTAACTCAGCATATGCAACCAGCTGAGGTACAACTATGTACAACCCTGTAGTATATTTGTATGCCTTCTTTGTAATGTATTATGTTGTACTTTTGCCATGTAAACCCAGGTCGCTCTTGAAAGGGACCTTCGGGGCCCAGTGGGCTCACCTGTTAACAAAATTTAATAAATAAATAAATTCCAGTGAACCTACGCTCCAGTCCCTCACCCTTCAAGACTTTGTCTGAGGCATTGTGGGCAAAGCCAGCTCTTATTCCATCTGTCCGCAAATCCATAGACAGGAAGTATATCCTCCCTAAGGAGAGACCCATTTAGACTCTCAACCCATCATGGATGCACTGGTTGTCCTCACTGAGAATGACAAAGCTGTTCTTTTGCATGAAGTATCAGCATGTGCTATCAACAAAGAGTCTCGTAAGATAGATTCCCCGGAAGGGGCATTAGCGGCGCAACCTGGGCATGTGTATTGCCAGCTATCAAGGGCACATCTTTCAATACGAGTATGCCCTTTAGAACTCTCTCAAGGCCTTAACAGAAGATCTCCTGGAGTCTGACTCCAAAATGTAGATGCTACAGACTGTTACCCGAGGGATCGAATGTAATAGCCAGCGACTTAAACCTTCCATGGATGCTTACGACACAGCTTCTAGAGCAGCTGCTGCTGGAATCTGTATCAGAAGACATTCCTGGCTTCAGACATCGGGGTTCTTCTCTGATGCTTAACAGCAAGTAATGAATGTCCCCTATGATGGCACTTAATTGTCTGGCCCACAGGTAGAGCAAGCCCTGGAGGCCTCTCAGAAAACCAGTACTGCCATTAAAACAGCCAGTCCGGCTCCGTCAGCTACTCAGAGAGGGAGGAACCGTCAGTTTTTTTGTAACAGGCAGCCCTTTCGAGGAAGAGGCTGAGGAGCCCCTAACAGGAACCAGCCTTCTCAGCCTGCAAAGAAAAGCAGCACAGGGCCGAAGTGCCAGTGCCACCCTCTGAAAGTCTGGCCTCGATCTCACTTCAGGTGCCCGAGATGGAATTTCACGGCGGTGGGAGGTCGTCTAACTCAGTTTTACAACCAGTGGAAGTCTATCACCAGACTCAGTTTTACAGCCAGTGGAAGTCTATCACCACGGACAAGTGTGTCCTCAGGATTGATCAGGAGGGTTACTCTCTCAATTTTGCAGAGATTCCCCGGATCTTCCACCCAGCGACAACACAGTCTGTCAGTCACTCAGGCAGACCTTCTCACTTCCAAGATACAGGGCTTTCTCAGAAACAGGGTAGTAGAAGTAGTTCCCTGGGCAGAGAGGAACAGAGGATCTTACTTGAGACACAGCTCTTGCAGCAGGTTACACCATTAGGACTGAAGCCGGCAGGCATCAGGACCCCAAGGAAAAATTCTAGCTAGCTATCTTCAATGGGACCGCTCGACGTCGGTCCCGCCTCCAACGTCAGGCGTAGTATATAAGGGCGGTCCGCCAGATTCCCCAGTTCTTTCCTGCGTCGCCGACTTGCATGTCTTGACCCTTCGGTTCGGTTTCTAGCCGCAACACGTGGTAAAGTGCTTTCCTACGGAAATTTGTTCTCGAGTTCAGTTTTCTATCTGATGTCCTCCCGACCTCCGGTCACCCTGAAGTCGTCTGTGGAAGCAGATCCCATTTAAGGATCCTTTCGGCCTGTGTGTCGTGCCTAGGCCCAGACCACGACACCCGGTCCTGCTCTTTTTGCCAGGGTTTCAACAGCAGAACCCGGATCCGTCGCCAGAAGGCCCTACAGGCGTTCCTGTTAGAGGAGCAACTCAAGTCCATGGCTTCCAAGGGGGATTCTTCGCAGAAGGCCCGCAAGCATGCTGAGAAGCACAGAGAGAAGGCCCCTTCCAGGTCCCTTGTAGGGCCTCCGACTCACGCAGCTCTGGCTCCAGGTCCGACCGCTCTCCTTCCCGGGCCAGCTCTCAGCCTCCCCTGCTGCGGTGAGAAGATCTTCTTCCTCTTCTCAGGCCAAGACTCCCAGGCCTTCCTCGTCCTCCAATGCCCTGGCTAAGTCGGGGTATCGCCACCATCACCACAAGTCGGGTTCCCGCAATTCTGAACCCGACGTCAGGTCTGCTTCCTTGCCTCCCTGGAAAACCAAGGAGCTCACCTCACTCAAGAGGCCGCAGGACCCGACACCGGTTCGTCCGACGTCGGCCTCTCACCACAGGTCCCAGAGCCGTCGCCTGCCAGAAGATCGTCGCCGGCCAGGCCTACTCATCACCGGACACCGGTAGGGGGACCGGCACCCGCTCCAGTTGAGAAGAGGACCCCGACGCCTCCGACCGACGTCGGTCAGGAGACCATCTCTGAGGAGGAGTTAACCCAGCCCTAGGACCAGACGGGTGACCCCGGTCCTGTTGCGACTCCCAGGGAAGCCTCGCCGCAACCCAAGCCCCCTGTGGAGCCGACGCCGGGTCCCGACTACCGTCCACCGGCGCCCGGACCGTCGTCAGGCCTTTCCTTTTCAGAGGTGAAAGAGATTTTCACTTACTGGTGGGATACCATCAAAAAGGACATGGTCCCCACTCCACCTCCGCTTCCTCCTCCTCCTCCTCCTACACCGGTTGCTCCTCCGGTTCCTGCGCCCCCGTCTCCGTCTGGGTCTGCAGGCCGGTTACCTCCTCCCCGGGAGCCCAGGACCCCTCCAAGGGGGAGACTCGATAAAAGGAGACCTCCGTCCAGATCCTCTTCTAGGTCACCCAGTCCCAAGAGACCCAGAAGACGCCGCCGTTTGCCTTCGACGGAGGACACGGGATCAGAGTTTTCTGCATCCAGATCCCCATCTCCCCTCTCCATCCCTTCTCCGGACCCACGTGAGCTGCCAAAGTCTCCTCCGGATGACCCTTCGTTCTCGGATATCATGAGACACATCCAGAGAACATGGGATGGGATGCGGAAGAGTTAGACCCCGAAAGGCTGCGCCTTGCGAAGTATCTTCGGTAGAAGGACCCCAAGCCTGTGGTGGTGCCACCCTTGGTAGACACTTTCGTGGACGTCACCAAGGCAGCGTGGAAGCGTCCACATTCGCTCCCGGCGATGCCAAAGAAAGCTGACCACTTGTACAAGGCTCCAAGAGAAGACCAGTACTTGACCCAGCACCCTCAGGCCGACTCTCTGGTCATAACAGCCTCTCATGACCGGTCCCAGAGACCGCAACATCTGAGCACCCTGCCACCAGACCCAGAGTCCAAGCAGTTGGACTCTATGGGTAGGCACACGTATGCTTCCGCTACCTGCGCCATCAGATCCCTGAATTATTTGACCCACATGGTGCAGTTCCAAAATGCCCTGTGGGAGCAGGGTCTGGATGCGGCTGAGAAATTGCCGGAAGGTGAGCAGAAGGAGAAGATGTTACAGCTCCTCCATACGGGTTCGGATGTAGAAACCCAGGTGCTACGAGCTGCGTACGACTCCGCGGACTCCTCGTCCCGAGCAGCAGCTTCAGGCGTATGCCTCCGGAGGCACTCTTGGCTCCGTGTCTCCGGTTTTACCCCAGACGTCCAGAAAAACATCATGGACGCCCCATTCGAGGGAGAAGTTTTGCTTGTTAAACCCTCAGAGAAGATAATTACCAAATTCCAAGAGGCCGGGAAGGCGGTGAGGTCGTTCAGGCCATGTACCGACCCAAGCTTAGTTCCTTCGTAGGAACCAAAGCCGATTTCGATGGACGGACACAGAGACAACAGTCCCGCCTGCTCCACAGCAGAGGGGTTCGGTTTCGAGAGCCCAAGGAAAACAACCGCAGGTCGGAGCCAGCGCACTCCAAGCCGGTCCAGCCAGCGGGACCCTCAGCCGCCACAGCTTAACTCCTTCCCGGCCCCCCCTCAGGATCAACGGACGCATGGTCGGGGTCGATTACATTTTCCTGCGGGATGGCAGAGTATAACCACCGACAGGTGGGTTCTACAGTTGGTCGGAAGAGGCCACTTTATAGAATTCGCGGAAAAGCCACCCTCGAGGCCTCCGTTGCTCTCCCGGTACCCGGATCAGCACAAGTCATTGATCAGGCAAGAGGTGCTCGCGCTCCTGCAAAAGGGAGCGATAGAGTACGTCCCAGAGAACCAGAGAGGACACGGATACTATTCCCACTTCTTCCTGGTTCCAAAGAAGACAGGGGACCTCCGTCCGATTCTGGACCTCAGCGACTCAATTTGTCGGTCACCTATAAAAGATTCCGCATGGTAACTCTTCCGGGTCTTATTCCCATGCTGAAGCAGGATGCCTTTTTAGCGTCTCTAGATATGCAGGACGCTTACCTGCACATCCCTATAGCTCAAGCGCACAAGAGGTTCCTGCGCTCGAGTCCGCCATCATCTTCAGTTCCGAGCCCTTCCATTCGGGCTGTCATCGGCACCCAGGGTCTTTACCAAATGCATGGCAGTCGTGGCAGCGCCTCTAAGGAGACAGGGCCATTATGTGTTCCCGCATCTGGACGATTGGATCCATGGCCGCCTCCAGAGAGGCGCTTGTTACGGCGATCCAGAGCACCCAGGACCTGTTTCGATCTCTGGGTATCCTAATCAACCACGAGAAGTCTCTCCTGGTACCGTCGCAGAAACTGCAGTTCATAGGCGCAGTACTGGACACCGTTCAGGGAAGAGCATTTCTTCCAGACGACAGAGCGGAGCGCATCAGATCCCTCATCAGGGAGCTTTCGTCGAACAAGACCGCCCCAGCCAGGTCGGTCCTTCGCTTGCTCGGACACATGGCTGCGGCCATTCCTACTGTCCCTTTCGCAAGGCTCCACATGCGGGTAACTCAGTGGATGCTCAAGGTGCAATGGGACCAAAGGCAAGACCCATGCAGCATCAGTCAGAATCACTGATCATTGCGATTCGAGACTGGCAGTGGTGGCTAGACCCAGGGACACTCTCTATGGGCGTCCCGTTCATAGCGCCGTCCCCGGAGGTAATCCTCACCACAGACACCTCAGGTCTAGGGTGGGGAGCACACCTGGACGGGGTGAAGTCCCAGGATACGTGGACCCCTCTGGAGGCCCACCTCCATATCAACGACCTAGAGATGAGGGCGGTCCTTTATGCCCTGCAGGCTTTTCAGTCAGAGATCCTGCCGAGTACTCTCCTGCTTCAGACAGACAACACGGCGGTGATGTATTACCTCAACAAACAAGGAGGCGCACACTCTTACCCCCTTTGCAGGGAGGCCATGAGGGTGTGGGATTGGGTAATCCGACACGGCGCGAACCTGATCACAGTACATGTTCCCGGGGTGGACAACACAATTGCAGATGGCCTGAGTTGCTCCCAGGCCAGAGTCCACGAGTGGGAACTTCTCCAGGAGGTAGCAGAGGATCTGTTTCTTCGATGGGGAACTCCAGAATTGGACTTGTTCGCTTCCCCATCCAACGCAAAACTGCCCAATTTTTGCTCGCTAGATCCAGGGCCTGGTGTTTTCTGGCGAGACGCGTTGTCCCTCTCCTGGGCGGACAGATTCCTCTACACTTTCCCTCCCTTCCCGTTGATCCAGAGAGTTCTTCTCAAACTGCGCAGGGAGCATGCAACATGATCTTGGTGGTCTTTCTGGCCCAGGCAGATCTGGTTCCCTTTGCTAATTCAGCTGTCCCGGGAACCTCCGCCTCCCATTGCCATTCAGCTCCCACCTCTTGTCTCAGGAGAAGGGTTCACTGGTCCACCCGACTTACGCCACTGAACCTGCATGCATGGCTCCTAGAGACATAGCCATCTTTGCGTCACGGGTCTCGCAAGAGGTTGCGGAAGTTCTTCTGCAGCCAGAAAGCCGCAACGATGCACATATGCCATGAAATGGCGCCTTTTGTTCATGGTCGCAAGCACGCGCCTTTCCCTTTAGGTTGTCCGTGAAAGCTGTGTTAGAGTACCTGCTCTCCTTTCCGCTCGGGTCTCGCCTACTCCTCGATTAAAGTGCACCTCTGTGCCATTTCAGCTTATCACCTCCCGTGGGACAGCGACAGTGGCACAATTAGATGCCTGTCGAGAATTCTTGAAGAGGTGTTACACCTTAGGCCGCCCATTAAGGACCCAGTGCCTCCATGGGACTTGCTCTTTGTCCTGGAGCAACTCACGCCCCCTTTGAACCTGCTGCGATTAAGAGCCATGCTTCTGTTGTGGAAAACGTTATTTTGGTTGCTGTTACGCCAGCGAGAAGAGTTTTGAGCTTCAGGCTCTCATGTGCAAAGAGCCTTATTTAATTTTCCACCGGACAGAGTATCCTGAGGACGAATCCTAAATTCTTGCCTAAGGTGGTTTCCACACTCACTCTCAATCAGGATATTGACCTGCCGGTCTACTTTCCTAATTACTCTAACAGAGGAGATGCGCTGCTTCACACCCTGGATGTTCACCGCAGCTTAAGGTACTACCTGAGCAGAACTAAGCAGCTTCGCACTTTGGAGCAGCTTTTCGTCTCCTTTACCGAAAGGATGAAGGGCCAACCAGTATCCAAACAGTCCCCGTCTCGCTGGCTTGTCCAGTGCATCTCTTACTGTTATGATATCAAACGAAAGCCCCTCCCAGGAGCAGTCCGGGGCCATTCCACTAGGGGCGTGGCCACATCCTTGCAGCACTTCGAAACGTCTACACCTCTGCCATTTGTGCTGCAGCCACTTGGAGCTCTGTTCATACCTTTATCAGGCATTATAGCCTGAACATCGCTTCACGGCGAAGAGCAGGCTTCGCCTGGCAATGCTACAGGGTCTCCTGTCCTAGATTCAGGACCTGGAACGCTTTTTTCTTATTTCTCTCCCAGAGTGTTTGCAAGCACTATTGCTTGGGAATCAGTCCCAGTTGTAATCTCGCTGCAGGAGCTGTGTCTCAGGTAAGATAGTACAGCTACGTAAGAACTCACTGCACAGTAGATCTTCGAGAACAGCTCTTGCAGCAGGTACCTTCCCGCCCACCTTCCCCTTGGAGGAGGCATGGCTTAAGCCTTCTTAACAGGGAATTTTACCCTTTGTCTTCTGACGGTGGATCCTCGGTCTCCCATTTCGATGTCAGCCTGCGGCCAGAAGTCTCCGGCGGGAGCACTGGGGAATCTGTCGGGACCGCCCCCTTATGTACTACGCCTGACGTCGGAGGCGGGACCGACGTCGGGGGTGGTCCCCGCTGAAGATAGCTAGCTAGAATTTTTCCGTGGGGTCCTGATGCCTGCCGTCTTCCGTCCTAATGGTGTAACCTGCTGCAAGAGCTGTTCTCGAAGAACTGCTGTTACGGTAAGTTCTTACTTAATTGTACTTTTCTACTCCCATTACTTTCTGGTTCCAAAGAAGACAGGTGGCATGCACCCCATTCTCGACCTTAGAAAGTTAAACAAGTTCTTGTTCAGGGAAAAGTTCAAGATAATCTCCCTAGGGACACTGCTACCATTCCTCCAACAGTGCAACTGGCTGGCATCCCTGGATATGCAAGATGCCTATCAGCATGTTCTAATACACTCAAGTCACCACAAGTACTTTCGCTTCATGGCCTTGGGTCAACATTACTAGTTCAGAGTCCTGCCCTTTGGGCTGCCCTCAGCACCTCAAGTCTTTACCAGTGTTTTGCAGTCCTGCTGCACACCTTCGAAAGATGGGGGATCAGGTGTCTCCTGTACTCGATGACTGATCTGAGCCTTAAGGTAGGATACACAGAAGTTGTATCCACAGCATCTCTGTTCCTCTCGTCCATGGGGGTCCTGCTGAACCTAGAGAAGTCACAGCTCCAGCCATCTCAGCAGCTCCTCTTCATATGAGCCCCTTAGATACTACAAAAGTGATAGCATTTCTACCAGAGGACAGGAGGAATAACATGCTCCAGATGGCTCGCCTATCAGAGAAAACAGCCCTCGTGAAGAGCTCACTCCAGCAGTGGATGTTAGGCCTCATAGCTTCATCTGTGTTCACAGTTCTTCTAGCTCATTTGCACATGAGGATCACTCAATGGATGATCAGTGTGCAGTGGTCCCCAGCTACACATCCTCCGTCTTACCCCATCAAAGTGACAGAGCCCCTACATCATTCACTTGCATGGTGGATAAAAGAGGACAGCCTTCTCCAAGGTCTGCCCTTTGTCCCGACGGAATCCCAGATCACCATCACTACAGATGCATCTCTTCTCGGCTGGGGGTTCACTGCCAGTACCTTCACACTCAAGGAGTATGGACCCAGGAGGAGTCTCATCTCCACATCAATGTTCTGAAAATGAGGGCAGTCCTGTATACCCTCCAGGTCCTAGAAAAGTTGTCAGTCACAAAGTGATTCTTCTTCAGACGGAAAAGTCTGTGATGTACTACATCAACAAACAGGGTGGAACACACCTCACCTTCTATGCAGAGAAGGCATGAGGATATGGGAGTGGCACCTCGACCACGATGTCCTGATTCAGGCAGTTTACCTAGTAGAAGTCCAGAAAGATCTGGTGGACCATCCCAGCAGGACGAAACAGATCCTCACAGTGGTCTCTTGCACTCAGATGCAGTGCAGTTGCTCTTCGATGAGTGGGGCAGTTCAGATCTGGACCTTTTGTGTCCCCACTCAATGCAAAACTGCTCTTTTCTACTCCAGAAATCCAGAACCTGGCATTTTCTGTCATGATGCTTTCAGGCTGCAGTGAACAAAGACGCTTTCTGTATGCATTTCCTCCTCTTCCACTAATTCAGAGGGTGCTGCTCAGACTGGAGGACACAGGGACAAAATTATTCTCATCGCACCATATTGGCCTTGACAGATCTGGTTTCTTGAACAACCAGTTGTCAGAGATACCCCTAAAACAATTGCCTCTAGGAACGGACCTCCTGACACAAGGGCCCTGGTCCACCCCAGCTTGTGCCCCTTCATCTCCATGCCTGGCTTCTGAGGAGATAGATGTCAGCAGGTTTCAGGTGTCCCAGAGAATCTCGCAGATCCTCCTGGCAGCTAGTAAGCCTTCTATTAGGAAGACTTACATAGCTAAATGGAAGCGCTTCTCAGAATGATGTGCTAGTCGTCTCCTTAGACCCATTTCAGTGTCCTCCAGAGAAAGTGCTGGAGTACCTACTAGACCTTTTAGATGCAGGACTGTGGTACTCGTCTGTAAAAGTGCACCTCTGTGTGCTTTCTCCCTATCATGAGCCAATTCAAAACATGAACCTGGCTCAGTTGCCACTGTCCAAAAGATTCATTAAAGGTATCCTTCATACAGAGCCCCCAGACAGAAAGCTGGTTGCTCCCTGGGACATTAACCTTGTGCTGGATATGCTCACTCATAATCCCTTTGAGCCTCTAGCTACATGTGATCTGAAGTTTCTGATCTAGAAAACTGCCTTCCAGGTGGCCATCACTTCTGCTCATATGGTCTCTGAAATACAAGCTTTGATCACAGACCCTCCATATAGAGCCTTTCATAAAGACAAGGTGGTTCTCCATACTCACCCTAAGTTCCTACCAAAAGTGGTTTGGATTTTCACCTTAACCAGCCTCTTGTTCTGCCTACTAATTTTGCTAACCTCCAGAATGACTGGGAGCACACCCTTCATTCCCTGGATGTTAAAAGATCCCTACGGTTCTATATCGATAGAACCAAAGACACCTGTCAAGCCAAGCAGCTCTTTGTGTCCTTCAATATGTCCTGGCTGGGTCAGCCAGTGTCCATCAAATGTATTTCTGCTTGGATAGTGGCTTGCCTTCGCCATTGTTGCTCTATGGCGCAGGTCAAGTTGGAGGGCCAGGTACATGCCCATTCTATCAGAGTTGTGGCCACATCTCTGGCAGAGATAAGCCTGTTCCATTGATGTCATTTGCAAGCTGCTACTTGGAACTCAGTGCACACTTTTGTGAAGTTGTATGTTCTGGATGTCCACACCAAACAACATGCTTTCTTGGTAGGACAACTCCGTCCTGAGTGAGCTCCATCTCCTGCCTCCTGCTCAAGGGATTGTTTTTAGTTTGCTATTTACTCCAGCAGTATGAATGAATAGTGAAGGCTAAGTCCAGGAAGATACGAAATTACTGCATCACCGTAATTCTTCTTGGACAAGTCTTCACATTCATTCATATCCCATGCACCATCCTCTAGCTCACTCAAACTGTTCCTAAGTCTTCTATCCCTCATTTTGTTTGGGCTGTGAAGACATGGTTTCAATTGACCCTTCTTATACAGGTCAAATGGGCTATCTTATGCCCTTGTTAGGTTAGGTGTTTCTTAACTTATTTATGCTGCACCTCCTTGGTAAAAAAGGTAGTGAGGCGGTTGGAGGGTCGATGCCAAGATAGCCAACACAGGCGTGACCCAGCCTCACGGTGCTGCGCATGCGCAGTCCTATCTCGGTGACAGCTCTCCTGAAGATATTTGGCTCCCACAGGGTCTTAGCGCCTCTGGCTTGAACCCAGCAGTATGACTAAATGGTGAAGACTTGTCCAAGAAGATCAAGAATTATGGTGAGTATGTAATTTTCATTTCTCATCTCCTCTCCTGTCCACAAAGTACATCAGTGGTGGATGGCCCCCACAATCTTTTGAGAGGGGTGCCCTTCCTCATACCTTCTCCTCAACAGTTCCTCACCACAGATGCTTCGGGTCTGGGTTGGGGAGCACACCTGGATCCCTTCCAGACCCAGGGGACCTGGTCCCTGATGGAGGCTCGCCTCCATATAAACATTTTAGAAATGAGGGCTGTTCTGTATGCCTTATAAGCCTTCCAGAACCATCTCTCCCTGTGTCCTCTACTGATGCAGTCTGACAACCTCAGTGTAGTTTATTACATCAGCAAGGAAGGGGGAACCAATTCTTACCCTTTGTGCAGAGAGGCAATGAGTGTCTGCTACTGGGCTCTAGAACTCAGTCTAGAACTGTTGGCCATCCATGTTTCAGGTGACCAAAACATCTTGGCGGACAGCCTCGGCCGGTCACAGTCTAGAATCCACGAGTGGGAGCTGTTGACATCAGTCATAGGAAACCTGTCTGATGGGTGAAGTTGTCCAGAGTTGGACCTTATCGCATCCACACTCAGAGCAAAACTGCCATGTATCTGCTCGCTAGATCCAGGGCCAGGAGTTTTCTGGTGAGATGCATTGTCTCCTCTTGGAAAGGGAGGTTCCTCTATACCTTTCCTGCCTTTTCTCTGATTCAGAGTCTTCTCATCAAACTCCAGATGAGGGGGAGACATCCTAATTTTGGTGGTGCCCTTTTGACTCGTCAGATCTGGTTTCCATTACTACAACATTTGGCTGTGGAACTTCCAGTTCCTCTGCCCCTGTGCTGGGACCTGTTGACACAGGACCTCAGTCTATCTGGACCTCAAGTCCCTCCATCTGCAAGCATGGCTGAAGACATAGCCATTGCTTGGTTGGGGGTATCGCAGAAAGTGGCTGATGTCCAGGTGGCTGCCAGGAAACCTTCCATCAGGACTACTTACTCGATGAAGTGGAAGCAGTTTGTTATCTGGGCCGTTTCCCATCACATGGACCCTTTAACTTGCCCAGTGAACCAGATTATAGCATATCTCCTGTCCTTGTCTGATGCAGAACTTCAGTACTCATCTATTAAGGTGCATCTGTCTGCTATATTGCCTCTCTTTTGCCCATTGATAGCCGTACAGTGTCCCAGCTGATTGTGTCCTGTGCCTTTTTGCGAGGCATTGTCCCCCTGAAGTCTCCTATCTGTAATACAGTCCCAGTTTGGGACCTGAATTTAGTTCTGGAAAAGCTTGACCCTGTCTCCTTTTGAGGCAGCCATATCTTACGAGCTATGCTTTCTGTTGTGGAAAGCTTTATTTTTAGTTGCTATCACTTCTGCTCGAAGGATTTCAGAGCTACAGGCCCTCATGTGTGAACAGCTTTATTTGATTTTTTATAGACGGGGTCTTTGCGCACTAACCCTAAGTTTCTTCCTAAGGTGGTGTCAGAGTTTATTTTAAATCAATCTATCCACCTGCTGGTTTATTATTTAGAGCATGCCAATCCAGGGGAAGCATTGCTCCATACTTCAGATGTGCATAGAATTCTTAGGTACTATACACACCGTACCAAGGACTGCAGAAAGTCCCCTCTCATTTTTTTTTTCACCCCCTGGGAAAGAGAGCGTTCCAGTTTCCAAATAGTGTTTGTCCAAATTGTTAGCCAATTGAATTACTTTTTGTTACCGGAAGTACGGTAAGGAACTTCCTGGGGTGGTTCATGGCCACTCAACCAGAGGCGTGGCCACTTCGGTTGCCTGTTTCAGGATTATATCAGCTGCAGACATCTGTGCTGCTGCAACTTGGAGTACTGTCTACACTTTCGCAGAGCACTACAGTCTGGACATTGCCTCTAGGAGGGCAGGCTTTGACCTAGCTGTGCTTCAAGGCTTTCTTTCTTTGGTCTTTATTGTCTTGCCACCTGGACTGTCTAGCTGTCTGTACTGCTTGGAATTTGTTCCATACAGTAGGTGTGACCTAATGAAAGAGAGATTGCTGAAGAAGATGGAACAGTTATGTAAGAACCTAACATAGTAGATCTTCGAGGGAGCCTTTTTCTTCAGGTCATGCTGACCCACACTCCTTCCCCCCATTCTCTGCTTCCAGACTGGCTTTCTTGTTGCTCCAGCCTTACCCATAGCTGGGAACCTCATCTTTCTTCTTGGTTCCCTAAAGAGAGACCTAGCAAGTATGGTCTCTGGCAGGGAACTGAGGAGGGAGTGGGGCCACCCACACATATATATGCAGGGATGTCGGCGGCCCCAACTAGACTGCTTCAGAAAGGTTTCTGTGTGGTCCTAGTGTCAGTCAACTGTGAGTTACAGAGGTGTGATCTGATGAAGAAGATTCCCTCGGAGATCTACTGTTACGGTAAGTTCTTATGTAACTGTTCTTTCTTGCTCCCACTCGACCAAGAGGGGTGTCTGTCGATGCTTCTTGACCCCATCATCCTCAGATGAGGAGGGGCAACATGGGCCATTGTGGGGCAGGGTAGGGCTTTACCCCCTGGACCTTTGGTCTCCTGGCTGTCGCCAGTGGTGCCTCTGCTTGTCCACACCATGCAGACCACAACTGCTTGTCCACCCATTTGGGTGGAGCCGCCACCACTGCAACCAAAGGTGGGTGCTTCAGCCAAGGAGGCTGACTGTTCAGCTACTGCCTTACCAGGCCAGTTGTTGGTAAGGATCACTCTGGGAGAGGATTTGTGAGAGCTCCGTGGTGAGAAGTAGGCAAGAGCTGTTTTTAAAGACTCATTGGATGACCTGGTCCATGAGTCCATGGCCTTCTCTGAAATTTCCCTCTGTGACCGCAGCTCGGTCGAAGAGCTTTCCACAGAGCATGGCCTGGTATCCTTTTGGGCACTTCTCCAACCCATTTTGGACTCCATGTTGGTCCCACTTGATCCAGTCCAGAAGAGGGCTAAGTATCCCCTCATGGACATTCTGAACCAGGTTGAATCCTCTGATGTTGCCTTCCCTGTGGTTGAGGCCATTTTGGGACTGGCCCTGGAGCTTTGGCAGCAGCCTCTGCCCATATGATCCACAAGTATGCAGTCCACAAGGGTTCTCTTTTGGGGTTTTGAGACCACCCCTTCATGGAGGGTTTGGTCACAGATTTGGTGTTCCATAAATCTGGACACCAGGGTGACATGGACAAGCCTCCTGACAAGAAGTTTCATAAGATTAACCACGCTGTGAAAAAAGTGTATGCAGCAATGAGTCTAGGTCTTCAGCAGGCCCGTTGTGCCGTGATGATGGCTAACTTTGGTCACTCCCTGCTGGGAGTTTTTGACTTAGTCCTCCCGCAATTTCCTGTAGAACAGCAAGTGGCAGTGAAGTTAATCAAAGACCAGAGTCACTCGCTGGTTGAACACTAGCTTCAGACAGCCTTGGACATGGGCAGTTCTTGTGTCTGTGCTGTGGCAGCGGATGTTTGCATGCGTTGGAGGGCCTGGCTGCATCTGTCCACCTTCACGGCAGACACCTAAGACAAACTGGCTGATGTCCCCTTCTGGGGCACCAACTTCTTTGGCTCTGATGTGGAAGGACATCTCACCCGTATTAAGAAGTCAAGTGCCACCCTAGATTCTATGACTTCATCCCAGAAGGACCAGAAAAAGAAGCCTAAGAACCTGGTTTTCCAGTATTGGCCGCTTCCGTCACAGCCCTCTTGGCAGCAGCCCCATTAGGAGGAGTTCCAGGCCTGGTTCCCCAAAAAGAAGTCCAGGAACCAGAGTCTTAAAATGGGATGGGAGGGTAAGTAGTTCCCTCTGTAAGCAGCCACGAGTGCCCTCCACAAATGCTGCCTAGTGATGGGTTAGGTGTTGTCCCTCCACCTGTCCTGTCTCTGTTTGCTGTCCTGGTCGGAGGCGTTATGTCCCTTCTTACCATGTTTATCTGCTATCACAACAGTTAAGTGGTTGTTGGATGTACTGGGCAGACAATTGCCTCTGGACTTTGAGGCTCTTCCACTTCTATCCATTAAGAGTCCAGGGTGTCTCAGACATGCGTCCGCTCTAAAAATGGGCATCGCTCAGCTTCTTGCAAATAGGGCAACAGTATCCAGAATGCCCTGGTCAGTCAAGAGTTACGTGTCCAGGTACTTCCTGGTCCAGAAATGGATTGAGGGGGCTGGTGCCTCATACTGGATCAGCACAATCTGAACCAGTTCATGCAGAAGCTAAGTTCTGGATGATCACTGTGAGCCAGAGTATACTATCTGTGGAGCAGATCATGTGGTTTTGCTCCCTAGACCTTCAGGATATGTTTTCCACATTCTGATTTGTCAGTCCCATCCGTCGGTACCTCCAGATCTTCCTGGACATAAGTCTCCACCACTCATTCACACTAGTGGGATTAGCGCGGAGGCACTAAGACCCACCGGGAGCAAACTTTTGCTGGAGGGTCGGTAGCGAGAGCCAGCGCGAGACCGCAGCGCCGGAAAGCAGCGGCTCGGCGTAATGACCATCTCGGCGACGACCCTCCAACCGCCTCAGTTCCTTTTTTCCCGCCGTCGAGTGCGCTTCAGTGACGACGTCGCTCGCCTGTCGGGAGTCAAACTTCAAACTAGCGCATAGTTTTCAGTTTGTTTTTTTGTAACTTTATCACGATAAGTAGTATCGCTTAATTTTATTCTATTTTCATTAAATTTTTCTAATATTTAAATTTTACTTGAAGAAGTCTCGGCCTACTGGACGGAGTCGACCATGAGCAGGTCAGGTGACGGTAGGGAGACTTCGTATGAAAGCTGTTCAGTCAGCCGGGCTGGGTCCGGTCAGCCTCCTTCTCTCAGCGGGGTTCCGACTAACGGTCAGTCCGATGCCGGGATGGGCGGTCCCCTGCGGCATAAAATAAACAGTCGCATTCTCGCACCGTTCGACCTCGAGCTCTTCTTGACCCACAGGTCAAAAGAGAAGGCATCACTCGAGGTCGCCCTCTGGTATGTCTAGCGTCGGCACTTCAGGTTATCGTTGCCTAGTTGCCGGTCTCCTTCTTCGAGTCGCCAACTTCCGTAATCGCTGCCCTCGACATCGAGTCCCTCCCGCCTATAGGTAGGGACTCCAGATGAGCAGTTTCATCAGTGGGCGCTCTTATGGAGCAATGGGCTCGGAGGTTGGTTCTTCTGCCTGGCTCGGTTGCCTCGGGCCCTCCCGCCCCTCCGGCGATCAGGTAGGGCGGTTGGACCTTCCTAGTCGCGTGGCGCCTTCCCGATGCCAGCGACTCCGTGCATAAAGTGTTTCCCCCCTCACATGGCTGCGGCGCGGGGCCTCACCGATGCCCTTATCTCCTGGTTTTCACCTTCTCTAGCTTTACAGGTTCCTGAGGCTTTTCCGGTGCCTTCGGCGGGGTCTGTCGAAGCTTATCGGCACGTTTTCGGTCCCGCTGGGTCTTGCGGCGCCCGTCCAGCAGCGCCAGCAGGTCAGCAGCGCCGCCCGGTAGTGCCCGTTGGATAGCCAGCGCCGTTAGCGGTGTAAATCCACAGTGCCGATCAGCGGCATAAATCCCAGCATACCATCTGGCAGCGTCATCGGCTTGGCGCCGTCTTGCCGTTCACCGTCAGCAGCGCCACCCGGGCGCTGCGGGGCAGCGTGCCTCTTCGGCACGGCGTCGCCTCGCAGTGCCGTCTTCAGCCCGTTTACCCGTCTAAGGCCCGGCAGCCGCCAGGGACTCTCCTTGTTTTCTGCTATTTCCTCCTCTCTAATTTTCACTCCTTTCCTGTCCAAACAGTCTTTCTGGACCATCAGGAGATGATATTGAGCCTGACCCAGACCTTGATTGGGTGATGAAGTGGAGAAACAGGATCTTTCTTGCTAGAGCCTGTAGTGAGGACCTGTCTTTAAGTCTCTATTGAAGAACCTGGGATCCTCTTTCTCTCCAGACCACAGACATCGATCCTGGGAAGATATTAAACTCCAGTATCTTCGTAGCGGAATCCCTCTGGTTGACTCCTCGATCCAGCCTTCCTTCAGCAGCTGTCTCAAATGGTATGGAATAATCCTGCTCTCATTCCCTCAGTAACTAAATCCATCCTCAATACCGGCACGGTTCCCCGCAGCGAATTTCGGATCTCCACCTTACGGATACAACCCATTATTCTTTTCCCCTCCTCCTCCACCGCCCCTCAGCTGCGGTGGATCTGCAGGAAGATTCTGGCTTCCTGGTGGGCTGAGGCCAAGGCTCAGCTCACCAAGGAAGTAGAGAGCCGCTGTACGCCCGAGACGGCACACTCCCTCACCGCCTCCGGACTCCAGAGCCCTTCCTTCTGGATCCCGAGAGGGGCAGGACACGTGTCCAGGGATCCCCCCAAGGAACCCGTTCCTCCCCCTAGCCATGTTAGGGAGTCTTATTCTGCTTCTGATTATTCTTCTTCCCTCTCGGATTCCTCCGACGGATGCTCCGAGAGAGACGACGAGTCTCGCTCTCCATCCAAGCCCCGGCCGAGGACCCCTCCGAAGTCTCCTCCAGAGGACCCTTCCTTCACAGAGTTGCTCAGAAAAATCCAGGAAGTACATCAGTGGTGCTCCTTGGAACCAGAACCTCAGCGGGTCAAACGCGCCAAACATCTGGACCTGCCCCTGACAGCTCCTACTTTAGTGCCACCCTGGATCGAGCCTCACGCCCACCTTGTTTCCACCATTTGGAAACAACCATCGGCTTTAGCCCCGCTTCCTAGGAAGTCTAACGCTATACCAGGCTCCTGAGGGTGTAGATTTTTTGGACTCTCACCCTTGTGCAGATTCGGTCGTGATTATCGCCGCTCATGGCCGGTCAGCGCATCCCAAACATCTAAGCTTGTCTCCTCCGGATAAGGAATGTCGCCTCCTGGACCAGTATGGAAGAAAAATTTACGCCTCTTCCACACTGGGAAGCTGGGCCCTGAATTATTTTGCTTATATGGGGGATTACCAGAAGGCTTTCCTTACCCAGGCGGAATCTAAGATTGACTCCTTACCTGACTCTCAAGTCAAGCAGGAGTTAGCCGATTTAGTCCGTTCTGCTTGTTTGGCCAGTCGTCACATTCTGCGGACGACATACGATGCAGTGGACACTGCCGGGCGGAGCTCCGCTTTCGCCGTGAGTCTTCAGCGTCATGCCTGGCTCCGCGTGTCAGGTTTGGTCCTGGAGGTGCAGTCCGTGATCCAGGAAGCACCTTTCAGGGGTTCGGTGCTTTCGGCAGTGATGTCAAGGACATCATCACCCGACTTGCAGCAGAAGGGACGGCTCTGAAATCCATGGATTCCATGTACCGTCCCATCACCCCCCGCGCGTCCTTTTTGCAGGCGCGGTCAGCCACAACAAAACCCCAATGAGCGGGCCACTAAGCATTGGGACCCCATGACTGCCAGGCCCCCACCCAAAAAGCAGCGGGTGCCCCAGCTGCGGCGCTGCCCTCCACCTGACTCCTCCCCTCTCCCACCGCCTCCGGACACACCGGAGGAACCGGTAGGAGGGAGGTTCTCCCTCCACCTTCCGGGTTGGGAGAGGATAACAACGGATTCATGGGTGCTTCAGATTATAGCAGAAGGGCACTCTATAGAGTTTCTACAGAAACCACCCTGCCACCCCCTCTGAAGTCGTCCTATGCAAGGGACCATCTTCCTTTGGTCCGGGAAGAAATCTCTGCCCTCCTCGCGAAGCAGGCCATAGAATCCGTTCCCCCTCACCTTCAAGGGACGGGTTACTATTCTCATTTCTTCCTGGTCCCAAAGAAGACGGGAGATCTCAGACCCATTATCGATCTCAGCTCTTTGAACCTTTACGTGGAATACAAAAGGTTCAGGATGCTCTCCCTACAGACCCTTCTGCCCCTCCTTCGGCCGGGTCAATGGCTTTGTGCGTTGGATATGCAGAATGCATATCTGCACATCCCCATTCGCCCTTCTCATCGCAAGTACCTTCGGTTTGCTTTCCAGGGGGACCATTACCAGTTCCGGGCACTCCCGTTTGGTCTTTCCTCGGCACCCCGAGTCTTTACCAAATGCCTGGCTGTGGTAGCAGCCCACCTGCGTATGATGGGAGTTTAGGTGTTCCCTTACCTGGACGATTGGCTCCTGGCGGCCTCGTCCAGGGAGGAACTCCTGCATTTTCTCTCCCTCACCCAGCAGGTTTTCACTTGCCTGGGTATTACCATCAACCATTCCAAGTCTCATCTGGATCCCTCCCAGAGACTACAGTTTATCGGGGCTATCCTCGATACGACGGTGAGCAAGGCCTTCCTGCCTCCAGACAGGGTGGCCTCTCTGCAGTCACAGATTTCCCTGCTATCAGAACGCAGGAAGGTTCTGGCGAGGTCTTTGGCTCTCCCTCAGTCCTCACTTAGCGAGCTGAATCCAGCGAGGAACTGAGGATACCAGGGACCACCCACTCTTATATAGGAGCAGAATGATGATGTCATGTATGGGCGGCCCCTGGAAAAAGACTGCTAGAAGAATGCTGCCATGCACCACAGCATCCTCTGACGATGACCCAAGCGTATTACCTGATGCAAGAATCTCCTCGTAATAGCAGATCTTAGGAGTATCTCTTGCATCGAAATAATAAAGATGAGGAATGTCTATTACCTGATGCAAAAGATGCTCCTCGAAGATCTGCTGTTACGGTAAGTACACAACTGTACTTTCTAGGGTGGTATATGGTGTACATCACACTGATCCACCCGTCCTCCCCTGACAAGTGGCACACCGGTCTTACTTCCAGCAGGCAAGATCTGACGTCATGGGGTGGTGCTAGAGGAGTTACCACCTGGGTAGGTGGGAGGAGCCAGCGTGAAGATGTTCCGGCAGGATTTAAAGGGGAAAGGAACACTGACAGAAGTGTGGCTAAGCGTCATATACCACTCCTAGATTTACTGTTACAGGTGAGTAACCTGTTTTTACTCACCTGTAACTGGAGATCATATCTATGTCAATCTTCACCATTCATCACCTTTGGGTACTTGGCCGGAGGTTATTACCCTACGGGAGCTCTTTTTTTTTTTTTTTTTTTTTTTGGATGGGCAGAGTCGACACACCATCGGCGCCACCCTCGAAGATGCACTGCGTGGTGCACGCGGATTGGTAGTTAGGTGGTGTTGACTCTGCCCTCCCGCCAGTTCATCTCCTGCCGTCGAGGTCACCTCCTGGGACGCTTTGCAGCGAGGAGTTTGAGGCCTACCTTCTACACAGTTGAGTTTTCTCGACTCTGTGTCAACTCCATATCGACTCCATGCCGCAGTCCGTCGGCTTCCTATCTCCTGCCGGTTCTGTTAGCCTACTCGACATCGCCCAGTAAGATTGTTCCATTATTTTATTTTGTTTTTGCGACATTGAGTCTAGTTTGGTGTTTCTTTCTCGTAGGTCATGTCTAGGTCGGAGGCCAAGAAGACATCCAAGACGGGACAGCCCCCCATGCGACGGTGCCCTTGCGGCTGTAAGTACTCCGTCACTGACCAGCATGACTGTTGCCTCGTGTGTCTTGGCCCACTTCACGACATGGATTCATGCGGCGCCTGTTTCTCCATGGACCGCCGGGTCATCGAACAACGCTGCGTGGAAAGTGAGGCGCGAGCTCCGGCGACTTTCGAGGTCGGGCGCACCTCCTCTGTCCATGCCACATTCTCTCGCCTTTCCTCCGGGTCCCTCCCAGTTCTATACAGACCGAGGAGGAGGGCCTCTGCCTCTTCTAGCCTAGCCATGGCAGTGGCCTCTCCCGCAGTGCAGGAGGCCTGGTCTGTCCCAGGGGACAGGCCGGGAGGCACCGCCAGCAATCGCCCTTTGGTGGCGAGGCTCCCCGGTCTCGTACCCATGGCTCGGAAGGCCTGGGTCGGTGCCATCTTGGGCCTCAAGCGCTGTTCGCGGTGCAGCGGGCCCAGATGGCGCCATCATCAGATGCCGATCCGTCACTTGGTGCCGTTGCTGCTGTCGGCGCCATTCCGGCATCGATGCAGCTGTCAGCACCGTGGAGGCTCTACAGCGCCGTCCCTGACTGTTTCTCACCCCAGCGCCATTCGCAGCATCATGGTTGAGCATGGTGCTGTGTCCAGTTCTGGAGCCGTTTGCGGCTCGAGTATGAGCGCGGTGCCGTGGGGTTTGAACTCAGCACCGAGGCGCTTTGGTCCGTCATCTCGCCATCTCTATCATGGCGCGTTAGGTGGTGCAATGGCGAGTGCGGTCGACCATCAAGGCGCCCGTCTCTGTCCCTCGGCACCGTGGGCTTGGGCGATGCCATGACAGGTTCCGGCTCCGAGACTGCTGCCCCTGTTGGGGCCGTGTCCTCTTCCGGCACCGCTCGCGATGCGGAGGGTGGCACAGGCTCCTACCCGGGTGCAGTCCCTGGCTCTGTTGCCCTGTTCAGTAGGGATGATAGTGGGCGTCCACGCACTGTCTGGCACAGGACTTCGATCTCCACCTCTTTGGAGGAGGAGTCGGACTCTGGGTGGGACACGCAATCTGGCTTCTTGGAGTTGGCTGCTGGCGTGGACACCCTGGTAGAGTCCTCGACAGGCCGGAGTCAGCCCCGCTCTGAGGAGCAGACAGTGACTGCCAGGGTCAGGGGTTCTGACCAGCAGGTGATGGTGCAGGCCACCATTGCTCTGCAGCCTGGCCTCGGTGGGTTCTCTGACCCCTCAGTGGTGGTACCCCCCGAGGTGGTGTGCCTGGATCGCCCAACTTTTGGGCCGATCGGAGCACCCACAGGTGGGGAGGGTGCTGCTCCCTGGATAGCCCCTTCGGGGGCCGACCAGGGCTGTCAGCTGCCTAGGCTGGCTCTCTCGAGGAGGAGGGCGCTCTCATATTTTGAGGGGTCGGAGGGGCATGGGGTCTGTGCGTCGGCCTTTTTCCGGAGCCCACCCAGTCTCTGGGAGAAGCCGCAGTACAGATCTCCACCCTTCCCTTGCGGTTTCCTCGAGAGGGCCCGTTCTTTGGAGATAGGGGACTGTCCTTTGGACCTACATGGCCCCGGTCACCTCACAGGGAGATTCTTCATGGCATAGCCTAGGCAGTTCCAGTGTGGTTGATCAGCTGTCGGCTGTGGAGTTTTCGACTCCTTCCTTCCCTAGGGCTCCTGGTGCGCTCCCTCATCCAGGCGGAGATCAGCCAATTCCGATTGTCGGCTGTACTCCCATTCCTCTGCCACATTCTCCTGCGCTCCCAGGCATTCTTGGTCCTAGCAGGCCTCTCTCCTGGGAGCAGTTCAGAGCCCAGGCTGCTCAGTTTCCCCTCTTACGTTAGGGCTGTGGACAGACAGGTTTTTCAACCTCCCCCTGAGCAGCCAGCTTCTGAACCTTTGAGGTCCTCTGACTCTTCATCCCCCTCTTCTGGGGGAGAGGAACCATCTGTCCACATCTCTCCAGCTGCTGATCTCACTGAGTATCAGCGATTCCTCATGAGGATGTTGGAGGACCTGCACATCACCCCTTCCACTCAACACAATCCAGAGCACATGGGCACTACATTTTTAGGTGGCTTTAGTGAGACACCCTTGTGGTCCCCCCTGCCTGTTCCTTTGGGAGCGTGGGTTGCATTCTGGCAGAGACCCTTCCCGGAGTCCCTGCCCCTAGGGATCTCTGCCAGTGATATTGTGCCCCCACCCCAGAGTCTCCAGGGTCCATGCCTCATCTTTAGTCAGGATTAACGCAACTGGACACTCCTGATGGGCTTCGCGCCCCTCACCGTGACCAGCCCCCAGATCAAGACTCTTCGGATTTTGACTTCTGGGGGAGGAGGACATTCTACTCGGCAAAGTTGCTGCTCTCTATTGCAGCACATCAGGCCAACTATGCAACCTATGACAGTTTCCTGTGGTCTAGGCTAGGTCAGCTCCTAGCCTCCATGCCTGACATGGAGCAAACCAGACAAGCCATTGCACTCTCTGCATGTGGCCTGGAGCTAGCAAGGCACCAAGCAAGGGCATAGTATGATGCCAGTGAAGTAGCTACTAGGGTCGTAGGGACAGCGATCTGCACTAGGCGGATGGCATGGCTGCGTCTTTCCAGGTTGTCACCCTTGGCCCGGCGTAGGGTGATTAACTCCACTCACCTGAGAACCTATCTCTTCTCCCGTAGAGTGAGGTGGCGTCTGTCAGGGCAACTTCCTACCCCTCTGGGGGTCCCTGTCTTACTCTCCCACTCTCGGGCCTCTCCAGACCCATGAAGGTTCTCTCTCTTAGTGTGTCACCCACTGAGGCTGAGGACTCAGCCCTTAGGGTTATAAACCCCCTTGCCGGAAGTCGGCACTCACCAAAGGTGATGAATGGTGAAAATTAGCGCCCGAGATAAGATATCGAATCGTACCTACCGTAATTCTGATCTTTCTGTGTATCTTCATCATTCATCACAATCCCTACCCTCCATCCCCTGGGGCCTCAGTCTCTGGGTCCCTCTTGTGCCCTTCTCTTGCCCGCTCCTTTCTGTGAGTCAGGGCGGGGTAGACTAAGTTTATACGGGATGAGATTTGCTTTAGGGGTAGAGTGGTCAGGAGTGGGGGCACTCCTTCAGTGCTTTGGCTCCACCCCTGTGGCGTGGGGGTTGTCAGTTGCCCCCTTTTCTTTCCTTCTCCCCGTCAATCCTTGATTCCCTCTGATTTCCTTTGTCCTGTGGACATAACCTCAGTTAATTTAAGAAACTAGGTTTCTTGCTCCAAAATCTCCTTTGGAGGGGGTGGAGATATCCCAGTTTTCCTGTCTTTTCTCCAGAATAGCCGATTCTGCTTATAGGAGTTTTGCCAGTAATTCTGTGCCTGCAGTTCTGGCAGTTAGACTCTTGGCTACTCCTTCGCAGTTCCTATATAAACTGGAGACAAGTCAAGGTTACAGGGTATGTTTCTCCTGTCTCTCCCCCCTCTAAATTTTTCCTTGCTTCTAAAAACCTTAACCTTCCCTCTTCCTCTCTACTTCCAGAGATTGGGGCCCCTACCCAATCCCCCTTAGTCTTTGAACTTCTTCTGTCCTCTCAGTCATTTATTTCTCCTTTTAGTTTTTTACCTTTTCCTTTGTCTGTGCCTTGGACTTCCTTGTCCCACCCTCCCAACCCTTTTTCTAACCTCTATGGTGACTCAGAACTGGCGAGAGGCGGGAGTTGACCAACACCTAACGGTCAACCGAAGCCATGCAATCTCGCCTTGAGGGTGGTGCCAATGGTGCGTTGACCCACCCCATCCCCAAAAAGCTCCCGTGGGGTCATGACCTCCAGCCAAGTACCCAAAGGTGATGAATGGTGAAGATACACACACAGATCAGAATTATGGTAAGTACGTAATTTCCATTTCTAGGAGTGGGGTATGGTTCATCCACTCATCCCAACAAGCCTCCCTGGCAAGTGGCACATGATTCCTGCTTTCAGGGTGCAAGATATGACATCAGTGGGGTGGAGTCAGGGGATATACCACGGGTGGTGGGAGGAGCTTAGTTTCAAGACATCTGGCCAGTCATACCATTCCAATGGAACTGTCAGAGTATGGATGTGAACCATATGCTGTACCACTCCTAGAACTACGATTTACAGGTGACTAACCTATTTTGCTGCTCTTTCTGTTCTGTTTTGCTTTACTGTGTTGTATTGCTTTGTACTATAATTTACTGACCTTGATACTCAGAGGTGCTTTCTAATAAATAAAAGTAAGAACTAAGTAAGAATGCTAGATTACCTGTGATAAGTTGGATTTCTGCCTGTATAATCACTATTATGTTGTATACTTGTTTCCTTTCTTACTAGCCAATGAAAACTCAGTTTCCAAGAGGGCAGTAAACAGACTATTCGCCAGCAACCCTACTGAAGAACCAGTTCCAGCAGATAGAACCCAATTTAGAATCGGCAGCTGGGAAGAGAGAGGCTCCAGTGCTGGAAAAGGATGCAGAGGAGAAAGCTAAACCTAGAACAACCCAACAGGAGAGTCAAGAACAGCTGGAAAGTGAACCAGAAAGACACTCGTCTCCAAAGGTACATTTTTTTAAATTGATTACAGTATTTAACAGACAGGTTGACTCAGTGGCCCAGCTGTAGTGCACTGCACTATCATATGACTGATCTGGCTTTGGGTGCAAGCCTGGGTCTCCGCAAGTGCTGTGTGGCCTGGGGAGGGAAGAGCCATCCTTCCACTGCCTATCTTCTCTACAGAGTTGCTGAAGCTCATGGGTGGACATCTGTGGGGGGAGTAAGAGGAAGGGGCAGGCAGAAATTCAAAAGCAGCAGCCAAGAACAACTGGATAATAGCTGGTGGTACTCCTGGATTCTGTGCCTTAAAGATCAGCTGTGCCATGATTCTCAGGGCTAGGAGCCTACAGGATGAGGGTCCAAAGGGGAATGCCCATGGTGTCAATAGGTCAAGAGGATGAAGACCTATATTTTAAAAAGTAAATATTTAACCAAGAAATGCCTCTTGAGGTATAATCATGCTATTAAGAATGTGACAAGGCCAGCAGAGATGTTCCTACATCGCATCATTAATAACAAATGGCTTAAAGAGCAGAGTTGCATGTCATTATGTACATTTGCAAACTTCCAGTCCTGGGGTTAGTGAGGAGTGATAGTGGACTCTTAGAGTTGCTAACACTTGGGTAAGGGTCTGGTGTCAAAGGGAGCATTTTCTTTTTCTGGCCAACTGGAGTGCCTTCTTATTCAAGGGATGCCTGTACATCCAGAGTGAGGCTGTACCTGCACCCATAGGGATTGGGGGTACTGGCCAGGAGAATGGATAAGGCACAGTTGAGAGATTTAAATTAGAGGATGAAGGGAGGGATAGTGCTGGGAATCAAGTGCAAAGGCAAGAGACAGATACAGGGGATCAGCAAGGGCGGAAGGCAGATACATGGGATCACCAAGATAATGGCAGAAGAGCAGGGGAGCAGCAGGAGAAGAGCCCCCCAGTAGAGCGAGACCCCAACAGAGGGCAAGAAAGTATAGAGTGGCAACTGTCCTTACATGCACGCAAGCAAATAGTGCACTTAGCAAAACATGTGAGCTTGAGAGCCTGATGCACCCCAAGGATCAGGACTTAGTATTATCATGGAGGCCTGGTGGGAGGGAAGAAAATGACTGGAACACCTGAATAGAGAGATGCAGACTATTTCAAAGTAATAAGCTGATACGAAGGAGGGTTGGTTGGCTGTCTTAAGGGAGTCGCTTTAGAGCACAAGGAGGACATCAAGTGGAGATACAGTGCTAGAGAGTACATTTATGTTGGGCTAGGGTAAAAGGGGGCAAAAGAATAACTCTGGGTGTGTGGTTCAGGGTCCCAAACAACTCGACAGAGGACGATGACCGGTTGGTCAAGGAAATTATAAATGCAGCCAAAATCAATGCAGGGGTAACCCAGGGGGATTTCAGTCTCTTGGGCATAGACTGGCATCTTGAGAAGGCTAATGGCAGGACTGAAACAGAATTCCTGTCCATCATCCAGGATTACTTCCTAGTTTAGCATATCCAAAAGGGAGCTAGGTTTGAGGCCACCCTTGACCGTGATCTTGGCAGTAGGGAAGGGGTCATCTCCAGTGTGTATGCCAAGGAAGTTGAGAGATACAGTGACCAAAACTGGGTAAGCTTCTTACTGCTGACAGAGAGGACTAGCTGGGCCTCAGCCACAATGATCTGGAACTTCAGAAAGATACGGTTTGCCAAGATCAGAACCTGGGAACCAAGGTACTGGAGCACATCCATAAGGCTGGTAATGCAGAGCACATATGGAATTTGTTAAAGATGGTGCTTGAAGCAGCCACGTAGGTTGTATCTCTTAGCAAAAAGAGAAAAGAACAAAAGTTCCCTTGTCCGTTCAGCGAGGAATTTAAGGCAACTGATCCTCGAGAAAGAAAATGTCCATAACTGCTGGAAAGAGATTGGTTGCCTCCAGGAATGGAAGGACTATGGAGTTGCACTGATGGACTGCAAGGCTAGAATTAAGGAAGCTAAGGAGCCGCTGAAAGCCAGAAAAGCAGTAGGAGCCTTATTCCAGTAAACGTGAGGAGGAGGTGAATTTGTGAGAGGGCCTGGGACGGCGACTGAGATACTGAATGAATACATCACTTTGGTGTTCACAAAAGGGCCTCTGGGGGGATGCTCATGGTATTAGGGGTAGCAGCGATGTAGCCTGTGGACATTACAGCTATTTTGGTAGCCAACTACCTGGCAAAGGTCAAGCCATGTAAGTCATGAGGAGAAAACTGGATGCATCTCAGGATCCAAGTAAAGCTAAAGGAACAGTTGGCAGGGCTGCTTGCAGTAATGTTTTAGAGATTTATCCAGACAGCTGTGGTACTAGAGGACTGGAAAGAGGCCATTTTGGTCCCTATGTTAAGAAAGGTGGAATCAAGTAAGTACAGGTCGATAAGGCCTAACAGTTCTAAGCAAGTACGTGGAACTGCTATCAAAGACAGAATAATGGAGCACTTGGTTGAGGCCAAGATTCTTGCGCCCAAGCATGGCTTTATGAGGGGCAGATCTTGCCAAATCAACCTGATCCCCTTATTTGAGAAGGTGGGCATGGGTAGGGCTGTTTGAGAAGTGCACAGGGGCAGGGCCATAGGTGTAGTCTATCTGGTCTTTGGCATGGCCCTTGTCACTGTGGTACTTGACAAGTTTCTGGGCAAAGTACAACAGTGTGGTAGACATAAGACATAGACAAGGTGGATTACTAATTGGCTTGAGGGGCAAGAAAGAAAAAATTCTAACAGTAGGAATTCAGTGCACTGTCCATGCTCTAGCAGTTCTGCTTGATAGAGATAAGTCGTTGGAATGTCTTCATGCTAGCTCCTCACAGCACCCAGGTGATATATTCTCCAGCTCCACTCTGTGACATTAGATCTTTCTTTCCACGGGATAGAACAGGTCTCCTCCTCCACAACTCTGCATGTATTTAAGGAATTTCAGCATTCAAGCACTTCTTTGGTGAATTTAAAGTTTATCCTTTATATTTCAACTGAATCATCTCTCCTTTTTGTCCTCTAGTTTCATTCTTGTCATTGACAGTTGCTGTGAAATGACATATTCATCTACTGCCTAGGCGAGGGGACATAACGTTGAAAACTGCAGTAACTATTGTGCCATGCTGTCCTCTTCTCTCGAGGAATGGAAGGCTTGACTCCTCCTGGTAGGCCCAGAGACTGCAAACTGGCCTTGGCTGCAGCCCGATACTCAGCTCACGGTCATGGAGGAGGAGGTGTCAGTTGGGGCAGGTGCCTCACTGGTCTCAGTGCTGCTTCGGGGGGTCATTGTTGGAGGGCCTATAATAGACAAGTTCTGTGAAATGTATTTTGCCCTCCAGACCTTTGTGGAAATCCCATCACATCACAAATGGCATAAGAAATGCTGTCATTACAGGTCATGGGACTGTGAACGACCTCACTCTTCCTGCTCCCTCTACTACCCAACTGCTCCACTTTGGTCTAGCTCCCTTTAGTTGAGGGGCAGGTGGAGGTTCCTACGGTAACCCCACCAGATCTCTCTTCTTTGACTCTGGTCAAGCAGGCCTGCTGAGCTTTTTCTCAAGCTGATTGACTGGTTGTTTTAGAAGGTTGACAAGGGGTTGTTGGTCTCGCAGACCCCAGTTCTCCTAGTCCTCACTCAGGAAGATATGGCTCCAGCGGTACCCCTGACGGAGCTGTCTTGGGAATTGCCTTCCCTGTTGGTCATGCTTCCAAGGCCCCTGTTGACCTTGCTGCCCAAGCACATGCTCTGCTCCGGAGCCCCCCCTGCGGGACACATACGCCTGTCGCACCCTTGGGGCGACAGTCAAAGCTGAGGGGGCACCGTTTATAGTCTCGATCCTGTTTGACTGGGAGATGTCACTCTATGTTCTTTGACTTACTGTACACTGGCGAGGATCGCCATTGACATCCTCTGTTTAGGTGCTTTGAAGATCTTATGTGGCAGCAGTGGTCTCTTGCAAGGAGGGGCAAGGCTCTCCTTTGAACAAAGCGTCTCTTGGCCTCCTGTGGCTGTTCCCTGCTGATCAAGCAGACCACAGTGTCCGTTTCTCCTCCACTGGTGGTGGGCCCTTCCACAGCAGCCATGATTTGGGACCTCCCACCAAGGAGTCCACCTACCACCAGCAGTCAGTCAGCCTCTCAGTGGAAATCACCCAGGAGAACACCAGGGTGGTCTACAGTGAAAGAGGTTGAGGGCAGTCTTTGAGGAGTCATGGGACTTTGAGGGTGAGTCCTTAATGAGCCTCAATAGAACCCAGTAGTTTGACAGAGACTTTCTGGATGGTTGATCTGCTTCGTTGGTCTTAACATTATTTCCAGTTGATGTTGGAATCCATTGAGGTTCCCTTGGAACTGGTGCAGAAAATACCCATTTACAGACATCCTTTTTTTTTTCTTATTCTGTTTATCTCCTTGAGTTGACCTCCTTTGGTTGAGTGCCCCAGCCCCATCACCCTGGACTTACTGCCAGCAGTCTTCACCTAGGTGTCCCCCCCGGTGGGATTCTTCAACCCAAGGCCATGGTCTGGTTGATCCATTTTGGGTAGGTGTCTCCAGCTAGTTGGGTGCGGGGCCTGCGAGCGCTCGTTGCCATCCTTTTGTCGGCATTTTCTGTTTTCCTGGTGCCCCTGGGAGGCATGGTGTGCGTGATGTCGGCACACACAACATGCTCCTGCATGACATGTGCCGACATCTGCCATGCTTCCTTGATATTGAGGCCTGAGCTGTCTGTCCCCGTCCCCCCCCCCGGTGGAGGAGAGCAGTCCTATGGACGCTCAGTCCTCCTCCTCCCCCTGGCCAGCCTTCCAACGGCCCATTTCACCTCCGAACCTGTGCTGGCATACACAAGTGTAGTCTGGTGGGTCAACTCATTCACCGACATCCTTGATAGGGAAGATTCCCTAAGGGCTGCTTCGCATTGGTTGAGGCCATCTTGGGACCGGCTCTGGAGCTTTGGCACCATCCAGCATCCTCCCGGTACCTCACCTGGATTGTCTACAGGTACATGCAGTTCCCATGGGTGCCTTTCAGGGTTCTCTGACCAAAGCTCTGTGGAGGGCCGGTTCTTGGACTCCATCTTTTGCAAGTTTGCACGTTAAAGGGTTGGGGGATGTGAAGAGACTGCCCGAAAAGGAGTCTATGAAATCGGACTGTGTGGCCAAAAAAAGTCTACTTGGCTGTCTCCCATGGTTTTCGGCAGGCCAGCTCTTCTATCATGATAGCTAATTTCAGTCACTCCATTTTTATTTTTGTTTGTATGGTTGGGCTCCTCCTCCCTGTGCTTCCTGATGATAAGCAGCAGGCTGCCCAAATCATACAGGACCAAGGCACCATGCTGACTAAGCACCAGGTTCAAAGCGACTTTGGACATGGATGACTCCTGCACCGTGCAGTGACTGCAGCTGTCTCCATGTGCTGCAGGGCCTGGCTGAAGCTGCCTGCCGTCTGGCGGACACTCAGCATAGGCTGACAGAAGTCCCATTCCTGGGCACCATCCTCTTTGGCCCTTGGTGGAGCAGTGTCAGAAGGGGGACTGGGACTGGCGGAGGTTCCTTTGGGGCTCTGTCAGCTGGACCCCTCTGAGACAGCAGAGTAATGGGTTGTAGGGTGCCATTTTCCCTCCCGTCCAGTCCCTGTCCCAGCTCCTAGTCGGTTGCATCACTGCTTCCTGCAGTGGTCCACTGTTACTTCGGACAGGTGGGAACTAGAAGTGGTGGGAAAGGTGTTGCCTCTGGATTTTGAGTCTCTCCCTCCTTACCGATGTTGTGCCATGTGGCAGTCTAGGGTGCTAAAGGAGACGCTACCCTGGCTGAGGGCTGACTAAGCTCAGCCCCTACAACACGGGGCAATAGGATACGCCAGTGCTGTGAGGAACTCCTTTGGCAGCAGTGAACCATTGCTGGGAGGGGTAGGGATCTGCCCCATGGATCTTCAATCCCTTGACCTTCGCCAGCCATATCCTTGCTGGTCCATCCTACTCCACAGTCCCCTGTATCTGCCTCGCCTCCACCTCAACCACTGTTTGGAGCACCACCAAAGTGTCTCTTCCTGCTGGTTGGCTTGCCAGGCTTGCTGTCAGTGTAGATCACCCGGGACGAGGATGCTGTGGTGGTCTGTGGTAGTAAACTGTAGAGGGCCGTCTTTGAAGAATCTTCCGACATGGAAGCCAAGTCATTGCTGGCCTCAACCAGGACTCGCACCTTTAATCAGGAATAGGTCAAAGAGCTAACTGCGGCTCTCAGGCCAGTCAGGGATACGTGTCCACGTATTGCCTGTTTCCGAAATGGATGGAGGGCTGGCGCCCCATATTGGATCTGCATGGTCATGGCCTTCAGCCTTTTGTCTGCACCCAGGGTTTTCACCAAGTGCATGGTAGTGGTCGCAGCCTTCCTGTGGCACAAGGGTCATCCAGGAAGGCTGTGGAAAAATCCAGGAATCTGGCTCTTCAGACCCATCATAGTGTGGGCCTTCTGATCGACCCAGCTAAGTCAGGCTAGTCCCGATCAGAGGAGATCGGGTTCATCAGGACAGAGACTAGACTCTGTACAGGCCAAGGCCTGCCTCCTGGCGAACCGGCATCGGACTTCACACCCTTTGCTGATCATTTCAGATTGGTTCGTGCACCCTGCCCAGGACTTCCAGCGTTGCTGGGTTGATGGTGGCTTCACAGCATTGTTTGTTGGGGCCGCTGGAGGATGTGCCTCCTACAGTGGGAAATGGACCGGCAGTGGTCTTAATTCCTAGGTCACCTGGATTAGCTGGTCTTGGTGACCCAACCCATGTGGGATACCATCCAGTGATGGCTGTCCGCAGAACACCTGGAGGAGAGAATCCTGTTTGTCCACCCAGAACCATCTATCGTGCTCACAACAGACACATCTGTGATAGGGTGGGGAGCTTACCTGAGAGACTACAGAGCCCATGAGTTCTGGTCATCCCAGGAATTCCCACACCAAATCATCCTGCTAGAACTCCATGCAGTGCATCTGGTTCTGATGGAGTTTGCTCCATTGATTTGGGGTCAGGTCATTCAGGTTGAGACTGACATGACCAGCATGTTCTACCGGAACAGGCAGGGCAGGAAGCACTCCTTTTGACTGTGTCAGGAGGCTCTCTGCACTTGTGCACCTTTGCACAGTGCAGAAGTGTATCTGCTGGCAGTTCATGTCACTGGAGAAACCAGCTGACAGGCACTCTCTGCTGTTGGCGAGACATTGCACGAGATGTCCCTGCATCAGGAGGTGATGGACCACCTGTTCTCCCAATAGGCACCCCTCTGGTGGATCTGTTTGCCTTGTGGAGAACAGAAAACTGCATTTAAGTGGAAGAGGCTCTTGATCTGGTGCCAAGGTAAGGGCTTGATCCCTTACCTGCCTAGTATACAAGCATTCTTGACTACCTCTGGTCCCTGTCTCAGTCTGCATTGTGAGCCATTCTGCATGCCAAGCATGGACTGGTATGTTGATAGAGTTCCAGGAGAAGGTGATCAGGCACTTTTCAAAGCTTTGATCACTTGTCCCTTCTCATGCACAATCCTCTGCCTCCATGGGACCTACTGCTGGTATTGGCAGTGGTGGATGGCAAGCCTTTTGAGCTTATGCATAAATGTGAGATGGAAGACTGCCTTCCCAGTGACCTATATGTGAGCCAGACAGATTAGTGAGTTCCAGGCACTCTTGGTAGAGTATGCTTATCTGGTGTTCTATAAGAACAAGGTCATCTGATGCCCCCACCCGACGTTCCTCCTGAAGGTCATATTGGAGGTTCACCTTAACCAGGTGATTAATCTTCTCTGTACTTCACTAGCTTGACCTCAGATGCCAATTGCAGCTCCGTATGCTTGACCTACTGAGGGAGCTCTCTTTTTACAAGAAGTGCACAGCCAGAGTTCGAGGTGAAGCTCGCCAGCTGTATGTAAAATATGCTGATACCATGCCTGGCAGACCAGCAGTGAAGCAGATGATTGCCTGGTAGATTACATCCTGCATCAAGACAACCTCTACTGTAGGTTGGCTGGTAGGGAGTCATCCAAGGGGCTTAGGGCTTAGCCTACCAGACTTACCACTGCCTTGTTGGCTGCTTCCAGGAATGTCCTCATTGTGGAGATATGCAGAGCTACAACCTGGAGTAAAGCACACATCTTCATCTCTCATTACAGCATTCAGTAGTTGAAGCAGTAGTAGATTTTATTTTAACAGCACTCTTCCCCAGAGACCCAGGGCACCTTACAATAAGTGCAGAGATAACAAACATAAATAATATACATCAGTTCTAACTCTAGTACATGTAAAACAATATAGCCTATAAAACTCAGCTGGGAAAGGAAGTAAATGGAGAAGATGGATCAGTCCCCAAAGGCTAAATTAAGGGACACTAATTAAGTGTCAGCACTACTGTGCATGCCTGAGTCTGACTTGAATTTTCAAGCATTCTTTTCAAATGGTTAGGGTGCTCGATTTGCAATGAGTATAACTTTCCTGAGCTCAGTGCAGGACTTGGTGTTATAGGGGTGTTTTACTGATATGTAAAAAAAAAAACAGACTCCTTTGTGAATGAGTGTACCCCACAGCACAGTGCCATGTCACCTCATGGACACACAAGAGCATCAGCAGTAGACTTTCAGGTTGGGATGATGGAAACTTATTTTTAGTATAAATAAAGGCTACGTGTTACATTTTAGCAAATCCACTGCCATCTTTGAATTTTTTGGGCAGAGAAGCTGCAGCATAGATACATAGGAAATTGTTGGCAGACAAAGGCTGCCAGGCCATCTAGTCTGCCCAGATACCCTACCTTATTAGTGTACGCTGACCCTATCTGGTCATCAGCTTAGCCTCTCCTTACCCACCTGCAGGGTTCCTTTATGTCCGTCCATGCATGTTTAAAACCCCCACTGTGCTTGCTCCTACCACCTCCTGGGGTAGGCTGTTCCATGCATCCACTACCCTTTCCATGAAAAATACTTCCTCACATTTCCCGTAAAGGAAAATTCTCATAATCTAAATTGACCACCCTGAAGCTTCAGCCCCGATTAAGCTTTTGCCCAATGAAAGCATTTTTATTATGTCTGCTTACAAATGTAATTTTAAAAGTCCACACTTCCCAAACATAGCGGATAGTGGCTCCATTTCATCCGAGTGGTGGCGCCGCACCTGCTCCATACACATGTATTGGAGCTAGCGTGTGGCGCACGCAACTCAGATGAAGTAGACCATGCACCATCTGCATGTTTGGGAAGTGTGAACTTTAAAATACATTTCTAGCAAGCAGCTATAATAAAATCACAGCAAGTAACCAAACCTAAAGCTGGTCGTTAGATTATGAGAGTTTCCCACAACCTACTCCTTCAATCTCAGATCGTGCCTCTCTCATTCTTGTCCTCTCCTATACTAAAGATATTGCCCCTTGCACCTTGTTAGTGCCCTTCAGATACTTGAAGGTTTCTATCATATCCCCCCTGCCCCGGGTTCTCTCCTCTCTTCTAGTGTATATTTGTTAGAGTCCCACACAAAAGATTAATACACAAGTTAGCCAGCCTTGGAGTGGGTCCCAAGGTGGTAGCCTGGATAAAAAATTGGTTAGACAACAGCACGCAAAGGGTAGTAGTAAACGGAGTCCACAGTGAAGAAAGGAGGGTTACTAGTGGGTACAGCAGGGTTCAGTACTGGGACCGGTCCTTTTTAATGTCTTTATAAGTGACACTGCAGAGGAACTGGAAGGAAAAGTATGTCTGTTTGCAGGCGACACAAAGATCTGCAACAGGGTTGATACAAGGATGAAGTGGAAAGGATGAGAAGGGACTTGGCAAGGTTGGAGGAATGGTCAAATATATGACAGCTCAGATTCAATGCAAAGAAATGCAAGGTAATGCACCTGGAAACAGAAACCCAGAGGAAGAGTACACAATGGGGGTGAGATACTGACAACGTAAAAATTGAAAGGGACCTGGGGTAATTATATCAGATGACCTAAAGGTGGGCAAGCAATGTGAGAAGGCAGTAAGAAGGCTGGGGCATACTGGGATGCATAGGGAGAGGCATCAATAGTAGAAAACAGGAAGTTGTTATCCCTCTGTACAGACAGTTGGTGAGACCCCATCTGGAGTACTGTGTGCAGTTCTGAGACCCCATCTCCACAAAGACATAGACAGAGTGGAGGTTGTCAGAGGAGGGCAACAAAATGGTGCAGGGTCTGCACCAGAAGACATACGTAAGAAAGACTAAAGGAGCTTAATATGTATACCCTTGAGGAAAGAAGGGAGAGAGGGGACATGATAGAAACTTTCAAGTACCTCAAGGGAATCAACAAAGTCCAAGAGGGTAGTATCTTTGAGATGTGCAAGAACAAGGGGGCACAATTTGAAGATGGGGGGGGGGGGAGACGGCTCAGAGGTAATGTGAGGAAGTATTTTTTCACGGAGAGGGTTGTGGATGCATGGAACAGCCTCCCTGAGCAGGTCGTGGAGTCAAGAACAGTGGTTGAATTCAAGAATGCATGGGACAGACATAAGGCAGTCCTAGTGGGGGGTAGGAGGAAGTAAGCTGTTCGTTAACTAGGATCTGCAGCTTATCTGTTAGGTAGGAAAATGGGCAGACTAGGTGGGCCAAGCTGTCCTTATCTGCCATCATATTCTATGTGTCTGTGCCTCACAAGTGATCAACTTTATTGGAGTGGGCTCAACTCTTGCAGAGCCAGGGCTCTGCTACCAGCAGACAGATCAGAGGCTCTCCTCCTTTGCCCAATTATTTTGGGTTGGGCAGTTGCGTCCTGCTTGGGACTTCCTGCACCTCTTGGGATACATGGTGGCTTGCACCAGCATGGTTTGTTGGGCCCGCTGGAGCATGCTCTCTCTGCAGAGGGAGCTGGCACGCCAGTGGTCTCAGCGCAATGGCCACTTCGACCAGCCAGTCACTGTGACCCAGCTGATGTGGGACGCCTTTTGGTGGTGGCTGATCCCAGAACATCTGCAGGAAGGTATCTTGTTTGTCCACCCAGAGCCGACAGCCATACTGATGACAAATGCCTCTCTCATGGGCTGGGGGAGCACAGAGTTCATGGACTCTGGACCCCCGAGGAGTCCTGGTGCCACATCAGCCTGCTGGAGCTTTGGGAAGTTCAGCTGGCGCGGACTACTTTTGCTCCCCACATTCGGGGTCCGGTGATCCAGGTCCAGATGGACACCACAACCATGTATTCCCTCAACAATCAGGGAGGGCGCATTTCCTTCCCTGTGCAGGGAAGCCCTCCATCTGTGGACCCTCATGTGCAGCCTGGAAGCTGGTGTCTCCAACCACCTGGCAGATGCTCTCAGTCATGTGGGCGAGGCATCTCATGAGTGGCCTCTCCGCCTAGAGGTAGTGCACAGTCTGTTCTCCCAGTGAGGCACCCCTCTGGTGGACCCTGTTTGCCTCAGGAGAATGCAAAGCTGAGGCTGCACTGTGCCCGTCCCCTGTGCAGGGAACACTGCAGGAAGCCTTCTTGAGGCCCTGGACCCCAGGCCTCCTGTCTTTCCCTCCATTTTCCTTGATCCACAAGGTGTTGCTCAAGGTGAGGAGGGACAAGACATGGGTGATCCTCAGTGGTTCTGGACTGGCCACACACCAGTTCTGGTACCCCAGTCTCCTTAGCCTCAGCAGCAGGCTCCCGAGTCATGTTCTTCTATTCCTGGACCCGCCTCCATTAATCAGGGGACGGTACTACACCGGACCTTCAAACTGTGCATCTGACAGCCTGTTTCCTGGCTGGCTAGAGTTCCAGGCTTTGTGTCCCCTGAAGATGTCCTCGACGTAGTTGAGGGTTCTCGGGGGAGTCAACCATGAAATGCCATGCCTTCAACCAGAAGATGTTCTCCATTTGGTGCCAGGACAAGGGGCTGAACCCCTTACCTTGCCCAGTGGCTGGCATCCTTGACTACCTTTGGTCCCTCTCTCAGTCAGGCCTTCGATCAACGACCCTTAAGGTACCTGGCAGCCATCTCTGCTTGCAGAGCGTGCGGTCAGCAGTCGGTGCAGGAGAATGTGGTCTGGCACTTCTTTAAAGGCCATGACCACATTTTCCTCCAGTGCGTGAACCACCACCATCTTGGAACTTGTTGCTGATTTTGGAAAGCTCATGGGCAAGCCATTTGAACCAATGCACAGGTGTGAGATGTCTCACCTGTCGTGGAATACCGCCTTCCTGGTGGCTATCACGTCATCGGTGAAGTCTCCTTACTTGGTCTTCCACAGGGACAAGGTTGTCCTTTACCTCAGCCCTTAACTAGGTGATCAGTCTCCCAGTGTACTTCACTAACCACACCTCGGAGGCCGAGCACAGGCTTTCATGCTTTGGACCTGCAGAGAGTACTAGCCTGTAATAAGGAGTGCACTGCTGGAGTTCAGGGATAGGTTCGCCAGCTGTTTGTCACCTACAGTGCCTTCAGAAAGTATTCATCCCCCTTGGATTTTGTCACATTTTGTGATGTTGCAAACTCAAATTAAAATACATTTATATGGGATTTTTATGTCACGTATCTACACAAATTACTCTATAATGTCAAAATGGAATGAAACTTCTGGAATTTTTTGTACATGTAATTTAAAATAAAAACCTGAAATGCCTTGATTTGATAGTTATTCACCCCCTTTGCTATGACACTCCAAATTGAGCTCAGGTGCATCCAATTTCCTTGTGAGATCACTCTAAAACTTGAATGGAGTCCACCTGTGGTCAGTTCAAATGGTTGACATGATTTCAGAGGAAATACACCTGTCTATATAAGGTCCCACTGTTGACAGTGCATGTCAGAGCAGAAACTCTACCACGAAGACCAAGGAGCTGTCCGTAGAACTCCGTGATAGAATTGTGAGGATGCATAGATCTGGGGAGGGGTATAAAAGCATTTCTAGGATGTTGAAAGTTCCCAGGAGCACAGTCAAGTCCATCATTAGGAAATGGAAAGATTACGGAACCACCCAGCCTCTTCCTAGAGCAGGCCATCCTCCCAAACTGAGCAACGGGCAAGAAGAACCTTTGTCAGGAAGTGACCAAGAACCCAATGACCACCCTGACAGAACTACAGAGTTCCATGGCTGAGATGGGAGAACCTGTCCAGAGGACAACAATCTCTACAGCGCTTCACAGATGTAGTCTCTATGGGATAGTGGCTGAGCAGGAAGTCACTCTGAGAAAGGCCACATAATAGCATTCCTGGAGTTTACAAGAAGGCACGTGGCAGACTGAGATCATGTGGCAAAAGATCTCTGGTCTGATAAAACAAAAATTGAACTCTTTGGCCTGAATGCAAAGTGCTATGCCTGGCGCAAACCAAACACAGTTCATCACCCGTATAACACCATCCCTACCAAGAAGCATGGTGGTGGCAGCATCATGTTATGGGGATGCTTTTCAGCACGAGGACTTGTCAGGATAGAGGGAACAATGAATGGAGCCAAATACAGGCACATCCTTGAGAGAACCCATCAGTCTGCAATAGACCTTGGACTTTGGCGAAGATTTACGTTCCAACAGGACAACGACCCCAAGCATACAGCCAAAGCAACATTGGAGTGGCTTCAGAACAAGAAGGTGAATGTCCTTGAGTGGCCCAGTCAAAGCCCAGACTTGAATCCCATTGAGAATCTGTGGAAAGACTTAAAGATTGCGGTTCACCGATGCTCCCATCCAACTTGACAGAGCTTGAGCAAATCTGCAAGGAAGAATGAGTGAAAATTCCCAAATCCAGATGTGCAAAGCTGATACAGACATACCAAGAAGACTCAAAGCTGTAATTGCTGCCAAAACACCTACAAAGTATCAACTCAGGGGTACTAATACTTAAGTAAACAAGATATTTCAGTTTTAATGTTTCATACATTTTGTAACACAATAAAACTATTTTGCCCCTTTAAATTGTTGAAGTATGCTGTGTGAATCAAGGGGAAAAATTATTTCAATGCACTGAAAATTCTGGTAGTAACACAACAAAATGTGACAAAATCCACGGGGTGAATACTTTCTGAAGGCACTGTATGCTGAAGTCGCACCAGACAGACCGGCAGCTAAGCAGATGATTGGCAGGTGGATTGTGTCTTGCATTGACCTCTGCTCTAGGTTGGCGGTTAAGGACCTCCCATAAGGCTAAGGGCTCATTCCACCGTCATACTGCTGCCTTGGTGGCTGCTTCCAGGGGCATCCTTATTCAGGAACTCTGTCAGATAGCTACCTTTGAAGTCAGCACGCATTTTCATTTCCACCACGACTTTGACCTTGAGTCATGCGGGATACTGGTTTTAGGGGCCTCTGTTCTCCAGTCTTTCTTCCCTAAGTAGAGGTGTGCATCTTGCCCCCTCCTCCCTGGATAACTGCTAAGAGTCTGCCAGAAGTGTGGCTCGAACACCATATCCACGTCCCTAGAAAAACATGTTCTAGGAGCGTGGATATGTTGTTCATCCACACTCTTTGGCATGTCCCTTTCCACTTTAAATCCAACTGGAAGTCTTCAAGCTGGCTCCTCCCACCCACCCGTGTGGTATATACCTCGGCTCCGCCCCATGACGCCAGATCTTCCTTTCCACTGGAAGATTCAGGTTGCCTCCCTCGTGCTCTCATATTTTGTAGGCCCTGGCTCTCAAACCTTCAGTTTTGCCGAAAATTCGCATTGTTCGCAATAACGAATGCAAGTTTGCGGCTTCGATAATGGAAGATAAATCTTCCCCCGGATTTCGTCGATGCTCGTGTGGTCAGAAGATGTCGTGTACAGATCCCCACACCGCGTGCATGTACTGTCTCGGTGTTGGCCATGACACCTCGTCGTGCAGTATCTGTTTGGCCTTTCATCCCAACATCCTCGACGATTGTCTCGCTCACGTGAAACTGGGGAGGCCAGAGAAGAGGAACCCTCCAGTGAAATCCAAGGAGGCCGGTGGGCGGTGCCTGAGGATCTGCCGAACAGTTGGAACGCATTCAGGCATTCGAGGAGCAGAGCGCCTGGCCATGAGTCTTCTTGGAACTTTTCGCTTCCACTCAACCTGGGCTCCACCTTCTCGGGTTCCTTCAGGGAGTTGTGCCAGTCTCCCCTACCAAGGGAGAGGTGCCTGCGGGCTCGCACTCCACACAATCCCGTAAGTGGGAGAAGGATCCAGTGTGTCTTCATCTTGGCGAAGGCGGTCCTGGGACTAGAGAGGTCTCAGTCCCAGGAGCATGCGATCTTGACTTCTGTCGAATTGCTTCCTCGGCTGCAGGTTCTTGGACTTGCCGTCCAACCAGCTGACCGAGGTTTGGTCGATGACATAGAAATCGTCATCGACCCTCTTGACCCTTTGTTGACGACTCCTTAGAGAGGACTCTGGTCCTTGTCTTCTCCGATGAGGAGACCCAGCCTGCTGGAGTCCCCATCGAGGAACCGGTCCCAGACTCCGGGAAGTCACCGGTCCTGCCAGTGTCTCCCAACCGACCCAGTCAGTCTGCCCGATCTCGATCGAGGTCTAGGACCCCCTTGTCCAACAGGCTGAGGAAGAGCCATAAGCGCTCTAAGAAGAGGCAGCGCCATCGGTCGTCCTCGTCCTCCTCAGATGAGGAGAGGCTCCGGCTGAAACTCTGTCAGCACTACGAGGACCTCATGTGGCAGCAGCTAGTTCTATCCGGGCATAAGTCTATCATGGCTTCCACCACGGCCATTACTTGGCTTTCGCCTCCCAGGCCGAAGCTTTCTCCTTCGGAGCCGACCATATCGGTTCCCCAGCCTGCGGAGGTAGCAAAACCCCCTGTTCAGCCCAAAACGGTATCTCCACCTGTTGTGGTGGAACCACCCACCGCCTAAGCAGCCTGTGGGAGGGCTTCTTCCAGGTAAGATAGACCGGACTCTGGATTCCCCCGGTGTTTGTCGGTCACGGTCAAGCCAGACTGCGGCCGGTGAGTCGAAAGTGACATGGGCGGTAGACCGTTGTATCCGGATTCTTCGGATTCATACATCACCGGTCTGCATTCACATCCAAGGGATGATGAATTGACCGCTGACCTAGAGACAGAGGAAGGTCCCTTGTCCTTTCAAGGGATCCTTCGCCTTATCTCTGAGTCTACAGGGATGCCCCTGGAGCCAATCCAGAAAACGACAGAGTACCCACTTATGGATATCCTTAAAAGAGGGCATACACCGATGGAGGCCTTTCCTGTGGCCAAAGCCATTGTTGGGCTGGCCCTAGAACTTTGGCAGCATTCTGCCTCTTGTCCAGCATCATCTGCCCACAGCACGCACAAATAAGCAGGGCCATGGGGTCCCTGGCCGGTTTCTGAGCACCCTTCGGCGAGAACCTGGTGACTGCCTCTGTGTTCTGGCATACTGGCAGATCTTACTTCGAGACACAGCTCTTGCAGCAGGTTACACCATTAGGACTGAAGCCGGCAGGCGTCAGGACCCAACGGAAAAATTCTAGCTAGCTATCTTCAGCGGGGACCACCCCCGACGTCGGTCCCGCCTCCGACGTCAGATGTAGTACATAAGGGGCGGACCCGCCCAATTCACCAGTTCTTTCCCGTCGTCGACTTGCTTGTCTCGACCCTTCAGTTCAGTCTCTAGCGTGTGACGCGTGGTTAAGTTCTTTCCTACAGGAAATTCGATTTTCTTCAATCAAGTTTTTCTCTGATGTCCTCTCCAACCTCCGGTCACTCCTCGAAGTGTGCTTGTGGGAAACAGATCCCCTTCAAGGACCCTCACGCGGCCTGCGTCAGTGCCTAGGCCCAGACCACGACACCGGGTCTGCTCCTTTGCCAGGGTTTAATAGCAGAACCGGATCTAGCCATGAAGGCCCTTCAGGCTTTTGCTGGAAGAAAGCTTAAGACCATGTCTTCCAAGGGGACTCTTCAAAAAGGCCCACAAACACGCTGATAAGCGAAGGAAGGCCCTTCAGGTCCCGTCTAGGGGCCTCAGACTCACGCAGCTCTGGTTCCAGGTCCGACCGCTCCCCTTCCCGGGCCAGCTCTCAGCCTCCCCCTGCTGCGGTCAAGAAGTCTTCATCCTCTTCTCAGGCCAAGACTGCCAGACCTTCCTCTTCCTCCAGGGCCCTGGTCAAGTCTGGGGATCGCCACCATCACCATAAGTTGTGTTCCCGCCTTTCTGAACCCGACGTCAGGTCGGCTTCCTTGCCTCCTCGCAAGACCTTGGAGCTTACCTCTCTGAAGAGACCGCAGGACCCGACGCTGGTGCGCCCGTCGTCCTCTCGCCACAGATCCCCGGAGCCGCCGTCGGCCAGACAACCGTCGCCGGCCAGGCCAATGCTTCATCGGACGCCGGTAGGTGGACGGCGCCCGCTCTATTGAGAAGAAGCCGGCGTCGGTCAGGAGACCATCACTGAGGAGGAATTGACTGCCCGAGGACCAGATGGCGACCGGTCCCTGTCCCGGGGCGCCCAGGGAACCCTCGCATTACCCGAGCCCCTGTGGAGCCGATGCGGGACCCGACAGCGATCCACCGGCGCCCGGACCGTCGTCAGGCCTTTCCATGGTAGAAGTGAAGGAGCTGTTCACTTACTGGTGGGACACCATAAAGAAGGACATGGTTCCCACTCCACCTCCTCTTCTTCCTCCTCTTCCTCCTACACCGATTACTCCTCCGGTTCCTGCGCCCCCCTCCCCATCGGGGTCGGCAGGCCGACTACCTCCTCCCCGGGAGCACAGAACACCTCAAGGGGAGACCAGACAAACGGAGACCTCCGTCCAAATCCTCTTCCAGGTCACCCAGCCCTAAGAGACCCAGAAGGCGCCGACGATCGCCTTCGACGGAGGACACGGGATCAGAGTTCTCAACATACAGATCCCCATCTCCCCTCTCCATCCCTTCTCCGGATCCACGCGAGATGCCAAAGTCTCCTCCGGATGACCCTTCGTTCTCTGATATTATGAGACGCATCCAAGAGAACATGGGATGGGATGCGGAAGAGCTAGACCCGGAAAGGCTACGCCTTGCAAAGTATCTTCGGCAGAAGGACCCCAAGCCTGTGGTGGTGCCACCCTTGGTGAACACTTTCGTGGGCGTCACCAAGGCAGCGTGGAAGCGTCCACATTACGCTCCCGGCGATGCGAAAGCAGCTGATCGCTGGTACAAGGCTCCCGGGAAGACCAGTACTTGACTCAGCATCCTCAGGCTGACTGTCTGGTCATAACAGCCTCCACATGACCGGTCCCAGAGACGCAACATCTGAGCACCCTGCCACCGGACCCAGAGTCCAAACAGCTGGACGCTATGTGAGGCGCGACTATGCTTCCACTACCTGAGCCATCAGATCCCTGAATTACTTGACCCACATGGTGCAGTTCCAAAATGCCTTGTGGGAACAGGGTCTGGATGCGGCTGAGAAACTGCGGAAGGTGAGCAGAAGGAGGAGATGCTTCACGCTCGCCGTGCGAGGTCGGGGCGTGGGAACCCAAGTGCTTTCTGAGCAGCGTGTGACTCCAGCGGACTACCTCGGCCCGAGCAGCAGCTTCAGGCGTATGCATCCGGAGACACTCTTGGTTGCGCGTCTCTGGCTTTACCCCGGACGTCCAGAAGAATATCATGGGCGCCCCATTCGAGGAGAAGTCTTGTTTGGTAAGCCCTCAGAAGATTATTACCAAACTCAAGAGGCGGAAGGTGGTGAGGTCGGTTCAGGCCATGTACCGACCCAAGCTTAGTTCCTTCGCAGGAACCAAGCCGATTCGTGGTGGGACGCCTTAGAACAGTCCGCCCCGCTCCACAACAGAGGGCTCGGCTTTCGCCAGAGGCCAGAAACAACCCGCGGGCGAAGCCAGCGTGCTTCAAACCAGTCCAGCCAGCGGGACCCTCAGCCGCCACAGCCTGACTCCTTTCCGGCCCGCTCCCTCAGGATCAATGGGAAATCATGGTCGGAGTTCGCATTATGTTTTGCGGGATGGCAGGCTATAACCACCGACAGGTGGGTTCTTCAGTTAGTCGGGAAGAGGCCACTTTATAGAGTCATGAAAAGCCACCCTCGAGGCCTCCTTTTGCTCTCCGGTACCGGGTCAGCACAAGTCTCTGATCTGGCAAAGTACTCGCGCTCTTGCAAAAGGAGCGATAAAGTGCGTCCCGGAGAACCAGAGAGGACAGGATACTATTCCCACTTCTTCCTGGTTCCAAAGCAGGGACCTCCGTCCGATTCTGGACCTCAGCGACCTCAGCGTGTCGAGTCGCATACAAAGAGATTCGCATGGTGACTCTTCCGGGTCTCATTCCCATGCTGAAGCAAGATGCCTTCTTAGCGTCTCTAGACATGCAGGCCATACCTGCACATCCCTATAGCTCAGGCGCACAAGAGGTTCCTGCGCTTCGTTTCTCGACCACCACCTTCAGTTCTGAGCCCTTCCATTTGGACTGTCATCCGCACCTAGGGTCTTTACCAAATGCATGGCAGTCGTGGCAGCGTCTCTAAGGAGACAGGGCCATTATGTGTTCCCGTACCTGGACGATTGGCTTCTCATGGCCGCCTCCAGAGAGGCGTTGTTACGTGCGATCCAGAGCACCCAGGACCTGTTCCGATCTCTGGGCATCCTAATCAACCACGAGAAGTCTCTCCTGGTACCGTCGCAGAAGCTGCAATTTATAGGCGCAGTACTGGACACCGTTCAGGGAAGAGCATTTCTTCCAGACGACAGAGCGGAGCGCATCAGATCCCTCATCAGGGAGTTGTCGTCGAACAAGACCGTCCCTGCCAGGTCGGTCGCCCCGCTTGCTTTCGGACACATGGCTGCGGCCATTCCTCACGTCCCTTTCGCCAAGGCTCCACATGCGGGTAACTCAGTGGATGCTCAAGGTGCAATGGGATCAAAGGCAAGACCACATCGCATCCGGTCAGAATCCGAACACCGTGATTCGAGACTGGCAGTGGTGGCTAGACCCAGGTCACTCTCCGGGCGTCCCATTTATAGCCGCCTCCGAGGTAATCCTCACCACAGACGCCTCAGGTCTAGGGTGGGAGCACACCTGGACGGGGTGAAGTCCCAGAGTACGTGGACCCCTCTGAGGCTCATCTCCATATCAATGTCCTAGAGATGAGGGCGGTCCTTTATGCCCTGCAAGCCTTTCAGTCAGAAATCCTGCCAGAGTACTCTCCTGCTTCAGACAGACAACAGGCGGTGATGTAATACCTCAACAAACAAGGAAGCGCACCTCACCCCTTTGCAGGGAAGCCATGAGGGTGTGGGATTGGGTAATCCGACGGTAGCGAATCTGATCACTGTACATGTTCCAGGGTGAACAACACGTTGCAGGCGCCTGAGTCGCTCCCAGGCCAGAGTCCACAGTGGGAACTTCTTCAAGAGGTAGCAGAGGATCTGTTTCTTGATGGGGAACTCCAGAGTTGGACTTGTTCGCATCCCATCAACATAAAACTGCCCAATTTTTGCAGCTAGATCCAGGGCCTGGTGTTTTCTGGCGAGGCGTGTTGTCCTCTCCTGGGCGGACAGATTCTCTCGCTTTCCCTCCTTCCGTTGATCCAGAGGTTCTTCTCAAACTGCGCGAGGGAGCATGCAACAATGATCCTGGTGGCCCTTTCTGGCCCAGACAGATCTGGTTCCCTTGCTAATTCAGCTATCCGGGAACCTCTGCTCCCGTTGCCATTCAGCTCCCATCTCTTGTCTCAGGAGGAAGGTTCACTGGTCCACCGGACTTAAGCTCACTGAACCTGCATGCATGGCTCTAGAACGACATAGCCATCTTGCGTCCGCGGGGTCTCGCAAGAGGTTGCAGAAGTTCTTTCTGCAGCCAGAAAGCTGGCAACGCATGCGACGTACGCCATGAAATGGCGCCGTTTTTGTTTATGGTCGTGAGCACGCGATTTTTCCCCTTTAGGTTACCCGGTGAGAGTGTTGTTGGACTACCTGCTCTCCCTTTTCCGTTCGGGTCTAGCCTACTCCTCTATCAAGGTGCACCTCTGTGCCATCTCTGCCTACCACCTTCCGGTGGGACATCGCACAGTGGCACAATTAGATGCCTCTCGGGAATTTTTGAGAGGGGTGTTGCATCTTAGGCCACCCATTAAGGACCCAGTGCCTCCATGGGATTTGCTCTTTGTCCTGGAACAACTCACGCTTCCCCCTTTCGAACCTGCCGTGGATTGCGAGCTGCGTTTTCTGTCGTGGAAAACGCTGTTTTTGGTTGCTGTTACTTCAGCGAGAAGAGTTTCTGAGCTTCACGCTCTCATGTGCAAAGAGCCTTATTTAGTTTTCCAGCGGGACAGAGTATCCCTGAAGATGAATCCAAAATTTTTGCCTAAGGTGGTCTCTACACTCACTCTCAATCAGGATATTGACCTGCCGGTCTACTTCCCGAATTACTCTAATAGAGGAGAGGCACTGCTCCACACCCTGGATGTTCACCGCAGCTTGAGGTATTACCTCAACAGAACTAAACTACTTTGTAGTTCAGAGCAACTTTTCGTTTCCTTTTCTGAAAGGATGATGGGCCAACCAGTATCCAAACAGTCCCTGTCTCGCTGGCTTGTCCAGTGTATTTCATACTGTTATGATATCAAACAAAAGCCCTTCCCGGGTACAGTCCGGGGTCATTCTACTAGGAGTGTGGCCACCTCCTTTGCAGCACTCCGAAACGTCTCCACCTCTGCCATATGTGCTGCAGCCACTTGGAGCTCTGTGCATACATTTATCAGGCATTATAGCCTGGACATCGCCTCTCGGCGAAGAGCCGGCTTCGGCCTGGCGGTGCTACAGGGTCTCCTGTCCTAGATTCAGGACCTGAAATGTATTTCCTAGTTTCCTCCTCCCAGAATGTTGTCAGCGTTAATGCTTGGGAATCAGTCCTAATGGTGTAACCTGCTGCAAGAGCTGTGTCTCGAAGTAAGATAGTACAGTTACGTAAGAACTTACCGTAACAGTAGATCATCGAGAACAGCTCTTGCAGCAGGTACCTTCCCGCCCACCTTCCCCCTTGGAGGAGGCATGGCCTACGCCTTTACTATCAGGGTTTTTCCCTTTGACTTCTGACAGTGGATCCTCGGTCTCCCATTTTGATGTCAGCCTGCGGCCGGAAGTCTCCGGCGGGAGAACTGGGGAATCGGGCTGGACCGCCCCTTATGTACTACATTGGAGGCGGGACCGACGTCGGGGGCGGTCCCCGCTGAAGATAGCTAGCTGAGTACCTTTTGGGGTCCTGACGCCTGCCGGCTTCAGTCCTAATGGTGTAACCTGCTGCAAGAGCTGTTCTCGAAGATCTACTGTTACGGTAAATTCTTACGTAACTGTACTTTCTGCCAACACTGACCGACCTCCTGATAAAGAGTCCAAACTTTTGGATCATTCTGCCAGGAAGGTCTATGCGGCTTCCTCCTTGGGCCTTCATCAGGCAAGTTCGGCCGTCATCATGGCACACTTCTCTCACACCCTTCTGGGGTCGCTGGCTGACGTCCTCCCACATCTCCCCATGGACATGCAGACCACAGTCAAGCAGGTCCGGGATCAGGGTCGAGCTGTTGCCAAACAGCAGCTCCAGACATCCCTAGACCTTGGGGATTCTTGTGCCCATTCGATGGCTGCTGCAGTTGCCTCTCGTCGGAGGGCTTGACTGAGGCTTTCCTCATTCCCAGCGGATACCCAGCATAACTTAGCTGACGTGCCCTTCCTTGTGACCGACTTGTTCGTCCCGGGAGTGGCCGGTCACCTTCAGCGCATTGAGCAGTCCAATGCCACCTTGGACGCTACCTCTGCCAAGAGTTCTTTGGGCAAGAACCAGCAGAGAATAAAGAAAAAGCCTTTCTGGCATTCTGCCTCTGCGACTCAGCAGTCCTCCTTTCAAGGTGGACAGCAGTACCAGCACTAGCAACAGTAGCAGGCTGAAGCTAAGCCCTCGGCCCAAGCAGAGTCCCCAACAGGCCTGTAAGGAGGCTGAGGTTCCAGATCCCGGATCCTCCTCCTTCAAGCCTGCTCAGTGATGGGGCGGGGCTGCCAACTCTGCTCCCACACGCCAGCTCTGGGTCCTCCTGGGGCGCACACGCCACTATCGCTCCACCTGGTCCATTATCACCCCAGACAGGTGGGTTCTGGAAGTGGTCAGTCAGGGACTGCCTCTGAATTCAACCAGTACCCTCAAGCCGAGCCCGGCGCCCTCGGGAGGACCGAGTATCCGCTCAGACCCAGTCGGCTCTCAGAAACGACATTGCTCAGCTCCTCCTCACAGAGGCAGTGGCGATCCTCCAGCAGACCCAGGCTTTATCTCCAGGTACTTCCTGGTGCCCAAGCGGATGGGGGGCTGGTGCCCCATTCTAGATCTGCATGACCTGAATCAATATCTCAGGTCACGCACCTTTCGGATGGTCACTCTGTCCCAGATCATACCATCCTTGGAGCGAAACATGTGGTTCTGTTCACTGGATCTGCAGGACGCATTCTTTCACGTCCCAATCCATCTGTCCCATCAGCGGTTCCTCCACTTCAGGGTCGAAGGGACCCTGCACTAGTTCTGAGCCATGCCATTCGGCCTGTCATCGGCCCCACGGGTCTTCACGAAATGCATTGCAGTGGTGGTGGCCCATCTCTGTTGTCAAGGGGGGGTCAGGATTTACCCCTACCTTGATGATTGGCTCTTAGCAGGTTCTACCCAACACGAGGTGGAGAGGTCCAGGGATCTGGCCCTCCAGACCTGCTTCCAACTCAGCCTCCTGATCAGCAAGGCCAAGTCGGAACGCGTGCTGTCTCAGGTGATGGGCTTCATCGGGGCAGAGCTCGACTCTTGTCAAGCCAGAGCTCGGCTCCCGGTGGACAGGGCGGAGGTTCTTTCCTCCTTTGCCCAATCATTTCTGGTTGGCACTTGCGCCCTGCCCAGGACTTTCTGCGCCTTCTGGGTTACATGGCAGCATGCACCTCAGTGGTCCGTTGGGCCCGGTTGTACATGCGCGCACTCCAGTGGGAGCTGACCACCCAGTGGACTCAGCGCCATGGTCATTTCGACCAGCTGATCACTGTAACCCAGAAGATGTGGGACGCCTCCATCGGTGGACCGCTCGCACGTGTTGTTAGGAAGGGTTCCCGCTTATCCGCCCCTGAGCCGACGGTCGCCCTCACAACCAGTGCCTCTCTCATAGGCTGGGAGCCCACATGGGGACAAAGGGCCCACAGGCTCTGGGCTCCCGAGGAGTCCCAATACCACATCAGTCTGTTGGAGCTCAGAGCAGTCAGACTGGTACTGTCAACTTTTGCTCCTCAGCTCCAGGGTCAAGTGTTTCAAGTCCAGATGGACAATACTACGACCATGTACTACCTCAACAAACAGGGCGGCATGCGCTCCCGTCTGCTGTGCAAGGAGCTGCTCCACATCTGGACCCTCGTGAGCTGATTGGAGGCATGTCTCATAGCCATCCACGTGGCAGGAGCCTTGAACCTTCTGGTGGATGCTCTCAGCTGATTAGGCCAGACATCCGAATGGTCTCTCCATCCAGAGGTAGCTTACAGCCTGTTCTCCAGTTGGGGCAAACCGATGGTCGACCTGTTTGCCTCCAGGGAGAACACCAAGCTGAGGCTGTTTCATGCCCGCTCCTCAGCAGGGCTCGCTGCAGAGGGGATGCCTTCTTGAGGCCGTGGACCCCAGGCCTCCTCTATGCCTTCCCCCCCATTTCCCTTGATCCACAAGGTGTTACTCAAGGTGAGGAGGGACAACGCAAAGATGATTCTGGTAGCCCCAGACTGGCCGCGCCAGTTCTGGTATCAGATCTCCTCAGCCTAGGTGCAGGCCCTCGGAGGCTTTGCACATGCCGGACCTGATATCACTCAATCAGGGAAGGTATTCTAGCCGGACCTTCAGTCCCTGCACCTCACAGCCTGGTACCTGAGCGGCTAGAGTTCCAGGCTTTGGGTCTTTGCGAAAATGTCCTCACTGTGGTGGAGGCATCCAGAAAGGAATTGACCAGGAAATGTTATGCCTTCAAGTGGAAAAGGTTTTCCATTTAGTGTCAGGGCAAGGGCCTGGACCCTTTGTTCTGTCCAGTGGCTAACATTCTCGACTAGCTTTGGTCTCTCTCAAAAGGGGGTCTTTGGTCACCGACCCTTAGGGTGCACCTGGCAGCCATCTCTGTTTACCGGGCACGGGCCATTCAGCCGACATTGGCGCAGGAGACAGTGGTCAGGTGCTTTTTCAAAGGACTGGATCGCATATCCCCTCCGGTGCATGAACCTTCACCTCCGTGGCATCTACTGCTGGTACTGGCAAAGCTCATGGGCAAGCCATTCGAACCAGTGCACAAGTGTGCCTTGTCACACTTGTGGAAGACGGCCTTCCTGGTGGCTGTCACGTCTGGCAGAAGGACAGAGGACCTCTAGGTGCTTTCAGTGGAGTCCCCTTATCTGGTCTTCCACAGGGACAAGGTTATCCTGCACCCCCCACCCAAAATTCCTTCCGAAGGTGGTGTCAGAGTTTCACCTTAACCAGGTGTTGACTCTGCTGGTATACTACCCTAATTACACCTTGGAGGCCGAGTACAGGCTCCATACTTTGGACCTGAGACATGCTCTCTCCTACTATAAGGAGAGGACTGCAGAAATTCGGGGAGTGGTTCGCCAGCTGTTTGTCACCTTTGCTGAAGCAGCTTCTGGCAGGCCTGCAGCCAAATGGACCATTGCAAGGTGGTTTACATCATGCATAGGTCTGTGCTATGAGTTGGCAGGCAAGGAGCCTCCTAGAGGGATAAGAGCTCATTCTACCTGCCATACTGCTGCATCGGTGGCTGCTTCCAGGGACATCCCTATCCAGAAAATCTGTCGGGCTGCTCATTAGAAGTCATGACACCTTCATCACCACTACCACATCGACTTGAGTCACGCGGGATGCTTTTTGGGGCCTCAGTTCTCCAATCTGTGTTCCCTAAGTAGGGGTGTGCCTTGCCTCCCTCTTCCCGGAGAACTGCTAGAGTCTGCTAAAGAGTGTGGATGAACAACATATCCACGCTTCTAGAAGAACAGGTTACTCACCTGTAACAGTAGTTCTAGGAGTGGTATATGTTCATCTACAAACCCCACCTGACCTCCCCTGCTGCGGGGCCTTGCGCAACCTGGCTTCCAGCAGGCTAAGATCTGGTGTGATGGGGCAGAGCCGAGGTATATACCACCTGGGTGGGTGGGAACAGCCAGCTTGAAGATGTCCGGTTGGATTTAAAGTGGAAAGGGACATGCCAAAGAGTGTGGATGAATAACATATACCACTCCTAGAACTACTGTTACAGCTGAGTAACCTGTTCTTACTCGCCTGTAACAGTAGTTCTAAAAGTGATATGACGTTCATCTACACTGACCCATCTGACCTCCCCTGGCAAGTGGCACACTGATTTTGCTTTCTGTGCACAAGTTCTGACATCATGGGGTGATGCCGAGGGAGTTACCACCCAGGGGGGTGGGAGGAGCCAGCTTGACGACATTATGGCGAGTCTTAAAGGGGAAAGGACACTGCCAGAAGGGTGGATGAACATCATATACCACTGAGAACTACTGTTACAGGTAAGTAACCTGTTTTTCTGACTGCTTCTCCCCCTATCTATCCCATACAGAGGGTTCTGGTGTAACTGCAGGCTGAACATGCCACTCTGATTCTGGTGGCCACTCATTGACCCAAGCAAGTTTGGTGTCCACATCTCCAATGATTTGCAGTGGAACTACCTGTCCCACTCTTCTTGTGAGCTGGACTTCTGACACAGAAGCAGAGTGATCTTCCTGGACATAAAGTCTCCACCACTCATTCACACTAATGGGAGTGTGCCAGAGGCACTGGGACCCAGTGGGAGCCAAACTTTTTCAGAAGGGCCAGCGCCAAGATGGAGCCACGTGGAAGCGGCACCTCGAGCTAGGATTGCGTGGTGTAGACTATCTCAGCGTCGACCCTCCAACTGCCTCAGTTCCTTTTTTCCCACGTTGAGTGTACTTCAGTGACATTGCTCGCCCTCCGGGAGTCAAGTTTCAAGCTTGCAGCTTAGTTTTCAGTTTTATTGTTTTGTATTTTATCACGAAAAGTACCAATTACATTTAATAAAATAAATTTTGTACAAGAAGTCATTTTCAGCCGACCATAAGTGGGGCAGTGATGGTAGGGAGACTTCATATGAAAGCTGTTCAGTCAGCTGGGCCGGGTCTGGTCCACCAAACTCTCCGGAGGGGGGATCTAACAACGGACAGTCCAGTGCTCGGGGGGGGGAGGGGGATGAGCGGTCCCCCCCAAAAGGATAAAAAGAAACTGTCCCATTCACGGCACTGTTAGACCTCGAGTTCTCCTTTGGCCCACCGGTCGAAGAAGAAACAGCATCACTCGAGGTCGCCCTCTGCTACGTCTGCACGTAGATGGTCGGTTGTTGGGGTCAGGGGCCGGTCTCCACCTTTTGGAGTCTCTGGTTTCTGTCTCTGAATACCAGCTTTAGGCATCTGAGCCCTCACTGCCTATTGGAGGGGCTTCCATGAGCAGTTTCACCATTGGGCCACTCTTATGGAGCAGTGGCTCGGAGGTTGTCCTGACTGCCCAAACCGCCAGTCCGTCGCTGGGGCCTTCGGGCTTCTCGGCTTTGGATCGGCAGGTGGGACAGTTAGGACTTCCTGGTGGTGCGGCGCCTTCTTCGGTGCTGTCAATTCCGCACTCCGGTGTCTATCCCCCTCACATGGATGCGGTGCAGGGATCCACACCGATGCCTTTATCTCCTGCCATTTTCAATCTTCCTGGACATAAGTCTCCACCACTCATTCACACTAATGGGATCTGTCGCCGAGGCACTAGTACCCATCGGGAGCAAACTTTTTGCTGGAGGGTCGACACCAGAGATGGCGCCACGAGGCATGGCGCCGCAAGCACTAGCTCGTGCAGCAATGACTATCTCGGCGCGACTCCTCCTACCGCTTCTCAGTTCCTTTTTGTCCCGCCTGCCGAGTGCGCTTTCAGTAACGACGCTGGCCACCTGTCGGGAGTCAAACTTCAAACTAGCAGCATAGTTTTCAGTTTTATTTTTGTAGTATTATCTCGATGTAGTATCGTTTAAATTTATTCTATTTAATATACAATAAAAAGTCTCAGCCTACTTGACGGAGTCGACTCATGAGCAGGTCAGGTGATGGTAGGGAGACTTCTGTGATGAAAGCTGTTCAGTCAGTCGCGATCAGTCCGCCCCCTTCTCCTGAACGGGGTCCGATAACGGTCAGTCCAATGCCTGGGGATGGGCGGTTCCCCCGAGGCATAAAAACAAACGGTCGTATTCTCGCACCGCTCGCCTCGAGCTCTTCTTCGCCCACAGGTCTAAAAGAGAAGGCATCACTCGAGGTCGCCCTCTGATATGTCTGCGCGTCGACGGTCTGTTATCGTGGGTTAGTTGCTGGTCTCCTCCTTCGGAGTCGCCAACTCCTGCTTCCGTAGCCACCGCCTTCGCATCGGAGTCCTACCCCGCCTATAGGTAGGTCTTCAGATGAACAGTTTCATCAGTGGGCCGCTCTTATGGAGCAATGGGCTCGGAGGTTGGTTCTGCTACCTGGCTCGGTTGCCCGGGGGCCTTCGGGCTTGTCGGGCGACCAGGTAGGGCGGTTGGAGATTCCTGGTCGCACGGCGCCTCTCTCGGTGCCGACGACTCCGCGCTTAGGTGTTCCCCCCCCTCACATGGCTGCAGCGCAGGGGGCCACACCGATGCCCTTATCTCCTGCTTTTTTCCCTTCTAACCATGTTTCTCAGGATCCTGGGATGCTTTCGGGCGCCGGTCTGCGGTGTCGCGGCGCTTGTCGGCGCTGCTTTCAGGGTCGCTGGGCTTGTCGGCGCCGTCCTCAGCTCAGGCTTTCGCCCCATCCGCGACGCCGTGCTCTCGGGCGCCGTCCGGCGCCGTCAGCGTGTGCCGTGTGCTCCTTAGCGCCTGTAGCCGCGCCATGTGCCTCCTCGGCGCTTGTATTCGGCGCCGTGTGCCTCCCTCTGTGCTTTCGCGCTCGCCTTGAGCCTGTTTGCCCTGTTTTTCCTCGGCTCGTTGGGCTCTCGAGACTCCCTTCCTTTCAATTCTTTCTTCCTCCTGTGTTTTACTCCTTTCTGTCCAAACAGTCCTTCCTGGACTATCAGGAGATGACGTTGAGCCTGACCAGACCTTTGGTTGGGTGATGAAGTGGACGTAAGCAGGATCTTTCGCTGCTACAGAGCCTGTGGTCGAGGACCTGTCCTTTATGTCTCTGTTGAAGAACCTGAGTTCCACTCTTTCTCTCCAGACTACAGACATCGATCCTGGGAAGCGGTTAAGACTCCAATATCTTCATGCTTTGGAGATCCCTACGGATTTGACTCCTCCGATTCAACCTTCCTTCGAGACGCTGTCTCAAATGGTATGGAATAATCCTGCTCTTACCCCTTCGGTGGCTAAATCCATTGATAGGAAATATTCAGCCCCAAGGATCGTCCCATTTGGCATCTCAAGCCTTTGGATCCTATTGTAGTCCTGGGAGAATGATAAGGTCGCTCTTCCTCAAGCTACTACAGCTCGACCTATTAACAAAGAGTCTCGTAAGATTGATACATTAGGTAAGAGAGTCTTTGCTGCGTCCACTCTAAGTATGCGTATTGCCAGTTACCAGGGCTATTTTTCTCAGTATGAGTATATCCTGTGGCACTCTATTAAACAAATGGTTGAAGCTCTTCCGGACTCGGACTCTAAGTCAGAGCTTCTTCTGACCATTACCAGAGGTATTGAATCTAATAACCAACAGGTCAAAGCAGCCATGGATGCTTTCGACACTGCTTCTCGTTCAGTAGCCGCTGGTATTTGTACTCGCCGTCCTCCTGGCTGCGTACTTGGGCTTCCACGAATGATGCACAGCAGCAGGTAGTGGCGTTGCCCTTCTGATGGCTCGTATCTTTTCGGTCCTCCAGGTAGAGCAAGCTCTAGAGGCTACTCAGAAGACTAGGTCGGCCATTAAGCTGGCTCGACCCCCTCCTACCCCTCTCGAGGGCATGTGAGTAGCGTCAGTTTCATAATCGTCAGTCCTTTCGAGGCAGGGGCAGAGGAAGTTTCCATAGAACCAACCTGCCCAACCCCAAAAGAAGACTCAACAGAAAGCGCAGGGCCCAAAGGCCCAGTGCTACCTTATGAGTTGCCGCCCAAGTTCCATCTCCTGCCCGAGGTGGACTTTTCTTCTCCGTGGAGGTCGCCTGATGTACTTCTACAACCAATGGAAGTCCATAACCTCAGACAAATGGATCCTTCGGATAATTCACGAGGGTATTCTCTCAATTTTCTGGAGACCCTCCAAATCGTCCTCCCAAACGACAACCCAAGTTGTCAATCCTTCAGTCAGACCTTCTAGTGATTCAGGGCCTTCTGAACAACAGGGCAGTAGAACTGGTGCCTCTGCATCAGCGAAACACAGGGTTCTACTCCCACTACTTTCTGGTTCCAAAGAAGTCTGGGGGTATGCGCCCCATTCTAGACCTCAGAAAGCTGAACAAATTTCTCCCCAGGGAGAAATTCAAAATGATTTCTCTAGGAACCCTGTTACCTTTGCTTCATCAACACGACTGGCTAGCCTCCCTGGACATGCAGGACGCTTACCAGCATATTCCTATTCACCCGAGGCATCACAAATTCCTGAGGTTTGTGGCTGTGGGTCAACACTATCAGTTCAGAGTCCTGCCCTTTGGGCTATCCTCGGCGCCGTGAGTCTTTACAAAGTGTTGTGCAGTTCTCGCAGCACATCTCAGGAAGCTTGGACTCCGAGTGTTTCCCTACCTGGACGACTGGCTCCTAGCAAGCCCTTCCAGACAAGGGACTCTGGAAGCCGTTCAGACGGCCTCTCGCCTTCTTACGTCCATGGGAGTTCTGCTGAATCTAAAGAAGTCACAGCTGCAGCCCTCCCAGAGGCTCCTTTTCATAGGGACTCTACTGGACACGTCTTGCACGAAGGCTTTCCTTCCAGAGGACAGAAGGCTCGACATCCTTCAGATGGCCCGTTACATCGGGGAGAACAGATCGGTTACAGCTCTCTCGATGCAACGTATGTTAGGCCTCATGGCATCCTCAGTGTTCACTGTACCCCTAGCTCGGCTACACATGAGAACCACCCAATGGATGCTCTCCGCTCAGTGGTCACCAACCTCTCACCCCCAGTCTTATCCCATCAAGGTGACAGAGCCCTTACAGAGGTCTCTCACCTGGTGGTCTCAAGAGAGCAATCTTCTGGAAGGATTTCCCTTTGCTCCTCTGGATCATCAAATCTCCATCACCACAGACGCATCGCTAACGGGATGGGGAGCCCATTGTCGCTCTCTCCACACTCAAGGTGTATGGACTCAGCTCGAGGCCCAGCTTCACATAAATGTCCAGAGATGAGAGCCGTCCTTTATGCGATCCGAGCTTTGAAGGATATTCTTTGTCACAAGAACATTCTCCTTCAAACGGACAACAAAGCTGTGATGTATTACATCAACAAGCAGGGCGGTGCTCACTCTTACCCCTTATGCAGGGAAGCGATGAGGGTGTGGGAATGGTGCTTGGAACACAAATCTCTAATTCAAGCGGTCTACCTGCCAGGTGTACAAACGACTTGGCAGACCGTCTCAGCAGAACAGAGGCAGACCCTCATGAGTGGTCTCTCACCCAGCCATAGTTCGATCACTATTCAAGAATGGGGAACTCCAGACCTGGACCTTTTGCATCCCCACTCAGCGTAAAACTGCCTCTCTTCTGCTCCAGAAATCCAGGGCCTGGCATTTTCTGTCAGGATGCGTTCAGGCTGCGGTGTGGACAAACGCTTTCTTACGCCTTTCCACCTCTTCCTCTAATTCAGAGAGTACTTCTCAAATTGAGTCCCAGGGGACCAAGATGATTCTCATTGCCCCCTCTTGGCCTCGACAACTATGGTTTGCTCTACTCAACAGTATGTTGGCAGCCCCTCCAAGACCACTTCCCCTGCAGATGAACCTGTTGACTCAGGGTCCGGTGGTCCATCCCAACCTGAGATCGCTTCACCTTCACGCTTTGCTCCTGAAGAGGTAAAGTGAACCAGTTCAATGTCTCTCAAGAGTCTCAGACATTCTTCTGGCTGCTCGAAGCCAGCTACAAAAACTTACGTCTAAGTGGGAAGTTTTTGCTCTGGTGTGCAAAGTCCTCTTGGAATCCCTTTTCCTGTCCTCCAGACAAGGTTTTGGAGTACCTTCTGGACCTCTCAAATTCAGGCCTCCAGTACTCTACAGTCAAAGTTCACCTTAGTGCCATTTCAGCGTATCATGAGCCGGTTTCTTCTTTGTCTCTGGCTCAGTTACCTATGGTTAAGAGATTTCTTAAAGGAATTCTGCATACCAGACCTCCTATAAGACGTCCGGTTGCAGCCTGGGACATTAACCTTGTGCTAGACATGCTCACTCGGAAACCTTTCGAACCCCTGGCTACCTGTGAGCTAAAATTTCTTACCTGGAAACGGCCTTCCTAGTGGCCATTACCTCAGCCCGCAGGGTCTCTGAGATACATGCCCTGGTTACGGACCCTCCGTATACTGTGTTCCATAAGGACAAAGTAGTTCTTCGCACTCATCCTAAATTTCTTCCCAAGGTTGTGTCAGAATTCCATCTAAACCAACCTTTGGTCCTTCCCTCTTACTTTGCGGACTTCCAAAATGAAGGGGAACGGTCTCTTCATTCCCTGGATGTTAAGAGAGCCTTGCGTTTCTATTTAGATAGAACCAAGGATTTTCGCAAAGCCCAGCAACTGTTTGTTTCCTTCAGCGAGACCCGGCTGGGTCAACCTGTCGCTATCAGATGCATCTCATCGTGGCTGGTAGCATGTCTTCGGCATTGCTATTCCATGGCACAGGTTAAATTGGAAGGTAGGGTTTACGCTCACTCTACCAGAGCGGTCGCGGCATCCCTAGCGGAAATTCGTAATGTTCCGATTGCAGACATCTGCAATGCCGCCACCTGGAGCTCAGTGCATACCTTCGTTAAGCATTATGCACTGGATGTTCATGCCAGGCGACATTCCACCTTCGGCAGAACTATCCTTAATGGACTTCTGTCCTAGAAACGTGAGCTCTTGGTCCCTGCCGCCCTCTCGGGGGATTATTAGCTCGGTACTCTCCCATTAGTGTGAATGAGTGGTGGAGACTTATGTCCAGGAAGATATAGAAAATTCACGTACCTACCGTAATTCTTGATCTTCTTGGGCAGTCTCCACCACTCATCACCACCACCCTCCATCCCCGAGCTCACGCTGTGTTGGTCTTCACCCTCAAATCTTTAGGCCGTGAAGACTTTTTGTTGACCCTTCTTACAGGGTTGCCGGACTATCTTATGTCGGTTTTAAGGTTAGGTTACTCTTTCACGTTAGTTGCGCTGCACCTCCTTGGTAAAAAAGGTACTGAGGCGGTTGGAGGGTCGACGCCGAGATAGTCATTGCCGCACGAGCTAGTGCTCGCGGCGCCGTGCCTCGCGGCGCCATCTCTGGTGTCGACCCTCCAGCAAAAAGTTTGCTCCCGATGGGTCCTAGTGCCTCCGGCGCAGGTCCCATTAGTGTGAATGAGTGGTGGAGACTCGTCCAAGAAGATCAAGAATTACGGTAGGTATGTAATTTTCATTTCTTTCCCTTCAAACCGCAGTGCAGACTTCTGCAGGGTGGTGCTGCCTGTGGTGCCAGCTTCTGTCACGCCAGGGTCCTTTTTTGGTTCCGCGTGTGGTGTCGGCGCCATGTGCGATGCCAGGAGTGGTGGTTGGCGCCGTGGTCGGCACTGTGGTTGGCGCCCGCGCTCCCTGTCGGCGCCATGCGTGGTACCGTTTTCTGTGTTGGCGCCATCTCTGTTCTCGGTGCTGGCTGTCTTCGTCGACGGCGCCCAAGGACGCGCTGCATAGTTCACAGAGGTTTTCTGACTACAATTCTGTCTCTCTTCTTCCTCCTGGTTTTCATTCCTTTCTGTCTATACAGTCCCCCCGGACTGTCAGGAGATGATATTGAGCCTGATCCTGATCTTCGGCTGGGTGATGATGTTGATGCCGATTCTGCACTGGGGCAGGGATCAATCCTCCTGCAGAGCCTGTGGTGGAAGACCTTTCCTTCACGTCTCTGCTCAAGAACTTAAATTCTACTCTTTCTCTCCAGACCACGGAACTCGATCCTGGGAAGCTTCTGCACCTCCAGTATCTGCATGTTCTGGAAATCCCTATGGATTTAACCCCTCCAGTACAGCCCTCTTTCAGGACTTTTTCCCAGATGGTGTGGAAGACTCCGGCTCTTATTCCCTTTGTGGCCAAATCCATAGATAGGAAATATGCCCCTCCCAAGGATTGCTCCATTTTGGCCTCACAGGCCTTTGCTGATGCCTTAGTGGTCCTGGCAGAGAATGATAAGGCTGTCCTTCCTCAGGAATCCACAGCCTGTTCTATAAACAGACAATCTCACAAGATCAACACCTTGGGTAAGCTGGTCTTTGCTGCTTCAGCTCTAGGTATGCGTATTGCTAGCTACCAGGGTTATTTTTCCAAATACGAGTATGTTCTTTGGCATTCACTCAAAGCAACAGTAGAAGCTCTGCCCAAGTTGGAGGTCACCTCAGAGCTACTAGACCATAACTCCTTAGCGCAAAAGAAAACTCAGCAAGCCGGCCAAGTGGCACTGAGGGTTAAGGCATTAGTCGCCTCACCTTGTGCCATGCCGGCGACCTGGGTTCTGGAATGAGCTCGGGCCGTCAGGGGTTGGCAGGGGTAGGGAAGGGATCGAGCGTCCAAAGGACGGCTCTTCCTGCCTGGGGAGGGTGTAGGGTATCGCGTCGCTCTTGCATGACCCCTGGCAGCTGTCCGGGGTAGCTCAGAACAAGTGTTGCCGCCACCTGGCATCAGGGGGTGGAGCTTGGCGGATGCTGGTCATCATTGCACCCACAGAGCTCCATGGGAGAGAAACATAGAACATAGACTTTGACGGCAGATAAGGACCACTTGGCCCACCCAGTGTGCCCATTTCCTACCTATTGGATAAGCTGCAGATTCTAGTTAACCAACAGCCTACTTCCTGCAACCCCCACTATAATTGCCTTATGTCTGTCCCATGCATGTTTGAATTCCCCACTGTTTTAGACCCCACAACCTCTCCAGGAAGGCGGTTCCATCGCCCACCACCTCTCGTGGAAAAGAATTTACGCATTTACCCCTGAGCTGTCTCCCCCAACTTTAAATTGTGCCCCTTGTTCTTACACATCTCTTTTTCTGAAAGATGCTACCCTCCTGGACTTGTTGATTCCCTTGAGGTACTTTAAAGTTTCTATCATGTCCCCCTGTCCCTCCTTTCATCAAGGGTATACATATTAATCTCTCTTAGTCTCTCTTCATATGGTTTCTGATGTAGACCCTGCACCATTTTAGTTGCCCTCCTCTGGACTGCTTCCATCCTGTCTATGTCCTTGCATAGATGAGGTCTCCAAAACTGCACGCAGTACTCCAGATGGGGTCTCACCAACTGTCTGTACAGAGGGTTAACCACTTCCCTTTTTCTACATGTGATGCCCCACCCTGTGCATCCCAGTATCCCCCTGGCTCTCCTTACTGACTTCTCACATTGCTTACCCACCTTTAGGTCATCTGATATGACTACACCCAGATCCCTTTCCATTATTGTTGTTAGTACCTCCCCTGCTATTGTGTACTCTTCTCCTGGATTTTTATTTCCCAGGTGCATTACTTTGCACTTCTTTGCATTGAATGAGGGAGGAGGGAGGGGACAAAAACAAGCACAGAAAACCCCCAGCCCTGATAGGTGACGGCTCCCACAGTGCCAGCGCCACACACCCAACACCAGATCCTCACCTCCACCCCTTTGGTCTCCTCATAGACTCTGGCCAGGTGCTCTAGTGTGCCTGGTCCCGGGGGGTGCCCAGAGCTAGGGTCTGCCTGGCTGAAGTCACAATGTGAGGAGGCAGTAAATAATTGAGGAAGGCAGGATCACAGTGGGCGGTAGAAGCGCCCAGGTGAGATGGGAAGCCTGAGAGTGTTCAGGGCTTGGGAGCAAAATAGAGGCCCCCAAAAGAAAACACAGCAGAAAGCACAGGGCCCAAAAACACAGAGTGCCACCCTCTGAAATTCTGGCCCAGGTCCCACCTCAGCTCTCTGAGGGGGACACTTCCTTGGCAGTGGGAGGTCGTCTGACACAGTTCTACGACCAGTGAAAGTCTATAACATAAGACAAATGTGTCCTCAGGATAATCCGTGAGGGGTTCTCTTTCAATCTGTCGGAACCCCCCCCCCCGGATCATCCTCCCAAGTGACAGCCCAGACTGTCTGCTGTGCAGTCAGACCTTCTTGCTTCCGAGGTGCTGAATAACAAGCAGCAGAAGTAGTTCTGCTGGATCAGTGAAATACAGGTTTCTACTCATTACTTTCTGGTTCCAAAGAAAACTGGCAGCATGAGCCCTATTCTCGATCTCAGAAAGTTAAACAAATTCCTCTACAAGGAAAAGTTCAAGATGATATCACTCTGTACTCTGCTACCTTTGATTCATCAACATGATTGGCTAGCCTCCCTGGACATTCAGGACGCCTATCAACACATTCTCTTACAACCAAAACACCACAAATACCTAAGGTTCATGGCGTTGGGTCAACACTATCAATTCAGAGTCCTGCCCTTTGGGCTATCCTCGGTGCCTTGAGTTTTCACAAAGTACTGTGCAGTTCTACTTAAGCGTTTAAGGAAAATCCAAATTCAAGTATTCCCATATCTGGATGACTGGCTTTTGCAAGTCCTCCAGACAAGAGACTCTGAGGCTGTAAATCATGTTCAGATTTCCCTCGACATCATGGGAGTCCTGCTAAACCTGAAAATTCACAGTTGCAGCCTCCCAGACGCTTCTCATTTGTAGGACTCCTTCTGGACACTTCCTGCGCAAAAGCCTTCCTTCTGGAGGACAGAAGGAGCAATATTCTTCAGATGGCCTGCTTCATCAAGAGAACAGCTCAGTTCGAGCGCTCTCGATGCAGCGGATGCTGGGTCTCATGACATCCTCGGTTTTCACTGTGCCTGTGGCTCATCTCCACATGAGATCTACTCAGTGGATGCTCAGTACTCAGTGGTCACCAACCACTCATCCTCAGTCCTTTCACATCAAGACGACAGAACCTCTGAAACGGTCCCCTCACCTGGTGGTCTCAGGAGGACAACTTTCTGGAAGGATATCCTTCGCCTCTGGATCCTCAGATCTCCATTACCACGGATGCGTCCCTGATGGACTGGGAGCTCACTTCCAGGATCTCCACACCCAGGGCATGTGGTCCCAGGACGAGTCTCAACTCCACATAACGCCCTGGAAATGAGAGCTGCCCTCTATGCAGTCCGAGCTTTGAAGGACATCCTCTGTCACAAGAACATTCTCCTTCACACGGACAACAAGGCAGTGATGTATTACATCAACAAGCAGGCGGTGCACACTCTACCTATTAAGCAGGGAAGCACTGAGAGTGTGGAAATGGTGTCTAGAGCACAAAACTCTCATTCAGGCGGATCACTTATCAGGAGTACAAAACGAGCTGGCAGACCATCTCAGCAGAACTGGGACATATCCTTACACGTGGTCTCTCAACTTAACCGTCGTTCAGTCACTCTTCATAGAGTGGGGAACGCCTGACCTGGATCTTTTTACGTCCCCACTCAATGCAAAACTGCCTGTCTTCTGCTCCAGAAATCCAGGACCTGGCATTTCTTGTCAGGATGCATTCAGGCTGCGGTGGACAAAACGCTTTCTTTACACATTTTCTCCTCCTCCCCTTGTTCAGAGAGTACTGCTCAAATTAGAGGCACAGGGGTCAGAATAATTCTCATTGCCACATTTTGGCCTCATCAGATCTGGTATCCTATAATCAACAGACTATCGGAAACCCCTCCAAAACCGCTTCCCCTTCAGATGAACCTTCTGACCCAGGGCCCTGTAGTTCATCCCAACCTGAGGTCTTTTCTCTTCCATGCATGGCTCTTGAAGAGATAGAGGTGAACTGGTTTAATGTTTCTCGGACGGTTTCAGATATTCTTTTAGCTGCACACAAGCCAGCTACCAGGAAAACCTACACAGCTAAGTGGAACGCTTTCTATCTGGTGCGCTAAATCCTCTTGGAATTGTTTTTTCTGCCCACCCAATAAAGTCCTGAGTATCTCTTGGACCTCTCAAACACAGGTCTGCAATACTCTACAATCAAGGTTCTTCTTTCATTTTGATATCATGAGCCACTACATTCCATGTCTTGGCTCAGTTACCTGTAGTTAAGAGGTTTCTTGGTGTATTCTGCATACCAGACCACCTGTCAGACATCCAGTTGCAGCCTGGGACTTTAACCTTGTGCTAGACATGCTCACCAGAACCTTTTGAGCCTCTAGCCACTTAAGTAGTTGAAATTCCTTACTTGGAAGACGGCCTTCCTGGATGACAATTACTTCGCTCGAGAGAAACAGAAATACACGCTTTGGTCACAGACCCCATATACTCTATTTCACAAAGACAAAGTAGTTCATAGAACCCATCCAGTTCCTCCCTAAGGTTGTCTCAGAATTTCTTCTAAATCAACCTTAGTCCTTCCTACCTACTTTCCCAACTTACAGAATGAGGGAGAGCGTGACTTTGTCTCCTGGATGTAAAAAGAGCTTATGTATCTATCTGGACAGAACAAAAGAAATTTGCAAGGCTCAACAACTGTTTGTCTCTCTTCAGCACGACTCGGCTGGGTCAGTGTGTTATCAGGTGCACTTCAGCGTGGCTGGAAGCATGCCTTCACCACTGTTACTCCATGGCACAGGTAAAGTTGGAGGGCAGAGGTACGCTCACTCTACCAGAGCAGTCATGGCATCTCTGACAGAATGGGGTAATGTGCCCATTGCAGACATTTGCAGTGCGGTTACCTGAAACTCCGCGGTACACTTTTGTTGAGCACTGTGCTCTTGGATGTCCATGCCAGACAACAACAGTCATTGGCAGGACAATTCTAATGGACTTCTGTCCTAAAAGTGAGCTCCTGTCTTTCCTGCCACCCGTCTTGGGAGATTATTTAGCTCTGTACTCTCCCATTAGTGTGAACAGTGATGGAGACTTTATGTCCAGGAAGATATGGAAATTACGTGCCTACTGTAATTCTTGATCTTCTTGGACCAAGTCTCCACCACTCATTCACACCCACCCACCCACCATCCCCTGAGCTCACTTCTGTTTCTGGTCTTCACCTCCAATTTGGGCTATGAAGATTTTGTGTTTTGACACTTCTTACCGGGTCATTCTGGACTGTTTATGTCCGATAGTTGGAAAGCTAGTCCTTATCTGGGTTAGTTACACTGTACCTCCTCGGAAAAAAATTACTGAAGGCAGTTGGAGGGTCGGCGCTAAGATAGTCTATACACTTCCTGAGCCCTAGCTTTCATGATTGCTCCCTCTTGCTCCATCTCAGCGAGCCCTTCTGAAAACATTTGGCTCCTGTAGGGTCCTAGCGCCCAGCTGCATCTCTATTAGGTGTGAATGAGTGGTGGAGACTCTGTCCAGGAAGATCAAGAATTGCAGTAGGTAATGCACTTCCATTTCTGGTGCACCCAGATCTTTGGTCTCTGCATCTTCACGCATAGCCCTTGAGGATGTAGAGCTCTCTTCTTTAGTGTTTCCCTGGTGTTGGCTGATATGCTCTTGGCAGCTAGAAAGTCGTCTACCCAGCACAGTTATCACAAAAATGGAAATACTTTTCTGTCTGGTGTACGGGGCATGTACTGAATCCTTTGACATGTCCAGTTCCTAAAATTCTGGACTTCCTACTGTCCCTTAAGGACTCAAGACTAGGGTATTCCTCCATAAAGGTCCATGTGGCCACTTTGTCTGCCTTTCATGCCATGTCTGAGGGTAAGAGTGGCCCAGTTAGAGGTTTCCCTGAGATTGCTAAGGGGCATCGTCCTTTTGCACTGTCAGGTCTGAGATCCAGTTCTAGAATGGGACTTTAATTTGGTCTTAGAGACCCTCTCTGTGCCCTCCTTTGAGCCTGCGATTACCTGTGAGATGCATTTCCTCTCATGAAAGACACTTTCTCATGGTTATTATGTCTTCTAGACGCATCTTGGAGTCACAGGATTTGGTCACAGATCCTCCGTTTATTATTTTTCTCAAGGATAGGGTTACATTACGCACCAGTACCTCTCCCACAGACAGTGGGGATCATTGTTTACATACGTTGGACATTTGTTGGATGTTGCATTGGTATCGGGATCGTACTAAGGATTGTAAACATTTTTTCAGGTGTTTATTGCTTTTGCCCCCAGTAGTGGGCACCCTGATTTCTAAACAGGGCCTGTTCAAATGGCCGCCAGTTGCTGTATGTTTTGTTACCAAAAGTGTGGTAAGCAGCTTCTTGGTCCTGTATATGCTCATTCCACCTGAGGGATGGCTACCTTAGCAGGGATTCAAACCTGATATAGTTGGGATCTTTGAGACATGACTTGCAAAGCAAGCGGCCAACAGTGAGATCTCAACGGAAGGTTTTGAACTGTATAGGCAAGACAGAGGGAGGCGGGGGTTCTCTTGTATTTTAATACTAAGATGGGTATATTTGAAACATCTTATTCAGGAACAGTGGAGGGAATAGAATGTATGCGTATTGAGTCAGAACAACTAAAGCTCTGTATAGGTGTCATTTACTCTTCCCCTAAAGTTAAAACTAGCAGTTTTGAGCAGCTAGCACAAAAAATAGCTTCACTGGCTATAGATAAACATATAATACTGGTAGGGGCTTCAGTGCCGCCTGGTGAACGCCAAGGGGTAAAACACTGGAAGCAAGCTTTGAGATATTGGCCGTTAATCAGTCAGTAAATCAAATTACTAGGAAAACAGGACCCCATAGCCAAGGAAACATATTAGACTTAATGTTTTTTTCAAAATACTTTCATATTGAGAGCTGTTCAGTTCTTCCCCCTAATTTGGGAGACCGTAGTCCTGTTGTGTGTAGAATTTCAGATTGTTAAAACTGCAAGGTTGTGGAGAACCCAATTACCAGAAGAGACTATTCCAGTTACTATTCTGAAAACTTTCGGCTGGATATAGGTCTGGAAAAGTGGTATAGATTTAAACTAATTCCAGAGATAAATGTGTGTGGGTCAAAGAGTTTTCAAATACCTTCCTAAACATCTGTAACCAACACACACCTTATAAAACTTACAAACTGCCTGAAAAACATCTACCATGGGTAAACAAATTTTTGAGGAAACAGATGCGATAAGGACAGAGCCTGGGAAAAAGCTCAGAAATCTAATAATGGGACCGATTGAGTGAACTTCAAGAAGCAGAGAAATAAATGTAAAAACTATATAAACCGGCAAGAAAAAGTTTTATACTAGTAGGATTCAGAACACCACACATCCATAACAATACTGGGACATTGTTAAGGACCCTCAAAATCCCATTAGACCAAGACCTGACATTATAATGAATAATACCAAAGGGGAACCTATGGATCCTAAAGCAGTGGCTCAACACCTTAATAATTCATCACTGTGCCTGATATTAAGGTACCGATAGTGTAACAAAACATTTTATAAAAATAGAACCGAGGAAAATAATCTAAATTCCCCTGTTCTATTTTAGGTTAATAAAGGAATGAGAGGTGAAAATGCACGAATTAAAAGTTGAACTCCCAAAAATCTTATGGTCTCGATATGATAGAAATAAGATATCTGAAGGACTCAATCAATGAAATTTCACCAGTATTAACTGGTATGTTTAATCAAAGCCTAACAGAGAATTTGTTTCCTGACTCATGGAAGGTTGCAAAAATTGTACCCATGTTTAAGGAAGGAACATCAGATGACCCATCAAATTATCAACAAATTGCTCTCCTTTCCATCTTCTCAAAATTAATGGAAAGGATGGTATACAACCAACTCTTTGAGTACCTCGAACAGTACCCAAAGTTGACCAGGTTTCAGTATGGCTTTAGGACAGGGTATTCGATGGACACCTTTCGTGGACTTACGTGGATAGTGGTGAAACCACTGGATGTGGGGAGTCTGTGGGCAATGATATTCGTCTACCTGTCAAAGGCCTTGGACCTGGTGGACCATCACATGTTGTTTGAGAGAATGGAAAGGATAGGAATTGCTCCTCGGACTATGAATTGGTTTAAGTCCTACTTGGGGGGTAAGCAACAGGTGGTAGTTGCAAATTACCTATCGGACTTATGCCATTTGGAGAGAGGAGTTCCCCAAGGATTTATATTAGGCCATTATTATTTTAATTTATGTAAATGAACTACCCAAATATATTACAAACTCCCAGATTAGGCTTTACACAGACGACACTGTTTTGTTGGCTACAGCAAAAACCCAAGACCAAGTACTAGGAAAACTTCAGTTAGATTATAACATCCTACAAGATTGGTTTAGTGAATTAAAGTTGGACATAAGTCTAAAGAAGGCACAACTAATGATTTTTCAAAGAAAAGGGAGGGATGGTGGAAGCTCAAATAAACAAAACAAGCATCCGGAAGTCGCCACAAGAACTAATCTGAAGCTACGTGTGACAGACCAGTATAAATATTTGGGGGTGGTAATAGACAACTTACTTTTATTTAGTGAACATATAAATTGTATTACAAAGAAGGTTAATTCTCGGATTGGAGCCCTTCGGCACTCCTCATCCATATTACTATACCACACGAGACGAAAATTGCAGAACAGCTTATAATTCCAATCCTACAACATAGTAACCTGGTTTATGGCCTTGCAGACTTGAAATATCTGGATAAAGTAAGGAAATCATATAATAGTTTGGCTAGATTTGTTCCCCATTGTACATTTAGAACACACCATTGTCAGATGTATGGAGGACCTAAAATGGATAGCTTAGACGTCCTGTTCAAGAAACAATACTCCATATTTATTTTAAAATTCAAAGCGGTATGATTAAATGTAATTTTCACTTGCAATTAAACTTGGGAATACAACAATATAACATGAGGAAGTAAAGCACAGGGCATAAAATTCCGAAAACAAACACTCGATATGGTAACATGATTTTCAGTATCAAGCAGCTAAAATTTGGAGCGAAATTTTACTGTCAACTAGAATTTGCCTCAAGTTATCTACTTTTAAAATATAACTAGATATTAGTATGGTTCGGGACTGTAAGTGTCCCTAACAAATCAATAATGACATTTTTAACTAGTGTTATTCGATAGTGATGATCACATTTTGTAAATTTGTGTCTTGTATGTATATTATTTGTGAAACTGAAGCAAATTTTGTTTGATTGTAATTGTTTTTTCTACTCTTGTACTTTTGTACTTTTGTATTTGTCTCATGTATGTGATTAATGTGGTATATTCCAAACAGGACAACTTTGTGAATAGGACCCACGGACCTAAAGTTTTTATCCTGTATAAAACTAAATTACTAACTAACTAACTAACTAGTGGCTTGTTTTCAGAATGTGTCAGCTGTCACAGTACTGTTCATACATTTACTAAACACTACAGTCTGGACCTTGTCTCTTGATGATGTGCCAGGTTTAGCTTTAATGTTTTACAAGCAGGGGTGTGCAAATCCTGTTCCCCCCTGACTGGGGAAAAGTACATTTCCTTGATGAACAAATACAAAAAAGAGCTAATTTCATTGTAATGAATAGGGGCAAGTGAAAATTCAGCTGCAGTCATTGCTGGGCAAATCCTAAAAGTTTTGATTTGAACACCCCTGTCTGCAAGGCCTCCTCACTCAGGATCAGTAGGTCCTGCCATCCTCCCTCAGTACTTGGTACTGCCTGGGAATCATTCCATGATGTGGTTCAACGGAGGAAGATATCCTCAAAGAAGATAGAATAGTTGATCTTACTTCGAGTGGGAGCTCTTGCAGCAGGCTATTACAATCAGAACTATGCCGCAGGCACTAGGACCCTCCGGTGAAACTTCTGCCAGCAATACACAGCAGGGACCGCCCCTGATGCCGGCCCCACCCTGACGTCAGTCAGGATACAAGAGGGGCAGACCCAGCTCCACCTCAGTTCTTTCCCGCCGCGTCCTGCACGTGAAGCCGAAAGAAACAGCTTCTGCTTGCAATTACAGCAAAAAGATTCACTCTTCAATCAAGATTTTCTTCCTTTTTCGACGGGTTTACCGTTTTCAGGTATCGACGTCAGTCCGTTGCCGTCGATTGCTTCATTTTTCCCGCTTTCGAGCGTTGTTTCCATCGCTCTTGCTGCTACCTAGTACCGTCAGCCGTATTTTTTTACCCGGCCGGGTTCGATGTCTTCTTGGGTGTCGGCATCTCCAGAACACTTAAATGAGTGTGACTGCGGGAGGCAGATCCCAGCTAAGGATGGCCATCAGCGGTGCATTTTCTGCCTGGGCTCGGACCACGACACCGCCAACTGCACAGATTGCCAGGCCTTTACCAGCCAGACCCGCATCCGCTGCCTGAAGGCCCTTAAGGCCTACCAGCTAGAGCAGAAGATGGATCTGCACTCCTCGGAGGGGAAGAGGAAGGAGAAGAAGCGCCACAGCAAGGACCGTCACGGTCCGGTCTCGATCAAGACTTGCATTTGCGGCCTTCTCCCAAAAGGTCTGCCCCTCGGGTTCTGGAGATCCTCCGAAGACTCCCAGGCTGAGGCCGCCCATCGGGAGAAACCGCCAAGCCAAAGGTGACTCCGCTAAGGGTCATCACTAAGTCCTTAGGAGGTGCCTGCTTCAGCCCCACCTGCTAAGGAGGCACCCCACGCCGCCTGCTAAAGGCACGCTCCGAGACCAAGGATTCTCCGCGCCCCCCAGGCGTCACTCCACCTCGGGGTCCCTACACCGACACTGATTGAAGGGGTGAAGGGCCGGGGTCGGTCGTGGAGGTACCGGGCGTCCCGTGCCCAAGTCCTCCTCCCTTGGGCCTCAGGAGAGCTGTCCTTGCCCGATATTCCGGAGACTTCCTTCCCGAGCGGCTGAAATTTTCACTAAGGATGAGCTCAAGGATCTTTTTGCTTTTTTGGTGGGGGCAGGTCCTAGCGGTCCTCCCGCCGCGGTCCAGACACCAGTACCGGACCTCCGCGGAGAACCACAGCTGGGGGTGAGTCTTCCACGTGGAAGTCACCGAGCGCCAGCCTTCACCTCCCTCCAGGGCTCATTCCCGCACCAAGTCCGAGGACCACCGACGTCGCTCCAGGGACTCTGGTGACCGACGTCGGTATAGGTCACGCTCCAGGAGCCCTTCTCGCTCCAGGCGAGATCGCTCCCGACATCGGTCCTCGGACCGACGTCGGTCATTGCTCTGTCGCCGGTCCAGGGACCGGAGTCGGTCTTTGGACCGACGTCGGTCCCCTAGCTACCGACAGCAGCGAAGGCATGGTCATAGGACGGGGTCAGACTATTCCAAGTCAGATAGTCGATCCTCCTCTTCATCATCGACCTCTTCGTCCTCTCTCAGCCTCAAGCGCTCCCCGGGAGAGAAGAACCAGCCTTGCTTGCCTCCGGACGCATCCTACTTTTATGGACGCTCATGAGGCTTATCCAGGCCTCCAACGAGTGGGACACGGAGGATCTGGATTTGGAACGCCGGAGGTTGGCCAAGTACCTGAGGCAAAAGGAGCCAAAGTTTCTGGTTATCCCTCTTTTGGTAGATACATTCCAGGACCTTACCAGTACCACCTGGATGCATCCGACCTCAATCCCGGCAGTTCCTAAGAAGTTGGATAGGCTGTATAAGGCCCCGAGGGCAGAACCCTTTCTAACAGAACACCGTCAGGCCGATTCTTCGGTGATCACGGCTGCCCATGACAAGTCTCGGCAACTGAAGCACTTCAGCTCCCAGCCTCCCGACCCGAAGTCCCACTACCTGGACCAGGTGGGTAAGAAATTATATGCAGCCTCCACCTGTTCCATCCGCTCCCTCAGTTTCCTAACGCGTATGGTACAGTACCAGAATATGTTGTGGGAAAGGGGACTGGAGCTGGCAAAGACCATGCCAGACTCTGACCAAAAGGCAGAGCTCCTGGCCCTCCTTCAGTCGGGCTCAGACGTAGGCTCTCATGTACTGAGGGCCTCGTATGACATTGCAGATACGGCAGCCGCTTCCGGGGTGTGCCTCCGGCACCATGCTTGGTTGAGAGTCTCTGGCATTCACCAGGATCTGCAGGCCAGTATCAAGGATCTTCCCTTCCAGAGTACCGTGCTGTTTGGGCAGGAGATGGAGGCTTTGATCTCCTGCCTCCAAGAGTCGGGCAAGTCGATCTGGTCGGTCCACCAGATGTACCGTGGCGACCAGCGATGACAGCACCGTAAACGGCCCTTTCATAAGTCCTCAGGCAGTCAAGGTCCAGCCTGTGGCAACCAACAGAGGCAGAGAGGGCTTCCACAGGAGATCCGGGAACCAGCATTCTGGTGTACCTCCTGCCCGTGGGCCCAAGTCCTCCAAGGCATCTCTCCCACTCCAGGCTCTGCCCAATGTCCTCACCCCCCCTTCTGGGAAGACCCAGAGGAGCCAGTTGGGGTCGCCTCCCTTCATTTGAAGGTGGAAGTCTATTACCGCGAGACCAGTGGGTCTTGGATATTATACGGAGGGATACATGCTAGAGTTCACAGAGTTTCCTCCACATACTCCACAAAGCTCCCTGCTATCCTCCTTCACATCCCACTAATAGAAGGAGAGACACAGACCCTCCTGCAGAAGAGAGCAATAGAGAGGTCCCTCTTGCAGCAGCAAGGACAGGGTTCTATTCCCACTTCTTTCTGGTCCCAAAAAAGACTCAGGACCTTCGTCCCATTCTGGATCTCAGTCCTCTAAACCTCTTTATCGAGTACAAAAGGTTCAGGATGGTGACTCTTCAAGGACTCCTTCCCTTGCTGCACCAAGGGGACTGGCTATGTTCTCTCGACATGCAGGATGCATATATGCATATCGGGGTCTACCTTCCCCACGGGAAGTTTCTGAGGTTCCACTTTCAAGGGGAGCATTTTCAGGTTCAAGTGCTTCCGTTTGGCATCTTCTGCTCCGCGAGTCTTCACCAAATGCCTAGCAGTGGTGGCTGCGGCTTTAAGGCGGATGGGACACTATGTGTTCCCCTACCTCGACGATTTGCTACTTATGGCCCCGTCAAGAGTAGGCCTCTCTTACTCTCTCAAGACACTTATACTCTGTTCCTAGAGCTGGACATCACCCTGAACTTAAGAAAATCATCCCGGAGCCCAGCCAAAAGCTCGCCATAGGAGTGATCCTGGATTCCATCCAGGCATGGCTTTCCTCCCACAGGACAGGGGAGTTCGCCATAGAGATGGCAGAATGGATCTCCATAACTCCTCGAGTTCCGCTCGAACTTCTCAGTTTATTGGGGCACATGGCGGTGGCCATTCCTGTCACTCCTTTGGCCCGCCACATGAGAGTCCTGCAGTGGATGCTTAGGGTGCAGGGGACCAAAGCTACGATGATCTAGACTCCCGGTCAAGATCTCGGAGCCAGTCAGGAGAACTCTGCTTTGGTGGATGGACCCCAACAATCTGGAGAAAGGGTCAGCTTTCGTCCGGAGCCACCAGGTCAGACTCTGACAACAGATGCATCGGACCTGGGGTGAGGGGCACACCTGGGTGCACATCAGATGCAGGGGTTTGGTTACCCGAGGAGCAGTCCCTCCACATCAGTGTACTGAAATACGAAGGGTCCCTCACGCCTCCAGGCTTTTTGAGAGGATCTGGTGCCAGGTCTCTTCTAGTTCAGACAGACAGCATGGCGGTCGCTCTTTACATCAACAAACAAGGAGGCACTCATTCGTATCCTCTTTGCAGGAGGTGATGAGAGTCTGGTACTGGGCGCTGGAGCGGGCATCCTGCTGTCCGCGATGCATGTTCCAGGCGTCCCTAAACAATCTGGCCGACAGCCTCAGCAGGTCGTGGTTCCTGAGCGCACGAGTGGGAGCTACTACACTGTAGCAGACCAGCTCTTCGACAGGTGGGGTCTTCGGAGCTGGACCTCTTTGCGCCACCACGCAACGCCAAATTGCCAACGTTCTGCTCACGAGCACGCTACTGGAGTTTTTGGCCAGACGCTACATCCCTTTGCTGGGCAGGGAGGTTTCTATGCCTTCTCCGCTCTTCCTCTCATTCAGAGAGTACTGCTCTGGTTACAGGCAGAAGGGGCCCAGATGATCCTAGTGGCTCCCCAAATGGCCTCGGCAGATTTGTTCCCACTACTGCAGTGGCTATCCACGGAACCTCCAGTTCCGCTGCCCATATGCTCGCAGTTACTGTCCCAGGACCCAGGGTCACTGGTCCATCCAGATCTTCGATTCTTACACCTACATGCTTGGCTCCTTCAGACGTATCTCAACATAGATACGGGGTTTCCCCGGAAGTGGCGGCGGTCTTAGTGTCAGCTAGTAAGCCCTCTACTCGCTTCACCTACGCTATGAAGTGGAAGCGTTTCTGCCTTTGGGCATTGCCACAGCATTTGGATCCCGTCAACTGCCCTGTGAACTTGGCTTTACAGTATCTCCTCTCCTTGTATGATAAAGGTCTGAGTTACTCCTCTATCAAGGTGCACATGTGGGCAATTTCCGCCTATCATGCTTTTGTGGGAGAGAGAGAGCATTAGCACAATTGGATGTGGCCCGCACCTTTCTTAGGGGAATTCTACATATGAGACCTCCCATTCGGGACCCTGTCCCACCCTGGGACCTCCTTTTTGTGTTGGAGAAACTCATCCTCCCTCCTTTTGAGCCAGCAGCGGATTGTGAGCTACTTACCTTCTTCAAGGTTTGCTCTTTGTTGCTGTTACTTCAGCTCGAAGGGTTTCTGAGCTTCAGGCTCTGATGTGTAAAGAGCCCTATTTGGTTTTCCACAGGGAAAGGGTTTCCCTCAGAACAAATCCTAAGTTTCTTCCGAAAGTGGTCTCAGAATTGACCCTCAACCAGTCGGTTGATCTTCCTGTTTATTTTCCTTCCCCTTCCAATAGAGAGGAGGTTCTCTTCCACACATTGGATGTCCACAGGACTCTGAGGTATTACCTCAAAAGGACGGTTCAGCACCGTAAATCGGAGCAATTTGTGGCTTTTGCACCACATTGCTTGGGTCAACCAGTGTCCAAGCAAACTATCTCTAAATGGATAGTTCGCTGTGTCTCGTTTTGCTACGAGCATCACAATAAACCCCTTCAGGGCCCGGTTAGGGGTCACTCCACCAGAGGAGTGTCAGCTTCTTTCGCTGCCCTGCGAAATGTCGCCATACAGGACATTTGTGTGGCCGCAACCTGGAACTCGGTGCATACCTTTATCAAGCATTACAGCTTGTATATCGTCTCCAGACGCCGAGCTGGCTTCGTTTTAAAAGCCATTTTACAAGGGCTTTTGTCCTAAGGCCTCTGGAGTCAGCATATTCCACCTCCCGGGGTCGTCTGCCTCCTTGTTGTGGGACTGCTTGGGACTCAGTCCTGATTAGATAGTTTGCTGCAAGAGCTCCCACTGAAGTAAGATATACAGTTACGCCAGAACTTCACTGTAACAGTAGATCTTCGAGAGGAGCTCTTGCAGCAGGCGCTACTTCCCACCTGCCTTCCCCATCGAGGTGTGCAGATCCATTTTCGTTTTTTCTTCTCCAACTCTCTTCATGGTAGGCTTCGTCTCCTTCTCTTGTCAGGCCTTCTGCTGGGTCTTGCGGAGAACTGAGGTGGAGCTGGATCTGCCTCTCTTGTACCCTGACCGACATCGGGGCGGAGGTGGTCCCTGCTGTGTATTGCTAGCAGAAGTTTCACCAGAGGGTCCTAGTGCCTGTGGCATAGTCCTGATTGTATTAGTTTGCTGTAAGAGTTTCTTTCTCAAGATCTACTGTTACGGTAAGTTTCTTACGTAACTGTACTTCTCTACCGCTACAGTAGATCTTAGAGAGAATCTCTTCCATTGAGCCACAGCTCTCTCCCCTGCCTTCCTCCTTGTCAGGTGATGGGGAGTATACCCTGCTGTCACACACTTTCTCCTTGGATACCCTTTTGGTATCTGTACCAGGTTTCTATATCCTCTCCTGTGTGCCTGCTGTGGTCCTGGTTGCTTTGGTCCCTGCTGCTGCAATGATTTTCCAGGCATGTCTCCATTGGGGAACTGAGGCATACTGGCGATGCCAGCATTATATAGGCACTGATGTGGTACATTGACATGGGCCGCCCCAGTTTGCAAAATTTTCCAGGTGGTCCTGATGCCGACAGCTTACAGTTCAGCAATGTGGCTCAATGGAGGAGATTCTCTCAAAGATCAATTGTTACGGTAGGTAACTATTCTTTAGTGGCTCAAGAATTTCTCTCATGTCCTGCATTTGTGTCATAGCACTTGTTATTAGCAGTGCATTAGACACTTCAAATGCATGGCTAACAACCAGTTAGGATGCAGTATTTTTCCTACCCATTTTGTAAATCAAAATACTTTTAGCCATAATATTAAGTTTAAAGTACAGTAAGCCATCACACTTTAAATGCAGTGAAAAGGAAAGTATCCTTCCAGTTTTATGGAGGTAGATGAAGTTTGATATAAAATTGGCTGCCATATTGGAAGATAATAGTGCTATGCCGTCAAGGAGAGTCACACCCTGATTAGTTTTAAATGAAAATAGAAGACCTTTGACTATAATTTTGTTTTGGAGCTCATTTAGTGTTTTGTTTGTTTTCAGCAGCAATCATCAGATCAGGAGGAATTAATACCCTCTCCTGAAGTGACCAAAAACCAGGCTGCCCCACAGACTGAGGAACTGGTATCTCCCACAAGAAGCTTGCGGTCCAACAGCCTGAAGTCCCCTGAAAGACCCTCAGTGTGTGAGAGCCAGGAAGAGCAAGAGGACGTTTCCCAGTTGGCCAGTGCTCAGAAGGGAGTTGTAGACCAGCCTGCAGTGTAAGTTTAGAAAAAGCTGCAACTGAAATTTTTTTTTTGCAATAAAACCGTATGGGAACTGGGTGCTGTAAGGGCAAGATTGCTTGATCTCCAGGGTATGGCACTAATTTCCCAGTTTAGGAACACCCCTTGTTGTTCAGTCTAGGAGCAGCACCACCTTTGCTGTTCGAATCATACTCCTAGATAGTGGACAGCATATTGATGATGATTGCTACAAGTGGGGGAGTGGTGAATGAAGGATGAGACCCCCTTCCTTTTATATGAAGAACCAGAATGAAAACCCCAGTTTTGATTACCCTGGACCGAGTGTGGCTGCAGAAGTCTGGGCATGTAAGCCTAGGCTAAGAAGACAAACAAAAGATATATAGAATTATGTGGAATAAATTTTTACCTTTTTTTTTTTTTTTTATATATATACTCATTTTTCCCACACTGTGGCTGTCCTTCAGCCAGGCTAACTCCTTGCCCCATCCACATCCATCTCTGTTGCTTACCCAGCCCCATGGGTCAGCTTTTTTTTTTTTCTCTGACAAGGGCATAGCCCTATGTGGTGGGCTTCCACCCCACTGCCATCAGCTATGGGGACCAGTGAGCAGTCGGATGTGGTGGGACCTGAGAGCACTGGCACTATTCTGCCACACACCAGAGATTTCCATTCAGTTTTCACCCTCTGGTACACGGCCAGCAGGGGATGCAAGCACTATCAGTTAAAGCAGAAGGAGGCAGGGAAGGCAGTCAGAATAGCAAAGGCCCAATCTGAGGAAAAGATAGCCAACTCGGTTAAGAAGGGGGATAAAACCTTTTATAGGTACATTAGGGAGCGAAGCAAGACCAGGGGATGGATACTGGGGCTTAATAAAGGGGAGGGAATGTGGGCAGAGGGTGACAGTGAAAAGGTTGGGATACTGAAAGAGTGCCTCTGCTCAGTATTCACAAAAGAAGAGGAGGGGGGAGGTACCTAAACCAAACAGTAGAAACACTCTGGCTAGGGGGATCGATACCAGTCCATTCACAGAAGAAAGGGTTCTGAAAGAACTCTTAAAACTGAAGGTGGACAAAGCAATAGGGTCTGACGGGATTCACCCCAGAATTCTAAAAGAACTAAGGGTAGAACTAGTGACACCAATGACTATCCTCTTTAACAAATCATGGGAGGATGGTGTGGTACCTGAGGACTGGGAGGAGGGTGGATGTGATTCCACTTCACAAAAGTGGGAGCAGGGCAGAGGCAGGAAACTACAGACCTGTTAGTTTGACCTCAGTGGTAGGGAAAATGATAGACTCACTTCTGGAGGAAAGAATTGTTGAGTACCTAGAGGGCAGCAGGGCACAGGCCCCTAGGCAGCATGGATTCACAGTGGGAAGATCATGTCAGACGATTCTAATAGATTTCTTTGACTGGGTGACCAAAGTAGTAGACCAGGGAGAGGTGGTGGACATGGCCTACCTAGACTTTAGCAAGGCATTTGACACAGTCCCACACAAAAGATTAGTATACAAGTTAGTCAGCCTTAGGTAGATTCTAAGGTGGTAGCCTGGGCAAAAAGTGGCTGGGCAACAGGACGCAGAGGTTAATAGTAAGCGGATAGCCTTCAGCTATCAGCAGCGCCACCACTTGAGTATTTCTTCTTTATTTCTTCTTTTTCTCGAACAAGTTCGATTTTCTTTTCTACATTTGCATGTCATCTTCCCCATCGTCCTCTGTTGAAAAGCACTCCTCTAAGTGCACGTGTGGCAAGCAAATCCCTTTTAAGGACCAGCACACGGCCTGTGTCAGGTGCCTAGGCCCAAAACACGACACTAATGCCTGCTGCAATTGCCAGAACTTAAACAGCCGCACGGGGATCCGCAGACAGAAAGTTTTGGAGACCTTCCTTTTGGAAAAAAGATTAGCAGCCATGCAAAGAAGTTCCTCCTCTTGGGAAGAGTCATCCCACAGATCAGGGAAACACAAGGAAATGAGGGAGAAGAGAAAGAGCACTCCTCATTTACGCAGATGTCCGATTCCAGGGCTAGCTCGGACTCTGCCCGCTCCACCAGATCTCCATCTCTGGCAAAGACCCAACCTCTTCTGACTAAAGTCCGGACCTCAGGTGGTACAGAGAAGTCATCCACCTTTCAGCCTCTTAAGGCCCACCCCAGGGACTCCTCGCATAGCCATCCTTTGGGCTCTTCAGGCCGATCTGCGTCGACAGATCGCCTACCTAAGGTGTACTTCAAAGTCCAACTCCTTGGACCGGTGCCGGGACACCGACCACAGCAGGTTGGTCTCCCAACCCCCCAGAGGTTCCATGGGGACATCCGTTAAGTGGACCACAGATCTGACATCCCTCAAGTGGACCTCAGACCAAAAGCGGACATCGGGCAGGCGCCGCCAAGCGTCCCAAGGAGTCAGAAGTCCTCGCTCGCCAGAAGGCATCACCCTCGTCTGTACCAGGCGTGGTCATCCAGGATGTTCGGCAGCGACAGTACCGACACTGGGGTCGAACAGATTAGTGATGACCAGGCGTGAGGAGGCAGGGAGGAAAGACACCTCCCACATGACCTGACACCATCCAAGGACCAGTCGATGGGTGCGTCAGGCCACAAAAAGCCTGATACAGATGAGGGGCAGACACCTAGAGAGGAACCAACACCAGGTCTGTCGTTGGGCCTTAACATAAGTGAAGTTAAGGAATTGTTTTCCAGTGGAGAACCTATCTCCTCCAAAAGAGGAAACCCCAGACAGACCACCCCCTAGAGAGGAGAGTCCAATACCTAGGGGTAGGTCCAGGGACAAAAGGTCTCACAAGGATAGGAAGCGACCGAGGTCTCCTCCCAGACCCCTCCTGCTCTCCAAGTGCACCACAAAGACTTAGATCCTCAATGGCTCTACTGGCTTAAATACTTAAAGCAAAAAAAGGACCCCAAGCCAGTAGTGGTCCCACCATTAGTGGACACCTTCCACGCCTCTTAACAAAAGCTGCTTAGAAGCACCCTTCCTCCCCCACAGTCCCAAGAACGCAGATCGCCTGTACAGGCCCTCTTGAGGATCCCTATTTAGGAGAACAACCAGTGGCAGCTTATGTGGTCATAATGGCTACTCACAACAGGTCTCAAAGACCCCAACATCTCAGTACACAACCACCAGACCAAGAATCAGAGCAACTCAGCTCCATGGAGAAAAATATACGCATCAGCAACTTGCTCCATTAGGTCACCTAATTTCCTGACCCACATGGTGCAGTTTCAAAATGCCTTGAGGGAACAAGGCCAAGACCTGGTGAAAGACATGAAGGAGGGAGACAAAAAAGAACGCTAATAAAACTCCTCCCGACAGGCTGTGATGTGGGAACACAGGTACTCAGAGCGGCTTATGATTCCACAGACTCGGCTAGAAGTCGGCATCAGAGTCTGTCTTCAAGACACTGTTGGCTGAGAGTCTCGGTTTACTTGACAACCAAGAAAGGTATCCTAGATGTCCCATTAAAAGGCTCATTTTTCTTTGGCGAAGAGTCTGAGAAGATAATAACAAAAGCGACAGGGGCCTTGGAAGGAGTTAAATCAGTATAAGCAATGTACAGACCTAAACAGAAGCCCATTTCGGAGGCAACAAAACAGATTCTAGGGCAAACAGGGTCAAAACCCCGTCTTGGACAACAGCAGGTACTTTCCACCTACCTTTCCACAGGAGGTCAGCTATTTCAGCAGTATTAGATATATAATTTCTGTTGGTCTTCCTCTGAAGCAGATCCTCTGTCTTCCCATCAGAATCGCATCACTATGCCGGGAGTCTCTGGAGGGACAACTGAGGGATGCTGAGGGACCACCATTTTATGATATATGTAATGCCGGGGCTGGGCGGCGCTCAGTGGCGGTCCCCACTGTGTGTAGCTAGCTAGAAGTTTTCCGTGGTGTCCTGCAGCCTGCTGGCTTCAGTCCTAATTGTGTAACCTGCTGCAAGAGCTGTTCTCGAAGATCTACTGTTACAGTAAGTTCTTACGTAACTGTACTTTACTAACAGGGTACTGCAGGGTTCAGTACTGGGACCGGTTCTCTTTAATGTCTTTGTAAATAACATTGCAGAGGGACTGGAAGGAAAAATATGACTCTTTGCAGACAACACAAAGATCTGCAACAGGGTTGATACACAAGGTGGGGTGGAAAGGATGAGAAGGGACTTGGCAAGGTTGGAGGAATGGTTAAATGTATGACTTCGCGACCTGCCTCGGGCGATTGGTCCGCTAAGTCAGACTTTGGCTCCTCCGACGTCCTCCCGGACTCTGCTGATAAGTTGGGCGTCAGCTTGCCCGACGCCCACTCGGTGGCTGAGCAGACGCCGGACCCTCTTATGTCCGCCGTTCCCGGCTCCCTGCAGCCTTTGCTGCCCTCCAGGGACCCTGGGTCTCCTCAGCCTGACCCCGGGGATTTTTCCCCTCTGTCCCCGGGCGATGCCGAGGTTCCTGCTGTGCCCCCATCAGGCCTTCCTCCCGCTGGGGCAGACAACCTGACGTTGGTTCCCCTGACGCTGGTCCTGCCAACGCTGGGCAACATCCCTCTCCCGGATGCTGCTCCAATGCTGGGCCTTCTGTCCACTGGGCCTTCTGCTCCAAGACCGCCCGTTGGTCCTCTGGCAGGGCCGTCTGCTCCGTCAGACCCCCCCAATACCTGGGTATCCGACGCCGTCTTACCCAGGTCCGTAGTATCCGACGCCCCAGTATCCAACGCCAACCTTTCCGACGCTGCAGTACACGGTGCCTCACTACCCGACGCCGGGTTACGTGCCATCTAGCTACGGATACATGCCTTATGGGTACACGCAGTATCCTCCTCCTCCTCCTCCTCCACCGCCCCCTCAACCGCCAGTGGATTTGAAGGAGACTCTGGCCTCCTGGTGGGCTGAGCCCAGGGCTCAGCTCACCAGAGGGTTGGAGAGTCGTCTCCCAACAATGGTGCTGGTTCCGGTCCCCTTACGTCCGAGATGGCAGACTCCTTCCCCACCTCCAGATACCAGGGGCGAGCCTTCCGGTTCCAGGGCAGGGCAGGACACGCTTCCCCAAGGGCTCCGTTCTTCCCCCACGCCAGGAGAGGCAGTCTTCTTCTTCTTCCTCCTCAGGCACCTTGGACGACTCCGAGGGTTGTTCTGACCAGATGACAAGCCCGCTCTCCGTCTAAGCCCAGGCCTAGGACTCCCCGAAGTCTCCTCCAGAGGATCCTTCCTTCACGGAGTTGCAAAAATCCAGGAAGTTCATAGTAGGCGTTCCTTGGAGCCGGATCCACAGCGTAAAAGCTCACTGAGCACCTGGATCTGCCGAGACCTCTCCGACCTTGGTGCCACCCTGGATTGAGCCTCATGCTGATCTGGTTTCCACTATTTGGAAGCAGCCGTGGCTTTAGCCCCTCTTCCTCGGAAGTCGAACAGGCTATATCAGGCTCCGAGGGTGTTGACTTTCTTGATTCTCACCCTTGTGCTGACTCGTCGTGATTAGCGCCGCTCACGGCTGGTCAGCTAACCCCAGCTATTTGAGCTTGTCTCCACCTGACAAGAATCCGTCTTCTGGACCAGTATGGTAGAAGATCTTCACTCTTCCACTCTGGGTATTAGGCCCTGAACTATGTCGGTCACATGGGGATTATCAGAAGGTGATTCTTAGTGAGGTGGAATCCAAACTGGACTCCCTTCCTGACACTCAGGTTAAACAGGAAGTGGCTGACCTCATCTGCTCTGCACGTTCAGCCAGTCGGCACATGCTTCTTACCCGCGTACAATGCAGTGGACACTGCTGGTAGGGAGCTCTTTCGCCGTAGGTTTACGGCATCATGCCTGGCTCTGTGTGTCAGGGTTGGTCCTGGAAGTGCAGTCCGCTATTCAGGAAGCACCCTTCCGGGGTTCGGTGCTGTTTGGTGGTGATGTCAAGGACATTATCACCGATCTGCAGGAGAAGGGGACTGCACTGAAGTCTGTGGACTCCATGTACAGTCCCCCTCAAACACAGCATCGTCCCTTTCGCAGGCGGAATCATCAAAAAGCGAAACCCCAGGGAAAGCGGGCCAATAAATGCGGGGCCCCTCTGGCTGCCAAGCCCCCACCGCCCAAAAAAGCAGCGGGGACTTCAGCCATGGTGCTGCCCCACACCACCTAACTCCTTTCCTCTCCCACAACCTCTGAGGTCTCCAGAGGAACCGGTAGGAGGGAGGTTTTCCCTCCACCTCCCAGGTTGGGAGAGGATAACTTCAGATTCCTGGGTGCTCCAGTTGATTGCAGAAGGACACTCAATAGAGTTTCTTCGAAACCTTGAAACCCCCAACCCAGGGTCATAGCCTCTGGAGCATCTTCTTCTGATTCAGGAGAAATTTCAGCACTTCCGCTGAAGGAGGCGATAGAGCCTGTTCCTCCTTCTTCAGGAATGGGTTACTATTCTCACTTCTTCCTGTCCGAAGAAGTCAGGGGATGTAAGGCCAATTCTCGACCTCAGTTCCTAGAACTTGTTGTGGAGTACAAGAGGTTCAGGATGCTCTCCCTTCAGGGCCTCCTGACCCTTCTTCGGCCGGGACAGTGGCTGTGTGCTCTGGATATGCAGGATGCTTACCTGCACATCCCTATCCGCCCTTCCCACCGTAAATACCTGCGTTTTGCATTCCAGGGGGACCACTACCAGTTCAAAGCCCTACCATTTGGTCTTCCCTCAGCCCCCTGAGTGTTCACCAAATGCCTTTCAGTGGTAGCGGCCTACCTGCGTACGCGGGGGGGGGGGGTCCAGGTTTTCCTGTACTTGGACGATTGTCTCTCTGGCGCCCTGTCCAGGATAACTCCCGCGCCTTCCCTTCCCTTACCCAGGTTTTTTTACCTGCCTGGGTGGTACCATCAACCACTCCAAGTCCTACTTGATCCCGTCCCAGAGGCTCCAGTTCATCGGGGCGATTCTGGACATGACCTCTGGCAGGGCCTTCCTACCACCGGACAGGGCGGCCACACTCCAGGCAGAGGTCAGCTTGTTGTCCGGCCGCAGGCGGTCCAGTGCCAGGTTGGTCCTTCGCCTCCTCGGGCTCATGGCATCTGCAATCCCGACAGTCCCTCGCACTTGGCTCCACTTGAGGATCTCTCAGTGGATGCTTCGGTCTTAGTGGGATCAGATGGTGGACGACCTAGATCAGCTTGTTTTGGTCTCTACTCCTGTGGCTCGGGACTTACAGTGGTGGATGGTTCAGGAAAACTTTTGCCGGGGAGTTCTCTTCTGTCTTTCTCCCCCCTATCAGACGCTGACTACGAACACCTCGGGCGATGGTTGGGGAGCCCATCTAGGGCCTCACAGGACCCAGGGCTCCTGGTCCAGGCTCGAGAAAACTCTTCACATCAGTGTGCTCAAGCTTCGGGCAGTGCTGTATGCTCTTCAGGCTCTGCATCTGCATCTGCTTCCCGGTCAATTGGCTGTACAGACGGACAATATGTGTGTAGTCTGGTACATCAACAAGCAGGGAGGAACTCGTTCCTGCCCTCTTTGCAGGGAGGCAATGCGAGTTTGGAATTGGACAATGCAGCACAACCTTCACCTCACGTCAGTTCACGTCCCGGGGGTCGAGAACACCTTGGCAGACAGACTCAGTCAGTCATCTGCTCAAGCTCATGAGTGGGAACTGGATCAGGGGGTTGCAGACGATATCTTCCTACGTTGGGGAACACCACAGGTAGACCTGTTCGCATTCCCTCAAAACGCAAAACTTCCCGACTTCTGCTTGCTCATTCCAGGTAGCGGCATTTTTTGGAGAGATGCTCTGTCTCGATTGGAAGAGCAGATTTATCTATGCTTTCCGCTGATCCCATTGATTCCGAGGTCTTACGAAACTCAGTTCAGAAGGAGCCTCGAATGATTCTGATTGCTCTTTCTGGCCCAGGCAAGTTTGGTTCTCTCTTCTGCAACAGTTCTCAGAGGAACCTCCTTTTCCTCTTTCTCTGTCACAGCTTTTGCTGACCCAGGATCCGGGGCCTCAGGTCCCTTCAGTTGCATCGTGGCTCCTGCAGGCGTAGCTCAGACCTGATTTGGATCCCCCAGTAGCTGAGATCCTGGTGGAGGCCAGGAAACCCTCCACCAGATCAACTTATGCTATGAAATGGAAACGGTTCACTATATGGGCCGCCTCCAAAGATCTTGAGCCTTTCTCGTGCTCTGTTGGGCGGCTTCTGGATTACCTGCGACACCTCTTTGATCTGGGTCTCAGTCATTCATCCTTAAAGGTCCACATGGCGGCCATTTCGGCCTACCATGTCCCTTTTGCAGACAGGACGTTTGCTCAGCTGGAGGTCTCTAAGACCTTTTTGAGAGGGGTCCTCTACTTGCGACACCCTATCCGGGTTCCTGCCCCTCCTTGGGATCTGAATTTTATTCTGGAGAAGCTTACTCTGCCTGCTTTCGAGCTGGCAGCCTCAGCAGACCTAAAGTTCCTCTCTTGGAAGACTCTCTTCCCAGTGGCCATTATTTCTGCTCGAAGGATTTCCGAGCTCCAGGCCCTGATGTGTAAAATCCTGTATTTGATTTTTCACAAGGAACGTATGGCTCTGTGTACCAACCCTAACTTTCTCCTTAAGGTGGTAGCGGAATCTACGCTGAATCAATCCATAGAGTTGCCTGCCTTCTTTATGCAGCACTCTAATCATGGAGAGTACCTCCTACATACTTTGGATGTCCACCGAGTTCTGAGATACTACACCAACAGGACGAAGGATCTCAGAAAGACTGATCAACTGTTTGTCTCTTTTGCTCCTAAAAGAGAAGGCAATGCTGTTTCCAAGCAATGCCTATCTAAATGGTTGGCTCATTGTATCACTTTCTGTTATGATAAGTGCAACAAGGCCCTGCTGGGTCAGGTCAGAGGCCACTCTGCTAGAGGGGTTGCTGCCTTGCTGCTTTTTTCAAGAATGTGTCCATGGCTGACATTCTGCAGCCGCCACTTGGACTTCTGTCCATACCTTACAAAGCATTACAGTTTGGACATTGCCTCTCACCGTAGAGTAGGCTTCGGGTTGGCTGTTCTGCAAGGTCTCCTTTCCCAAGACCTTCACAGCCAGAGGGTCTACTTCTGAATAGCTTTCCTCCTCCCGTTTGCTTCTCCTTGTTCCAGACTGCTTGGGACTCAGTCCTATATGTAATTACCTACTGCAAGAGCCCTCTCGAAGTAAGATAGCTCAGTTACATAAGAACTTACCATAACAGTAGATCTTCGAGAGAGGCTCTTGCATTAGGTAATACCTTCCCAACCTCCATCCCCCTAAGCTTTTTCAGCTCCTTTTCCAGGATGGAAATCTCTGCTTCTCTCTCATCTCGCTTTTTGGCCTTTGGCAGGAAAGAAGTGGAAGGTGGGCGTGGAGGACCGCCCCTTTATACTGACGTCACCTGACTTGGGGGCGGTCCCCTGCCAGAAACAGCTAGACATTTTTCCATGGGGTCCTGACGCCTGCCGACGTCAGTCCTGTATGTAATTACCTACTGCAAGAGCCTCTCGAAGATCTACTATTCGGTAAGTTCTTGCGTAAACTGTACTATCTTCCACGTTGGTCTCTTTTGATAGGTAACACTTTGGGTGTCCAGCAGAGATCAATGTGGTGCACGCAGCTCTGCTAGTAGTCTTTCCAGGGACCACCCACATATGACATCAGCTTCCCTGCTTCTGTATAAGTGTGTGTGGTCCCTGATATCCTCATTTCCTTTTTGCCATCTTCAGCTCACATTCAGTAGCTTGAACAACTTCTGAAAATAGCAGTCATTGACTAGAAACAACATTGAACATTTTACGAATAAGAGGGCTCACCTATCAAGAGCTCCCCCATCTACTGATCTACATTTCTGGACTAACATAGAGCAGGAGTATCCCTCCTCACCCTCTTTGTCTCTTTTACTCATAGATGGCCACCATACTTTAAATCAGTCCTTGGAGCTTCTGGTCTACTATCCTGACCACTTCAGTCAGGGTGAACATCTACTAGATACTTTAGATGTCCATCACTACTATACTAATTGGACTCAGTCGATTAGAAAGACGTCTCAACTGTTCGTCTCTTTTGCCCCGGGTCGCGAGGCCCTCCCAGTTACTAAACATACTCTTTCATCCTGTGTTGACAATTGTATTACATTTTGTTACACAAATCCATCAAGCCTTTACCTGGACCTGTCCAAGCGCCTTCCACTAGAGCTATGGACACTACTGTGATTTGCTTTGAAGAGGCTTCCATTTCAGGTATCTTGAAATGCATCTACCTGGTCCACAATTCATACATTCACAAGGCACTACAATCTGGATATTGCCTTACAACGTAGGGCGGCCTTTGGCCGTGCAGTCCTACAAGGTCTTTTATCATAAATGTCCTCCCACATGGGCTTTACTGCTTGGGAATCATGCCAAAAGTATTACCTACTGCAAGAGACCACTCCATGGAAGATAGTACAGTTACGTAAAAACCTACCGTAACAGTATGTCTTTGAGGAGTGTCTCTTGCAGTAGGTCGGTCCCCACCCTCTGTCCACCTTCTTCTCTAAGAGAACAAATTCTGGCGCAGTGACTATGGGTTGGGACTCCTTTGGTACCTTGGCTTCCCCTTGGTCCTCACTTTGCAAGCTGAATCCGGCGGGGAAACTGAGGATCTTACTTCGAGACACAGCTCTTGCAGCAGGTTACACCATTAGAACTGAAGCCGGCAGGCGTCAGGACCTGGAAAAATTCTAGCTAGCTATCTTCAGCGAGACCCTTGACGTCGAGTCCGCCTCCGACGTCAAGCGTGGTGGCACAAAAGGGGCGGTCCACAGATTCCCTAGTTCTTTCCGCGTGGCGACTTGCAGTGTCAGTGGCTCAGTAGGTAGCACACTCGCCTCTGAGGCCGGGAGATCAGAGGGCTGTGGGTTCAGTTCCCACATCTGGCACTTGGGTTAATATCCCAGTACTGACACTGTAATGCAGCATGAGAGGGGTGCTGCATTTCTGAGGTGCCGTCTTTCAGATGAGACGTTAAACCGAGGTCCCATCTGCCTGGATTGGTGGTAGTTCAGGTGGATGTTAAAGATCCCATGGCACTTATCGAAAAGAGTAGGGGAATTTCCCCGGTGTCCTGGCCAAATTTCCCTCATTCACTAAAATACCACCAACAGCTTAATCTGGTTCAAGGTCAGTTGGCATTCATCTGTATCCCCCTCCCCGGGTCGTGCCTGAAAATAGGCAGGATTTGTCTAGTGCACTTACCCGGTCAACAAAAGCTAAATAAAATAAATAAATAAATGTCTCGACCCTTCGGTTCCAGTCTAGCGCATGACGCGTGGTTCAGAGCTTTCCTCCAGGAAATTCTTTTTTCTTCAAGCAAGATTGTTGCTGATGTCCTCTCCGACCTCCGGTCATCCCTCCAAGTGTGCTTGCGGGAAACAGATCCCCTTCAAGGACCCCCACACGGCCTGTGTTAGGTGCCTGGGCCCAGACCACGATACCCGGGCCTGTTCGTTTTGCCAGGGCTTTAACAGCCGAACTAGGATCCGACGTCAGAAGGCCCTCCAGGTTTTTGTTGGAGGAAAAACTGAAGACCATGTCCTCCAAGGGGGAATCTTGTCCAAATCCACAAACCGCAGCGGAGAAAGAAGGAAGGCCCCTTCCAGGTCCCATTCCAGGGCTTCGGAGTCCGCAGCTCCGGTTCTCGTCCGACCGCTCTCCTTCCAGGGCCAGCCTCAGCCTCCCGGCTGCGGTAAGAAAGCCTTCTTCTTCAGGCCAAGTCCGCCAGGCTGTCGTCGTCCTCCTCTTCCAAGGCCTTGGCGAAGTCCGGGAGCACCACCACCATCATCGTAAGTGGTTCCCGCCTTTGGCTCCCGGCGTCCGGTCGTCTTCTGTGCCTCCGCCAAAACTTTGGAGCTCACACCGTTGAAGAGACCTGTGGACCGGCGCCCGGCCTGACCGTCGTCGGCCCGTCATCATTCCTCCCTGGAGCCGTGTCGGCGGACGGCCGTCGTCGGCCAAACCATCCCAGCGGACACCGGTTGGGGGACCAGCGTCCGTTCCGCCTGAGAAAAGGGCTCCCACGCCTCCGACCGACGTCGGTCAGGAGACGTTGACTGAGGAGGACTTAACGCAGCCCGAGGGCCAGATGGACGACCCCGGCCTCGCCAAAACTCCCAGGGCCCCCTCGCCCTTACCCGAGGCCCTGTGGAGCCGGCGCGGGACCCGGCGACGCCCACTGGCGCCTGGGCCGTCGGGACTTTCTATAGCGGAAGTGAAGGATCTCTTCACTTACTGTTGGGACACCATTAAAGGGACATGGCCCCACCGCCTCCTCCTCCTCCCTCCTCCTCCAGTACCGCCCCCCCTTCGCCTTCGGGGTCGGCAGGCCGCCTACCTCCCCCCCGGGAGCCTGGATCCTCTCCCAGGGGAAGATCAGAAAAACGGAGACCTCCGTCCAAATCCTCTTCTGGATCACCCAGCCCCAAGAGATCCAGGAGACACCGGACGTCGTTGGCCGACGGAGGACACGGATCAGTCTACTCTTCCTCTAGATCCCATCTCCTCTCTCCATCCCTTCTCCGACCCACGTGACACCGAGATCTCCTCCGGATGACCCCTCGTTCATGGATATTATGCGACATATCCAGGAGAACATGGGATGGGATGCAGAAGAACTAGACCCCGAAAGGTTACGCCTTGCCAAATATCTTCGGCAGAAGGACCCCAAGCCCGTGGTGGTACCACCCTTGGTGGACACTTTCGTGGACGTCACCAGGGCAGCGTGGAAGTGTCCACATTCGCTCCCGGCGGTGCCGAAGAAAGCTGATCGTCTGTACAAGGCTCCTAAGGACGACCAGTACCTGACACAGCAGCCTCAGGCCGACTCTCTGGTCATCACAGCCTCACATGACCGGTCACAGAGGCAGCAACATTTGAGCACCCTGCCACCGGACCCAGAGTCCAAACAGTTGGACGCACTGGGCAGGCGCACGTACGCTTCTGCTACCTGCGCCGTCAGATCCTTGAACTACCTGACCCACATGGTTCAATTCCAGATCGCTTTGTGGGAACAGGGTCTGGAGGCGGCTGAAAAGCTGCCCGAAGGGGAGCAGAAGGAGGAGATGCTCGTGGGGACCCAAGTGCTTCGAGCCGCGTACAACTCCGCGGACTCATCGGCCCAAGCAGCAGCTTCTGGCGTATGCCTCCGGAGACACTCCTTGGTTACATGTCTCCGGCTTTACCCGGATGTCCAGAAAACATTATGGACGCTCCGTTCGAGGAGAGTTTTATTGGTAATCCTTCCGAGAAGATCATTACCAAACTTCAAGAGGCGGGAAGGCGGTAAGGTCAGTTCAAGCAATGTGCCGACCCAAACTTCAGTTCTTTCATAGGAACCGAGCCGTTTTGTGGGCGGACACAGAGGCAGCAGCCCCGCTCCGCTAACATCAGAGGGGCTCCGATTTCCGTGGAACCAAGGAAAACAGCCCGCTGCTTGAGGTCAGCATTCCCTAGCCAACCAGCCAGCGGGCCCATCTGCCACCACAGCCTGACTCTTTCCGGCCCCGCCCTCAGGATCAATGGGAAATCATGGTGCGGGGTGCATTGTGAACTTCCTGCGGGATGGCGAGGCCATTACCACCGACAGGTGGGTTCTGCAGTTGGTCAGTCTAGGCCACTTTATAGAATTGCAGTAAAGCCACCCGAGGCCTCCTTTGCTCTCCGGTATCCGGGTCAGCACAAAAATTTGATCTTGCAAGAGGTACTCGCGCTCCTAAGAAAAGGAGCGATAGAGTACGTCCCGGAGAACCAGAGAGGACGAGGATATTATTCCCACTTCTTCCTGGTTCCCAAGAAATCAGGGGACCTCCATCTGATTCTGGACCTCAGCGACCTCACTGTGTCGGTTGCCTACAAAAGATTCCGCATGGTGACTCTTCCGGGCCTTATTCCCATGCTGAAACAAGACGCCTTTTTAGCGTCTCTAGACATGCAGGACGCATACCTGCATATCCCCATAGCTCACGCGCACCAGAGGTTCCTGCGCTTCGAGTTTCTCGACCACCACTTTCAGTTCGAGGCTCTTCCATACGGTCTGTCATCCGCACCAAGGGTCTTTACCAAGTGCATGGCAGTCGTGGCAGCATCTCTGAGGAGACAGGGCCACTATGTGTTCCCGTACCTCGGCGACTGGCTTCTCATGGCCGCCTCCAGAAGGCGTTGTTACTCGTGGTTCAGAGCACCCAGGACTTGTTCCAATCTCTGGGCATTCTCATAAATTATGAGAAGTCTCTCCTGGTACCGTCGTAGAAACTGCAGTTTATAGGCGCAGTCCTGGACACTGTTCAGGGAAGAGCTTTTCTTCCGGACGACAGGCGGGCGCATCAGATCCTCAAAGGGTTTGTCGTTGAACAAGATCGTACCTGCCAGGTCGGTCCTTCGCTTGCTCGGACACATGGCTGTGGCCATTCCTACTGTCCCTTTCACAAGGCTCCACATGTGGGTAACCCAGTGGACTCAAGGTACAATGGGACCAAAGGCAAGACCACTTGCAGCATCGGTCAGGATCACGAACTCAGTCATCGAGACTGGCAGTGGTAGCTAGTCCCGGGTACGCTCTCCAAGGGCGTCCCGTTTGTAGCGCCGTTCCGGAAGTAACCCTCACCACGGACACCTCAGGTCTTGGGTGGAGGGCACACCTGGGCGGGTAAAGTCCCAGGTACGTGGACCGTGGAAGCTCATCTCCATATCAATGTCCTAGAGATGAGGCGGTTCTCTATGCCCTGCAGGCCTTTCAGTCAGTAATCCCACCGTACTCTCCTGCTTCAGACAGACAACACGGGCGTGATGTATTACCTCAGCAAACAAGGAGGCGCTCTTACCCCCTTTACAGGAGGCCATGCGGGGTGTGGGATTGGAATCGGACACGGCGCAAATCTGATCACTGTGCATGTTCCCGGGTGGACAACACATTGCAGACGGCCTGGAGTCGATCCCAGGCCAGAGTCCACGAGTGGGAACTTCTTCAAGAGATAAGCAGAGGATCTGTTTTCTTTGGGGAATTCCAGAACTAGACTTGTTCGCATCCCCATCCAAAGCAAAACTGCCCAATTTTTGCTCGCTAGATCCAGGGCCTGGTGTTTTCTGGTGAGACGCGTTATCCCTCTCCTGGGCGAACAGATTCCTCTACACTTTCCCTCCTTCCCGTTGATCCAGAGAGTTCTTCTCAAACTGCGCAGGGAGCACGCACTCATGATCCTGGTGGCCCCATTCTGGCCCAGACAGATCTGGTTCCCTTTGTTAGTGCAACTATCTCGGGAACCCCACTCCCGTTGCCGCTCAGCTCCCACCTCCTGTCTCAGGAGAAAGGTTCATTAGTCCATCCGGACCTACGCTCTCTGAACCTGCATGCTTGGCTCCCTAGAGACATAGCCATCTTGCGTCACGGGGTCTCGCAAGAGGTTGACAGAGGTTCTTTCTGCAGCCAGAAAGCGGCAACGCATCACGACGTGACGCCATGAAATGGCGCGTTTTGTTTATGGTCACGAGCTCGTGATCTTTCCCCTTTAGGTTGTCCTGTGGGAGTAGTTTTGGATTACCTCCTCTCCCTTTTTCATTCAGGCCTAGCCTACTCCTCTATTAAGGTGCACCTCTGTGCCATTTCTGCCTATCACCTCCCGGTGGATCATCGTACAGTAGCTCAATTGGACGCCTCTCGGGAATTTCTTAGGGGAGTGTTACACCTTAGGCCTCCCATTAGGGACCCTGTGCCCCCATGGGATCTGCTCTTTGTCCTGGAACAGCTCATGCTCCCTCCTTTTGAACCTGCCGCGGATTGCGAGCTACGTTTTCTGTTGTGGAAAACGTTATTTTTAGTTGCTGTTACTTCAGCGAGAAGAATTTCTGAGCTTCACGCTCTTATGTGCAAAGAGCCTTATTTAGTTTTCCACCGGGACAGAGTATCCCTGAGGACGATAATCCTAAGTTTTACCTAAGGTGGTCTCTTCCTCTCTCTAAACCAGGACATTGACCTTCCGGTCTACTTCCCGAGTTATTCAAATAGAGGAGAGGCTTTGCTCCACAACCTGGATGTTCACCGCAGCCTGAGGTATTACCTCGACAGAACTAAACCCTCCCGTAGTTCTGAACAGCTTTTCATTTCCTTCTCTGAGAGAATGATGGGCCAATCAGTATCCAAACAGTCTCTGTCTCGCTGGCTTGTCCAGTGTATTTCCTACTGTTATGATATAAAACAAAAGCCCTTCCCGGGCTCGGTCCGGGGTCATTCTACTAAGGGTGTGGCCACATCCTTTGCAGCACTCAGAAACGTCTCCACCTCTGCTATTTGTGCTGCAGCCACTTGGAGCTCTGTGCTCCTTTATCAGGCATTATAGCCTGGACATAGCCTCTAGGTGAAGGGCTTGGTTTCGACCTGGCGGTGCTTTCTGGGGTCTCCTGTCCTAGGTTCAGGACCTGGAATGTACTTCCTATTTTCCCTCCTCCCGAATTTCTGGCAGCTTGCTTGGGAATCAGTCCTAATGGTGTAACTTGCTGCAAGAGCTGTGTCTCGAAGTAAGATAGTACAGTTACGTAAGAACTTACCGTAACAGTAGATCTTCGAGAACAGCTCTTGCAGCAGGTACCTTCCCGCCCACCTTCCCCCTTGGAGGAGGCATGGCTCAGTCTTCTGAGCAGGGATTTATATCTTTCTGTCTTCTGGCGGCGAATCCTCGGTCTCCCATTTCGATGTCAGCCTGCGGCCAGAAGTCTCCGGCGGGAGAACTGGGGAATCTGGTGGGACCGCCCCCTTTTGTACCACGCTTGACGTCAGAGGCGGGACCGACGTCGGGGGCGGTCCCCGCTGAAGATAGCTAGCTAGAATTTTTCCGTGGGGTCCTGACGCCTGCCGGCTTCAGTTCTAATGGTGTAACCTACTGCAAGAGCTGTTCTCGAAGATCTACTGTTATGGTAAGTTCTTACGTAACTGTACTATACCAGGGACCGCCCACACTTATATAGGAAACAGGAAGCTGCTGTCATGTGTGGGTGGTCCCTGGAAAAGACTGCTAGAAGAGCTGCCATGCACCACACTGACCTCTGCTGGACATGCTGAAGTATTACCCACTGCAAGAGACACTCCTCAAAGATCTACTGTTACAGTAAGTTTTTACGTAACTGTACTTTCTAGGAGTGGTATATGGTCTTCATCCACATTGACCTACCCAACCTTCCCTGGCAAGTGGTACACCAGTCTTGCTTCCAGTGGGTAAGATCTGACGTAATTGAGCAGTGCCAAGGGAGTTGCTATCCAGGTGGGTGGGAGGAGTCTGCTTGAAGACGTTCCGGCAAGCCTTAAAGGGGAAAGGGACACTGCCTGAAGTGTGGATGAACACCATATACCACTCCTAGAACTACTGTTACAGGTGAGTAACCTGTTTTTTTTTTTTGTCTTGACCCTTTTACACTATTGTGGATTTATATAAATTTACCTAGACGCTGCTCTTGATGGCTTATTTCAATAATAATAATGGGGGGTGGTAGACCAAATGTTACTGACTCTGTTGCACATAGTGGATTATCTGTCTCATCAACTACACATGATGAAATGGTGAATTTTGCAAAACAAAATGTTTTTAAGAAGAGGTCCAATCCCCCCAATCAAACAGTGACTATTTTTGAAAAGGCTTGTTTGAAATATTTGGAAGCACTATTTGCGAAGCAAGAAAGAAATAGATATTCTAATTGCAGTTATATGGAAAGGCAGGCCATTGAAAGTTTAAGAAAAAATCAGTCTGTCATTATTAAACCCTAGAGACAAGGGAGTGGGGTCCATTGTTGTATGGAGGAGGGAAGACCATGAGGTTAAGATGTTGAAGCAGTTGTCTAATGAAGCTTTTATCAAGTTTTATCTAATGACCCCACAGAGGTATTTAAAAGGACATTGATAGTATTTTGCATGAAGCATTGATAGGAGGAGTTATAACACAAAATACTTAGGAATTTCTTAGACAGGACCACCCTCGTATGAGCAGTTATTTATGGTTTGCAGAAATTCACAAAAATGTGATGAAACTGCTTGTGACAGAGACCCATTAGTAGCCAATATTGACTCACTCACTGAGCCACTGGGTCAGTTTGTGGATCATTACATCATGGGTTGGCTAGCAATGCCTGTTCATATGTTAGAGATATCATGCATGTGCTAAAGACGTTGGAGGACATTTGTGTACAACCTGACTGGTTTTTAGTGACTTTGGATGTGCACTCCTTGTGCACAAACATGCCCCATGATGATGGATTGGAGGCCTTGAGTGAAATACTATACAGCAACACCAATTATTCATCTGTATTTATAGAATTTTTATTGGTCATCACTGAAAAGGTTTTAAAATGTAATTACTTTATGTTTCTTAATAAAATGTATCTACAGATAAAAGGAACGTGTAAGTAACGCTTGTCCCCATTATGCTAATGTATATTTAGCACATTGGGAAAATAACTGTGTTTTTCTAGGAAGTATAATCCATTTTATATATTTTTTTATACATTTTTTTCTCCCCTGCGGTCATCCCACGTTCCTGACGTCCTCCCAGTCCCGTCCCCCGACCTTCATGGTTACCTCCCGTCTTCTCCCACGGCTTACCCTCTATGGCAGGGTGGCGGGGAGCCCCCTCCTTTTTAACTGCCAGGACCGGATCCAGTTTGGGGAGGTGCCTTCTCGGGGGCAGTGCCTGTGGAGGACGGCCTTCTTTGAGCTCGACCAGTACCAGATCTTCCTAGACATAAAGTCTCCACCACTCATCCACACTAATGGGAACTACACCGGAGGCTCTAGGAACCAGCGGGAGCAAACTTTTCAAGAGGGTCAGCACCAGAGATGGAGCCGCGAGGAAGCGGCACCGCGAGCCATGGATCGTGCAGTAAAGACTACCTCGGTGTCGACCCTCCAACCGCCTCAGTTCTTTTTTTCCCATCGTCGAGTGCACTTCATTGACGACATTGCTCGCCTGTCGGGAGTCAAACTTCAAACTAGCAGCATATTGTTTTGTAATTTATCTTCAAAAGTACAGAGTAGATCTTAATTAAATTTATTAACTAATGAAGTCTTCAGCCCTCCATTGACGGAGTCAACCATGAGCGGGTCAGGTGACAGTAGGGAGACTTCGTATGAAAGCTGTTCAGTCAACTGGGCTGGGTCCGGTCAGCTGCCCTCCCCGGAGGCTGGGTCTGACAATGGACGGTCCAATGCTCAGGGAGATGGGCGGTCCCCCCAAAAGCATAAAAGGAAATGGTCCCATTCGCGGCACCGTTCGACCTCTAGTTCTTCTTCGGTGCACAAGTCGAGAAAGAGAAGGCATCACTTGAGGTCGCCTTCTGGTATGTCTGCACATCGACGGTTGGTCACTGGGGCTAGGCACCTGTCTCCTCCCCTCTCGGAGTCACTGGTTTCTGGCTCTGGTTCCCAACCTCTTCGACATCGGAGCCCGTCTCCGCCTATTGGGTCTCTGATAATCAATTCCACCGGGGGGGGGGGCTGCTCTTATGGAACAATGGGCTCGGTGTTCGTCCAGCTGCCTGACCTGGTCACACTGGGGCCTTCGGGTCGCGAGAGACCAGATAGGGCTTGAGCCTTCCTAGTCGCTACGCCTCTTTCAGGTGCCAACGACTTCAGGCTCGTGTGTTTTCCCCTTCACATGGCTGCGTGTAGGGGCCCACACCGATGTCTCTATCTCCTGTTAATTTTCCTCATTTTCCTTCAAATCGCACTTGTCGGAACCTTGGGACACTCTCAGAGCCGTCCGTGGCACCGAGGACTCTGTTGGCGCTGTCCGTGGCGCCAAGTCCTCTGTCAGTGCCATCTGTGGCGTTGGGGACTCTGTCGGCACCGTGGCTTTTGTCAGCGCCATGTGCTGGGCTGTTTCTGATGGCTCCGACTTCCTTGGGTTCGGCGCCGTGTTTTTCATTGGCGCCAATGCTTGATGCGGTGCCATCCAGCCTCCAGGGCTTTTCGACTCTGATTCTTTCCTCTTCTAATTTCTATTCTGATTTTCACTCCTTTCCTGTCCCTACAGTCCCTCCTTTCCTGTCAGGAGATGATTTTGAGCCTGACCCAGATCTTCGTCTGGGTGATGATGTTGAAGGAGCAGGAGTTAATCCTACTGCAGAGCCTGTGGTCAAAGACTTTTCCTTTAAGTCTATGCTGAAAAATTTAAATTCCACTCTTTCTCTGCAGACTACGGAAATTGATCCTGGGAAGCTTTTAAGACTCCAATACCTACATGTCCCAGAGATCCCTATGGATTTAACTCCTCCAGTACAACCATCTTTTGAGACCCTTTCTCAGATGGTATGGAACAATCCTGCTGTCATCCCTTCCATGGCTAAGTCCATAGATAGGAAGTACACTGCTCCCAAGGATCGACCCATATTGGCCTCACAAGCTTTTGCTGATCCCATTGCAGTCATAGCAGAGAATGACAAGGCCATCCTCCCTCACACACCCTCAGCCCAGCCTATCAATAAAGAATCTCGTAAGATAGACACTTTAGGTAAGAGAGTCTTTGCTGCCTCCACCCTGGGTATGCGTATTGCCAGCTACCAGGGCTATTTTTCTCAATATGAATATGTCCTTTGGCATTTGCTCAAGCAAATGGCAGAAGCTCTGCCTGAGTCGGAAACTAATTCAGAGCTACTTCACACCATAACCAGGGGCATCGAGTCCAGTAACCAACAGGTTAAAGCTGCAATGGGCGCTTATACTGCTTCTTGAGCAGCGTGGATGGCATTTGTACCTTGCCACTCCTGGCTACGCACCGGGCTTCACTTAATGATGCCCAGCAGCAGGTCACGTTTCTACCCTTCGATGGTATGTATCTGTTCGACCCCAGGTGGAACAAGCTCTGAAGCCAAAAGAAGACTAGGTCAGCCATTAAGATAGCTAACACCACCCACATCCTTTTCGGGACGGGGCCAATAAACGTCAATTTCATGACCGTCAGTCCTTTTGGGGCAAAGGCAAGGGGGGCTTTAACAAAAGCCACACCCCACAGCCACAAAAGAAAACGCAGCAGAAGGCACAAGCCCCCAAAGTGTCCAGTGCCACCTTCTGAGTTCTCGGCCCAGGTCCCACCTCAACTGGCCGAGGGGGACTCTTCCTCAGCAGTGAAAGGACATCTGACCTCAGTTCTACGACTGGTGGAAGTCTATAACATCAGACAAATGAGTCCTCCGGATAATCCGCGAGGGGTATTCGCTCAATCTTTCAGAACCCCCCCCCCACCGGATCATCCCCCAAACGACAGCCCAGACTGTTGGCAGTAGAGTCAGACCTTCTTGCTTCCGAGGTGCAAGGCCTTCTGAACAACAGGGCAGTAGAAGTAGTTCCGCTGGACCAGCGAAACAGGTTTCTACTCCCGCTACTTTCTAGTTCCAAAGAAAACTGGAGGCATGCACCCTATTCTGATCTCAGAAAGTTAAACAAATTCTTCACAAGGAAAAGTTCAAGATGATATCTCTAGGTACCCTTCTACCTTTGATTCATCAACACTATTGGCTAGCCTCCCTGGACATGTAGGATGCCTACCAACACATTCTTATACACCCAAAGCACCACAAATACCTGAGGTTTGTAGCGTTGGGTCAACATTATCAGTTCAGAGTCCTGCCCTTTTGGGCTATCCTCAGCACCACAAGTTTTTACAAAGTGTTGAGCAATTCTTGAGCACATCTCAGGAAAATCAGAATTCAAGTGTTTCCATACCTGGACGACTGGTTTTCAGCAAGCCCTTCAGGCAGAAACTCTAAATCAGAAATAAAGCTCAGGATCTCCCTCGACGTCCATGGAGTCCTGCTAACTGCACAAATTGCAGTTGCAGTCCTCCCAGAAGTTCCTTTCATAGGAACTCTTTTGGATACCTCCTGTGCCAAAGCTTTTCTTCCAGAGGACAGAAGGGCGATATCCTACAGATGGCCTGGTACATCAGAGAAAACAGCTCGGTTCGAGCTATCTCGTCTAACGGATGCTGGGTCTCATGGCATCTCCTCAGTGTTCTTGTACTCCTAGCTTGTCTCCACATGAGAACCTCTAAGTGGATGCTCAGTCCTCAGTGGTCCCCAACCACTTACCCTCAGTCCTTTCCCATCAAGGTGACTGAACCTCTAAAGAGATCACTCACCTGGTGGTCGCAGGAGAACAACCTTCTGGAAGGGTATCCCTTTGCTCCTCTGGATCATCAGATCTCTGTTACCACCGATGTGCCCCTGATGGGGTGGGGAGCTCATTGCCAGAAGCTTCACACCCAAGGTACGTGGACTCAGGACGCAGTGGACAGAATGCTTTCTATACACCTTTCCTCTTCTTCCTCTAATTCAGAGGGTGCTTCTCAAATTTGAGTCTCAGGTAGACAGAATGATTTTCATAGCTCCCTTCTGGCCTCAACAAATATGGTTCCCGCTGCTCAGCAGTCTGTTGGCAACCCTCCCAAAGGCACTTCCCCTTCAGACGAACCTTCTGACCCATGGGCCTGTGGTCCATCCCAATCTGAAGGCGCTTCAGATTGGGGGTAGTCATATCAGATGACTTAAAGGTGGGCAAGCAATGTGAGAGGGCAGTAAGGAGGGCTGGGGAGATACTGGGATGCATAGGAGAGGCATCGCCAGTAGAAAACAGGAAGTTGTTATCCTTCAGACAGACAGCTGGTGAGACCCATCTGGAGTACTGTGTGCAGTTCTGGAGACCCAATCTCCATGCAAGGACATAGACAAGATGGAAGCTGTCCAGAGAGGGCAACTAAATGGTACAGGGTCTGCACCGGAAGGCATATGAAGAGAGACTAAAGGAGCTTAATATGTATAGCCTCGAGGAAAGGAGAGAGAGAGAGGGACATGATAACGCTCAAGTACCTCAAGGGAATCAACAAAGTCCAAGAGGGTAGCATCTTTCAAAACAAGAGGTCTGTAAGAACAAGGGGCACAATTTGAAGATGGGGGGCGGCTCAGAGGTAATGTAAGGAAGAATTTTTTCAGAGAGGGTTGTGGATGCATGGAGCGGCCTTCCGAGGAAGGTTGTGGAGTCAAAACAGTGATTGAATTCAAGCATGCATGGGACAGCCATAAGGCAATTCTAGGGGGCGGGGTAGAAAGAAGTAAGCTGCTGGTTAACTAGGATCTGCAGCTTATCCATTAGGTAGGGAAATGGGCAGACTGGGTGGGCCAAGCGGTCCTTATCTGCCTTCAAATTCTATGTTTGTGTGTTTCTATTCTGCCAGTATAGCGTTAGAAACAGTGACGATGACTGATAAAGTCGGCCATCAGTGTCGGTAGCATGGTCAGCATCAATAAAATACAGTTTGCTCAAGTAGGAGACTGTGGTACCTTATATTTTGGATCCAGATCTTTAGCAGGAAGATGTTTTGGCTTTTCAGGAGCTGAACCCACCTGCTTCGCTGGAGGACCAGTGGTGGCCGACTTAACATCCCTTTTGGAGAGCAGGGCTCTGGATCACTGAGTGCCCTAACCCTGTTGTTGCAGTTGAATTATGTGGGGCTAGTTGCCCATGTCATGAGCACCATGATCTCAAGTGCGCGCATCTTGGTTTGAGACTTTTCACTGGATCACTGACAAGTAGGGGAATGCTGCCAAATCACTGCGGACCTATCACACTCCTATCTGCTCCCGTGGCTCTTCGTTGACAAGACTACTCTGACAAGACAGCAGCTTTAGGCAGTGGCCATGGCAGTTTACGTGGTGATATCGACAGATCCTCTTTGCTGTCAACAAATTGGGTGTTAGTGTGTTCTGCAGCTTGTCAGGCAGTGCTCCATCTTTGTCTATTTTCTCTAAGAAAAAAAAAAAACACCAGAGCCTTATGCTTGCATCTCTCATGGTTTGATTAAACCTTCTACAAATTTCAGTTTTCCATATTGTGAAATAGGCCTTGACAGCAAACTGAGAACTCTTTTTTTTTTTTGCATCTTCCCTGTTAATCAGCTTTTCACAATGATGGTGGCACTAAAGCACCTTGCTTGCTGATGACATGCACTGCAATCAACAAACCCAGAGGAGCAGCTACGAAAAGAAAAATGTATTTTGTTTTTGATAACCGGTAGATACACTAGAGAATTAAATGCCTATTTTCAGGTATGACCCGATTCCATGGGTGTAACAGTGGCAGTGAAAAACAGGTTGCTCTATCTCGTTTCACTCCTTGATGGTGAGAGAACAACAACAGAAGTGGATGGGGCCCCTTATTGCAAAAGCTTCCCATGTGGTTCTGATGCTGGTGGCATACAGTCCAGTGTATTATAGCTTTAGAGAGACACCTTGAAGAACATCCTGTATTTCATAATTATAGAGACTGAGCCTGCTCAAGTTATTTAGGAAAGTAGATCCTGGTTTTGGACTATAGACCTTGATTTATTTGCTGCAAATAACAAAGAAAAGTTTGGTATGATTAAAGGGATACCGTCTACCCTCTTGGGCCTCAGAGTGTCTCTAGTTCCAAAAAACGCATTATGATTGGTCACATTCAGTAGAGATTGCTGATGTAGCTGGTAGTTTGATTCTGATTCCTTTTTTTTTTTTAAAGTAAAAAACATACAGCCCACCATACTAAGGTTACCACACAAAATAATTTAACGCTCCTTGATCAACTCCCACTGCATCTTTCCTGGACTTTGGAACAATTCAGCATAGTCTAGCCACTCGTGATGCAGTGGGAGGAGAGGAGACTATTGCATTTTGAATGGCTGCACTGGTTGGGGTGTTGCTCATGTTTCAGAAATATGCAGTAAGAGTAGATCAAGGATTTGAAACAAAGGTTGGGTATTACTCTGTTAGCATGCATTTCATTTATACTAAGAAAAAGGAAGCAGATAAAATAACCAGCAACATCAGGGAATTTTAGTGAAGACAAGAAGTCACACAATGAAGTGTTTTAGCTAGAAATAAAGTGATGCAAAAAGGTTGACAGTACCCCTTTAAGGGATTGTCATGCTGGGAGAAATACAAGGGGATCATACCTTTTGCAAATGGAAGGTACAGTATTTTCTAACAGAGTTGGGTAACTCTCAACAAAATACAAAACCTTTATATAATAGTCTATATAATGGGATTGTGTTCTATAGATGAATTGTCATATTTTGCATATTTTAATCCATAGGTCTAATGAGGAACCCAGCTCTCAAGAAGAAGTAAAGCTAGCTGGAGTCAAATCAGCACAGCTGAGGGGCCGATTCCAGAGGCCAAAACCCAACTTAGGAAGGGCAGCTGGGAGGAAAGAAGCTCCAGTGCTTGAAAAGAATGCTGCAGAGAAGAAAGCTGAACCAGGAGCAGCTGCAAAAGAGAGTCCAGAGCAGCTGGAGAGTGAACCAAAGAGACAGCCCTCCTTAGAAGTAAGAGCTGTACCTACAGTGAGTCTTAAGATTCAATGCACACAGAATCTCTGCAGGAAGCTCAAGACTGTTGAACGTGTCAAACAGTTGGACAGTATGGGGTCCTGACACACTTTAGGGGAAAATGATTGAAAAATGCTTAATGGCAAAAGGATAGTTCCCATAAAAATATTCAAAAGTTTAGCATTTAGATAGGATGAAAGAAAAATGGTACAGTAAGTGGCATGTGATTTGTCACATTTTACATTTACGAAAACAGTATTTAACCTTTGTTATTGTAACTCTTATAACCTTTTTACGTCTGCTTGTATGCACAGCGCAGAGCAAACATCTTGCAGCTATTCAGGAGAGTAAGGGCTGCAGAGGTGTGTCACCGTAGCATCCAGTGCAGCTCAGGCTGGAGGAGGCTCACCACTGACAGCCCAGTGTAGAGCAGGCTTATAGTGACGATGTTCAGCCTGGCTGAGGGACGAAACGTAGCTGAAGTGAGGCAGCTGAATCTATCAGAGTGCAGCTGGCTCTTTTAACTACAGGAGACACCTAGCAGCCAGCTGAACAGAGTCATGATCAGCCTTCTGCTCATTCCCCAACTACCTGATCGCTTCCTGGTTGCCTGCTTCCTGAAAAACAATCCCACCCTCAGCCATTCAGCCCGTGACAACTCCTGATCACTTCCCAGTGCCCCGGTTCCTCAGAAACAATCCTGTCTTGTACATTGAGCCTGCCCACCTCCTGATCACTTCCCAGTGCCCGGTTCCTCAGAAACAATCCTGTCTTGTACATTGAGCCTGCCCACCTCCTGATCGCTTCCCCAGTGCCCGGTTCCTCAGAAACAATCCTGTCTTGTACATTGAGCCTGCCCACCTCCTGATCGCTTCTTCCAGTGCCCCGTTTCCTTGAAAACAATTCCACCCAGTGCACCAAGCCTGCCCACTTCCTGATCCTGTTCCCCACTGCCCTGTTTCCTCAAACAGTCCCACCCTCTACATTCAGCTTGGTCACCTCTGGTCACTTCCCCGGTGCTTCGTTTCTTGAAAACAATTCTGCCCTTTACTGCCGTACCACCTCCCAGTCACTTCCATGATGCCCCATTTTTTCGAGAACAGCTCCACCCGATGCATTCAGCCTGTCCACCTCCTGCTCACTTCCTGCAGTGCCCGTTCCTCAGAAACAATCCCCTCTCTTCATTGAGCCCACCCACCTCCCAGTGGCTTCTCCCAATGCCCATTTCCTGCTACACCAGAAAAAGAAAATGGTCCCAACAACGACTTCTCCCACCCGCCCATGACTACACTCCAACCCCTCTCTCAGCACCACCACCACCCCAACCTCTTCCGTCCAGTCCACTGGCATGTCTTGCTGCACCGTGGGCCCAATCGAAGTGAGTGAAGACAAGCTAGTTGGCTTAATGTTTTTTTTTTTTTTGTGTTTTAACTTTTACTCATAACTTTGTCATTTTTTTAAAGTGATTTCTGGAGCTTTCTAAATTGCCATTTTGTACTGCAGGTTGTCAATACCTGTGTTAATGTGTGCAAACTGATTTTTTCTTTTAAATTGCCATCTGTGGTCCCGTAGAGCCAAGGTTATGTGTGCTCCATTCCTGACTGAAGTCCTCTTTATTGCAGCTGCTGGCTTGCAGCCCTGCCTCCCAAATTGTATCATGCAAGGAGGGCTGTCTGACTGTCACTGCTCCATGTAGTGTTAGAGCAGGAAAGGAATGATGGCTCTTGAAGCAGGAATGCAGTCGTGGTAATTTTCAAGTGCTTAAAATTCTTTTCCATTGAATGCAGTTACTTTCATCAGTTGTTTGCTGTTACTGAGTGATGTTTGTGCACTGAGGAATACACAGAAACATAGAAGTTGTCCGAGATAAGGGCCTCCAGGCTCACCTAGTCTGCCCTGTTTTCCTACCTATAGCGACACTGCAGGCCCTAATCAGCCTAAGGTCCCCCTCCCTCTTTAACTCCCAAGATACCTTTGTGTCTATCCCATGCATTCTTGAATCCTGTAACTGTTTCTTCCCCACGACCTCTGCTGGTAGGTTGTCCACCACATTCTTCATGAAGAAGTACTTCTTCACATTTCTTCGGAACCCCTTCCAATTTCATATTGTGCCCTTTTGTCCTTGAGTTGGAAAATGGTACACTCCTGTACTTTGTTCTTCCCTGTGAGGTATTTGAATGTTTCAGCCATATCCCCCCTTTCCCTCTTTTGTTCCAGGGAGTACATATTTAATTCCTTCTGCCTTTCCTTGTATGGTTTTTTAAAGCAGGCCCCATACCATTTTGGTTACCCTCCTCTGAACTGCCTCCTCCCTATTTATGTCCTTTCAAAGATGGGGTCTCCAAAACTGGACACAGTATTCAATGTGAGGTCTCACTAATGATCTGTATAATGGGATTATTACCTCCTTTCTTCTGCTGGTGATTCCCCTGCCTGTGCATCCCAGCGTCCTGCTAGCCTTCCCAGCTGCCTTGTCACACTGCTTGGTTACCTTAAGGTCATCAGCGATGACTACCCCCAGGTCCCTTTCCTGTTTTGAGCCTGCTGTTGTCTCCCCTCCCAGGTGATATGATGACCCCAGGTTTCTGTGCCCATTGTGCATTATTTTGCACTTTTTAACATTGAATTACCAATTTTGCACTGCAGGTTGTCAGTACCTATGTTGCTGTTGTGAAAACTGTGATTTTTGTTTTCTTTTAAATTGCCGTCTATGTCCCGGTAGAGCCATGGTTATGTATGCTCCATTCCTGGCTGTGGCCGACTGGGACATAGACGGCAATTTAAAAGAAAAAAGTCACAGTTTGCACAGTACAATTAATTAGCTCCATGGACTGCAGCCCTCTTACATCTTAGGTTCATCTGTCAGCACATGCTGGATTTCTGTGTATTCTAATCCTGGGCTGAGCTGAAGAAGTTGTGTTTTTCAGTTGGGGTACCACACAACTTTTGCAACAACACCCCAAGTTGCCATCCCGAAGTGAAATAGTAACTTTCCCAAGGGTGTAATGAATCCCCTCCCCTTGCCCATCGCAAGGCCAAAGTAAAATGGTAATGTTCCCTGGTGTCTAGTGGCCCCCTCGCTGTCTCAAAGTGAAATAGGTAACTTCCCTGGTATTCAGTGGCCCCTCCACCCTCGATCCGGTGTAAACTGTCTGAGACAATCATTACAGAAAAGAAGAATCAGAGGGGATCTCCTACTTCTTTACAAGGTCCAGCAATTACCAGAGTTAATGCAGCAATTTAGATTAAACTTTAGTAACGATGGATTGTCCCCAGACTGCACGATAAGCAAATCAATGTATCCAAAGCCAATACAAATAAAGATTAAACTTCTTTACAGTGAGAGCACTTAGACTCTGAATACCCTGACACAAGAACTTGTGGACTCACATTCTTTTCCTATTTTTAAACAAAGGCTTTATAAGTGGGTGAGTGAATTTGGAATTAAACCAATGTGCCACACTAGTTGTGGGGACAATCCTGGTTGGCCTCTGCCTTCTTTTGTCCTTAAATACCAAGTAAACCAAGACCCCGCTCCCTGGTGTCCAGCGGTCCCCCCCTCCTTATCCTTTCACCTGTAAAGTGAGCTAAAACCCATTACCTGGTGTCTAAGCGGACCCCCACCCCAACAAGTAGTGCCCACCACGCACTCCCACCCCCATCCCTTAATCAAGCCTCCGTTCTCCACCATGGCCAGCCACAGACTGGTGTCTCTGAGCACGTGCTTGTTCAAGTATGTGCTCAGTAATGCTCAATCTGCAGCCAGCTGGTGGAGGAAGGAAAGGCACTGTGCTGGTGCAGGCTCAATGATGGAGTGGTGGGCACTGCCTGTTGGGGTAGGGGTCTGCTTGGACACCAGGGAATGGGTTTCAGATTACTCTGTGGATGAATGGGGCTGGGGAGGGTGGACCACTGGACACCAGGGAGTGGGTCTGTGACAGTTTATATGGGATTGGGGATGGGGGGTGCCACTGGACACCAGGGACATTACCTATTTCACTTCGGGATGGCGATCAGTGAGGGGGGGGCCACTAGACACCAGGGAAACTTTATCTACTGAAAAAGAGGCTGACAATCATCAAGGGGGTGGGCACTAGACACAAGGGAAAGTTACCATTTCACTTCCATACGATGGTTGGCGAAGGAGCCCTAGACACGGAAAGTTTTATCTGTTACAAATGAGGTCAGTGATCGGTGAGGGGCAATCAGCAAGAGTGGGGAGGACCACTAGCCAGCAGGAACTTTATTACAAATGCGACGGCGATGTAAGGGGGACACGGATGGCCAGCCTAGATGCAGATCTTGCCGAGACACAGCTCTTGCAGCAGGTTACACATTAGGACTGAAGCCGCAGGCGTCAGGACCCACGGAAAAATTCTAGCTAGCTATCTTCAGCGAGGACCGCCCTGCGTCGGTCCGCCTCCGGCGTCAGGCGTGGTATAAGGGTGGTCGCCAGATTCCTAGTTCTTTCCCGCCGTCGACTTGCATGTCTCGACCCTTTGGTTTGGTTTCTAGCGGCAGCGTGGTAAAGTGCTTTCTACGGAAATTTGTTCTCCGAGTTCAGTTTCTTTCTGATGTCCTCCCCGACCTCAGTCCTCCTCGAAGTGCTCCTGGGAAGCAGATCATCTGAGATCCTTTTCGACTGTGTCCGGTGCCTAGGCCCAGACCACGACGCAGTCCTGCTCTTTTGCCAGGGTTTCAACAGCAGAACCCGGATCCGTGGCAGAAGGCCCTACAGGCGTTCCTGTTAGAGAGCAACTCAAGTCCAATGTTTCAGGGGGATTCTTCGCAGAAGGCCTACAAGCATGCTGAGAAGCAGAGAGAAGGCCCTTCCAGGTCCCCTTGTAGGGCCTCCGACTCGCACAGCTCTGGCTCCAGGTCTGACCGCTCTCCTTCCTGGGCCAGCTCTCAGCCTCCCCCTGCTGCGGTGAGAAAATCTTCTTCCTCTTCTCAGGCCAAGACTCCCAGGCCTTCCTTGTCCTCCAAGGCCCTGGCTAAGTCGGGGGATCGCCACCATCACCACAAGTCGGGTTCCCGCCATTCTGAACCTGACGTCAGGTCTGCTTCCTTGCCTTCTCGGAAAACCAAGGAGCTCACCTCACTCAGAGAGCCGCGGGACCGACGCTGTTCGTCCGATGTCGGCCGCAACCTGAGCCCCCTGTGGAGCCGACGCCGGGTCCCGACGACCGTCCACCGGTGCCCGGACCGTCGTCGGGCTTTTCCTTTTCAGAGGTGAAGGAGCTTTTCACTTACTGGTGGGATACCATCAAAAAGGACATGGTCCCCACTCCACCTCCGCTTCCTCCACCTCCTCCTCCTCCTCCTACACCGGTTGCTCCTCCGGTTCCTGCGCCCCCGTCTCGTCTGGGTCTGCAGGCTGGTTACCTCCTCCCTGGGCGCCCAGGACCCCTCCAAGGGGAGACTCGATAAAGGAGACCTCCCCAGATCCTCTTTAGGTCACCCAGTCCCAAGACACCAGAAGACGCCGCCATTCGCCTTCGACGGAGGACACGGGATCAGAGTTTTCTACATCCAAACTCATCTCCCTCTCTCCATCCCTTCTCCGGACCCACGTGGAGTTGCCAAAGTCTCCTCCGGATGACCCTTCGTTCTCGGATATCATGAGACACATCCAGGAGAACATGGGATGGGATGGAGGAGTTAGACCCAGAAGGCTGCGCTTGCAGTATCTTCGGCAGAAGGACCCCAAGCCTGTGGTGGTGCCACCCTTGGTAGACACTTTGACGCCACCAAGGCACGCGTAGGCCCATTATTCACTCCCCGCAATGCCAAGAAAGCTGACTACTTGTACAAGGCTCCAAGAGAAGACCAGTACTTGACCCAGCACCTCAGGCCGACTCTCTGGTCATAACAGCCTCTTATGACCGGTCCCAGAGACCGCAACATCTGAGCACCCTGCCACGGACCCAGAGTCCAAGCAGCTGGACTCTATGGGTATGACGTGATGCTTCCGCTACCTGCCATCAGATCCCTGAATTATTTGACCCACATGGTGCAGTTCCAAATGCCCTGTGGGAGCAGGGTCTGGATGCGGCTGAGAAATTGCCGGAAGGTGAGCAGAGAGGAGATGTTACAGCCCTCGACGGGTTCGGACGTGGGAACCCAGGTGCTACGAGCTGCGTCAGACCCGCTGGACCTCGGCCCGAGCAGCAGCTTCAGGCGTGATGCCTCCGAGGCACTCTTGGCTCCGTGTCTCCGGCTTTGCCCCGGACGTGCAGAAAAACATCATGGACTCCCCATTCGAGGGAGAAGTTTTGTTTGGTAAACCTCAGAGAAGATAATTACAAACTCCAAGAGGCCGGAAGGCGGTGAGGTCGGTTCAGGCCATGTACCGACCAAGCTTAGTTCCTTCGTAGAACCTAAAGTCGATTTCGTGACGGACGCAGAGACAACAGTCCCGCCTGCTCCACAGCAGAGGGGCCCAGGCTCGTGAGAGCCCAGGAAAACAACCCGCAGGTCGGAGCCAGCGCACTCTAAGCTGGTCCAGCCAGCGGGACCCTCAGCCGCCACAGCCTGACTCCTTCCGCCCCCGCCTCAGGATCAACGGACGTCATGGTCGGGTCGATTGCATTTTCCTGCCGGATGGCAGACTATAACCACCGACAGGTGGGTTCTACAGTTGGTCGGAAGAGGCCACTTTATAGAATTCGCGGAAAAGCCACGCTCGAGGCCTCCTTTGCTCTCCCGGTACCCGGGTCAGCACAAGTCATTGATCAGGCAAGAGGTGCTCGTGCTCCTGCAAAAGGGAGCGATAGAGTACGTCCCAGAGAACCAGAGAGGACACGGATACTATTCCCACTTCTTCCTGGTTCCAAAGAAGACAGGGGACCTCCGTCCGATTCTGGACCTCAGCGACCTCAATTTGTCGGTCGCCTACAAAAGATTCCGCATGGTAACTCTTCCGGGTCTTATTCCCATGCTGAAGCAGGACGCCTTTTAGCTGCCTCTAGATATGCAGGACGCCACTCTGCACATCCCATAGCTCAAGCGCGACAAGAGGTTCCTGCGCTCGAAGTTTCTCGGCCATCATCTTCAGTTCCGAGCCCTTCCATCTGGGCTGTCATCGGCACCCAGGGTCTTTACCAAATGCATGGCAGTCGGGCAGCTGCCTCTAAGGAGACAGGGCCATTATGTGTTCCTGTGATCTTGACGCATTGGCTTTCTATGGCCGCCCAGAGAGCATTGTTACGGGCGATCCAGAGCACCCAGGACCTGTTTCGATCTCTGGGTATCCTAATCAACCACGAGAAGTCCCTCCTGGTACCGTCGCAGAAACTGCAGTTCATAGGTGCAGTACTGGACACCGTTCAGGGAAGAGCATTTCTTCCAGACGACAGAGCGGAGCGCATCAGATCCCTCATCAGGGAGCTTTCGTCGAACAAGACCGCCCCAGTCAGGTCGGTCCTTCGCTTGCTCGGACACATGGCTGCGGCCATTCCTACTGTCCCTTTCGCAAGGCTCCACATCCGGGTAACTCAGTGGATGCTCAAGGCGCAATGGGACCAAAGGCAAGACCACATGCAGCATCCAGTCAGAATCACGAATACCGCGATTCGAGACTGGCAGTGGTGGCTAGACCCAGGGACACTCTCTATGGACGTCCCGTTCATAGCGCCGTCCCCGGAGGTAATCCTCACCACAGACACCTCTGGTCTAGGGTGGGGAGCACACCTGGATGGGGTGAAGTCCCAGGGTACGTGGACCCCTCTGGAGGCCCACCTCCATATCAACGTCCTAGAGATGAGGGCGGTTCTTTATGCCCTGCAGGCTTTTCAGTCAGAGATCCTGCCAAGTACTCTCCTGCTTCAGACAGACAACACGGCGGTGATGTATTACCTCAACAAACAAGGAAGCACACACTCTTACCCCCTTTGCAGGGAGGCCATGAGGGTGTAGGATTGGGTAATCCGACACGGCGCGAACCTGATCACAGTACATGTTCCCGGGGTGGACAACACGATTGCAGATAGCCTGAGTCGCTCCCAGGCCAGAGTCCACAGTGGGAACTTCTCCAGGAGGTAGCAGAGATCTGTTTCTTCTCGATGGGGAACTCCAGAATTGGACTTGTTCGCTTCCCATCCAACCAAAAACTGCCCAATTTTTGCTCGCCTAGATCCAGGGCCTGGTGTTTTCTGGCGAGACCGTTGTCCCTCTCCTGGTGCCAGATTCCTCCACACTTTCCCTCCCTTCCCGTTGATCCAGAGAGTTCTTCTCAAACTCGCGAGGGAGCATGCAACAATGATCTTGGTGGCCCCATTCTGGCCCAGGCAGATCTGGTTCCCTTGCTAATTCAGCTGTCCGGAACCTCCGCTCCTGTTGCCATTCAGCTCCACCTCTTGTCTCAGGAGAAGGGTTCACTGGTCCACCGGACTTCGCTCACTGAACCTGCACGCATGGCTCCTAGAGACATAGCCATCTTGCGTCCACGGGGTCTCGCAAGAGGTTGCGGAAGTTCTTTCTGCAGCCAGAAAGCCTGACAACGCATGCGACGTCGCCATGAAATAGCGCGTTTTGTCTATGGTTGCAAGCATGGCCTTTCCTTTAGGGTTGTCCGGTGAAAGCGTGTGTTGGAGCACCTGCCTCCTTTTCCGTTCGGGTCTCGCCTACTCCTCCGAAGTGCACCTCTGTGCCATTTCAGCTTATCACCTCCCGATGGGGACAGCGCACAGTGGCACAATAGATGCCTGTCGAGAATTCTTAAGAGGGTGTTACACCTTAGGCCGCCCATTAAGGACCTGGTGCCTCCTTGGGACTTGCTCTTTGTCCTGGAGCAACTCACGCTCCCCCCTTTGAACCTGCCGCGGATTGCGAGCTGCGTCTTCTGTCGTGGAAAACGTTATTTTTGGTTGCTGTTACGTCAGCGAGAAGAGTTTGTGAGCTTCAGGCTCTCATGTGCAAAGAGCCCTATTTAATTTTCCACCGGGACAGAGTATCCTTGAGGACGAATCCTAAATTCTTGCCTAAGGTGGTTTCCACACTCACTCTCAATCAGTATATTGACCTGCCGGTCTACTTCCCTAATTACTCTAACAGAGGAGAGCGTTGCTTCACACCCTGGATGTTCACGCGCAGCTTAAGGTACTACCTGAGCAGAACTAAGCAGCTTCACACTTTGGAGCAGCTTTTCATCTCCTTTACCGAAAGGATGAAGGGCCAACCAGTATCCAAACAGTCCCCGTCTCGCTGGCTTGTCCAGTGCATCTCTTACTGTTATGATATCAAACGAAAGCCCCTCCCAGGAGCAGTCCGGGCCATTCTACTAGGGGCGGCCACATCCTTTGCAGCACTTGAACGTCTCCACCTCTGCCATTTGTGCTGCAGCCACTTGGAGCTCTGTTCATACCTTTATCAGGCATTATAGCCTGGACATCGCTTCATCGGCAAGAGCAGGCTTCGCCCGGCAGTGCTATTAGGGTCTCCTGTCCTAGATTCAGGACCTGGAATGTTCTTCTTATTTCTCCTCCCAGAGTGTTTGCAAGCACTATTGCTTGGGAATCAGTCCTATGGTGTAACCTGCTGCAAGAGCTGTGTCTCAAGTAAGATAGTACAGTTATGTAAGAACTTACCGTAACAGTAGATCTTCAAGAACAGCTCTTGCAGCAAGCTCCTTCCGCCCACCTTCCCCTTGGAGGAGGATGGCTTAAGCCTCTGTTAACAGGAATTTTTCCGTTTGTCTTCTGGCGGTGGATCCTCAGTCTCTATTTCGATGTCAGCCTGCGGCGGGAGTCTCCGGCGGAGAACTAGGGAATCTGGTGGGTCCAGCATATGTACTACGCCTGATGTCAGAGGCGGGACCACTGTCGAGGCGGTCCTCTGAAGTTGCTAGTTAGAATTTTTCCGTAGGTCCTGACGCTGCCGGCTTCAGTCCTAATGGTGTAACCTGCTGCAAGAGCTGTTCTCGAAGATCTACTGTTACGGTAAGTTCTTACGTAACTGTACTTTCTCAGGTAGATGGCAAACAGAAATTATCTGCCTGTACTCGACTGAAGCAGGGCGTGATGACTGCAACGGAAGCAAATGCACAAACAAATAGGTATACACTCAATGTGCAATAGGCACATACGATTTTAAAGAGTGAAAAAAACAGCACTGAAAGGAGAAGGACCAAAGTATACAGGGTTACCAAGTGGAAAAAAGCAAAGGAAGTAAATTATCAGTTCTAGAGATATGGATATGGTGTACTTTTCCACTCTTCTGGCAGTGTCCTTTCCACATTAAGGCTTGCCACAAGTCTTCAAGCTGGCTTCTCCCACCCACCGGGTGGTAGCTCACTGTAGCACTGCCCGTGGCCCTTGAATCTCCCTTTCTGCTGGAAGAAGACAGTTCCCTCTTTACCACTTTCGCGCTGAGTAGGCCCTTTGCTTCAATACTTTGTGATTTTGCAAAAAACAACTTCTTCATTTTCAAGCAATCCTCATCTCCGCTATGGACAACTTGAAGTCAGCACTGGGATTTAAGAAGTGTGACTGCTGGCAGAAGATGTCCCAGACAGACGCGCACACCTCGTGCATTTACTGCCTGGGCCACGAACACGATCCCCAGTCGCACTTTGCATCCAATGACGTTGGAAGACCGGGACGTTTGGCTTCTTTTAGGGTGCCCTGATGAATGAGATTCCCCCCGTTCACTTGAAGGACGCCTGTTGGGCGGTCTTCGTGGCTGTGGGGTTTGCTGAACAACTTGCAGCCTTTGAAGAGGCTGCGTCTCAGGGCACAGAGCATGCGTCTTTGGCTTTGGCCTTTGTGCCACTTACTTTTGCCGCCACCTTTTCAGGGGCTTTTCATGATCTGTGCCAGTCCTTTTCCACCTTTGGGCAGGGTCCTTCTAAGTGCACAAAATCAAAATCCTCAAAGAAAGAGACAAAAAAAAAAAGTCTCATCGTCAGTTGTGGAATCGCAAGCGCTCTCGGGCCTCAGATTCCCGCGTCTCTCTGGAGTTTCGACTATGGTTGATCCTTTGGACTAGGCCTATGACTCCACGGTCTCCCCATCGGGCCAGTTGGCCGAGACACCCGTCGATCAACCTGCAGAGATTTTTCTTGATACTGATCGATGCCTTATCACCGAACCTTCTCTCTAGGACTCGGTCCTGCCTCTACCTCACAGAGTTGGGTCCGACTAGCCCGCTGATCCAGTTCCTAACCATCAGATCCGATTATCCACGAGGTTCCTTGGCTTTCGCCAGCTCCTTCCAGGTCCCATTGTTGGCATCCCGCGGTCGAGGACAAGGTCTTGGACCCAAAGTCCAGTCGTGTATTGCGTCGACATAGGCATTCCAAGTCGGTGTGCGGGCAGAGTAAATACACTTCTCCTTCTCTTCTTCCTTCTCGGATGAGGAGGCTCTGTTGCAGAATGCGTCAGCGTTATGAGGAGCTCATGTGGCATCAGCTCATGTTTAGCAGGGTTAAGTCGCTTCCAGCCCTCACCAAGGTTCTTCCATGGCTCCCACCACCCAGGCCACAGCCCACCCCAGCTTGGACGGCTCCGCCTAGACCTGTTCCAGCCTCTCCACTTATTCAGTTGGAGCCACCGCCCAAATAGCTGCCTGTGGGTCCGCCCTCTAAGGATGCCCAGACCGCTTCTGGGCTTCCTCGGTGGCTGTTGGTCACCATGACTCTCAGTAGACGCCATTGGGTCAGTGGGGACTCTTGCAGTCCACTCTTTCGATGAATCCTCTTTATTGAGGCTTCTCCCTACACTCCCGTCCATTGGACATCAAGTCTGGCAAGGTTTTGTCGACAGAGCATGGTCCCACTTCTTTTGCGGGGCTTACCAGCTGATCTCTGAGCCGATTGGTCTTCAGATGGAGCCCATCCAGAAATGGGATAAGTACCCCTGACTGAGATTCTTGACAGGGGTGACTCCCCTGGGGAGGCCTTCCCAGTTGCTGAGGCCATTCTTGGCCCCACTCTGGAGCGTTGGGAGCATCTGGCCTCTTACCCTGCACTGTCTGCTCAGATGGCCCTCAAGTACCCGGTCCCTACTGGTTCCTTGTCGGTTTCACCGAACACCCCTCGACCGAGGCTCTGGTGGCCAACTCGGTCTTTCAGCGCCCAGGCAGTGTCAGAGATGTGGATAAGCCTCCCAACAAGGAATCCAAGAAATTGGATCACATGGCCAGAAAGGTCTGTGCTGCCTCCTCCCTCGGCCTTCGGCAGGTGAGTTCGGTCCTTTTGATAGCCCACTTCACTCATGCTGTTTTAGGCATCCTCAATGAGGTGTTTCCCCAACTCCTGGCTGACTTGCAGACTACAGTCAAGCAGGACCAGGACCGAGCTGTGGCTAAGCAGCAGCTCCAGATGGCTATGGACATTGGCAACTCTTGCACCTGGTCCGTGTCTGCCATGGTCGCCATGCACCGCAGGGCTTGACTGAGGATTTCAAGCTTTACGATGGATATCCAGTACATGTTGGTGGCTGTCCCCTTCTTGGGCACCAGCCGCTTTGGGCCGGGGGTCACAGGGCACCTTACTCACATTAAGAAGTCAAGTGCTACCCTGGACTCTGTGACAACCACCATGAGGGATCCCAAGGGCTCTAAGTTTCAAAAGAAGAAACCCTTTTGGTCCCTTTCTGCTCCTGCGGCCAAGGTGTCTCAGCCCCAGCTGGGCAACAGGCCCAGGCATGGCATCCCTGGCTGAAGTCAGTTGCTTTGGTCATCCAGAAACCAGGAGGTCCAGGTTCTGCTGGTTCTTCAGCTGGTCCCTCCTCTGCCTCCAAGCCTGCCCAGTGATGGAATGGGGGGGTGCCTCCACCATGCCCGATCCTGACCCCCCTGAATCTTCCCATTGGGGGACAGCTCTTCCACTTCCTTCCATCTGGTCTACTGTTACCACGAACAGCTGGGTCCTCGAAGTGGTCAGTCAGGGTCTGCCTCTGGAATTCGAGGCTTACCCCTCTTGCTAAGGCCATGACCTATGGGAGGACATGGTGTCTGCCAATATTCTGTCAGCCCTTCGGGAGGACATTGCCCAGCTTGTCCAGAAGGAGGTCCTAGCTCCTGTCTTGGACCCTTCAGTACACCCGGGTTTGTTTCCAGATACTTCCTGGTGCCAAAACTGAGAGGGGGCTGGTGTCCCATCTTAGATCTGCACAACCTGAACAAATTCCTTCGGCTGTGCACTTTCAGGATGGTCACTCTGTCTCAGATAATACTGTCTCTGGAACAGAACATGTGGTTCTGCTCTCTGGATCTTCAGGACGCCTTCTTCCACGTTCCAATCCATCTGTCCCACTGCTGGTTCCTCCAGTTTCATGCAGAGGGGATTCTCTACGAGCTCCTCCGAGCGCTTTGGTATACACTGTGTATGATGAGCACTATATAAATGCTGATTCTTCTTCTTCTTCCAGGCCATGCCCTTCGGCCTGTCCTTGGCCCCCAGGATCTTCACCAAATGCATTGCGGTGGTGGCAGCCTATCTGAGGCACCGAGGGATCCGGGTATACTCCTGCTTGGACGACTGGCTCATAGCAGGTCCCTCAGGGAGGAGGTGGAGCAGTTCAGGGATCTGGCCTTCCAGACTCGTGTCCCTTGGCCTCCTGGTCAGTGAGGCCAAGTGAGAACTCATACCTTCACAGGTGATTCATTTCATCAGAGTGTAGCTTGACTGTTGCAGAGCCAGGCGCGATTTCCGGTGAACCAGGCAGGGCTCTGTCCTCCTCTGCCAGATCATTTGGGTTAGGCAATTGCACCCTGCTTGGGACTTCTGCACCTCCTGGGATACATGGCAGCATGCACCAGAGTGATCAGTTCGGCCTGGTGGAGAATGCTCTCTGCAGCGAGATTGCCTGCCAGTTCTGAGTGCAAGGACCACTTTAACCAGCCAGTCACTGTGACCCAACTGATGTGGGACTCCCTCCAGTGGTGGTTAGTGCAGGAACATCTGCAGGAAGGATCCTTTGTCCTCCCAGAGCCAGTGGTCATCCTGACGACCGATGCCTCTCTGATGGGTTGGGTGCCACCTGGGGACCCCAGAGTCCTGATGTCATATCAGCCTGCTGGAACTTCAGGCAGTTTGACTGGTGCTGACAGCCTTGCTCTGCACATCTTGGGTCAGGTTATTCAGGTCCAGACAGAAAACACTATGACCATGTACCATCTCAACAAACAGGGCAGGAGCCTCCTCCCTCTGTTGCAGGGAAACTCTCTGCATCTGGACCCTCTTGCGCAGCTTGACGCCAATCTCCTGGCCATTCCATGTGGCTGGCATCTCCAACCAGCTGGCGGACGCCCCTCAGCTGGAGTGGGTGAGGCGCCTCATGAGTGGTCTTTCCATCAGGAGGTAGTATGCAGCCTGTTCTCCCAATGGGGCACCTCTTTGGTGGACCTGTTTGCCTCCTGGGAGAATACAAAGCTGAGGCTGTATTGTGCCCCCCCAACAGGGAATGCTGCAGGGGGATGCCTTCTCGAGGCCCTGGACCCTCTGCCTCCTCTATGTCTTTCCTCCATTTCTCTTGATCTACAAGGTGTTGCTCAAGGCAAAGGAGGGACAAGGCATGGATGATCCTGGTGGTTCCAGACTGGTCCCACCGGTTTTGGTACCCCGATCTCCTTAGTCTCAGCAGCAGAATCCTGAGGCATCTCCTCTACACCCAGACTTTCTCTCTTGCAGTTAGAAGAAGTACTCTCATCCGGACCTTCAATCTCTGTACCTGACAGCCTGGTTCCTGAGTGGCTATATTTCCAGGCTTTGGGTCTATCCGATGATATCCTCACTATGGTTGAGGCTTTTTGAAGGAGTCAACCTGAAAATGCTATGCCTTTAAATGGATGAGGTCTCCATTTGGTGCCAGGCAAGAGCCTTGAACCCTTGTCTTGTCTGGTGGCTAGCATTTTCAACTACCTCTGGTTCCTCTCTCAGTTGGGCCTCCAGTCGACGACCCTCAAGGTGCACCTGGCTACCATGTCTGCTTACCAGGCGCAGGCTGGTATGCAATTGGTGGCGCAGGAGAAGGTGGTCTGGTGTTTTTCAAAGGCCTTGATCACATTTCCCTCCAGTACATCAACCACCACCATGTTGGGATTTGTTGCTGATATTGGCAAAGCTCATGGGCAAGCCATTCAAGTAAGTGCACAGGGGTGAAATGTCTCCCCTGTCATGGAAGACCACCTTCCTGGTGGCTAGCATGTCAGCCAGAAGGATCAGTGAACTCCAGGCGCCTCGGTGGAGTCTTCTTGGTGCTTCCATTTCAGATATCTGCAGTGCAGCTACCTGGTCCAAAATTCATACTTTCACAAGTCATTACAATCTTGATATTGTCTCAAGATGTAGGACGGCCTTCGCCATCCAATCCTACAAGGTCTCCTATCATAACTGTCCTCCCATAGCTGGCCCGTGGTGCTGAGGGTTGAGGCACTGGACGCCACACCTCGATCACACCAGCAACCAAGTTCGGGAACAAGCTCAGGTCACTGGGCCAGGAGGAGGAGGATTGAGCATCCTAGGGACTGCTCTCCGGGAGGGTGGGCTGGGACAACCGCTGCTGTGCTGGCTCCTGGTGGAGACTAGGGGCTGAAGCAAGGAGCGGTTCACTGAGGGGAAGGTATGGATGGCGTTGGACATGTGGTGTGCCGAAGCACGCACAGCAACATCATTGACACCATTGCACGTCCGTCTTTAGGGCTGGGGAACCTACACAAGGGAAAAGTCCTCCAGCGTGCGTCATGAAATCTGGGCCAGCGGCGCCACTCCAACTCGAGTTGCTCCTCCCCGGATCCAGACTCCCAGCTTTCCTGGTAGTGGGTTAAGTACCTGCCGTGATGCGGCCAGTGTGTGGAACGGAGGAGGTGTGTCAAGCACAGATACTGGGAGTGGCGTGGTGGCCATGGCACCAGATGGATGAGGGAAGAACCATAGGTAAAAACACCCAGCTGAGGAGGGCAAAAATACACAACAAAAAAAATACAATAACTGTCCTCCCATTTGGACATAACTGCTGGAGATTCTCCCAGAAGTAATTACCTGCTGCAAGAGACCATTCCGTGGAAGATAGTACAGTTACTTAAAATCTTACCGTAACAGTTCATCTTTGAGGAATGTCTCTTGCAGTAGATGCAATCCTGCCCTCCGTCCCCCTCCTTCTCCAACAGATCAAATTCTGGTCCAGTGACTTAGGGTTGGGACTCCTTGGTACCTCAGCTTCTCCTCGGTCCTCGCTTTTGTGAGCTGAATTCGGCGGGGGAACTGAGGATCTGAGGATACCAGGGACCGCTAACACTTATGTAGGAAGCAGGAGGATAATGTCATGTGTGAGCGGTCCCTGGTGAAAACTGCTGGAAGAGCTGCCGTGTGACAGCGCTCTCTGCTGGAAACTCCCAGAAATAATTACCTACTGCAAGAGACATTCCTCGATGATCTACTGTTACAGTAAGATTTTACGTAACTGTACTTTCTAGGAGTGGTATGTGGCGTGCATCCACACTGAACCACCCAACCTCCCCTGGCAAGTGGTATACCAGTCTTGCATCCATCAGGTAGGATTTGACGTCATGGGGCGGTACCGAGGGAGTTACCACCTGTGTGGGAGGGAGGAGCTGATGCCAGTTCCACGTGCCTCCCCCCCTTTCACTCTGTCTCTTCGCAGAGGCCAGCACAAATACTATCTTTTTTCTTCTTTTTTTTCCTCCTAGAGTCACTTTGGACCATCATGTGGTGCCATCTGATTTGGTACCAACCTCGGTGCGACAGTGATGACCTCGGTGCCGTGTGCAGCACCAGCCTCTGTACCATGTCCAGCCCTGGTCCCAGGTGGCCACGCCAGGTTCCACGGCACCAGTCCTGGTACTGCTTCCAGTGTCTCCTGTATATCCTTTGCCCAGGCCAGGCAGCAGTGTGTTTGAGGCAGCTTTCACCCTTCTGAAGGTGTTGTGGAGCAGGATGAGTCTGATCCAGACCTTAAAGTTTTTGAAGAAGGTGATGAAGACTGCTCAGTTTTGATGGTAAGCCCTCACTCCCAATTGAAAGCCCAGTAAAGGACCTTTCGCTTAAGTCTGTCCACAGGAATATGAGGGCAACCCTAGATCTGCAGACCTGTTCTGTGGATCCAGGTAGGCTTTTGCCTGAAGTGGCTTCATGTTCCTAACATTCTTCTCTGTAGCCTGGCAAAGATACAAGAGAGGTTGATATACGGTCAACTCCATGACTACCTAGAGCTCCATCAACTGCTGGCACCCTCCCAGCATGGTTTCAGAACCAAGCACGGGACTGACACCACGCTTACCAAGTTCTCCACAGATGTTCTCAGAGAACTGAACAAGGGGACCCCCACCGGAGCGGTCTTCATTGATCTTTCCAAAGCGTTCAACCTTGTTAACCACAACCTGTTACTTGCCAAGCTGAGCTACATTGGGCTAGACAGCCACTCCCTGTCGTGGTTTGATGGCTATCTTACCGGGCAGTCACAGAGGGTAAAATGGAAAGACTCCTTGTCGGAGCCTCTCCCGTTAACTGAGGGGTGCCCCAAGGGTCTATCCTTGGCCCCCTTCTCTTCTGTCTCTTCACCAACGAACTCAGCAAACACTGTGGCGGGAGCTCCGTGGTACAGTATGCGGATTGCCGCCATTTACCGCCTCTCCTCTAATCTAGGAGATCTCTGCTCCTGTCTACAAGATGATCTGAGATCCCTAGAGCAATGGCTTGTCACTAATAGAATGGTCATTAATGCTGACAAGACCAAGGCCATGCTGTTTGGACCTAGAGCCCTCGGTCGTGACAGAAGCCAACACCTCCGACTGACTACTGCGTCAGGCAGTAGACTAGAGGTGGTCGAATCTTTAAAATACCTTGGCCTTACCCTGGACCAGGGCTTCACCCTCAAGGACCACGTATATCAGGTAACTAAAAATATTAATGCGAAACTCGGGACTCTATACGGGTTGAAAGACCAGTTGATACCAGCTTCCAGAGCCTCTATTGCCACCAGTGTCCTACTCCTGACCATTACCTACGTGGCCCCGGTGGTATAGGGAGTAGCCAGACAAGAGACGAACCGACTCTAAGTTCTCTATAACAAGGTGGCTCGGTTCGCCACACAATCCGGCCCCAGGACCCATCACTGCGACACTTTGTCACAACTAAAATGGCCCTCCTGGGAAGCCCGGCTTCAGTACCCACTACTCTGCCAAACCTTTAAGTTACTTAGCCCCTCCCTTCCCCCCAGCCTCTCCAGACTCATCGCCTTAAAGAGTAACCCTAGGCTCTTCCGCACGACAGACCGGACACTCCTAGCAGTGCCCAGGGTCAGAACCAAGGTGGGGGGCAAGTTGTTCGCCCACACCGCCCCCACCCTATGGAACTCCTTGCCCCCAGGAGTCCAGGAAGCTACCTTCCTCAACAGCTTCCACACAAGGCTTAAGGCACATATTATGTCCACCTCCAGTGCAACTGCTAAAGAAAGGGGGCCCCAAGTGTAAGCCCAAAATATCACAGCCCTACACCCATCAATCAAACAGGGGCTACACCCCCACACACACTTTAGGGTAGTATCTCTTATGATTGCACTAACCAAATGCTCTAACTCAGCATATGCAACCAGCTGAGGTACAACTATGTACAACCCTGTAGTATATTTGTATGCCTTCTTTGTAATGTATTATGTTGTAATTTTTGCCATGTAAACCCAGGTCGCCCTTGAAAAAGGGACCTTCGGGGCCCAGTGGGCTCACCTGTTAACAAAATTTAATAAATAAATAAATTCCAGTGAACCTTACGCCTCCAGTCCCCTCACCCTTCAAGACTTTGTCTGAGGCATTGTGGGCAAAGCCAGCTCTTATTCCATCTGTCCGCAAATCCATAGACAGGAAGTATATCCCTCCTAAGGAGAGACCCATTTTAGACTCTCAACCCATCGCGGATGCACTGGTTGTCCTCACTGAGAATGACAAAGCTGTTCTTTTGCATGAAGTATCAGCATGTGCTATCAACAAAGAGTCTCGTAAGATAGATTCCCGGAAGGGGCATTAGCGGCGCAACCTGGGCATGTGTATTGCCAGCTATCAAGGGCACATCTTTCAATACGAGTATGCCCTTTAGAACCTCTCTCTCAAGGCTAACAGAAGATCTCCTGAGTCTGACTCAAAATGTAGATGCTACAGACTGTTACCCGAGGATCGAATGTAATAGCCAGCGACTTAAACCTTCCATGGATGCTTACGACACAGCTTCTAGAGCAGCTGCTGTGGAATCTGTATCAGAAGACATTCCTGGCTTCAGACATCGGGTTCTTCTCTGATGCTTAAGCAGGCAATGAATGTCCCCTATGATGGCACTTAATTGTCTGGCCCACAGGTAGAGCAAGCCCTGGAGGCCTCTCAGAAAACCAGTACTGCCATTAAAACAGCCAGTCCGGCTCCGTCAGCTACTCAGAGAGGGAGGAACCGTCAGTTTTTTTGTAACAGGCAGCCCTTTCGAGGAAGAGGCTGAGGAGCCCCTAACAGGAACCAGCCTTCTCAGCCTGCAAAGGAAAAAGCAGCACAGGGCCCGAAAGTGCCCAGTGCCACCCTCTGAAAGTCTGGCCTCGATCTCACTTCAGGTGCCCGAGATGGACATTTCACGCGGTGGGAGGTCGTCTAACTCAGTTTTACAACCAGTGGAAGTCTATCACCAGACTCAGTTTTACAGCCAGTGGAAGTCTATCACCACGGACAAGTGTGTCCTCAGGATTGATCAGGAGGGTTACTCTCTCAATTTTGCAGAGATTCCCCGGATCTTCCACCCAAGCGACAACACAGTCTGTCAGTCACTCAGGCAGACCTTCTCACTTCCAAGATACAGGGCTTTCTCAGAAACAGGGTAGTAGAAGTAGTTCCCTGGGCAGAGAGGAACAGAGGATCTTACTTCGAGACACAGCTCTTGCAGCAGGTTACACCATTAGGACTGAAGCCGGCAGGCATCAGGACCCCAAGGAAAAATTCTAGCTAGCTATCTTCATCGGGGACCGCCCCCGACGTCGGTCCCGCCTCCAACGTCAGGCGTAGTATATAAGGGGCGGTCCCGCCAGATTCCCCAGTTCTTTCCTGCCGTCGACTTGCATGTCTTGACCCTTCGGTTCGGTTTCTAGCGCGCAACACGTGGTAAAGTGCTTTCCTACGGGAAATTTGTTCTCCGAGTTCAGTTTTCTATCTGATGTCCTCCCCGACCTCCGGTCACTCCTCGAAGTGCGTCTGTGGGAAGCAGATCCCATTTAAGGATCCGCACTCGGCCTGTGTCCGGTGCCTAGGCCCAGACCACGACACCCGGTCCTGCTCTTTTTGCCAGGGTTTCAACAGCAGAACCCGGATCCGTCGCCAGAAGGCCCTACAGGCGTTCCTGTTAGAGGAGCAACTCAAGTCCATGGCTTCCAAGGGGGATTCTTCGCAGAAGGCCCGCAAGCATGCTGAGAAGCACAGAGAGAAGGCCCCTTCCAGGTCCCTTCTAGGGCCTCCGACTCGCGCAGCTCTGGCTCCAGGTCCGACCGCTCTCCTTCCCGGGCCAGCTCTCAGCCTCCCCTCGCTGCGGTGAGAAAATCTTCTTCCTCTTCTCAGGCCAAGACTCCCAGGCCTTCCTCGTCCTCCAATGCCCTGGCTAAGTCGGGTATCGCCACCATCACCACAAGTCGGGTTCCCGCAATTCCTGAACCCGGCGTCAGGTCTGCTTCCTTGCCTCCCTGGAAAACCAAGGAGCTCACCTCCTCTCAAGAGGCCGCGGACCCGACACCGTTCGTCTGACGCCGGCTCACCACAGTCCCAGAGCCGGCCTGCCAGAAGATCGCCGCCGGCCAGGCCTACCTCATCACCGGACACCGTAGGGGACCGGCACCCGCTCCAGTTGAGAAGAGGACCCCGACGGCCTCGACCGACGGCCGGTCAGGAGACCATCTCTGAGGAGGAGTTAACCCAGCCCTAGACCAGACGGGTGACCCCGGTCCTGTTGCGACTCCCAGGGAAGCCTCGCCGCAACCCAAGCCCCCTGTGGAGCCGACGCCGGGTCCCGACTACCGTCCACCGGCGCCCGGACCGTCGTCAGGCCTTTCCTTTTCAGAGGTGAAAGAGATTTTCACTTACTGGTGGGATACCATCAAAAAGGACATGGTCCCCACTCCACCTCCGCTTCCTCCTCCTCCTCCTCCTACACCGGTTGCTCCTCCGGTTCCTGCGCCCCCGTCTCCGTCTGGGTCTGCAGGCCGGTTACCTCCTCCCTGGGAGCCCAGGACCCCTCCAAGGGGGAGACTCGATAAAAGGAGACCTCCGTCCAGATCCTCTTCTAGGTCACCCAGTCCCAAGAGACCCAGAAGACGCCGCCGTTTGCCTTCGACGGAGGACACGGGATCAGAGTTTTCTGCATCCAGATCCCCATCTCCCCTCTCCATCCCTTCTCCGGACCCACGTGAGCTGCCAAAGTCTCCTCCGGATGACCCTTCGTTCTCGGATATCATGAGACACATCTAGGAGAACATGGGATGGGATGCGGAAGAGTTAGACCCCGAAAGGCTGCGCCTTGCGAAGTATCTTCGGTAGAAGGACCCCAAGCCTGTGGTGGTGCCACCCTTGGTAGACACTTTCGTGGGATCGCCACTGCATGGGAAGCTGCCCACATTCGCCTCCCGGGCGAATGCCAAAGAAAGCTGACCACTCTGTACAAGGCTCCAAGAAGACCAGTACTTGACCCAGCACCCTCAGGCCGACTCTCTGGTCATAACAGCCTCTCATGACCGGGTCCAGAGACCGTGAAAATCTGAGCACCCTGTTACCAGACCCAGAGTCCAAGCAGTTGGACTCTATGGGTAGGCACACGTATGCTTCAGCTACCCGCGCCTATCAGATCCCTTGAATTATTTGACCCACATGGTGCAGTTCCAAAATGCCCTGTGGGAGCAGGGTCTGGATGCGGCTGAGAAATTGCCGGAAGGTGAGCAGAAGGAGAAGATGTTACAGCTCCTCCATACGGGTTCGGATGTAGAAACCCAGGTGCTACGAGCTGCGTACGACTCCGCGGACTCCTCGTCCCGAGCAGCAGCTTCAGGCGTATGCCTCCGGAGGCACTCTTGGCTCCGTGTCTCCGGTTTTACCCCAGACGTCCAGAAAAACATCATGGACGCCCCATTCGAGGGAGAAGTTTTGCTTGTTAAACCCTCAGAGAAGATAATTACCAAATTCCAAGAGGCCGGGAAGGCGGTGAGGTCGGTTCAGGCCATGTACCGACCCAAGCTTAGTTCCTTTCGTAGGAACCAAAGCCGATTTCATGGACGGACACAGAGACAACAGTCCCGCCCCGTTCCACAGCAGAGGGGCTCCGGTTTTCGCAGAGCCCAAGGAAAACAACCTGCAGGTCGGAGCCAGCGCACTCCTAAGCCGGTCCAGCCAGTCGGGACCCTCAGCCGCCACAGCTTAACTCCTTCTCGGCCCCCTACTCAGGATCAACGGACGCTATGGTCGGGGTCGATTACATTTTTCTGCGGGATGGCAGAGTATAACCACCGACAGGTGGGTTCTACAGTTGGCCTGAAGAGGCCACTTTATAGAATTCATGAAAAGCCACCGAGGCCTCCGCTGCTCTCCGGCACCGGATCAGCACAAGTCATTGATCAGGCAAGAGGTGCTCGCCTCCTGCAAAAGGGAGCGATAGAGTACGCCCCAGAGAACCAGAGAGGACACGGATACTATTCCCACTTTTCCTGGTTCCAAAGAAGACAGGGACCTCCGTCCGATTCTGGACCTCAGCGACTCAATTTGTTGTGTCACCTATAAAAGATTCCGCATGGTAACTCTTCTCGGTCTTATTCCCCATGCTGAAGCAGGATGCCTTTTAGCTGCCTCTAGATATGCAGGGACGCTACCTGCACATCCTTATAGCTCAAGCACAAGAGGTTCCTGCGCCGAAGCTCGGCCATCATCTTCAGTTCCCGAGCCCTTCCATTCGGCTGTCATCGGCACCAGTGGTCTTTACCAAATGCATGGCAGTCGTGGCAGCTGCCTCTAAGGAGTCAGGGCCATTATGTGTTCCCGCATCTGGACGATTTAGCTTTGGCGCTCCAGAGAGGCGTTGTTACGGGCGATCCAGAGCACCCAGGACCTGTTTCGATCTCTGGTATCCTAATCAACCACGAGAAGTCCCTCCTGGTACCGCTGCAGAAACTGCAGTTCATAGGCGCAGTACTGGACACCGCTCAGGGAAGAGCATTTCTTCCAGACGACAGAGCGAGCGATCAGATCCCTCATCAGGGAGCTGGTCGAACAAGACCGCCTAGCCAGGTCGGGTCCTTCGCTTGTTCGGACACATGGCTGCGGCCATTCCTACTGTCCCTTTCGCAAGGCTCCACATGGGTAACTCAGTGGATGCTCAAGGTCAATGGGACCAAAGGCAAGACCATGCAGCATCCAGTCAGAATCACGATATTGCGATTCGAGACTGGCAGTGGTGGCTAGACCCAGGGACACTCTCTATGGCGCCCGCTCATAGCCGCCGTCCCCGGAGGTAATCCTCACCACAGACACCTCAGGTCTAGGGTGGGAGCACACCTGGACGGGTGAAGTCCCAGGATACGTGGACCCTCTGAGGCCCACCTCCATATCAACGACCCAGAGATGAGGGCGGTCCTTATGCCCTGCAGGCTTTTCAGTCAGAGATCCTGCCGAGTACTCTCCTGCTTCAGACAGACAACACGGCGGTGATGTATTACCTCAACAAACAAGAAAGCAAACACCTTACCCCTTTGCAGGAGGCCAAGTGAGGTGTGGGATTGGTTAATCCGGACAACGGCAGAACCTGATCACAGTACATGTTCCCGGGTGGACAACACAATTGCAGATGGCCTGAGTCGCTTCCCAGGCCAGAGTCCACGAGTGGGAACTTCTCCAGGAGGTAGGCAGAGGATCTGTTTCGATGGGGAACTCCAGAATTGGACTTGTTCCTCCCCCATCCAACTCAAAACTGCCCAATTTTATCTCGCTAGATCCAGGGCCTGGTGTTTTCTGGCTAGACGCTGTTGTCCTCTCCTGGGCGGACAGATTCCTCTACACTTTCTCTCCCTTCCTGCTGGATCCAGAGAGTTCTTCTCATTGTGCGAGGAGCATGCAACAATGATCTTGGTGGTCTTTATTCTGGCCCAGGCAGATCTGGTTCCCTTTGCTAATTAGCTGTCCCGGGAACCTCCGCCCCCATTGCCATTCAGCTCCCACCTCTTGTCTCAGGAGAAGGGTTCAATGGTTCACCCGACTTACGCCACTGAACCTGCATGCATGGCTCCTAGAGACATAGCCATCTTTATGTCACGGGTCTCGCAAGAGGTTGCGGAAGTCCTTTCGCAGCCAGAAAGCCGCAACGATGCGACATATGCCATGAAATGGCGCCTGTTTGTCTATGGTCGCAAGCACGCCGCCTTTCCCCTTTAGGTTGTCCGTGAAAGCGGTGTTAGAGTACCTGCTCTCCTTTCCGCTCGGGTCTCGCCTACTCCTCGACACAGTGCACCCTGTGCCATTTCAGCTTATCACCTCCCGATGGGACAGCGACAGGCACAATTAGATGCCTGTCGAGAATTCTTAAGAGGTGTTACACCTTAGCGCCCATTATGGACCCAGGCCTCCTTGGGACTTGCTCTTTTGTCCTTGAGCAACTCACGCCCCCTTTGAACCTGCTGCGATTATGCAGCCATGCTTGTTGTGGAAAACGTTATTTTGGTTGCTGTTACGCCAGCGAGAAGAGTTTTGAGCTTCAGGCTCTTGGTGCAAAGAGCTCCTATTTAATTTTCCACCGGACAGAGTATCCTTGAGGACCTAATCCTAAATTCTTGCCTATGTGGTTTCCCACACACTCAATCAGGATATTGACCTGCCGGCTCACTTTTCCTAATTACCTAACAGAGGAGATGCGCTGCTCACACCCTGGATGTTCACCGCAGCTTAAGGTACTACCTGAGAGCAGAACCAAGCAGCCTCTGCACTTTGAGCAGCTTTCTCCTTTACCAAAGGATGAAGGGCCAACCAGTATCCAAACAGTCCTCGCCTCGCTGGCTTGTCCAGTGCATCTCTTACTGTTATGATATCAAACCCAAAGCCCTCCCAGGAGCAGTCCGGGGCCATTCCACTAGGGGCGGCACATCCTTGCAGCACTTCAAACGCCTACACCTCTGCCATTTGTGCTGCAGCCACTTGGAGCTCTGTTCATACCTTTATCAGGCATTATAGCCTGAACATCGCTTCACGCGAAGAGCAGGCTTCGCCTGGCAATGCTACAGGGTCTCCTGTCCTAGATTCAGGACCTGGAACGTTTTTTATTTCTCCTCCCAGAGTGTTTGTAAGCACTATTGCTTGGGAATCAGTCCTCATGATTGTACTCGTTGCAGGAGCTGTGTCTCAAGTAAGATAGTACAGCTACGTAAGAACTTCACTGCACAGTAGATCTTCGAGAACAGCTCTTGCAGCAGGTACCTTCCGCCCACCTTCCCCTTTGAGGAGGCATGGCTTAAGCCTTCTTCTAACAGGGAATTTTACCCTTTGTCTTCTGATTTGTGGATCCTCGGTTTCCATTTCGTCAGCGCATGCCAGAAGTCTCCGGGCGGAGCACTGGGATCCATGACCGATCTCTTATGTACCACGCCTGACGCCGGAGGCGGGACCGACGCCGGGGGTGGTCCCCGCTGAAGATAGCTAGCTAGAATTTTTCCGTGGGGTCCTGATGCCTGCCGTCTTCCGTCCTAATGGTGTAACCTGCTGCAAGAGCTGTTCTCGAAGAACTGCTGTTACGGTAAGTTCTTACGTAACTGTACTTTTCTACTCCCATTACTTTCTGGTTCCAAAGAAGACAGGTGGCATGCACCCCATTCTCGACCTTAGAAAGTTAAACAAGTTCTTGTTCAGGGAAAAGTTCAAGATAATCTCCCTAGGGACACTGCTACCATTCCTCCAACAGTGCAACTGGCTGGCATCCCTGGATATGCAAGATGCCTATCAGCATGTTCTAATACACTCAAGTCACCACAAGTACTTTCGCTTCATGGCCTTGGGTCAACATTACTAGTTCAGAGTCCTGCCCTTTGGGCTGCCCTCAGCACCTCAAGTCTTTACCAGTGTTTTGCAGTCCTTGCTGCACACCTTCGAAAGATGGGGGATCAGGTGTTCCCGTACCTAGATGACTGGCTTTTGGCAAGCCCTTTAAGGCAGGATACACAGGAAGCTGTATCCACAGCATCTCTGTTCCTCTCGTCCATGGGGGTCCTGCTGAACCTAGAGAAGTCACAGCTCCAGCCATCTCAGCAGCTCCTCTTCATATGAGCCCTCTTAGATACTACAAAAGTGATAGCATTTCTACCAGAGGACAGGAGGAATAACATGCTCCAGATGGCTCGCTTCATCAGAGAAAACAGCCCCGTAAGAGCTCACTCCAAGCAGTGGATGTTAGGCCTCATAGCTTCATCTGTGTTCACAGTTCTTCTAGCTCATTTGCACATGAGGATCACTCAATGGATGATCAGTGTGCAGTGGTCCCCAGCTACACATCCTCCGTCTTACCCCATCAAAGTGACAGAGCCCCTACATCATTCACTTGCATGGTGGATAAAAGAGGACAGCCTTCTCCAAGGTCTGCCCTTTGTCCCGACGGAATCCCAGATCACCATCACTACAGATGCATCTCTTCTCGGCTGGGGGTTCACTGCCAGTACCTTCACACTCAAGGAGTATGGACCCAGGAGGAGTCTCATCTCCACATCAATGTTCTGAAAATGAGGGCAGTCCTGTATACCCTCCAGGTCCTAGAAAAAGTTGTCAGTCACAAAGTGATTCTTCTTCAGACGGAAAAGTCTGTGATGTACTACATCAACAAACAGGGTGGAACACACTCCTACCTTCTATGCAGAGAAGGCATGAGGATATGGGAGTGGCACCTCGACCACGATGTCCTGATTCAGGCAGTTTACCTAGTAGAAGTCCAGAAAGATCTGGTGGACCATCCCAGCAGGACGGAAACAGATCCTCACAAGTGGTCTCTTGCACCAGATGCAGTGCAGTTGCTCTTCGATGAGTGGGGCAGTTCAGATCTGGACCTTTTTGTGTCCCCACTCAATGCAAAACTGCCTCTTTTCTACTCCAGAAATCCAGAACCTGGCATTTTCTGTCATGATGCTTTCAGGCTGCAGTGAACAAGACGTTTTCTGTATGCATTTCCTCCTCTTCCACTAATTCAGAGGGTGCTGCTCAGACTGGAGGCACACAGGGACAAAATTATTCTCATCGCACCATATTGGCCTTGACAGATCTGGTTTCCCTTGAACAACCAGTTGTCAGAGATACCCCCAAAACAATTGCCTCTAGGAACGGACCTCCTGACACAAGGGCCCCTGGTCCACCCCAGCTTGTGCTCCCTTCATCTCCATGCCTGGCTTCTGAGGAGATAGATGTCAGCAGGTTTCAGGTGTCCCAGAGAATCTCGCAGATCCTCCTGGCAGCTAGTAAGCCTTCTATTAGGAAGACTTACATAGCTAAATGGAAGCGCTTCTCAGAATGATGTGCTAGTCGTCTCCTTAGACCCATTTCAGTGTCCTCCAGAGAAAGTGCTGGAGTACCTACTAGACCTTTTAGATGCAGGACTGTGGTACCTGCCTGTAAAAGTGCACCTCTGTGTGCTTTCTCCCTATCATGAGCCAATTCAAAACATGAACCTGGCTCAGCTGCCACTGTCCAAAAGATTCATTAAAGGTATTCATACAGAGCTCTCAGACAGAAAGCTGGTTGCTCCCTGGGACATTAACCTTGTGCTGGATATGCTCACTCATAATCCCTTTGAGCCTCTAGCTACATGTGATCTGAAGTTTCTGATCTAGAAAACTGCCTTCCAGGTGGCCATCACTTCTGCTCATATGGTCTCTGAAATACAAGCTTTGATCACAGACCTCCATATAGAGCCTTTCATAAAGACAAGGTGGTTCTCCATACTCACCCTAAGTTCCTACCAAAAGTGGTTTGATTTTCACCTTAACCAGCCTCTTGTTCTGCCTACTAATTTTGCTAACCTCCAGAATGACTGGGAGCACACCCTTCATTCCCTGGATGTTAAAAGATCCCTACGGTTCTATATCGATAGAACCAAAGACACCTGTCAAGCCAAGCAGCTCTTTGTGTCCTTCAATATGTCCTGGCTGGGTCAGCCAGTGTCCATCAAATGTATTTCTGCTTGGATAGTGGCTTGCCTTCGCCATTGTTGCTCTATGGCGCAGGTCAAGTTGGAGGGCCAGGTACATGCCCATTCTATCAGAGTTGTGGCCACATCTCTGGCAGAGATACGGTCTGTTCCCATTGATGTCATTTGCAAAGCGGCTACTTGGAACTCAGTGCACACTTTTGTGAAGCTGTATGCTCTGGATGTCCACACCAAACAACATGCTTTCTTTGGTAGGACAACTCCTGTCCTGAGTGAGCTCCATCTCCTGCCTCCCTGCTCAAGGGATTGTTTTTTAGTTTGCTACTCACCCAGCAGTATGAATGAATAGTGAAGGCTAAGTCCAGGAAGATACGAAAATTACGTACTCACCGTAATTCTTCTTGGACAAGTCTTCACATTCATTCATATCCCATGCACCATCCCTCTAGCTCACTCAAACTGTTCCTAAGTCTTCTATCCCTCATTTTGTTTGGGCTGTGAAGACATGGTTTCAATTGACCCTTCTTATACAGGTCAAATGGGCTATCTTATGCCCTTGTTAGGTTAGGTGTTTCTTAACTTATTTATGCTGCACCTCCTTGGTAAAAAAGGTAGTGAGGCGGTTGGAGGGTCGATGCCAAGATAGCCAACACAGGCGTGACCAGCCTTTTCACGTTTGCATAGTGACAAGCAGTCCTATCTCGTGACAGCTCTCCTGAAGATATTTGGCTCCTACAGGGTCTTAGCGCTCTGGCTTGAACCCAGCAGTATGACTAAATGGTGAAGACTTGTCCAAGAAGATCAAGAATTATGGTGAGTATGTAATTTTCATTTCTCATCTCCTCTCCTGTCCACAAAGTAACATCAGTGGTGGATGGCCCCACAATCTTTGAGAGGGTGCCCTTCCTCATACCTTCTCCTCAACAGTTCCTCACCACAGATGCTTCGGGTCTGGGTTGGGGAGCACACCTGGATCCCTTCCAGACCCAGGGGACCTGGTCCCTGATGGAGGCTCGCCTCCATATAAACATTTTAGAAATGAGGGCTGTTCTGTATGCCTTATAAGCCTTCCAGAACCATCTCTCCCTGTGTCCTCTACTGATGCAGTCTGACAACCTCAGTGTAGTTTATTCATATCAGCAAGGAAGGGGAACCATTCTTACCCTTTGTGCAGAGAGGCAATGAGTGTCTGCTACTGGGCTCTAGAACTCAGTCTAGAACTGTTGGCCATCCATGTTTCAGGTGACCAAAACATCTTGGCGGACAGCCTCGGCCGGTCACAGTCTAGAATCCACTAGTGGGAGCTGTTGACATCAGTCATAGGAAACCTGTCTGATGGGTGAAGTTGTCCAGAGTTGGACCTTATCGCATCCACACTCAGAGCAAAACTGCCATGTATCTGCTCGCTAGATCCAGGGCCAGGAGTTTTCTGGTGAGATGCATTGTCTCCTCTTGGAAAGGGAGGTTCCTCTATACCTTTCCTGCCTTTTCTCTGATTCAGAGTCTTTCTCATCAAACTCCAGATGAGGGGGAGACATCCTAATTTTGGTGGTGCCCTTTTGACTCGTCAGATCTGGTTTCCATTACTACAACATTTGGCTGTGGAACTTCCAGTTCCTCTGCCCCTGTGCTGGGACCTGTTGACACAGGACCTCAGTCTATCTGGACCTCAAGTCCCTCCATCTGCAAGCATGGCTGAAGACATAGCCATTGCTTGGTTGGGGGTATCGCAGAAAGTGGCTGATGTCCAGGTGGCTGCCAGGAAACCTTCCATCAGGACTACTTACTCGATGAAGTGGAAGCAGTTTGTTATCTGGGCCGTTTCCCATCACATGGACCCTTTAACTTGCCCAGTGAACCAGATTATAGCATATCTCCTGTCCTTGTCTGATGCAGAACTTCAGTACTCATCTATTAGGTGCATCTGTCTGCTATATTGCCTCTCTTTGCCCATTGATAGCCGTACAGTGTCCCAGCTGATTGTGTCCTGTGCCTTTTGCAGGCATTGTCCCCTGAAGTCTCCTATCTGTAATACAGTCCCAGTTTGGGACCTGAATTTAGTTCTGGAAAGCTTGACCCTGTCTCCTTTGAGGCAGCCATATCTTCAGAGCTATGCTTTCTGTTGTGGAAAGCTTTATTTTTAGTTGCTATCACTTCTGCTCGAAGGATTTGTGAGCTACAGGCCCTCATGTGTGAACAGCTTTATTTGATTTTTTATAGATCTGGCCTTGGCGCACTAACCCTAAGTTTCTTCCTAAGGTGGTGTCAGAGTTTATTTTAAATCAATCTATCCACCTGCTGGTTTATTATTTAGAGCATGCCAATCCAGGGGAAGCATTGCTCCATACTTCAGATGTGCATAGAATTCTTAGGTACACAACCACACATTACCAAGGACTGCAGAAAGTCCCCTCTCTTTTTTTCACCCTAGGAAGAGATTCCAGTTTCCAAATAGTGTTTGTCCAAATTGTTAGCCAATTGAATTACTTTTGTTACTGTAGTACGGTATGAACTTCCTGGGTGGTTCATGGCCACTAAACCAGAGCATGGCCACCTCGGGTTGCCTGTTTCAGGATTGTATCAGCTGCAGACATCTGTGCTGCTGCAACTTGAGTACTGTCTACACTTTCGCAGAGCACTACAGTCTGGACATTGCCTCTAGGAGGGCAGGCTTTGACCTAGCTGTGCTTAGGCTTTCTTTTTTGGTCTTTATTGTCTTGCCACCTGGACTGTCTAGCTGTCTGTACTGCTTGGAATTGTTCCATACAGTAGGTGTGACCTAATGAAAGAGAGATTGCTGAAGAAGATGGAACAGTTAGTGTAAGAACCTCAATATAGTAGATCTTCGAGGGAGCTCTTTCTTCAGGTCATGCTGACCCACACCCTTCCCCATTCTCTGCTTCCACTGGCTTTCTTGTTGCTCCAGCCTTACCCATAGCTGGGAACCTCATCTTTCTTCTTGGTTCCCTAAAGAGAGACCTAGCAAGTATGGTCTCTGGCAGGGAACTGAGGAGGGAGTGGGGCCACCCACACATATATATGCAGGGATGTCGGCGGCCCCAACTAGACTGCTTCAGAAAGGTTTCTGTGTGGTCCTAGTGTCAGTCAACTGTGAGTTACAGAGGTGTGATCTGATGAAGAAGATTCCCTCGGAGATCTACTGTTACGGTAAGTTCTTATGTAACTGTTCTTTCTTGCTTCTACTCACCAAGAGGGGTGTCTGTCGATGCTTCTTGACCCCATCATCCTCAGATGAGGAGGGGCAACATGGGCCATTGTGGGCAGGGTGAGGGCTTTACCCCTGGACCTTTGGTCTCCTGGCTGTCGCCAGTGGTGCCTCTGCTTGTCCACACCATGCAGACCACTAACTGCTTGTCCACCCATTTGGGTGGAGCCGCCACCACTGCAACCAAAGGTGGGTGCTTCAGCCAAGGAGGCTGACTGTTCAGCTACTGCCTTACCAGGCCAGTTGTTGGTAAGGATCACTCTGGGAGAGGATTTGTGAGAGTCCGTGGGTGAGAAGTAGGCAAGAGCTGTTTTAAAGACTCATTGATGACCTGGTCCATGAGTCCATGGCCTTCTCTGAAATTTCCTCTGTGATCGCAGCTCGGTTCGAAGAGCTTTCCACAGAGCATGGCCTGGTATCCTTTTGGGCACTTCTCCAACCCATTTTGGACTCCATGTTGGTCCCACTTGATCCAGTCCAAAGAGGGCTAAGTATCCCTCATGGACATTCTGAACCAGGTTGAATCCTCTGATGTTGCCTTCCCTGTGGTTGAGGCCATTTTGGGACTGGCCCTGGAGCTTTGGCAGCAGCCTCTGCCCATATGATCCACAAGTATGCAGTCCACAAGGGTTCTCTTTTGGGGTTTTGAGACCACCCCTTCATGGAGGGTTTGGTCACAGATTTGGTGTTCCATAAATCTGGACACCAGGGTGACATGGACAAGCCTCCTGACAAGAAGTTTCATAAGATTAACCACGCTGTAGAAAAAGTGTATGCAGCAATGAGTCTAGGTCTTCAGCAGGCCCGACAGCCGTGATGATGGCTAACTTTGGTCACTCCCTGCTGGGAGTTTTTGACTTAGTCCTCCCGCAATTTCCTGTAGAACAGCAAGTGGCAGTGAAGTTAATCAAAGACCAGAGTCACTCGCTGGTTGAACACTAGCTTCAGACAGCCTTGGACATGGGCAGTTCTTGTGTCTGTGCTGTGGCAGCGGATGTTTGCATGCGTTGGAGGGCCTGGCTGCATCTGTCCACCTTCACGGCAGACACCTAAGACAAACTGGCTGATGTCCCCTTCTGGGGCACCAACTTCTTTGGCTCTGATGTGGAAGGACATCTCACCCAGAAGTAGAAGTCAAGTGCCACCCTAGATTCTATGACTTCATCCCAGAAGGACCAGAAAAAGAAGCCTAAGAACCTGGTTTTCCAGTATTGGCCGCTTCCGTCACAGCCCTCTTGGCAGCAGCCCCATTAGGAGGAGTTCCAGGCCTGGTTCCCCAAAAAGAAGTCCAGGAACCAGAGTCTTAAAAATGGGATGGGAGGGGTAGTAGTTCCCCTCTGTAAGCAGCCACGAGTGCCCCTGCAAATGCTGCCTAGTGATGGGTTGGGGGTGTTGTCCCTCCACCTGTCCTGTCTCTGTTTGCTGTCCTGGTCGGAGGCCGGTTATGTCCCTTCTTACCATGTTTATCTGCTATCACAACAGTTAAGTGGTTGTTGGATGTACTGGGCAGACAATTGCCTCTGGACTTTGAGGCTCTTCCACTTCTATCCGCCTTAAGAGTCCAGGGTGTCTCAGGACATGCTGTCCGCTCTAAAAATGGGCATCGCTCAGCTTCTTGCAAATGGGGCAACCCAGTATCCAGAATGCCCTGGTCAGTCAAGAGTTACGTGTCCAGGTACTTCCTGGTCCAGAAATGGATTGAGGGGGGCTGGTGCCTCATACTGGATCAGCACAATCTGAACCAGTTCATGCAGAAACGCAAGTTCTGGATGATCACTGTGAGCCAGAGTATACTATCTGTGGAGCAGATCATGTGGTTTTGCTCCCTAGACCTTCAGGATATGTTTTTCCACATTCTGATTTGTCAGTCCCATCCGTCGGTACCTCCAGATCTTCCTGGACATAAGTCTCCACCACTCATTCACACTAGTGGGATTAGCGCCGGAGGCACTAAGACCCATCGGGAGCAAACTTTTTGCTGGAGGGTCGGCGCGAGAGACGGCGCCGCGACACACGGCGCCGCGAGCAGCGGCTCGAGCGGTAATGACCATCTCGGCGACGACCCTCAACCGCCTCTGTTCCTTTTTTGCCGCGTAGATGCGCTTCAGTGACGACGTCGGCTCGCCTGTCGAGTCAAACTTCAAACTAGCGCATAGTTTTCAGTTTGTTTTTGTAACTTTATCACGATAAGTAGTATCGCTAATTTTATTCTATTTGATTAAATTTTCTAATATTTAAATTTACTTGAAGAAGTCTCGGCCTACTGGGCGAGTCGACCATGAGCAGGTCAGGTGACGGTAGGGAGACTTCAGATGAAAGCTGTTCAGTCAGCCGGGTTGGTCCGGTCAGCCTCCTTCTCTCAGCGGGTTCCGACTAACGGTCAGTCCGATGCCGGGGATGGGCGGTCCCCGTCGCGCATAAAATAAACAGTCGCATTCTCGCACCGTTCGACTCGAGCTCTTCTTGACCCACAGGTCAAAAGAGAAGGCATCACTCGAGGTCGCCCTCTGGTATGTCTAGCGTCGGCACTTCGGGTTATCGTTGCCTAGTTGCCGGTCTCTCTTCTTCGGAGTCGCCAACTTCCGTAATCGCTGCCCCGACATCGAGTCCCTCCCCGCCTATAGGTAGGGACTCCAGATGAGCAGTTTCATCAGTGGGCGGCTCTTATGGAGCAATGGGCTCGGAGGTTGGTTCTTCTGCCTGGCTCGGTTGCCTCGGAGCCCTCGGGCCCCTCCGGCGATCAGGTAGGGCGGTTGGACCTTCCTAGTCGCGTGGCGCCTTCTTCGTGCCAGCGATCTGCGCTTAGGTGTTTTTCCTCACATGGTTGCGGCGCAGGGGCCTCACCCATGCCCTTATCTCCTGGTTTTTTTTTTCTTCTAGCTTCCAGGTTCCTGGGTTTTTCCGTGCCTTCGCAGGGGTCTGTTGGCTTGTCGGCACCGCTGGTGTCTGCTGGGTCTTTGCGGTGTCGTTGCCGGTGCGTCTGGGGTCCGCGCGCTGCTGTGGTGTCGCGGATAGGGCGCGCTGTCATGTGTCGCTCATGTGCCGATCGCATCGCCCGGCGTGCCGCGCGGTTATCGGCCGGGCTGCGCGCTGGTTCGCCCGCGGGCGTCACGGCGCAGGGTCACAGGCTCTTCGCACTGTGGCGCCCTTGTGCCGCCTTCAGCCCGCTTTTGCTGCCTCGCCCGCAGCCCTTGGGACTCTCCTTGTTTTCTGCTATTTCCTCCTCTCCTACTTTTCACTCCTTCCTGTCCAAACAGTCCTTTCTGGACCATCAGGAGATGATGTTGAGCCTGGACCTAGACCTTCGGGTTAAGTGATGTGGAGGAAACAGGATCTTTCTTTGCTGCAGAGCCTGTGGTCGAGGACCTGTCCTTAAGTCTCTGTTGAAGAACCTGGATCCACCTTTCTCTCCAGACTACAGACATCGATCCTGAAGATATTAAGACCTAGTATCTTCATGCTGGAGTACGGATTTGACCCTCCGATCCAGTTTTCCTTCTCGACGCCGTTCAAATGGTATGGAATAATCCTGTTTTTCCCTCAGTGTAAATCCATTGATAAGAAGTATTAGCTCCCAAGGACGTGAGGAGAAACAGGATCTTTCTTTGCTACAGAGCCTGTGATGGGACCTGTCCTTTAAGTCTCTGTTGAAAGAACCTGAGGATCACTCTTTCTCTCTCAGACTACAGACATCGATCCTGGGAAGATATTAAGACTCCAGTATCTTGTGCCCGGAATCACAGATTTGACTCCTCCGATCCAGCGCTTCCTTGAGGCGCTGTCTCAAGATAGTATGGGAATAATCCTGCTTATTCCCTCAGTGGCTAATAAATCCATTTGATAAGAGTATTCCGAAGCTCTGAGGGACCATCCCATTTCGGCATCCCCAAGCCTTTCGCGGATCCTAGTAGTCTCTGAGAGGGAGAATGAAGATGAGTTCTTCCTCAAACTACTACCAGCTCAAACCTAATAACAAAGTCTAGTAAGATTGATACATTAGGTAAGAGTCTTTGCCCTCCACTCTGAGTATCACGTATTGCCAGTTATCAGGCTATTTTTCTCAGTATGGGTATATCCTGTGGCACTCTAAGAAAGAATGGTTGAAGCTCTTCAGATTGGGATTCCAAGTCAAGACTTCTTCTGACCCGTTATTAGAGTATTGGAGTCCAATAACCAGCAGGTCAAAAGCCGCCATTGAATGGCTTTATTTTTTTCTTCATAAGCTCAGCAGCCGTGAGTTTATACTCTGGCCATTCCTGGCTCAGTGCTTCTGGCTTCATCGAATGATGCTCAGCAGCAGGTGATGGCGCTGCCTTTGATGGCTCCTTTCTTTTTTGGCCCTCGGAATTGGAGCAAGCCTTGAGGCCACTCAGAGACTAGATCGGCCCATTGGTTGGCCAGACATCCGTAACCCTGTCCTCTCGGGGCATGTGAACAGGCGTCAGTTTCATAGTCGTCAGTCCTTTGAGGCAGAGGCAGGGAAGCTTCCATAAAGCCAGCCTGCCCCAACCTCAAAGAAGGCCAGGCAAGCGCGAGGGCCTAAAGCTCCAGTGCTACCTTGTAGTCGTTGGCCCCAAGTTCCATCCACTCTGCCGGGGTGGAACTTTCTCCTCCGGTGGGAGGTTGTCTGATGTACTTCTACAACCAGTGGAAGTCCATAATTTGGGACAAATGGGTCGTCGGATAATTCGCGAGGGTTATTCTCTCAATTTCTTGGAAACCCCAATTGTCCTCCCAGGCGACAACCCAGGTTGTCGGCCTCTCAGATCGAACCTCCTCACGCGGAGATCAGGGCCTTCTGACAGCAGGGCAATAGAACTGGTGCCCCGCATCTCAAGAAACACAGGGTTCTCTCCCCAGTACTTTCTGGTTCCAAAGAAATCTGGAGGGGATAGCCCATTCAGACCTCAGAAAGTTAAACAAATTCCTCCCAGGGAGAAATTCAAGATGATTTCCCTAGGTACCCTGTTAGCCTTGCTGCATCAACACGACTGGCTGGCCTCTCTGGATATACAGGATGCACCAGCATATCCCGTCCACCCGACCCACACAAGTTCCTCAGGTTTGTAGCTTTGGGTCAGCATTATCAGTTCAGAGTCCTGCCCTTTGGGCTATCCTGGCGCCTGAGTTTTTTACAAAGTGTTGTGCAGTTCTCGCGGGCGCATCTCAGGAAAATCGGACTCGAGTGTTTCCCTACCTGGACGATTGGCTTCTAGCAAGCCCTTCCGTCCAAGGGACTTTGGGGAAGCCGTACAAAAGCGACTTCGTCTTCTCCACGTCCTTGGGAGTTCTGCTGAATTTGAAAAAATCTCAACTGCAACCCTCCCGGAGGCTCCTTTTCATGGGGGCGGCTTCTAGACACCTCTTCAGCGAGGCTTTCCTTCAGAGGACAGAAGACTCGACATCCTTCGAATGGCCACGTACATCAGGAGAACCAATAGGTTACAGCTCTCTCGATACAAGCACATGTTAGGTCTCATAAGTCCTCGGTCTTCACTGTCCCTCACAGACTGCACATGAGAACCACCCAATGGATGCTCTCCACTCAGTGGTCCCCGACCTCTCACCCCAGTCTTATCCATCAGGTGGCGGAGCCCCTTGAGAAGTCTCTCACCTGGTGGTCTCCAAGAGAGCAGTCTCCTGGAAGATTCCCCTTTGCTCCCCGGATCATCAGATCTCCATCACCACAGGCGCATCGCTAATGGGATGGGGGCTCACTGTCTCTCCCTCCACACTCAAAGGTGCTAGTGGACTCGATTCGAAACTCATCTCCACATAAATGTCCCGGAGATGAGGCGGTCCTCTATGCAATCCGAGGCTCTGAAGGGATGTCCCTTTGTCACAAGAACATTCTCCTTCAAGCGGACAACAAAGCAGTGATGTATTACATCAACAAGCAAAGCGCGGTGCTCATTCTTATCCCTTGCAGGAAGCAATGAGGGTGTGGGAGTGGTGCTTGGAGCACAAGTCTCTGATTCAAGCGGTTTATCTGCGGGTATACAAAGCGACCTAGCAGATCACCTCAGCAGAACAGCCAGACCCTCACGGTGGTCTCTCGATCCAGCCGTGAGCTCGGTCCCTGTTCAAAGAGTGGGGGCGCCAGACCTGGACCTTTTGCATCCCCACTCAGCATAAAACTGCCTCTCTTCTGCTCCAGAAATCCAGGGCCTGGCATTTTCTGTCAGGATGCGTTCAGGCTGCGGTGGACAAAGCAGCTTTCTTTTCGCCTTTCCACGCTTCCTCTAATCAGAGAGTACTCCTCAAGTTCGAGTCTTAGGGACCAAGATGATTCTCATTGCTCCTTCCTGGCCTCGGCAACTATGGTTTCCTCTACTCAACAGTATGTTGGCAGCCTCTCCGAGACCACTTCCTTTGCAAATCAGTCTTTTGACTCAGGGTTCGTTGGTCCATCCAACCTGAAATCACTTCACCTTCATGCTTGGCTCCTGAAGAGATAGAAGTGAGATCGGTTCAACGTCTCTCGTAAGTCTCAGACATCCTTCTGGCTGCTCGGAAGCCAGCCACCCAACGCATGCAGCTTCCAAATGCGACGTTTTTCTCTCTGGTGTACAAAATCCTCTTGGAATCCTTTTCCTGTCCTCCTGGCAAGGTTCTGGAGTATCTTTTGGACCTGTCAAACTTGGTCTTCAGTACTCCACAGTTAAAGTTCACCTTAGTGCCATCTCAGCGTTCCATGAGCCGGTTTCTTCCTTAACTCTGGCTCAGTTACCTATAGTGAAGAGAGATTTCTTAAGGGATTCTCCATACAGACCCCTGTTAAGCGTCCAGTTGCAGCCTGGGACATTAACCTGGTGCTGGACATGCTGACTCGGAAGCCTTCAGACCCTTAGCTACCTGTGAGCTAAAATTTCTTACCTGGAAGACTGCCTTCCTGGTGGCCATTACCTCAGCCCACATGGGGTCTCCCAAGGATACATGCCCTGGTTACGAGGACCCTCATTAGTACTGTATTCCATAAAGAACAAAGGTAGTTCTCCGTACTCATCCTAAATTTCTTCCCAAGGTTGTGTCAGAATTCCATCTAAACCAACCTCTGGTACTTCCGCTTACTTAGCTAATTTCCAAAATGAAGGGAGCAGAGCTCTTCATTCCTTGGATGTTAAGAGAGCCTTGAGTTCTATTTAGATAGAACCAAGGATGTCATGAAGACTCAGCAACTGTTCGTTTTCTTTCAGCGACACCCGGCTGGGTCAACCTGTAGCTATAGATGCATCTCTTCATGGTTAGTGGCATGCCTTAAATCATTGCTATTCCATGGCTCAAGTTAGGAATTAGAAGGGTAGGTGTCGCTCCTCTACTAGAAGCGGTCTTGTGACATCCCTAGCGGAAATTCGCAATGTTCCAATTACCCAGATATATACAGCATGCCGCCACCTGGAGCTCAGTGCATACCTTCGTTAAGCACTATACGCACAGATTCATGCTAAGCGACATTCCGCATTCGGTAAGAACTATCCTTAATGAGGCCTTATCTTAGGCAGCATTGAGCTCTGGCTCTCCTACCCCTTGCACGGGGATTATCAGCTTGGTACTCTCCCACTGGTGTGAATGAGTGGTGGAGACTTATGTCCAGGAAAGATAGGAAAAGTACGTACCTACGTAATTCTTGATCTTCTTGGGCGAGTCTCTACTCATTCCTGCCCTCCCTCCATCCCCGAGCTCACGCTGTATTGGTCTTCACTCCCTCAAATCTTTAGGCCGTGAGGACTTCTTTACTGACCCTTCTTACACGGGTCATAGGACTATCTTATGTCCGTTTTTAATGTTGAGGTTTACTCTTTCGTTAGTTCGCTGCACCTCCTTGGTAAAAAGGTACTTGGGGCGGTTGGAGGTAAAGTCGCGAAGATAGTCATTACCGCTCGAGCCGCTCTTTCATGGCGCCGTCTCTCGCGCCGACCCTCCAGCAAAAAGTTTGCTCCCGATGGGTCTTAGTGCCTCCGGCTCTAATCCCACTAGTGTGAATGAGTGGTGGAGACTCGTCCAAGAAGATCAAGAATTACGGTAGGTACGTAATTTTCCTTTCTCTGTGGAGGGGGTTCTGTACTAGTTCCAGGATGTGCCCTTCGACCTTTTCTCAGCACCCAGGGTCTTCACCAAATGCATGGCAGTGGTGGCCCACCTGTGGCATCTTGGGGTCGGAGTTGTACCCCTGTCTGGACAACTGACTGTTGGCCAGTTTCTCTAGAAAGATCATGGAGAGATCCACAGATCTGGCTTGCCAGACTTTTTGAAACATGGACCTGCTGGTCAACGTGGACAAGTCCACACTGGTCCTGAAGCAGGTGATCAAGTTCTTGGGGGCAAAATTAGACTCCCTGAGGGCCAAGGCCTGCCTCCCTGTTGACTGGGCATTGGATCTTGCCTCCTTTGCCCAATCATTTCAGGTGGGGCTCTCATGCCCTGCCTGGAATTTTTTGTTGCTACCGGAATGCATGGCGTCTACACCGTGCGGTCCTGGCTTCGGCCCCACTGGCAGATCGCCACCTTCGGTGGCAGTTGGGCTGTCAGTGGTCAACGCTCAGTCACTTCAACCAACCGGTCATAGTGACCCAGCAGGTGAGCAGGAAGGAATCCATTGTCTGCCCCAGAACGACCATCATGCCCACGAAGTTCTGATAACCCAGGAGTCCCGTCACAACATAAACCTGCTGGAGTTCTGTGCGTTGCCATTAGCTTTGACAGAATTAGCTCCACTAGTCAGGAGTCAGGTCAAGCAGGTCCAAATGGACAACACCATAACCATATTCTGCCTGAACAGGCAGGTCAGAACTCACCCCCTTCCTCTGTGTCAGGAGGCATTCTGCAGCTGGACACTCATGCGCAGCTTGGGTGCAGATCTCCTGATGATACATGACACAGGAGAGAATGGTCAGCTGGTGGACATTCTCACTTGGATAGGAGAGATGTCACGTGAGTGGTCTGCATCAGAAGGTGGCAAAGCACCTGCTCTCCTTGCGGGGGAGCACTGTTGGTGGACTTGTTTGCCTCTTGGGAGAAAGCAAAGCTGAGGCTGTTTTGTGCCCACCCCCCCAGTCCGGGACACTGCTGGGGGATACCTTCACAAGGCCCTGGACCCCAGGCCGGTGCGTACGCCTTTCCTCCCTTCCCACTAATCCTCAAGGTGGTGATCAAGGCCTGGAAGGACAGGGCATGGATGATCCTGATAGCTCCAGACTGGCCACGGCAGAACTTTCTGGTTTCCAGATCGCCTCAGCAGTGGTCCTCCATGGAAACTGCTTGTCCACTAGAGCTGCTGACCAGACACCAGGAGATGGTCCTACTGCTGACAGCCTGGTTCCTGAGCTACTAGAATTCCAGGCCTTGGGTCCTTCGGAAGATGTTCTCCATGTTTTGTCGGCCTCCAGGAAAGAGTTGATTTGCAGATGCTGTGCCTTCAGGTGGAAGAGATTTTCCATTTGGTGTCAGGGCAGGAGGCTGAATCCCCTTGCTTCTCCTTTGACTAACATCCTGGTCTACCTCGGTTCCCTTTCCCAATTTGGACTGCAGACGACGACCCTCAAGGTGCACCTGGCAGCTGTCTCTGCTTACTGGGCGCTGGCTGGTTAGCTGACAGCCCAGGAAAAGGTGGTCGGATGCATTTTCAAAGGCCTGGACCACTTGTCCCCTCCGTTAAGTGTTCCACCTGCACTGTGGGACTTACTGCTTGTCCTGGCACTGCTCATGGGCAAGCCTTTTGAGCCACTTCACACATGTGAGGTGTCACACCTGTCCTGGAAGACCTCCTTCCTGGTGGCCATTATATCTGCCAGAAGGATTGGGGAGCTCCAGGTGCTGTCAGTGGAGTCTTTTTATTTGGTCTTCCATAGGGACAATCATCCTTTGCTGCAACCTGAAGTTCCTCCTGCAGGTGTTACAGAAGTTTGACCTTAACCAGGTGATTAACGTACTGGTGTATTTCACCATTTCATCTTTGGGGGCCAACTGCAAGCTCTATTCCCTGGAACTGCAGAGGGGGCTCACCTACTACATGGAGCGCACGGCTGGCATTCGGGGACAGGCTCACCAGTTGTTTGTCACATATGCTGAAGCTGCACCTGGCAGACCAGAAGCAATGCGCATGATTGCAAGGTGGATTATATCCTGCATCTACCTCTGCTATCGGTTGGCTGGTAGGGAGCCTCCCTTAGGGCTTGGGGCTCATTCCACCAGACATAGCTTTACCTCGATGGCTGCTTCTGGGGCGTATCATGTTAGCACACCGAAATCAGGATAGCGAAACCCATTACAATGACACTTTCGAACAGATTTGAAGTCGCTGTAAGGGTTCCGCTGCACACCAACACAGTTTTTGCTGGTGTTTACTTTACTGCAATCAACTCCGAGTTAGGTTGATTATATTAATGACGAGAAGTGCGGCCCCTACTAAAGAAACACCAGCAGATACCGACGGGCAAAGTTTCGCCTGTCAGTATCGGAGATTCCTCTCTGCCGCATGTCGACATCTTTGTTGTCGCTGCGGCTTGGTAGGAACGCTGCTGAGGACATCCCTATCTAGGAGATTTGCAGGGCTGCTACCTGGAAGTCAGCACACTCTCCTTCATTTCCTACTACCGCATCAACCTGATCCTGGGACCAGGGTCAGGGGTGCTGACCAGCAGGCAGTGGTGCAGGCCACCATTGCTCTGCAGCCTGGTCTCAATGGGTTTTCTGACCCCTCAGTAGTGGTATCCCCTCAGGTGGTGTGCCTGGATCGCCCAACTTTGGGGCCTGATCGGAGCACCCACAGGAGGGGAGGGTGCAGCTCCCTGGATAGACTCCTCGGGGGCCGACCAGGGCTGCCAGCTGTCTAGGCTGGCTCTCTCGAGAAGGAGGGCACTTTCGGATTCCGAGGGGTCGAGGGGTATGGGGTCCATGCGGCGGCCATTTTCTGGAGCCCACCCGGACTCTGGGAGGAAGAAGAGCGGTATCTCCGCCCTTCCCTTTCAGTTTACTCGAGAGAGCCCCGTTCTTTGGAGGTAGTGGACCGTCCTTCTGGACTCTTATGGCCCCGGTCACCTCACGGGGGGAGGATGTTTCAGGGCGCAGCCTAGGCAGTTCTAGTTTGGTTGACAAGCTGTTGGCTGTGGAGTTTTCCAGAGCTCCTTCTTTCCTTAGGGCTCCTGGTGCGCTCCCTAGCCCAGACGGAGGACAGCCGATTCCTGTTGTCGGCTCTGCCTCGTCTCCTCTGCCACATTCTCCTGCGCTCCCAGGTATTTTTGGTCTTAGCGGTCCTCTCTCCTAGGAGTAGTTCAGAGCTGTGGCTGCTCAATTTCCTGCTTAGGTCAGGGCTATGGACAGACAGGTTTTTCAACCTCCCCCTGAGCAGCCAGCTTCTGGACTCTTGAGGTCCCCAACTCCTCATGCCCCTCTTCTGGGGGAGAGGAACTGTCTGTCCACATCTCCCCAGCTGCTGATCTCGCAAAGTATCAGCGATTCCTTGTGAGGATGTTGGAGGACCTGCACATCTCCCCACCCACACAGCACAATCCAGAGCACTTCACGCACGCCTTTCTAGGTGATTTCAGTGCGGAAACCCTTGTGATTCCCCCCTGGCCTATTCCCTTTCGAGGCATCATTGCGTTCTGCGAGATCCTTCTGGGTCCCAGCCCTAGGGATCTCTGCCAGCGTGATATGCCCCGAGTCTCCAGGTTCCATGCCTCATCCTCAGTCAGGATTGACGCAGCTGGACACTCTCGATGGGCCGTACGCCCTCACCGTGACCGCCCCCAGATCAAGATTCTATGGATTTTGACTTTGGGGAGAGACGCTCTACTCGGCACGGTTGCTGCTGTCCATTTCAGCATATCAAGCCCACTGTGCTACCTATGATAGGTTCCTGTGGTCCAAGCTAGGTCAACTCCTAGCCACTTTGCCTGACACGGAGGTAACCAGACAAGCCATTGCACTCTCTGCACGTGGCCTGGAGCTAACAAGGCACCAAGCAAGGGCATCTTACGACGCCAACGAGGTAGCTTCCAGGGTCGTAGGGACAGCGATCTGCACTAGGCGGATGGCATGGCTGCGTCTTTCCCAGTTATCACCCTTGGCCCGGCGTAGGTTGATTTCATCCCCCTACCAGAGAACTCATCTTTTCTCCCATAGGGCGAGACGGTGTATGTCAGGGCAACTTCCTACTCCTTCCGAGGAGTCCCTGTCTCACACTTCCCACTCTCAGGCCTCCCCAGGCCCGTGAAGGTTCTCTCTCTCTTGGTGTACCACACACTGAGAGCTAAGGGACTTAGTCCTTTGGGGTTATTGCCCACTTCGGGGGGCTCGGCACTCACCCAAAGGTGATGAATGGTGAAGATTGACACAGATAAGATATGGAAATTATGTACCTACCGTAATTCTGATCTTTCTGTGTATCTTCACCATTCATTACAATCCGGCCCACCATCCTCCTGGGGCCTCAGTCTCTGGTTCCCCCTCCCTCTCTGTGCCTCCTCCTTCGCCCCCCTCCTTTCTGTTAAGTCAGGAGAGGGGTGACTTGGGGCACATAGGGGGATAATTTTCTCTAAGGGGTAGAGTGGTCAGGATGAGGTGCACTCCTCTTTCAGTGCCTTGGCTCCACCCCTGTGGGTTGGGGGTTGGTGGTTGCCCTCCTTTCTCTCCTTCTCCCCGTCAACTTACATTGATTTCCTTGTCCTTTGGACACAACCTCAAATTAATTTAAGAAATTAGGTTTCTTACACCAACAATTTCTTTTTGGGGTGGGGGGATATCCCTGTATCCTGTCTTTTCTTCCAGAATAGCCGATTCTGCTTATGTTGGAGTTATTGCCAGTGATTCTGTGCCTTGAATTGTGGCAGTTAGCCTTTTGGCTACTCCTTCGCAGTTCCTATACAATCTGGAGACAGGTCAAGGTTCCACGATGTGTTCCCTTTCTTCCCCTCCTCACTCACTTCATTATTTCTAAAATCCATAACCAACCCTCCCTCCCTCCCTCCTCCTTTTTTTCTTCCAGAGATTGGGGCCCCTACCCAATTCCCTTAGTTTCCAGATGTATTCTGTCCTCTCAGTTGTTTATTTCTCCTTTTAGTTTGTATATCTTTTTCTTTGTCTGTCCCTTGGACTTTCTTGTCCCTCCCTCCCAACCCTTTTCTTACTCTATGGTGACTCAGGACACGGTGGGAGGCAGAGTTAACAACACCTAATGGCCAACCCGGCGCCACAGTCACGTTGGCCCTGGGGGAGTGTGCCAATGGTGCATCGACTCCGCCCATTCCCCCCACAAAAAAGCTCCCACAGGCTCAGGACCTCCGTCCAGAACCCAAAGGTGATGAATGGTAAAGATACACAGAAAGATCAAATTACGGTGAGTCACGTAATTTCCATTTTTTCATGGCAGTGGGGACATCAGCCTCAGCAGCCTTGCTTCCAGCAACACTCGCCCAGTGAAGCGCGGCTTCAGTCGTAGGGGGCAGACCAGAGGATCTTCTGCCTCCTCCTCCTCTAGACAGGCCAAGGCAGCCACTACCGCCTTCCCTCCCCCTCCCACCGCCTGACTATCCAGGCTACCCTCCTTCCCTAGACATTCAGTCAGGGGAGCCGATCAGAGGCCGCTTTTCTCTCTACGCGGACACGTGGGGACAAGTGACCTCCGACCAGTGGGTACTCAATCTCGTGGAGTTCGGGCATTCCATAGAGTTCGACTCTATTCCGCCGGACAGACCACCGCCCCATCCCGTTATCCAAGAGAACCCCGAGCGCTGGTCAGAAGGGAGATTTTATCCCTTTTGGACAAAAAGGCCATTGAGACGGTTTCTCCAGCCGAAAGAGAGGGCTCTTCTCTCACTTCTTCCTAGTTCTGAAAAAGTCAGGAGACCTCAGATCCATTCTGACCCTCAGCAATCTGAACCAATGGGTCTCCTACAGGAGATTCAGGATGGTCTCCCTCCCCACTCTCCTGCTGCTCATTTCGGTGAGGGACTGGTTGGCATCCCTGGACATGCAGGACGCTTTCCTGCATATACCTATTGCCAGGAACCATTGAAGATTTCTCAGGTTCAGGTTCGAAGACAAGGACTATCAATTTCAAGTCCTTCCCTTCAGTCTCTCTTCAGCCCCCAGAGTCTTCACCAAGTGCCTGGCAGCAGTCGCCGCTGCACTTTGGAGATGGGGCCACTTTGTGTTCCCTTATCTGGATGATTGGCTCCTCCTGGCTCCCTCCAGGTCTCGCCGGTTGAAAACTATCAGGGATTTCATCTCGCTGTTTCAGCGCCTGGGGATCACCATCAACAGGGACAATTCCCAGCCCAGAACCTCCAGTTCATTGGAGCTCTTCTGGGTACCACTCTCAGGAAGGTGTTTCTTCCCACTGACAGAGCAGGTTGCATTCAGGTCTTGGCGTCTCAGATCTCTTCAGCCTCAAGAGTCCCTGTAAGACTCCTTCTCAGGCTGTTAGGGCATATGGCCGCCACCATAGTTTCGGTCCGTCTAGCGTGCCTACGCATGAGAACCATCCAGTGGTCCTTAAGGGTACAGTGGGATCAAACATTAGACAGCTTGGACGCCTCTATCCGGATCTCTGAGCCAGTCCACCGGAAATTACGCTGGTGGATGTTGTCCAAAAATTTGCTGGCGGGCATTCCCTTCCACGTGGGGGCACCATCCCATATTCTGACCACGAACGCGTCGTTTGCGGGATGGGGCACTCATCTGGGGATGCAACGCACTCAAAGCTCTTGGTCCTCAATAGAGGAGGATCTGCATATCAACGTTCTGGAGCTGAGAGCGGTCCTTTATGCCCTCCAAGCGCTGGTCTCGGTCCTAGTGCCGGGCCACCTCTTGGTACAGACAGATAACACTTCAGTGATGTTCTACATCAACAAGCAGGGTGGCACACACTCTTACCCCCTCTGTCAAGAAGCCATGCAAGTGTGGGACTGGGCTCAGGAGCACCAGTTCTAGTTGCCAGCGGTACACGTTCCAAGGGAGCAAAACGTACTGGCCGATACGCTCAGCAGGACAAAGTCGCAAGCTCACGAATGGGAGCTGCTTCAGGAGGTCGCAGATCACATCTTCTGTCAGTGGGGGACACCAGACTTGGATCTCTTCACATCATGGTTCAATGCTAAACTGCCCAATTTCTGCTCGTTAGGTCCAGAGCCTGGAGTTTTTTGGCAAGACGTGTTGTCCCTCTGCTGGAAAGGGAGGTTTCTCTACGCGCTTCCTCTTTTCCCACTGTTACAGAAAGTTCTCAAAGCGCAGTCAGAACCCTCCATCCTCATTCAGATCGCTCTGCTATGACCTCGCCAGATTTGGTTTCCCTTACTTCATCGTTTAGCGGCAGAGCCTCCGCTGCCTCTTTCACTATCCTCTCACCTCCTGTCGCAGGACAGTGGGTCCCTGATACACCCGAATCTGCGGTCTCTTCACCTGCATGCCTGGCTCCTCAGGACCTAGTTAAAGCCAGATTCAGTGTGTCCGATCAGGTAGTGCAAGTTCTGGTCGAGGCACGCAAGCCTGCCACCATCGCCACTTACGCTGTGAAGTGGAATGTTTCTGTATATGGGCCACAGCCAAGAGGGTGGATCTGCTGGTCTGTCCGGTTAATTTAGTTCTGGAATACCTGCTTTCTCTCTCAGGGACAGGTCTCTGCTATTCCTCCATCAAAGTGCACCTGGCCACCATCTCCGCTTATCACTTGCCTGTATCGGATAAGACGGTGGCTCAGATGGAGGTTTCCAAGGCTTTTTACATGGTATTCTTCATATCAGACCTCCCACCAGGGATCCAGTCCCCCCAGGATCTCCTTTTCGTCCTGGAGAAGCTTACTCTTCCTCCCTTTGAACCAGCCATGGAGTCTGAGTTCCGTCTTCTGTCCTGGAAGACTTTGCTTTTGGTTGCTGTTACTTCAGCGAGGCGCATTTCAGCTTCAAGCCCTCATGTGTAAAGAACCTTATGTTGTTTTTCACAAGGATAGGGTTGATCTTCGCACTAACCGGAAGTTTTTACCGAAGGTAATTTCTGAACTCACTTTGAACCAATCCATTCAGCTCCCGGTATATTATCTGGAGCATTCTAACAGGGGGAGGCCCTGCTTCACTCCTTGGACGTCCCACAGGGCTCGATGCTACCTAGCCAGGTCAAAGGACAGGAAATCTGATCAACTTGTATCCTTTGCTCAACGTCTGCGCGTGCCCACGTCGGTACTGCATGGAAAAAATGAGAGAACCGCAAGTGGCGCTAGTCCTATTCTGGTACCTGCTGCAAGAGCTTCTCCCGAAGATCTACTGTTACAGTAAGTTCTTACGTAACTGTACTTTATGATGACATATCAGACTTTGCCATCCTTTCTGGGTGTCTTGTGTACTGCTTGGGAATCATTCTAAAGATGTGGCTCAATGGAGGAGATGCTCTTGATGAAGATAGAATAGATCTTACTTCGAGACACAGCTCTTGCAGCAGGTTACACCATTAGGACTGAAGCCGGCAGGCATCAGGACCCCACGGAAAAATTCTAGCTAGCTATCTTCAGCGGGGACCGCCCCCGACGTCGGTCCTGCCTCCGACGTCAGGTGTAGTACATAGCATGGTCCCGGCCAGTTTCCCAGTTCTTTCCCGACCTGCATGTCTCGACCCTTCGGCTTGTTTCTAGCCCACAGTGGTAAAGTGCTTTCCTATGGGAAATTTGTTCTCAGAGTTCAGTTTTCTCTCTGATGTCCTCCCCGACCTCCGGTCACTCCTCGAAGTGCGCCTGTGGGAAGCAGATCCCATTTAAGGATCTGCACTCGGCCTGTGTCCGGTGCCTAGGCCCAGACCACGACACCCGGTCCTGCTCTTTTTGCCAGGGTTTCAACAGCAGAACCCGGATCCGTCGCCAGAAGGCCCTACAGGCGTTCCTGTTAGAGGAGCAACTCAAGTCCATGGCTTCCAAGGGGGATTCTTAGCAGAAGGCCCGCAAGCATGCTGAGAAGCACAGAGAGAAGGCCCCTTCCAGGTCCCCTTGTAGGGCCTCCGACTCGCGCAGCTCTGGCTCCAGGTCCGACCGCTCTCCTTCCCGGTCCAGCTCTCAGCCTCCCCTCGCTGCGGTGAGAAAATCTTCTTCCTCTTCTCAGGCCAAGACTCCCAGGCCTTCCTCTTCCTCCAAGGCCCTGGCTAAGTCGGGGGATCGCCACCATCACCACAAGTCGGGTTCCCGCCATTCTGAACCCGACGTCAGGTCTGCTTCCTTGCCTCCTCGGAAAACCAAGGAGCTCACCTCACTCAAGAGGCCGCAGGACCCGAGCCGGGTTTGTCCGATGTCGGCCTCTCGCCACAGGTCCACAGAGCCGTCGTCTGCCAGAAGACCGTCGCCGGCCAGGCCTACTCATCACCGGATGCCGGTAGGGGGACCGGCGCCCGCTCCAGTTGAGAAGAGGACCCCGACGCCTCCGACTGGCGTCGGTCAGGAGACCATCACTGAGAGGAGTTAACCCAGCCCGAGGCCAGGCGACCCGGTCCTGTTGAGACTCCCAGGGAACCCTCGCCGCAACCCGAGCCCCCTGTGGAGCCGACGCCGGGTCCCGACGACCATCCACCGGCGCCCGGACCGTCGTCGGGCCTTTCCTTTTCAGAGGTGAAGGAGCTTTTCCCTTACTGGTGGGATACCATCAAAAAGGACATGGTCCCCACTCCACCTCCACTTCCTCCTCCTCCTTCCTCCTACACGGTTGCTCCTCGGTTCCTGCGCCCCGTCTCCGTCTGGGTCTGTAGGCGGTTACACCTCTCCCGGGGCCCAGGACCCCTCCTGGGGGAGACTCGATAAAGGAGACCTCCGTCAGATCTCTTCTAGGTCACCAGTCCAGAGACCCAGAAGGCGCCCGCCATTAGCCTTGACGGAGGACACAGGATCAGAGTTTCTACATCCAGATCCCATCTCCCCTCCATCCCTTCTCCGGACCACGTGAGCTGCCAAAGTCTCCTCCAGATGACCCTTCGTTCTCGGATATCATGAGACACATCCAGGAGAACATGGGATGGGATCACGGAAGAGTTAGACCCTGAAGGCTGCGCGCGAGTATCTTGACAGAAGGACCCCAAGCCTGTGGTGGTGCCACCCTTGGTGAGACACTTTCGTGAACATCACCAGAAGTGGCGTGGGAAAGCGTCACATTCGCTCCAGCGATGCCAAGAAGCTGACAGCTGTACAAGGCTCAAGAAGACCAGTACCTTGACCCAGCATCCTCAGGCCGACTCTTCTGGTCATAACGGCCTCTCATGACCACGGTCCAAGAACCGCAGCATCTGAGCACCCTGCCACGGACCCAGAGTCCAAGCAGCTGGACTCCATGGGTAGGCGCACTGCACGCTTCCGCTACCTCGCCATCAGATCCCTGAATTGACTTGACCCAGATGGTGCAGTTCAAAATGCCCTGTGGCAGCAGGGTCTGGATGCGGCTGAGAAATTGCGGAAGGTGAGCAGAAGGAGGAGATGTTACAGCTCCTCCGTCGGGTTGAGACGTGGGAACAGGTGCTTTCTGAGCCGGCGTATGACTCTGCGAGACTCCTCGGCCTGAGCAGCAGCTTCAGTGTCCTCAAGAGGCACTCTTGGCTCCGTGTCTCCGGTTTTACGGATGTCGAAAAACATCATGGGCGCCCCATTCGAGGAGAAGTTTTGTTTGGTAAACCCTCAGAAGATAATTGCAAACTCAAGGGCGGGAAGGCGGTGTGAGGTGGAGTTCGGGCATGTACCGACCCAAGCTTGAATTCCTTCCAAGTAGGAACCAAAGCCGATTCATGTGGGCGGGCCTTGGGGAGACAACAGTCCGGCCCGTTCCACCCAGCAGAGGGGCTCCGGTTTTTAGCAGAGCCCAGGGAAAACAACCTGCAGGTGAACCAAAAGGCGCACTCCTAAGCCGATCCAGCCAGTGGGACCTCAGCACATACAGCCTGACTCTTCCGGCCCCGCCCTCAGGATCAGCAGGACGTAATGGTGGGGAAGTGCATTCTTTCAATTTCCTGCCAGGATGGTAGGACCATAACCACCCGACAGGTGGGTTCTACAATTAGTCGGAAGAGGCCACTTTATAGAATCCAGCGGAAAAGCCACCCTCGAGGCCTCCGTTGCTCTCCAGTACCGGGTCAGCACAAGTCATTGATCGAACATGAAGTGCTCGGCGCTCCTGCAAAGGGAAGCGATGAAATACGTCCCAGAGAACCAGAGAGAACAGGATACTATTCCCACTTCTTCCTGGTTCCAAAGAAGACAGGGGACCTCCGTCCGATTCTGGACCTCAGCGACCTCAATTTGCCGATGTAGCCTACAAAATTCCGCATGGTAACTCTTCCGGGTCTTATTCCCATGCTGAAGCAGGGCGACCTTTTAGCGTCTCTAGATATACACAGGGCGCACACCTGCATCCCTATAGCTCAAGCGCACAAGAGTTCCACCGCTTGGTTCTCTAAGCCATCATCTTTCAGTTCGAGGCCGCTTCCATTCGGGCTGTCGCCGGCACCTAAGGGTCTTTACCAAATGCATGGCGATGCGTGGCAGCGTCTCTAAGGAGACAAGGGCCATTATGTGTTTCCGTACCTGGAGCGATTGGCTTCTCATGGCCGCCTCCAAGAAGCGTTGTCCTGGCGATCAGAGCACCCAGGACCTGTTCACGATCTCTGGGTATCCTAATCAACCACGAAAGTCCCTCCTGGTACCCGTCGCAAGAAACTGCAGTTCATAGGAGCAGTACTGGACACCGTTCAGGAAAACATTTCTTCCAGGCGACAGAAGCGGGCGTATCAGATCCCTCATCAGGGAGCTTCCAAGTGAACAAGACTGCCCAGCCAGAGGGTCCTTAACGCTTGCTCGGACACATGGCTGCGACCATTCCTACTGTCCCTTTCGCAAGGCTCCACATGCGGGTAACTCGGTGGATGCTCAAGGTGCAATGGGACCAAAGGCAGAACCACATGCAGCATCGGTCAGAATCGAATACGCGATCGAGACTGGCAGTGGTAGCTAGACCAAGGGACACTCTCTGTGGGTGTCCGTTCATAGCGCCGTCCCTGGGTAATCCTCACCACAGGCGCCTCAGGTCTAGGGTGGGGAGCACACCTGGGCCGGTGAAATCCCAGAATGCACGTGGACCTCTCACAGGCCACCTCCATCTCAGCGTCCTAGAGATGAGGCCCGGTCCTTTATGCCCTGCAAGCCTTTCAGTCAGAAATCCACCGAGTACTCTCCTGCTTCAGACAGACAACCAGGCAGGTGATGTATTACCTCAACAAACAAGGAGGCGCACCTCTTACCCCCTTTGCAGGAGGCCATGAGGGGTGTGGGATTAGAGTAAGCTCCGACCGCAGCCTGAACCTGATCTGATACATGTTCCCGGTGGACCACACAAATGCAGGCGGCCTGAGTCGCCCCCAGGCCTAGAGTCCACAAGTGGGAACTTCTCCAGGAGGTAGCAGAGGATCTGTTTCTTCCGATGGGGAACTCCAGGGTGGACTTATTAGCCTCCCCATCAGCATAAAACTGCCCAATTTTGCTCGCTAGATCAGAGGCCTGGTGTTTTCTGGCGAGGGCAGGTTATCCTCTCCTGCGTCGGACAGATTCTTCTCACGGCTTTCCCTCCTTCCCGTTGATCAGAGGAGATTTCTCAGAGCTACTTGGGGGCGTACAGCAATGATCTTGTCTTCATTCTGGCCCAGGCAGATCTAGTTCCCTTGCTAATTCAGCTGTCCGAGAACCTCCGCTCCCATTGCCATTCAGCTCCCACCCCTTGTCTCAGGAGAAGGGTTCACTGGTCCACCGGACTTACGCTCACTGAACCTGCATGGCTCTAGAGACATAGCCATCTTGCGTCCACCGAGGTCTGTGAGGTTGCGGAAGTCCTTTCTGCAGCCAGAAAGCCGCAACGCATGCGACATATGTCATGAAAAATGGCGCCCGTTTTTGTCTATAGTACGTAAGCAACGCCCCTATCCCTTTAGGTTGTCCGGTGAAAGCGGTGTTAGAAGTACCTGCTCTCCCTTTTCATTCCGGGCCTCGCCTACTCCTCGTTAAAGTGCACCTGCAACACCCATTTCAGCTTATCACCTCCCGATGGGACAGCGCACAGTGGCACAATTAGATGCCTGTCGAGAATTCTTAAGAAGAATGTTACACCTTAGGCCGCCCATTAAGGACCCAGTGCCTCCTTGGGACTTGCTCTTTGTCCTGGAGCAACTCACGCTCCCCCTTGAACCTGCGGCGGATTGCGAGCTGCGTTTGCTATCAAATGGAAAGCAGCTATTTTTGAATTGCTATTACGTCCAGCGAGAAGAGTTTCTGAGCTTCAGGCTCTCATGTGCAAAGAGCCCTATTCAAGTTTCCACCGGGACAGAGTATCCTTGAGGACGAATCCTAAATTCTTGCCTAAGGTGGTTTCCACACTCACTCTCAATCAGTATATTGACCTGCCGGTCTACTTCCCTAATTACTCTAACAGAGGAGAGGTGTTGCTTCACACCCTGGATGTTCACCGCAGCTTAAGGTACTACCTGAGTAGAACTAAGCAGCTTTGCACTTCGGAGCAGCTTTTCGTCTCCTTTACCGAAAGGATGAAGGGCCAACCAGTATCCAAACAGTCCCTGTCTCACTGGCTTGTCCAGTGCATCTCTACTGTTATTATATCAAGCAGCCCTCCCAAGGAGCAGTCAGGCCATTCCACAAAGTGGCCCACATCCTTTGCAGCACTTGAAAGCGTCTCCACCTCTGCCATTTGTGCTGCAGCCACTTGGAGCTCTGTTCATGCCACTATCAGGCATTATAGCCTGGACACCGCTTCATGGCGAAGAGCAGGCTTCGGCCTGCGGAGTGCTACAAGGGTCTCCTGTCCTAGATTCAGGACCTGGAGCGTTCTTTCTAATTTCCTCCTCCCAGAGTGTTTGCAAAGCCTACTGCTTGGAATCAGTCCTAATGGTGTAACCTGCTGCCAAGAGCTGTGTCTCGAAGTAAGATGGTACAGTTAGTAGAACTTACAGTAACAGTAGATCTTTGAGAACAGCTCTTGCAGCAGAGTATCCCACCTTCCCCTTAGAGGCATGGCTAAGCCTTTGTTTACAGGGATTTTTCCCGTTTGTCTTCTGACGGTGGATCCTCGGTCCCATTTCGATGTCAGCCTGCGGCCGGAAATCTCCGGCGGGAGAACTGGGGAATCTGGCGGGACTGCCCCCTTATGTACTACGCCTGACGTCGGAGGCAGGACTGACGTCGGGGGCGGTCCCCGCTGAAGATAGCTAGCTAGAATTTTTCCGTGGGGTCCTGATGCCTGCCGGCCTCAGTCCTAATGGTGTAACCTGCTGCAAGAGCTGTTCTCGAAGATCTACTGTTACGGTAAGTTCTTAAGTAACTGTACTTTACTCAGCATAACAGTAGATCGTAGAATCTTCTCCATTGGGAAATAGTGCGCTGACTCGTCTCCCTTTCTGAGGTATAAGTTGACAGGTTTGTCCACTGTCTTGTTTGGAGGTGTCCCTAAGTGCTTTATGTATATTTCCAGTCCCATGTCTCTCCTTGCGTTCCAGGTACTGGTCTGGTCTCCTCTTCCTCTCTGTATCATGGCCGCTAAGTTTATATTCCGGGGGACTGAGGAGCAGTGGGGCTGCCCACTGATCTTACTTCGAGATACAGCTCTTGCAGCAGGTAACACCATTGGGGCTAAACCACCGACAGAAGCTGACAGGACTAAGAATTCTTCTAGCTAGCTATCTTCAATGAGGACCTCCAACGTCCGGTCCGCCTCCGACATCAGGCGTAGCTATATAAGAAGCGGTCCACAGATTCAGTTCTTTCCGCCGTCGACTTGCCTATCTCAACCCGCCCGGATCGTTACTAACGCGACATGGTTAGGTTCTTCCTTCCGGGAAAAGTTCCAGTTCTTCGGCTTAGTTTGCTGTCTGATGTCCTCTCAACCTCCGTTGAAGGCCATCCGTCGAAATCACGCCTATGGAAGCAAATCCCATTCAAGGATCCGCATGACCCTCAATCCAGTGCCTAGGCCCAGACCACAACACCCGGTCCTGTATTTTCTGCCAGGGGTTCAACAGCGGACCGGATCACGTCATGAAGGCTCTGCGGCATTCCTGCTCGAGGAGAAAGTTAAGGCCATGGACACCTCCAAGGGGAGTTCTGCTAAGAAAGCCCAGAAACATTCTGAGAAGCACAGGGAGAAGGCTCCATCCAAGTCCCTGTCTAGGGCTTCAGACTCCCGTAGTTCCGGCTCCTGGTCTGACCGTTCGCCTTCCCAGGCCCGTTCTCAGCCTCCCTCCGCTGCGGTGAAGAAACCTTCGGGCTCCTCTTCCTCCTCACAGGCCAAGACCTCCAGGACCTCTTCTTCCAAAGCCCTGGTTAGGTCTGGGGACCATCATCATCACCACAAGTCAGGTTCCCGCCATTCCAAACCTGACGTCAGGGCTGCCTCCTTACCTCCTCCTCCCCAGCAGAAGACCAAGGAGCCACCTTGCACTTAAAAGCCGTCGGACTCAGCGTAAGCCCTCATCTGGTCCAGGAGCGTCGACCGCCAGGCGCCCGTCGCTGGTCAGGCCTTGCCCTCTTGGTCGTCGGCAGGAGGGCCGAGCGTCCGCACGAGTCGAGAAGAGGACCCCGACCCGCCTACCCGGCGTCAGTCAGGAGACTATTATGGAGGAGGAATTGACACAGCCCAAGGAGCAGGCGGGCGAACCCGGTCCTGTCGAGCCTCCCAGGAACCCTCCCACAACTTGAGAGACTCCTGAGGAGCCGGCGCGGAACCAGCGACCCGACCACCCGGCACCGGTCCCGTCGTCGGGCCTTTCCTTTCAGAGGTCAAGAGAGCTCTTTACCTACTGGTGGGATACCATTAAAAGGATGTAGTTCCACACCACCTCCTCTACCTCCTCCTCCCTCCTCCTCTTCCGCCACCTACAACCCCTCCGGCTCCTGTGCCCCTTCTCCATCAAGGCAGAAGGCCAGTACCTCCCAGAGGCCTACGGACCCTCCAAGGAAGACCAGATAGAAGAGACCTCCGCTAGATCCTCTTCAGGGTCCCCCAGTCCTAAGAGACCCAGAAGACACCGCGGTTCGACCTCGACGGAGGATACAGGATTGGAATCCTCGACAAGATCCAGATCCCTCTCTCCTCTTCCAATCCCCTCTCTGGACCGACGTGAGCTTCCTAGATCTCCTCCGGATGACCCATCGTTCTCGGAAATCATGAGACATTTCCAAGAGAACATGGGCTGGGATGCAGAAGAGTTAGACCCCGAGAGACTACGCCTTGCTAGATATCTTCGGCAGAAGGATCCCAAGCCTGTGGTGGTGCCACCATTGGTGGACACTTTTGTGGCGTCACCAAGGCGGCGAGAGGCGTCCACACTGCTCCCTCGATGCCGAAGAAAGCTGACCGCCTGTACAAAGCCTCCAAGGAGGACCAGTACTTGGCTCAACATCCTCTGGCCGACTCTCTGGTCATAACAGCCTCTCATGACTGGTCCCAGAGACTGCAACATTTGAGCACCCTGCCACCGGACCCGAGTCCAAACAGCTGGACGCTTATGGGCAGCGCACATACTGCTTCCGCTACCTGCGCCATCAGATCCCTGAACTACTTGACCCACATGGTGCAGTTCCAAATGCCTTGTGGGAACAGGGACTGGATCTGGCGGAGAAATTGCCAGAAGGTGAGCAGAAGGAGGAGATGTTGGCTCCCTCCATTACAGGTTTAGGCATTAGGAACCCAGGTGCTGCGAGCGCGTATGATTCCAGCGGACTCCTTGGCCGGAAGCGGCAGCTTCAGGCGTGTGCCTCGGAGTCACTCATGGCTTTGTGTCTCGGATTTACCCCAGACGTCCAGAAGAACATCATGGGCCTCTTCAAGAAGAAGTTCTCTTTGGTGCACCCTCTGAGAAGGTTCTCACCAAGCTCCAAGAGGTCGGGAAAGGTGAGGAGTCGGTCCAGGCAATGTACCCGAACCGGAAGCTTAGTTCCTTTCGTAGGAAACAAAGCCATTTCGTGGAATGGATGCAGGAGACAACAGTCCGCAAGTGGTCCACAACAGAGGGCTCCGGTTCCCCGCAGAGCCTAGGGAAGACAACCAGCGGGCAGAAGTCAGCATCCAGCTAAGCTGGCCCAGCCTGCCGCTCCCTCCGGCCACAGCCTGGACTCCTTCCCCGCCCCCTCCCAGGATCAACGTGGGATATCAAGGTCGGGGTCATATTATGAATTACCTGCCAGGATGGCAGTCCATAACCACCGACAGGTGGGTTCTTCAGTTGGTCAAAAAAGGCCACTTTATAGAATTCGCAGACAAGCCACCCTCGAGGCCTCCTCTGCTTTCCCATTACTCGGGTCAGCACAAATTGCTCATCAGGCAAGAAATACTCACGCTCCTGCGGAAGGGAGCGGTGGAGTATATTCCAGAGAACCAGATAGATTCCGGATACTATTCCCACTTCTTTCTGGTTCCCAAGAAAACAGGGGACCTCCGTCCAATCTTGGACCTCAGCGACCTAAATATGTCGGTCACCTACAAACGATTTCGCATGGTGACCCTTCCGGGCCTCATTCCCATGCTAAAGCAGGACGCCTTCTTAGCGTCCCTAGACATGCAGGACGCCTACCTGCACATCCCTGTGGCTCAAGCGCACAGGAGGTTCCTGCGCTTCGAGTTCCTCGGCTACCATTTTCAGTTCTGGGCTCTTCCATTCGGACTGTCATCGGTCCCCAGGGTCTTTACTAAGTGCATGGCAGTCGTGGCAGCGTCCTTAAGGAAACAGGGCCACTATGTGTTCCCGTACTTGGACGATTGGCTTCTCATGGCCTCCTCCAGAGAGGCGTTGTGGCTGGCTATTCAGAGCACCCAGGGCCTGTTCCAGTCTCTGGGCATTCTAATCAACTACGAGAAGTCTCTCCGCGTACCATCACAGAAGCTGCAGTTCATAGGCGCAGTTCTGGACACCGTTCAGGGGAAAGCATTTCTCCCAGACGACAGAGCGGAACGCATCAGATCCCTCATCAGGGATCTCTCGGCGAAGAAGACTGTCCCTGCCAGGCTGGTCCTTCGTCTGCTTGGAACATGGCTGCGGCCATTCCGACAGTCCCTTTGGCAAGGCTCCACATGCGGGTAACTCAGTGGATGCTCAAGGTGCAGTGGGACCAAAGGCAAGATCACATGCAGCATCCGGTCAGAATCACAAATGCCATGATTCGAGACTGGCAATGGTGGCTAGATCCAGGGACACTTTCTGCGGGTGTCCAGTTTACAGCGCCGTCCCCGGAGATAATCCTCTCCACAGACGCCTCAGGTCTAGGGTGGGGAGCACACTTGAACGGGGTGAGGTCCCAGGGAACATGGACCCCTCAGGAAGCCCACCTCCACATCAACGTGCTGGAGATGAGGGCGGTCCTCTGCGCCCTGCAGGCCTTTCAGTCAGATATCCCGTCAAGCACTCTTCTGCTTCAGACAGACAACACGGTGGTGATGTATTACCTCAACAAACAAGGAGGCGCACACTCTTACCCCCTTTGCAGATAAGCTATGAGAGTGTGGGATTGGGTAATTTGACACAACGCGAATCTGATTGCAGTTCATGTCCCCGGAGTGGACAACACAATCGCAGACGGCCTGAGTCGTTCCCAGGCCAGAGTCCACGAGTGGGAACTTCTTCAAGGGGTCGCAGAGGATCTGTTTCTTCGATGGGGCACTCCAGAACTGGACTTATTCGCTTCCCCATCCAACGCAAAACTGCCCATTCTAGGGACATGGATGTGTTGTTCATCCACACTTATTGGCAGGTCCCTTGCCGCTTTAAATCTTGCTGGAAGGTCTTCAAGCTGGCTCCTCCCACCCACCCGGGTGGTAAAACTCTCGGCTCCGACCCATGACGCCTGATCTTCCTTACCGCTTGGAAGCTCAGGTTCCCTCCTTATCGCTCTGCGTTTTCGACTGGTTCCTGAAAATTTCGGTCTTCGAATTTATTGAAGTGTCCTTTGAATCTTCGACCTTTTCTTCTTCGCTCGGCAATGGCTTTTTCCGGCCCCAGAGCGTCGACGTTAGTTCCTCCAGGAGGACTTCCGCCTCCACATGCTTTTTGCCTGGACTTGGATCACGATCCTCAGGCTTGCAACTTTGTTCTGCCCTTTCGGTCAGCTCTCTGAGGAGACAGCGGCCGTTCGGGGCTCGGACATCCGGTAGTTTTCCTGCTCCGGAGATTCCATCGGACCGGGGTGTCCGCTTCGACTGTTTCTGTGCAGTCTGATCCTGCTCAAGGGGCGCCTCAAGCTATGGAGCTTTAATCCGCCTCTCCTTGGATTCATCTCATGCAGCTTGCTCAGGGAGCTTGGTCATTCCCTCTCATCCAAGGGAGAGGGAACCTGGAGCCCTGTTGCTCGGCCTATGGCTACAAAGGGCCGAGGCGGGTCTCTGCCGGGCGGAGCGAGTCTTCCCTCCCTCATCGGCCAATGCTCGACTGGCTGAGGATTCAGCTTAGGCCACTGGCCTCACGGTATCCCTGTCAGGTCAGCTGGCCAGGTTCCCTGTCGACGTTGTCGAGTCTCTCGACCCGTCTTTCGGGGGGTCTGCTGGTGCCGTCTTCCCTCTGCCTTCGGCGGAGGCTGAGGCTCTGTCCTCCCCTTCGGGTCGACAGCCCTTGGTCCTTTCTTCCGAGCCGAGGGAGGAGCGGGTGCGTCCCACTTCTTTCCAGGCCCACCCTCGGTCCCCCTGAGGATTTGGGTCTCAGTCTCGGTCAACCTCTCGGTCTAGCCGCTCACGCCGATCTCGACGTTCTCGGTCGAGGCACCGAGTTAAGTGGCTTTGCCGTTCTTCCTCGTCTCCCTCCTCGGATGAGGAGCGGTTTCGATGCCGTTGGCGTCGGTGTTACGAGGAACTTATGTGGCGACAGCAGTTCAAACACCATGAAGTCTTGCTATATTATAACAATAGCAGTCAGCCACTGCAGCTGAACTGCCCCGGAGAGGAAGGAGTTAACTCCAGAAGATCTGGAGTTCTACAGCGCGAGGGCGCTGTGCCCAAAGCTCTATCTGGCAGTTTCAAATGAAACTGTCAGATTCTTTACTCCGCTTCACTGAACAGTCGCTCCGGAGATCAGCCCCTTCAGCTCGGTTCATTCTCGGTTCAAGAGAGTAGTTTTCGTTCATTGAACCGCAAAAGTCATTATTTTTACCGCATTTCGGTTCTAAAGCTCTATCTGTAACCGTAAGTACAAATATTCAAGTCTGTGTGGAAAATTAATTATCGTTCGGTTTTGAACCGATCGCTGATTTTCTGCCTTTTAAAACTGTACTGTGGGTTTTAGAGTGCGGTTCCGGTTCTTATCGGTTCTAAAAAGCGAAATTATTACGGTTTTTCAAATACCCGTGTACAGGTTAGGAACCGATAAGGTGTCTTGCCGGCACTGCCATCAAAAGGGCAAGTTTTTGGTTAGGCTGGCATTATGTCTGAGAAACCCAAAGAAAAACCGGCCCACTGGGTTTCAACACTGTGATGTCTGTGGGGACGCTTTGCCAAGGCTGACCCACACACCACTTGTGTCTATTGTCTGGGGCTGACCACCTCCTGTCAGACTGCCAGGTGTGTAAAATTTCCTGCAGCCACCCTGGAGAAGAGATTGGGCGGCTCAGGGAACGAGAGGCCAAAAGTCCGCTGACCGGATGGCCAGCCGGTTCAGTACCCACTGGACCAGAGGGAGTGCCCTCTGACCAGGGCGAGACTTCCTCGGCAAAGGAAGACTGGTTCAGAGGAACCAGTCCCAAGTAAAAAGACAAAGAAATCAGGAGGTTTGGAGTCCAGAATTGTGTCTCCAACTGCTGCAGAGATAGCTAAAGCCATTCAGATTGTCCAGTCACTGTCTCAGGGATCTGTAGAACCACCAACAGTTGGTAAAAGGTTGGTTCGGTTCAGTCCCAGTGGTTCAGGATTTTGAAGTTGAGGATTTTTATGAACCACAGGAGGGAGGAGGAATTTGATCAATATATGTGTGGCTGGGAGGGTCTGGGGCGTGCCCATTGAACCGGGCATTTCTCCAGACAGACCTTTAGAATCTCCCTATTCTGTCTGAGTCCCTTCTTTCTTTATTTTTACAAAGGTTGCAGAAACCCTCCAGCTTCCTTTAGAGGAGGCTGTGGATGAACAAGAGGAGCCTGATTATGTGGAAATGATGGATATTCCAGAGTCTAGGAGGTTGTCTATTCCTTTGCATAAGTCATTTAGGAAGCAAACAACAAAGATTTTAAAAATCCTCATTCTGTCCCTCCTGTAGATAAAAAATGGACAGAAGGTATACTTTGGCCAGGCCTCGGATACAGACTTCCTTATTGAGCAGTGTAGTCATGTAGGTGTGGTACAAGCTGCAGCCTGTGACAAGGCTAATATTCCTCTGGCCTCACATCCTCCTGACAAGGATTCTAGGAAGATTGATGCCATGGCGAAGAAACAGTATATGGCAGCTTCTTTGGGACTCAGGCAGGCAAATTATATGGCTTATGTGGCTAGATATCAGAAATCTAGGTGGGACACAGTATTGCAGTTAGCCAAGCAGGCCCATGGCCAGCTGGCTGGTGAGTTGGAACAGGTGGCTGCTGATGGCATTGAAGCCTCTAAAGTTCAATTTCATACTGCTGTTGATGTTAATGATGTTTCTCCAGGGTCATGGCCACTTCTGTAGCTTTCCGTAGGTTGGCATGGCTCAGATGCACTAATCTGTCCCAAGATACTCAGTCAAAGGCTATGGATTTTCCTGTAGTGGGAAATTCTCTGTTTGGGGAGCAAACAGAAAATTATATGAAAAAGATGGATGAATACAGAACTACCTACAAAAGTGCCCAGGCTAAGGAGAAGCATGCCATGCCACAAAGGCATGCTCCCAGAGGTAGGGGCAGACCCTTTTCCAGGCCTTTTTACCAATTTCAAGCCTCCTCTGCTGTCTACATAGAAGGGGTTTCTTCAGAGGCAGGGTGAGCGTGCGCAAGTGAGCCGTCTCCTCCCCTCAGCCTAAGGCTGCTGCTAAGCAGGCACCCTGATGGGGTGCCCAGGGCCGATTCTCCTGTACCAGTGGGGCAGGTTGGCCTATTTCAGCCAGAGCTGGCTGTCCCTAACTCGGACAGATGGGTTCTGGAGGTAATAGGCAGGGTCTGGTTCTCAGCTTCAAATATTTTCCAAAGATGAGAGCCAGGCATTTCCCACCTGCAAATCCTTCAGAAGCCCTTGCTTTGGAAGCAGAGTTTCTTCTCTTCTGGTCTGCAAAGCAGTGGAAAAGGTTCCTCCTTGCCATCAGGGCAAGGGCTTTATTCAAGATACTTTCTTACCCCAAAAGACAGGAGAATGGCGGCCCATTCTGGATTTAAGATACTTGAACAAGCATCTGTTGAAACCAAAGTTCAAAATGTTAACTCTGGCAATGATATTGCCTTCCCTAAAACCAGGGGACTGGCTAGCTTCCCTGGACCTCAAGGATAGCCTATTTTCATGTTCTGATCAGGCCTTCCACGAAAGTACCTCAGGTTCGAACTGCCCTCAGGCCACTACCAGTTCAGGGCAATGCCCTTGCCTTACCTCTGCGCCAAGGGTATTCACAAAATGTCTCGCTGTAGTAGTGGCTCATTTAAGAAGGCAAGGGTTGCTGTGTTTCCCTACCTGGACGACTGGCTCATTGTGGGTCAGTCTCCAGGTCAGGTGAAACCACTTGCAAGTCACCCAACTTCTCACTTCTCTGGATTCCTGCTAAACTTACAAAGTCAGTTCTGGAACCAGTTCAGGCCCTAACTTTCATAGGCGCAGAATTGAACACGAGGTTAGCCAGGGCCTTTCTTCCCTCGGAAAGGGTGGACAGACTCATAGCCCTGGCATCCTCCTTTACCCTCTTGGTCTCTCGACCAACAAGGCATTTCTGCAACTCCTCGGGCACATGGCTGCTTCCACAGCTGTTGTGCAGGGAGCAAGATTCCAGATGAGGGACATTCAGTTCCATTTGAGGGCCTATTGGTCTCAGAGGAAGGACCCCCTTACCAAATTGGTCCCAGTTACTCAAACCCTGATCCTGGCCTTACACTGGTGGCAGGATCAAAGCAATCTGAAACAAGGGGTTCCTTCATTCCCATTTCTCCTCCCTCACCCTCACCACGGATGCCTCCCTGTTAGGGTGGGGGGCTCACTAGGCGACCTTACCACTCAGGGAGTGTGGTCTCCTCAGGAATCTCTGCTCCACATCAATCTTCTGGAACTCAGAGCTGTCTTTTTAGCTCTTCGGTCTTTTCAGATTCTGTCCAGAACAAAGTGGTTTCAAGTCAGGACAGACAATACCACCACAATGTGGTACATCAACAAAGCAAGGGGCACTCGGTCTTCAGCCTTGTGCACACGAGCAATGAAGTTATGGTCTCTGGCTTATTCCTGAACACCTCCCTGATAGCGGTTCATCTCCCAGGGAAGGACAATGTGCTGCGGAGCCCCTCAGCAGAATTTCTCAGGGCCATCACGAATGGGCTCTGAATCCACAAAATACTAGGGGTCTGTCTTTGCCAGTTGGGGCACTCCTCAGATAGATCTTTAGCGGCCCCAGACAACCACCAACTTCCTCTTTTTGCTGCAGGCCTCCAGTACTGGGCTCAGTCCTCTGGATGCCTTTCTGTTGGATTGGAAAGGGAAGTTCCTGTCCTTCCCCCTTTCCTCTCCTTTTCAGGGTACTAATGAAAATCAGATCTCAACCTTGCAGAGTGATTCTGATTGCCCCAGATTGGCCAGACAGCCCTGGTACCTCTGCTCCTGTCCCTGGCAGTCCACCCTGCCCTGAGCCTGCCCAGAGTTCACGACTTACTGGCCTGTGCACAGGGAGAGTGTGGTATCGGACCTCAAGTCCCTCCACCTCAAGGCTTGGCTCTTGAGGAGCTAGAATTGCTGACTTACACCTTTCTCAAGGTGTCATGGATATTTAAAGGCTTCAGGAAGCCTTCCACTAGAGCCACTTATAATTCCTAAGTGGAAGAGTTTTCCATCTGGTGCTCTGAGAGGCAGATTATCCCAGAATCTGCTGATCTTCCATTCTTCTGGAATATTTGGTCCATCTGAATTCCCTGGGCCTTAGACCAGCTACCCTGAAGGTTCATCTGGCAGCTGTCTCTGCTTTTGTGTCAGCAGGAAGCCTTCCTCCTTTCTTCTCACCCTGTGTTCTCCAAGTTTTAAAGGGTTACTTCATGCTAACCTCCTTTTAAGGAACCAGCTCCGCCTGGGACCTGAATATTTCATTGCTCAGTTAATACAGCCCCTTTGAGCCTCTGTCTTCTGCAGAACTCAAGTATTTAACTTGGAAAACCGTTTTTCTAGTAGCTATCACCTCTGCCAGGCATAAGTGAGTTACAGGCCCTGTCAGTGGAAGAAGATTTTATCTCTTTCCACAGAGATAAAGTAGTCATAGGACTAATAGAAGTTTTGACCTAAGGTGGTTTCTGATTTCCACCTGGATCAATCTATCTCCCTCCAGTATTTTCACAGAGCATTCTTCCTCAGGTGAGAGGAGACTGCACAACCTGGATATCAAAGGGCATTAAGTTACTATCAATAGGCGCACCAGGGTCATGGGTTGAATCCCTCCAACTGTTTCTTACCTATGGCGAGGGTTGGCAAGGAAACCTGCCACTAAGAGAACAGTTGCAAGGTGGATGTCTCTTGTATCCAATTTTGTTATCAGAAACTGGGTAGAGTACCCCCTCAGGATTGAGGCCCACTCCACCAGAGGTGCAGCTGCGTCTCTAGCGGCTGCTAAGAAACATTCTATTCTGGAGATTTGTCAAGCTGCTACCTGGAAGACAGTTCACACCTTTACCAAAGCATTATTCCTGGATGTCAGTCAGGAGAGATGCTCGGTTTGGCACAGCTGTGCTTCAGAGCCTATTTCCTAAGTGAGTTCCTGACCCTCCTCCATGGAGAGTACTGCTGTGTAATCTGCTATTGTTATAATATAGCAAGACTTCATGGTGTTTGAAGAAAAAATTACTCACCTTAATAATTGCTTTTCTTCTCATGGAGTCTTGCTATGTCCTAACTCCACCCTCCCCTCCCTGCCCTCTCAGAACTCCTACTTGGGGTAGGGGGTGGCAAATTAGTGCCAAACACTGTGTCATGCCATTTAGTTTTCCCCTAACCCTGTTTTCCTTTGGGATTTAGGGATCTAGATATTCATTAGGTTATTTTTTATTGCCCTTGATTGGACTTGAGTCTTGGGGGAAGGGGTTCATATGTGCTTGTCAAGGGTGGTAAAAGCGAACCATAATACCATCAATCTTTGTTGTTATGGTTCTGAACATGTTTCTTTGTTGTTTATATTGTTGTTATTACTACTAGTAGGTAGCCATGACTAGTGTAGTTTTCCACACAGACTTTTTACGTCCTTTGATGTTGGCCGTAAAAGATCTGACAGTTTCATTGAAACTGCCAGATGAAGCTTTGGGCACAGCGCCCTAAACTGTAGAACTCAGATCTTCTGGAGTCAACTCCTTCCTCTCCGGGGCAGTTCAGCTGCAGTGGCTGACTACTATTGTTATAATATAGCAAGACTCCATGAAGAAAAGCAATTACTAAGGTGAGTAATTTTTCTTGTTGTCTGGATTTCAATCAGCCCGAGTCATTCTACGGATAGCAAGCAGCTGCAGCTTGGCCGGCAACTGTTTGAATCGATTGAGAGTCTTCTCCAGAGCCGGTTGCTCAATCCGACCCTCGCTGCCCCTCCGCGCCGGTGGAGTTCAGGCCAAACCATGGCCTGTCGTTCAGAGTCCGCAGCGGTCCCCTCACTCCTGCCACGCCCCGGCCGACGAAGAAATGCCTCGGGCCTGCGGCAGCTTTGCAGATCATCCTCGAGACCTGAAGCAGGCTCTGCCATGTTTCCTAACGGAGGACACAAGGGGTCTTCCCAGGAACATCAATGAGCGACAACCCATCGTCTTGAAGGGGTCTACTTCAGCTCATTTCAGAATTTTACTGGGATGCAGCTCGAGAGCCGTCTCCAGTCGGGCACCTTACCCCCCTTACGGAGATTCTGGATCTGAGTAGGTTCTTCCTCGGAAGCCTTCCCAGTGGCTGAGGCTATCGTGGGCCAACCTTGGAGCTATGGCGGCGGCCCTGCTTCCTGCCCTCGCCTTCGGCCAGGAGTGGCTCCGGAGAGTACCCTATCCCTGTCGGTTCTCTGCCTGGTTTCTCGGAGCACCCCTCGGCTGAAGGGTTAATTACCGACGACGTTTTCCAATGTCTTGGAAACGCTGGGGATGTGGACAGACCCCCCGACAAGGAGTCCAGAAGGATGGACTATGTCGGGCGTAAGGTTTATGCTGCGTCCTCCCTAGGCCTCCGTCAGGCCAGCTCGGTTGCACTGATGGCACATTTCTCCCACACCCTTTTGGGCTCCCTGGACGAGGTTCTCCCTCATCTCCCAGGTGACCTGCGGACCACAGTTCGGCAGAGTGCGGGACCAAGGTAGAGCGGTGGCGGAGCAGCAGCTCCAGGCGGCTCTGGATCTAGGCGACTCCTGTGCCAGATCGGTGAGTGGCCGCAGTGGCCATAAGCCGCAGGGGCGTGGCTGAGGTGTCCTCCTTCTCTTTGGAAACCCAGCAGAGTTGGCGGACGTCCCAGTCTTGGGACTGACCTTTTCGGCCCTGGGTGGAGGGATACATCCATGGGCCGAGAAGTCCGATGCCACTCGGACTCTGTCACTCTCGCCCGGAGGGTCAGGGCAGCCGTCAGCCTTTCGTAAGTCCCTTTGCCCCTGAGCCCTGGGGCCCCCGGCCCAGCATAAGGGCCAGCAGGCATGCGCTGGGCGGCCTGTTGCCAGTCCAGCATCTTCCTCCAAAAGGAAACCGGGAGGCAGGAAACCGAGGGGCTCCTCGGCTCCTTCCCCCTCTAAGCCTGCTCAGTGACGGGCCAAGGGGCATTGCCCTGGCCCCGTCGTCCCAACCTGGATTTCCCCATGGGGCGACGGCTCTGCACCTCGTTCTGGAGGTATTTAAAGGTGGATCCTGTTGCAGGTTGCGGCGGTTCCCCTTGCGAGCCCGTTGTCCCATGGGGATCTTGATCACTGCCCCTGTGTCGGTCGTCCGACATGCCTGGCCTCTAGTGAGGGTGATCAGGAAGGCTGTGGATCCCCCCATTCAACCCTGGGTTCGCGTCCAGGTATTCCTGGTCTCAAACGGACGGGGGCTTGCGCCCATTCTCCGCCACGCCTGGATGGTCTCTCTTCTTCAGACATCCCATCCTCAGAACGTGGCGTGTAGCTGTTTCCTGGTCTCCAGGATGTACCTACCCCTCGTTCCGTCTGTTTCTGGGGAGGCTTCACCCCTTCTTGCGGGGGAGCTCCTTATGAGTTTCTAGCACTTCTTTGCTCAGCAGTCTCTGTGGCACTGAAGGGTCCAGATGTCACCCAACCCGGAAGGCAGACTGGTCTCCCGTTTTCGGGAGCCAAAGTGAGAACTCGTACCTTAGCGGTGAAGCTTCTTGGGACTAGGCTTGACTTTGAGTCGAGCTCGGCTCTGGGCGGAGCAAGCACGAGGTTCTTCCTCCTTTGCAGTCGGGTTGGCCAGGAAATTACGTCCTGCCAGGACCTCCTGCTCTTCCTGGGCCTCAGGGCGGCCTTCCCTTAGTGGGAGGGGCCAGCCAGAGGTCACAGTGCTGCGTCCCTTGGACCAGTTCGTGACTTACAGCCCAGGTGTTAAGAGAATGCTCCCTTGGACCGTTCCAACTTTGGCAGGAGAACATCCTGCTCGTTCGCCCAGAGTCGGCGGTCTTCTCTGACTGATGCTTCTCGGATGGGTGGGGTGCCCATCTTGGGGAATACAGAGTGCTTCACCTCTGGTCCACTCGCGAGTCCCGATGTCCTTCCTGCTCGCTGGAGACAGACGGTCCGCTTAGCCTGCACTGCTCGCTCCGCTTGTACGGGGTCTACAGGTCTAAGTCCAAGTAGGACTATACCAAGACCATGTGCTACCTACTCCATCCAGGTTCGGTCAATCCCCTTGTCTCGGTGCAAGAAGGTTCTCCACATTGGGTTGTTGCATGATCGAGGGTTCCCAGCCATTTGATGGCAGGGCCCGGTTCCTAGCTGCTGCCCTGGGCCGGGCATAGGCTGCGCCTCATGGTGGTCTCCCCTGCGGGTAGCACAGGATCTTCTCCCTCTTCCCTCCGGGGAGAATCCGAGGCCGAGACTATTTTTGCCGCCCCTCAGCAAGGTCTGCTGCAGGGGATGCCATAGGGCCTCGGACCCCGGGCCCTCCGTGCCTCTCCCATTTCCCTTGACCTCACGGGCAAGGCGAGGAGGACTTGGCGCAGGTGATGCTGGTAGCCCCAGACTGGATTGCCAGTTCTGGTATCCAGCTCTCCTCAGTCTCAGCCCCAGGCTCCCGAGGCGGCCTCCAGTCCGCCTGGTCCTGTCTTTCCTTTTCAGGGGAAGGTTATCCATCTGGACCTTCAATCCCTGCACCTGTAGGCCGACCCCTGTGCAGCTAGGGGCCAGGCCTAGGGTCTTTCGGCAAGGTCCTTGACCTTCGAGGCGTCCTACCAAGAGATTGGCCAAGATGCTCGTTCTCTGGGAGAAGTTCTCCTTTTTTATTTTGTTGATGGGATAGGGCCGTGCCCTCCCCCATCCCTGGGCGAACATTCCGGACCATCTGCGGTCCATCCTTAAACCAGGGCTTCGGCCGTCGACCCTCTAGGTGCTTCTGCGGGTCACCCATGTCTTCTGGGCGCGGGCCGGGAGGCAGCTGGTGGTGCGGAGAAGGTGGTCTGGCACTTCTAGGCCTCAATCACGCCTCCCCTTTTGGGGAGAGTATCCCCGTTTCTGTGGGATCCTTGCTGGTATGGGCTTAGCTCATGAGCAAGCCATCCGAACCTTTGCACAGGTGCGAGTTTCCCCCACCTGTTGTGGAAGAACACCTTCTTGGGGCCACTCCACCATCCAGAAGGCAGGGAGAGTTCCAGGCGCTCCTTTAACCTCCCTATCCGGTCTTCCACAGGGACTAGGTTGTCCTGCGCCCCACCCGAAGTCCCTCCGAAGGCGGTGGCAGAGTCTTCCCTTTGGGGGTATTGCCTCTGCCGGGGTTTATCCCCATTCACACCTTGGAGGCCGTATTCAGGTTCCGTAGGAACCGGTTTAATGCTCACCTCTTGGGAGCATAAAGCTAAAGTTCGGGAGAGGTTCGCCAGCTGTTCATCATCTTCGCTGAAGCCGCATCTGGCAGATTTGCAGCCCAGTGGAAGACAAGCGGGCGGGTCACCCCTGCAAAGGTCTTCACTATAGGCGGGCGGGCATGGAGCCTCCCAGAGGGATAAGCGCTCATTTTACCTGTCCTTCCGCTGCATCGGTGGCTGCTTCCAAGGACTCTCCAGTCCAGGATATCCGCAGGGCTTCTGCCCGGAAGCAGGCTTTACCGTTCCCCTTCCACATCGACCTTGGGTCGTGCCGGGGTGCTGGTCGTGGCCTCGGTTCTCCAGTCTTTCTACCTAAGTAGGGGTGTGCGCCTTGCCTCCCTCCTCCCGGAGAACTGCTAGGAGTCTGCCAATAAGTGTGGATGAACAACATATCCATGTCCCTAGAAATACAGGTTACTCACCTGTAACAGGAGTTCTAGGAATGGTATATGTTGTTCATCCTCGACAACCTCCCGGCCGAGCACAACCTGGCTTCCAGCGGGCTAGATCTGGCGTCATGGGGCGGAGCCGAGAGTTTTACCACCCGGGTGGGTGGGAGGAGCCAGCTTGAAGACCTTCCGGCAAGATTTAAAGCGGCAAGGGATCTGCCAATAAGTGTGGATGAACAACATATACTATTCCTAGAACTCCTGTTACAGGTGAGTAACCTGTATATTTCTGCTCGCTAGATCCAGGGCCTGGTGTTTTCTGGCGAGACGCGTTGTCCCTCTCCTGGGCGAACAGATTCCTCTACACCTTCCCTCCCTTCCCGTTGATCCAGAGAGGAGTTCTCAAACTGCTCAGGGAGCACGCAACAATGATCCTGATAGCGCCTTTTTGGCCCAGACAGATCTGGTTCCCCTTGCTCACGCAGCTGTCCCGGGAACCTCGGTCCGTTGCCTTTCAGCTCCTACCTTTTGTCTCAGGAGGAAGGTTCTCTAGTCCACCCGGACTTCGCTCACTGAACCTGCATGCATGGCTCCTAGAGACATAGCCATTTTGCGACACAGGGTCTACCATAAGAAGTGGCGGAAGTTCTTTCTGCGGCCAGAAAGCTGGCAATGCATGCGACGTACGCCATGAAATGGCGCCAGTTTTGCCTGTGGTCGCAAGCACGCGGCCTTTCCCCTCTAGGTTGCCCGGCGAAAGCGGTGTTAGAGTACCTGCTCTCCCTTTTCCAGTCGGGTCTAGCCTACTCCTCTATTAAGGTGCACCTCTGCGCTATTTCTGCTTACCACTTCCCGGTGGGACAGCGCACAGTGGCGCAACTTGATGCCTCTCGAGGCTTTCTGAGAGGGGTGTTACACCTTAGGCCACCCATTAAGGACCCTGTTCCTCCATGGGATTTACTCTTTGTCCTGGAGCAACTCACGCTTCCACCCTTTGAACCTGCCGCGGATTGCGAACTGCGTTTTCTGTCATGGAAGACGTTATTTTTAGTTGCTGTTACGTCAGCAAGGAGAATTTCCGAGCTTCACGCTCTCATGTGTAAGGAACCTTATTTGATTTCCACTAGGACAGAGTGTCCCTGAGGACGAATCCTAAGTTCTTGCCTAAGGTGGTCTCTGCACTCACTCTCAACCAGGACATTGACCTGCCTGTATATTTCCCAAAATATTCTAATAGAGGAGAAGCGCTGCTCCACACCCTGGATGTTCACCGCTGTCTAAGGTATTACCTGAACAGGACTAAACAGCTTCGCAAGTCGGAGCAACTTTTCGTTTCCTTCGCTGAGAGGATGTTGGGCCAACCAGTATCGAAGCAGTCCCTTTCTCGCTGGCTTGTCCAGTGTATATCATACTGCTATGATACTAGGCAGAAGCCCCTCCCGGGTACAGTCCGGGGCCATTCCACTAGGGGGGTGGCTACCTCCTTTGCAGCACTACGCAACGTATCCTCCTCTGCCATTTGTGCTGCAGCCACTTGGAGCTCTGTGCATACTTTTACCAGGCATTACAGCCTGGACATTGCTTCATGGCGAAGAGCAGGTTTCGGCCTGGCCGTGCTGCAGGGTCTCCTGTCCTAGAGTCAGGACTTGGTATGGACGTTCTTAGTTTCCTCCTCCTAGAATGCTTACAAGCGTTATTGCTTGGAAATCAGTCCTAATGGTGTTACCTGCTGCAAGAGCTGTATCTTGAAGTAAGATAGTACAGTTACGTAAGAACTTACCGTAACAGTAGATCTTCGAGAACAGCTCTTGCAGCAGGTACCTTCCCGCCCACCTTCCTCCTTGGAGGAGTAATGGCTTACCTAGCCTTTGGCAGGGGCTTGCGCCCTTTTGTCTTCTGATGGTGGATCCTCGGTCTCCCATTCTGATGTCGTCCTGTGGCTGGAAGTCTCCGGCGGGAGAACTGGGGAATCTGGCGGAACCGCCCCTTATGGACTACGTCTGACGTCGGAGGCGGGACCGACGTCGGGGGCGGTCCCCGCTGAAGATAGCTAGCTAGAAGAATTCCGTGGGGTCCTGCTGCCTGCCGGCTTCAGTCCTAATGGTGTTACCTGCTGCAAGAGCTGTTCTCGAAGATCTACTGTTACGGTAAGTTCTTACGTAACTGTACTTTATGTAAGTGACGATGTTGCATGTCATCTTGGGTGGTTCCTGTCTAGCAAAAGTTTACAAGTGGTCATGACGCTGATGGCTTACAGTTCCAAAGGTGTGGCACAATGGAGAAGAGTCTCTTGAAGATCTACTGTTATGGTGAGTATCAGTTCTTTCTACTAGTATTCAGTTTACATTCACATAACCCACCAGACCACCTTGCCAACGCTTGCTTTGGACTCCTGTTCCAGCATTTAGATCTGAGTGCAGAGTGAAGGATATGGAGGACCACATGGTTAGGTGGAAGGAGTCAAACTTGAAGACTGGTCTGGTGACTGTGGATGTGAACTAAATACTAGTAGTAGAACTATGGTTACAGGTGAGTAACCTCTATATCCCTGTCACTGTAGTTATTAAACGGAAGAGTTCACAAGATGATTTATTTTTCACTCATTTTTGTATGATTTCAGTTCTGGTCACCAAATGTGGAAAAAGGAATATCCTCCAGTGAACCTGTAGAACAGCCACCACTCCAAGAAAGTACGGAAGTGGTTTCTCCGACAAGAAGCCGGCGATCCAGCAGGCTGCAGTCCCCTGAAAGACCCTTGGCATGTGACAGTCAGGAAATGCAAGGGGAAGGTGCCCAGCTGTCTAGTACTCAGGAGAGAGCTCTAGACCAGCCTGCAACGTAAGTTTAGAAAAGGCTACATGTTAAATACTAATTTAAAAGAAAACAAATGAAAGTTGGGTGCTTTATGGGCAGACCCAGTGGGGAAGGTACTACCAAGCCAATGTAAGAGTATACACACACGCACACACACTTGTCTGTCCAGTCTTGGATCAGCACTGTCCTCTGGCTGGAAAGACAACCCAAGAGGCCGGTCTACACAGCTAGTGAACAAAGCATCTATGTTCCCCCTATTTGTGAAGAACCAGTTTAAAACTCCTTATTTCTCTAACCTACAAGTGAAGGTATCTGGGATATCCAGAGTTCAGAAGTCCGATGGGATCTGTGGATGACAAAGAATATGAGAAATGAAAAGAGATTTTATAACTTTATGTATAGGTTGCAGCCTGCCTAGAGGTATGGGGGACATGAGAGCTAGGAAAACAAGGGATGGGCTGTGCTAAACAAGCCTACATGGTAAAGTTTAATAAAACAGAGTGATACTGGATGGGATTTCATTAAATCATTTGACATGGTTCCTCTTGAGAAGCTAGTTCGGAAGTTGAGGAAATATGGAATTACAAGAACTATAGCATAATGGGTGTAGAACTGATGAGAGATACTCTTGTTTGCAGTAAAAATTACAAAGTTAGCATCAGCAGAACTTGGTTACACCAGATTTTAACCCCTTCCATTTCTTATTACTGAAGACTTTTTTTTATTATAACATGATTGCTTCCCCCTAGGTAATAGTGCTCAGGGGATAATGGTGATTGGGACATCAGGCAGGGAGGAAGTCACCTGTGGGGTTCCCTAAGAGTCATTAGAAAATGGGGAAAGCTATTTGAGCCTCCTGATTGCTCAGACACTTTTCTAGGTGAACATCTATCAGACAACAACTGCCCACCTATTAAAAGTGCCAGGCTAGCCTGCCCCATCAGCAGGATCTTGGAGCCCAGCCAGCTCTCTAATTGGCTAACTCCCGTTTTTTCATTTCAAATGTGCACCATTTTTTTTGACTCGCTTAGTGAGAGAGTTAGCGAGACCCCCCCACCACCTCCTTTCATTCAGTCCTTCCCCAAACAGTATTCCCAGTAATGTAAGAATTCTCCCTACCTGTTAAATCAAAAAAAAAAAGCCCAACAACAAACCAGGCAAAATTGCCACGGCTCCTTCCGACAGGTTTTCTGTCAGGTCTTTTACAGTTTGCGGCTCCTCCAGTTCTCTACTTCCACGGAGAACATACAACAATCCACACTCCTCACACTCCCTGTGTCTGTCCCCATAGCGAACACCCAGAAAAACAACAATTCAAACAAACGGCACACATAATAAAACAAAGCCTGAGCTGTCCGACTCCACCGATCGGCTTCACCAAACCGTATGTCATTACTGCGGTGATTTTGAAATACACAGCACGCGCCTCTTCCTCGCTACTGTAAATCCGATAAAGAGTTTACCTCAATCAGGCCGCTGAGAAGTATAGCTTCACATCTTTCCTTTCTGTCTCCAGCATTCCCTTCTCACTTCGACTAGCAGGACATTACAAAGAATAAAGTTTCACCAATGGGGTGGCAGAAACTGAACAAAGAACGCACCGAGTAATGGGAAGGGCTGAAACAGCACTCTACCACAGGGACTACTTTACCCCCAAGCAAGACCAAAAAAGCATCTGTAGTCATTATTATAGAATTGCTTCACATTTTCTTAGTAATCCTATAAAAATGACACAGTTAACCCATTTTCTAAGTGCAATAATACCCTCCAGGGTGGGCGGTATGGGGTATACCCATCCTTCCAGGGGCTATAAGGCCCTCCGCCTGCGGCGTCGGGCCTCATTCCCCTGCCTGGGCGGGTGGGTATAGCCCAATACCGCCCACCCTGTCTGGTATTATTGCTTGCGTGTAGGAGCTCCTACTGTTCAATATGCCTTGAGTTTGCAATCTCAGGAAGATAATTGTGAAGTTAATGAATGTGATGGACTTCAAGGTGAGGGAAAAGCATCTCCAAAGGAGCTTAAATGTATTGGGGGTGGGACAACAAAAGTACATGAAATTCAATGTGGATTAAGTTTAGGGTTCTTCGAATCTCGCAAGAATCAGTCTTCTCCCTAGAGCCCCCACTCTTTGATAGAAGGCACTAGGACCCTGCGGAGAAAAAATAACTTTTCTGTCAAGGTGCCGACAGCAGTGTCGGCCCTAGTGCATATGCGATGCCATGCGCCGGAACCAATAGTCATCGTCGGTGTCCTTACTGCTGCATTTATGCTTTCTCGCTATCATGTGTGCAGGGTGGGAGTGAACTTCAGTGTACATCAGTTTCTGTATCTCTTTTGCATTTTCTAATTTTCTGTCAGGTCATAAGGGCAAATTTCCAAAGGCAAAATTTTTGGGCCCCTTTTTCAGCATTGTAGATGCAGAAACATTCATACTCATTGTGGCGACTTCCTGGGACCTGCCCACATCATGAAGGTCTGCGATGCCTGCACCCAATTTGACCATCAGACAATTGTTTTGGGCTCTGAGGCTGGAACGTCCCATCCCTGACTTTAGGGGCAGGCATTGACATGTGAGATTGCCAGGTAGGGCCCTGTATCATTTCCTCCAGTTCTCTGTCCACTCTTCGGGATGGTTGTGATTCCGAGCTCTCCCTCCCACCATCGAGATGAGGTCATGAGAGTCTCAGGTGCTGGTGTTGGGCCAGCCATCGACTCCTACTGGGCCAAGGACAGGGAAGCACTCCCCATGGTCCAGTAGCTATCAGCACTGGACCACCCTGTTGCTGGGGACAGTACCTTAGGTGCCGACTTCTGTTATGGGCACACTGACTGTTGGCACTGACTCAGGCGTTAGTACTGTGTGTGGCTCGGGAGTCATTGCAGATGTCAGTGTGGGCCTTAGCACTGATCTCATTTGTAGTGTTGGAGGGATGATGCTGGCATTTTTAACGCTGGGGTCATTGTGATCTTCGGTGTTGACATTGCTCGTGGTGTTGGAGCTAATGTCACCTGCAATGCTGCAGGCTTGCACTAGCACATTTATCAGCGGTGTCTCTGGATTTGGGGAGATCCCTGCAACAGGACCCTCTAGGAATCAGCCATATGTCATCCAGCCAGGCACTCCTCCTTTAGACCCACCACCAGCATTCATGCTACTGAACTGGGAAGTTTTTCTTGTTTCTCATCTTGAATGAGGACTTCAGGTGAGCCACATGATCCTCTCAGTCTTCCACCTCATGTGCCCCAGTCATTCAGCAGGGTGACCGAGACTCTTAGACCTCAGGATCAGTTGTTTCAGCAGCAGTTCCAACAGTGAATAGAAAGTGTGCAGATCTGGTTTCGGAAGTCTGACTGGACACTGTTTCCAGTACCTGTGGCAGCTTCTTTCTCTGATGGGGTTATAGCCTGTTCTCCCTCCGTGTCCTCAGAGCTCCTTATTAAGATGATTTACACCAAGCAAAATAGAAGAAACCATCTCCGCGAATTACTGTAACCCACATCTAAATGAAATGCCGATATGCAGTCAGGTGAAGCCAAACCAGCCAATTAGTGACACTTGTGAGGAAGATTTCACAGTAAACCCGATCAGCACTGTAGCCCCCAAACTGCTGTTCTCAGTCGTCTGTTCCACAAGGACTTTGCTTAGGCCCCCCCCCCCCGTGCTGCCTCCTACTGCCTGCTTTCAAAAGTGCCAGTTTGCACTATCAGCATGTTGCAGTTTCCCTCTCATTTGGCCAGATTTTTTTTGTTGTTTTATTCATACTGTGTCTCTGCTTTTAATCATGCAGGTCACCCCCCATTTGTGGTCTTAGGCTGCCTTTGCTACTGCCTACAACCAGTATGGTACAGTACATAACCTCTCCTGATGAAAATGCAGAGTGTTTGCCCACATTTCCAGCCAAAATTGTGCTTTTACACGGGAAACATGGAAAAGCTATATGTGAAGCCTTGTTTTCACCTATAGGATAGTAGACTGGTTACTGTATATTCATTTGTTTTGTTTCTTCCTAGATCCTTCTTCTGTCTCTTTATCCTATCTGTCTTGCAAGCATAGCTTTTCCCCACTTTCCTGACTTTCTTGGGAAATAGAACTGAGGTAGCCTGGGGACCCAGCGATAGTTATTGGCTGGTGTGCATCACCACTTATTTATTTATTTATTTATTTATTATTTGAATTTTGGTAAGCATGTAGGCCTGCTGAGACAATACAGTCCCTTTTTTAGAGGCGACCCGGGACACAAAGGTACAAAGGATGCTTGGATGAGATAAAGCCAGACATGAATGCTGGTAACTTGTGGGAGACCGTTAAGGAGGGGGTGCAGGAGGCTTCGAAGGCCTGCGCAAAGGTAAGGCGCAAGCAATGTAGGGACAGTGAGCCGTGTTGGTGGACCCGGGAGGTGCAGGAGACGGTGAGGGAGAAACAGGCTGCCTATGCATGTTTAAAGCACTCAAGGGGGGCTAGGGAGAGGGGAGAGTATGACTTCCTGGCTAAGAGGGTCACCAGGGTGGTAAGGGGGCCAAAGCGAAGAAGGAGCTTAACCTGGCCAGGGATATCCGCAGGGGGGGAAAGGGGTTCTATAGATACATAGGGGAGAAAAGAAAGGTGAGGGCACAGATCAGTAGGATTAGAACTGGGGGATGGGCGCAGGAAGCTGGGGAACAAGCAGAGGTGCTAAATGAGTACTTTGCCTCTGTCTTTACCGGGGGAGGTGGGGGATCTTTCCAACCCGATGGGTGAGTAGAGGAGCCCACTGAACCAGGAGGTCAGTTGGAGACTGAAGGACTGGATGAGACTAGGGTAGGGGATGGGTCATATCTAGAAGGGGAGGAGAGGATGCAGAAGGAGAGGTGTATGGGAGGGCGAAATCACAGCGGATAGGGTGAGAGAGGCCCTCCAGTCACTAAAGACTGAGAAGGCGCCGGGGCCAAATGGGCTGCATCCAAGGGTGCTGATGAACTGGCGGATGTGTTGGCAGCTCCACTGGCCTCACACTTCAACATTTCTCTGAAGACAAGGTGGGTGCCTCAAGATTGGAAGGTGGTTCATGTGCCTATCCACAAGGGGGGGGGGGCCAGAGAGGAGATGGGAAATTATAGACCCGTTAGCCTAACGTCTGTGGTAGGCAAGGTTATGGAGGGCATTATCAAGGAGAGGTTGGTGAGGCAGCTGGAAAGTTTGGGGCAACTGGATGACAGGCAGTATGGTCTTGTTCCGGGGATGTCGTGCCAGACTACCCTGGTGGAGTTTTATAACTGGGTGACAGGTGCCCTGGACCGACATAGGCAAGTGGACATCTTCTGTCTGGATTTCAGTAAGGCGTTCGATTCGGTCACCCTGCAACGGCCTACTAACAGAGCTGGGGGGATGGGGTGGGGTGGAGTTACTCAGGTGGGTGGAAAACTGGCTACGGGCGAATACAGTGAGTGGTGGTTGGAGGGATAGTCTCCTCCCCCAGGAGGGTTATCAGTGGGGTCCCCCAGGGTTCAGTCCTGGGGCCACTCCTGTTCAATTCCTATGTCTCGGACATAGGGTGGGGTGTTAGGAATAGGTTGAGTCTCTTTGCGGATGACTCAAAACTGGGAGCACTGGCAGATGGGCAGGAGGGGAGAGAGGCCCTGCAGGGGAATCTGGATACCCTGGGAGGGTGGGCAAGAAAATGGGGGTTGAAGTTCAATGCAGGGAACTGTAGAGTGCTGCATTTGGGGGTCAGAAACCCGGGACATGCATACACTGGGGGGGGACCACACTGCAAGTTACATTGGGCAAGAGGGACTTAGGGATAGTGGTGGACAGCAAAATGAATAACACAGAGAATTGTCGAAGAGCTGCAGTAAAAGCAAACAGGATACTGGGCTGCATAACCAGGGGGGATTACCTCCAGGAGGAGGGAGATGATCCTCCCTCTATATAATTGCCCTGGTTAGGCCGCATCTTGAGTACTGTGTGCAATTCTGGAGACCCCATCTTAAGAGGGACATAGCACTGCTGGAGAGGGACCAGGATGGTTCAGGTCATGGGGGTAGGACCTATGAGGAGAGACTGGATGAACTCAGTGTGTACGCATTGGAGGAGAGGAGGGACAGAGGGGACATGATGGAGACTTTCAGATATGTAAAGGGGATAAATAAGGGTGGAGCCAGGGAAGTGTTCAGGCTTAAGAAGGGGGGAACTACCAGGGGGCATGAGTGGAAGCTGGAAGGAGGGAAGTACAGGGAGGGAGTGCAGGAGACACTTCTTCACAGATAGGGTGGTGGAACCATGGAATGGCACTGCCCAGGAGTCTGGTGAAAGAGACCACAGTGGAAGGATTCAAGAAGGGTTGGGACAGGTACAGGGTGAAGCTGAGGCCAGGGAGGGCCATCTCTGGGGCTGTGGGGGTGGAGGAGCGAGCTCCCAGTAGGGGGCTAGCTTCCAAGCAGACACGATAGACCATGGGGCCTATTCTGCTGGCTTTTACTATGATACTGTGATGCTATGAATGCAATAGAAACATGCAGCAAAAGTAAATGAGATATAATATATACAGCAAATAAAACACATTTGTGCAAAGTATGCAAGTAAAATATACACAACATCTATACATCAGTGCAAATAAGTATTTTAGAGTACGGCATGACATAATCTCTGTAATTCGATATCTGGAGAACCAACACTTGAACCCAGACAAATCCAGAATCAGTTAACCACAGATAGTACATGTTTTTTAAAGAAATATTCAGAGGGAGCAAGTAGCAGGGGGAGAAATGCTACAAAGGCAGATTCCCTTGGTTCAACTGAGTACTATGAAGATTAACCAAATCAGATACAAGGCTTAGGCTGCAGTAGGTGCGCAGAGAGGGAGAGCTTGAACATAGCAAGAGAGGAGAGGGAGAGTGTAGATAAGGGAAGTGCATTCCAAGTGGTGGGTGCAGAGTAGGCAAATGATCGCTTGCCAGTTGCCAGGCAGGGAAAAGGAGTATTCAGCAGAGGGGCCGAGGATGACCTGAGTAAACGTGGGGAGGATTTACATGTCAGTAGGTCACTCAGGTGGGGGGGGGAGAAGAGGAAGGTAAGTTTGTAGATAAAGCAGAGGGAGTAGAACTGCAGTCTTTGGTCAGAGTCAGGCCAGCCAAGTGATGCTAATACCTCATAGTGGTGTCGGCAATTGGCTCCCACGGGCAAGTCGTCTCCACCCTGTAGTATAGCATTTCAGGCGACAGTATAGGGTCTGACGAGAGCAGCATAGGGTGCAATAGAAAAGCATAGGAAGGCAGGAGGAGGTGGCAATTTTTAGGCAGGAAGCATGAGAGAGGAGAGGACGAAGGTGGTAGAGCAATCCTAGCTTCTGACTGAGTCTTTTAGTAGTCTGTGTTACATGTTGCTCAAAAGTGAGAGAGGGGTCTATCAGGATCTCCAAGTATTTGAATGATTGCACTGATTCAAGGGTTTCCCCTGTAATAGACTGAATATGAAGTGTTCCGTGGGGGGTCACTTGTGCGTAGGGGTTAAAAAAATAGCATGGATTTGTTTTTATTTTTTTGGTGGTAAGGATTAAGTGAATCATTTCTCAAGTGTATGGAAGTCAGATTCTAAGTTATGTTAAAGCCATTTGGTATCGCAGAAAAAACAGTAAAAAACAGCATTGTCAGCATAAAATTGCACCTGGGATCTGTCACAGTTCAGAGGTAGGTTGTTTATAAATAGGGAGAACAAAAGGGGCCCCAAGATTGATCCCTGAGATACGCCGTGGGTTATAGTACTAAGTGAAGAGCGTGCCCCTGACCATTTTACTCCTTGGGAGCGGCTGGATAGGTAATTCTGGAACCAGGAGAGTGATAGTTAGTCCATATTCAGTAAGTGTAGTTTGTGTAACAGAAGGTTATGGTTTACCACATCAAAGGCCTTAGATCAACAGATATGGCCCTGGTGTAAAGCCCTTTGTCGAGTGAGCCGAAGATGTCTGAGATTACCTTGTTAAGGACCATGAGGGTGCTATTAAACCGTGCAGATAATCGGGTTGGAGGTGATGACATTCCAAGTAGGATTGAAGTTGGTTGAAAATAAGTTGTTTTTGTATCTTCGCTAGTGGGCAGAGGATTGATATGGGTCTGAAGTTTTCAACTGCGTATGTGCCACCTTTGTGTAGCGGAATGAATCTATTGCAACCTTCCATTTAGCTGGCACGCATCCAGTGGTAAGAGACTTATTTATCAGGTCACAAATAGGAACAGCAAGGGCTGACGCATCTAGTTTTATAAAACAAGGTTCTAAGGAGTCGTAACCTGGGGAACTATCTTCCTTTAATATTCATAATAGCTGCAATACTTCTTTGCGGGTAGCTAACGTGAGGTGAAACTCTGGGCAAGAAGGAAGCTGTCTGTGAGGGAGGGAGATGGGGTCGAAATTTGGAGAGGGGGCAAAATGCGAGGTATAGCTAGCAAGATCAGTGAAGATGGGTTTAAACCATCTGCAGTAGATAGGGGGTCAGATAGGGTAGTATCCTCAGCTAGTAAAGTGCTAGGGGGAGACCGGGGAGTTACCTTTGATTAAAGTGTTGACTTGCTTCCAGAATGCCTTAGGGTTACTGAGATGATTGATCTGTAGAGAACTATAATACTTGTGCTTGGCGCTGCAGAGCTTACTCTTAAATGAGTTACAGAGTTGCCTGAAGCTCTTCCAATTGGTGGAGTTGCTGCTTTTCGTAAAGTTTTTCCAGGCTGTGTCTCAGTGGAATATGAGATGCTTCAGGTCCTTTCTTAGCCAAGGTGCTTTCAAGCCTTTGGACCTCCTTTTTGTGAGGGGAGCATGTTGAATAATTATAGCTTTCAGTGTATTAATAAAGTAGTCTAAGGCCTGGTCGATATCTGGCAAAGCTTTAAAAGGGCCCCAATTGGCAGCAGAGATGACAGGAAGGCAGATAGGTCAAAGAGTTACATAATTCTAGATTCTGTAATTTTAGGGGAGGGTTCGGACGTTTGTCACTCCATAAGCAGAGAATTGGAGAGTAATCACTGATGCAGTCAGAAAGTACATTAACAGACTGTACCCTGTGAGAGCAATTGGAGACGACCCTGTCCGGTAAAGAGTGATTACCTGACTTTGCATTCAATCTAGCAGGTTCAGAGATATGTTGGATAAGGCTGCAGTCAGCTAAATTTGAGTGAGCTTTGTTTTTGTTTTGGTTCAACCAGTCGATATTGAAATCTCCGTAGAGTATGAGATTGTGACTGGGGAGGTCAGAAAGGGATGATATAAAGGAGGGGAGGATGCTGTTAGCGTCCTTAGGGGGAAAGTAGATGCATCCTATGATAAGTCTTTTGACACTACCCAGGGTTAAGTTAAGGAAGCTACATTCTGCTAGGGGAGGGATAAGCAACCTCAGAAGCTGCAATGCTGAATCTAACATAAGCGAGAATGCCGCCCCCTCTTTTACCTGACCTGTCCTGCTTAAAGCAGGAGTAGCCATCCAGAGTTACTTCATGCGGTAGAATACTAGATTTAAGCCATGTGTGGTAATACCTAGCATGTCAGGGTTGTGAAGTGTAACCCAGGCCTCTACCTCAGCCATTTTTGGGTGCAGACTCTCGACATTTATGTGGGCTATCTTCAGGCCCTTGTTGGAGTGACGGATGTGGACTAATGGGGTGGAGGGGGCAAACTGTTGTCCAGTGGGTCCAGGGTTCAGCTCGATATCACCAGGCAGAATAAGCAGCATGAACAAGGGTAACAGTTTTGTGAATGTGCAGCTGGGAGTGAGCCGAGAAAGGTTGCGGGCATACCATGACCCGAGAGAGGAGGTTTCTTTTTTCAAGAGAAAAGGAATAGGCAGGAGGGTAGGCAGAGGTTTAGGGGAATTCCAGACTTGGAGGTGGAGATGCAGTACTAGCAGGTGTAGAGGTGGTTCCTAGTGCTACCAATTGATCAGAAAGAAGGAATGAGATAATATAGAGTAGGGCAGCGAGATATCCAGTGTTCCACATGATAGTAAGAGGTAGGGGGATTAGGATAATGGGACAGAGAAAAATAAATGATCTACTATAGTATACAAACTGCTAATTAAGGCAAACTGATAGAATTTAGATTATTAGGAAGCTAGCCTGTAGATTGAGTGAAAGATGTCCTCCAGTATAGGCGACTGGCAGGTCTATAAGTTCAAAAGAGATGCAGCAGAATAGGACTGTCAGAGACAGGGTAGATGCAGTAGAACTACAATAGTTCCAACAGACCTAAAGTGCTTTGTCAGGCCTGATAATAAACAGGGAGGGAGCCTATGTTGGGTGAGAAAATAATTATTGAGGCTGGGGCAAAAACTGTCTGGAGTCTCAGAAAACTATCACCTGAATACTTGTCTTTTTTCTATTCTACCCATGTTCAGTAGTTTAGCTTGCGGTCCGTTGGCTGGAATTGCAGAGCTTAGTATAATGTGCCAATGGGAAATTAGGGAGGGGTAATCGCGTCACACTCGCTTCGTACTCTGTGCCTACATAAGAAAGGGCAGCCAGGGGTGGATGGGGAGACACCGCACAGCGATGTCGGGGAACAAAGAATCTGCTTGGAATGAAATAAGCGGCTAATTAAATTCACAACTAAAATTAACTTTTTACAATTGACCAGTAAGTTAAGGAAATAGGCGGCTGTTAAAGTTAAATCAGTAACTTTGTGAAATAAGGAAATAAGCGGCCTTTAAGTTAAATCAATAACTGAACCGATGAGATTCTTAGAGTACAACTGAGAGGTCCAGACAGCAGAGAGCTGTGGCACATCAGCACAGACAAAAGAAAAAGCGCCAAGATTCAAATTCAGTCTGGAGAGCAGCAGAGGGTTTGAGCAGTGCGGTGGGCGTACCTTGGTTGCAGCAGCCAATTCCTATGGCAAGAATGCTTGGGAGGGGAGCTGCTTGAGGTTTGCCCAGGCACCGTACTTCAGGTGAGCAGGGCCTTCTGGGAGAGGGAGAGATGGAAGGGTTAATGTACCTTATTTTTTCTTTTGACTCCTGATCCCCCGCAGGGATCTCAGCTCCCGCTCGCCACCTCCCCATGCCCAGACTTACCCCCCTGGGTGGGGCAGCTGGGCGGGCGCCTCCTCCCCAAGGTCACCGGTAACGTGCCCTGGCTTACTCCTCAGGGCGGGGCCACAGGAGTGGGACCCCACCCGGCGGACATAGTTGGCAGCAGGCGGCAGGCGGGCTTCATGCTCTGGGCGGTGTTTTTTGCTGTACAAGGGTCGGGGATGTGAATGGCGCTCGCGTCTGCCCTGCCCCCTCCCCACTGGAATGGCGCTAGCACAGCGGATCTCCCCTGCCTCTGCTAGGGGTCCATAGCATGCCAAACATACTATCCCCCGGAGAAAAAGAGCAGTCCCTAGGATGCTCAATCACCCCCCCGTCAGCTTTCCAACGTCCCGAGTCCATTCTCGAATCCGGGTCATCGGCATTGCAGATGGATGCACAGCCTCTGTGCCAGCGGGCTGGCTAGTGCACCTTATTTTATAAGCGAGGAGTGTAAAAGGTAGCCAGAGAAGGGGGAGGGAGAATCACAATTATGGGAGGGAGGATTAAGATAACCTACCTACTGAAAAGTTGGGCAATGAATATGCAAAGAAATTGTGAGAAAGATAGCTACAGCAAGCTAAAGACTAGCAGAGGAGTGTGTGTGTGTAGAAGCAGAACAAATTAAAGTGAAGAGAGAGAGAGAGAGAGGAGAAAGTGCAGCCAAGATGGAGGAGGTGGCAGATGGCTGAAGTAATGGAGGCCAGTGAGAAAGTAAGGACAGAGGTTCCAGAAAGCACAGAACACAATAATGGCAAGTTAACATTTAGAGCTCAGTATATACAGCAACATAATATGCACCTGGGTGTAACATACAGTACAAAGAATCTGCTTGGGTCACCCAGGCAGTATGAGCCAGTAGCTGTTGCTGGCTCCCTGGCCAACAGATTTGCTCCCCCGGGGTCCTAGTGCCTCCAGGTTAGACCTAAGAGTGGTACTCCATGTAGGAGAAATTGTGGAAGATTTTCAGTTATGGTAAGTATGTCATTTTTATTGTACTAGATTTATTTTTTAAGTCAGTGACCTGGACTATGGTGTCTGTGCTTTTTAGGCTGATCAGTCAACACAGTTCCCAGGATGGAGGTAAACAGTCTGTTAAACCAGCACCTCTACTAAGAAACCGCTTCCAGAAGCCAAAACCCAACTTAGGAAGGGCGGCTGGGAGGAAAGACACTTCACTACTGGGAAAAAGTGCGGCAGAGAGCAAGGCTAAAACTGAAACAGCTGGAAAGGAAGGTCCAAAAGAGCTGGATAGTAATTCTCAGGTATGCGCTATCCCACAGATTATCTTTTTCATAATCTGTTTACCACATTTTACCCCCCATTCCTTGGTGTACAGGATAGGGAGCGATGCTTACTGACTGTGGTGTATTCTGTAGAGAATTTATTCTCTATAACATGCCTTGTATGGCTGGGTAGCTTTGTTTCTCCTGGTGCAGGTACAAACGGTAAACAAAGTTAAAAAAAAATAAATAATTGAGAGTAGCGTATCTTGTTTCCAATGCTATCTTGGTGAGACACTTGTGATGTGGTGGCAGTAGATATTATTATTCATTGATACATACCATACACTGTACAGTATATAATGTATTTCATTGTAGTTCTAATAAAACGAAAACATCTTTTTGGCAACATTAAATTAACAAAGTTCATGTTTTTCTGTTGCAGTAATAAGGTCTTCGGTGTAAGACAGGGTTGTAATACTATCTTGATTCTTTCCATGGAGTTGCAGTTTTGCAGTCACCATCAAGTATGTTCAAGGTTCTTAAAAGCTGGTGACTTGATTTTTAGTTGCTCCCTTTTTCTGGAGTCTCCACCCCTCAATGCTTCAGATCTGTCTTTCTGCTGAAAATGAGATCCTCCTTTCAAAGGATCTGCCTTTGGTTGTATTTTTTTTTCTGGTAACAATAGCACATCATTAGAGCAGACTTCAAAAGGATTGGGACAAAAATGAATGTAACCATTCACAAAAATACTTGACACATGTCCAGTTTGGACATGAAACCTTTTAAGAATTCTGCTGCCATGGTACTAGGATTTTGCAGGAATCACAGAATTCCAAGGCCCTTGCTGATGCTCTTTCTCCGTAACGTACATATGCCCACCTGACCCCCTTTGGCTACAATCCCGTGAGTGAACAATGGCTTCTCATTTTCCTGCCATTCTTGAAAAGTTTCAGCCAGTAGTTTTCCAGTGGCTTGGCACTTGTTCGGTGGATACTGTAATACTGTGAATGTGGAAGGAAAATCAGCAGTAGAACAAGTTACAAGTATGGAAAAAAATATTTTTTTTTTCAGGATGGTATAGAATGAAATTCAGTTCTTTTTTCTAATGTTGGTTATTTTAAAGGGAACTGGAATGCCATGGAATATAATTTTGTTTTGGAGCTCATCTAGTGTTTTGTTTGTTTTCAGCACCAATCAGCAGATAAGGAGGAATTAATACCCTCTCCTGAAGTGACTGAAAACCAGGCTGCCCCAGAGACTGAGGAACTGGTCTCTCCCACAAGAAGCTTGCAGTCCAAAAGCCTGAAGTCCCCTGAAAGACCCTCAGTATGTGAGAGCCTAGAAGAACAAGGTTCTCAGTTGTCCAGCATTAAGGAGAGAATGCTTGACCAGCCCGCAACGTAAGTTTACAGAAGGCCAAAACTGAATACCTCAGATTATTAACTTGCAAAAAATAAGCAAACATGGAAGTCAGGTGCTTTTTTATATATTTTTATATATATATATATTTATTATAGTGAAGCAGTTGCGCCACTATAGTTGGGGTTTAGCGGTCACTTACATACTAAAGTCAAAAGTTTGGGTGTTAATAACTTTGGACCCGTTAAATGGATTTGCCTGAAATTTGGAACGCACGGTGGGGAATGGTAGCTCTCTTGATTTGCCACATTGCGTTTTGGTCGGACTTACGGTCTTTGCGTACGAAAACGCTGAAAAATGCAAAATTATCTGTTTTTGGAGGCAGCTTTTGGGATTTGGACGTGGCCCTGCACGGCCATTGTGTGGCGTGCTGCTCTGCGAGATGGCTCATTTGAAAGAGCTTTGGTGGTCGAACATGCTGCTTTTCATTTGGTGAAAATATATTAAGGCATTCAAAAGTTGTGCCACTTTTAAGTTCCCATTATAAGTCAATGGGAAAATTTATATGTATGTTTTGCGAACAAAGAATGGGGTTCTGGCCATCTGGTCTCGCCTGGCGATCAAAGAATTTGCAGCCTAGCAGTTCAGGAATCTTTGTCCCCGAGAATTTTCAAAATTCTTTGATCGCAAGGTCCGCCAGCTTGTTTTCCTTTTTTTTCCAATCGGAAAAACATAAATATCTCGGCTCAGGGGTCATTCCTGAAGTAAAACTTGGATAGGTTTTACTCAGGGGGCTCCGATCTATCGAGCCATGCCTGGTTTCATCCAAATCGGTCAAAAAATAGAGTTATAAGCTTTTAAAATCTTTGTTCGCGGCTCGCTAACGATCTTTGATCACGAGCATACAGATTCTTTGATCGAGAGATTCTTTTGATCGCGATCTTGCATCGCGAGTTAAAAACACATGTATCTCGGCTTGGGACACAAATGAGGGTGGGTTTTGCTCAGGAGGCTTCATTCTGCCGAGGCATGGCGTTGGTTCGCTTCAAATCGGTGAAGAAATTGCGTTTCACCATTTTTTATTCTTTGATTGCGAGCGTACAATTTCTTTGATCGCGAGTCTGCAAATTCTTTGATCGCGAGATTCTTTGATTGCGATCGTGCATCGCGAGTGAGGGAAGAGATGACCAGATTAAATTTTCTCAGCCCAGGGGTGTCCTAGAAAGACAAATGAGGGTGGGTTTTGCTCAAGGGGCTTCGTTCTGATGAACCATGGTGGTGGTTTACATCAATTGTATTTTTAAAATTATAACTTTTTTTATTCTTTGGTCGTGACACTGCAGATTCTTTCATTGTGAGATTCTTTGATCGCGATCATGCATCGTGAGGGGAGGACAAGATGGCCAGATTAAAAAATGCATTTTCTGATCCCAGGGGTGCCCTAGGAAGTTAAATGAGGGTGAGTTTTTCTCAGGGGGCTTCGCTCTGCCTAATCTGGTAAAATAAATAATTTGTAAATATCCCTGGTAGTCTAGCACCCCCCCCCCGATCTGTATAAAATGTATAGTATTATTTTTTTTTTAATTCAAGTTTATTGCATATTTAGGCACAGATAAGGAAAGGAAAATCACTTCCATCACATGCAGCTATATACATATAGACATTTCATAATAAAGAGATCCCAACACACTATCATATTTCATTAAGACATTTTTCAGTTCCCATGTCTCAGTTTTATCCTGTATAGTGCCATCACTTCATATCCACATTCAACATCTTTTAGTATCATTTTACTAACCCTGAGTCCCCCTCTCCCCCCCACCTCCTTCTGACCTATTCCCTCTTATTTCCTGTCCCTGGGCCATCAACCACAAAGTCCATCGCCTCACAAAACCTTGCATCCTTAAATTTATTCTGTGGGTGACCTCCTCCATGTCTTGAATTTTGTCTGTTATTGATACCCATTCCTGATTTGTCGGTGTATATGGAGAAAGCCATCTCCTGGTTATAGCCTTGTGCGCCGACATTAGAAGGACATTCCACATGTACACCGTATCACTCCCCTTTACTTCCTCCAGTCTCACTCCCAGTATCAGGTTTATGGGGCCCAGATTGGTCTGTATATTAAATACCTGCTTTAGTTTTTGAATAATTTCAGCCCAGAAACTTATTAGGCCCGGACAGGTCCAGAATACATGCAGATAGTTCACCCCATCCCTCCCACATCCCCTCCAACATTTCCCATTACATTTCTTGTCCCATTTACTCTGGACTACTGGTGTAATAAAAAATCTCATTCTTACTTTCCACTCAAACTCTTCCACATCGGTGAACAAGTGGTCTCAAAAATCTGTGCGAGGGCAAAATCCCAGTCTTCCTCCCTTACTTCCTCTCCCAACTCCAATTCCCATCTGTTCTTAACCTGCAGCCCCCCATCTCTTAGGGCCCTGTATATGGCAGAGACCGACCTTTATTCATTTTAGGCTCATTATTTCACCCATGATGCCCATTAATCCCTCGAGGGTTTGGTTTGTTTAAAGAGGCCTGCAAGTTATTTATATGTGTTCTTATTTGTAAATATCTAAAATAATCTGCTTGTCTTATTGAGAATTTTTCTTTAATCTGGTTAAACTCCAGGACCGTGCTTCCTTCTAGGAATTGACTGAGGGAACATAGGCCCAGTCTTCCCCACCTCTTAAAAGTGAGATCTTGACTAGCCGGAGGGAACGCCGGGTCCCACGCGAATCAGCTTGAGGGCCATGTCTCTCCTTCCAACCTATGTTTAGTCCATAGGCGTCTCATGGTCCCTAGGGTATTTCTTACCGACATCAGAGGTACATTACCATCTCGGTTTAGGGCTCCTGGCAACATGGCTCTGGCTCCCAAAGGCATTCCATCTGTCAAGGCCTCTTCAGTTGCCTTCCATCGGGCTGTATATGTGTTTGTTGACCACAAAAGGGCCCATCTTAATTGAGTGGCCAAGAAGTAATCCTCCAAGTTAGGGAAATTCCTTCCTCCACATTTTTACTGGTTTGCATTATTTCAGTTCTAATTCTAGGTCTCCTTTTATTCCAAACATATTTTATAATCATTCTTTGCCAGATTTGAAATTGTTTTTTGTGTATTTGTATTGGAAGGCACTGGAATAAGTACAAATATTTAGGGAGGACATTCATAGAAACTGATTGTATCCTCGCATATAGGGGTAAGTTCAGGGCTTCCCATCTTTTGATATCTTGTCTGATCTGGGCTACCAGTGGCTCAAAATTAATCGAAAAGAGCATAGTGAGATTTTTGGGTATTTGGGCGCCCAAGTATTTTATTTTGCCTCTGTTCCAAGTCATATTTAATAATTGCATTATGTTTGGGGTGGGTTATAAAAGAATTTCAGAACCTCTGTTTTGCTTTTATTTATCATGTATCCTGAATATTGACTAAATTTGTCTATTATAGACCATAGCTTAGGGATGGAATTATCTGGATTGGTTATATATAGCAGGACATCGTCTGCATATAAAGAAGTTTTATGCTCTTCTCCCCCTATCTTCACTCCCCCCACTCCTTTCTCTTCTCTCACCCCTGGGCCAGGGGTTCTATATATATGTCGAAGAGGAGCGGTGACAGTGGGCACCCTTATCTGGTGCCCCTCCCCAGGTTAAACCTCTGCGAGATTCCCCCGTTTACCCTCACAAAGGCTTGCGGGGAGGCGTAGAGGGCTTTGATAGCCTCCAAAAAAGTTGGCGGGAAACCCATTCTTTCAAGCACCTGAAATAAGAAACTCCAATTAACTTTGTCAAACGCTTTTTCTGCATCTAGGCTCATAATGCAAGTGGGAGTATGTTGTCTATTAATAATATCAACTACATTAATAGTTCGTCTTACACCTACCGGAGCTTGCCTGCCCTCTATGAATCCCGTTTGATCTGGATGAATCAAGTTTTTAAGAAAGGACTGAAGTCTATTAGCTACTATAGCCGTAAAGATCTTATAATCTACATTAAGTAGTGAAATTGGTCTATACGAACCACAATCCTTTGGGTCCTTTCCTCCTTTTGGGATCACAGTTATAGTGGTGTAGTTCCATGAGGGGGGTACTGCCTCCCCTTCCTTCCTTCCACACCTGGTTATACACGGTCTTTAACATAGGGGCTACTTCTGCTACAAATATTTTATATAATTCACTTCCAAACCCATCGGGTCCGGGACATTTGCCCAATTTAAGATCTCTCACTGTGCGGAGAATTTCCTGGTGAGTAATAGGATGTTTCAGTGTCTGCCTGTGAGTCTCAGTGAGCCTAGGCAGATTTAGGGCTTCTAAAAAATTCTGTGCCGCCTCTGTGCGTGTTTCCTGTTGTGGGCAGTATAGTTTTTTGTAGTATGTAACTAGAGTGTCTGCTATCTGCTCCCATTTATAAGCAGTGTTTCCCGTGATCGGGTGTCTGAGGGCTGCAACATGTGCCCGAGCAGACTGCTGTTTCAGTCGGTATGCCAAGAGACGAGTAGCCCTTGGTCCCCCTTCATAATAAGATTTTTTATATAAGACAAAGCCTTTTCTGTCTCGTGCAGGTGTATTTTTTGGAGGCTTGATTTAACTTATTTTATTTCTTTTTCTGTTTTCCTAGAAAATTTTAATTTCTGTTGTCCTGCCAAAGTTTCAAGTTTTTTAGTTAACTGTTCTTTTTGTCTGTCTCTTTCCCTTTTTTATAGGTGGCTATTGAGATCAGTTTACCTCCGACCATTGTTTTAACTGTGTCCCACAAAATTTGTGGTTAGATATCCGGACCTTCATTTGTTTGAATAGTCTGTTCTATTACCCCTTTAATTTCCTCCCTTGTCTTTTCATCCCTAAGCAGACTAACGTTTAATCTCCATTGTGTTGGTTTTTTAGGTAACTGTAGATCTATCTCTGCAAAAATGGGTTGGTTGTCTGAGAGAGTTTCCGTGCCCACCCACATAGATTCAAATACCGGAAGGTCTTTGCCATATGTAAAAAACATATCCAGCCTTGAGTAGATTTTGTATCTTGGGGAATAGCAAGTGTAGTCCCTTGCCAATGGGTATTTTTCCCTCCAGATATCCAATAGGCCTGTGTCCCTCATAAGTCTTTTCAGTGCTTTGGAAATGCTCCCATTAGGTGCCAGAATTTTTGATGTAGTATCTAAGGACCTGTTCAGTACCACATTCCAATCACCCCCCTCAATTACCACCCCTTTTGCTTTTTCCGCTAGTAATTTAAACAATTCTGCAAAGAAAGTTATGGGTGAACCCGGCGGGGCATACACATTCAGCAGAGTGATCTGCATTTCCTGAATTCTTCCCACCACGATCACGTAGCATGCCCCCTCGTCCATATACACAGCCTCCTCCTCAAATGGGAGAGAGGCTGATAAGAGTATCGCAACACCCCTCTTTTTCCCATTCGGCAGGGTTGCATGGTAGATAGTCGGGAAACCTTTAGTTCTCTGTTTTCACACCTCACCAGGGGACAAATGAGTCTCTTGCAGAAATTGTATTTCACATTTTTGATTTCTCAAAAATTTTTGAAGTTGTTTTCTTTTAATAGGGTTATTTATGCCATTGACATTATAGGATAGTATTTTAGATTTAAGTGTTGCCATGATAAAATTCTTTAATCTTCTGCCCTGATCTAGTCCCCTTAGTACTGTGTGAAGACTTAACCTCTGCCTCTTTTTGGTTTTTAGTTTTCCCTTCTTCTTGCTGTAGAAAGGACATCCGTCCTTCTTCCCAGTCCCTTTTGCCACTATGTGATAGCTTACTAGTGTCTCTGTGCCATTCCTTATGCCATATATGCCAACCATATTTGCTGGTTCTCAACCACCAGCCATCCTGAACAATAATATAAACATATTGCCTCAGGGTCTTAAATAAGCTGTGAAAATTGATTAGCACTTTGTGCTCATCAGTTATGAAGATGCATAGCACTTGCCTCAGTTTGATTAGCAAAACTAAAAATACTAAAAATGACTGTATATACATACAGTTAAAAAAAAAAAGTATTCTGAATAAAAATTTGCATTAAAATTAGCTCTGTCTTTGCATGATCTGTTTCAGTACACACTACAGACACAGGCCTAATTGGCAGTATAGTCTAGGTTAAAGTAATGTAATGAGCTGTAAATGAGCTTGGTACAACATCCGGCAGACCTGGGTTTGATTACACACCTCCACTCTGTATTCTGTGACTCTGAGCAAACCTCCCTAAAAACAGGCATTTGTATTGGGCAATATCTGGTTGCCAAAGGAAGAGTCCTCACTCCAGCAGACCTAAGTTTGATTCCCACAACCTCCACTGCATACTGTGTAACTCTGAGCAAAACCTCCCTAAAACAGGCACTTGTATTGGCCCATACCTGGCTGCCAAAGAAGAGTCCCCACTCCCCACTCCAGCAGACCTACCTGGGTCTGATTCCCACAACCTCCACTGCATACTGTGTGACTCTAAGCAAAGCTTCCCCTAAAACAGGCACTTGTATTGGGCCATACCTGAGTGGTTGCCAAAGAAAAGTCCCCACTACAGCAGACAATGGTTTGGGTCCCCAACCTCCTGCATACTGTGTGACTCTGAGCAGCAACAAGCAGCTTGGCCAAAAGCCTTGGAATCGACAGGCCGCAGAGGAAGTGACGGCAGGAGTCGCGTCTGTGCAGAAGAACCACTGGAGGCAGGGGGACTGGTGTTTAAATCCCTCGGTGCCGTGGAGTTTTCAGTGCCATACCGCCCGTAATATATTGACAGTCTCACCTTTCATTGGTGCCAGCAATCGCTCCCAGTAGTGCTTTGCAGTATTGTTATACTGCAGGCACTACTGGAGGTAATGCCGACACCTGGGACCTGACAATAAGACTTTAATATGGGTGGCTAAGGAGGAGGCTTCTCACGGGTGGCTAAGGAGGCTCACAGTCAATGGATCGCACTTTTTTGCGATCCGAAAAAGAAATGAGTCGCATGGAAAGTCGGTTTGCATCGCAAAATGCGATGCAATACCAGCTATTTAAAACCCTGTTGCCTGATTACCCCACAAGGTGGGGGTATAACTTTTCTAACTCTAAGTAACTCACAGTCTGTCAACATGAAAACATCAACAATAAAAACGTGACAGTTGAATAAACAGTTCTAGGGACATGGATATGTTGTTCAATCCACACTTATTGGCAGGTTCCTTGCCACTTTAAATCATGCCAGAAGGTCTTCAAGCTGGCTCCTCCAACCCACCCGGGTGGTAAAACTCTCGGCTCCGCCCCATGACGCCAGATCTTCCTTACCGTTTGGAAGCTCAGGTTCCCTCCTTAGCGCTCTGCATTTTAGACTGGATCCTAACTCTTCGGTTCGTCCGAAACTAGTTTTGAAGTTTTCTAAACTTCGGTCTTCATCATCCCTCGTGGCTGCGATGGACAAATCGATTCCCGGTTTTCGGAGGTGCCCTTGCGGCAGAAAATGTCCAGGATGGATCCGCACACCATGTGCGTCTACTGCCTAGGCCTAGGTCACAACCCGCAGGCCTGCAAGTTGTGCCGCTCTTTTTCGGCCACCGTCCTGGAGGATCGCGCTGCCCGATTGAAGCTCGGGCGCCCCGAGAAGCGTTACCGCCCGGTAAAATCCAAAGAGGCTCGTTGGGCGGTGTCTGCGGCGGCTGGCTCGGCTGAGCAGCTCGAGCATATGATGGCCCTCGAGGAGGCGACCTGGCGCATCGTCCTCCTCCTCCTCGGCAGCGGCATTTATCCCATCTCTCTGAATTCCTCGTGCCGGCTCGTTCGAGGAGCTTTGTCAGTCCCTTTCCACGAAGGGAGAGGGGCCATCGGGACATTCTTCTTGGCCCAAGAAGAAGGAGTCGAAGGGTAAGTACCACCATCGCCTTTCATGGGAGTGGGAGAGGTCTCCTTCCCCAGACAGCCGACCGTCGACTTCGGTCGAAGTTGCGGCTCAGGCTGCTGGCTTCATGGTGTCCCCGTCAGGCCAGCCTGCTGAGACTCCCGTCGGCGCGGTCAAGATTTTCCTCGACCGTCGGACGGGTTGTCGACTGGTGAAGCCGACAACCCACCTACTGGTTCCCCGGTGGAGACCAAGGATCTGCCTGCGCCCGGTGCGGCAGTCCCGACTAAAGTGCCGAACCGAGGGAAGGCGGATGTCCCCTCCGTTCCAGACCCCCTCGGTCACCCGGGGTCTCTGTCTGGACTTCATCTCGGTCAAGCCGTTCCTGCCCGACACGGCGGTCTCGGTCTCGGTACGGAAGTAAGCGGCGACACCGTTCCTTCTCATCCTCCTCCTCGGATGAGGAGAGGCTTCGACGTAAATTGCGTCGACGTTACGAGGAGCTTATGTGGCAGCAGTTACTGTTGTCCGGGACTAAATCGACACCGATTCAGCCCCCGGCCATCAAGTGGCTGTTGCCCGAACGACCGAAGCAACCACTCGCCCCAGTCGAGATGCCCATTCCTGGGCCGGTTGTTCGGCCGAAACCAGCTGCTCCACCGATTGTGGTGGAACCTCCGCCTCCACAACCGAAGTCTGGGACACCGACCAAGGATTCTCGGTTGGGTCACAGCCTGCCGCACAGGTTGTCGGTCACCCTCACTCCCGATCGTCCTCGGCAGGTGGAGGGTGGCTCAGGGCCGAGGCAGCTCTTCGCAGACTCTTCGGAGTCCGATGACGACTCCTCCCTGTTCTCCAGGCAGGTCGACCTGGAGTCCTCAGGGCCAGTCATTGGACAATAGCCCATCGTCCTTCTTGGGTCTGCTTCGACGCATCTCAGAGTCCACCGGGATGCAGCTCGAGCCCATGTCCAAACGGGCCAAGTATCCCCTGATGGACATACTGGACCGAGGGGATTCCCCCACGGAGGCCTTTTTGGTGGCTGAGGCCATTGTCGGCCCAACCTTGGAGCTTTGGCAGCGACCTGCTTCCTGTCCTGCGCCGATGGCCAGGAAGTATGCAATCCCTACCGGCTCTTTGCCCGGTTTCTCTGAGCACCCCTCTGTTGAGCGGTTAGTCACCGACAGCATCTTCCGGCGTTCCGGAAATGCTCGGGATATGGATAAGCCCCCCGACAAAGAGTCCAAAAAGCTGGACTTTGCCGGGCGCAAGGTGTACGCTGCGTCCTCCCTCGGCCTCCGACAGGCCAGCTCGGCCGTGCTGATGACACACTTCTCCCACGCCCTCATGGGCTCCCTGGATGAGGTTGTCCCTCATCTCCCGGCTGACCTGCAGACCACGGTCCGTCAGGTGCGGGACCAGGGTAGGGCGGTGGCGAAGCAGCAGCTTCAGACTGCTCTGGACATAGGTGATGCCTGTGCCAGGTCAGTAGCATCCGCGGTGGCCATGCGCCGCAGGGCGTGGCTGAGGATATCCACCTTCACGGCGGATACCCAGCACAAGTTGGCGGATGTCCCCTTCTTGGGGACTGACCTCTTCGGCCCTGGAGTGGAGGGACACCTCCAGCGGATCGAAAAGTCCAATGCCACTCTGGACTCGTTCACCTCCGCCCAGAGGGACAAAGGCCACCGTCAACAACAGCATAAGTCCTTGTCCCTTGGCCCTGCAGCATCAACCGGCCCAGCAGCACCAGCAACAGGGCCAGCAGGCTCGCGCTTGGCGTCCCAAACCCGAGCCGGCGGCTTCCTCCAACAGGAAGCAAGGAGGTAAAGGCCCAGGAGGTCCCTCGGCCGGTCCCTCCTCCAAGCCTGCCCAGTGACGGGTTGAGGGGTACCGCCCCCAGCCTCGTCACTCCCGCCGGGTTCCCCCCCGTCGGGGGACGGCTCCGCCACTTCCTTTCCGCTTGGTCCGCTGTCACCACGGTTCGCTGGGTGTTGGTGGTGGTAGGAAAGGGTCTGCCTCTGGAGTTCGAGCAGACCCCATCCTTTTGAGCCATCGCCCCTCGGGGGGGCCACGGGGTCCACAGCCTCGCTGTCGGCCCGCCGAGCCGATATTGCCCTGCTCCTCGAAAAAGAGGTGATCAGGAAGGTGGCAGATCCTCCTCCAGACCGGGTTTGTGTCCAGGTACTTCCTGGTCCCAAAACGGACGGGGGGCTGGTGCCCCATCCTCGACCTGCACGACCTGAACAAGTTCCTAAGGTCTCGGAACTTCAGGATGGTCACTCTGGCTCAGATAATCCCATCCTTGGAACGAGGCATGTGGTTCTGTTCCCTGAGCCTCCAGGATGCGTTCTGTCACGTCCCGATCCGTCCGTCTCATCAGAGATTCCTCCACTTCAGAGCTTAGGGATCCCTTTACGAGTTCTGGGCCATGCCCTTAGGCCTCTCTCCAGCTCCCAGGGTCTTCACCAAATGCATGGCAGTGGTGACAGCATTCCTGCGGCGCCGAAGGGTCCGGGTGTACCCCTACCTGGACGACTGGCTGATTGCAGCCCCCTCCAGAGCGGAGATGGAGCAGTCCAGAGATCTGGCCCTCCAGGTTTGCTCTCAGATTGGCCTCCTCATCAACGAGGCCAAGTCTGAACTCATGCCGAAGCAGGTGATACTCTTCGATCGGGGCAGAGCTCAGCTCTCTTCGAGCCAGAGCTCGGCTCCCGGCGGACAGGGCCGAGGTTCTTTCCTCCTTTGCCCAATCATTTCTGGTTGGGCAATCGCACCCTGCCCGGGACTTCCTGCGCCTCCTGGGCCTCATGGCGGCCTGCACCAGCGTGGTCCGTTGGGCCCGTTGGTACATGCGTCCCCTTCAGTGGGGACTGGCCAGCCAGTGGTCTGGCAGCCTGCGTCTGTTGGACCAGCCCATGACAGTGACCCAGGAGATGTGGACGCTCTTCAGTGGTGGACCGTTCCGGCACATCCGCAGGAGGGCATCCCATTCGTCCGCCCCGAGCGGACGGTCTCCCTATCGACCGATGCATCTCTGATGGGTTGGGGTGCCCATCTGGGGGAGCACAGAGCGCACGGCCTATGGTCCCCTCAGGAGTTCCGATGCCATATCAACCTGCTGGAGCTCCGAGCGGTCCGCCTAGCTCTCACTGCCTTCGCTCCGTTTCTACGGGGTCAAGTGGTTCAGGTCCAGACGGACAATATCACGACCATGTACTACCTAAACCGCCAGGGTGGGACGCGCTCCATGCTGTTATGCAAGGAAGCTCCCCGCATATGGTCCCTCGTGCGCAGCCTGGAGGTGGATCTCCTAGCCATTCACGTGGCAGGAGCCTCCAACACCCTGGCCGATGCCCTAAGCCGGATAGGGGCTGCGTCTCATGAGTGGTCTCTCCTGCCGGAGGTAGTACAAGATCTGTTCTCCCACTGGGGCATGCCTCAGGTGGACCTGTTTGCCTCTAGTGAGAATGCGAAGCTGAGACTGTTCCATGCCGGCCCCCCTCAGCAGGGCTCGCTGCAGGGGGATGCCTTCTCGAGGCCGTGGACCCCAGGCCTCTTCTACGCCTTTCCCCCATTTCCCTTGATCCACAAGGCGCTTCTCAAGGTGAGGAGGGACAAGGCGCAGGTGATTCTGGTAGCCCCAGACTGGCCTCACCAGTTCTGGTATCCAGATCTCCTCAGTCTCAGCTCCAGGCTCCCGAGGCGGCTTCCAGCCTGCCCAGACCTGATCTCAGTCAACCCTGGAAGGTATTCCATCCGGACCTTCAATCCCTGCACCTGATGGCCTGGTTCCTGAGCGGCTAGAGTTCCAGGCCTTGGGTCTTTCCGACGAGGTCCTCAACGTCGTTGAGGCATCCCGTAAGGAGTTGACCAGGAAATGCTATGCCTTCAAATGGAAGAGATTTTCCATTTGGTGTCAGGGGAAGGGCTTGGACCCTTCCGCCTGTCCCTTGGCAAGCATTCTGGACCACCTGTGGTCCCTTTCTCAGCAAAGGCTTGATCGGCGACCCTTAAGGTGCACCTGGCAGCCATCTTTGCTTGCAGGCGCAGGCAGGCAATCGATACACAGGAGAAGATGGTCTGGTGCTTTTTCAAAGGCCTTGATCACATTTCCCCTCCGGTGCGGGAACCTCCACCTCCGTGGGATCTACTGCTGGTATTGGCCAAGCTCATGGGCAAGCCATTCGAACCAATGCAAGATTTAAAGTGGCAAGAAACCTACCAATAAGTGTGGATGAACAACATATACCATTCCTGGAACTCCTGTTACAGGTGAGTAACCTGTATTTCCAGGTTATCTCCCCTCTGTGTTTGCTTTATTGTAAAGCTTTCTTTTCTTATGAAAGTATTTCAGAGAGGTTGTAATGAATCCTTCGCAGCTACCCGGGCTTCCTAGGTCAGTCCACTCTTCTGTAGTTGCACTGGTCTGTGTCTCCTTTGAGACACCATGCCCTTTATGATGGTATGGGCTAAGCCTCATTTGAGCTCCATTTGTGGGTCTCAGCCCCAGGCTCAGAGGCAACACTGATGTCAGCAGTGTCAGAAGGCAGAGAAGCACCATATTAAACTTAGCTCCCTTGTCCCAACCCTCCCCGACCCTTGAATGGCCCCAGAGGTCTCTCCCCGATCCTTCCGTCTGCAAGGGCATCCATCTCTGTTACTCCCCAAACAACAGTATGATGGGGGACCGAAAGGAAGAAAGAGCTCTATAGCAGTCACGATATTATGGTCCACCACCTCAGCCATTTCCTCAAGGAATCTAACCATTATCAGCCCTACCCTTTTTATTTATTTATTTTTTTTTAATCTCGGAAGAGTCCAGTATATTCCTTTGTATCATGTTTTCTCATTCATTTAAGTTCCCTCTTCCTTCTCCATGTCTCTATAGAAATCGTCCAGGGCATATGAAAAGAATGAAGTAAAGGGAAAGAAAACCCCCCACATCTGTGTTCCCCCCAACCCCCAGACACCTCTCCCAGTCTCCCCCACCACAAATGCCCCCACTCTCTTTCCCTTCACCTCATGCCAGAGCCATTTTGTGTGATCATTAATTTCAGTACCTTTATTTGAGTCCCACACAAGGAGGAGACCGCTTATTCCTGCTGCGAACAGATAACAGTCGCATATGAGTCGCCTCTAATCTTAATTTTTCAGGGAGCTCCATCCACCCTGTAGACTGTCGTCTGTTCCTGTGCCTCCTCCCCTTGCTTATCCTGCAATGCAATTTTGGCCAGCTGTACCCAGGAGACATAAGGCTTTAATAATGCCACGATGTCTGCTTTTAAATTAGTAGGGTGCGATTTGGAATGGTGAGTCGCCCCTTTGCACGCCACCAACCACACCGATCTCCACAGCTCCCTCTCTATACTCTCCTTTTCCAGCCCTGGAACTGAGATTCCTATGCCTTCCAAAAAACCTTTGGCAGCCAGTAAATCTTCAAAGATTTTAATGCCCTGTTTGGTTTTGATTCGCAGGCATGCAGGAAACAGCATCTGTGCCTTTAAATTCTTCAGTTGGAGCTGCTTCAAAATGGGCCACATGGTGCCACGCGCCTCTTGATCCCTGTCATGTAGTCATTATCCAGCGTGATTCTGTGGGGCCCAAACATTATATTTCTCATTCTCCAAGCTCTCTTCAATATTTCTTCCTTTGAATTATAACTGGTCATCTTAATAACAAAAGACCTCGGGCAGGAATCTGGACCAGAGGGGCGCTGTGCCAGGGAACGGTACGCTGTATCCATCGAGATGTCGAGATCGGAAGGTAATTTCAGGGATTCTCTCAATATTTTCTGTATAAAGGCAATTAAATCGGCTGATCCCTCTTCGGCTCCCTCAGGGATACCATACACCCGCAGGTTCTGCCGTCTGCTCCTACCCTCCAAATCATCTAGTTTAGCTTGGAGTTCCCACTCTGTAGCCATCAGGTAGAGCAGTAGACGGTCGTGACGATCTGATTGCTCTGTTACCATTGTGAGCCCCATCTCCAGCTTGTCTGTCCTGTGTTCAGTGTTTCCTATGTCTGCCTTTAGCTCCGTGAGTGACATGTCTACCTTCTGCACTGTTTTAGCTGTCTGCATGATCGAGGCTATTAATTGTGGATAGTTGTCTTCTTGCCCACCTTCTGTCACCATAGCAGCTCCCTCCTCAGTAGGCCCCTCTATTCTGGATATTTTTTGTCCCTGTAGGAGTAACTGTAATTTTTTTGCTGGGGTCTGGGCATTCCTGGTTGAGACGGCCTTCGTCCTCGTCATTTTGGCCGGCGATTGCATTTTTTAAGCTAATGGATGCCTTTTGATTGTTAGTTGGGTCGAGAGATTACGCTAGCTTATGCTGCCATTCAAGCTGCTGAGCGTCACCAAGTCCTATAGTGTTATTTAATTCCTGTAGTCTAGCAGTTACCACAATCTGCATAACAATAATGGTCCTCTATGCCTGGCAGTCTAGTGCCTCCCTCCCGATCTGTATAACGTTTATATACTTTTCATATCCCTGGTAGTTTAGTGGCCCCGATCATCATGAAATTAATTAAGATCAACCATTCAGTGGTAGTCTAGTGGCCCCCACTCAGCTGTGCCAGTCCACCAGCACCCCCCACAGGTCCCCAGCTGGCGGCTGGTACAGCCCACCTCTCACCTCCACGGCCAGCCACCGACTGTGTGCATTAGCAGTGCTAATGCAAACAGGCAGCTCAGAAATTAGTTTCTCAGGCGCCTGTTTGGCGTGGCATGCTAGTACCTGATCGGCGACAACTGTGAAGTGAGGGAATGGGCTGTGCCGATGGCGGCAAGGGGGTCAAATGATTCAACGATGAAGAACAACAGTGAATAGCTGATGTAATTAATTTCATGATGATGAGAGATGAAATTCAGGGATATAAAAAACTGTATAAATGTTTTGCAGGTCGGGGAGGGCGGCTAGACTACCAGGGTAGGAGGACCATTATTAATTTATACACATTGGCGTAGACTACCACTAGATATAAATAACACTATATGTTTTACAAGATCGGGGAGGGCACTAGACTACCAGGGATATGAAAAGGTATATAAATGTTATACAGATCGGCGGAGTCGCTAGACTACCAAGGTTAGGAGGACCATTATTAATTTTATGGACATTGGGGGCTACTAGACTACCAGGGATATAAATAATACTATACATTTTGTACAGATCGGGAGGTGTCACTAGACTACCAGGGATATGCAGAACATAATGTTCTGTATACAGATTGGGGGGCCACTAGACTATCGGGGATATTTAAAACATTTCTGGAATTCCCTCAATTTTTTGATGTATTGCATTTTTAATTCTTCGTTCATGAGCCTGCAAATTCTTTGATCGCGAGATTCTTCGATCATGATCGTGCATCGTGAGGGGAGGATGAGATGGCCAGATAAAAAATCAATTTTCTCAGCCCAGGGGTACTCTAGGAAGTCAAATGAGGGTGGGTTTTGCGCAGTGGGCTTGGTTCTTTCGAACCATGGTGGTGGTTTACCGCAATTACTTCTATTTTTTGATTTATAGCATTTTTTATTCTTTGATCGCGAACCTGCAAATTCTTTGATCGTGAGATTCTTTGATCACGAGGTCAGGACAAGATGGACATATTTTTTTATAATGGAATAGATAGGGAAATGTTAGCAATCTTTAACATCGAATATCTCTGAAACAGTGTGGTCTTTTTACTTGAAATTTAGAGGGTGTTTATGGCATGTCCTGTGGATGTAAATTACAGTGTTTACGTGTCGGAAAAAAATTTTTTGCCAGACACATGGCGTGGCACAGTTTACCTTCCGTGGACAGCGTTTTGCTTGTGGTGGTGCCTTGAAATTGATAGGATACCTAGCCTTAGTGTCATGGATGTAGTTTTCAGTTGTTGTGTGTGTGTTAGATGTCAACAGGTGTGGAACTGTGCCAGTGTGACGAATGAAAATTTCAAACTGTGACATGTTATTGTCTTGGACAGTTTGGTCTTTTCACTTGAAATTTGGAGAGTGCTGATGGGATGTCCTGTGGATGTGAATTGCGGTGTTTACATGTGGGACAATTTATTTTTTGCAGAGAGATTGCGTGGCGCAGTTAATGCTTTGCGGACAGTGTTTTCTATTGTTCTACTACATTAACATTTGTTTAGCGGCTGGTTGTGCTGTTGTCAATGTACTTTTTAGTCATTAGCTGTGTAATGTGGCCCAACATTTACAAGTTGGTGGGTTCGGGCCTCACGCTCCCACCAACTTGCGCAACTTTCTACTTTTCTATTCTTTCTTAAAACGTAAGGAAATTCTGTGCAAAAAAACTTTGTTAATGCATCAGTTAGGGTTATTCCACAGTGAAAAAAGCGAGGAAATTCAACATTGGGTTTCCACCCCTTACCCCACCCACCCTGGCTTCACCAACAGGCATCGGGCTGTGCGTTGGGGTCGTCGGTCCTAACTCCCACCCATTGTCCTACACTGCACAACCTCAGCTTGCTTACATATGGGATGGGGTGAGAGTTAGGGCCGACGAATTCCCAACAATAAGCCCGGCTGCCTGTTGGTGAGGCCGGGTGGGGGGCAAGGGGTAGGAACCCTAATGTCGAATTTCCTCACTTTTTTCGCTGTAGAATAACCCTAACTGATGCATTAAACGGGTTGTTTGCATAGAAGATATATATACCCTCCCCACCCCAAGGTCCAGCACTCCACTGCGGGAGACACCATCTACCTTATCTGTCCCTGCTCTCCTACCTGTTCCCGGAGTGGTCCATCCCCCATGGAGCCTTGGTTCTGCCCCCCCCTCCCCCAGGCAGGATTGAATTGGAGCCCAAACACTGTACTTCCTTCATTTCGTCGGGATACTAGTTCCAGGCCAGGCAGGAGGCATGGGGGATCAGGGCTGGTGCTCCGTCTACTGAAGGTGCCACCGGCCATTTTTTCTCGTTTTCCTCCCTTTATGTGTGGTGTGCGCCGTGACATCAATGCGCTACGTGCTGACGTCCACCACACAGCTCCTACTGGTCCCTCCTGCAAGCTGCAGGACTTGCCGGGCCTCCGCCCGGGCTCAGGCAAGCTGCTAACCTTGATCTCCTCCCTCCCCCCGGAGAAGGCGAGCCTTCCTGGGCTGCTCAAGGTTTCTCCCCTGGCCAGCCCTCCAGCAATCCGAGTCCGGTCCCGAACCCGGGTTGCCGGCATCGCGAGCAGAAATTCAAGAAGTCAGGTGCTTTGTAGGATGACTTGCTTGACGTCTGGTGGGTGTTAAACATCCAAAGTAGGCCCTTCCCCCTCTGGTACATCTGGACATCTAGAAACAGCACTCTTGCTAAATGTGATGGCTGCTGTTTGATTCAGTCTCTTTCAGAGGATAGTGTCACCATGATGTTACCATACCTCTAAAAGGGTGAACTAACTATTCTTACTACCTAGATTCAGTTCACTATCCACTCTTAGGCAGTCTTCCACAGAGCATGTTCAGTCACCAGAACAGTCTTCAAGCTTGATTCCTCCTCCTGCCACCCAGACATATGGTCCTCCAGCTCCGCCCCAATACACTGGTCTGTTTTCTTCTTCTGAAGTGGAATGGGCTTGCTTCAACAGCGACTGTTAGTGAATTATGATTCTGCTAGTTTTCAGACTTTTCAACTGTTTTTTGTGAAGTTTTACTGCAGTTTTCAACTCTTCCTGCATCCTCACTGTGATCTTCCTGCTCAGTTGTTGGTCTTTGCCATGGAACAGAAAAAGAAGCTGGGGTTCAAGAGGTGCATGGTGTGCAGGTACCCAGTGTCTCTGACCAAAGTACACGATGCCTGAATACACCACAATAAATAGAGGCTCAGATTTGAAAAACAAGCTGCTGGGTACATATACTAGGGCTTAAAGGAAAATCTAGAGCACACAGCCATCATAGACGGAAAACATTTATTTTCAAATTTCACCTCATTGCAGTAGCAAATACTGTCAGAACTGAAGCCAGGATACAGAATTCCAGCTGGATACAAGCCATAGTGCTAGCGTGGCCTTTTTCAATTGCGGTACACTTTTATTCAGTATTATTCTTTAAACACGTTATGTTCCAACCGACTGCTGCACATCCTGGGTCCACCACGTAACACGAACAGGAGCTGCAGGCCAGGAGCTGCTCGGTATCTCCTGCCCAGTCCTCGGGTTCTCACTTTTCGAAGTCCCGGGACCAGGCCAGCAGGAAACATAAATACCGGGACAAGGACCGGGATAGGCCCCGGTCCTCCTCCTCCCGTGTGTGGTCAACCCCACCATCCTTTGACCACGAAGGTGTCTTCTTCCTCTGAGGGGGGTTGGCCCTGATGGCCACGCATGCTCTCTCTCCCGGTCTACCGACGGCTGTGCCTCCTGCCACCATTACTGTCTTGGGTGGAGGCCTTCCGGGTCAGGGCCTACTCCCTGCCCCTCAGCCCCTGCTGCTTTGGCCAGTGCTCATGTTGGACACGCGGCATGGTGGCTCGGCTGGCGTGTTTCTAGCCAGCACGGGTTTGGCGGAAGTCGGGCTGTCCTCTGACTCCCGCCCACAGCCAGGGGGCCAGTCTCCTCTTTGGGGTCCACCATGTGTCCTCCAGTCTTGGAGCTGGTGCTGCAGGACATCGATGTCTACCCCGAGCCAAGTCCTCCACCAGTTTTGCCTGTAAGGACTACGCCTACCCCAGCGCCTGCCTTACCTCAACCGATGACATGGGACATTTGCTGGCTTTGTCTCAACCAGCACTTGTTGAGCCTATGCTGGTCTCGCCCTGGTCGGCACCCATCAGGCCTGCACCCATCTATCCTCAGCCGACACCTGTCGGTCCTACGCCGGTCTACCCCCAGCCGACACCCGTCAGGTCTGTGCCGGTCTGTCCACAGCCAGCGCCCACAGGGCCTACACCGATTTACCGCTAGCTGGTGTCCGTTGGGCCAGCGTCGGTCTACCCTCATCCAGCACCTGCTGGACCGACTTCTGTCACACTTGGTTTGCAAAGCCTACTAACATCCCTCTGGGGCTTTATGCAATCACAGGGTCTCTCTCCTCAGGACCCAGTACTGTCTTTGAGGCACAGGTCAGGAAGCATAGGATGACCAGGAGCAGTTGTAAAATTCACAATGAGTGTTTTATTATTATTAATAACAGCAAAATAAAAAATAATATTTTTTTCAGTATAACTATTTACAAAGCCAGTACAAACAGAAAAAACAAAGTCCTTCACCTGAGGATATCTCTAATTCCAAGATCTTACTTTGAGAGGGTTCCTGCAGTAGGTCATAACATATAGGACTGTGCCTCCTGGCATCAGGACTGCACTGCAAACTTTTGCTAGCAATGTCTGGTGGGAGACCACCCACCCGATGTCACGTAACAGACGTCAGCGTGACCCTATATAGTGGACGGTCCCCACGCCCGCCTGCCAGTTCATTCCCACCGTCAACCTGCGCACGGACCTTGCGGTGAACGTTGCTCCAGTCAATCACCATTTTGTGTAAGTATTCAACTTATTTCTTGATATTAGAGTACTGTTTTCGCAAATTTTATGTTTTCTTCACCTCTGACTATGAAGTCTAAAAAGAAGTGCGAAAAGTGCAACACCCCAAGTCGTCCCTGGTTCCCTCCCAACGACTCCAATTCATTAGGGCGATATTAGACACGGTCCAGTGCAGGGCCTTCTTGCCCTTGGACAGAGCGGATACTCTGTGGGAACAAGTCACTGTGTTAGTTGCCTCCAGGCATACTCCTGCCAGGGCTTTCTTTTGCCTTCTTGGCCTCATGGCAGCGACCATTTCTACGGTCCCCTTGGCCAGGCTACACATGATAATTGCCTAATGGACTTTTAAGAGTCCAGTGGGGTCAGCATTCGCATGTTCTAAATCATCCTGTCATGGTGTTCAGGGCACTCGAGAAAGACCTGTTATGGTGGCAGGATCCTCAAAACCTGTCTCGGGGGTTACCTTTCAGGACACCCCCCTCCCTCCTGGACCTTTACCACAGATGCCTCAGGTCTGGGTTGGGCGCCACCTTGGGAATCATCACACACAGGGGTCCCAGCTGGAAACATCTCTCCATATAAACATCCTGGAGATGAGGGCGGTCCTTTAAGCCCTCCAGGCCTTTTCAGCCCCTCCTGTCTGCGGGAACACTGCTAGTACAGACAGACAACATGTCAGTGGTCTGGTACATCATCAAGCAGGGAGGCACCCGGTCGTACCCCCTTTGCAGGGAGGCGATGCAGGTGTGGTACTGGGCAGTCTAGCACGACCTGTTTCTCAGGGCCATACACATCCCAAGCATCTTCAGCGTCCTGGCGGACAGCCTCAGCTGAACAACGACACTAGCTCATGAATGGGAACTTCATCAGAATGTAGCAGAACTTCTATTCCATCACTGGGGATGACCAAAGACAGATCTCTTCGCCTCCCCATCCAGTGCAAAACTACCCAGGTTTTGCTCACTCGTTCAAGGGCCTGGTGTTATCTGGCAAGACGTGTTGTCTCTCTGCTGGACAGGGTAGTACTTGTATGCGTTCCCCTCCCTTTCTCATTCTACAGCGTGTCCTACTGAAACTTCAGGCAGAGGGTGCTCAGATGCTTCTGATAGCTCCCCTCTGGCCCAGGCAGATTTGGTTTCCACTCCTGCAACAGCTGGCCATGGAACCCCTAGTACCCCTCCTGCTTCAACACGATCTGTTGACACAGGAACAGGCAGACTAGTGCACCCAGGACTCAGGACCCTTCATCTTCATGCGTGGCTCCTTCAGACATAATTTTGTCACGCTTTGGAGTCTCCCAGAGGGTCGCTCAAGTCTTAGTGGAAGCTAGAAAGCCTTCCACTAGGTCTGCCTATGCTATGAAATGGAAGCGCTTTTCCATTTGGGCGGCCGCCAAGGGTTGGTACCCGTTTTCCTGCTCGGTGCCCCAGGTTATGGAGTACCTTTTGCACCTGTCTGACTCTGGTCTAAGCTATTCCTTTCTCAAAGTCCGCCTGTCTTTCCTCTTGCTTTTACCTTTTCAGACCTAGTGTTAGGCCATCCAACTTTATCCTCTAAGAAAAGGAAGGTAGCAGAACTAAGCCAAATCCTTAGGATAACAGCCCTAAAATGTATCCCCACTAGTTGGCTAACACCAGATCCCCCTTCTCGGAGCCAGTGGATATCTAGAATAGAAGAGCTGGAAAGGATGGAGAATATTGCATATACACTTTGACTTGAGGAAGAGGAATTTTTGGACCTATGGCGTCCTTGGCACACCGGGTGGGGGTCACAGGTGAGAGAGAGGAAGATGGGGAGGGAGAGGGAGAAGTGGGGGTTTAGAATCAACTGGAGAGATTGCCCACAGTTAACATTGTAAATTTCTTTAACCTAGAAAGGCCAATTACTATCCCTTATCTGATCAACGAAGTGGGGAGTTGTGTCAAATGTATTATATTTGTGACTGGGTTTGAACATTATGTTTTCTTTCTTGGACATGCTCCTAAAGTTCTTTGTTGAAGATCCTGATGGGTTAATCTCATTGCTATCTCACTTTCCCAATTGGATGGTGAACAATATGGAGTACACAATGGAGACCAACAAGCCACTGCAAAGAACTGTATCCACCATTATAAACTCCTGGACTTTACGTAGTGCCTGACCTTTCAGGGCTCTAGAGGTTAATAGATGGGAAAAACTTCCGTAACTTTGAAGACGACTATATTGTTAAATATGGTTCCTTAAGATCATATACATTTTAGTTTTACTGAAATGTGGTAGGAAATTTACTTGTTAGATGCATTTTCACCAATAAAAAGATTTCCGAGTTAAAAAAAAAAAAAAAATAAAAGTCCACCTGTCTGCTATTTCGGCATATCATACTTTGGTGGACAGGAAAACTGTTGCTCAACTGGAGATCTCCAAAACCTTTTTGAAAGGGATCCTCCACTTCAAGACCCCTATCCGCAACCCTACCCTGCCTTGGGATTTGAATTTTATTGTAGAAAAGCTTACATTGCCTCCTTTTGAACCAGCAGTAAGCTGTGACATGGGCTACCTGTCTTGGAAAGCGCTCTTTTTAGTTATTGTCACTTCTGCTCGAAGGATTTCTGAGCTTCAGGCCCTGATGTGTAAGGAGCCTTATTTGATTTTTCACAGGGACCGGGTGGTCCTGCGAAGCGAACCAATCCTGAGTTTCTTTCCAAGGTGGTTTCTGAGTTCACCTTGAACCAGACCGTTGAGCTGCCAGTGTACTACCCTATTCATTCAAATAGGGGTGAAGCTCTTCTGCATGCATTGGATGTATATAGGATTTTGCGCTTTTACGTCCAGAACACCAAAGATGTCCACAAAGCAGATCAGTTGTTTGTCTCCTTTCCCCCCAGAACCCTGGGGTCAGAAGTTTCTAAACAGTGTTTGTCCAAATGGTTGGCTAACTGCATCAGTTTCTGTTACCAGAAGTACGAGAAACCTCTTCCCGGGGGGGTGGGGGGGTGCTTACTCCAGAGCCTTCCTAAAAAATGTTTCAAGCAGCCGAGATTTGTGCTGCAGCAACCTGGAGTTCAGTCCTCACCTTCACAAAACATTACTGTTTGGACATTGCCTCTAGGTGTAGGGGCCGATTTAGCTAGCCTTCTGCAGGGTCTGCTGTCTTAGACCTACTCTGGTCAGTCAGATCTTGCCGAGAGGTTCCTGCAGTAAGTCCTTCACATAAAGACTCGCCTCCTGGCATCAGGACCGCTACGGCAAACTTGTGGCTAGCAATCGTCATCGGGGATTGCCCCCGTCATCAGGTGATGGACGTCAGCGTGACTATAAAAGGGGCGGTCCCCCACCCGCCCTCCAGTTCTTTCCCACCGTCACATACAGTAGTGTCGTTCGACAAACACGATAGAACAGCTTTCAGTCGCCCGCCATTTTCCTAGTGAAATTTCTTTTTTTTTTATTCCTTCCTCATATTACAGTGGTATATGTTGTCTCATTGGCCCAAGAGGAAGTGCTCCAAGTGCGGCATGCAGATTCCGCATGGGGGCGACCATTCCTGGTGTGTCCTCTGCCTGGGGCTTAAACACAACACCACCGAGTGTTCTATTTGTCAAGGCTTCAACCAGGCCACGTGCACCTGTCGCCAGAGGACCCTTAATGGCCATCTGTTAACCCAGAGACTGGTATCAATGGAAAAAGAGCTCCAGGAGCTGAGGGAAAGATCATTGTCACCAGCCCCGAAGAAAAAGAAGGACAAGGAGAGACACCTGGAGCGGAGCTGTTCTCCTCAGGGGAAATCCAGACAGACAGCCGACACCGACCATGGTGGTCCCTCCACCTCTGTGAGTACCCCACCTCTAGGGCCGCCTTCTGTTCCGGCGGACCGGATGCCCTCTCCCCCTCCTGCTGGGGTTACTGGGCAGTCGGGGGTTGCCTCTTCAGAGGTTCTTTCTGGGATTCCTGCTTCGAGCCCCACCACTAAGTTGCCCTCCGGCTCCGCAACCAGGCGCCCGGCCTAGGCCGATCAGCCTGACTCTAGCCTCCTGGCTTCTGTCAGCCTGGCCGCAACCAGTAAGTCTGTCGATGGCTCCTCCGCTGATCGCGTGGTCATCACCTCTGAGTCGGACGCCGGACCCTCTGGCACCCGCGTGGTGTCTTCTGTCCCATCGGACTCCCTTGTGGACCCCGACGCTGGGCAGAGAGAGCTCGCAAGTCCCTCATCGTCCCCTCAGGGTTCTCTCTCCAGGGATTCACTACCCTCATCCAACCTTTTTGGGCATGATCTTCAAGTCCCTCTCCTGTCGGATACCCCTCCTAGACCTGTCGACGGGGGCCTTACCTGATCTCCCCCCCTCTCCGGGCTTGCTTCTGCCAATGGATCCTCATCAAGGCTGGATCCCTTGCTGGACTCTCTTGGAGGCGGTATGGACCCTACTCCTGCAGGACCTTCTGGGATCCCTCTACCTACCTCGCCGTTGGACCCTCCTCCTAGCGGACCTTCAGCACCTCCCCCATCGAGCCAGACTGGGTATTACCCTGGGTATACCCCTCATTAGCCACAGTACCCAGCGCCGGGAGGGGGTCTGTCACCAGGTTACCCTCCTCCCACGCTGGGTTGTCGCGTTGAGGAGCTTATTACTAGGGCTACCAGTATCCTTACTGGTATCAAGCACCTAGGTACCCTTTTATATTTTATTTTTTGTGAACCCTCTTTCTGCACTCCCTACCTCCAGACTCTCTCTCCAGCATGGGCAACTTGGTCGTCGATTTCTCCTGTGCTGCCTGAAGCGCGTCTCACTCTGTTTCGGCCGGGGCTTCCCCCATAGGAAGGGGATTTTACTCCCACTTCTTCCTGATTCCCAAAAAGAGGGGGATCTAAGGCCTAACCTAGATCTCAACATGCTCAGTCTCTTTGTGGAGTACAAGAGATTTTGCATGCAGATCTTCCAGGGACTGTTATCCCTGCTCCTCCCCAACACTTGGCTGTGCTCCCTGGATATGCAGGATGCCTACCTCCATATCCCTATTCTACGAGTCCACTGCCACTTTTTGAGGTTCTCTTTTCTGGGGGATCATTTCCAGTTCAGAGCTCTCCCATTTGGCCTCTCCTTGGCACCTTGGATATTCACCAAATGCCTAGAGGTGGTTGCGGTGATGCTACGTCACAGGGGCATCTGTGTGTTCCCTTACCTTCTTATCTACTTCATCAGCTCCTTTCTGTCCATGACTAACATTCACGTGCCGTGAAAGAAACTGAGTACAGGGAAAGTGCCACAAATTCTTGGTCCTAGCGGGCCTCTCTCCTGGGAGCAGTTCAGAGCAGTGGCTGCTCAGTTTCCCTCTTACATTAGGGCTATGTACAGACAGGTTTTTCAACCTCCTACTAAGCAGCCAGCTTCTGAAACTTTGAGGTCCTCTGACTCTTCATCCATCTCTTCTGGGGGAGAGGAGCCATCTTTCCACATCTCTCCAGCTGCTGAGCTCACTGAGTATTAGCGATTCCTCGTGAGGATGTTAGAGGACCTGCACATCACCCTTCCCACTCAACACAATCCAGAGCACTTTCGCCATGCCTTTCTAGGCAATTTCAGTGAGGACATCCTTGTGGTGCCCCACCCGGCCTGCTCCCTTTCGGGAGGCGTTGTTGCGTTCCTGGCAGAGACCCTTTTCCAGAGTTCCTGCCCTAGGGATCTCTGCCAGCGATATTGTGCCCTCCCGGAGTCTCCAGGTTCCATGCCGCATCCTCAGTCAGGACTGACGCAACGGGACACTCCTGATGGGCTTCACGCCCCTCACCGTGACTGGCCCCCAGATCAAGATTCCTCGGATTTTGACTTTTGGGGGAGGAGGACATTCTACTCGACACGGTTGCTGCTCTCTATTGCAGCACATCAGGCCCACTATGCAACCTATGGCAGGTTCCTGTGGTCCAGGCTTTGGGTCAACTCCTAGCCTCCATGCCTGACATGGAGCAAACCAGACAAGCCATTGCACTCTCTGCACGTGGCCTGGAGCTAGCAAGGCACCAAGCAAGGGCATCGTATGATGCCAGTGAGGTAGCTACCAGTATTATAGGGACAGCTATCTGCACTAGGCGGATGGCATGGCTGCATCTTTCCCGGTTGTCACCCATGGCCCTGTGTAGGGTGATTAACTCTGCACACCAGAGAACCTATCTCTTCTCCCATAGAGTGAGGTGGCGTCTGTCGGGGCAACTTCCTATCCCCTCCGGGGGTTCCCCGTCTCACTCACCCCACACTCTGGCCTCTCCAGGCCCTGAAGGTTCTTCCTCTTAGTGTGTCACCCACTGAGAACTAAGGGACTCAGTCCCTTAGGGTTAAAAAACCCCTTCGGGGGGGCTCGGCACTCAAGCAAAGGTGATGAATGGTGAAGATTGACACAGATAAGATATGGAAATTACGTACCTACCGTAATTCTGATCTTTCTGTGTATCTTCACCATTCATCAGAATCCCACCTTCCTTCCCCCTGGGACTTTAGTCTCTGGGTCCCCCTCCCTCTCTATGCCCATCCTTGCCCCCCTCCTTTCTGTTAGTCAGGAGTGGGGTAATCTGGGGCACATAGGGGGATAATTTTCTTAAGGGGCAGAATGGTCAGGAGGGAGGGCACTCCTTCTCCAGTGCTTCAGCTCCACCCCTGTGGGGTGGAGATTGGCAGTTGCCCTCCCTTCTCTCCTCCTCCTCTTCTTCCCATCAATCCTTGGCTCCCTTGTCCTTTTGACATATCCTTAATTAATTTGAAACTACATTTCTTACAAAAGTTTGCTTTGGGGAAATTCCCTGTATCCTGTCTTTCTTCCAGAATAGCCGATTCTGCTTTAATTGGAGTTATTGCCAGTGATTCTGTGCCTGAATTCTGTCAGTTAGCCTCTTGGCTACTCCTTCGCAGTTCTTATACAATCTGGAGACAGGTCAAGGTTCCAGGGTATGGTTTTCCTTCCCCCCTCTCACTCTTACCCTTATTTCTAGAATCTAACCCACCCTCCCTCCCTCCTTTTCTACTTCCAGAGTTGGGGCCCCTACCCAATCCCTTAGTCTTCAACAACTTCTTTTTCTGTCCTCTCAGTAGTTTATTTCTCCTTTAGTTTATATACAGCATCTTTTCCTTTGTCTGTCCTTTGGACTTCCTTGTCCCACCCTCCAACCCTTTTCTCACCTCTCAGCGACTCAGAAGTGGCATGAGGGGTCGACAGTGCCCTAACAGCCAACCCAAGCACCTGCCAGTCGTCGGCCTCGAGGCAGCGGCGATGAGTGCATTACTCGCCCATCCCAAAAAGCTCCCTTGGTCGTCGGCCCAAGTACCACAAGGTGATGAATGGTGAAGATACACAGAAAGATCAGAATTACGGTAGAGTGCGTAATTTCCATTTCTTGCTCTCAGCCATTAGCAGCGCCGGAGGCTGTCAACACTGCATTCGACGCCATCTCTGACCACAAGCCTTTTGGCGAGTGCGTGGGAGGCGATGCGTCATCAGCGCCGTCTCTGACTTGTTGCCATGCATGGCGCCATGTCAAGAATCGACTCTGGTTCGCTGCCATAAGTAGAACGTCTCTTGTAGGCGCTGTTGGCGATTGCTGCTTTCTTGCGGAGGAGGCGCCCGATTCTGGTGCGGGACCCCAGATTGGCACCTCCTTGGTCCAGACAGGAGCAGGCATCTACGGGTGGTCTGGCACCGGACCTTGGTCTCCACTTCTTCAGAGGTGGACTTTGGGTCTGATTTGGATTCGCTGTCCAATTCTTCAGAGTTGGCAGAACCCGTGGGCACCTCAGTAGTCACTTTGGTGGCCTGGACCCAGCCTCCCTCTGGGAGCGGGCAGTGGACCCCGAATCTAGGGTCCGGGGTTCTGACCAGCAGGCAGTGGTCCAGGCCATTGTTGCCCTGCAGCCTGGACTTGGAGGATTTTCTGCTCCCTCAGCTGGGACACCTCCTCCTGTGGTGTGCCTGGATCGCCCAACTTTAGGGCCACCAGGGCACCCACGGAAGGGGAGGGTGCTACACCCTGGGTAGTCTCCTTGGGACAGCCCAGGGTTGTCAGCTGCCTAGGCTGGTGTTCTTGAGGCAGAGGGCTCTCCCGGAGTCCGAGGGGTCGTGGGGCCTGGGTTCAAGATGGCGGCCCATCTTTGGGACCCACCCGTGTTCAGGGAGGAGTCGCAGCGCGGACCCCCACCCTTCCTTCTCGGTCTCCTCGAGAATGCCCGTGTCTTTGGAGGGAAGGGACTGTCCTTTTGGGCTAACACGGTCCTAGTCACCTCACAGGGGGATTCTTCAGGGCATGGTTTAGGCAGTTCCAATGTGGTTGATCAGCTGTCGGCTGTTGGTCTCTCCGGAACTCCTCCTCTCTTGGGGACTTCCAGTGGGCTCTCTTGCCCAGACAGAGGACGTTCCTCTTCTGTGGTGGGTCTGGTCCCCATTCCTCTGTTGCCATCTCCTGCTCTCCCAGGTATTACTGGTCCTAGGGGGCCTCTCACCTGGGAACAATTCAGGGGTGCAGCTGCTCACTTGCCTACTTATGTCAGGGCCATGGACGAGCGGGTGTTCAACCCTTCCCCCAAGCAGCCAGGCCCTGGATCTCCGAGGTCTTCTGCTTCCTCATCCTCCTCTTCTGGAGGAGAGGAGTCTTCCGTCCACATCTCCTCTGCCGCTGCTCTGGCCAAGTATCAGCTTTTCCTCGAGAGGATGTTGGAAGACCTTCGTATCACCCCACCTCCCACTCAGCACAATCCTGAGTATTTGACGTGTGCCTTTTTAGGCGATTTCAGTGCCCTTGTGGTGCCCGCCTGGCCTGCTCCTTTTCAGGAGGCGTCATTGCGCTTCTGGCAACAACCTTTTTCTGGAGTCCCAGCCCCTAGGGATCTGAGCCAGAGGTATTGTGCCCCCCGGAGTCTCCAGGTTCTATGCCTCACCCTCAGTCAGGGTTGACGCAACTAGACACTCCTGATGGGCTTCACCCCTCCACCGTGACTGGCCCCCTGATCAAGACTCTGCGGATTTTTGACTTCTGGGGGAGGAGGACCTTCTACTCAGCACGGTTGTTGTTGTCACGTGCTGCACATCAGGCCCACTATGCTTCCTATGATAGGTTCTTGTGGTCCAGGCTAGGTCAGCTCCTAGCCTCGATGCCTGATATGGAGGTAATCAGACAAGTCATTGCATTCTCTGCACAGGGCCTGGAGCTAGCAAGGCACCAAGTGAGGGTATCTTACGACGCCAAAAAGGTAGCTTCCAGGATCGTAGGGATAACGATCTGCATTAAGCAGACGGCAAGCCTGCGTCTTTCCCTGTTGTCACCCTTGGCCCGGTGTAGGGTGATTTCTTCTGCCTACCGGAGAACCCACCTTTTCTCCTGTAGGGTGAGACGGCGTCTGTCGGGGCACATTCCTACCCCTTCCGGGAGGTCCCCGTCTCACTCTCCCAAGTCTTGGGCCTCGCTGGGCCCGTAGAGGTTCTCCCTTTCAGTGTCTCACCCACTGGGGGCTAAGGGCTTTAGTCCCTTAGGGTCTCAGGCCCCCTTCGGGGGGGCTCGGTACTCACCCATGTGTGATGAATGGTGAAGATTGACACAGATAAGATATGAAAATTAGGTACCTACCGTAATTCCTGATCTCTCTGTGTATCTTCACCATTCATCACAATTCTCACCCTCCATCCCCCTGGGGCCTCAGTCTCTGGGTCCCCCTCCCTCTGCGTGCCCTCTCCTCTCCCCCCTTCCCATTGGTCAGGAGTGGGGTGACCTTGGCCACGCAGGGGGATTTTTCCTTCTTCGTTTGGTTGATGGAGGAGGAGTAGGAGGGGGCTGTTCTCCTTATCGCCTTCGGTTTCCACCCATTTGGGGTGGGATGATGGTCGCTGCCTCTCTCTCCTCCTCTGGACCTTGTCCTTGTGGTCTAATCATCTGTCCTTGTTTTTAGGAGGGACACCCCTTCCCCTCCTTTTTCCTGTTTTAGTAGGTCATGGGAGGGGACAGCCTTCGGCTTCTGGTCCTTCCGATCTCTTACGACATTGTGTCGCTCGGCAGGAGTATGCTTGCCAAATTCCTGTCCCTTGGATGTGGCAGCCTAACCAGACTTGCAACTCCCTGGACAGTAAGTCCTTCCAAAATTGGGACCAGACCGCGAGCCTTGAGTTTGTCCCCTCCCCTCCCACTTAACGTTTCCTTCCCTTTCTTCTTTCCTTCCAGAGACGGGGGCCCCTCCCAATCCCCTTAGTTTTTTTTTTCTCCCTCCCTCGTCTGTCCTTTCAGTCGTTTATTTCTCCTTTTAGTTATTCTGTCTTTTCCTGTGTCTGTCCCTTGGACTTCCTTGTCCCACCCTCCCAACCCTGCGTCTTACTCTCGGTGACTCAGAACTGGTGGGAGGGTGGAGCCGACGACACCTAACGGCCGTGCATCGGCCTCGAGGGTGGCGCCATCGGTGCATCGGCTCTGCAGGGTTGGGACCTCCGGCCGACTTCCCAGTTGTGATAAATAGTGAAGATACACAGAAAGATCAAGAATTATGGTAGGTACGTAATTTTCATTTCTAGGAGTGGTATATAGTTCACATCCACACCACCCACCAGGCCTCCTCTGGCAAGTGGTACATAGATCCCTGCTTTCACCCATGGTAGATCTTAGGTCACACAGCTGAGCTGGAGGATATACTGCCCAGGTGGTGGGAGGAGCTTAGCTTGAAAATGTTTCAAAGAATCAGTATTTCTAGTGAAACTGCCAATATTTGGATATGAACTATATATCACTCCAAGAACCCTGGTTACAGGTAAGTAACCTATATGTACTTAGTGCAACTTGGGGTTTCTGCCAATAGAAGCATTATAGTGCTTTTTTATCCTCTCTTAGGTCTGAGGATAAATCCAATTCCCAGGATGGAAATAAACCAGCTGGTATTAAACCAGCACAGCTGATGAGGAACCGGTTCCAGAGGCCAAAGCCCAATTTAGGAAGGGCTACTGTAAGGAGAGATGCTCCAGTACTGGAAAAGGATTCTGCAGAGAACAAGGCTGAACCAGGAAATGATGGAAAGGAGAGACTGGAACAGCTGGATAGTGAACCAGAGACACGCTTCTCCCCAAAAGTAAGAGATGCAACTCCACAGAAAGCCTTCTGTGACTGAGGATTATGGGAATAATCTCTTGGAGGGGTTATGACTGTTGATCATATCGTACTGTTAGACAATATTGGTGCTTCATACATTTTACTTCTTAGGAAAATGTAGTAGAAAGTGCTTTTTGTTCAGCCTGGTGGTACTATAGTTAATGCATTATGCTGCCATGCAGAAGACCTGGTTTTGTGTCCCATGACCAACCCCCTCCACCACTCCGGCCAGAAGATGTCTAGGGCACACTGCTGCGGAGGCAGCGTGGTCAGACTCCAGGGGAGTGAAATGTTTTCCCTGCTGCCTACGAACCTCCGCTAGGATTTCGAGTGGCATTGAGGAATTGGATGACTGTATGACATCAGTCCTTGACATAAATAATTAGGCCCAGTGGAGGTTGCACTGTGCATGAGAGAAGGGTGGGGTTGCAAAGGGAGGAGGGTGACGCTCATGGCAGAGAGATACCTATCAACTGATCACAAGACAATTTCCCACTGGCTTTTCTATGAGTCCTTGCCCCTCATGTTGGATCCTATTGATGGAAGAGAGTCCCTGCAGGAGGGGGGCAAACCTAGAGAGATGTGAGGGTGGCAACCAGAATGACTATGTCTAAGCATGTAGCCAGATTGGTATTCTAATAGCTGGAACCCATTAGTTATGCCTGTTACAAAAGTGTATCATCTTGTACCACAGTGCTGCTCTGAAGAATAGAACTATATAGTCCAGCGGCATAGCTAAAACATTGTGCACATTTGATACCAATGTCGCACTTTGCAGGATGTCAGGCATTATCAAGCTGATTAATTTCTGATATAGTGTTATTTCCAATTAAGCTACAGGACAATTATTTATAAAAATGCTATGTAAATCAATGTATTTACCATGTGTTTTCAGTATGTGCTCAAACATGAAGCCAGATGGATGTTTAAATTGCTGCTCCTAACTGGCTAAGACAAAATATATAGACCTGGAACTGGAGAGCTCTTGCAGCAGGCAGTAGCCATCAGGACTATGCCACCAGAGACTAGGACCCCACAGAAAAATTTCTAGCTAGCACTCCAAGGCGGGAGACCGCCCGCTGACGTTGGCTCTGCCCCTGATGTCACCCAATGGTATAAAGAGACGGTCCCCCGGAACCAGCTCAGTTTTTTTCCCTGCCATCGACCTGTGCATCTCAGCTCCACAGACACCTCCTGCTAACAGTCAACCGCCATTGACTGGGATGTTAACATACCAGGGTACACAACCTACAGGGAGGGTAGAAGAGGAGGAAGAGGAGTAGCTCTATATAAGGGAAGGGATAAAAGCAGCGGAACAAAAGAGTAAACAGGGAGGAGAGGAGGCACTGCGGGTCACCTTAGAGACTGGAAATGGCACCACAATCCACACAGGGGATGTATACAGACCCCCATCTCGGGAAGGGAATGGACAAGGATATGATAGAAAGCATCCTTAGGATGGCAGAGAAAGGGGAGATACTGTTGATGGGGGACCTGAATATGCCAGATGTTAACTGAAGCACCTTTGCTGCAGCCACATCAAAGAGCAGGGCCATTCTTGATGCCCTACAGGGGGCATGCCTCAGACAGCTACCGTTGGAACCCTTTCGGGAGGGAGCAGTCTTAGACCTGGTACTCTCAAATGGGGACAGCGAGAGGATCTCAGATCTAGAGGTGGGTAGCCATCTTGGAACAAGTGACCACCAAACAGTGTGGTTCACGATAAACTCAGCTGCAGAGTCAAGCCATACAAAAGTGAGGGTACTGGACTTCAGGAGGGCTGACTTTGGCAAAATGGGAGAGTGCCTTAGAAAAGCACTAGCAAACAGGCTAGAAGGAGGGGTGGAGCAACAATGGGGAAATAGCAAAACTGCCATCACAGAGGCAACAAGCCTTTGTGTGAAGCAAATAAATCAAAACAAACAAAAAAAAGCCACTGTGATTCTCAAAAGAGATAGCGGGGAAGGTTAGGGAGAAGAAGATAGCATTTAGGAAGTATAAGGAACACAAAAGGAGCAGGACAGAGAACTGTACCAGTTAAGGCAGAAGCTAGCAGGAAAGGCAGTCAGAATAGCAAAGGCCCAAACTGAGGAAAAGATAGCCAGTTCGGTTAAGAAGTTGGATAAAACCTTTTATAGGTACATTAGGTAGCGTAGAAAGACAAAGGGAGGGTTAGTGACGCTGAATAGAATGGGAGGTGGGTGGGCAGAGAGGGACAGTGAAAAAGCAGGGATACTGAATGAATACTTCTGCTCAGTATTCACGAAAGAGGAGGAGGGGGAGGTGCCTAATCCAGTTAACCAAAGCACTCTGAATAGGGGGTCGATCCCAGTCCTTTCACAGAAGAAAGGGTTCTGAAAGAACTCCTAAAACTGAAGATGGACAAAGCAATGGGGCCTGACAAGATTCACCCCAGAATTCACCGATGGGTCATAGCTCTCTAGCTCAACTAGAGGCTTCACGTGCTTTTATGCGTGGCATCCTGCACCTGACACCACCTATCAGAGACCCGGTTCCACCTTGGGATCTCCCCTTTGTTTTAGAGCAGCTTATTCTACTTCCTTTTGAACCAGCCGCGGATTGCGAGCTGCCTCTCCTCGCTTGGAAGACGCTCCTTTTAGTTGCTGTTACTTGTGCCAGAAGAGTTTCTGAGCTTCATGCACTCATGTGCAAGGATCCTTATTTGGTTTTTCACAAGGACAGGGTGTCCTTAAGAACAAATCCTAAGTTCCTTCCCAAAGTGGTCTTGGCGGTCAAGCTCAACCAGGATATAGACCTGCCAGTGTACTACCCGAATTACGGTAACGGGGGAGGCCCTGTTGCACACACTAGATGTGCATAGATGTCTCAGATATTATCTGACCAAAGCCCATAAGTCGGACCAGCTCTTTGTTTCCTATGCACAGTGGATGCTCAGTGCTCCTGTTTCAAAACAGTCGCTTTCCAGATGGTTGGTCAAGTGCATTATGTTCTGTTATCAGAAGTGCAATAAACCCTTACTGGGACCGGTGAAGGGTCATTCTACAAGGGGGGTGGCTACCTCGTTTGCTGTGCTCAAAAATGTCTCCACTTCAGCCATCTGTGCGGCAGCGACTTGGAGCACTGTACACACTTTCATCAGACACTACAGTTTGGACATTGCCTCTAGGCGTAGAGCTGGTTTCGGCTTGGCGGTCCTTCATGGACTCTTGTCCTGACTGAGTCATCTCTCCTACCCTCCTCCCGTTAGCAAATTGTTCCTTACTGCTTGGGAATCAGTCCTAATAGTGTAACCTGCTGCAAGAGCTGTTTCTTGAAGTAAGATAGTACAGTTACGTAAGAACTTACCGTAACAGTAGATCTTCGAGAACAGCTCTTGCAGCAAGTAGTTTCCGTCCCACCTTCCCCTCTGGAGGTTTAGTCTTCTGACCTAGTTTTTAGGCTACAGCATCCTTTAACAACTTTTTCTAACCTTCCTTTTTAAGCGGATCCTAGGTCTCCCCTTCAGATGTCACACTTGAGCTGGGAGTCTCCGATGGGAGAACTGGGGATGCTGGGGGGCCACCCCCTTTTATCTGATGCCTGACGTCGGGGAGGGGCCGACATTGGGGGCAGTCCCCCGCTGGATACTGCTATCTATAATTTTTCCTTGGGGTCCTGACGCCTGCCAGCTTCAGTCCTAATGGTGTTACCTGCTGCAGAGGTTGATCTTACTTGAGAAACAGTTCTTGCAGCAGGTTTCCACGATAGGACTGGCAAACAGCGCCAAGCCCTGCAAGAATCTTCTAGCTAGCAGTATTCAGCTAGGACCGCCCCAGCGTCGAGTCCGCCCAACGTCAGGCATATTACATAGGCGGTCTCCCAGAATCTGATTCTTTTCCACAGTCGACTCGCCAGCATTGGCCTCACGGTCCTACTCTAGCGCACGATGACTAAGAACTTCTCTCAATAGTTTTACCAAACTAATGTCGGCATCTCCAACTCCTCCTTCAGAGGGACACCCTTCCAAGTGTGTCTACGGCAAACAGATCCCCTTCAAGGATCCTCATTCGTTCGTCCTGCCTGCGGTGCTTAGGCTCGGACCACGATATCAAGGCCTGCTCCTTCTGTCAGGGGTTCAACAGCCACACCAGGATCCGCCGTCAGAAGACGCTTCAGGGGTACCTTTTGGAAGAAAAGCTAAGCAGAATAGATATGGAGCCTTCCTCCAGAGGTGAATCTTCCTCAAAAGCCCACAAACATCGGGACACGCACCGGGAGTAGACAAGATCCAGATCCCCTTACCAGGCCTCGGGACTCGCGTAGCTCAGGCTCCACACTCTGACGCGCTCACCCTCAGCGGCTCGTTCGCAGCCCCTTCCTGTCAAGGTTAAGGCTACAGGCGGTTCTTCGGCTTCGCTTCACCCCATGGAGACTTCCAGGCCTTAGGCTTCTTCCACTCTATCCCGGGCCTCATTGAAGTCTTTGGACCATCACCAGACTAATTCTTCCTCTTCTGCCCAATGCCGGGACCCCGACTCCAGATTGGTCTCCCTGCCTTCCAGGGATCCGGATCCCCCACCCAGGAAGACAAAAGACCTGACGTCCCTGAAGCGGACGTCGGACCTGTCGTCGGCCAAGCACCCGAAGTCAGCCAGGCGTTCACTGGAGCCGAGGACATTGGCTAAACACCAGACGTTGGCCAGGTGTTCGCCGGACCCGAAGTCGTCAACCTAGCGACCAACGTCGGCTTCACACTCACCGCAGCCAGACTGCCCACCCCCGTCACCGGTGGACACCGGTCGCCGAGACTCCACGGAGGAGGACACGACATTGCCTGAGGACCAGGCAGGCAACACAGAGGATGCCGGGCTTCCAAGGAAACCTTCACCCACCCCGGAGACGCCTGTGGACCCAACGCCCGACCCCGGCAACAGACCACCGGCACCAGGCCCCTCGTCGGGCATGAACATTCAAGAGGTCAAGGATCTCTTTACTTTCTGGTGGGACACAATCCGGAAAGATGTGATCCCCATAAAACCTCCTCCTTCTACTCCTTCACCTCCTACTCCACCACAGGGGCCAGCAGGACGACCACCAACCCCTAAGGAGCATACTCCACCTCCTAGGGGAAGATCTAAGGAACGGAGAAGGCCTCCCTCAAGATCTCCCTCAAGGTCTCCCAGCCCCAAGTGACCCAGACATCGTTGATACACTCCGTCAGGGGAGGATTCCAGATCGGATACCTCTGAAATCTTAAGATCTCCTTCTCCACTCAGCAGCCCATCGCCTGACCCACAAGACCTACCCAGGTCCCCTCCGGATGATACCTCCTTCTCTGAGATTATGAGGCACATCCAGGAGAACATGGGATGGGATTCTGAAGATCTCGACCCCGAGAGACAGTGCCTTGCCTGTTAACTTCAGCAGAAAGATCCCAAGCCTGTGGTAGTACCACCCTTGGTGGACACTTTCGCGGACGTCACTAAGGCTGCGTGGAAGCATCCGCACTCCACCCCTGCTGTGCCAAAGAAAGCTGACTGCCTGTACAAGGCCCGGAAAGAGGACCGGTACTTGGCGAAACAACCTCTGGCTGACTCCCTGGTCATTACGGCCTCTCATGACTGGTCCCAACGACCGCAGCATATGAGCACACAGCCATCGGACTAGGAATCCAAACAGTTGGATGCCCTGGGGAGGTGCATGTATGCAGCTGCTACATGCTCCATCAGGTCCCTGAACTACCTATCTCACACGGTTCAGTTTCAGAATGCCCTGTGGGAACAGGGTCAGGACCTTGTTGACAAATTACTGGATGGTGATCAAAAGGCAGAGCTCCTAAACCTCCTGCGCTCCGGGTCTGATGTGGGAACCCAAGTGCTACGAGCCACATATGATTCTGCGGACTTGTCTGCCAGAGCTGCAGCTTCAGGCATCTGTCTCCGGAGACACTCCTGGCTCCGTGTCTCCGACACCCCAGACATACAGAAAAACATTCTTGGCGCCCCATACAATGGCCGAAGTCCTGTTTGGTGAATACTAGAAATGGTTACCAAGCTCCGGGAGCTGAGAAGGCAGTTAGATCCCATACAAGCCATGTACAGATCAAGGCCTGGTTCCTTTCATGGGAACCAGAACCGTTTCACAACCCGACGGCAATGGCGGCAGCCACATTCAGCCAGCAGCAAAGGGCACTTTCCGTCGTAAAGCCCATGCTAAGTCTTCCCTAGGCAGAGGCCAGCATTACACCAAACCGGCCCAGCCTGCAGGAGCCAGTGCTGCCTGGCGCCTGACTCCTTCCGTCCCCCGGATCAGCGGGCACAAAAATCGGTCATCGCTGCCGCCACACATTTCAGTGTGGCGATGGATTACGCCGACAGTGGGTTCTTCAAATGGTCAGAGAGGTCATTTCTCCGAATTTCCGACCACCCACCGTCAAAGACCTCCCTGCTCAAGACCTCCCCTGCTTTCCCGTTATTTGGGTCAGTATGCCTTCTCATACAGCAGGAGGTACCGTGCTTCTCGGAAAAAGAAGCTATGAAGACGCATTACGCGCGAATCAGAGAGGTGCAGGTTATTATTCTCGCTTCTTTCTGGTTCCCAAGAAGACAGGGGACCTTCATCCAATACTGAATCTCAGCGACCTCAACGCTTCGGTCCTCTACAAACGCTTCCGTGTGGTGACCCTTCCAGATCCAATACCCATGCTCAAGCAGGGCACCTTCCTAGTGTCCTTGGACATGCAGGATGCTTACCTGCACTTACCCATTGCTCAATCACACAGGAAGTTTTTGCGCTTCGAGTTTCAGGGTCACCATTATGAGTCATAGCAGCGACTCTGAGGAGACAAGGCCACTACGTGTTTCCCTACCTGGACGACTGACTTCTCATGGTGTCCTCTCGGGAGGCCCTGATGTCCGCCATTCATTGTACTCAGTCTCTGTTAGAGGCGTTGGGCATCATTATCAATCAGGAGAGTCATGCCTGGTTCCGTCACAGATTCCACTGCAGTTCATCGAGCAGTTCTGGACTACTGTCAAGGAAAGCTTTTCTACCCCGGGACCGAGCGGAATATATCGGATCCCTCATCAAGGACCTTTTGACAAAGGGGACGTCCCAGCCAGACTGGTCCTTTCCCTGCTCGGACATATGGCTGCGGCCATTGCAACAGTCCCACTAGCCCGTCTCCACATACGGGTGACCCAGTGGATGTTACGGGTCCAATGGGATCAGAAGGAAGACCGTCTGCAGCTTCCAGTTGGGATGACGAATGCCGTAATCCGGGATTGGCAATGGTGGCTAGATTAAAGGAACCTATTAGCGGGGATCCCCTTCATCGCGCTGTCTCCGATTGTGATGCTCTTCACAGATGCCTCAGGGCTCTGGTGGGGCGCACACCTCAACGGTGTCAGGTCTCAGGGCCTCTGGACAGCCCAAGAAACTCATCTCCACATAAATATCCTGGAAATGAGAGCAGTTCTTTACGCCCTGCAGACTTTCCAGTTGGAGATCCCATCGGGTACTCTTCTGTAACAGACAGACAATTCCGCGGTGATGTATTACCTCAACAAACAAGGAGGCACCCATTCCTACCCACTTTGCAAGGAGGGCATGAGGGTGTAGGATTGGGTTCTACAACACGGCATAAACCTCATTGCTGTTCATGTCCCAGGGTGGACAGTGTCGCCACCAGACAGCCTGAGTCACTCTCAGGCCAGAGTCCATGTGGGAACTACTCCAGGAGGTAGTAGAGGATCTGTTTTACAGATGGGGCACTGAGAGTTAGACCTGTTAGCCTCCTCATACAGCATAAAACTGCCCAGTTTTTTGCTTCGCTAGATCAGGGCCTGGTGTTTTTCTGGGCGAGATGCGTTGTCCCTCTCTAAGCGGGGTAGATTCCTCCTATGCCTTTCCCCCTTCCCGTTGATCCAGAGGTCCTTTTGAAACTTAGCAGGGAAACAGTGGCGCTGATACCCATCACGCCGTTTTGGCCCAGACAGATCTGGTTCCTCTACTACATCAGCTATCACCAGGAACCTCAGTGCCTCTGCCAATCAGCTCTCACTTACTGTCTCAGGGGCGGGCTCATGGTCCATCCGGACCTTCATTACGCTGAACCTGCACGCCTGGCTCTAGAGGCGTATCCATTATCGTCTGAGGTCTCACAGGAGGTAGCAGGCGTTCTGTGACTGCTAGAAAAACCGCCACTCTCATGCTTCTACGCCATGAAATGGCGTAGGACTTTACCTCTGGGCTCAGGCGTGAGATTTTAGCCAATGGACTGTCAGAAAGGTCGGTCCTGGACTACCTCCTGTCTCTTTTTCAGACAGGCTTGGCCTACTCCTCAATAAAAGTACACCTTTGTGCCATCTCAGCCTATCACACTCCTGTAGGCCAGTGTCCCATATCTCAGTTGGACATGGCACGAGCCTTTCTGAGAGGTGTTCTCCACCTTAGACCTCCGATTAAGGATCCTATTCCACCATGGGATTTACCCTTTATCCTGGAGCAGCTTACGCTGCCACCTTTTGAAGCAGCCGCTGATTGCAAGCTACATCTCCTTACATGGAAGACGTTGTTTTTAGTTGCCGTTACTTCAGACAGAAGAATTTCAGAACTCCATGCACTGATGTGCAAAGAATCTTTTCTGTTTTTCCACCAGGACAGGGTATCCCTAAGGACTAATCCGAAGTTTTTACCTAAGGTGGTCTCAGCTCTCACTCTTAATCAGGACATCGATCTACCAGTGTACTTTTCTAAATATTCTAATCGAGGAGAGGCCCTGTTGCACACTTTAGATGTGCATAGGTGTCTTCGATACTACCTGACCAGAACCAAACACCACCGAAAATCTGACCAGCTTTTAGTCTCCTTCACCCACAGGATGATGGGAGCTCCCGTTTCCAAACAATCACTGTCCAGGTGGCTCATACATTGTATTACGTTCTATTACCAGAAGCGTAACAAACCCTTACCGGGCTCAGTTAAGGGTCATTCCACAAGGGGGGTGGCTACCTCCTTTGCGGCCTTGAAGAAAATGTCTACCTCAGGCATCTGTGCAGCAGTTACTTGGAACACTGTGCACACCTTCATCAGGCATTATAGCCTGGATGTTGCATCGAGGCGAAGAGCAGGTTTTCATCTAGCAGTCCTTCAAGGACTGCTGTCCTAGGCTTCGGTTCCGCTAGTGATTTCTACCTTCCCTCCTCCCAGTGGTGAGGGATTTCCAGTATTGCATGGGAATCAGTCCTAATGGTGTAACCTGCTGAAAGAGCTGTTTCTCGAAGTATGATACTACAGTTACGTAAGAACTTACCTTAACAGTAAATCTTCGAGAACAGCTCTTGCAACAGGTACTCCCCCCCACCTCCAAACCATCCCCGCTGGAGGTAGATTTGTTCTGATATCCTGCTCCTAGGATCAGGTGTTCTCACCACCACTCTGTTTGTCATTTGATGGTGGATCCTCCGTCTCCTTTTCTGATGTCATCCAGTGGCCAGGAGTCTCCGGTGGGAGAACTGGGGATTCTGGGGGACCGCCCCCTTATTTACTATGCTTGACGTCGGGGGCAGGACCGACGTCGGGGGCAGTCCCCACTGAATACTGCTAGCTAGAAACTTTCCGTGGGGTCCTGGCGCCTGCCGGCTTCAGTCCTAATGGTGTAACCTGCTGCAAGAGCTGTTCTCGAAGATCTACTGTTACGGTAAGTTCTTACGTAACTGTACTTTCTCGAAGATCTACTATTATGGTATGTTCTTACGTAACTGTACTTTCCCATTTCTTCCTAGTTACGAAGAAGACAGGAAAACTAAGGCCTATCCTAGACCTCAGCTCCCTGAACATGTTCGTGGAGTACAAACGCTTCAGAATGCTCTCTTTGCAGAGCCTTCTACCACTTCTTTGGCAGGGACAGTGGCTATGCCGTCTGGACATGCAGGGTGCCTACCTACATATCCCCATATGCCCTTCCCACTGCAAATTCCTTTGTTTTTGCTTTCAGGGGGACCACTATTAATTCAAGGCCCTTCCATTTGGTCTTTCCTCGGCTCCCCAAGTGTTTACCAAATGCCTGTCTGGTAGCGGCCCACCTGCGTACCAAGGGAGTACGGGTGTTCCCGTACTTGGATGACTGGCTCCTGACAGCCTCGTCCAGGGAGGAACTCCTGCACTCCCTTTCCCTTACCCTGCAGGTTTTTACCAGCCTGGGTATCACCATCAGACAGGCCAAGTCCCATTTGGTCCCATGACAATGCCTCCAATTTATAGGGCCGATTCTTGACACAACCTCCGACAAAGCCTTCTTGCCTCTGGACAGGGTAGAAACCCTTTAGAACCAGGCCATCTTCTGTCCGGTCGCAGGATGGTCGGAGCCAGGTCAGTCCTCTGCCTCCTTGGGCTAATAGCGGCTGCCATTCCGACAGTCCTGCTCGCTCGGCTTCATATGAGGAACTCTCGGACGCTTTGGTCGCAATGGGACCAAACCAGGGACAGCCTAGACCAAGATGTTCTAGTATCAGATCCCATGATGTGGGACTTGCAATGGTGGATGGTTCAGGAGAACCTGTGCCTGGGAGTTCATTTCTGCAACGATCCACCCTCTCAGTCGTTGACGACGGACACGTCAGGAGAAGGTTGGGCTGCCCATCTGGGGTCTCACAGGACTCGGGGCAGCTGGTCCAAGTTCAAACAAAACCTGCATATAAATGTGCTCGAAATGAGAGCAATCCTTTATGCCCTTCAAGCTCTACTCTCATTCATCCTCCCCGGTCATCTCCTCATACAATCCGACTACATATGCGTTGTCTGGTACCTCAACAAGCAGGGAGGGGCACATTCCTAACCTCTGTACCGGAAAGAGATGAGAGTCTGGCATTGGGCAGCCCAACACCACCTTCCCCTGACTGCAGTTCATGTTCTGGGAGTGGAAAATACACTGGCAGACTGACTAAGTCGGTCCTCAGCCAGGTGCCATGAATGGGAGCTGGATCAAGAAGTCGTAAGCGACATCTTTCAGCAATGGGGAACACCTCAGATAGACTTCTTCGCCTCTCCCCAAAACGCAAAGCTTCCCGCCTTATGCTCACTCTGTCCAGGGTGAGACATTTTTTGTGGGGATGCTCTGTCTCTCGCTTGGAGGAACAGATTTGTTTATGCCTTCCCTCCCATTCCTTTAATTCTGAGGGTCCTGAACAAACTCCAGTCGGAGGAAGCTCAAATGATTCTCATTGCTCCCTTCTTGCCCAGGCAAGTTTGGTTCTCTCTTCTGCAACAGTTTTCAGAGGAACCTCCACTTCCTCTTCTTCTGTCGTAACAGTTGTTGACCCAGGATCAGGGGACCCTTGTTCATCAAGGTCTCAAATCCTTTCATTTCCATGCGTGTGACTCCTACAGACATAGCTAAAGCCCGCTTCAGAGTCTCTCCTGTAGTAGCGGACATTTTGGTAGAGGCCAGAAAGCCTTCCACCAGGTCCACCTATGCCATGAAGTGGAAAAAATTTTCTATTTGGGCAAATTCGAAGGACTTCGAGCCTTTCTCGTACCCAGTCAGTAAAATCCTGGACTACGTGCGTCACCTCTTCGATCTGGGTCTCAGCTATTACTTGTTGAAAGTCCACATGGCTGCTGTTTTAGCCTACCATATTCCCTTTGGAGACAGGACTTTTGCTCAGTTGGAATTCTCCCCTCCATGGGACTTGAATTTCATCCAGGAGAAGTTTACTCTGCCACCCTTCGAAGCATCAGCAACAGCTGATTTGAAGTTCCTTTCTTGGATGACACTTCCTAGTGGCTATCACTTCCGCTCGGCGAATATCCGAGCTGCAGGCCTTAATGTGTAAAATACCTTACTTGATATTTCACAAGGAACGTGTGGCTCTGTGCACCAACCCTAAATTTCTCCCTAAGGTTGTGACTGAATCAATCTATGGAGCTACCCGTTTTCTTTACGCAACACTCCAGTCAAGGGGAGTACCTCTTGCATACTTTGGATGTTCACAGAATCCTGAGATAAGGATCTCAGGAAGACCGATCAGCTTTTTGTCTCTTTTGCTCACAAAAGAGAAGGCAATGCTATTTCTAAGCAGTGCCTATCAAAATGGTTGGCACATTGTATTACTTTCTGTTACAAGTACAACAAGACCCTTCCGAGTCAAGTCATAGGTCACTCCACCAGAGGAGTAGCTGCCTCAGTGGCTTGTTTCAAAAATGTGTCAGCAGCAGACATCTGTGCTGCGTAACTTGGACTTCTGTCTGTACAATCACGAAACACTACAGTTTGAACATTGCCTCTCGCCGTAGAGCAGGCTTCGGGTTAGCTGTCCTACAAGGTCTCCTTTCATGAGACCCGTTCAGCCCTTAGGTTCCATGCTGTGGATGACAATCCTCCTCCCGAGTGTTTTTCCTTGTTCCAGACTGCTTGGGACTCAGTCCTATATGTGAATACCTACTGCAAGAGCCTCTTGAGTAAGATGGTACAGTTACATAAGAACTTGCCATAACAGTAGATCTTCGAGACAGGCTCTTGCAGTAGGTATTGCCTTCCTGCCCTCCATCCCCCTAAGTTTTCTTTGCTTCATTTCCATGGTCGGAATATCCTCTTCTCTGTCGTCTTGCCTCTTTTGGCTTTTGGTGGGAAAGAACTGGAAGGCAGGTGTGGGGGACCGTCCCTTTATACCAACGTCATATGATGCCAGTCACCTGACATGGGGACGGTCCCCAGCCAGAGACTGCTAGCTAGAAATTTTTCCGTGGGGTCGTGATGCCTGGCAGCTTAGTCCTGTATATGAATACCTACTGTAAGAGCCTCTCTCGAAGATCTACTGATACGGTAAGTTCTTACATAACTGTACTTTTCCCTTGCTCTTCCCGGGTTACCACTGAGGAAGCCTCCCACCTCTACCCAGATGTCCGGCATGGGGTCTTCCAGGCTACGGCCTTCTAAGGCCCCCATATCCATGGCTGTCAGGCCCCACAAACACTTTACTGGGTCTCAGCCAGAAGGATTGGCCTAGTCTTCGTCGGGCTGCAGGTCAGAGCCTGCTGTCTGCAAGACTGTTCCCTCAGGGTCATCGGACAAGATGATAGGGTCCGACAACACCAAGAGGTGTCTGGGACATGAGCGCCACAAGAAACCATGCTCACCTTCCAAGCCGTTGTTGGCCAGGGCTCCGGACTGATGACAGAGCACAACTCCCTCTGACTCCACTACCATGGAGCCGGATCAGACACCCTCCAAGCCATCGCCTGAACCACAGGGATCCAAAAAGTCTTTGTCCACGGAGCGGATGACAGAAGACCTGACACCAGGCTCTACAGAGCCTATGAACACAGCGCCACACACTTCATCACCACCTCCACCACGGAGACTGATAAAAGGATGCCAGCACACCCGACACCGTGGGACGAGACGCTGCCAGACATGATATACAAGACAACGGAGCTATCAGGCCTAACAGGGGAGTAAACCGGAGGGCCCAACGCCAGGCCACTCTGGCACTCCTACCACAACACCTGAACCGCCGACAGCCCCTATGGTACCTCTGGCTGAGGTCAAGGCCTTGTTTACCAGTTGGTGGAACACAATCAAGTGGGATCTGTTATCCAGACCACCAGAGCCGAACCCCACACCAGCTGCACCTAGGCAACCTACCCCCCTCCATGCCGAACATCTTCTCCAACCCCGACTCCGGCCCGCTTGACTCCAGGTGGCACTGGACAGGGGTCCCACGAATAATGGCGATACAGTCACCGCCTGTTGTCGCGATCTTCCTCGAGATGCTGGAGTCGCTCAAGCGGACACCGGTCCAGGAGTCCAACAATGGTTCCTCCTCATATGACTCTACAGAGAACGACTTGCCTCTTCCATCTCTGGACCCAAGAAAGGATTCTCCAAGGTCTCCTCTGAACGATCCCACTTTCTTAGATGTGATGAGACACATACAATCCCTTAACCATTGGGAGACAGAGGAATTAGACCCTGAGAGACACTGTCTGGCAATGTTCTTAGGGGCCAGTGACCCAAAACCTTTGGTCATCTCTCCATTAGTGGACCCCTTCCAGGACATGATGAAACTAGCCTGGAAGCACTGTTCCACAACCATGGCAGTCCGTAAGAAAGCTGACCACTTATACAAGACCCCCGAGGAAAGAACCACATTTAAGTGATCAACCAAAAGCGAACTCTATGGTCCTTTGCTGCCCTGGATATGTCCCAGTTAGTCACCCAGCCCACTAGATTCAACCACTCTACTAGCACCAGCACTCTCCTAGATGTTTTTATATTTAACCACCCCTACAAAATCTGGGATGTCACTGTCCTCCCTGACTCTCTTAGCGATTACTCCCCAGTCCTCTGTCTCTGGGCATCCTCCACTCTGAAGCCAGTGTCCCAGGCCACTGTACACCGCCGTTTACACCTTGGCGGCCTCAGAAACATAAAACAATACCTAGCCCAGCTAGACTGGTCCCCTATCCAGCGCGCCCCTGACATTGACTCAGCCCTTGACCACTTCACAAATGCCTTCTGTAAGGCTTGTGACCTTTTCGCCCCCCTCACCAGGATCCTCCCCAAAAAATGCAGTGCCGCATGGATCACCCCCCCCCGCCTCCAGAGTCTCAAAAACAGAGATAATCTTTGGCACATTGCTGTAGAATCCGGAAAGGCGTCTGATAGACAGGCCTACAATGCAGAACACAATAAGTGCACTTGGGCCATTAGTCGGGCCATGGCAGAGCACTACCAGACCACCATCGGTTCCACTTGGGGTACAGCCCCTCCCTAGTAGATCAGGGAGGGGCTGTGGACATGGCCTACCTAGACTTTAGCAAGGCACTTGACTCAGTCCCACACAAAAGATTAATATACAAGTTAGCCAGTCTGGGAGTGGGTCCCAAGATGATAGCCTGGGTAAAGAGGTGGCTGGAGAACAGGACACAGAGGTAATAGTAAATGGAGTCCACTCTGAAGAAAGGGGTTACTAGTGGGGTGCCGCAGTTCAGTATTAGGACTGGTCCTCTTCAATGTCTTTATAAACGACATTGCAGAGGGACTGAAGGAAAAGTATGTCTCTTTTGCAGATGACACAAAGACCTGCAACAGTTTGATGCACAAGGTGGGTGGAAAGGACAAGGAAGAGACTTGGCAAGGTTAGAGGACTGGTCAAATGTATGGCAGCTTAGATTTAATGCTAAGAAGTGCAAGGTAATGCACCTGGGAAACAAAAACCCAGGGGAAGAGTACACAATGGAGGGGTGAGATACTAATAACAACAAAAATGGAAAGGGGCCTGGGGGTAGTCATATCAGATGACTTAAAGGTGGGCAAGCAAAGTGAGAGGGCAGTAAGGAGGGCTGGGGGGGATAGTGGGATGCGTAGGGAGAGGCATCACCAGTAGAAAACAGGAAGTTGTTATCCCTCTGTACAGACAGCTGGTGAAACCCCATCTGGAGTACTGTGTGCAGTTCTGGAGACCCAATCTCTGCAAGGACATAGACAAGATGGAAGCTGTCCAGAGGAGGGCAACTAAAATGGCGCAGGGTCTACACCGGAAGAGATATGAAGAGAGACTAAAGGAGCTTAATATGTATAGCCTCGAGAAAGGGGGACATGATAGAAACATTCAAGTACCTCAGGGAATCAACAAAGTCCAAGAGGGTAGCATCTTTCAAAAAGAGTTGTGCAAGAACAGGGGGCCACAATTTGAAGATAGAGGCGCTCAGAGGTAATGGTAAGCAGATTTTTTTCACAGAGAGGGTTGTGGATGCATGGAACGGTTTCTTCCGGAGGAGGTTGTGGAGTCAAAACAGTGGTTGAATTCAAGCATGCATGGGACAGCCATAAGGCAATTCTAGTGGGTGGGGTAGAGAAGAGTAGGCTGCTGGTTAACTAGGCTCTGCAGCTTATCCATTAGGTAGGGAAATGGGCAGACTGGGTGGGCCAAGCGGTTCTTATCTGCCGTCAAATTCTATGTTTCTATGAAAGAGCTAAATGGGAAGTCCCGCTACCCCCCCCATCTGAGCTCTCCGTCAATGACACCCCCACCACAGATCCACTCCTTATAGCCAATTGCCTTAACACTATCTTCTCTGACCTAAGCTCTGTCCTCCCCAGCAGCTTCTTTGACCCAATCCCCACCTCTCTCCCTCCGGTCCTGCATCACCCACCATTCTATCTGCGCACCCTATCCCCCAAAAAGCCAGGCTGCACCTGGTAAAAAGCCTTGGCTAAGCTTATAACCCCAGCAGTGACCCTCGACTCCAGGATCCTCCGTATGGTCTTGGACGAAGTCGTAGTCCCCCTGACTGACCTTTTAAAACGGTCTCTATGCCTGGGTCAGTTCCCAAGAGCTTGGAAAACTGAAATCACACCCATACATAAGAGTGGGGACCAGTCCACCCCCAACAGTTACCGGCCAATCTCCATCTCCCCCCCCCCCAACTCAGTAAAGCCCTTGAAATATATAGAGGGCTTAAATAAATCAATAACAAGTGAGGAAATAGGTGCAGCAATTAAAGCTCTTAAAAGTAATAAGGCTCCGGGACCTGACGGTTACTCTTCTAATTTTATTCATAAAGTCAGAAATGAGATTGTTCCAATTCTCAACAATGTGTATACAGAAGCTTGGCAGAAAGGATCCTTTCCTGACAACATGATGAAGGGTTTAATTACTCTTATTCTTAAGCCAGGGAAGGAATCAGATAACTGTAAAATTACAGGCCTCTATCACTTATTGACACAGACATTAAAATTTGGCTAAGGTTCTGCTGATAGATTAGAAAAGTTATACCCTTTCTAATTGACACCAGACAAGTAGGATTTCATGAAAGGGAGAATGGCAGCGGACAACACTAGAAAGCTTTCATTTACATTCTAGAAGCTGCAAACAACTAACCTTGCAGTTGGTTTACTTGCTCTAGATGCAGAAAAGGCTTTTGATAGGGTATTATGGCCACATATATTTAACACTCTTGACTTGTATGGTTTTCCACACAATTTTTCAAAATGGGTCAGATTATTATATAAGAATCTATCAGCTTCCGTTATAACAAATGGTCTGGTGTCTTCTGGTTTTGCTCTCCTAAGGGGAACTAGACAAGGTTGTCCTCTTTCACCAATGTTATTTAATCTAACGATAGATCCATTGGTCAGAAAACTAGGGACTGATAAGGGTATAAAAGGGGTTCTTATACAGGGGAAAACAACATCTTACCTCTCTTTATGCAGATGATATTATTATCTCAGTACAAGATCCAACAAACTCAATTCCTAAGATTCTCCAAATAGTAACTGACTTTGGAAATATTTCTGGATATAAACTAAATAAAGAAAAGTCAGTCTTTCTACCACTTAATAGGACTTGTGAAAAAAGGGATATTGATAATATAGGTATTAGATGGGAAAAAGAGAAAATAGATTATTTGGGTATTACTCTTTATAAAACAGCAAAGAAAACATGTACAGAAAATTTAAAAAAGCTTAAGATAGATGTTATAAATTCTCTAGCCAAGTGGAATTGCCTGCCGTTGAACTTTTGGAGTAGAATGGAAGCAGTTAAGATGAATGTTCTACCTAGAGTGTTGTTCATTTTTCAAATGCTTCCTTTCTTTATACCCAAAAGATGATTCTCAGAATTACAAGGTTGTGTGAATAGATTCTTATGGGATAATAAGAGGTGCAGGATGGCTCATACTAAATTGTCTAGACTTAAAAGAAATGGAGGGTTGAAGTTCCCCGATTTCTACTTTTACTATTTAGCCTGTAGGATGTCCCAGACTGCAAAATGGCTTTATAATTCAAACAGTGGACAAGAGATTCCAGAATGGCTAGCTATGGAAAGAGATATGCTAAATAGTCAGAATGTTAATATTTCAACTCTGATTTTTGCTAAACCTTTTAAAAGTATTAAAAATAAAATCATCTCGGATAACTTACAACTAATATCGGTATGGAGGAATATTTTAAAAATGGACATTAAATACTCTACTTTGCAATCTCTGTGGGGTAATTCCAATATTTTGATTGATGGGGCTTTAGCACACTTTAAAGATTGGCATGAGAAGGGTGTATCCAGTATTAGAGACATTATTGTACGTAATACAATGATCCCTTTTAAATCCTTGGTACAAAAATATGAACTACCCCCTCAAGATTATTCTAAATACGTCTCTCTCACAACTAGTTTGCTAAGTCATTATCATAATGATTTGAACAGATCTAAGACAAATGAAATCACTATAGCTTTTCTCGCTTGTATGCAGTCACATTCATCTATTTCAGAATTCTACAAACTAATTATAGATTGTGTAAGGGGCATGGATCTAGAAAATATTAGATGGTGGTCAAATGTTCTAGGGAAAAACGTAGACAAATGGGATTGGGAAATTATCTGGAACAATTCATTAAAATGTTTTAAGACCGTCAATATGAAACTAGTGCAATTTAAATCCTTACATAACTTATACTATACACCATACCATCTATTTAAGATGGGCATAAGCAACTCCTCCACTTGTAACAAATGTGGTGCAGTAAATGCTAACTTAATTCATATGTTCTGGCAATGTGATAAAATTCAAAACTTGTGGCTTAGTATTATTAAACTTTTTGAAGATATGCCAGGATTTCAAAACAAACTGAATCTTGAAACATGTCTTATTGGACATTTCGAAAAAGATCATTTATGGACTAAAGAACACAAATTCACTATTCAGGTCATATCAGCTTCAGTCAAGAATGTCATTCTTAGGAACTGGATAGATGATAAAACACCTTCCATGTCCGAGTGGAGGAATGAATGCCTAGAAACTTTACGTCTAGAGAAAATTGCACATTCCATAATAGGACAGAAACATGTTTTTGAACATAAATGGGGTATGATCTATACTTTTCTTACTAATAAATAGGTTTATTTAAGTAATACTCTTATGAAAATTGGTTATTGTTAACCAGAAGGAATTGATTCCTAGTATTCCATGTATGCTACTATTTCAAAGCAATATTGGATTTCAAAGTAATTCTCTGTATTCTCTTTCTCCTTTACTTACTTCCATACTTTTTTTCCTTCCTTATATCTTTCTTCTTTTTACTTCTAAGGAATTGATGCTACTTTCAAAAAGAACAATAGGGGAATGTAAACCACTTTATATTGAATTAGAAACAGAAATTTGTTGTACTATTTATAAGCAGTATGTGCAAGACTGTCTACTGATTATTTCTAATGCAGTCCTTCATACCCTCTGTTATCTTTTTTCTAGATGCAATATCAGTAGAGTGGTTATTGTTTAGATATATGAAAAGTGGTAATCTTTCAATGTAGCTTATTTTATATTTTTAGCACCTTTAATAGGATGCAAATGATCTTCTTTTTGAGGTTGAATTTTTCTACTTTTTTCCCCTCCCTTTTATTTCTTATTTTACTATATGTGTTGTATTATGATAGCTGTTACTATCCTTGTTACTGAAAATATTCCGTGTAACAGTTTTTGTTTTGAAAGAAAAATCAAATAAAAAGATATTGACAAAAAAAAAGCCCTTGAAAAAGTGGTGTTGATCCAGCTCTCTGAATACCTAACCAAGTACGACATTATGTGCCCAGAGCAACACGGTTTCCACCCAGGACACAGTACAGCCACGGCTCTCCTGGAATTCTCCCAACATCTGCATGCTGCTCTCGACTCTGGCAGCCTTGCAGGAGCAGTGTTCATTGACCTCTCCAAGGCCTTTGACACTGTTTGTCATCCCCTTCTACTCGACTCTCTCCACCAACCTGGCTTCTCTGGCGGTCCCATTTCCTGGTTCTCTAGCTACCTCTCTGCTAGATCCCAGCGTGTCAAGATCAGTGGCTCCCTCTCCAGCACTCTTCACGTTCGCTCCGGGGTCCATCAGGGCTCCATCCTGGGTCCAATACTTTTTAGTCTCTACCTCAACACCCTCCCCAGCTCATGTACCAGTAAAATGCTCCTCTACACTGACAATGCAGTCCTCGTTGCTTCACATCCCAATCCTACCTCCCTCCAATTATCCCTCCAGCAAGCTTACAACCAAGCCAAAAGGTGGTTCGGCGACCGCAGACTGGTCATTAACCTAAAGAAAACCAAATCAGTGCTGTTTTCCCCCCACCAAAATAAAGCTAAAAATAGCCCCCTCTTGATTCTCCCCAGAACTCTGCACATCAAGTGACCACATACAAGTACCTAGGCATCACTTTCGATACTGCCCTCTCCTTCCACGCCCACATTAATGCCTTGTCAGCCACCATTAACTCTTAGATTGGCCTGCTATACCAGCACAGGGACTGCCTGCCTCAGGTTGCCCTTAGGCTGGCCATCACCTCCTCCGTCTTGTCCCTCGTGGACTATGGCTTGCCCATCTATGCCGCAGCTGACAACACTGCCCTCTCCAAAATCCAACTCTCCATCAATAAGGCCTGTAGGCTCCTGACCGGTGCCCCCAGCCGCACTCACGCCTACCTTCTCTATACTACCACCAATCTGCTCAACTTTGAGGAGCGACTGCTCTACCAGACCTGCCTTCTCGCTAAGAAATCACTGCCAGGACTCCCCGGGGTCTCTTCCTCCCTACTGCAGTCATCATCGTCCATCACCACCCATAGCTCTGTTAAGGCCACTTTCAAGGTGCCCAGAACCAAGACCTCTCTTGCCCAGAGATCCTTCCTGTACCGAGCCCCCACCTGGTTCAACTCCCTCCCTAGCTGCATCTCCAACTTGCCAAAAATTGGCTCCTTCAAAATAGCCCTTCAGAACCATATCTTTAATACCCTCTGTTGTAACCTGTGGTACCCGCCCGCCTTGCCCCCTGGCTTGACAACATCCACTGAACAGCCTCTTCCTCCTCCAGACCCACTCCTTCCCTACTAGGTCCAAACAGGGATGTAACCCGCTGTCTTCTCTGAGGACCTACTAGATCCATGAGTGTAACTCACAATTTTGTAACACTATGCAACCTAAGTAACATACAAACTACTACATTATGTAACCTAAGTGTATCTATGTTAAATGTTCCTTTTACTGCATCTGTAATGTTATCCTCTGTTTTAATCTGCACTGTAATAACTGTCTTGATGCCTGCCCCTCCCCCCCGCGACGAGGTGCCTTTGTAAATGAGTCTCTGACTCAAAGGTTGTAAACCCGATTTGTAATGAATAAATAAAATACAGCTGCACATGGAAGGACTCAGCAACCCAAGCATATGAGCTCCAAACCACCAGATAAAAAGTCCAAAAAGATGGACCACTTTGCCGTAAGGTATAATCATCAAGCACTTGTACAGTCTGGTCACTAAATTTTCTGGCACATATGGTTAATGTTCCAGAAGTCTCTCTGGAACAAAGCTATGGACCTGACTCCCCTAATAAGACAGAGCTCTTAGCCATCTTATAGTCCGGTGCTGACGTCGGTAAACACATCCTCAGGTACTAATATGATTCAGCAGACACTGCAGCAAGGGCAGCCGCCACAGGGATATGCCTTCAGTGCTACTCTTGGTTAAGGGTCTCGGGCTTCCAGCTGGATTTGCAGGATGTTATTTTAGATGCCCCTTTTCAGGGACCAGTACTTTTCAGCCAAGAGGCAGAGAAAATGATCACAAGGTTGTAGGACTCTGGGAAGGCAGTTTCTGATGTCCACAAGATGTGTAAGTGAGTGCCAATCCCATACAGACGTTGGCCCTTTCGCAGGCAACAAGGCTAGCAGGCAAAAAGGCACAGAAGGGGATACAAAAGAGAAACTCCCTCTCAGCAAGCAGGGGCACAGGGCTGAAAAAGTGCTAAAAATGCTAGCGCTCCCTTGCCCACCCCAACAACCTCTACATGACTCCCTGCCTGCCCCCCCCCCCCGGCAAAGCTATGAGGGGAGGCAGTAGGAGGGCGATTCTCCCTTTACCACACAGGTTGGCCCAACATCATGGCAGATCAGTGGGTACTCCAAACTATTGAAAGAGGTTACGCTCTGGAGTTCACACAAATTCCTCCAAACAAGCCACCGATTCCTGCTTATTGCTCCCCATCCCATGCAGGCCTCATTCAGGCCGAAATTCAAGCTGTCTTGAACAAAAAGGTGATCTAGACAGTCCCATCGAGCCAAAGAGGAAGGGGGTTACTACTCCCACTTCTTCTTGGTGCCAAAAAAGACAGGGGACCATTGTCCCATCCTGGATCTCAGTCAGCTGAACAATTTTATCTGAATACAAAAGGTTCCAGATGGTGACACTGCTGGGATTTCTGCCCATGCTACATCAGGAGGACTGGCTCTGCTCCCCGGACATGCAGGACGCATATATGTACATAAAAATCCTACTGTCCCACAGAAAAAAACTTCACTTTACCTTCCAGGGAGAGCATTATCAATTTTGAGCACTGCCATTCAGTCTTTCTCGGCACCTCGAGTACTCACCAGGTGCCTGGTGGAGGCAGCAGCAGCTCTCGGGCTCTCTCACTCTACGCCCCCTTTGAAGGCACTTTGCCGAGGCGCTAGGGGCTTCCACAGTGGTGCTCGTTAAATGTGAACAATAGTTCTGTTGTGTGTTTATGTCGTCTTCTTCTTCTGTGAGTGCAACCTTTTTGGAATCCGCAGCTCTCAGGCAGCAGGGACATTACATCTACCCCTACCTCGACGACTGGTTCCTGACAGCTCCCACAAGAGGCCAGCTTTGTCATACTCTTGAATGTATTTTCTAACTGTTCCAAGACCTGGAAATCACCTTAAATCTTCCCAAATCATACCCCTGACCCAGTCAGAGAGCCATCTAGGACACCATCCATGGAAGAGCGTTTCTCCCCTCAGACAGGGAAGATTGTCTACGAGTGTTGACTCAGAAAATCATCTCAGGAAACCAGGTTCCAGCCAGAATGGTTCTGCAGCTTGTAGGTCACATGGCAGCCCCCACATGATAGTGTCTTTGGCTCGTCTCCACACAAGAGTACTCCAGTGGAACCTCAGAGTAAAGTGGGATCAGCGTTTGGACGATCTTGAGCAGCAAGTTCAGATCTCCAGTGCAGTGTGTCAGGATTTGAAATGGTGGCTCGCCCCCTTCTGAAGTCCTCGGCAGATCCTGACAATGGATGCCTTGAGACTGGGGTGGGCGTGCATAAAAAAAAAAAAAAAAAGACAAGAGGGACGTGGACTCCTTTGGAATGCAGCCTCCACATAAATGTGTTGGAGTTGAGAGCCATTCTGTATGCCTTACAGGTGTTTCAGACAGATCTCAATCCAGGCCTCTTACTGATCCAGACAGACAACATGCCAGTTTTATATCAACAAGCAAGGGGGCACACACTCCTATCCCCTTTGCAGAGAGGCCATAAGAGCCTGGTACTGGGCAGTGGAGCACAGTCAGGAACCCACTGAGGTTAATGTTCCAGGAGTACAAAACACCTTGGCTGACAGCTTAAGCTGCTCTCGGGCTCATGAGTGGGAGCTACTACAGGACATAGTAGATGACATGTTCAAAAAGAAGGGGACTTCCAGAACTGGACCTCTTTGAATCCTTGCTTAACAGCAAACTGCCCAGTTTCTGCTTGCTAGATCCAGGGCCTGGTGTTTTCTGGTGAGACACGTTGTCCCTCACTTGGACAGGGAGGTTTCTTTATGCCTTCCCTCCCTTTCCACTGCTTATCGAGTACTGCTGAAGCTGCAAGAGGAGCAAGCAGGCATGATTCTGATAGCACCATTGTGGTTTCTGCAGATTTGGTTCCCATTGCATCAGCAATTGGCGATAGAACCCCTGCTTCCTCTACCCGTCTTCTCACTTGCTCTCCCAGGAGCAGGATATTCTTGTACACCCGAATCTCAAGTCTGTGAACCTGCATGCATGGCTCCTGCAGACCTAGTCGGGGATCGGTACGGGGTGTCAGCAAGGGTAGCAGATGTCCTAGTGGCCGTGAGAAAACCCTCAACCAAGGCCACTGATGCCATGAAATGGGAGCGCTTCTGCCTGTCATCTGGACCCGTTCATCTCTCAGGTGAATTCGGTCTTGGAATATTTTCTTTCCCTGTCTGATTCGGGTCTTAGCTACTCGTCCATAAAGGCACACCTTTCTGCAGTATCAGCTTATCATGTACCAGTGGGCGGCAGTACCCTGGCACAAATGGATCTGTCTCGCACCTTCCTGCGAGATATAATGCATACTAAGCCCCCCCCCTTTCAGGACCTTGTTCCCCCATGGGATCTTCTATTTATGTTAGAGAAACTTACGTTCTAAGGATGTGGATATGTTGTTCTTATCCACACTTCTTGGCATGTCCTTCCCCTTTAAATATCTTGCCGGAAGATCTAAAAGCTGGCTCCTCCCACCCACCTGGGTGGTGTATCCCTTGGCTCCACCCCTTGGTGCCAGATCTTCCTTTCTGCTGTAAGATTCAGGTTCCCTTATGGCTTCTGCGTTGAGTAGGCCCTGGCAAAATTCATTAGAGTTTCACTGCATCGTTTTTCGATCACAACCACGAAGGTGGACAAGTCCTCGCCCGGGTTCCGCCGGTGCTCCTGCGGGCAGAAGATGTCTTGCACTGAGCTGCATGCCATGTGCATCTGCTGCCTGGGCCATGATCACGATACCCAAGCCTGCAACTTTTGCCGCTCTTTCCAGCCGAATGTGTGTTGGATGATCACCTTGCACGTCTACAGCCCAGCTGACCAGAGAAACAGAACCCGCAGGTCAAATCTAAAGAGGTCCATTGGGTGGTCTCCGTGGCTGCAGGGTCCGCTGAACAACTCGAGCAAATTAAGTCTTTTGAGGAGAAGTAGGCGGCTTGGGCTGCCGATCTTTCCTCTTCACTGTTGGTCTTCGTACTGCTTAAACTGGGCTCTACTTTTTCACGCTCCTTTAAGGAATTGTGCCAGTCTCTCCCGACGAAGGGCCCCTCGAGTTCACACAACTCTCATTCTCATAAGGATTCCATGGAGTCGAGAGAGAAGGAGAAGTCTCGTCAATGACATTCTTGGGATCGAGAGAGGCCTTGTTCCCAATAATCTCCATTTTCAACTTCGGTTAAAATTGTGGCCTTGGCTGCTGGCTTCACGGTGCCCCAGTTAGGGCAGCCGGTTAAGACGCGGAACGACAACCTGGTCGAAATTATCGACCCCGTCAACCCATTGTCCCTGGATGAGGCTGGCAGTTCCTTGTTCAGGACTCCGGTCCTGCCTGGACCTACTGAGGAGGAAACCCAGCCTTCTGGGAACCTCTTTATAGTCCCTGTCCCTGACCTAGATGAGCCACGGGTCTCACCGGCTCCTTCTGAGCACCCTCGTCAGTCCGCCTGACACTCGAGGTCTAGGTCTCGGTCAGCCTCCACCGACAAGTCTAGGAAAACTCACAGACACCATTCTGGGTGTTCCAAGAAGCGGCACCGCCGCTATTCATTCTCGTCTTCCTCAGAATAGGAGAGGCTTCAGTGCAAATTGCATCGACACTACGAGGATCTTATGTGCCAACAGTTGGTGTTGGCTGGTCCGAAGTTGACCCCGGCTTTCACACCGACCATCACATGGCTGTCGCCCTCTAGGCCGATGCCGACTCCTCCATAGCTGGCTGACACAGTCCCTCCGCCCATGGAGCTGGTGAAGACCCTCCCAGCTCTGCCATAACTGGCCTATCCACCAATTGTGGTGAAGCTGTCACCTAAACAGCCTCCCTCCGGGGCTCCTGTAAGGGAGTCTCTGCCCGCTAAGGGCCTCCTGCATAGGCTGTCGGTTACCCTTTCTCTCGACCGTCCGCGGCGGGTCGAAAGTGGTTGGCCAATCTATCTGGACTCCTCAGAGTCCGAGGACTCCTCTTTGCACTCCCGTCCATTCTACGAGGATTTGCTTGGGGGTCTCTGGACAGAGGAAGGTCCCATGTCCTTCATAGGCATTCTCTGTCTTGTCTCAGAATCCGTGGGGATGCCTTTGGAGCTTGTTCAGAAAGTGATTCTGCAACTCGAGAGGTAACACCTTAGGGAGGCAGACTCATAAAAACCCAGCACGTTCTGTTGAGTCTCAACAAGAACATGCAGCCACACCAGACTGCTCGATTGAAATGTGCCCAGCCTGAATCTTATGGTCTCAGAGTGTGACGCTCTCAGGAATTACACCCAACTTCCTGTATGATTCTTTAAGAAACAGTACCTCCTCTTTGGAAATCTTATATCCTAATATCTGTGAAACATCCTCTGCATAACGTTTTTTGTTTCCACAGCTCAGTTGGGTTATTAACCTTACAGATACTCGTTCTTTATATTGCCTTGCTGTCATTTTATTATATATTTGATGTCTTTTTGATCTACATGGGAAAGGTGGCTAAATGCATTCCATTATTCTCTGCTGCCATCTAATGGACACAATCAACCTTGCATTAACATATCGATTTGTTTCATTTGAAAATGCTTTTAGTTGGCATGGATATCGTATGACTAGCAAGGTGTTGCAGTGTACAGGGGAAGCATCTGATTATTCATTGGGATTGCGTTATGATGTAGCAGCTCTTTTATAGTAACTCTGAACTTTTTACCCATTTATATTCTGATACATGGTTCATTGTATGGCCCAAATAACAGAGGGCACAAGCTTGTCTCCATTCATAGATTTAATTATATATTGCTTGCACAGGTTGGAGAGGTCTGCATATATTAATAATAACTCCAGGCTCCCTTTGGGGTTGCGAATAGCAAATGGAGAATATTACTTTTCTCATTTAACATTGCTAATTGGTCTGCATATTTGCATGGCTGCTATGGTGTTACTTGACGACACGCAGTACTTGATTTTTAGCTGTAATATTTGAACTTACTTCGAGAAACAGCTCTTGCAGCAGGTTACACCATTAGGACTGAAGCCGGCAGGTGCCAGGACCCCACGGAAATTTTCTAGCTAGCAGTATTCAGTGAGGACCGCCTCCGACGTCGGTCCGCCTCAACATCGGACGAGTACATAACGGGATGTCCCTCCATATCCTCAGTTCTTTTTCCCGTCCGCTGACTCGCCAGCATCGGCCTCTCGGTCTCCTTTCTAGCGTGATGACAACTACTGAACTTCCAATAATTTTCGAACAACTTTGCTCTGCTCAACTGATGTCCTCTCCAACTCCATCTCTTGAGGTTCACCTTTCGAAGTGTGCCTGCGGCAAACAGATCCCCTTCAAGGATCCCCATTCATCCTGTGTTCGTTACCTAGGCCCGGACCACGACACCAAGGCCTGCACCTTTTGCCAGGGTTTTAATAGCCGCACCAGGATCCGCCGTCAGAAAGCACTTCAGGCATTTCTTCTCGAAGAAAAGCTTAAAAGTATGGACCAGGAACCTTCCTCTCGGGGAGAATCTTCCATCTAAATCCCACAAACACCGGGACAAGCACCGGGAGAAGGTGAGGTCTAGGTCCCCTACTCGGGCCTCGGACTCCAGCAGCTCCGGCTCCAGATCGGACTGCTCTCCCTCCAGGGCTCAGTCGCAACCTCCCCCGGTCAAGGTCAGGTCTTCCAGCGGTTCTTCATCGCTCCAGCCTCTCAAGACTTCAAGGCCCTTGGCTTCATCAACACCCTCCAAGGCCTCTTCGAAGTCGGGTGAGCGCCACAAATCTTCATCCTCCCGTCGCCGGGACACCGACTCCAGGTCGGTCTCCCAACCACCCAGAGGTCCTGATCCGGCGCCTAGGAAAACTAAGGACCTGACATCCCTCAAACGGACGTCGGGCCACCATCCGACGTCGGCCAAACACACTAAATCGGCTTGGCGCTCACAGGAGCCGACGACACCAGCTAGACACCCGTCGCCGGCCAGGCGTTCGCCAGGTCTGAAGACGTCGGCCAGGGGACTGACGTTGGCTGTCCCGGAGCGGAAGACCACACCCCCGTCGCCAGCGGATGCCGGTCATAGGGATTCCACAGAGGAGGACACCCCACAGCCCGAAGACCAGGCAGTTAACACCGAGGATGCCGGGCTCCCACGAGAACCCTCCCCAGATCGGGAGACCCCCGGGGACCCGACGCCCAGCCCCGGCGACAGGCCACCGGCGCCAGGCCCGTCGTCGGGTATGAACATTGCAGAGGTAAAGGAGCTCTTTACCTTTTGGTGGGACACCATCAGGAAGGATGTGGTCCCCGCCCGTCCTCCTCCTCCACCTAAGGGGCCAGTAGGATGACCTCCATCCCCCAAGGAGCAAACTCCACCTCCTAGGGGCAGATCAACTGACAAGAGAAGGCCTCCTTCCAGATCCCCCTCAGGGTCACCCACCCCCAAGTGACCCAGATGATGCCGGTACACTCCGTCGGGGGAGGATTCAAAATCGGATACTCCGGAGTACTCCAGATCGCCCTCTCCACTCAGCATCCCCTCTCCTGACCCACACGAACTCCCCAGGTCTCCACCGGATGATCCCTCTTTCGCCGAGATCATGAGGCACATCCAGGACAACATGGGGTGGGATGCTGAGGAGCTTGACCCCGAACGACAACGCCTTGCCCACTACCTTCTGCAAAAGTCCCGGCCAGTGGTAGTGCTACCCTTGGTGGACACCTTCGCGGACGTCACCAAGGCTGTGTGGAAACGTGCGCACTCCACTCCCGTGGTGTCAAGAAGGCTGACCGCCTGTGCAAGGCCCCTAGAGAGGACCAGTATTTGGCGAACCAACCTCTGGCAGATTCCCTGGTCATCACTGCTTCACATGACCGGTCTCAAAGACCCCAGCATATGAGCACTCAGCCACCAGAACAGGAATCCAAGCAATTGGATGCTCTGGGGAGGCGCACGTACGCGGCTGCTAATTGTGCCATCAGATCCCTGAACTACCTTACCTATATGGTTCAGTTCCAGAACGCCCTGTCAGAACAGGGCCAGGACCTGGTTGAAAAGCTTCCCAATGGTGACCAGAAAGCGGAGCTCCTAAACCTCCTCTGCACCGGGTCAGATGTGGGGACCCAAGTGCTTAGAGCCACATACGACTCTGCGGACTCTTCGGCCAGAGCTGCAGCTTCAGGCGTCTGTCTCCGGAGACACTCCTGGCTCTGTGTCTCTGGCTTTACCCCGGACATAGAGAAAAATATTCTAGATGTCCCATATAACAGCGAGGTGCTGTTTGGTGAAGCCTCTGAGAAGGTTATCGCCAAGCTCCAAGACACAGGGAAGGCAGTCCGATCTGTACAAGCCATGTACAGATCTAGGCCTAGTTCCTTTCTTAGGAACCAGAGCTGTTTTCACGGCCAGCAACTAAGGCAGCAGCCACGTTCCAGCCAGCAGCAGAGGGGCACTTTCTCGCGCAAGGCCCAGGCCAAATCGTCCCCAGGCAGAGGCCAACATTACTCCAAGTCGGCCCAGCCTGCAGGGACAAACGCTGCCACAGCATGACTCCTTCCCGGCCCCCGCCCCTCCTCAGGATCAACGGGCAAACAAAGTCGGGGGTCGCATCACATGGCACCTTTCAGGGTGGCAGTCGATCACCACTGACAGGTGGGTTCTTCAGTTGGTCAAAAAAGGCCATTACATCGAGGTGTTAGACAACCCACCCACAAGACCTCCCCTGCTTTCCCGTTATTCGGGTCAGCATGCCCTGCTCATACAGCAGGAGGTGCTCTCACTTCTGGTAAAAGAAGCTATAGAGCATGTACCAGAGAACCAGAGAGGACTAGGGTATTATTCTCACTTCTTCCTGGTTCCAAAGAAAACAGGGGACCTCTGTCCAATACTGGACCTCAGCGACCTCAGTCTTTCGGTCACGTACAAGCGCTTCCGCCTGGTGACCCTCCCAGGCCTGATTCCCATGCTGAAGCAGGGCGCATTTCTTGCGTCCCTGGACATGCAGGACGCCTACCTGCATATTCCTATCGCTCAGGCGCACAGGAGGTTCCTGCGCTTTTAGTTTCAGGGCCGCCATTATCGGTTCCAAGCTCTTCCCTTCGGACTGTCATCGGCACCTCGGGTCTTCACGAAGTGCATGGCGGTCTCTGAGGAGACGGAGCCACCACGTTTTCCCCTACCTGGACGACTGGCTTCTCATAGCGCCCTCCTGAGAGGCCCTGATGTCTGCCATTCTCTGCACTCAGTCTCTGTTTGAGACCTTGGGCATTCTCATCAATTATGAGAAGTCATGCCTGGTTCCGTCCCAGATGCTGCAATTCATCGGAGCAGTTCTGGACACCGTCCAAGGGAAAGCTTTCCTTCCCACGGACAGAGTGGAACACATCAGATCCCTCATCAGGGACTTGTCAGCAAAGAAGACTGTCCCAGCCAGACTGGTCCTTTGCCTGCTCGGACACATGGCTGTGGCCATTGCAACAGTCCTGCTAGCCCGTCTCCACATGCGGGTAACCCAGTGGATGTTACAGGTACAATGGGACCAAAAGCAAGACCATCTGCAGCATCCAATCCGAATAACGAAGACCGTAATTCGAAATTGGCAATGGTGGCTACATTCAGGGAACCTCTTGGCGGGAGTCCCCTTCACAGCGCCGTCTCCAACTGTGACACTCTCCACAGATGCCTCAGGGCTCGGGTGGGGAACACACCTCGATGGTGTTCGGTCTCAGGGCCTGTGGACAGCCCAGGAGTCTCATCTCCACATAAATATACTGGAAATGAGGGCAGTTTTTACACCCTGCAGGCCTTCCAGTCAGAGATTCCACTGGGTACACTTCTGTTACAAACAGACAATTCTGCAGTGATGTATTACCTCAACAAAACAAGGAGGCACCCACTCCTACCCGCTTTGCAGGGAGGCCATGAGAATGTGGGATTGGGTCTTGCAACACAGCGCAAACCTTATTGCAGTTCATGTTCCGGGAGTGGACAACATCATGGTAGACAGCCTGAGCCGCACTCAGGCCAGAGTCCACGAATGGGAACTACTCCAGGAGGTGGCAGAAGATCTGTTTCACAGTTGGGGTACTCCAGATAGACCTCTTCGCGTCCCCATACAACACAAAAGTGCCGAATTTTTGCTCGCTCGATCCAGTGCCTGGTGTTTTCTGGTGAGACGCATTGTCCCTCTCCTGGGCGGGCAGATTCGTTTATGCCTTTCCTCCTTTCCCGTTGATCCAGAGAGTTCTTTTAAAACTCCGCAGGGAGCAAGCGACGCTCATGATGATCGCACCATTCTGGCCCAGACTGATATGGTTCCCTCTCTTGTATCAGCTATCCCGGGAACCTCCAGTGCCTTTGCCAATCAGCTCCCATTTACTGTCTCATGAGGCAGGTTCCTTAGTCCATCCAGACCAACATTCCCTGTACCTGCATGCTTGACTCCTAGAGACATAGCCATGATGCGATACGGGGTCTCGCAAGAAGTGGCAGATGTGCTTACTGCCACTAGGAAACTGGCTACCCACGCGACCTACACCATTAAGTGGCGCAGGTTCTGCCTATGGGCTCAAGCATGAGGTTTTTTGCCTTTGAACTGTACAGAAAAGCTGGTACTGGACTACCTGCTGTCCCTTTTCCACTCCGGCCTGGCTTACTCCTCAAAGTGCACCTTTGTGCCATTTCAGCTTACCATGTCCCCATAAGCCAACGCACTGTGGCCCAGCTGGACACAACGTGCCATTTTGAGGGGTGTCCTCCACCTTAGGCCCCCGTTTAAGGAACTAATCCCACCATGGGATTTACCCTTCGTCCTGGAGCAACTCACGCTGCCACCTTTTGAACCAGCCGCGGATTGCGAGCTACGTTTTCTTTCTTGGAAAACATTGTTTTTAGTTGCACTTACTTCTGCCAGAAGGATTTCTGAAATGCACGCACTTATGTGCGAAGAGCCTTATTTGGTTTTCCACCAGGACAGGGTATCCCTAAGGACTAATCCTAAATTTCTGCCTAAGGTGGTTTCAGCTCTCACCCTTAATCAGGACATTGGTCTACCAGTGTATTTTCCAAAATACTCTAATCGAGGAGAAGCCCTTCTGCACACTCTTGATGTGCATAGTTGCCTTAGATACTACCTGACCAGAACCAAACACCACTGAAAGTCGGACCAACTTTTCATCTCCTTTGCCCATAGGATGATGGGAGATCCTGTCTTGAAGCAGTCGCTGTCCAGGTGGCTTATCCAGTGCATTATGTTCTGTTACCAGAAGCGCAACAAACCCTTACCGGGCACGGTTAAGGGTCATTCCACCAGAGGGGTGGCTACCTCTTTTGTGGCTTTAAAGAACATATCCACCTCAGCTATTTGCGCTGCAGCTACTTGGAGCTCTGTGCATACTTTTATCAGGCATTACAGCCTGGACATTGCATCAAGGCGAAGAGTAGGGTTCGGTCTAGCAGTCCTTCAAGGACTTCTGTCCTAGGCTCGAGGTATCTCGAGGATTTCTACTTTTCCTCCTCCCGATGGTGCGTGATTGCCACTACTGCTTGGAAATCAGTCCTAATGGTGTAACCTGCTGCAAGAGCTGTTTCTCGAAGTAAGATAGTACAGTTATGTAAGAACTTACCATAACAGTAGATCTTCGAGAACAGCTGTTGCAGCAGGTACTTTCCCTCCCACCATCCCCGCTGGAGGTAGGTCGTAGTCAACGCATCCTTCTCCTAGGATAAGACATTTACTGATGCCTTGTTTTGCCACCTGATGGCAGATCCTCTGTCTCCCCTTCTGATGTTATCCAGCGGCCGGGAGTCTCCGGCAGGAGAACTGAGGATTATGGAGGGACCACCTCCTTACGTACTACACCCGATATCGGGGTTGGGACCGACGTCGGAGACGGTCCCCGCTGAAAACTGCTAGCTAGAAAATTTCCGTGGGGTCCTGGCGCCAGCCTGCTTCAGCCCTAATGGTGTAACCTGCTGCAAGAGCTGTTTCTCGAAGATCTACTGTTACGGTAAGTTCTTACCTAACTGTACTTTTTACACTATGGCAGGCATGCATGATTAGTTTGCAGTGTGAAATAAGCCGATCTATTGGAAGGCTAAGACCTAACATGCATTTTATTCCCTCTCTGTGCTAGTTTTATATTTACAGGACTAAAACCCATTATTCCTAAAAGGGAAGATAATTGGAGCATGCTTTGAGTTCCGATCAGTCTTGATAAAGGTTGCTTAGAGCCAGACATAATGGCCAGGGTGATGAGTTGGAAGCTGCTTTATCACATTGCAATTTTATTTGCGTATATGCTGATTTTATTATTCCATTGTAGAATTGCTGCTAGTACTCTTTTAGCAGAGAATGCTTCTTCTGTGCAATGTTACAACCAGAAATTTTTCTGTTCAAAATGAGTATTGTATGATATCTATTCTAACTTTAACTGGCGCAGTAGTCTGGATATATCGACTACTTTCCTTACCAATCAGTGCTTGACCACTGGATATGGTCTTTGAGGTGTCTGTCAAAAATTACAGCTTACATATTGATTGTGTGGAGTTAAGCTATAAATACTCTAACGTTTATTTCTTTTCTATAGCTCTTATACTGTTTGTCTTTATTGTATTAGTATAAGTAGGTGATAGGCCTTGCCCAAGTTTCTTTATATATTCTTACCTTACAACATGTTATTATTGTTGTACATTAAAGTGTTCATTATTAGTATAAGCGTAAGCATATAGGTGTTTCCTAAGAGTACATTTTTTTCATTTAGGATTATATTTAACAAATAAGTGGACATTTACTCCATACATATGGCTATGCCCAGTCATTCTCTTAAAATAATTCCATGGAACATACAAGGCTGTAATAACCCTACTAAAAGAACTAAAGTTTTGGCATATTTAAAATCAGTGAAAGCTGATATCGCATTTTTACAAGAAACTCATTTGACAGCAGAGGAAACTGCCAAACTCAAGAGATCTTGGGTTGGGACAGTACTCGGTAGTTCATTTAACTCTAAAAGTAAGGGTGTCCGTATCTTATTTCATAAAAATCTAAATGTTGTGATTCAGTCCTTTGTTTCAGATACAGAGGGTAGATTTTTGATTGCTAATGTTAGACTATAAGACAGAATCTTATCTTTGATCAATATATATGCCCCTAATGCAAACCAAACTGCCTTTTATTTATTTATTTATTTATTTTTTAGCAATGTTGCAGAAAAAAAATTCTAACAATGTTATTGGAGATATAGTCCTTGCTGGGGATATAAACACTGTTATGGATATTTTTACTGATAGTACATATTCATACCCGCTTGATCATTCTGTTCCCTCAAAAGCTTTGAATGGTCTTTGCAATGAATTTAATCTGATCGACACTTGGAGAATGATGAACCCTAGAGGGAGAGACTACTCCTTTTTATCTAATCGCCATGGCTCTCTTAGTAGACTAGACTATATTTTTATTGCTAAGACTTTACTACAAGGCCTCTCTGCAAGCCATGTTGGTAATATTGTGATGTCAGATCATGCTCCTGTGTTTTATTAATCTGTTTATGGATATTATTATGCCCACTGAAAGAAGTTGGAAATTTAACAGTAGTCTCCTTAATTCTCCCAACTTCCTAGGGTGGTTACAGGAAGAAATAAAATTGTTCCTCCAAATTAGTGATAACGGAGAGGTCTCGACTTCTGTTCTATGGGACTCCTTTAAAGCTTACATTAGAGGGCGTATAATTTCTTATTCATCCTACAGAAAGAAGTTACGGGAGGGGAAGTTGGACAAATCAGAAATGGATTTGAAACATAAAGAAAAGTTCTTTATTTCCTCAGGGTCTAAAGATCTCTCACTTTATAAAGATATCATTGATACCAAATATGAAATTAATACAATATATAATCAGAAAGCAGAATATGCTTTATTTAGGCTCAAACAAACCTACTGGGAAGCCGGGGAAGTGCAAGGAAAACTAATTGCACAAAAACTTAAAAAATTGTCAGAAGCTAACCTAGTTGCTTCAATAAAGAAAACAGATGGCAAACAGGTGCATAAATCTGAACAGATTCTTGAACTCTTTAAAGATTTCTATTCTAATCTGTACAAATCCGAAGGACAATTTCATCAAGCAGATTTAGAACAATTTTTGATAGACATTAAGATGCCATTTATTTCTGAACAAGATAAATCCAAATTGGAGAAACATATCACTTTGGGGGAAATTCAAAAAGCGATTCAGTCCTTCCTGGATGCTAAAGCCCCTGGTCCAGATGGCCTCACAAGTGAATTTTACAAAGCTACAATACAATTGACTGCTCCGATCTTACACAAAGTTTTTTGTGATACTAATGAAACAGGCCTTTGGCCCCCATCCATGAGAGAAGCCACTATTGTGGTCATTCCTAAAAAAGATAGGGATCCTACTTTATGTGGTAATTATAGACCAGTATCTCTCATTAATGTTGACTGCAAAATACTTGCTAAAATAATGGCTAATAGACTAAATTCAATCATCCAGAATCTCATCCATCCTGACCAGGTAGGATTTGTATGTGGGTGTCGCAGTTCGGATCTTTTCCGTAAAATAATACATATTATTCATGAGGCAAGACATAACCCACACTCCCCTACACTTCTATCCTTAGATGCTGATAAAGCTTTTGACAGGATAGAATGGAATTACTTAATGGAAATTTTGGAAAAATATAATTTGGGAAATCATTTTTGCAAGTGGGTGCAGATTCTTTATTCCGAGGTATATGCTTCAGTTAAAATTAATGGGATATCTTCTAATAAATTTCAGATACACAGGAGTACACGTCAGGGATGTCCTCTGTCTCCGATTCTATTTCTATTAGCACTAGAGCCCCTCCTAATTAAATTTTGCTCTTCCACCCTAATATCAGGGATTAAAATAGGTAAAGAACAAAAAGTTTCAGCTTATGCGGATGATATTCTTCTTTCAATAACTAATCCACAATCTACTATTCCTCAAATTCTTAACATTGTTCAGAAATTTCCAATTTTTTCTGGCTTTAAGATAAATTTTGAGAAATCTGAAGCTCTTCCATTGACTAAGACTTGTGATATGTCAATATTTAACTTATATAACATCAAGATTTCATCCCAAAATATTACATTTCTAGGCATATTTGTCACCCCTAACATTTCTCAAGTAAGTACATTAAACTTTAAAGCAATTTTAGAAAGGATGTCAGTGGATTTCTCTAGATGGGGCAAAGTATGTCTTTCCTTATGGGGAAAAATACATGCTTTTAATATGATGATAGCACCAGTCATTTTCTGTCTTCTACAACATCTACCCATTCAGGTTCCCAGCATTTAGTTCTCCAAAGTTTATGCATTAATTTGGGGATTTTTATGGGAGAATAAACCCCCAAGAATTTCCTTAAATAAACTTCAACAACAGAAAATAAGGGTGGCTTCGGCCTACCAAATTTTAAACTGAGACATGATGCCTTCATTACTGCTCAGTGTATTAAATCCCTCTGGTTGAAAAAAAAAACAGGATATTCCAGGCTGGGTACATGTAGAGCAGGCTCTATTGAACGGTAGTCCAAAACAACGTTTAAGAGTGGCGCACAGTTAGCGAGGGGGTGCTCCTGCCAGAGGTTGCTAACCTCAATTACATGCAAAAAAGAGAGAAAAGGAGCACTCAAACGAAAAAATAAACACTAAAATAGCCTTTTATTTACTTGCCAGTAACAAATGAACCAGGAACCCCTGCGCTCCGGCGTTCGTGCCTTCAGAGGGGGTATGGCTAGCTGGAGATACAAAGACTCTTAAAGAGGAACTTCAGTGATAGTCCAAAAAATTACTGCTTGTAGTGATTATATGCAGTACTAGACCTGAAAGGGTGTGTGCATTTGTGATTTGTGGGCAAGGTTTACTCTGCCTTCCATAATTTGGATTTGTTTTTGAGCCCTGCTGCACTTGTCATTGATGTTTAGCTGCTGGGCTGCTAGCTCCTGGTGACATCATTGTAGGATAGGGGAGTAACTCACACTGTGCAGTACCATGCAGTTGCAACAATGTTGCAAGGGAAACCTACTGTACTCAGCATACATACTGTGTTCCCTCCCCCAAGACACCCTGTTAGCAATGTATTATGCCAAAATCCAAATGCCTTGTCAGTATGTTTTTTTCTTTTGTGAAACTGACTCTGCCCTACAGTGATGTCAGCAGTACAACCCTAGGTCCACAGAAACACCAGGCTTGCTATCGAAGCCCTGGTACACCCTGCGGTTTTTAGCAGCTCAGAATGCAAAAACTAACGACAGCAGACGGTAATGAAATACAATTCCAGAATCAATGCAAGAAGGGGTAATTTACGCATGAAAGTCAAAAGGACTGGTGAAGGTTCTCTTTAAATACAACCTCTGACATCATCATCAAATTGAGACATCAATAACCAAATTACTACACCTGTGCCTAAATGTGCTAGTAAACAAGAGATAGTGAAACTTAATTGCTATTATAACATATACACTGTAAAAAAAATGTTTTATCTGTTTCTTTTGTACACAGTCAAAGAAATAGAGAAGCTGGATATCATACAAATTAAACATCTTCTTGTTATCTATCAGTATATATTCATTCTCTGTCTTTTATGGTTAAAAGAACACCAGTAATAAACTTGTTCCTACAATAGATTAAGGTCATATTTCCATTAATAATGTTATACCTTTAATACAGACCATATATCTGAAGAGCTTTAAACTATGGCTGATTGCAGCCTTTATTACAGCAAAAAATGTAGTTCTTAGGCACTGAAATAGTCAAGAAATCCCTATGGTCAAAGAATGGTTACAAGATTTGAATATAGTTATGAAAGAATTGCCTATGTGAAATTGCAACGTTTAGACAAATTTCTAGATGTCTGGGAAGCAAATTTGAAGTGTCCACTGATTAAAATTTCATAGTTATTGTTCCTTATTCTATTCAGAGATATTCCTTAGTTTAAGTAATGTAGGAAACACCTTATTTTGGTATTATTCTATTTTAATTTAGTTCTAATGGTTGGCTATAATATATATATTCACTATTTTTTCTTTTCTTTAAAGCATTACATAATCTACTGTATTAATATAGAAGCTTTAGATGTTTCATTGCTAAGTATGTCTTTATTTCATTTTTTTCTTATGTATCTTTTATACTTAAAAATTAATAAACTTTGAATTACTAAAAAGGAAAGTGATTCAGTATCTCCTGACAAACATTCTGGAAAAAAATGGGATTCTCCAACAGATGCCTTCCCAGTGGCCGAAGCCATTGTTGGCCCGGCCCTGGAGCTTTGGCAGCACCCTGCCTCCTGCCCTGCACCATCAGCCCGGATGGCCCGCAAGTATGTGGTTCCCATCAGCTCCCTTTCCGGATTCACAGAACACCCCTCGGCTGAGGGGTTGGTGACCGAATCTATGTTTCTGTGCTTGGGCAATTCAGGAGACACTGATAGACCTCCGAACAGAGTCCAAAAAAACTGGACCACTCTGCCAGAAAAGTCTATGCCGCCTCTTCGCCCGGTCTCAGTCAGGCGAGTTCAGCTGTCATCATGGCACACATCTTCCATACCCTAGTGGACTCTCTAGATGAGGTGCTTCCTCATGTCCCTGCGGACGTTCAGACTATGGTCAAGCAGGTCCAGTATCAGGGTTGGGCTGTGGCAAAACAGCAGCTCCAGACGGCTCTGGACGTTGGGGATTCCTGTGCTCGTTCGATGGCAGCCGCAGTTGCCATGCGCCGTAGGGCCTGGCTGAGGGTCTCTTACCTTCACGGCAGACACCCAGCACAAACTGGCAGACTTTCCCTTCCTGGGTACCAACTTGTTACATCCAGGGGGTTGATGGTCACCTTCAGTTCATCAAGAAGTCCAATGCCACCTTGGATTCATTGCTTCCACCCAGAAGGAATCTCAGGGTTCCGAAAAGCAGAAGTGTAAGCCCTTTCGACCTTCTACCCCTGCAGTCAAGCAGCCCCAGTACCAGTCGGGGCAGCAGCAGGCTCAATCTTGGCACCCTTGGCCCAAGTCAGGGGCTTTGACGGCCCGTAAGCCCAGAGGGAAAGGTCCTGGTGGTCTCTCGGCTGTATCCTCCTCCAAGCCTGCACAGTGATGGGATGGGGGTTGCCACCCCCATGCCCATCATGTTCACTCTGGGTCCTCTCGTGGGGGGCCGGCTCTGCCACTTCCTTTCTGCCTGGTCCGCTATCACAACGGACAGGTGGGTCTTGGAAGTGGTCATGCAGGGGCTGCCTCTGGAATTCGAGGAGTGCCCACCAAGCTGAGCCCACGCCCTTCGGGGCGAGACAGTATCCGTGCACACTCAGTCGGCTCTCCTAGATGACATTGCCCAATTCCTCCACAAGGAGGTAGTGGTCAGAGTCGTGGATCCCGCTATCAACCCGGGGTTCGTTTCCAGGCACTTCCTGGTCCCGAAACAGACGGGGAGCTGGCACCTCATTCTAGATCTGCACGACCTAAACCAATTTCTCAGGTCTCGCACCTTCCGGATGGTAACTCTATCTCAGATCATACCATCTCTCGAGCAGAACATGTGGTTTTGCTCCCTCGATCAGCAGGATGTGTTCTTCCACGTCCCGATCCATCCATCACACCGAAGGTTCCTGCACTTCAGGGCAAAGGGAACCCTTTACAAGTTGCAAGCCATGCAGTTCGGCCTGTTATTGGCTCCAAGGGTGTTCACTAAATGCATTTCAGTGGTGGCGGACCATCTTCGGCATCGAGGGGGCAAAGTGTACCCCTATCTGGACGATTGGCTTATAGTGGAACCATCCAGACTGGAGGTGGAGAGGTCCAGGGATCTGGCCCTCCAGACCTGCATCAACCTTGGCTTCCTGGTAAACGAGACCAAGTCAGAACTCGTGCCTTCACAGTGATCTGCTTCACTGGGGCAGAGTTCGACTCTTCTCGAGCCAGAGCCAGGCTCCCGGTGGACAGGGCAGAGGTTCTGTCCTCCTTTGCCCAATGATTTCTGGTTGGGCACTTACGCTCTGCCAGGGACTTCCTGCAACTTCTGGGTTACATGGCGGCCTGCACCTCCATGGTCTTTGTGGCCCAGTGGCATGTGCACCCCCTCCACTGGGAGCTGGTCAGCCAGTGGATTCAGCGACTAGGTCATTTCAACCAGCTGGTCATTGTGACCCAGAAGATGTGGAACACTCTCCAATGGTGGACTGTCCTAGAACATCTTCAGGAAGGGATCCTGTTTGTCCGCTCTGAGCAGATGGTCGTCTTGACGACTGATGCCTCTCTCACAAGCCTCTCACAAGCTGGGGTGCCCACATGGGGGACCACAGAGTCCACGGGCACTGGAAACACGAGGAATCCTGATGCCACATCAACCTGCTGGAGCCCTGAGCAGTTTGGCAGGCGTGACTCCATTCACTCCGTTCCTTTGGGGTCAAGGGGTTCAGGTCCAGACAGACAATACCACGACCATGTACTTTCTCAACAAACAGGGTGGCATGCACTCCCAGCCTCTGTGCACGGAAGCTCTCCACATCTGGACCCCCGTGAGCCGACTGGAGGTGGATCTCCTAGCCATTCATGTGGCAGGAGGCTCAGATCAGCTGGTGGATGCCCTCAGCCGTGTGGGCGAGGCATCCCATGAGTAGTCTCTTCATCCAGAGGTAGTGCACAGCCTGTTCTCCTGGTATCCTCAGATACCGATTGCAATCTGAACTGCTTGGAGGACATGGGTTTGGGAGCAGGACTGAGGGCACAGTCTGTTCGCAGCAGCAGAGCGTCGGCAATCAGCATATTACTTTTCCACCTTTTTTAAATAATAAAATCAAAGGAGGAAATAAGTCTGAATCTGAGAGTAAAGGTACTGCATTGTATCAGCATACAGGAAACGAATCACGTGGGTTTGGAGTCAGAGGCATCGGTTCGGCATTTTGGCATTTGGGTGCAGGTTGTTTCCTTTTGGCATTGCAGAAGGGGATAGAAATAAAAACTAAATGTGCTGCAAAGAAGGGAAATGAAATACAGCATAAGGTAGGGGAACATGGTTGATCATGCCTTCCACTCACTCTCTGTATTTGCCAAACACCAAACTCTGACTGCAAACAGCAGAGCGCTGGTGGTCGGCATTTTTCTTTCCAGCTACCAGCTGATGTTTTTACTTCTTAAGGGGAGAACCCTGTAAGCCTAGGTAGGAGACTAAATACTGTACTACAGCACACAGCGTCTGATATTAGATAGTTCAGGTAGCTCTGTGTCTGCTCTACAGTGTGGATTGTGGTTGGTGCTTTAGTTTGGAAACAAAAGGCACTATATTTTGTGGGAGAGGGGGTTTCACAAATAAAGCGAAAATAAAATTACAATGAAAATAATCCATTCTACAGTACGTGTATTATTTTTGTCAACACAGTAGTCCACATAAGAATGTTTTTCAAAAGAGGTGAATGAAAAATAGTGCTCGTTTATCTGTTTTGTGCTACAGTGTAAAGCAATTTTGTGTTTTGTAACTGAAAAACCTTAGAAAATAGTTTTGTTTTGGCACTCATCTAGTGTTTTATCTGTATTTCAGCACCAGTCAACAGATAAGGACAAAGTAACAGCCTACCCTGAAGTGACAGAAAAACGGTCACCACCGAAGAGTGAGGAAGTGATTTTTCCTACAAGAGACCTGCGGTCCAGCAAGCTGAAGTCCCCGGAGAGATACTCTGGATGTGAGAGTCAGGAAGAGCATGCAGAAGTTTCCCAGTTGGCCGGTACTCAGGAGAGAGCTTTAGAGCAGCCTGAAGTGTAAGTTTAGAATAGACAGCAAAGAAAATATTACTGTTAAAAAGGTATATTTTTTTTTGGGGCATCCTTACCAGTACTAAGCCCCTGCCCTGCCTACTGACCCCCCATCCCCATGCCATCCCACTGGCAGGCCCCTCCCAGCAGACACTATTGGCAAGCCCTGGGTTAGCCATGGGAGCGAGCCCCGCAGACAGACTGAGATGGCAATGGAGACGGTGGCAAAGCAGGGCTTTGTGCCCGGGGCCGAAGTGCTCCTGAATGCTGGACCCCTGGAGGTGGGGACATGCAGGATGTCCCAGCATCTGCCCTGCCCCCCGAGGTGATGGCACTAGCCGCAGTGGTACCCCCAGCCTCCACCAGGGGTCCATAAGCTCCGGACACCCCCCAGAGAAAGAAGAGTGGTCCATGGACGCTTGATCCTTCTTCCTCCGGGTCACTTTCAACTCCCAAGTCTGTCACCGAACGTGGGATGTCATCACCACAAGGGGAGACTGAAAGGAGAACACTTGGGAGAATAAAAAGAGAAACACATGGGTAATGCTGAAAAGGGAACATGGGAGGGTGAGGAGGTGTACACGGGAGAGTGAAAGGGAAACACAAGAAAGTGAAAGCAAAATACAGGGGACACTGAAAATGGGAACACAGAGTAGAGTGATTGGAACACAAGAGAATTAAGTGAGAACACACAGGGAAGTCAGAGAGAGGAGCACACTCAACGAGACTGAAAGGGGAACATATGGGGAGACTTAAACGGTATCCTTTGCTAGCAGATACACTAGGATGACCAACATTCCTATCAAGGAACATTGAATGACATGTTCTCATTGAGAGCAGGCATCCAAATGATTAAATCCTGTTGAAAGGGAGATGAAACCTGATCACTGGCATATACTTTTATTTGATGTGTCATCATGGCTGCCGAAACATTTAAGTTTTGCACAGGTGCTTTATTCATGAGAGATGGTTCATCATTTTTTGACAGAAATGATCTTTTCAAATAAATACGTGATTGATGCGCATGTGCTGTTTAACCTGCCACAGATGACAGGTGTGATTTCAGGTGTCAGTGTCTAACATGGAAAAAACATCATGTCAGGTTGCATCATCTATCTTTGTCCATTAAGTAGCATACAGCACTGCGAATGTAATGGGGGTTAGCATATGTGCACAGTCTCTGGACTTCCAGTAGGCATGTTGACATATTCCTATTTATCAAGCTTATCACAAGTTTTCTCCACTTCTTTCTTCACCATTTTCAGTACATGGCAGTATTGTTTAGATCGTGCACCGCTTTAAGGTTATTTTCAAAACAATATGTTGGTGCCAGTGGCCCACCTCAGGGAGAATGGCATACATGTCCTTTCATATTTTTGACAACTGGCTCATTAGGACATAGTCTGGAAGTGCAGCACAGGTGGCAATGTTGGAGGTCTCTAGAGCATACTACCACAGATGGATAATCAGCCACAGCAACAGCACACTATACTCAACATAGTGCATTCAGCACCGTTGGGGGGGAGGGGGCAATGTTAGCAGTGCAGAGCCACCTTGTCTCTCATAGCCAATAGAGTGCAGTCCCTCTCACAGGCTTGAGAGAGGTTTAGATGCAAGCCTGCAGTAATCTCAAGGACAGTCTTGCATGTGCTGTGTCTGATGGCAGCAAGCATCAACCTGAAGTAATGGGCTAGGCATCACTCTAGCCCCTCTTCAAATCCACCAAGTACAACTTTGGGATCTGCAGATGAAGTCTTTATTGGCCAGTGTGTGTCTAATGCCCACAATAAGCTCATTCCTCAAGTGGTGGCCACAGCAGGTGCACCTGACTTGGAGATGACATCAGCTCTAGGGACATGGAGCATAGCAGAAAAGGCAACCCCATCGTTTTGCTCAAGATGGGAATGGTATTCAAGGCACTGTTCACATTCATTGGCAGATTAAGAAGTCAGCATGCCATAGCTCAATTAGAAAGTGCAGCAATTAAAGCGTAATTCAGATGATATGGAGGCTTAAAATGCAGAGTGATGCTGTGAAGGAATGCAAGTTACTTCGTTTGGTGGAGATGAACAATCTCTCACTGTCAGTGACACTCCTGGCAGGTACCCTCACCTGCCTGGCTGACTGGCTAAGAAGACAAAAGATTCACCAAGGGGAGGAGGAAGAACTCAACTAGGAGGGTCTTCATTTGATTTGCAGGCAAGAAACACTGCTTCTAAGGGTGTGGATATAGTTCACTATCCACACATTGGCAGTCCCTCCTGAACTGCAGATTCATTAAATGTCTTGAAGCTAAGCTTCTGCTACCCCCTCGGTGGTATATCCCTTGACTCCGCCCCATGACATCAGCTCTTCCTTTCCACTAGAAGAATGTCACCTCCTTCGTGCTCTCATTTAGGAATTAGTGTGCCATAGTCGAACCCTTTACTCAAAGTTTTCAGTCTTTCTACTTGCTTTTCTCAGATCCTTCAACTTCATGGCATGGTTGCATGGTTGAAGATGGAGCATCAGAAGCCGAGGTTTAAATTTTGGGTCCAGTGCCAGAAGAAAATGTTTGCCACCAACCTGCATGACATGTGCTTGTACTGCCTGGGCGAGCAGCATGACATGGCCATGTGTAGCCTGTTTGTCGATGCTACCCGAATCTGCGGAAGATGGAAAGAATCGATTCACTCTCGAACAGTCTTCAGAGCGGGATCTGAAAGAATACCCTAAGGTTCGCAAGAAGGCCTTGGTGGCTGCAGGGTCTATATGCTTCAGCTTGCAGCCCTGGAGGAGGAAGTGGCAACTGCTGCCTCAGGCTCCTCTTTGGTCTCGACATTGCTTCCGGCTGGGGGTCAGATTTGGAGAATCATTCATGGAGGGGTTCCATGAAATGTGCATAGCCCTCCAGACGTTGGGGGAGAGAGCCCTGCCCATCATGACAAGAAACACAAGCATTGCTGGCGCTGGTTGTGGGATCGAGATCCTCCTGATCCCTTAACTTCCCTTACCACTCGACTCTGGATGAGACCTGTTCGGTCGAGAGGAAGATCAAGAGCTCCTCGGAACCCCTGTTGGGCTTGTCGACCTTGTCTCTGGCCGAGCAGGTTGTGGAAGTCTTCCTTGAGCCTGTCTACTGGTTGTTTTACAAGATTAAGGAGTTGATCTTGAAGACCTTGGTGCTTCCAGTCCTCACTCAGTAGGAGGTGGTCCAGTCGGTGTCCCCGATCAGTTCACCTTGGGATCAGTCTCCTCTGGTAGTCGATCCTTCCAAGCCTGTCCTGGTTAATATGGCAAGGAATATTGTGTACCACAACCAGTCAGGAGGCTGACTTCAATGTTGGTCATCTGATCAATGATTGAAGTGCTCTTGCTCTCAATCCTGCTTCCTCGGGTGAGGGGGAGAAACCGCCGCAAGGCACACTGGTGCTTTGAGAAGATCCTTTGGCAACAGTTGGCCATTGAAGGGCAGGGTAGGGCTTCACCATCTGGGCCTTCAGTCACGGCAGCTCGTGCCCTCGCTGGTCAGTGCAACACAGGTGCTCCCCACAGCTGCCTCTCTACTCCTTGATGTGGCACTGCCACCATTGCAGCTGAAGGTGGAAACTGCAGCCAAGGAGGCCCATCGGGCCACCAGCTTGCCTGTTTGGTTGTCTGTGGAGATAACCCAGGCGGAAGACACTAGGGTGGTCCACGAAGAGAAGTGGTCGAGGCCATTTTTTGAGGAGTCATTGAAAGACTAACCCCTTGTCCATAGCATCCTCTAGGACTCATCTCCTCGACTGAGCTGTGCTCAAGAACTTGACCACCAACCACAGGCCAGTGTCATTTGGAGCACTCTTCTGATTAATATCAGAGTCTATCCATGTCCCTCTAGACCCTGTCCAGGAAAAGGCCAAGTACCCTTTCATGGACATTTTGGATAGGGACAAATCCCTGTGGGTTTCATTTCTATTGGCTGAAGCCATATTGGGACCGGCCCTGGAGCTCTGGCAGCATTCTGCTTAGCACCCTCCACCCATATGGTCCACAAGTATGCAGTCACTGCTAGGTCCCTTTCTGGCTTTTCAGACCACCCTCCATCCAAATGGTTGGTTTCTGACTGCCTTCTACAGATCTGGAGGCCAAGGGGACATGGACAAGCTTCTGGATGAGGAGACCAGAAAGACTGACCATGTGGTTAAAAAGACAGTCTGTGCTGCAGCGTTCATGGGTTTCTGTCAGGTAAGTTATACTGTCATGATGGGCAACTGTGGCCATTCCCTGAGGGATGCCTTTGATGAAATCTTCCCTCACCTCTCAGCTGAGCTGCAGATGTCTGTGAAGTTGCTCAGAGGCTAAGGTTATTCGCTAGCTAAGCACCAGCTTTAGATGGCCTTGGACATGGGCAACTCCTGTGCCTATACCATGGCAGCAGCCTTCTCCGTGTATCACAGGGCCTGGCTGCATCTGTCCACCTTAATGGCGGACACCCAGCATGAGGTGGCCCATGTCCCTGGGCAGCAAGCTCTTTGGTCCTTGGATGGAAGGACATCTCACTTGTATTAAGAAGTCCACTGCCACCCTTGACTTTGTGACTTCATCCCAGAAGGACCAGAAGAAGAAGAAGCCTAAGAAGCAGGCTTTTCAGTATAGGCCCTTTCAGTCACAGCCTCCCCAACAACAGCCACAAAACCTAAGTTTGGGGCCCGGGTCCTAAGAAAGGTAGAGGCAGGGTGGTGCCTCTCCGACTGCCACAGCCAGTGCTGCTGCAGAAGCTGCATAGTGATGACTTGGAATGCGTTGTCCCTCCACCTGTTGTGTCCCTGCCTCCCAGTCCGAGGTCGGCTTCATTTCTTGCCATGTTAGTCTGCTATCACAATGGACATGTGGGTGGTCGAAGTGGTAGGCAGAGGGCTGCCTCTAGACTTCAGGGCTCTCCAGCTTCACCGATCCCAAGCTCTGCGAGAGTCCAGGGTGTTGCAAGATTCTCAAAAGAAGCCATAGGCCATGTCCTACATGTCCTGTCCAGTCAAGGCTATGTGTTCAATACTTCCAGCTTTTGGGGTGCAGACTTGGATTTGCATGACCTGAACCAGCTCATGTGGAAATTCCTGATGATTGCTGCATCACTCCATTTCCAGAGCAAAACATGTAATTTTGTTCACTAGACCTCCCGGATGCGTTTTTCCACATCCCAGTCCCGTTCTGAGTGGAAGGGATCCTGTACCACTTGTAGGTCATTCCCTTTGGTTGTACCTCGGCGCCCAGAGTCTTCAAAAAGTGCATTGCATTGGTGGCAGCTTTCCTGAGTTTCCAAGGTATCGGGGGTGTATCCCTGCTTGGATGACTGGCTGATAGCCAGGCCATCCAAAGAGACCATAGAGACATCCAGACCTGCTGAGACATCGGCATGCTGATCAACCCGGACAAGTCCAAGCTGGTACCCTCACAGGTGATAGGTTCATCGGTGCAGAACTAGACTCCATGAAGGCCAAGGCTCACCACTTTGCGGGCCAAGGCTGACCCCTCTCTGAACTGGGCACTGAATCTTACCTCCTTTGCACAGTGATTTCAGGTTGGGTGCTAGGGATGTGGATATGTTGTTCTAGGAGCGTGGATGTGTTGTTCACCCACACTGTCTGGCATTGTCCCTTTCCCCTTTAAATCTTGCTGGAAGTCTTCAAGCTGGCTCCTCCCACCCACTCGGGTGGTATATACCTTAGCTGTGCCCTATGATGCCAGATCTTCCTTTCCGCTGGAAGATACAGGTTCCCTCGTGCTACTTTTCAAGTGCCGTAGGCCCTGGATTCTTGTTGACGGTTTTGGCCGCATTTACTCTCTCTAAAACTCGTTAAGAGTTTACGACTTAGATCCCAACGCTCGATATGGGAGGACAAGTCGTCCCCGGGTTTCTCCGGTGTCCTAGCGGACAGAAAATGTCTAGCACCGATCCCCACCTCTCGTGCGTTTATTGCCTAGGCGCTGTGCATGATACCTCGGCTTGCACCATCTGTTTGGCTTTCCATCCCACCATCCTGGAGGACCGCAAGGCGCACCTTAAGCTGGGGAGACTGGAGCTTCGCAATCCACCGGTGAAATCGAAGGAGGCCAGGTGGGTAGTTTCCTCGGCCGTGGGATCCACCGAACAGCTCGAACAGATGGCGGCTTTCGAAGTGGAAGCTGCCCAAGCTTCGGCCAACCAAAGTTTTTTTTTGTCCCGCTCAACCTGGGCACCACCTTTATGGGGTCCTTTCAGGAGTTGTGCCAGTCTCTCCCTACCAAGGTGAGGTGCCTTCGGGCTCACACTCCTCCCGCTCCAAGAAAAAGGACAAGGACCCCAAATCATCTTCTTCTAGCTGAAGAAGACGTTCCTGGGACTGAGAGCAGTCCGATACTCAGGATCAGGCAGTCTCAGCCTCAGTCGAGATCGCTTCCTCAGCTGCCGGCTTCTCGGACCTTCCGTCAGGCCAAGGCACTGAAGCCAAAGGTACGTCAGAACCGGTCGAGATTTCTCTCGACCCGATCGAGCCGTTGTCGCCGATGCCTGTCGACGACTCTTTGGAGAGGACTCCCATCCTCTTCTTCCCCGACAAGGAGACCCGTCCTTCAGGTATCCCGATCGAGGGACAAGAGCCGGTTCCTCAGTTTTCGCTGGATCCGGCTTCTCCCGATCGACAGAGACGACGCCGTCGGTCTTGATCGAGGAGTAGGACCCCGTCAGTCGAAAAGCCGAAAAAGGGTCATAAACATTCCCGGAAGAGGCGCCGCCTCCATTCCTCATCCTCCTCGGACGAGGAGAGACTTAGACAGATGCGCCGTCAACGTTATGAGGACCTCATGAGGCAGCAGCTACTTTTGACCGGTCAAAAGCCGTCCACTCCGGCTGTACCGGCCATTACTTGGCCCCAGCCTCTTCGGCTGACACTGACTCCCCCAATACCGAGGACTCCGGTTCTCCCTCCGGCAGGACCGGCACGCATTTCTGGTCGGCCTGTTCCGGTCTCCCCACCAATTTTGGTGGAACCACTGCCTAAACAGCCTCAGGAAGGGGCTCCCTCTAAGGAGGATCGGACAACTACGGGCTTGCCCCATAGGCTGTCCATAACTGTTACTCCTGATCGCCCTAGGCGCATCAAAGGGGACATAGATGGGAGACCCCTGTATCCTGACTCCTCGGACTGTGATACTACTGGCCTTCACTCACACCCCGATGATGAGTTGTCAGTGACAGGCCTGGAGGAAGGTCCTTCTTCCTTCCAGGGCATCCTTCGACTCATTGCTGAGTCCATGGGTATGCCTTTGCAGCCTATACAAAAGAAGGCGGAATATCCTCTTATGGATATTCTTAAGAGGGGGGGGATACCCTGACAGAGGCCTTTCCAGTGGCTGAAGCCATCGTTGGCCCGGCCCTAGAGCTTTGGCAGTGCCCTGCCTCTTGCCCGGCTCCATCTGCCCGTATGGCTCACAAGTACGCGGTACCCATAGGGTCCTTGGCAGGCTTCACTGAGCATCCCTCGGCCGAGAGCCTTGTGACTGCCTCAGTGTTTCGGCGCATGGGCAGCTCTGCAGATACTGACCACCCTCCGGACAAGGAGTCCAAAAATATGGACCACTCTGCTCAGAAAGTCTGTGCGGCATCACCCCTGGGACTTTGTTAGGCCAGCTCAGCAGTGATTATGGCACACTTCTCTCACGCCCTACTGGGGCCGCTTGATGAAGTCCTCCCTCATCTCTCAGCAGACATGCAGACCACGGTCAAGCAGGTCCATGACCAGGGCCGTGCTATTGCGAAACAGCAACTCCAGACGGCACTGGACATTGGAGAGTCCTGTGCCCATTCACTAGCTGCCACAGTGACCACTCGCCGCAGGGCCTTGCTGAGGTTATCCTCCTTTTCAGCGGATACTCAGCACAAGCTAGCTGACATGCCCTTCCTTGGCACCGACCTTTTCGGTCCGGGAGTGGCAGGTCATCTCCTGTGCATTGAGCAGTCTAATGCCACCTTAGATGCCACCTCTGTTAAGCGGTTAGACAGCCCTCCTTCCAGGGAGGTCAGCAGCAACAGCAGGCTCAAGCTTGGCACCCTAGGACCAAGCAGGGTCCCCAACAGCCCCGCAAAGGAGGCCAAGGTGCTGGTCCAGGAGCCTCCTCCTCCTCCAAGCCTGCACAGTGACGGGTCAGGGGTGGCCTCCCCTACACCCGTCACGCCAGTTCTGGGTCCCCCCCCACCGTGGGGGGCCGGTTCCACCACTTTCTTTCTCCCTGGTTCAGTATCACTTCGGACCGTGGGTTCTGGAAGTGGTCGGTCAGGGACTCGCGCCTAGAGTCTCGAGAGCACTTCCAGCTGAGCCTGTGGCCCACGGGAGGAAAGGATCACAGCATCCAGCGCCACCCTCTCTCGGGCGACATTGCTCAGCTCCTCTGCAAAGAGGCGGTAGCTCCAGTGCTGGATCCTCCTACAGACCCAGGCTTTGTGTCTAGGTATTTCCTGGTGCCCAAGTGGACGGGGGTTGGCGCCCCATCCTAGATCTCCACGACCCGAATCAATATCTCAGGTCTTGCACCTTCCGGATGGTAACTCTGAATCAGATCATACCATCTCTGGAGCGAAATGTGGTTCTGTTCACTGGATCTACAGGACACATTCTTTCATGTCCCAATCCATCCGTCCCACCAGCGGTTCATCCGCTTCAGGGTCGAAGAGACCCTGTACGAGCTCCGAGCCATCCCGTTCGGCCTGTCATCGGCCCCACGGGTCTTCATTAAATGCATTGCAGTAGTGGCAGCCCATCTACGGCATCAAGGGGTTCATATATACCCCTATCTCAATGATTGGCTCCTGGCGGGTTCCTCCCTTCAGGAGTTGAAGAGGTCCAGGGACCTGACCCTCCAAACCTATTCCCACCTAGGCCTCCTGATCAACGAGGCCAAGTCAGAACTCGTGCCGTCTCAGGTGATGGGCTTTATCAGGGGAGAGCTCGACTCTCGTCCAGCCAGAGCTTGTCTTTCGGCGGACAGGGCGGAGGTTCTTTCCTCCTTTGCCCAATCATTTCTGGTTGGGCACTTGCGCCCTGCCTGGGACTTCCTGCGCCTTCTGAGTTACATGGCGACGTGCATCTCAGTGGTCCTTTGGGCCAGATTGCACAAGCGCCCCCTCCAGTGGGAGCTGGCTGCTCAGTGGTCTCAGCGTCAGGGTCTTTTCGACCAGCTGGTCACTGTCACCCAGAGGATGTGGGACACACTCCAATGGTGGACCGTTCAGAGTCTTCTGCGGGAAGGGATCCCGTTTGTCCGCCCCGAGCCGATGGTCGTCCTCACGACCAATGCCTCTCTCATGGGCTGGGGAGCCCACATGGGGGACCACAGAGCCCATGGGTTCTGGAACCTGGAGGAGTCCCGTTGCCACATCAACCTGTTGGAGCTCAGAGCAGTCAGACTGGCACTGTCAGCTTTGGCTCCTCAGCTCCGGGGTCAAGTGGTTCAAGTCCAGACGGACAATACCACTACCATGTACTACCTCAACAAACAGGACAGCACGCACTCCCGTCTGCTATGCAAGGAGGCGCTCCGGATCTGGACCTTCGTTAGCCGGTTGAAGGCTGATCTCCTTGCCATCCATGTGGCAGGGGTCTCGAACCAACTGGGGGATGCTCTCAGCCGCATAGGTCAGACATCCCACGAGTGATCTCTCCATCCGGAGGTAGCTTACAGTCTGTTCTCCCGTTGGGGCAAATCGCTGGTGGACCTATTTGCCTCCAGGGAGAACACCAAGCTGAGGCTGTGCCATGCCCGCCCACCTCAGCAGGGCTCGCTGCAGGGGGATGCCTTCTCGAGGCCATGGACCCAAGGTCTCTTTTACGCCTTCCCTCCATTTCCCTTGACCCACAAGGTGTTACTCAAGGTGAGGAGGGACAAGGCGAAGGTGATCCTGGTAGCCCCAGATTGGCCCCGCCAGTTCTGGTATCCAGATCTTCTCAGCCTCAGCTGCAGGGCCCCAAAGCAGCTTTGTACACGCCCGGACCTGATATCATTGAACCAGGGGAAGGTATTCCACTCGGACCTTCCCTGCACCTCACAGCCTGATACCTGAGCGGCTAGAGTTCCAGGGTCTCTGTCTTTCCGAGGATGTCTACACTGTGGTGGAGGCATCTCAAAAGGAATCAACCAGGAAATGTTATGCCTTCAAATGGAAAAGGTTTTCCATTTGGTGTCAGGGAAAGAGTCTGGACCCCTTATCCTGCTCTGTGGCTAACATTCTGGACTACCTTTGGTCTCTCTCCAAGGGGGGTCTTCGGTCATCGACCCATAGGGTGTACCGGGCACGGGCTGGTCAGCCGACATTGGCACAGGAGACAGTGGTCAGGCTTTTTCAAAGGCCTGGATCACATATCCCTTCCAGTGCATGAACCTCCACCTCCGTGGGATCTTTTGCTGGTTTTGGCAAAGCTCATGGGCAAGCCATTCGAACCCATGCACAAGTGTGCACTCTCACACTTGTCGTGGAAGACTGCCTTCCCGGTGGCTGTCACGTCAGCCAGAAGGACAGGGAAGCTCCAGGCGCTCTCGGTGGACTCCCCTTATCTGGTCTTTCACAGGGACAAAGTTATCCTGTGCCCCCACCTGAAATTCCTTCCAAAGGTGGTGTCAGAGTTTCACCTTAACCAGGTGTTGACTCTACCGGTATATTACCCTAATGACACCTCGGACGCCGAGTACAGGCTCCATACTCTGGACCTCAGACATGCTCTCTCCTATTATAAAGAGAGGACAGCGGAAATTCGGGAGAGGTTCGCCAGCTGTTTGTCACCTATGCTGAAGCCACTTCTGGCAGACCTGCAGCCAAGCGGACTATTGCAAGATGGATCACATCATGCATAGGTCTGTGTTATGAGCTGGTGGGCAAGGAGCCTTCCAGAGGGTTAAGAGCTCATTCTATCCGCCATACTGCTCCTTCGGTGGCTGCTTCCAGGGACATCCCTATCCAGGAAATCTGTCAGGCTGCTACTTGGAAGTCAGCAAACACCTTCATTTCCCACCACCACGTCGACCTTGAGTCACGCCGAGATGCTGGTTTTGGGACCTCGGTTCTCCAGTCTCTCTTTCCTAAGTAGGGGGTGTGCACCTTGCCTCCTTCCTCCCAGAGAACTGCTAGGAGTCTGCCAGACAGTGTGGATGAACAACATATCCATGCTCCTAGAAAAACAGGTTACTCACCTGTAACAGTAGTTCTAGGAGTAGTATATGTTGTTCATCCACACGCACTCACCCGACCTCCCCGGCTTTAGGTGCACTACCTTGCTTCCGGCGGGCTAAGATCTGGCGTCATGGGGCGGAGCCGAGGTATATAACACTCGGGTGGGTGGGAGGAGCCAGCTTGAAGACTTCCGGCAAGATTTAAAGGGGAAAGGGACAATGCCAGACAGTGTGGATGAACAACATATACCACTTCTAGAACTACTGTTACAGGTGAGTAACCTGTTTTTCTTATGCACTCTGTCTGGCATGTCCTTTCCCTTTAATTATCTTGCCAGAAGTCTTTAAGCTGGCTCCTTCCAACCACTTGGGTGGTATATTCCTCGGCTCTGCCCCTTGACTCCAGATCTTCCTTTCTGCTGTAAGATTCAGGTTCCCTCCTTATCGCTCCAATGTTGAGTAGGCCCTGGCGCTTAAATCTTCAGATTACTTACCAAAACTTAAATTCATTGGGAGTTTCACTGCATCGTTTTTCGATCACAACCACGATGGAGGACAAGTTCTTGCCCGGGTTCCGCCAGTGTCCTTGTGGGCAGAAGATGTCTTGCACCGACCCACACCTCATGTGCGTCTACTGCCTGGGCCACAATCACGATACCCAGGCCTGCGAAATTTGTCGCTCGTTCCTGCCAAATGTGTTGGACAGTCACCTCGCACGATTACAGCTCGGCTGACTGGAGAAACTAAACCTGCCGGTCAAATCTAAAGAAGCCTGTTGGGTGGTCTCTGTGGCTGCGGAGTCCGCCAAACAACTCGAGCAAATTAAGGCTTTCAAGGCGGAGGTGGCTCGGGCCACCAATCAGTCCTCTTCAGCATCAGTCTTCAAACTGGGTTGTACATTTACAGGCTTCTTCAAGGAGTCATGACACTCTCTCCCCACCAAGGGGGAGGGCCCATCGGCTTTGCACAGCTTCCGTTCCTGTAAAAAGGATTCCAAGGAGTCAGGAGAGAACGAGAAGTTTCATCTGTGTCATTCTTGTGATCAAGAGCGTTATTGTTCCCAGGAATCTCCAGTTTCTACATTGGTCGAAATTGCGGCGTTGGCCTCTGGCTTCAGGGTGCACTGTCAGGCCAGCCAGCTCAGATGCGGGACGACGAACCGGTTGAAATTATTATCGCCCGCGTCGACTCATTGTCGCTAGATGAGGCCAACAATTCTTTGTTCAGGGCTCTGTTCCTGGCTGGACCTACTGAGGAGGAGGAGGAGGAGACCCAGCCTGCTGGGAACATCTTCACAGTCCCTGTCCTTGACCTGGAGGAACCATGGGTCTCCCTGACTCCTCCTGAGCACCCCCATCGGTCCCCCCAATGGTCGAGGTCTATGTCTCGGTGAACTGCGACCGACAGGTCGAGGAAAACTCACAGACGCCACTCTCGGCGTTCCAAGAAGCAGTGCTGCCACTGTTCATCCTCGTCCTCCTAGGAAGAGGAGAGGATCCGGCGCAAGTTACGTCAACGCTACGAGGATCTCATGTGGCAACAGTTAGTACTGGCCAGTCCGAAGTCAACCTCAGCTTCCACGTCAGCCATCACATGGCTGTAGCTGGCCGTCACCGTCCCTCCGCCCACGGAGTCGGTGAAGGCCCTCCCGGCTCAGCTGAAACCAGTTTCTCTGCCAATTATGGTGGAATCGCAACCTAAACAGCCTCCATCCGGGGCTCCTGTCAAGGAGTCTCAGCCCGCTAAGGGCCTCCTGCACAGGCTGTCAGTCACCCTTACTCCCAACCATCCGGTGGTTCGAAGGTGACTCAGGTGGTCGGACAATTTATCCGGACTTCTTGGAGTTCAAGTACTCCTCTTTGCACTCTCATCCATTCTATGAGTTTTTTTTTTTTTTCTGCAGTAAGTTTCTTTTCTCCTTCCAGGTGGCATGCCATCCAGCCTCATCCCCCAGCCCAGTCCCCCACTCGCAGCTTACCTTCTGCTTCCTCCACGGCTTACCCCCCATGGCTGGGATCTCTCAACCCACCAAAACGGATCCGGTGCAGAGGTTACTGCCATTCGTGGGAGCGGGTCCCGCAGGGATTGGCTCTCATCCTGCTGCACCCAGGACACTTTTCTTCTCCATTTTCTCCCCATAGGAGAGGAGGCGTGCATTGATGCCCTATGGATAGAGTGCACACGCATCTGCACGCGCTCCTCCAAGCTTCTGCCACCGCTAAGGGCCAGTCAGACACAGACTGCTAGTGGCCCTCCTCGGACGCTCGATCCTTCTCTTCCCCTGCTAACCCCTGACAGTCCATGCTCGTTCCCAAACACGGGTCGCCAGCATAGCGTATGGTAAGGCATCCAGCACCTCAGCGCTCAGAGCCACCTGGCCGGCATGCTCTACGAGATTTTGCTTGGGGGTCTCTCGACGGAGGAGTGTCCCATGTCCTTCTTGGGCATTCTCCCTCTCATCTCCGAATCCACGGAGATGCCTTTGGAGCCTGTTCAAAAACTGGCTCAATATCCCCTGACAGACATTCTGGATAAAGGGGATTCTCCGACAGAGCTCTTCCCAGTGGCTGAAGCCATTGTTGGCCTGGCCCTGGAGCTTTGGCGAGTACCCTGCCTCCTACCCTGCGCCATCAGCCTGCATGGCCTGCAAGTATACAGTTCCCATCGGCTCCCTTTCTGGGTTCACAGAGCACCCCTTAGCTGAGGGGTTGGTGACCAAATCTGTGTTTCGTCGTTTGGGCAATTAGGAGACACTGATAGACCTCCAGACAAAGAGTCTAAAAAACTGGACCACTCTGCCAGAAAAGTCTGTGCTGCCTTCTCGCTTGGTCTCTATCAGGCAAGTTCGGTTGTCATCATGGCACACTTCTCCCTTGCCCTCCTGGGCTCTTCATATGACGTTCTTCTTCATCTCCCCACGGACCTTCAGACTACAGTCAAGCAGGTCCAGGATCAGGGTTGGGCTGTGGCAAAACAGCAACTCCAGATGGCTCTGGACGTTGGGGATTCCTGTGCCCGTTTGGTGGTGGCTGCAGTAGCCATGCGCTGCAGGGCTTTGCTGAGAGTCTCGACCTTTACAGCAGACACCCAGCACAAACTGGCAGACATTCCTTTCCTGGGCACCGACTTGTTCGGTACAAGGGTTGATGGTCACCTTCCAACGCATTGAGAAGTCCAGTGCCACTTTGGACTCTGTTGCTTCCGCCCAGAAGGAATCTTAGGGTTCCAAAAAGCAGAAGCGCAATCCCTTTCGACCTTGTGCCCCTGTGGCAAAGCAGGCCCAGTATCAATCTGGGCAGCAGCAGCAGGCTGAAACTTGGTACCATCGGCCCAAGATAGGGGTTTCGTCGACCCGTGAGGTCAGAGGGAAAGGTCCCAGTGGTCCCTCAGCTGGATCCTCCTCCTCCAAACCTGCACAGTGACAGAATGGGGGTTGCTGCCCCCATGCCCATCACGCCCACTCTGGGTCCTTCCGTGGGGAGCCGGCTCCGCCACTTCCCTTCCACCTGGTCTACTGTCACAATGGACAGGTGGGTCTTGCAAGTGGTCAGGCAGGGGCTGCCTCTAGAATTTGAGCAGTACCCACCAAGCCAAGCCCCATGGGAGGAGAAGATATCCGTGCACACTCAGTTGGCTCTCCGAGACGACATCACCCAACTTCTCCGCAAGGAGGTAGTGGTCAGAGTTGTGGATCCCCCTGTCAATCCAGGGTTCATTTCCAGGTACTTCTGGTCCCGAAATGGACAGTGGGCCGGTGCTGCATTCTAGATCTGCATAACTTGAACCCGTTTCTTGGGTCTCGCACCTTCAGGATGGTAACTCTGTCTCGGGTCATGCCATCTGTTGAGCAGAACATGTGGTTTTGCTCCCTGGATCTGCAGGATGCATTGTTCCACGTCCCGATCATCCATCACAATGAAGGTTCCTCCGCTTCAGGACAGAGGGGGACCCTATATGAGTTCCAAGCCATGCTGTTCGGCCTTTCATCTGCTCCCAGGGTCTTCACCAAATGCATTGCAGTGGTGGCGGCCCATCTTCAGCGTCGAGGGGTCAGAGTGTACCCCTGTCTGGACGATTGGCTTATAGCTGGTCCCCCCAGACTGGAGGTGGAGATGTCCAGGGATCTGGCCCTCCAGACCTGCATCGACCTTGGCCTCCTGGTCAACGAGGCAAAATCAGAACTTGTGCCTTCGCAGGTGATCGGCTTCATTGGTGGAAGAAGAGGTCTGCAGAAGGAATTTGGTCACTCGTTCTGCCAGACAGCACCAACTGGCACCTCTGCGGCACCAGCATCACTCTTGGCACAGGCGGGCACCACGCAGTGCCTTTGCCAACTTGGGTGACATCTGAAGGCACCTTTGGCGGTACTGGCAGGTACCCCCAGCACCCGTGGCAGCAATGGCACCCATGACACCCAAGGTACACATGGCAACACTGGCACCTGAGGGCACCCATGGACTCATGGCACCACCCGTGGCACCACCTGCAGCACCCATGGGTGCCTGTGGTGCCACCCACGGGTGCCTGGCAGCACATGCGGATGCCCAGTGCTGCCTGCGGCACCTGTGGGTGCTCGTCACCCACAGTGCCACCCACAGGCACCACCTGTGGTACCTGCAGGTGCTCGGTGCCACCCGCGGTTGCCCGCGGCACTGTGAGACACCTGCGGCACCGCCAGCGGCACCAGCAACCAACGGCACCAACAACAGCACCCACAGTGCTGCACAGAGTGACGGCGCCAACCCAAAAACCAGTGGTGCCACCCATGGCACTGATGCCAAAGCCAGCAGCCATGGCACCGGACCTGTGCGCCACCCAAGGTGTTGGGCACGGTGCCAGGACATCACCACCATGGGAATGCCAATGGAGAATCCTGAGAAGAAGGGGGGAAGGGAAAAGGTGGTGCCCGTGCCGGTCCCTGCATGGAGAGAGAGAGAGAGAGAGAGAGAGAGAGGGGGTAGGCACGAGGGGTCGACACGATGGCGAAGACACCAAGAGAGCACCATGCTCATCCTAATCCAATTGGCCTGGACCTGGTCCAGTGGCTCTGAGGCCCAGAAGCCCTGAAATCGGGAACAGTGGCCAGGAAAACTGGATAGAAGTTGAACCCCCGGTCCACAGGAGTGGCGCAGAGGTGAAACTGCTCACTGGAGCTCCAGCGAGGACAGAGATGGAGTCTAGAGTCGAAGAATGCGGCCGTTAGGAGCGGGGATAAGGGGAACCCACCAAAGTCTGTTCAGGCCTAACACCCCTCCCGACTAACAATTCTCGTGCAGACATGCCAGATGTTTTGCTTATTTGACTGTCAAAAAACATGATAGTTTAATTTATGTACTTGGATAACCAGGCCCATTTGACATGCAATATCACATTTTCAGTGAGGTCCTACTTCTGCCTGTTTTTTTTTTTTACTACTGGGTGAACTGAAGAATGTAGAGGTTAAGTGAGTTGCCCAAGGTCGCACAGCATGTAAGTGGCTCTGGTAGGAATTTAACCTGTCCCTTTGTTCCCACATCTGTACTATAGCCACTAGGCCATCTTGCCTCATCAGAATTAACATGCAATATGTATTTTATACTGCTAAGTATGTGTAGAGTTACTGTTATTTCCGTGTTTATTTTTATTTTTTTTTTACGTCTAGCAACAAACTCAGTTCCCAAGAGGGAAGTAAACCCACTACTATCAAACCAGCACAGCTGGTGAGGAGCCGGTTTCAGCGGCCAATACCTAACTTAGGACGGTCACCTGGGAGGAGAGAAGCTCTAGTGCGGGAAAAGGATGCTGCAGAAAAGGCTGAACCAGCAACAGCTGGAAAAGAGTGTTCAGAACAGCTGGAGACTGAACCGGAGATGCATGCTTCTTTAAAGGTTTGTTTTGTCCTTTTTATCTGCAGCAGTGAAATAGTCTTAAATTGCCAGTAGGGCCCTTATCAAAGACAAGGCAGTAACTGATATAAGGAATAATGTATGGGCAATCACACACTACAAGCCTGTGTTTATACTGAGGGGTTGAGATAATAGAGTAGGGGTTGTCTATGCTTGTGTCTCAACTGTGAGATGGAAACAGAAGGTGAGTTGTGTATGGTCACCTATATTATTTGTTACAGTGTAAAGTTTTATTTGTGCGGTGTTGATGAGCCAGTATGGTGCCTGCATACTTCATTATCTGTAGCGTCAGTGAGGAAAAGACTGTATTTCTGCTTTGCAGATTGGCTAAGTGTGCAGATTAGCAAGTTGGACGTCAGTTGAGAAATGCTTGATCTTCCTGGACATAAAGTCTCCACCATTCATTCACACTGATGGGATCTACGCCGGAGGCACAAGGACCCAGTGGGAGCAACATTTTTGCAAGAGGGCCGGCTTCAGAGATGGAGCCACGAGGAGCGGCGCTGCGAGCCTCGGCTTGTGCGGCAATGACTATCTCGGCATCGACCCTCCAACCGCCTCAGTTCCTTTTTTCCCCCGCCGTTGAGTGCGCTTCAGTGACGACGTCGCTCGTCCGCCGGGAGTTAAACTTCAAACTAGCAGCAGCAGTATTTTTCAGTTTATTGTTTTGTAGTATATCTCGAATGAGTACAGATTAATATAAAATTTTTCTTGCTCAAGAAGAAGTCTTAGCCTACATTGACGGAGTCGACCACGAGTGGGTCAGGTGACGGTAGGGAGACTTCGTATGAAATCTGTTCAGTCAACCAGGCTGGGTCCAATCAGCCCTCCCCTCTCCGGAGGGAGGATCTGACAACGGATGGTCCAGTGCATGAGGTGATGGGTGGTCCCCCCAGAAGCATAAAAGAAAGTGGTCGCATTCTCTGCACCGTTCGGCCTCGAGCACTTCTTCGGCCCACAAGAAAGAGAAGGCATCACTCAAGGTCGCCTTCTGGTATGTCTGCGCATAGACGGTCGGTCATTGGGGTCAGTTACCGGTCTTTTCCTTCGGAGTCACTGGTTTCTGTTTTCGGTCACCGACCTCTTCATTATCAGAGCCCTTCCACACCTTCTGGTAGGGCTTCAGATGATCAGTTTCATTAGTGGGACGCTCTTATGGAACAGTGGGCTCGGAGGTTGGTTCAGCTGCCTGGCCCAGTCACCCCGGGGCCTTCGGGCCTTTTGGGGGATCGGGTAGGGTGGTTGGGCCTCCCTAGTCGCACGGCGCCTTCTTCGGTGTCATCGGCTCTGCGTTCAGGTGTTTTCCCCCCTCACATGGCTGCGGCGCAGGGGGCCACATGGATGCCTCTATCTCCTGGTCTCTTTCCTTCTTCTCAAATCCTATTTTTCGGAGCCCTGGGTTGGCTTCGGCGCCATCTGCGTCGATGGGTCAGAAGATGTCATACTAAGCCTCGGCGCCGAGGAAGAGCACGATGCCGCTTGACATAGTGCAGCACATGGCGCCGACAGGCCCCCAGCGCCAAAAAGCCGCACGGCACAGAGGACGGTGCTGACAATCCCAGCAACACTGAGGATAGCGCCAACAGACACAGATGGCGCCGGAGCCAACCCAGGGCGCCATCCTCGGCGCCGATGCGTCTGTTGGTGCCATCCTCAGTGTTGTTGGGATTGTCAGCACCGTCTTCTGTGCCGTGTGGCTTTTTGGCGCTGGGGGCCCTGTCGGCGCCATGCGCTGCACTATGTCAAGCGGCATCATGCTCTTCCTTGGCGCCGAGGCTTAGTATAACATCTTCCGACCTTCAGGGCTTCTGGACTCTGAACTCTTATCCTTCCTCATTTCCTACTGATTTTCACACCTTTCCTGTTCATACAGTCCCCCTGGACTGTCAGGAGATGATATTGAGCCTGACCCAGATTTTCGACTGGGTGATGATGTTGAAGGACCGGGGATTAATCCTGCCACAGAGCCTGTGGTTGAAGACCTGTCATTTAAGTCTCTGCTGAAAAATTTAAATTCTACTCTTTCTGTCCAGACTACATATATTGATCCTGGGAAGCTTTTGAGACGCCAATACCTACATGTCCCAGAGATACCTATGGATTTAACTCCCCCCCGGTACAACCATCCTTTGAGAATCTCTGTCAGATGGTATGGAATAATCCCGTTCTCATTCCCTCTGTGGCTAAGTCCGTAGATAGGAAGTATGCTGCTCCCAAGGATTGATCCATTTTGGTCTCCCAGGCCTTTGCAGACCCTGTTGTAGTCCTGGCAGAGAATGATAAGGCCGTTCTTCCTTGGGCATCTACAGCGCGGCCTATAAATAAAGAATCTCATAAGATAGACACCCTAGGGAAGAGAGTCTTTGCTGCCTCCACCCTGGGTATGCGTATTGCCAGCTTCCAGGGCTACTGTTTTCAATATGAGTATGTTCTTTGGCATTCGCGCAAACAGATGGTAGAAGTTCTGCCCGAGTCGGACACTAGTTCAGAGCTACTTTCGGACCATAACCAGGGGTATAGAGTCCAACAACCAGCAGGGTAAAGCAGCTATGGATGTTTTCAGTACTGCTTCCTGAGTGGCAGCAGCAGGCATTTGTACCTGTCGTCACTCCTGGCTGCGCACTTCGGGCTTCACGAATGATGCCCAACAGCAGATCATGGCATTACCCTTTGACGGTATGTATCTGTTCGCACCTCAAGTAGAGCAAGCTCTGGAGGCCACACAGAAGACTAGGTCGGCCATTAAACTAGCTTAACCCGCTCCCACCCCTTCTTTGGGGGGGGGGTGTTAACAAGCGTCAGTCCTTTTGGGGCAAGGGCAGGGGATGTTTCAACAAAAACCAAGCCCCTCAGTCTCAAAAGAAAGCACAGCAGAAGGCACAAGGGCCCAAAGCGCCCAGTGCCAGCTTCTGAGTTTTTGGCCCGGGTCCCACCTCAGCTGCCCAAGGGGGACTCCTCCTCAGCAATGGGAGGACGTCTGACTCAGTTCTACAACCAGTGGAAGTCCATAACATCAGAAAAATGGGTCCTCAGGATAATCCACGAAGGGTACTCCCTCAGCCTTTCACAAACCCCTCCGGATCGTCCTCCCAAACGACAGCCCAGGCTGTCAACAACACAGTCAGACCTTCTTGCCTCCGAGATAAGAGGCCTTCTGAACAACAGGGCAGTAGAAATAGTTTCGCTGGATCAGCGGAACACAGGTTTCTACTCCCATTACTTCCTGGTCCCGAAAAAGACCAGTGGCATGTGCCCCATTCTGGACCTCAGAAAGTTAAACAAGTTTCTTTTCAAGAAAAAGTTCAAGATGATATCGCTCGGGACCCTGTTACCCTTGCTTCATCAGCATGATTGGCTAGCTTCCCTGGACATGCAAGACACTTACCAACATATTCCTATACATCCAAAGTGTCACAGATACCTATGGTTTGTAGCTCTGGGCCAGCATTATTAGTTCAGAGTCCTGCCCTTTTGGCTATCCTCGGCGCCACAAGTTTTTACAAAGTGTTGTGCAAGTCTCGCAGCGCGTCTCAGAAAGATCGGAATACAAGTTTTCCCATATTTGGTCAACTGGCTTCTAGCAAGTCCTTCCAGGCAAGGAACTCTCGACGCGGTAGCCATGGCCTCAGACTTTCTCACATCCATGGGAGTCCTGCTAAATCTCAAGAAATCGCAATTGCAGCCCTCCCAGAAGCTCCTTTTTATAGGAACTCTTCTGGACACCTCCTGTGCAAAAGCTTTTCTACCAGAGGACAGAAGGAGCGATATCCTACAGATGGCCTGATGCATCAGAGAGAACAGTTCGGTTCGAGCTATCTCGATGTAACAGATGCTGGATCTCATGGCATCCTCGGTGTTCACTGTACCGCTAGCATGCCTCCACATGAGAACCTCTCAGTGGATGCTCAATACTCAGTGGTCCCCAACCACTCACCCTCAGTCCTTTCTCATCAAGGTAACAGAACCTCTGAAGAGGTCACTCACCTGGTGGTCGCAAGAGGACAATCTTCTGGAAGGGTATCCCTTTGCTCCTCTGGATCACCAGATTTCCATTATTTCCATTACCATAGATGCATCCCTGATGGGATGGGGAGCTCACTGTCAGAATCTCCACACCAAAGGTACGTGGGCTCAAGACAAGTACCGGCTTCACATAAATGTCCTAGAAATGAGAGCCATCCTTTATGCAGTCCAAGCTTTGAAGGACAGTCTCTGTCACAAGAACATTCTCCTTCAAACGGACAACAAAGCTGTATTACATCAACAAGCAGGGTGGTGCACACTCTTACCCTTTATGCAGGGAAGCGATGAGAGTGTGGGAATGGCGCCTAGAGCACAAGTCTGTAATTCAGGTGGTCTACCTACTGGGAGTGCAGAACGAACTGGCAGACCGTCTAAGCAGAACAAAGATAGATCCTCATGAGTGGTCTCTCTACTCAACCGTAGTTCAGTCACTGTTCGCAGAGTGGGGGAACTCCAAACCTGGACCATTTTGCATCCACACTCAACACAAAACTGCCTCTTTTCTGCTCCAGAAATCCAGGGCCTGGCATTTTCTGTCGGGATGCATTCAGGCTGCAGTGGACAAACCGCTTTCTATACGCCTTCCACTAATTCAGAGGGTACTTCTCATATTCGAGTCCTAGGGGGACAAAATGATCCTTGTTGCTCCCTTCTGGCCTCGACAAATATGGTTTCCTTTAATCAACAGTGTGTTGAAAACCCCTCCGAAAGCGCTTCCCCTTCAGACTAACCTTCTGACTCCAGGACCCGTGGTCCACCCAAATCTGAGATCACTTCACCCTCATGCTTAGCTCCTGAAGAGGTTGAAATGAACAGGTTCAGTGTCTCTCGGAGAGTTTCAGATATTCTTTTGGCTGCGTGCAAGCCAGCCACTAGAAAAACTTACACAGCCAAATAGAAGCGATTTTCTGTCTGGTGTGCAAAATCCTCTTTGAATCCTTTTTCCTGCCCACCAAGTAAAGTTCTAGAGTACCTTTTTAGACCTCTCAAATTCAGGTCTGCAATGCTCTACAGTCAAAGTTCACCTTTGTGCCATTTCAGCTTATCATGAGCCAGTACTTTCCTTATCACTGGCTCAGTTACCAGTAGTTAAGAGGTTTCTTAAGGGTATTCTGCATACTAGACCTCCTATCAGACGTCCAGTCGCAGCCTGGGACATTAACCTTGTGCTAGACATGCTCGCTTGAAAACCTTTCGAGCCTCTAGCTTCCTGTGAGCTGAAATTTCTCACGTGGAAAATGGCCTTCCTGGTGGCCATTACCTTGGCCCGCAGGGTCTCTGAAATACATGCCTTGGTCACAGACCCTCCGTATACTGAGTTTCATAAGGACAAAGTAGTTCTTAGGACCCATCCTAAGTTTCTTCCAAAGATTGTTTCAGAATTCCATCTAAACCAACCTTTGGTCCTACCTACTTACTTTGTGAACTTCCAAAATGAAGGAGAGCGTACCCTTCATTCTTTAGATGTCAAAAGAGCTCTGCGTTTCTTTTTGGATAGAACAGAAGAAATTCACAAAGCTCAACAACTGTTTGTTTCCTTCAGCGAGACCAGGCTAGGTCAACCTGTTGCTATCAGATGCATTTCAGCATGGCTGGTGGCATGCCTTCACCACTGTTATTCCATGGCGCAGGTTAAGCTGGAAGGTAGAGTGTACGCTCACTCTACTAGAGCAGTTGCAGCATCCCTGGCGGAAATCTGCAATGTGCCCATTGCAGATATTTGCAGTGGCTACCTGGAGCTCAGTGCAAAGTTTCGTCAAGCACTATGCCCCGGATGTCCATGCCAGGTGACATCTTTCGTTTGGCAGGACTATCCTTAACAGACTTCTGTCCTAAATTTGTGCGCTCTTGGTTTCTCCTGCCGCCCTCTTGGGGGATTATTAGCTCGGTACTCTCCCATCAGTGTGAATGAGTGGTGGAGACTTTTTGTCCAGGAAGATATGGAAATTACGTACCTACCATAATTCTTGATCTTCTTGGATGAAGTCTCCACCACTCATTCACACGTACACCCACCATCCCCCGAGCTCACCTCTGTTGTTGGTCTTCACCCCCTCAATGTTTAGGTTGTGAAGACTTCGTTGTTGACCCTTCTTATATGGGTCGTTCGGACTATCTTATGTCCGTTTTTTGTTAGGCTATCCTTCTAGGTTAGTTACGCTGCACCCCTCAGAAAAAAAAGGTACTGAGGCGGTTGGAGGAGTCGACACCGAATAGTGATTGCCTACGAGCCAAACTTAGCGCCTTCGCTCTCGCGGCTCCATCTCTGGCACCGGCCCTCTTGCAAAAAGTTTGCTCCTGCTGGGTCCTAGTGCCTCCGGCGTAGATCCCATCAGTGTGCATGAGTGGTGGAGACTTCGTCCAAGAAGATCAAGAATTGCGGTAGGTACGTAATTTTCATTTTTGTCAGCTAATGAGTAAAAAAAGAAAGACTGGGCAGGCAGCTGAGTGGAGGTAAATCAGGAATTGGATTTAAGTTTGTGGAGCGCTGTTGAGAAACCAAAAGCAGGTGCGAGCTGGACTGTTACTTCAGGATTTCTTTTGTGTGAAGTGGAGCTGCATTGTGTAAATGAAAACAGCAGTAGTCTACACGAGGAACACAGCTGAAGGCACTGATTATAGAATGTGCATAACTATTACTTCTAGGGGCATGGATAATTGTACACAATCCAGACTTCTGGCAGAATTCCTTTTCCCCTTTAAGTCTTGCCGGAAGGCCTTCAAGTTGGCTTCTCTCATCCACCCGGGTGGTATCCTACTCGGCACCGCCCCGTGACAGCAAAACTACCTTTCCGCTGGAAGAGACAAGTTCCCTCCATTTTGCTCTATGTTTTTCTAGGCCTTATCTTCATTTCAACAAAAATCCAGAACTTTCTGGTCTTCAGGCTGCTTCATGGATTTCCGCGTTCATACCATGGACTCCTGTGTTCCAAAGTTGACACCCGGTTTTAAGCTTTGTCCGTGCGGGCAGAAAATGTCCCGCATGGACTGTCATGCTACGTGCGTGTATTGCCTGGGCCAGGACCACGACCTCCAGGCTTGTGCCTGAGCCGCACTATGCATTCCTCCTCCTCCCTGGAGGACTAGTACACTAGACTTTTACTGGGTCACCCGGACAAGCGGGATCTTCCTGTTCACACCAAAGATGCCAGTAAGGTGGTCTCCTCAGCTGCAGGGTCTGCTAAACAAATGGCGGCTTTTGAGGAAGCTGTCTCTCAGGTGGCCGTAGGCTGTTCCTCAGTGTCCACGCTGGTTCTGCTCAGCTTTGGCTCCTCTTTTACTGGGGCATTCCAGGACATATGCCAGTCTCTTCCCACCCTCGGGGAGGACCCTTCTCATAAACCCAAGAAAGATTGTAAGGCAAAAATTAAAAAGTCCCATCACAGGTCATGGGATCGTGAGAGCTGTAGGGCCTTGGATTCCTGCTCCGTTGATGTTCCTGGATGAATCGACTTAGGCCGAGGCTTCTGTCCAAGCCGCTGGCCCTGCAGTGTCCCCACCAGGCCCGTCAGCCGAGACTCGGGCCAACCAACCAGTCGAGATTTTTCTCGACCCAGTCTACCTGTTGTCGCAGGATGAGGGGGAGACCTCCCTCTCCAAGGGCTCCTGTCCTGACCTTCCAGTCCCAGGGTGGGTCAGATCAGCCTGCTGATCCAGTCCCTAACCCACAGGACATTGAGCTTGCAGGGGGCACCAGGCATCCCTTGCCAGTTCCAGACTCTCCCTGCCATCCATTCCACTGGCATTCGAGGTCTTGAAACTGTAGCTCTAGGTCCAGTAGCCCTCGCTGTAGTCAGCATTCACACTCTCAGCATTTGGGAAAGCAGCATAGCTGCCATTCCTCTTCTTTGGTGGAGGAGCAGCTCCACTGCAAGTTGCGATGGCGTTGCGAGGAGCTCATGTGGCAGCAGCTTCTTTTCTAAAAAAAAAAATTATTTTATTGAAAGTTTTCGACATACAGATAAACTTGCATTACATACATTAAGTACACTTGTGGAATGGTTACATGCAGGTCTCCCCTACATTTGTCAGGGAGACTCTTTGATATATCTATATGAGGAAGGCACCTGTCAGACATATGGTGATCGGGTGGTGTCCTTCGAGGTGATTATGGTGGCGGGATCTGTTCTTTGAACAGGCACATGGGAAGCAATTAAGGTGCCTACTGGCTCCTTACCGAGTAGCAGAATGGTCTCTATAGTGCTCCATCTTTTTTTGAATTGTTGTGTCGTATTGGCCATGGAACTTATGTCTTCTCTAGGATGGCATTATACCATTCTGGGTAGGAAGGTTCTGTTTCATCCATCCAATGTTTTAGTATAATTTTCTTTGCAACAGTGGCGATAAGTGACATGTGATATTCTAGGAGCGTGGATATGTTGTTCATCCACACTCTTTGGCATGTCTCTTTCCCTTTTAGGGATCACCGGAAATCTTCAAGCTGGCTCCTCCCACCCACCCAGGTGGTATATACCTCAGCTCCGCCCCATGACGCCAGATCTTCCTTTCCGCTGGAATATTCGGTGCCTTTCTCGTGCTCACACATTCGTAGGCCCTGGCTTTCAAATCTGTTCTACCAAAACTTCCAATTTCTCGAATAAGCGATTGTGGATTTATCGCTTCTACTATGGAGGAAAAATCTTCCTCGGATTTCGCTGATGCTCCTGCAGCCAGAAGATGTCACATTCCAGTCCCCACTCCATGTGCGTCTACTGCCTCGGTGTCAGCCATGACACCTCATCCTGCAGTTTCTGCTTGGCCTTCACAATGTCCTGGACAACCGTCTTGCATGCCTACAGCTGGGGAGACTGGAAAAAAGGAACCCTCCGGTGAAATCGAAGGAGGCTAGGTGAGCAGTTTCTACAGCTGTGCAATCCGCTGAACAGTTGGAACGCATGCAGGCCTTCGAGGAAGAAGTGGCCCTCTCTTCCCCGAGCTTTTTCGTTCTACTCAACCTGGACTCCACCTTCTTGGGCTCCTTCAGGGAGCAGTGCCAGTCTCTCCCTACCAAGGGGAGGCGCCTGCGGGCCTGCACTCTTCCTGATCCTGTCCCCGGGATAAGGATCCGAGTAAGTCTTCGTCTAGATGAGGACACTGTTGGGACTGAGAGACATGTCAACCCCAGGAGCATGCGGTCTCGACCTCGCTGGCTTCTCGGACCTCCCGTCAGGCCAGACGACCTATGTTATTGACCCACTGTTGCCAACCTCGGTCGAAGATTCGCTGGAAAGGACTCCCCATCCTTGTCTTCCCCAATGAGGAGACCCAGCCTGCTGGAGTCCCCATCGAGAATCCGGTCCCGGACTCTGGGAAGTCACCAGCCCCGCTGGTGTCTCCTGCCCGATCTCAGTTGAGGTCTAGGACCCCTCATCCAAAAGGCCGAGGAAGGGCCACAATCGCTCAAAGAAGAGGCGATGCCATCGGTCGTCCTCGTCCTCCTCGGATGAGAAAAGGCTCTGACAGACACTCCGTCGGTATTACGAGGACCTCATGTGGCAGCAGCTCATTTTGTCGGGGCCTAAACCTATCACGGCTTCCTCCCTGGCCATTACCTGGCTTTCACCTCCCAGGCCGAAGCTGATTCCCTTGGAACCGATCATATGGGTTCCCCTTCCCGCAGAGCCAGCATGACCACCACTTTGGCCTGTTACAGTCTCTCCACCCATTGTGGTGGAACCACCGCCCAAGCAGACTGTGGGAGGGGCTCCTTCCAAGCAAGATAGACCAGACACTGGGCTTTCTGGCACTTGACGGTCACGGTCATCCCAGACCGCCCCCGGCGAGTCGAAGGTGACACGGGCGGTAGGCCATTGTATCTGGATTCTTCGGATTCGGACATCACTGGTTTCCATTCACATCCAGGGGATGATGATTGGACCGCTGGCCTAGAGACGGAGGAAGGTCCTTCATCCTTTCAAGGGATCCTCTGCCTCATCTCTGAGTCTACAGGGATACCGCTGGAGCCTATCCAGAAAAAAGCAGAGTACCCTCTCACTGACATCCTCAAGAGATGGGATACCCTGACAGAAGCTTTTCCTGAGGTCGAGGTCATTGTTGGACTGTCCTTAGAACTATGGCAGCGTCCTGCCTCTTGTCCAGCTCCATTTGCCCGCATGGCCCGCAAGTATGCGGTGTCCATGGTGTCCTTTGCGGGGTTCATAGAGCACCCTTTGGCTGAAACCTGGTGACCGCCTCTGTGTTCAGGGCGTCGGCAGTTCTGCCAACACTGACCGACCTCCTGATAAAGGGTCCAAGCTCTTGGACCATTCAGCCAGGAAGGTCTATGCGGCTTCCTCCTTGGGCCTTCGTCAGGCAAGTTCAGCCGTCATCATGGCACACTTATCCCACGCCCTCCTTGGGTCGCTGGACGAAGTCCTCCCACATCTCCCCATGGACATGCAGACTACGGTTAAGCAAGTCCGGGATCAGGGCCAAGCCATTGCCAAACAGCAGCTCCAGACAGCCCTGGACCCCAGGGACTCTTGTGCCCGTTCGATGTCTGCTGCAGTTGCCTCCCATTGCAGGGCTTGGCTGAGGCTCTCCTCCTTCCTGGTGGATACTCAGCATAAATTAGCTGACATGCCCTTCCTTGGGACTGGCTTGTTCGGCCCAGGAGTGGCCAGTCACCTTCACCATATTGAGCAGTCCAATGCCACCTTGGATGCTACCTCTGCCAAGAGTTCTTCGGGCAAGAACCAGCAGAGGAAAAAGAAAAAGCCTTTTCGGCATTCTGCCCCTGCGACTCAGCAGTCCTCATTCCAGGGTGAACAACAGCACCAGCAACAGCAGCAGGCTCAAGCTTGGTGCCCTCAGCCCAAGCAGGGTCCTCAGCAGGTCTGTAAAGGAGGCAGAGGTTCTGGTCCTGGATCCTCCTCCTCCAAGTCTGCTCAAAGGTGGGTCGGGGGCTGCCATCCCCGCTCCCATCACGCCAGCTCTGGGTCCTCCCATGGGGGGGGGGGGTCGGCTCCGCCACTTTCTTTCCGCCTGGTCCGTTATCACCACGGACAAGAGGATCCTGGAAGTGGTCGGCCAGGGACTGCCTCTGGAATTCGAGCAGTACCCTCCAAGCCAAGCCTGTGCCCCTCAGGAGGAACAAATATCCACTCAGACACAGTTGGCTCTCAGAGACGACTTTGCTCAGTTCCTCCTCTAGGAGGCAGTAGGTCCAGTGGCAGATCCTCCAGCAGACCCAGGCTTTGTCTCTAGGTACTTCCTTGTGCCCAAGCAGACAGGGGGCTGGCGCCTCATTTTAGATCTGCATGACCTGAATCAATATCTCAGGTCATGCACCTTTCGGATGGTCACTCTGTCCCAGATCATACCATGCTTGGAGGGAAACGTGGTTCTGTTTGCTGGATCTGCAGGACGCGTTCTTTCATGTCCCAATCCATCCGTCCCATCAGCGGTTCCTCCGCTTCAGGGTCAAAGGGACCCTGTACGAGTTCCAAGCCGTGCTGTTCTGCCTGTCATCGGCCCCACAGGTCTTCACCAAATGCATTGCAGTGTTGGTGGCCCATCCTCGGCGTCGGGGTTCACAGTTTACCCCTACCTCGATGATTGGCTCCTAGCAGGTTTCACCCAACAGGAGGTGGTGAGGTCCAGGGACCTGGCCCTCCAGACCTGCTCTCAGCTCGGCCTCCTGATCAGCGAGGCCAATTCAGAATTCGTGCCCTCTCAGGTGATGGCCTTCATCAGGGCAGAGCTCGACTCTTGTCAAGCCAGAGCTCCACCCCCAGTGGACAGGGCGGAGGTTCTTTCCTTCTTTGCCCAATCATTTCTGGTTGGGCACTTGCTCCCTGCCCGGGACTTTCTGCACCTTCTGGGTTACATGGCAGCGTGCACCTCAGTGGTCCGTTGGGCCCAGTTGCACATGCGCCCCTCCAATGGGAGCTGGCCGCCCAGTGGATTCAGTGCCATGGTCATTTCGACCAGCTGATCACTGTAAACCAGAAGATGTGGGACGCTATCCAATGGTGGACCGCCCCAGACCGGTTGCAGGAAGGGATCGCGTTTGTTTGCCCCGAGCTGACGGTTGTCCTCATGACCGATGCCTCTCTCATGGGCTGGGGAGCCCACATGGGGGACGAAAGCACCCACGGGCTCTGGACCCCCGAGGAGTCCCGATGCCACATCAACCTGTTGGAGCTCAGAGCAGTCAGACTGGCACTGTCAACTTTCGCTCCTCAGCTACGGGGTCAAGTGGTTCAAGTCCTAATGGACAATACCACGACCATGTACTACCTCAACAAACCGGGCAGCACGCAATCCCGTTTGCTGTGCAAGGAGGCGCTCCGAGCCGGCCCAGTGGCGCTGAGGTTGAGGCACTAGAGCGCCACACCTCACGCCATGCGGCGGCAGAGTTCGAGGGAGCTTGGGTCGGCAGGGGAGGAGTAGAGATTGAGCATCAGAGGACTGCTCTTACTTCCTGGGGAGGCTCTGGGGGCTGCGTCACACAGGCGGCGACCTCTGGTGGAGACCAGGAGATAGCGAGTTGCGTCACTCGCGCATCGTGAGGCGTTGCTGCAGCAGGCGTCAGCATTAGTGCCACTGACACCATTGCCGCGACTGAGCATCGGTGGGAGAAAACTGAAAACAGCCCCGGAGGATAGGCGAGGCACTGCCGCCAGCTCACACTCCCAATGCTGGGCTCCTCACTCTCTGTTGTCCTTCACTCAGACAGGGCTCACTACACTATGGATAGAGTGCGCTGGGAGGATAGGGCAGCCCTTCTCCATGGGGACTTAGATCTGGGGGTACATCCTGGTCGGAGTGAGGGAGTAGTTGTGGTCGCCACAGCGGGAAGTAGAGAGCGGGTTAGGCAGATGCTGGAGAGAGTTCCTCGGGTAAGGGGGCAAAAAAATAAAGTGTAAAAAAACAAACAAAAGGAGGTGCTCCGCATCTGGACCCTCGTGAGCCGGTTGGAGGCAGATCTCTTTGCCATCCATCTGGCAGGAGCCCTGAACCATCTGGCAGATGCTCTCAGCCACTTAGGCCAGACATCCCATGAGTGGTCTCACCATCCAGAGGTAGCCTACCGTCTGTTCTCCCATTGGGGCAAACTGATGGTGGACCTGTTTGCCTCCAGGGAAAACACCAAGCTGAGGCTGTTTCATGCCTGCCCCCCTCAGCAGGACGCACTACAGGGGGATGCCTTCTAGAGGCTGTGGACCCCAGGCCTCCTCTATGCCTTCGCTCCATTTCCCTTGATCCACAAGGTGATTCTCAAGGTGAGGAGGAACAAGGCGAAGGCGATTCTGGTAGCCCCAGACTGGCCTCGCCAGTTCTGGTATCCGGATCTCTTCAGCCTCAGCTGTAGGCCCCCGGAGCGGCTTTGCACACGCCCGGACCTGATATCACTCAGTCAGGGGAAGGTATTCTGTCCGGACCTTAAATCCCTGCACCTCTCAGCCTGGTACCTGAGCCGCTAGAGTTCCAGGCTTTAGGTCTTTCCGAAGATGTCTACACCATGGTGGAGGCATCTAGAAAGGAATCTACCAGGAGATGCTCTGCATTCAAATGGAAAAGGTTTTCCATTTGGTGTCAGGGTAAGGGACTGGACCCTTTATCCTGTTCAGTGGCTAACATTCTTGACTACCTTTGGTCTCTATCCAAAGTGGGTCTCCAGTCATCGACCGTTAGGGTACAGCTGGCAGCCAGCTCTGCTTATTGGGCTAGGGCCAGTCAGCCAATGTTGGCGCAGGAGACAGTGGTCGGGCGCTTTTTCAAAGGCCTGGATCACATATCTCCTTCGGTGCATGAACCTCCACCTCTGTGGGATCTACTGCTGGTACTGGCAAAGCTCATGGGCAAGCCATTAGAACCAGTGCACAGGGGTGAGTTGTCACACTTGTTGTAGAAGATGGGCTTACTGGTGGCTATCACATCTGCCAGAAGGACAGGGGAACTCCAGGTGCTTTCGGTGGAGTCCCCTTATCTGGTTTTCCACAGGGACAAGGTTGTCCTACACCCCCATCCGAAATTCCTTCCGAAGGTGGTGTCAGAGTTTCACCTTAACCAGGTGTTAACTCTACCGGAATACTACCCTAACTACACCTCGGAGGCCGAGCACAGGCTCCATACCTTGGACCTGAGACATGCTTTCGCCTATTACAAGGAGAGGATGGCAGAAATTCGGGGAGAGGTTCTCCAACTGTTTGTAACCTACGCTGAAGCCGCTTTTGGCAGACCTACAGCCAAATGGACTGTTGCAAGATGGTTCACATCATGTATAAGTCTGTGCTACAAGTTGGCGGGTAAGGAGCCTCCCAGAGGGATGAGAGCTCATTCTACCCCCCATACTGCTGCATCGGTGGCTGCTTCCAGGGACTTCCCTATCCAGGAAATCTGTCAGGCTGCTATCTGGAAATCAGCAAACATCTTCATCACCCACTACCACATCAATCTTGAGTCACGCCAGGATACTGATTTTGGGGCCTCAGTTATCCAATCTGCTCCCTAAGTAGGGGGTGTGTGCCTTGCCTCCCTCCTCCCAGAGAACTGCTAGGAGTCTGCCAAAGAGTGTGGATAAACAACATATCCATGCTCTTAGAAGAACAGGTTACTCACCTGTAACAGTAGTTCTAGGAGTGGTATATGTTGTTCATCCACAAGGACCCACCCAACCTCCCCAGCTGCGGACGCACAAACCTGGCATCCAGCGGGCTAAGATCTGGCATCGTGGGGTGAAGCCAAGGTATATACCACCCGGGAGGGTGGGAGGAGTCAGCTTGAAGACGTCTGGTGATCCTTAAAGGGGAAAGGGACATGCCAAAGAGTGTGAATGAACAACATATACCATTCCTAGAACTACTGTTACAGGTGAGTAACCTGTTCTTTGTGGTTGCCCAGGACCTGGTCTAGGTTTAGGTCCAGTAAACAAATTTGTGGGGTAAAGGCGGATTCCAGGCCTAGGATAGGGTCCAGGTGATTTTTGATAGCGTCCCACAAAGGTTTAGATTTTGGGCAGTCCTAGAGTATATGTTTTAATGTTCCTTGGTCTTGTTTGCAACTTGTGCGTGCTGTTGAGGTCAGGTGCCCTATTTTGCGAGTTTGGGGGGACCTACGGCGAGCGCTTGCCTATTTTAAGGAGCATATGGCTGGAGTTTCGGGAGAGGTTCACCAGCTGTTTGTCGCCTATGCTGTAGTCCCACCTGGCAGACTGGCAGCAAAGTGGTTGATTGGCAGGTGGATTGTATGCTGCATCGACCTCTGCTATAGGTTGACTGATAGGGAGCCTCCCATAGGGCTTGGGACTCATTCCATTAGACATTCTGCTGCCTTGGTGGCTGCTTCCAGGGACGTTCCTATTCAGGAGATCTGCAGGGTTGCTACCTGGAAGTCAGCGCACATCTTCATCTCCCTTTACCACACAGACCTTGAGTCACACTGGCATGCTGATTTTGAGTCCTTGGTTCTCCAATCTCTCTTCCCTAAATAGGGGGTGTGCACCTTTGCCCCTCCTCTCAGAGAACTGCTAGGTGTCTGCCAGAAGTGTGGATAGTACACCACATCCACGTCCCTGGAAAAACAAGATCTTCCTGGACATAAAGTCTCCACCACTCATTCACACTAATGGGATCCTGCGGAGACTAGGACCCAGTGGAACAAACATTTTGCTAGAGGGTTAGGCGCCAAGATAGAGCCTGAGAGCAGCACTCGCAGCCCCAGCTCGTGCGGTAATGACTGTCTCAGCGTCGACCCTCCAACTGCCTCAGTTTGTTTTTTCCCACTGTCGAGTGCACTTCAGTGACGACTTCGCTCGCCCACCAGGAGTCAAACTTCAAACTAGCAGCATAGTTTTTCAGTTTTATTGTTTTATAGTAATATCTCGAATAAAGTATCGCTTAGTTTATTTATTCTCATTCAAGGAAGAAGTCTAGCCTACATTGACAGAGTCGACCATGAGCGGGTCAGGTGACAGTAGGGAGACTTCGTATGAAAGCTGTTCAGTCAGCCGGGCTGGGTCCGGTCCGCTGCCTTCTCCAGAGGAAGGGGGTCTGACAATGGACAGTCCAATGCCTGAGGGGGTGGGCGGTCCCCTCAAAAGCATAAAAGTAAACTGTTGCACTTCCAGCACTGTTCGGCCTCGAGCTGTTCTTCGGCCCACAGGTCAAAAAAGAGAAGGCATCACCAGAGGTCGCCCTCTGATATGTCCGTGCATAGATGGTCAGTTATTGGGGCTAGTTGCCAGTCTCCTCCTTCGGAGTCATCGGTTTCTGTTTCTGGTAGCCGACGTCTTCGACGTCGGAGCCCTACCCCACCCTCTGGTAGGTCTTCAGATGAGCAGTTTCATCAGTGGGCTACTCTTATGGAGCAATGGGTTTGGAGATTGGTCCAGCTACCTGTTGATCCTTTCGGGCCTTGAGCTACTGGGAGATCAGGTAGAGGCGGTTGAGCTTCCTGATCACCTTGGCACCATCTTGGTGCCATTGACTCAGCGCTGCTGCCCCCCACACACACACGGCTGCGGCGCAGAGGGCCACACTGATGCCTCTGTCTCCTGGTATTCATACTTATTTTTCTTCAGAGCCTGTTTTTCAGAGTCTTGGGATGTTTTCGACGCCCTCGGCGTCAATAGCACGCTCAGCGCCGTGTTTATTTATTTTTATTTATTTGTTCTAGGATTACAAATGCCTTTGAACTGAGGCTCTTTTACAAAGGTTCCACGTCATTGGTACAATTGAGACAGTCATAAGCAAAGATAACAGTTTATAAAAATAAAAAGAAAAACACATAGTCTTGTAGATGACAAAAGAACAATAAGGTGAAACTTTGGGGAAGGGAAAGGGAAAGGAGGAGGGTGAAATCAGGGAGACTAAGTGGAGAGGAGAAAAGGGGAGGTAGGTTGGGGGGAACAGAGAGAGGAGAGGAGAGGAGAGGTGGAAGGTGGATAAGAATAGAGGTAGTGCAGCCGGGTGGCATTTGTCATGGGCCATCAGGGGAGGTGAAGATAGAAGGGGGGATGCTGGCAAAGTGCAGGAGTAGATGTGGATCCAAAACTGCATCTTCAGCTATGGAACCAAAAGACAGACATGTTTAGCCACAACAGTCACAAAGGTTGGAGGCAGTCAGTGTTAAGCGGAGATGAGTCTTAAAAGTGCTGAGCGATAGTGAGGATGAGATGTCGCTAGGAAGACTGTTGTGCCAACTAGTGGCCCAGTAAGCAAAGGATCTTTGGCCTTGTGTTGTGCAGCAATGCGGGACTTGCAGAAGCTGAGGTTTCGATCCCCTGGTATGTCGGGTGTGGATTCTTGGTTGTATGAGGGCACAGACTCCAGTGGGGGCAAGGCCCAGCAAGATTTTCTTAGTAGTAATACAAGTTTGGTGTTTTATTCGATTGGCAAGATTCAGCCATCCAGTTTGTGAATAGAGGTCACAGGTGTGAGTTAGGCATTGGGAGCCAGTGACAAGTCGACAGGCCTTGTTGAGGGCGGTGGATACACGTTTGAGTGTGGTGGTTGTAGCAGAGCCGTAAATGATAATGCCATAATCAATGAAGGATATGATGGAGCTCTGGACAGCGACAGCGAGAGCTTCAGGTGTCAGGTGTTTCCTATGACGGAATAGCAGGCCTAGCCGGGAGTTAGCGGCTTTGGCAACATGGTCAATGTGGGCAGTGTAGGAGAGGTGAGGGTTAAGGATGATCCCGAGGTATTTAAAGTTTTTGACCTGTTCCATTGCGGCACCTTGTCTGGTGATAAAGGAGAGTTGGAAGTGCTTATGTTTGGTGTCGGCGCTGTCCTCGGCACCGTTGAGTTTCTTGGTGCCGTGCGCCTCGTCGGCACCGTGCAGCTTCTCGATGCCGTGTGGCCTCTGGGCGCCGTGCGGCTTTATGGCACCGTCCTTGACCTCAGCGAGTTCAACACCTTCGTGTTGTACAAGCACTTACGTATGGTCACCCTTCTGGGTCTCATCCCCATGCTCAAGCAGGGCATTCGGCTCACGTCGCTGGACATGCAGGACGCATATCTCCATCTCCCCATCACTCGAGCACACCGGAAATTCCTGCGCTTCGAGTTCCTGGGACGCCACTATCAGTTCCGAGCACTCCCCTTAGGACTGTCCTCGGTGCCTCGCATGTTTAAGAAATGCTTGGCAGTCATGGAAGCAGCCCTCAGGAGACAGGGCCACTATGTGTTCCCATACCTAGACGACTGGCTCCTCATGGCCCCCTCTCGGGAGGCTTTGGTAGCCGTGATTCAAAACACTCGCTCCCTCTTCGGATCGCAGGGCGTTACTGTCAATCAAGAGAAGTCATGCCTTGTCCCTTCATAGGGGTTGCAGTTTATCGGTGCAGTTCTCGACACCGGTCAAAGGAAGGCTTTCCTGCCTCAGCGGAACGGATTGGATCCCTCATAAGGGATATGATGGAAAAGAATTTGGTCCCAGCCAGGACCATTCTTTGCTTGTTTGCACACATGGCGGCAGCCATCACGATGGTCCCCATAGCTCGACTTCATATGAGGATTACCCAATGAATGCTACGAGTTCAGTGGGACCAAAAGCAGGATCAACTGCATCAGCTACTCCGGATCACAGATGCTGTCATCCGAGACTGGCAATGATAGCTCGTCCCAGAGCACCTTTCCAGAAGAGTCCCTTTTTAGCACCTGCTCCAATGCTGACACTCTCCACGGATGCTTCAGGGTGTGGTTGGGGAGCCCACCTGGAAGGAGTCAGGACCCAGGGATCTTGGTCGACCCTGGAGTCTTACCTCCACATCATCATCCTCGAAACGAGGGCAGTCCTGTATGCTCTACAGGCCTTTCAGTCAGAGATCACACCAGGTCTCCTACTGTTACAAACAGACAATACCTCGGTGTTGTACTATATCAACAAGCAAGGAGGCACTTACTCCTACCCTCTTTGCACGGAGGCAAAGAGGGTGTGGGAGTGGGTATTATAGCACAGCGCAGGGATCACTGCAGTGCATGTTGCTGGTGTGGACAACACCATCGCAGATTGTCTGGGCCAGTTGCTAGCCAAGGCTCATGAATGGGAACTGCTGCAAGAAGTAGTAGAGGATCTGTTCCGCAGATGGGGGACACCAGACTTAGACCTCTTCACATCCCCATACAGTGCAAAACTGCCCAATTTCTGCTCGCTAGATCCAGGGCCTGGTGTTTTCTGGTGAGACGCGTTGTCCCTCTCCTGGATGGGCAGGTTCCTCTATGCTTTCCCACCCTTCCCTTTGATCCAGAGGGTTCTACTGAAGCTCCGAGAGGAGGAAGCAACAATGATCCTAGTGGTGCCCTTTTGGCCCAGGCAAATTTGGTTCTCACTCCTGCATCAACTGGCCCAGGAACCACTGATCTTACTTCGAGAGGGCTCTTGCAGTAGGTAATTACATATTGGACTGACGTCGGCAGGTGGCAGGACCCCATGGAAAAATTTCTAGCTAGCAGTCTCTGGCGAGGGACCTCCCCCATGTCAGCTGACCGGCATCAGGAGACGTCGGTATAAAGGGGTGGTCCTGGCCGCCTGCCTTCCAGTTCTTTCCGCCGCTACCATGGCGCGCCTCGTGGAAAGTTCTGCTCGCCGTTTCTCCTTGGCCGGGTATTTTGACTATATTTTCATTTTTCTTGTCATTCGTCAGGTATTCATTGGTGTATGTTGTCCCCTACACCCTCCGAGCACAAAAACAAGTGCGACTCGTGCAGCGCCCAACTCCTGCACAAGGACTGCCATTCCCTGTGCCTTTTTTGCCTAGCTCCGACCATCCAGTAGAGAAGTGCCAGCACTGCCTCAGCTTTAACGCGGCCACCCGGAGAAGGCGGCAGCAGTCCCTGGAGGCCCATATTTTGAAAAAGAAAATGAGCTCCATGGAGAAAGAACTAAAAAAGCTTTGGCAGGCGTCAACTTCCCCTGAAGGCCATCACAAGAAAAGGATAAAGAAAAGCACAGGGACAAGGCTCCTCCCACCAGCGTCTTCTTGAGGAGTCTCCGTGAAAAGGTAACTCCTCCCGCCGGAGGGGACCGCTCCAGGGCGGCTGCCTTAGAGAGAGCTTCTAAGGCGGTGTCGGCCTGCCCGTCTGGCTCGCGCTGGGGCCCTCCGGGCTTGTAGAGGCCTCCACTCCCAGTAAAGCCATGGTTTCGCGGCCTAGTGGTGCGAGCGGCTCCGATAAGCCGGACGTCGGCTCCTCCGACACCTGCACAGAGAAAGTCGGCAAGTCGCCCGACCCTTTGGGCGGCGCGCTGCCCCCATTCCGCCCGACCAGGCTGCCCCTCCATCGCGGCCTGCCTCCGGCGAAGGGTCCGTTAAGTCGGATGTCGGCCCCTCCAGCGCCCGCCTGGATCCCGCTGCTAAGCCGCACGTCGGTTCCCCCGACGTCCACACAACGGATGAGCTGACGCCGGACCCCCCCACATCTGTTGTTCCTGGCTCCCCGCAGCCTTCGCTGCCCTCCAGGGACCCTGAGTCTCCTCAGCCCGACCCCGAGGATCCCCCCTCCCCATCCCCGGGCGACGCTGAGGTTCCTGTTCCACCTCGGTCAGACCGTCCACCTTCTGGTCCGATCGATCTGATGTCAGTTCCCCGGAGTCCGGCTCTGACGCCGGTATTACCGACACCGGACGACATCCCACCCACCCCCCGATGACGCCCTAATGCCGGGCCCTCCGGCCCTGGGCCCTCTGCTCCAGACCCGCCCATGGGGCCTCCGGCCAGGCCGTCTGCACTGGCAGTTCCTCCGGCTCCCGGGTACCCAACCCCGTCTTATCAGACACCACCATACCCAGGACTGCAGTATCCGGTGCCTCAGTACCCGGCGCTGACATATCAGATACCGCAGTACCCAGCTCCTCAATACCTGACGCCGGGCTTCCCTGCCGTCCAGTTATGGATTCGCACCTTTTGGGTATAGTCCTTACCCGTATCCTCCTGCTCCTCCTCCACCGCCCCCTCAGCCGCCGGTGGACTTGCAAGAGACTCTGGCCTCCTGGTGAGCTGAGACCAAGGGTCAGCTCACCAGAAGGTGGAAACGTCGTCTTCCACGACAGCTGCCGGTGCAGTTCCATGCGTCCACGGCGAACACTCCCTCCCCACCTCCGGACACCAGGGCTCAATCCTCTAGGTCCAGAGAGGGGCAGGACATGCTTCCCCGAGGGGTTCCCAAGGGGTCCGTTCCTCCCCCTCTTCGGAAGAGGGAGTCTACCTCTTCCTCATCTTCTTCTTCCTCGGACACCTCGGATCCTTCCGACGGTTGTTCCAAGCAAGACGACGAGCCACGCTCTCCGTCCAAGCCCCGGCCAAGGACTCCTCCGAAGTCTCCTCTGGAGGATCCTTCCTTCACAGAGTTGCTACGGAAGATCCAGGAAGTACATAAGTGGCAATCCTTGGAGCCAAACCCCCAGTGTAAAAAACTCGCTGAGCATATGGATCTGCCCGTGACAGCTCCCACTTTGGTGCCACCCTGGATCGAGCCTCATGCCGACCTTATTACCACCATATGGAAACAACCGTCAGCCTTAGCCCCACTTCCCAGGAAGTCGAATAGGCTATACCAGGCTCCCGAGGGTGTTGACTTTTTAGACTCCCACCCTCGAGCTGACTCGGTTGTGATTAGCGCCGCTCATGGCCGGTCAGCTCAACCCAAACACCTTTGCTCGTCTCCACCTGACAAGGAATCCCGCCTTCTGGACCAGTATGGCAAGAAGATTTTTGCTTCTTCCACTCTGGGTATTAGGACCCTGAACTATGTCGGCCACATGGGGGATTACCAGAATGCGATTCACAGTGTGGTGGAATCTAAATTGGACTCCCTTCCGGACTCCCAGGTCAAGCAGGATGTGCCTGACCTCGTCCGCTCTGCACGTTCGGCCAGTCGGCACATTCTTCGTGCAACGTACGATGCAGTGAGCACTGCTGGTAGGAGCTCAGCTTTCGCCGTAGGCCTACGGTGTCACACTTGGCTCCGAGTTTCAGGGTCGGTCCCGGAAGTACAGTCTGCCATCCAGGAAGCGCCCTTCCGGGGTTCAGTGCTGTTCGGGGGTGATGTCAAGGACATCATCATGTGGACTCTATGTATGATCCCCATCAATTGCAGGCGCCGTCCCTTTCCTGACGGAATCGGCGACGACCTCAGGGAAGAGGGACACTAGCGTCAGCCCGCCCAAAAAGCAGCGGGAGCTTCAGCTGCAGCGCTGCCCCACACCACCTGACTCTTTCCCTCTCCCACAACCTCCGGGCTTCCCGGAGGAACCAGTGGGAGGGAGGTTTTCCCTCCATCTTCCGGGCTGGGAGAGGATAACATCAGATTCATAGGTGCTCCAGCTGATCGCAGAAGGACACTCAATAGAGTTTCTGCAGAAACCTCCTCGTCACCCTCCCCCAAGGTTGTCGTACTCTCGGGAACATCTTCTTCTGGTCCAGGAAGAAATTTCAGCACTTTTGCTGAAAGAGGCGAAAGAACCTGTCCCCCTTTCCCTTCAAGGAACGGGTTACTATTCCCACTTCTTCCTGGTCCCGAAGAAGACAGGAGATGTAAGACCTGTTCTAGATCTCAGTTCTCTGAATATTTTCATGGAGTACAAGAGGTTCAGGATGCTCTCACTGCAGAGCCTTCTGCCCCTCCTCTGCTCAGGCCAGTGGCTGTGCACTCTGGATATACAGGACGCTTACCTGCACACATCTATCCGCCCATCTCACCTCAAATATCTCTGTTTTGCTTTCCAGTGGGACCACTACCAGTTCAAGGCACTTCCATTTAGCCTCTCCTCGGCTCCTCGAGTATTTACCAAATGCCTTGCGGTGGTGGCGGTCTACCTGCATACCCGGGGGGGATACAGGTTTTCCCGTACCTGGACGATTGGCTCCTGGCGGCATCGTCCATGGAGGAACTCCTGCACTGCCTCTCCCTCACCCAGCAGGTCTTTGCCTGTCTGGGTATTACCATCAACCATTCCAAGTCTCACTTGATCCCATCCCAGAGGCTTTAGTTTATTGGGGCGATATTGGACATGACCCTAGGCAGGGCCTTCCTGCCACCGGACACGGTGGCCACACTCCAGACTCAGGTAAGCCTGTTGTCCGGCCTCAGGCGGGTCAGTGCAATGTCAGTTCTTCACCTCCTCGTGCTTATGGCGGCCGCTATCCCGACCCTCTTTGCAGGAAAGCAATGAGAGTCTGGGATTGGACAGCACAACACGACCTTCACCTCACAGCAGTTCATGTTCCGGGGGTCGAGAACTCCTTAGCAGACAAGCTAAGTCGCTCGTCTGCTCAAGCTCATGAGTGGGAACTGGATCAGGGGGTCCTAGACGATATCTTTCTACGTTGGGGAACACCTCAGGTGGACTTGTTTGCTTCACCTCTAAACGCAAAGCTTCCCGACTTGTGCGAGCGAGGCATTTTCTGGAGTGACGCTCTGTCTCTATATTGGAGGGACACATTCGTCTATGCCTTCCCCCCGATTCCTTTGATCACGCGTGTCTTGCAGAAACTCAGCTCAGAAGGGGCACAAATGATTCTGATCGCTCCTTTCTGGCCCAGGCAAGTTTGGTTCTCTCTTCTGCAACAATACTCAGAGGAACCTCCTTTTCCTCTTCTGCTGTCACGAATTTTATTGACCCAGGATCAGGGGACCCTGGTCCACCCAGGTCTCAAGTCCCTTCAGCTACATGCATGGCTCCTGCAGACATAGCTCAAGCCCGCTTTGGGGTTTCTACCCAGGTAGCTGAGATCCTGGTGGAGGCTAGGAAACCCTCTACTAGGTCTACTTCTGCCATGAAGTGGAAATGGTTCTCAGTCTGGGCCACTTCAAAAGGCTTCGAGCCTTTCTCCTGCTCAGTTGGGCGATTGCTGGAGTACCGGCGCCATCTCTTCGACCTGGGTCTTAGTCACTCGTCTCTGAAGGTACACATGGCGGCCATTTCGGCCTACCACGTTCCCTTCGCAGATAGGACATTTGCTCTACTGGAAGTCTCCAAGACTTTCCTCAGAGAGGGTTCTTCACTTGAGACCCCCCTATTCAAGTTCCCGCCCCTCCTTGGGATTTGAACTTCGTTCTTGAGAAGCTTACTTTGCCTCCTTTTGAACCGGCGGCCTCAGCAGACATGAAGTTCCTTTCATGGAAGATGCTCTTCAGTCAGTCAATCAATCAATCACTTTATTTAACCAGGCATAAACACCATTGAGCAAGCTCATTTTCAAAGTGGTATTAGTGGCTATTACCTCTGCTCGGAGGATTTCCGAGCTCCAGGCCCTGATGTGTAAAATCCTGTACTTGATTTTTCACAAGGAACGTGTGGCTCTGCGCACTAAGCCTAAGTTTCTCCCCAAAGTAGTAGTGGAATCTACACTGAACCAGTCCATAGAGTTACCCGCCTTACTTTACGCAGTACTCCAATCAGGGGGAGTATCTGCTTCACACAATGGATGTTCACCGGCTGCTTAGACATTACACTAACAGAACAAAGGATCTCAGAAAGTCTGATCAACTTTTTGTCTCTTTTGCCCCCAAAAGAGATGGCAATGCTGTTTCCAAGCAATGCCTGTCTAAATGGTTGGCTCATTGCATCACCTTCTGTTATGACAAGTACAACAAGACCCTTCTGGATCAAAGATGAGGTCACTCCACCAGAGGGGTTGCTGCCTCAGCGGCATGTTTCAAGAATGTGTCAGCGGCAGACATCTGTGCTGCCGCCACTTGAACTTCTGTCCATACATTTACAAAACATTACAGTTTGGATGTTGCCTCTCGCCGTAGATCAGGCTTTGGGCTTGCTGTTCTGCAAGGCCTCCTTTCTTAAGGCCTTCACAGCTAGAGGATCTACTTTGAGTAGCTTTCCTTCTCCCATGTGCTTCTTCTTGTTCCAAACTGCTTGGGACTCAGTCCTATATGTAATTACCTACTGCAAGAGCCCTCTTGAAGTAAGATAGTACAGTTACGTAAGAACTTACCGTAACAGTAGATCTTCGAGAGAGGCTTTTGCAATAGGTAATACCTTCCCACCCTCCATCCCCCTAAGCTTTTTCAGTGAGGGAAATATCTGCTTCTCTCTCATTTGGCCTCGTCTTGTGGCCTGTGGCAGCAAAGAACTGGAAGGCGGGCGTGAGGGACCACCCCTTTATACCGACGTCTCCTGATGCCGGTCACCTGACGTGGGGGCGGTCCCTCGCCAGAGACTGCTAGCTAGAAATGTTTCATGGGGTCCTGCCACCTGCCGACGTCAGTCCTATATGTAATTACCTACTGCAAGAGCCTCTCTCGAAGATCTACTGTTACGGTAAGTTCTTAGTAACTGTACTTTTCCTTTGCCGGTCAGCTTATACCTGTTGTCCCAGGAAGCCGGTTCCCTAGTCCACCCGAACCTCAGGTCACTGAACCTGCATGCCTGGCTCCTAAGTACATAGCAGTCCTTAGAAACGGGGTTTCGCAGGATGTTGCCCACATTTTTAGTAGTGGCAAGAAAACTCTCCACTCATGCAGCCTACGTCATGAAATGGCGCAGGTTCTGTCTTTGGACTCAGGCCCGCGGCTTAGCCCCACTTGACTGCCCTGAGAAGTCAGTGCTGGACTACCTTCTATCCCTCTATGAATCAGGGCTAGCCCACTCCTTCATAAAGGTACACCTCTGTGCCATTTCGGCATACCATTCCTCGGTAGGTTGGAGGTTGCTAGCGCAGCTGGAGGCCTCCAGTGCTTTCCTGTGCGGTACCCTCCATTTGAGACCTCCTATCAAGGATCTGATTCCCCATTGGGATCTTCTTTTCATCCTAGAGCACCTCACGCTGCTCCCGTTTGAATCAGCCACAGATTGCGAGCTGTGTCTTCTGTCTTGGAAGAAGCAATTTTTAGTTGTGATTACTTCCGCCAGAAGAGTTTCTGAGCTTCATGCGCTCATGTGTAAAGAACCTTACTTGGTTTTTCACAAGGACAGAGTGTCCTTAAGGATAAATCCTAAGTTTCTTCCCAGGGTGGTCTCGACCTTAACTCTCAATCAGGATATTGACCTTCCAGTTTACTATACCAACCACTCTAACCAAGGGGAAGCTCTCTTGCACACATTAGATGTGCATAGGATCCTAAGATACTATCTAACCAGAACCAAATCCCATCGAGGCCAGATCAGCTTTTCCTTTTATTTGCTCACAGGATGCAAGGAGCACCTATATCGAAGCAAACTCTCTCCAAGTGGCTGGTTAAATGCATCACGTTCTGTTACCAAAAGCGCAACAAGCCTTTACCAGGATCGGTGAAAGGACATTCCACGAGAGGGATGGCTACCTCTTTCGCATTGCTTAAAAATGTCTCCACATCAGCCATTTGCGTGGCCGCTACTTGGAGCACTGTACATACCTTCATCAGGCATTACAGTTTGGACATTGCTTCTAGGCGTAGAGCTGGTTTCGGCCTTGCAGTCCTTCAAGGACTTTTGTCCTAGATATGGCTCATTCTAGGATCCCTCCTATCCTCCTCCCAATCTGGGTATTTTGTTCCCTTACTGCTTGGGAATCAGTCTCTGAGGGTGTAATCTGCTGCAAGAGCTGTATCTCGAAGTAAGATAGTACAGTTACTAAAGAACTTACCGTAACAGTAGATCTTCGAGAACAGCTCTTGCAACAGGTAGTTTCCCTCCCACCTTCCGATCAGGAGGTTTGGTCTTTAGACTTGGTGTCTTGGACACAATCAAATCACTGTTTTCATGAGTCTTCCTTTGGAAGCGAATCCTCAATCTTCCCTTCAGAAGTCACCTTTATGCCAGGAATCTCCAGCGGGAGAACTGAGGGATGCTGGGGGACCGTCCCTTTTGTATGAAGTCGGACGTCGGGGGTGGGTCCGACATCCGGGGCAGTCCCCCTGCTGGATTTTGCTAGCTAGAATTTTTCCGTGGGGTCCTGGTGCCTGCCAGCTTCGGTCATATGGTGCCAACCTGCTGCAGGCTGTTCTCAAAGGTCTACTGTTCACAGTAAGTTCTTGCGTAACTGTACTTTTCCCTCCCACCTTCCCCTCAGGAGGTTTGGTTCTTATGTATGACGTTTCTGACGCAAACAAATTATTTTTTTGCCTCCCTTTGAAAGTGGATCCTTGGTCTCCCCTTCAGAATTGTGTCGTATGCTTGGAGTCTCCAGCACCCCTTTTATGTGACGTCGGACAGCGGTGGGGGGGCAGTCCCCCGCTAGGTATTGCTAGCTAGAATTTTTCCGTGGGGTCCTGGTGCCCACCGGCTTCAGTCCTGATGGTGTAACCTGCTGCAAGAGCTGTTCTCGAAGATCTGCTGTTATGGTAAGTTCTTACGTAACTGTACTTTCTGCTCCCTGAACCTCCAGGATGAATTCTTCTGCATCTCAGTCCATCCCACTGGTTGTATCTCCAGTTCTGCACAGAAGGGGTGCTCTGTCAGTTCCCGGTCATGCCCTTTGGACTCTCGTCCATGCCCAGGGTCTTCACCAATTGCATGGCAGTGGTGGCAACCTTTCTGCAGTGCAGGGGCATCAGGGTTTATCCCTACCTGGATGACTGGCTGATTGCCAGGCTCTCCAAGGAGGCCATGGAGTGGTCTGGGGATCTGGCCTTCCAGACCTGCAGCAACTTGGGCCTCTTGGTCAACCCACACAAGTCAAACTGATCCATCAACAGGTGTTTCACTTCATTGGGGCAGAGCTAGACTCCCTAATGGCCAAAGTCTGCCTTTCTGTGGACCGGACACCAGATCTTACCGTCTTTGCCTGATCATTTCTGGTTGGTGCTCTCGCACTGCCCAGGACTTCTGTGGCAGCTGGGGTACATGGCATCCTGCACCAGTGTAGTCTGGTGGGCCTGCTGGCAGATGCTGTATGTGCAGTAGGATTTGGGCCATCTGTGGCCCTGCACCTAGGCCATTTGGTCCATCCAGTCACAGAGACCCAGCCAATGTTGGATGCTATCCAGTTGTGGCTGATCCCAGAACATGTGGAGAAAGAAGTCCCCTTTGTCCACCCAGAACCAACTGCCACTCTGACGATGGACGTATCTCTGGTGGGATGGGGAGTGCACCTGGTAGACCACAGGGCCCACGGGTTCTGGTCTCCCAGGGAGTCCTGTCACAAGATCAACCTGCTGGAGCTCCATGCAGTGCAGCTAGTTCTAACAGGATTTGCTCCTTTGGTCAGGGATCAGGTTGTGCAAGTGCAGACGGACAACACCATGGCCATTTTTTTACCTGAACAGGCAAGGCGGTACACACTCCTTTCCATTGTGTTGGGAGGCCCTCTGCACCAGGATTCTCATGCGCAACCTGGGTGCAGATCTCCTGGTGATTCATGTTTCCAGAGCGGACAGTCAGCTGACCGACACTCTCAGCTGGGTGGGAGCAACATCACACGAGTGGTCCCTACATCAAGAGGTGTAGTGGACCACTTGTTCTAGGAGCGTTGATACGGTTCACGTATCCATACTCTGGCAGTTCCAGTGGAATGCTGTGATTGGCCGGACATCTTTAAGCTAAGCTCCTCTCACCACCCAGGTGAATATATCCCCTGACACCACCCCATGACATCAGATATGAAGGCTACTCACCTGTAACTGTATTTTTAGGAGTGGTATATGGTGTACATCCACACGTTGGCAGTGTTCTTTCCCCCTTTAAATCCATCTGGAACATCTTCATGCTAAGCTCCTCCCGCCCACTCAGGTGGTGTCTTCCTTGCCCCACCTCCCTTCCTTGACGTCAGATCTTGCATGCTGGAAGCAGGGATCCATGTGCCCTTTGCCAGGCAGTTCCGGTGGGTTGTGTCGATGTGCACTATATACCACTCCTGGAACTATGGTCACAGGCGAGTAAACCTAATTTCTAGGGACCTGGATATGGTGCACTATCAATACACTGGCAGACTCCTAGCAGTTCTCTGGGAGGAGGGGGCAAGGCGCACACCCCTACTTGAGAAAAGGGATTGGAGAACTGAGTCCCCAAAACCAGCATCCCAGCATGACTTTAGGTTGATGTGGTAATGAGAGATGAAGGTATGTACTGACTTCCAGGTAGCAGCCCTACAGATCTCCTGGATAGGGACATCCTGGGAAGCAGTCACCGTGGCAGCAGTATGTCTGGTGGAATGGGCCCTAAGCCCTACAGAAGGCTCCCTACCAGCCAACTTAAAGTCTGCCAGGTGCAGCTTCGGCATAGGTGACAAAGAGCTGGTGAACCTCTTCCTGAACTCCAGCCGTGCACTCGTCTCAGGTCCAGTGTATGGAGACTGTGCTGGGCCTCCGAGGTTGGTCTGGTGAAGTGCACTGGGAGACTGATTACCTGGTTAAAGTGAAACTCCAAAACAACCTTTGGGAGGAACTTTGGGTTTGGGGGGGAGGGAACAACCTTGTCCCTGTGGAGCACCAGGTTGGCAGACTCCACCAAGAGTGTCTGGAGCTCACTGATCCTTCTGGCGGAGGTGATAGCAACCAAGAAGGCAGTCTTCCATGACAGTTAAGAGATGTCACACCTGTGCAGCAGTTAGAATGACTTGCCTATGAGTATTGCCAAGACCAGCAACAGGTCCTATTATGGTGGAGGTTCACACACTGGCAGGGACAGGTGATTGAGGCCCTTAAAGAAGCGCCCAACCACCTTTCACCAATATTCAACCATGCCTGGTAATGCAGAAGATGGCTGCCAAGTGCATCTTGAGGGTCATCCACCTCAGGCCCAACTTGGAGGAGGACCACAGGTAGTTCAGGATGGTAGCCAGGGGGTCTAGCCCCCTGCCCTGGTACCAAGTGGAAAAGTACTTCCACTTGAAGGCGTAGCACTGGTGGGTCGACCCATTCCAGGGAGGCTTCCACAACTTGGAGAACCTCCTTGTTGAGACCCAAAGCCTGAAACTCCAGCCATTCTAGAACCAGGTTGTCAGTTGTAGGGACTGAAGGTCTAGGTGTTAGACCTTCCTCTTGTGACAGGAGAGCAGGTCCAGGCGAAGAGGCAAGTGCCACAGAGGCCTGCTGCTGCTGCTGAAGCTAAGGAGATCTGGATACCAGAACTGGCACAGCTAATCTGGGGCTACCAGGATCCAACTGCACCTTGTCCCTCCATGCCTTGACCAGCACCCAGTGGATCGGGGAAAGGGAAGGAAGGCATAAAAGAGGCCCAGGGTCCAGGGCCTCATGAAGACATCCCCCATCAGTGTTCTGCACTTTGGGGAATGTCCACAAAACAGGCTTAGCTTTTCGTTCTCCCAGGAGGCGAACAGGTCGACCCTTAGAGTGCCCCACTGGGAGAACAGATGGGTCACCACCTCCTAATATAGGGACCACTTGTGAGATGCCTCACCTACGCAGCTGAGGGCATCTGTCTGCTGGTTGGAGGCTCCAGCCATGTGGACCGCCAGGAGATTGGCATCTAGACTGTGCATGAGTGTCCAGATGCGGAGGGCTTCCCAACATATCCAGAGGGAATGCGTTCCGCCTTGCTTGTCGAGGTAGAGATGTATCAGTCATCAGAAAGACAGTCAGCTGTGAGAGGATAAATGAGACTCCTTCCTGCAGATGCTTCAGGACCAGCTGCCACTGGATGGCATCGCACATCTGCTGCTTCACTACGAATGACTGGTCCAGTTGACCGAGATGCTGAGACCACTGGAGGGCCAGCTCCCACTGCAGGGGGTGCATCCGCCAGTGGTCCCACCAGACCATGCTGATGCAGGTCACCATGTACCCTAGCAGCTGCAGGAAGTCCTGGCCAGGGCACAGCTGCCCAACCTGAAATGATCAGGCAAAGGTGGTAAGGTCTGCTGCCGGTGCACTAGGAGTCTGGCCTTGGCCCAGAGGGAGTCTAACTCTGCCCCTATGAAGTGGATGGTCTTTGAGGGGTTGAGTTCTGACTTGCCAAGGCTAAGTAAACTTAAGGCCAAGCAAGTCTGGAGGGACAGATCCCTGGACCGCTCCACCTCCTCCTGGGATGGACCAGCAATAAGCCAGTTCTGCAAGTATGTATAGACCCAGACCCCGCAACACCTCAGGAATGCTGTCACCACTGCAATGAAGACCCTGGGGGCTGAGGAGAGGCCAAAAGGCATGACCCAAAACTCATTCAGCACCTCCTCTGCGTGAAACCAAAGGTACCACCAGTTAACAGACTGACCAGGATGTGGAAGGAGGAGTCCTGTAGGTCCAGAAAGCAGAACCACATGCCTTGCTCCAGAGATGGGACTGTCTGGTTCAGAGTGACCATCCTGAACTTACACCTCCTCACAAACTGATTCAGATAGTGCAGATCCAGTATGGGGTGCAAGCCCCCATCCGTTTGGGGACCAGGAAATACCTGGACCTGAAGCTCTGGATGGCTGCAGCGTCCAGGGCATGGACCACAGTGCCTTTCTCGAAGAGCTGGGCATTGTCCTCCATGAGGGACAGGCAGCATGTCTTTGGAAGCCACAGACTCCCATAGGGCATGGGCCTAAAAAGGTGGGCTAGCCTCGAAGTCGAGAGGCAGACCTCTACCCACCATGTCCAGTACCCATTTGTCTGTAGTGATAGCAGACCAGGCATGCCAGAAATAGTGAAGCTGACCCCTCCACAGGAAGCTGAGGCAGGGTCATGGTGGGAGGGAGATACCTCCCCCAACCTGTCACAGAGCAGCCTTGGAGGAGGAGGATCTGGTGCTGGTGTTCTGACCTCCGGATTTCTTGGGGCCCTGATTGGCTGACTTGGGCTTTGGTCGCCAGACCTGCGACTTCCCCAACTTGGGCTGCTGTTGCTTAGGCTGTTGGGGCTGAAAGGGCCAAACCAAAAAGGGCTTCTTCTTTGGCTTCTGGCCCTTGGGGTCCCTTTGTGAGGATGTAACCGAGTGCAGGGTGGCATTGGACTTCTCAATCCTTATAAGGAGGCCCTCCGCACCTGGCCCAAAGAGGTCAGTGCCCAAGAAGGGGACATTTGACAGCTTATGTTGGCTATCTACCATGAAGGTGGAGATCCGAAGCCAGGCACTGCAACTTATAGCCACCCCCTTCGCCACAGGCCAGGCGTAGGAGTCACCAATGTCCAAGGCCATCTGGATCTGGTGCATAGCAAGAGCATGGCCTTGGTCATGGACCACCTTCAATGCAAACTGCAAGTCCACGGAAAAATGAGAAATTACTTGGTCCAGGACCCCCATAAACACATGGCCGAAGTTGGCAATTATAACAGCAGAGCTCACCTGCCTGATGCCCAAGGAAGACGCAGCATACACCTTTTTGGCTGCGTGGTCCAGCTTCTTTGATTCCTTGTTTTTGGGGGGGGGGGTCCATATCCCTGACATTGCCCATCCGACAGAAATCGGAATCCACCATCGGCCCCTCAGCCGACGGTTCATTGGAGAAACCAGTGAGGGACCCAGTCCGGACTGCATACTTGTGGACCAGATGGGCAGAAGGTGCAGGGCAAGAAGCTTGGTGCTGCCACAACTCCAAAGCAGGACCCAGGAGAGCTTCCGCCAATGGAATGGCCACTCCTGAGGAGTCATCTCTGTCAGGGAGTACTTGGCTCCCTTCTGGACCAGCTCCAGTGGAATCTCCATAGACTAGGAGACAAGCTGGAGCAAGGCCCCGAAAGAAATGGGACCCTGGTTGAGGCAAGATCCTCTGAGGACTCCTGATTAAACCCCAGGGTCCTAGAGAAATGCATGGAGGAGCTGTCCTAGTCCACCAACTCCTCAAACACTGCCCTCAGCCTCCTGTCCCCGTGAATACTCTGGATTTGTCAGAGTGGATACTCTGTACAAAATGTCAGCTGAGGAGGCCAGAGACCGGCCAAGCAGCCTTGGATGGGGCCCTGTGCAAGAGCTGCTTGGGCAGAGGCTCTACTAAAATTGGTGGAGAAGCCGGGGAAAGCTGAACTGGAATGGACCTCACCGATGTAGACCACGGAAGCGCCGGGGCCTGCTGGAAGGACTGGCTCTGCTCGAGGACCCACTGCTACCATATGAGCTCTTCATACCACTGCCTCAGTTTGCGTCAGCTCCTCTCCTTGTCCGAAGACAAGGAAGAGGAGCACATGTGGCGCTTCCGCAGAAGTCGAGAACGGAAATGACCAGAATCCTGAGACCAGGACCGGGTCCTCGACTTAGACCTCGACCAGCGATAAGATTGCCAGTGTCGAGGGGACATGGGAGGAGGGGCCTTGTGAACCATATGGACTGGATCCTGCCACGAAACCCCCAAAGGGAGGATCTCCTGGAAGGAGACAGCAAGGTCAGCTAACTTTTTCTGTCCCTCCTGTGGGTGGGCCAAGAGGACTGGAGTCCAGGAGAGAGAGTCCTCCCCCAAATCATCCAACAGTGGGTTGGCCAGGTCATGAAAAATCTTGGCAAGCTGATCGGCCCATGTCTCAACCAGCAAGCCTGACAGATACCATGGAGCTAACAATCTGTCCTTCTGCACTGGGAGGATCATCTGAAGCTAATTGCTTGATGACCATCAGGCGGTCGAAGGAGTCACGAGAGCAGGGAGACCAAACCTGCTCCTGGTCCCACGACTTACAGCGGGACTTCTTGAGTCTCGTCTTAGAGGATCAGTCACCTCGGGAAGGGTCTTGAGGGACTGACATATGTCCTGAGAAGATCCCAAAAAGGAAGCCCCCACAGAGGTGCCCACCAGAAGCAGAGCCGGGGTGGAGGAAGAGACCGCCGCAGTCTGAGCCTGCCACTAAAGTGGCCTTGCGGGTGTCCTTGGATTGGAGGGTGCCACTCATCCGGCCAGCCAAGGAGGAGACGGTTGTACCTGTCCTCAAGAGAGGAGGGAAGCAGGGTCTTACATAAGCCGCAAGCCTGCAGATCATGCTCTGCTCTGGTTCTGTGTGACAAGGGCGACTGAATGTCAACGACTGGTCATAAGGGCACACAACCACAAGGGCAACTGAAAAACAGTATGTTATTTAATGCAGGGGGCTTTGCCCCCTGCACCCCCCACACCCCCCTTAATTAGGATTCCTACTCCAGGAGGGGCGCTGCTCGGGGAAAGAGGTGAAATCCAAGGTCGCCCACATTGTCGGTGCCATAGCACAGTAGCCCTCAATGACCGGTCACTGACATCCAGTCACCCTCATCACAGGCTACCCTCTGCTCCCAGTCAATACATGCACGAGGCATGCAAGTCGGTTGCAACATTTATTGGTTGCACGCTGTGCACAGTTTAAACCCTGAGCTGGTTTGGGATTTGTCACACTCCATACTAAGGAATAATGGATCGGAGAAAACCAACCTGAGGGATAAAAATGCCTGAAAATGAAAATAAAAGCTTTGGGCCTGCACCATGCGTAGAGAGCTGAGAAGGAGGAGACCTGACTCTTTCAGTGGAAAGGAAGATCTGATGTCACAGGGCAGAGCTGAGGAGGATACCACCCAGGTGGGAGGGAGGGGCTTAGCTTGAAAACATTCCAGCTGGATTTAAAAGGACAGGAAGACTGCCAACATGTAGATAGTGCACCATATCCACGTCCCTAGAACTTACTTTCTGCTGGAAAAACGGGTCACCTGCTTCATACCGCAGACCAATACTTTTGAAGTTTTAAAAGCTGTTTTGCTGTTGTTTTGCAATTCTTCCGACTCCGTCTGCAGACCAGCGATGGATCGCAAGAAACCTGGATTTAAATTCTGTGTTTGGTGTTGGTTACCCATCCGCATAACACGTGCATGTACTGTCAGGGCGCGCAACATGACATGGCCGAGTGCAGCCTTTGCCTTTGTGCTTTTTAGGTCCCTTGAGGGTAGGAACCTCCAGTGCACGCTGGGTCGGCCTTTGGAACAGGATCTGAAGAATTCTGATGGTAGCAAAAGGCTGCTGAGTCTGAAGCAGAGCTTGGGACCCTTGAGGTGGAAGTGGCGGTAGCCATGGCGGACACCTCCTTTGCCTCAGCACTTTTCCCACCTGGGGCCAGCGTTGGAGGGACCTTCACGGACCAGTTCCGTCATATGTGCAGGTCTCTGCGGACCGTATGGGGGGGGGGAGAGCCAGAGCCCTGCCCACCGTGGCTCTAGGTCCAAGACCAAAACCAAGAAATCTTCTCACCACTGTCGCTGGTTGTGGGACAGGAAGAGATCCTGATCCTTTCTTCACAGAATAAGAGTGTCTTATGCACAAAGGAAAGAGGTGGTTTGATCGGTCAGGAGCACTCCCCTTGGTATAATAACAAAAAGGCAAATGTACCTCAGATATATAAAGTAACAGATGACTACTTGAAAATGTTACTATTAATTTCAGGCAGCGTGCTAGCTTTTTAAATTATACTGTGTGGCTATAATAATCTGTAAGGTGCATAGGTGGTTCATCGCTCTATGTTGGTAACTTCTTAAAACGAGATGCATAACAGAGGTGGAGGCCTCATGGTTAATACTGTAGTATAGTAATTTCAGAATGTTGTCTCATCTGATCTAATTACAGTATATAGATGCCTACGCTATTTAATGTAATAATGAATAAGAAGCATGGATTAAAGTGTTTGATTTTGTAGCTAATGAGGTATTTTGATCGTTCTTCAGCATAAATACACCTGTGAAGTGCAAGCAGTAACATCCCCTGAAGTGTTGCAGAAGTGGGATTCTGCCGACTTAGAGGCAAGTGCTCCCAAAAGAAGCAGATATTCAGACAGATTGCTGTCTCCAGAAAAAACAACAGGAAGTGAGAGCCAGAAGGGAAAAGAGGACGATTCTCAGTTAGTCAGCACACTGGAGGGACTTTCAGACGAACACACAGGGTAAGGTTATTTCAGTGCAATAAAATAAATTGTTTTCTTAGTCTAAATTTATTCCTTCCTCCCTCCCTCCCTCACCTACCTGGGCAATCACAGGAGATGGCTAGAATAGTCAGTAATGAACCAATCTCATTTGTAGCAGGACACCTCTCCGCAGTGCAATGCTTCCACTACTGCACTGCAGCTTAGTGTTGGGTGTGAACCCAAGTCACAGGTGTGGGACTTCAGTTCGTTTTTAATTTAAAACAAGAATAGTTGTCATACAGCCAGTTGAGCTTAGCTCAATTACAGTGTCTTCCAGAAATATTTGCAGTTAAAATTGGATACAGAACAATGTAGCTAACGTTTTTTATATCAAAATTAAGAAACCGTTTCCTTAAAATTAGCTTGTGCATATTAATAGCATACAAGACATCCAAGCCCCAGACTTTCTAACCCAGAGATGTGACTGGCAAAAATCATACTCAACACAAGCTTGCAAGATGTTGTGAGAAGTGCTTAACTTTTATTCATTACTGATTCATGAATTTCTGAGCTTTCAGAATGCTTATTGTATGTGAAACTCAAAGAGGGTGGTACAATAATTTGTTTCTAAAGTTCACTATCCACACTCTGGACGTTTCCTGCAAAAGGCTGATCCACTGGATGTCTTCAAGATGAGCTCCTCCCACCACTCAGGCGGTATATCTTCCACCTTGTGACATCAGATCTTTCTTTCCACTGGAAGGGACAGATCTTCTCCACAGCTTTTCAGCAACAGAAGGAATTTGAGGTCTTCTTCGAGGATATCTCTTTCATGAGGCCACACCTGTGGAACTATAAAGCTGTCAGGCACTAGGCCCACACGGAAACTTTTGCAAGCATTCCAGCAGGGGCTGCCCATGAGGACATTAAATGTCAGCTGCTGCATAAATGTGGCCCCCCTCCCCAGTTTTTTCCCGCCGTTGACCATATTCGTCAGACTGCTGACAGAAATGCTGCTGCATTAGCCACCATTTTATTTTCTTTCATAGAAAAAGTAATCACTTTTACACTGATTTTCGACTACCTGTATGTCGTCAAAGGAGCCGTTGAAATTATTCCACTACTGTGACTGCGGTGAGAAGATTGACACCGGCGACTCCCATGACGTTTGTGTTTGCTGCTTAGGCCCAGACTTCAACGTGACAGCCTGCCCTATCTGTCAACATTTCAAATCTGCAACCGGGCAACACTGTAAAGAGGCCCTTGAGAAACATCTCCTCAAGAAGAAAGTGGCCATGATGGAGAAGGAGCTCCAGCAAAAGAGCACCACTGTATCTCTGGCCCAGTCTACCAGCTCTGGGTCTTCTAAATCCTGAAACTTGTTGTCATGGAGCTTTACACATAAGTATCAGGACAAGAAGCAGAAAACCTCCTCGGTGTGTTCCAGCCCACCCCTCCACACAGCAGATATGACCTCCTCTACACCATCGACTGCTCCCGCAGCGATGCCACTCACCCCCCCCCACCATCGACATGACACCAAGGTTGAGGCTTGACGCTGGCGCTACCAGACCTAGTATGGCTGGTATGTCGCCGTTAACATCTGGGACGCAGCCTTTCCTGTCAACTCCACCAGTTGCCCCGTCGACGACACGGCACCAATGTTCAGTCAGTACTGTCATCTTTTACTGACATGATTAGACACCTGCTACATGTCATGAACCCACTCCTGAGGGTCAGGTCCACTTAGCTCACAGTGCCCACCCCTAAGTGCACTCTGTGACAGGGAGGGGGAAACAGGATACCCTCTTTCTGTCCTTCTATAGTGCTTGCTGAGTTCACAACTGAACACTCGCCACATAGTCCCAGGGTCCCCTCTTTACTCTGGATCAGAATACAACACTAGTCTTGAGTCTTGTAGTCAAATATGAACCCTTCTTGGTTGTTACACACAGAGGGACGATCCAGGCGTTACAACCTCTTCAGGGTAGCGTTGTAACCCTGATTCTGCCTTCTCCCACAAGGCATGCAATAACCTGGTTCAAATCCCCACAGACCCTTCCTTGAGATTTTGGTATCCCCCCATATCTTTACCCAGACTTTTCCTTTTCAGACCCTTGTTCGATTTGGTAGCTTATGATGGCACCCCTTAGCAATAACAGTCTAGTCACAGATTATTATTGAAAATCCCACAGTCACGCACACAGTATAGAAATCACACTCAGGCTGGTTTCTTAAACAAAATAAATGGTTTTACTAAATAAATAATTAATATATGTTTAGTTATTGTGGCAGAGGTGTGGTACTGTGTTCTTTTTTGTAGTTCAAGGTGCTTTTGGAACTGCTGATTTCTATTGGTTTAAACTACTACATTTTTTTCTCTATTTTAAAAAAAGCTACATCAACTTGGTATGTTGTCACCTGTTTGTTGTTGCTAAGTAGCAGATATTTTTGCATTGTGCTCTGATTCTGTGATAGAATCTGTATTAGTAGAAGGTAGATTATTGTGATTGTAGTTACCTTTTGATTGTAAGGATAAAGAGGTGAGATAGAAGTGTATATATTTTCAAATATTATAGAGGAACAGTGGCAGGATTTTTAGGGCAGTAAATTAATAAAAAGGGAACTAGGGGAGCTTCAGTAGCAGACAAGTAGTGGAATAGCAGTATAACTGCAGTATAATGTGGGGAGTGGTGCAATGCAGTGGCTGTGGGGCAGCCATATTCAGGCAGATCTTCTGGACACTGAGGTGCTGCCCTATCTGCATGCATCTTTCTGGACTGCGGGATGAGGTAGCCAGACTCAGAGTGGAAGTAAACTGGGTCAGGAGTATCATCGCCCCTATCCAGAGACCACTCAGTCCAATGCAGCTGCCTCAAAGGATGCAGAGAACAAGAGTACTTGGATGACAGTGGGCTCAGGGAGGTTAGACCAGTCAGGCAGAGGCATCCCAGATCCTATTCCACTCAAGAACTCATATGCCACACTGCCAAACAGGGACAACCAAATAGAGGTACCCAGAGAAATGGAAGGAAAGGATGTGGAGGTTAGCCAAGTGCAAAAGATGGAGATTAGCGCCAGGAGGTGGATAGGCAGAATAGGGCAAAATTCAGCAGAAAGGCAGACAGCAAGGTGAACCAGGGATAAAGGACAACCAAGGAAGGGGCTGGAGCAGAACAGCTAAACAGTCTAGGGAGGTCAAATCATGGAAAGTCATGTGTGCAAATGCCAGGAGCTTAGCAACAAGATGGAAGATATGGAGGCTGTCATGGTGCAGTCAGACCTGGACATTGTGGCCATCACTGAAACCTGGTGTAATGATAACCCACGACTGGGAGTTGGCCATACCTGGCTACAACATATTCAGAAGAGACAGGGCAGGCAGGAAGGGAGGAGTGGGCACTGTATGTGAAAAAATGACATAAGGGCCACAGAGATCCAGGAGGAACAAAATGGGGAGAGATACTGTGGGTTAAGCTGGAAAGGAAAATGGGGCCAGCCATCCAGCACAGGTGGTCTATAGACCACCAACCCCTGGAGGAAGAAACAGATAGGAGCTAATGCTAGCCATCCAGAGGATGGCAGACAAGGGTGAGGTAGTACTGGTTGGAGACTTCAATATTCCAGGCGTGGACTGGAGCATTCCCAGCAGCATCAACTAGGAACAGATTTATCCTGGATTCCCTTCAAGGTGCCTTCCTCAAGCAACTGGTCATGGAACCAACTCGGCAGAAGGCAATACTGGACCTTGCCTCACAAACAGGGACAGTGTGATGGGGGTAAGAGTGGGGAGCACCTGGGGAACAGTGACCACCAGTCACTGTGGTTTGAAATCACAGAAAGAGCAGCACCAAACCACACAAAAACACGTATCCTGGATTTTAGGGGGGCAAACTTTGGGAAAATGGGGAGATACTTGAAAGAGGCATTAAGGGGAATGGGGCAGGAATCAGGGGTTGAGGAACAGTGGGAAGTATTTAAAATGGGGATTACAAGAGCAACAGAACTATGTATTAAGCAGGTTAGCAAGAGGAAAAGGAAGAGGAGACCATTATGGTTTTCCAAAGAGGCAAAAGAAAGTGAAAGCCAAAAAGATTGCATTCAGGCAATACAAAAAGACACAGGCAGAAGGGGATAGGGAGAAGTACCAGGAGAAGCAAAGGGAGGCAGGGAGGTCAGTAAGGGAAGCCAAAGCTCAGACAGAAGAACACAATGCAAAATCAGTGGGTAGAGGGGACAAAACCTTTTACAGGTACATAAGTGAAAAAAGAAAGCCAAAGGGAGGGATAGTGAGACTGAAGGGGGAGGATGGGGGCTGTGTGGAGGATGACAACAGTAAAGCTGACATATTGAACAGGTATTTCTGCTCAGTCTTTACTGAGGAAAGAGGAGGGTAATGGGTCTGAATGGAGTACAAGGGTGAGAATGTTGCAGAAATGGACACAAGTCCTTTACGAGAAAGGTCCTGAAGGAACTGGAAGTAATAAGAGTTGATAAAGCAATGGGGCCAGATGGGGTGCCCCAGGGTCCTTAAAGAACTAAGAGAAGTGGTGGCTGAACCTCTTGCTATCCTGTTTAGCGATCACTAGAAACAGGGAGGTACCCAAAGACTGGAGGATAGCAGATGTAGTCCCCTTATACAAAAGTGGGAACAAAGAGGCGGGAACTACAGACCAGTCAGCCTCACCTCGGTAGTGGGGAAGATCATGGGCGCTACTGAAGGAGAGATTGGTCGAACATCTGGTTGTCAATGGACTACAGGACCCAAGGCAGCATGGCTTCACCAGGGAAGGTCATGTCAGACCAACCTCATTGAATTTTTGACTGGGTGACTAGGGAGGTGGATCGAGGGAGGGCAGTGACATGGCCTATCTGGACTTCAGCAAGGCCTTTGACACTGTGCCACATAGAAGACTATTGCACAAACTGGGGAATATGGTGTGGGCAGGACAGTAGTGCGGTGGGTAGGTAACTGGCTGGGCAGCAGGACACAGAGGTGGTGGTAAATGGCTGTCACTCCACAGAGGAAGAGTGACCAGTGGGGTGCCACAGGGATCAGTGCTGGGACCGGTACTATTTAATATCTTCATCAGTGACATTGCACAGGACCTAGAAGGCAGAATTTCACTGTTCGCTGATGACACAAAGCTCTGTAACAGAGTAGACACACCAGAGGGTGTAGACAGAATGAGAAGGGACCTGCAGAAACTTGAAGAATGGTCAGGGGTTTGGCAGTTGAAATTCAATGCAAGGAAGTGCAAGATAATGCATATGGGGCACAAAAACCCTGGCACAATATATCAGTTGGGTGGTGAGGATATAGCATGCACCAAGCAGGAAAGGGATCTTGGAGTTATCATCTCTGATGACCTCAAGGCAGGGAAACAGTGTGACAAGGCAGCAGGTAAAGCAAATAGGATGCTGGGATGCATAGGCAGGGGCATCACCAGCAGGAAAAGGGAGGTCATAATTCCACTATACAAGACACTAGTGAGGCCGCACCTGAGTACACTGTGCAGTTCTGAGACCTTACCTACGTAAGGACATAGACAGGGTAGAGAAGGTTCAGAAGAGGGCAACAAAGATGGTGCATGGATTGCATCACAAGTCCTATGAGGACAGGTTGAAGGCACTGAACATGTACTCCCTGGAGGAGAGGAGGGAGAGGGGATATGATAGAGACATACAAGTATCTTACAGGGAGGAACAGGGTGCAGGAATGCACTATTTTAGCGAAAAGATGTTCCAGGACTAGAGGCATGGGATGAAGTTGGAGGGGGGCGATTCAGAGGAAGCGTGAGGAAGAATTTCTTCACAGAACGGGTGGTGGACAAGTGGAACACCCTGCCAGAGGAAGTGGTGGGGGCTGAAACAATCACGGGATTTAAGAATGCATGGGATAGACATAAAGGAATTCTGGAGGTCAGGGGTAAGGGGCAACAGACTTCCTGAAAAACATAAACTGAACTTACAAACTTAAATGGGCAGACTGGGTGGGCCATAGGCCCTTATCTGCCGACACTGTGTATGTATCTATGTATCTATGTATACGTCACAAGAAAAAGGTTTAGAACATTTGGTTACAGAATAACACAAATAGAAGTGGATGAGTACCATACAAAACGCTCTATAACTGTTAATTTACAAACATAGAATTTGACGGCAGATAAGGACTATTTGGCCCACCTAGTCTGCCCATTTTCCTACCTAACAGATAAGCTGCAGATCCTAGTTAACCAACAGCTTACTTCCTCCTACCCTCCACTAGGACTGCCTTATGTCTGTCCCATGCATTCTTGAATTCCCCCACTGTTCTTGACTCCACAACCTCCTCAGGGAAGCTGTGCCATGCATCCACAACCCTCTCCGTGAAAAAATACTTCCTCACATTACATCTGAGCAGTCCCCCCTCTATCTTCAAATTATGCCCCCTTGTTCTTGCACATCTCTTTTTCTGAAAGATACTACCCTCTTGGACTTTGTTGATTCCCTTGAGGTACTTGAAAGTTTCTATCATGTCCCCTCTCTCCCTTCTTTCCTCAAGGGTATACATATTGAGCTCCTTTAGTCTTTCTTTATATGTCTTCTGGTGCAGACCCTGCACCATTTTGGTTGCCCTCCTCTGGACAGCCTCCACTCTGTCTATGTCTTTACGGAGATGGGGTCTCCAGAACTGCACATGCTACTCCAGATGGGGTCTCACCAACTGTCTGTACAGAGGGATAACAACTTCCTGTTTTCTACTATTGATGCCCCTCCCTCTGCATCCTAGTATCCCCCCAGCCTTCCTTACTGCCTTCTCACATTGCTTGCCCACCTTTAGGTCATCTGATATAATTACCCCCAGGTCCCTTTCCATTTTCACTGTTGTCAGTATCTCACCCCATTGTGTACTCTTCCCTTGGGTTTTGTTTCCCAGGTGCATTACCTTGCACTTCTTTGCATTGAATCTGAGCTGCCATACATTTGACCATTCCTCCAACCTTGCCAAGTCCCTTATCCTTTCCACTCCATCTTGTGTGTCAACCCTGTTGCAGATCTTTGTGTCTTTTGCAAAGAGACATACTTTTTCTTCCAGTTCCTCTGCAATGTCACTTATAAAGACATTAAAAAGGACCGGTCCCGGTACTGAACCCTGCGGTACCCCGCTAGTAACCCTCCTTTCTTCACTGTGGACTCCGTTTACTACTACCCTTTGCGTCCTGTTGTCTAGCCAATTTTTTTTCCAGGCTACCACCTTGGGACCCACTCCAAGGCTGGCTAACTTGTGTTTTAATCTTTTGTGTGGGACTGTATTAAATGCCTTGCTAAAATCTAGGTAGGCCATGTCCACAGCCCCTCCCTGGTCTACTACTTTGGTCACCCAGTCAAAGAAATCTATTAGATTCATCTGACACGACCTTCCCATCGTGAACCATGCTGCCTTGAGTCCTGTGCCCCACCGGCCTCTAGGTACTCAACAGTTCTTTCCTTCAGAAGTGATTCCATCATTTTCCCTACCACTGAGGCCAAACTAACTGGTCTGTAGTTTCCTGCCGCTGTCCTGCTCCCACTTTAGTGAAGAGGAATCACATCCACGCTCCTCCAGTCCTCAGGTACTACCCCATCCTCCCATGATTTGTTAAAAAGAGTAGTCAGCGGTGTCACTAGTTCTACCTTTAGTTCTTTTAGAATTCTTGGGTGAATCCCATCAGACCCCATTGCTTTGTCCACCTTCAATTTTATTAGTTCTTTCAGAACCATTTCTTCTGTAAATGGACTGGTATCGACCCACGTCTTCAGAGTGTTTCTCTTGTTTGGTTTAGGTACCTCCCCCTCCTTTTCCTTTGTGAATACTGAGCAGAAATATTTGTTCAGTATCCCTGCTTTTTAACTGTCACCCTCTGCCCACATTCCTTCCCCTTTATTAAGCCTCAGTATCCCTCCTGTGATCTTTCTTCGCTCCTTAATGTACCTGTAAACGGTCTTATCCCCCTTCTTAACAGAGTTGGCTATTCTTTCCTCAGTTTGGGCCTTAGCTATTCTGACTGCCTTCCCTGCCTCTTTCTGCTTTAACTGATAAAGTTCTCTGTCCTGCGCCTTCTGTGTTTCCTTATATTTCCTGAATGCTGTCCTTTTCTCCTTAACCTTCCCTGCCACCTCTTTGAGAACCATAGCGTTTTTTTCCTTCATTGTGTTTTGTTGATTTGCTTTACACAAAGGCTTGTTGCCTCTGTGATGGCTGTTTTGATTACTCCCCATTGCTCCTCCACCCCTCCTTCTTGCCTGTTTGCTAGTGCTTTTCTGAGGCACTCTCTCATTTTCCTAAAGTCCAATACTCTTGCTTTTGTATGGCTTGATTGTATGGCTGTGTTTATCGTGAACCACACTGTTTGGTGGTCGTTTGTTCCTACATGGCTACCCACTTCTAAATGTGAGATTCTTTCTCCGTCCCCATTTGAGAGTACCTGGTCTAAAATTGCTCCCTCCCGAGTGGGTTCCAATACTAGCTGTCTGAGGCATGCCCCTTGTAGGGCATCAGGAATGACCCTGCTCTTGGATGTGCCTGCAGTAAAGGTGCTCCAGTTAACATCTGGCATATTTAGGTCCCCTCTAGGTACTCAACAATTCTTTCCTTCAGAAGTGATTCCATTAGGGGAGGCAGGAGATGGCATGCGATGGGACGCCCTTAAATGTTGCTTTCGGGGGGGAAATCATAAAATACTCCTCTAGGGTTAAAAAAGAGCGCATTCAACAGAGGGTACAACTGGAACAAAAGATAGTTCAGCTCGAGGCCTCCCACCAGGTGAGCCAGGATCCCCGGGATAAACAAGACCTAGATAAAGCAAGACACAACCTTAACCGGCTACTGGACCTCCAGATTGAAGGCCAGTTGTGGTACACTGGGCAAAGATACTTTGAATAGGGAAATCAGACAGGAAGGCTGTTGGCCTGGCAGCTCCATCTGGAGACGGCAAGTAGGGCAGTGGTCCGCCTTCAGAGTGATGGAGCAGCGCCGGCCATTACCTCTCCAGCAGATATCTTACTAAGATTTGAAACCTTCTCGCTAATGTATATGGGTAGAGACCCTGTCGGGTATCAAGAGGCGGTGCAGTCCTTTTTGGAAGGTCTTACATTACCCACTCTAACGGAACCCGCTAAAGTAGCACTCAATGCCCCAATTACTGCCCACGAAATTTTATCAAAAATTAAACAGCTGAAAAATGGTAAGGCCCCAGGGTTGGACGGCTTCACGGCAGAGTTCTATAAAGGCTTCACACCTCTTTTAGTGGAACATCTGGTTGCCACCTGTAATGAGATATTGATAGCCCAAAAGTCAGTTCCACCATCCTGGAATTTGGCCCAAATATCAGTAATCCCTAAACTGTAAAAACCCAGAGCTGTGTAGTTCTTACCGTCCGATCTCCCTATTACCAGTAGACCTAAAAATATTTACTGGTATCCTGGCAGATAGGCTACAGCGCAGTATTTCTACCCTGACCAGACAGGATTTATTTCAGGGAGATAATTCCAAGACAATTTTCGGCGCTTGTTGAGTATCATCACAGCCCAGAGAGGCTTGGCTGCCTTGCAGCTGTCAATCAGTATTGATGCCAAGAAAGCCTTTGACAGGGTGGACTAAAACTTTATATCATCCACCCTGTCAAGGTTTGGGTTGGGGGAACATTTTCATCTCCGCTGTAGGTGCCCTGTACCATAGACCAGAGGCCCGGGTTAAGGTGAATGGTCTCCTGTCAAACCGTTTGCCTCTCCAGAGAGGCACCAGGCAGGGATGTCCCCTGTCACCATTAATCTTCCCTTTATCGTTGGAACCTCTGGCAATCTGGATTCGTAACAACCCTCACATTCAAGGTATCTGGGCAGGGGATGCTGAACATAAAGCAGCACTTTACGCAGATGATTCATTATTTTTTCTAAGAGAACCCCACACCTCCCTCCCGCACCTGTTGGACACATTGCAGAAATTTGGCTCCCTAGCAGGATATAAAATTTATTTAACCAAATCGGAAGCGGTGGTGCTGAGTGGCACCCCCCCACACGGTTCAGAGAAACATTTCCATTTGCCTGGGCTAAGAAAAATCTGTTTAAATATTTGGGGATCCAAGTCTCGATAGACAGATCTAAATTATACCGTAATAATTTCCTCCAACTATATCAGACTCTAAAATCAAATTTTGCATGCTGGAGGCTTCTGCCCCATACCCTATATGGAAAAATTCAAGTTATAAAAATGAATGTATTGCCCAGATTATTGTTTCTATACCAGACACTCCCCATTTCCTTGCCATTGAAATTCTGGAACCAACTATCAAAGGACATCTCCAAATTCATATGGGGCGGTCAACTCCCAAGAATAGCCCTTGCCTGATGAAATCAAGGGAGAAGGGTGGTTTAGGCCTACCTCACCTGTACTACTATTACCTGGCAGCCCAGGGGGCGCAGCTCATTACTTGGGCTAAACAGCGTATCGACTCGGGCTGGTACTCTACAGAGAATGAGGCAGTCCCTAGTCACAAAATATGGACACTACCCACTAATTTTATTAGTCCTCAGATCTGTCCTTCTGTCTCTAACCCCTGGGTCAAACACTCCCTACACATCCTTCTTAGATTAAGGAAAATAACACACACCCCGAATACCTTAGGTCTCCTGTCTCTGATCAGACACACTGGAAGTTTTGCTCCACCTTGGTCAGACCAAGGGTATGCTTATTGGGAGAGTAAAAGCCTCACCACCGTCAAACAATTAACCGACAGAGGAGGCTGCCTTACCTATGCTACACTTAAAGAACATTTCTCGCTCCGTAGAGAGGATTTGTACAGATATCTCCAAACTCAACATTTCATTAATACGGGGGAAAACTTCCAACAGATTATGAGAGAGAGCTAACACACTTTGAGACCTTTTGGTGGGACTGCATCAAAATCAGGGACAAATTACCTTATCTCTCTGTTCTGTATGGGGTCCTCACAGATTCACCGCGGGTTCCAGTGTTAGAAGATGTCAGAAGAAAATGGGAGATGGAATCGGAGGAGGCAATTTCCAGGAAAGACTGGACCCGTCACCTACAGAGAGGCTGGCAAGTGACATCTTCCACTATCTGGCGGGAATTTAACTGGAAAGTCCTGATCCGATTTTTCCGGACCCCAATGATTACTCAGCATTTTAACCCGCAAGCATTGTCTGCCAGTTGGCGGATGTGTGGGGAAACCAAAGGTACACATTACCATATATTTTGGGAATGTGTGAAGCTGCAGTGGTTTTGGTTACAGATCCATGAAGTTATAGTTCAATTGGGGGGGGACTATCTCTGCCTTATATACATTTTAAGATTTAGTCCTGGGGCTCCTACCTGTCCTCCAAAAAGAAAACTTGTAGAATTGTGCCAGATTTTGCGGCGTGCGGCTCTGAAATGTATTACTATTAAATGGTTAGCACTAGACTACCCAACTTTGGCACAGTGGGTTTTGAAGGTGGAGGAGATAGAAAGATTAAAAAATATTACCTACACTATACATTTGAGAAAAGATAAATTTCTGGAAATTTGGAGACCCTGGCATACTTGGAGGGAATCGGGGAGGAAGGGTGGCGCTGGTGGAGGGAGAGTGAGAGGGGATAATAGAGCATGTAGACACCCAGTGAAGCATATTGGGGGATCAGGGACGTAGAGAGGTGGAGTTGAGGAGAGAAGCGGGAGGGAGGGAGAGCACTCACAAATAAGATTAGCAACCTGTAAAGTTACTGTGCATATGTAAGGTTGGTTCAAAAGTTAGTTGTTGTTTTGTTAAAATAGAAACAAATGCCAGTTCCAACATTAACCAAACCTCTACGATGGAACGGTGTTCCTTTTATGGAAACGGATGACCTAACCAAAGACTGGGACATTACTATAAGCCGCACTGCAAAGAACTGTATTCACCATTGGGAAGCTTAAGGCTTCAAGCAGTGTGTACCCTTAGAGCATACTTTTCATTTATCTGGATTGTATTTTAGGTTAAGGAAGGCATTTCGTATGTTGTTATGTATTAAGAGGATAAGATATATTGTGATTAAGGATAATATAAGCCTTGTATCAGAATGTTAACTAATGTAATTAGAATTCATCAGTTGTACCAGATATTTGTGAAACCAATAAACTTGCCGAAGTTAAAAAAAAGAAGTGATTCCATCACTTTCCCTACCACAGAGGTCAAACTGACAGGTCTGTAGTTTCCTGCCTCTGTCTTGCTCCCACTTTTGTGAAGGGGAATCACATCTGCCTTTCTCCAGTCCTCAGGTACCACACCATCCTCCCATGATTTGTTAAAGAGGGTAGTCCTCCTTGGCATCGGCCTTCGTGCCGCTTCAGCTGGGCTCGACCTTCATGGGCTCCTTCAAGGAATTGTGCCAGTTTCTGCTGACCCTTGGACAGGGACCCTCCGGCAAACCCAAGTCTAAGAAAGAGTCAAAAAAGGAGAAAGAAAAGACTTGTTGTGGGATCGGGAGCGCTCTCGTTCAAGGGCCTTTGATTCCCACACTTCACCGAATTCGAGCTCGGTCAAAGCTTCAGCCTTGGCCGCAGTGCTCCTCGGTGACTCTGTCGGGCCTGTTGGCCAAGACGCTAGTCGAAGTCCCAGCCAAGATTTTTCTTGAGCCAACTGACCAGTTATCGACCAAAGAAGCCGACACTTCCTTGTCTCTGGGACGGATCAGTCCAGTGACCCGCCGCCTCTGGTCCCTGACCCAAACCAGGAGGAGCCTTGGCAAAATTCCCTCTGAGCCTCGCTGCCAGTCCCCCCAGCGGTTGAGGTCTTCCTCCCTTGGGTCGAGCTGGTCCTGCCGACATCGGCGCTCCTGCTTTCTGCACCATGGGAAGTGGTGCCGCCGCTATTCTTCATCCTGATCCTTGGGTGATGAGAGACTTCGGCACAAGTTGCATCGACGCTACGAGGACTTGATGTGGCAAGATTTGGTGCTTACCAGCACTAAACTGACCCCGGTTTCCACACCGGCCATCTCCTGGTTATCGCCCGAAAGGCCATTGCCATCTCCTTTGATGGAGCCGACCAAAACAGTCCCGGCTCAGCCATCTCCGGCATCTCTGCTGATCATGGTGGAGCCTCTGCCTAAACAGCCATCGGTCGGCGCTCTGACTTAGGAGTCTCAACCGGCCAACATTTTTCCCCATTGACTGTCGGTCACCATCACCCCAGACCATCCACAGAGGGTCAATGGGGACTCAGGCAGTCGACCACTCTTTAACGACTCCGAGGTGTCCTCCCTGCGCTCCTATTCGGTCGACGTAGAGTCCGTGGGAGACCTTTCGACGGATGAAGGCTCATCTTCGTTTATAAGGCTTCTCCGCTTGATCTCTGAGTCTATGGGTATGCAGATGGAGCCCGTCCAGAAGTGGGCTCGTTACCTGTTGACTTAGATCTTCGACCAGGGAGACTGTCCAGCGGAGTCTTTCTCAGTGGCAGAGGCCATCCTTGGCCCTGCCCTGGAGCTTTGGCAGTGCCCTGCTTCCTGCCCTGTGCCTTCTGCCCAGATGGCATGCAAATACACAATGTCCACTGGTTCCCTTTTGGGATTCACAGAACACCCCTCGGCTCAGGGCATGGTGGCCAACTCTGTGTTTAGGAGCTCCAGCAACACCGGGGATGTTGACAAGCTGCCAGACAAGGAGTCCAAGAAGTTGGACCATGCGACTAAGAAAGTCTGCGTTGCCGCCTCGCTTGGTCTCTGCCAAGCTAGTTCGGCCCTCATTATAGCCCACTTCTCCCATGCCCTGCTGGGCACTTTGGAGGAGATCTTTCCTCATCTGCCTGTGGACCTTCAGACCATGGTCAAATAGGTCTGGGACCAGGGCCGGGCTGTAGCCAAATAACAGCTCCAGACAGCCATGGACATTGGGGACTCCTGTGCCTGCTCCGTGGCAGCCTCAGTGGCCATGAGCTGCAGGGCTTGGCTGAGGATCTTGACCTTTATGGCGGACGCTTAGCACAAGCTGGCAGGTGTCCCTTTCTTGGGCACTGACCTTTTTCGGGCCTGGGGTCGAGGGCCACCTCATCCGCATTGAGAAGTCCACTGCCACCTTGGACTCCGTGACATCTGCCCAAGTGCTCCAAAGGAAATCCTTTCAGTCCACCACCACTCCTGCGGCCTAACCAGCCCAGCCCTTGGCTGGGCAGCAGGCTCAGGCCTAGTGACCTCTACCAAAGTCGGTGTCCTCGGTTGTCCGTATGTCTGGAGGGAGAGGCTCCAGTGGCGCCTCAGCCGGGCCCCCCCCCTTCCAAGCCTGCCCAGTGACAGGATGAGGGGAGCCTCCCTCATACTCATCACACCTCCCCTGTGTCCTCCCATGGGGTGCCGGCTCCGCCACTTCCTTTCTTCCTGTCCTGGTATCACCACCTACAGGTGGGCTCTAGAAGTGGTGGGTTAGGGTCTGCTTCTGGAATTCGAGCAGTACCCTCCTTGTCGAGCCCGTGTCCCACAGGAAGACTTGGCTTCCGCAGACAAACTGTTGGCTCTCAGAGATGACATAGTCCAGCTCCTCCACAAGGAGGTCATGGTTCCTGTCACAGATCCTCTAGAATACCCAGGGTTTGTCTCCAGGTACTTCCTGGTGCTAAAGCGGATGGGGGCTGGCGCCCTATTCTAGATCTGCATGACCTGAATAAATTTCTCCGGCCGCTCACCTGTCTCAGGGCATACCATCTCTAGAGCAAGACATGTGGTTTTGCTCCCTGGATCTTCAGGATGCATTTTTTCACATCCCAGTCCATCCGTCTCATCGTAGGTTCCTTTGCTTTTTGGCAGGGGGAACCCTCTATGAGTTACAGGCCATGCCATTTGGACTCTCCTCAACCCCCAGGGTTTTCAAGTGCATTGCAGTTGTGACAGCTAACCTGAGGCACTGAGCGGTCTGGGTTTACCCCTACCTGGACGACTGGTTGATCGTGGTCTCACCAGACAGGAGGTGGAGCAGTCCAGATACCTGGCCATTCAGACCTGTGTCTCCCTTGGCCTCCCCCTCGCAGGTGATCAGTTTCATCGGGCATGGCTCGACACTTGCAGAGCCAGAGCCCGGCTCCTGGCTGCCAGGGTGGAGGCTCTCTCCTCCGGTGCCCGGTCATTTTAGGTTGGGCAGTTGTGCCCTCCCTGGGACTTCCTGCACTTGTTGGGCTACATGGCGGCTTGCACCAGCACCGTCAGGCCCGCTGGAGAATGCGCTTCCTGCAGTGGGAGCTGGCCAACCAGTGGTCTCAGCGCAAGGATCACTTTGGTCACATGGTCACTGTGACCCAACGGATGTGAGAAGCCATCCTGTGGTGGTTGGTCCCAGCACATCTGCAGGAAGGATCCTGTTTGTGTGCCTTGAGCCGACGGTCATCCTGATGACCGATGCCTCTCTCATGCGCTGGGATGCCCACCTGGGGAACACAAAGTCCACGGACTCTGGACCCCACGAGGAGTCTCGATGCCACATCAACGTGCTGGAGTTCCAGGCAGTTCAGCTGGTGCTGACTGCCCTCACTCTGCACATTGGGGGTCAAGTAGTCCAAATCCAGACGGACAACACCACAACCATGTACTGCCTCAACAAACAGGGTGAGATGCACACCCTGTCCTTGTGCAGGGAAGCTCTCCATGTATGGACCCTTGTACACAGCCTGGAGGCGGATCTCCTAGCCATCCATGTGGCTGGAGCCTCCAGTCAGCTGATAGATGCCCTCAGCCAAGTGGGCGAGGTGTCTCACGAATAATTTCTCCACCGAGAGGTAGTACACAGCCTGTTCCCCTAGTGGGGCACCTCTCAGGTGGACCTGTTCGCCTCCAGGTAGAGCCCAAAGCTGAGGCTGTATTGTACCGCCCCCAGCAGGGAATGCTGCAGGGGGATGCCTTCTCAAGGCCCTGGATCCCAGGTCTCTTCTATGGCTTCCTTCCGATTCCCTTGATCCACAAGGTGCTCCTCAAGGTCAGAAAGGACAAGGCACAGGTGATCCTTGTAGCTCCGGACTGGCCAGTTCAGTTCTGGTACCCCGATCTCAGCCTCTGCAGCAGCCTGCCGAGGCTTCTTCCCCTATGCCTGGACTTGCTTTCCATCAGTCAGGGGAAGGTATTCCACCTGGACCTTCAATCCCTGCATCTGACAGCCTGGTTAGAGTTCCACAACTTGGGTCTCTCCGAAACTGTCTTCACCATTGTGGAGGCATCTCGGAAGGAGTCGACTAGGAAGCATTAAACCTTCAAATGGAAGAGATTCTCCATTTTGTGTCAGGGCAAGGTGCTGGACACTTTGTCTTGTCTAGTGGCTAGCATTCTGGATTATCTTTAGTCCCGCTCTCAGTCGGGCCTTCAGTCGACGACTCTTACGGTGCACCTGGCAGCCATCTCTGCTTACCGGGTGCTGGCCGGTCAGCATTTGGTGGTGTAGGAGAAGGTGATCCGGTGCTTCTTTAAGGGCCTTGACCACATTTCCCCTCCGGTGAGTGGACCACCACCACCACCACCGTGGGACTCGCTGCTGGTTTTGGCAAAGCTCATGGGCAAGCCATTCGAACCTGTGCACAGGTGTGATATCTCTCACCTGTAATGGAAGACCGCCTTCTTGGTGGCTATCATGTCAGCCAGAAGGATCAGTGAGCTCCAGGCGCTTTCCATGGAGTCTCCTTGCCTGGTCTTCCATGAGGACAAGATTGTCCTGTGCCCACACCGGAAGTTCCTCCCGAAGGTTCTGTCAGAGTTTCACCTTAACCAGGTGATTAATCTCCTGGTGTACTTCACCAATCACACCTCGGAGGCCGAGCACAGGCTCCATACTCTGGACCTGAGGCAAGTGCTTGCTTATTATAAAGAGCTCACAGCTGGAGTTCAGGGAGAGGTTCGCCAGCTGTTTGTTACCTACGCTGAAGCCACACCTGGCAGACCTGCAGCCAAGCGGACGATCGGCATTGATTTCTGTAGGCTGGTGGGTAGGGAGCCTCCCAGAGGGCTAAGAGCTTGTTCCACCTGCCATACCGCTGCGTCAGTAGCAGCTTCCAGGAACGTCCCGATCCAGAAAATCTGCAGAGCTGCTACTTGGAGGTCAGCACACACCATCATTTCCCATTACCCACATTGACCTCAGGTCATGCCAAAATGCTGGATCTTCCTTCGAGAAACGGCTCTTACAGCAGGTTACACCATTAAGACTGAAGCCGGCAGGCACCAGGACCTCACGGAAAAATTTTAGCTAGCAGTATCCAGCGGGGGACCGCCCCCGATGTCGGACCCTCCCCGATGTCAGGCATCACACAAAAGGGGGCGGTCTCCCAGCATCCCCAGTTATCCCGCCGGAGACTCCCGGCCCAAAGGTGACATCTGAAGGGGAGACCGAGGATCTGCTTCCAAAGGAAGGTTTGTAATAGACGTCAAAAGACGCAGTAGCCTAGAAACTAGGTCAGAAGACTCAACCTCCAGAGGGGAAGGTGGGAGGGAAACTGCCTGCTGCAAGAGCTGTTCTCGAAGATCTACTGTTACGGTAAGTTCTTACGTAACTGTACTTTACTGGATTTTGGATAGTATTTGTGACCTGTATTCATAAGAAATAAAATGTGCACTTCCCACATCTCTTAGTACCACTAGCTGGCGGCATTGACCATAATGTATTACTTTTACTTTCTAAAGGTAAAAAAGATCTAACAACTTTGTCACCTATTGTTGGTGCTCGTTTATAGATCATTTTAGGTCCCTCACCTACAGTTTTCCTCATGTTTTCCTCTGTCTGTAAGATTCCCCATTTTTTTGTTAAAATATTTTGTAATCCTGTGCTTCTAGTGTTTGCTTCCCTCCCTCTGAAACAGCATACACCCCCAAACCCTCCTCACCTCCTCCTTTCCTGAACTTAAGTGCTTACTCAGACCTCTCCCCCTCCTCATGCTTTGCCTGCCTCTGCCCTGGCCTGCCTATTCTCTTACCACTCCCTGCATCAGCCGGCTGTGCTCCATCTCAGCGCCAGCAGGCTCCCATTCATTTCTTTTAGACGATCTTCTACTGTTAGTTGCCGGTTTATCTATATTTAACTTTAATAAGTGAATATTTATATATTGTATACATTGTAAATAATCTCTGTTCACATCATGTATTTGTCATTTTGTTTCAAACTACATTTATGTACACTGTACTGCCATGTAACTTACTTTGTTTTATCCTCTGTTTTGTACCTCTGCCTCTGGGTCGTATCTGAAAACGAGCTTCTGCTCATGATGCCTTTCCCAGTTATCAAATTTTAAATAAATAAATAAAAATAAAAAAGTAGTGACAAACCCGATCTCTTGGTATTTTCTTTGTCCCAGAGTGATTAGGTTTGTGTAATAGTACAGAAGCTCTAGGGATCTGATTAACTTCTGCAACTGCTCTGTTTACAATGGCTTTGCCATACCCTCTCTGGTAAAAACGTTGGACCTGGTTGCCTGCCCATAAGTGTGGCTAGAACATCATATCCACATCCCTAGAAAAACAGGTTACTCACCTGTAACAGTAGTTCTAGGAATGATATATGATGTTCCTCCACACAAACCCTCCTGACCTCCCCTGGCTTTGGCACACACCTCTGCTTCCAGTGGGCAGGATCTGGCGTTCTGGGGTGGAGCTGAGGGAGTTGCCACCCGGGTGGGTGAGAGGAGCCAGCTTGAAGACTTTCCAGCACATCTTAAAGGGAAAAGACACTGCCTATAAGTGTGGATGAATATCATATACCACTCCTAGAATTGCTGTTACAGGTGAGTAACTTGTTTTTTGCTCCCTGGATCTTCTGGACACATTTTTTCACATCCCAATCTTTCCATCTCACAGCCAGTTCTGGACGGAGGGGATCCTCTTCGAGTTCCAAGCCATGCCATTCAGCCTGTCCTCGGCCCTCAGGGTCTTCATCAAATGCATAGCAGTGGTGTCAGCTTACCTGAGGCACTGAGGAGTTGAGGTTTACCCCTTCCTGGATGACTGGCTGATTGCGGTTCCCTTCAGGCAGGAGGTAGAGAGATCCAGAGTCCTGGCTGTCCAGACCCGAGTCTCCTTGGTTTCCTGGGCAACGAGACCAAGTTGGAACTCATGCCCTTGCAGGTGATCAACTTCATTGGGATGGAGCTCAACTCTTGCAGAGCCAGGGCTCGACTCCCGGCGTACGAGGCAGAGGCTCTGTCCTGCTTTGCCCGAAGAGGTCTTTGTGGCCTTGAAGTGCTGGGCTGTTAGCACTTCATTGGTATGTGAACCAACATTATGTTTTATGAATTTCTTTGCACTGTGTACTTAGCTTTTCAATATGTACAAATAATTAAATATTTTTCTAACGCTAGCCTGGAGTGCTGTTATTTTACTGTTTTAGGGGAAGGTACTCCATCTAGACTTTCAATCCCGGCACCTGACAGCCTGGTTCCTGAGCAGCTAGAGTTCCAGGCTTTGGATCTTTCCGAAGATGTCTTCACTGTGGTCAAGGCATCTCGGAAGAAGTCGACCCGAAAATGCTGTGCCTTCAAATGGAACAAGGTTGTCCTTCGCCCCAACCCGAAATTCCTCCCGAAGGTTGTATTGAATTTTCACCTTAACCAGGTAATTAATCTCCCAGTGTACTTCATCAACTACACCCCAGAGGCCGTGCACAGGCTCCATAAACTGGACCTGCAGTGAGCACTAGCTTATTAAAAGGAACGCATGGCTGGAGTTTGGGGAGAGGTTTGCCAGCTATTTGTCACCTACGCTGAAGCCACACCTGGTAGACCGGCAGCTAAGCGGACAGTTAGCAGGTGGATTGTATCCTGTAACAGCCTCTGCTATAGGTTGGTGGGTAGGGAACCTCCCATAGGGCAAAGGGCGCATTCCACCCATTATACCGCTGCCTCGGTGGCTGCTTCCAGAGAACTGCTAGGAGTCTGCCAGAGGTGTGGATAAGTACACCATATTCACATCCCTAGAAAAACAGGTTATTAACCTGTAACAGAAGATCTTACTTCAAGAGGGCTCTTGCAGTAGGTATTCACAGATAGGACTAAGCCGACAGGCGTCAGGACCCCACGGAAAACTTCTAGCTAACAGTCTCTGGTGGGGGACCGCCCACACATCAGGTGACCGGCGTCAGACAACGTCGGTATAAAGGGGCAGTCCCCCATGCCCGCCTTCCAGTTCTTTCCCTCCGTCAGCTTGTGAAAGTTCACTGCGGTAGAACAGCGCAAATCGGTTGAGATTTTTAACTTTTTGACCTTTTCTTGAATTTCTTCTTTTTTTCTCATACTATCTGCCGTGTATGTCGTCCCCGATGCCCACCGAATCACATAAAAACAAGTGTGATTCGTCTGGTTCCCAGCTTCCACACAAGGATGGCCACTCCTTGTACTTCTTCTGTCTAGGCCCGGATCACCCCATGGAGAAGTGCCAGCACTGCCAAAAATTCAACTCTGCTACCCCCAAGCAATGGCAGCAGTCCCTGGAAACCCCATCTCCTCTAAAAGAAAATGGCATCCATGGAGAAGGATTTGAAGAAACTAGGCAGGCGTCCAACTGCTGCAAGGCCACAAAAAGTAAGTGGGGAGGAGAAGCACCAGGAGCGGGATTCATCTTCCACAGCAGCCGCGACTTCGGCTGGAGTCCCGTCCTTACTGGTATCATCCCCTCCGGGGGATTGCTCCTCAATGGCCGTCTTAGTGGCTACCAAGAAGGCATTAACCCTCCTGTCGGGCTAGCACTATGGGGCCCTTCGGGAGCCTCTGGGGCAAAGGAAGGCCTCCGCTCCCGTCAAGGCCGCTTCTCCACCGCGGCCTTCCGGTCCGAGCGGGTCCGGTAAGTCTGATGTCAGTCCCACCAATGCCCGCCTGGACAGGGCTCCTAAGCCGCTCACCTCCTCGAGTGATTGCCCGGCCCACCCCCTCTTCTGACAAGGCCCCCACTCTTTCACGGCCTTTATCAGACAGGGAGTCCGATAAGTCAGACACCAGTTCCTTCGATGTCCGCCCGGTCAACCTGTCTACGTCAAACATTACGTCGCATTACCCAGTGCCGCAGTACCCGATGCCGGGCTTCCCGCCATCAGATTACAGATTCTCTCATTACAGGTACCTGCACTACCCGTATCCAAGCCCCACTCCTCCTCCTTTGCCTTTGCCGCCCGCTCCGCAGCTGCCGGTGGATCTGAAGGAGACCATGGCCTCCTGTTGGGCTGAGGCCATCGCTCAGCTCACCAAGGAGGTCGAGAGTCCTCTCCCAACGTCGGTCCCTATGCCAAACCCCCTACATCAGAGACAGGAGACTCCTTCCCCTTTACCCCACGTCAGAGGAGAACCTTCTGGCGCCTGGGGAGGGGAAGAAATGCAGCCCCGGGGGCTTATCAGAGAAGTCGTTCCTCACCTTCCCTGGGAGGAGTCTTTTTCTTCCATCTCAGAGCCTTCTGACTCGGATCCGGAGTCCGACCACTCTGATCATGGAGATGAGCCCCATACTCCATAACGCCCAAGGCCGAGGGACCCTCCGAAGTCCCCTCCGGAGGACCCTTCTTTTCTGGAGCTCTTGAGGAAGATCCAGGAGACATGGTGGCAATCAGTGGAGCCAGACCCGTAGCATAAGAAGCTTGCTGCTCATCTGGATCTGCCCGAGACCGCTCCCACACTGATTTCACCCTGGATAGAGCCTCACGCCAGTCTTGTTTTTACCTTCTGGAAACAACCATCCACGCTAGCCCCCCTTTCGAGGAAGGCAGATAGGCTATACCAGGCTCCAGAAGGTAAAGACTTCCTTAGTGTTCACACCAAGGCGGATACGGTTGTGATCAGCGCTGCCTACGGCCACTCCACCAACCCCAAACGTCTGAGCTCGTCCCCGTCTGACAAGGAATCCCGGCTTCTGGATCAGTACAGGAAGAAGATTTACTCCTCTTCGACCCTAGGCATCAGGGGCCTCAACTACATCGGCCACATGAGGGATTTCTAGAAGTCCATCCTTAGCCAGGTGGAATCCAAGCTGGACTCCCCGCCTGAGTCACAAACTAAGCAGGAACTGGGAGACCTGGTCTGTTCCACTCGTTCTGCCTGTAGGCACATGCTTCGTGCTACCTATGACGCGGTGGACACAGCTGGCAGGAGCTTGGCTTTCATTGTAGGTCTACGGCATCATGCTTGGCTCCGTGTGTCAGAATTGGTCCCTGAAGTACAGTCCGCTATACAGGATGCTTCCTTCAGGGGGTTCAGTGCTGTTCAGGGGTGATGTCAAGGACATCATAACCGAACTGCAGGAGAAGGGCACTGCATTAAAGTCAGTCCAGACTTTGTACAGGCCCCCTCAGGGGCAGCGACGTCCTTTTCATCACCAAACCCGACAAAAACAAAAGCCCAATCAAGGAAAGCATGCCAACATACATCAGGCCCCTCCAGCAACCAAGACTCCCCCCAGCAAAAAGTCTGCTGGAGCTCCGGCTGCTTCGCTGCCCCACACCTCCTTACTCCCTGCCGCTGGCCATACCAGAGGAACCAGTAGGGAGTGATTCTCCTCCCATCTGCTGGGTTGGGAGAGGATAACATCGGATGCTTGGGTGCTCCAGCTAATATCTGCCGGACACTCAATAGAGTTTCTGCAGAAACCTCCTCGAAAACCACCCCCTCAGTCGTCTTACTCCCCGCAACATCTTCCTCTGGTTCCAGAAGAAATTTTATCCCTTCTGTCAAAGGCGGTGATAGAGCCAGTCCCCACTCATCTTTGGGGGGCAGGTTACTATTCCCGTTTCTTTCTGGTTCCAAAGAAGACTGGAGACTTGAGGCCAATCCTAGACCTCAGCTCTCTGAACATGTTCGTGGAGTACAAACGCTTCAGAATGCTTTCCTTGCAGAGCCTTCTACCATTACTGCGGTCGGGACAGTCGCTATGTGCTCTGGATATGCAGGATGCATACCCGCATATCCCCATATGCCCTTTCCATCTCAAATATCTCCATTTTTGTTTTCAGGGGATCGCTACCAGTTCAAGGCCCTACCATTTGGTCTCTCCTTGGCTCCCCGAGTATTTATCAAATGCCTGTCGGTGGTAGCGGCCCACCTGTGTACCCAGGATGTGCAGGTCTTCCCATACCTGGACGATTGGTTCCTGGCAGCCCCGTCCAGGGAAGAACTCCTACACTCCCTTTTTCTTACCTTGCAGGTTTTTACCAGCCTGGGTATTACCATCAGCTAGGCCAAGTCCCACTTGGTCCCTTGCCAATGCCTCCAATTTATATGGGCGATACTGGACACGACCACAGGCAAAGCCTTTTTGCCTCCGGACAGGGTCGAGACCCTTCAGAATCAGGCTTGTTTTCTGTCTGGTCACAGACAGGTCAGAGCCAGGTCAGTCCTCCGCCTCCTCAGGCTCATAGTGGCTGCCATTATGACAGTTCCGTTCGCTCGGCTTCATATGAGGATCTTTCAGTGGACGCTTTGGTCGCAATGGGACCAAACCATGGATGAGCTAGGCCAAGAGGTGCTAGTGTCGGACCCTGTGAGCAGGGACTTGCACTGGTGGATGGTTCAGGAGAATCTGTGTCTAGGAGTTCCATTCTGCATCGCTCCTCCTTCCCAGACGTTGACAACAGATGCGCGGGGGAGGGCTAGAGTGCCCACCTAGGGTCTCACAGGACTCAGGGCAGCTGGTCCCTGTTCGAGCAGAAACTGCATATAAATGTGCTCGAACTGAGGGCAGTCCTATATGCCCTACAGGCTCTTCTTCCATTCATTCTTCCCGATCATCTTCTCATACAATCAGACGACATGTGTGTAGTCTGGTACCTCAACAAACAGGGAGGAACACATTCCTATCCCCTGTGCCGGAAGGTGATGAGAGTCTGGTATTGGGCAGCCCAGCACGACCTTCACCTGACCGCAGTTCACGTTCCGGGAGTGGAAAACACCCTGGCAGACGAAATCATTTGATCCTCAGGACTCATGAATGGGAGTTAGACCAACAGGTCTTAAACGACATCTTTCGGCAGTGGGGGACACCTCAGGTAGACCTCTTCGCCTCCCCCCAAAATTTTATTTATTTATTAAATTTTGTTAACCGAGTAAGCCCACTGGGCCCCGAAGGTCCCTTTTTCAGGGGTGACCCGGAGTTAGTTACATATAATTTTGCACATACAGTCAGGTAATACGGTGTCGGACATATTGTACAGGATTACAAGGACAGTATACAGTTTTTGTGGAAGAGGGCAGGAGGTACATTACATTAGTGAATACAGCGGTACAGTGTAGTATTTCTAATACAGGAGATGCATTACATTAATGGATACAACAGAACAGCGTAGTACATGTAATACAGGGTTATAAGGACAGTATACTGTTTCTGTAGAATAGGGCAGTGGATACATTACAATACAGCGTACAGCAGTAACGGTAGGTAGATGTGGGGATGGTAAGTGCTTTTAATGCACACAAGAAGTTCCATATAGGATAGAGTACCAGCTTATGCAGTCATTAGTCGTTACCCTTATATGGGAGCAATTTTGTACTAACACATATTGACGTGAGATGTGTTTGACTAGCCATTGAAGCAGGGGCAGGGACTAAGTTTAAGGAGGTGAGCGTGCAGTCACTTTTGAAATATGGCTAGGGTGGGTGCCTCCTGAAGGTGGCTGGGGAGATTGTTCCATGATTCAGGGGCTAGGTGAGTAAAGAATTTATTGTTCCATGATTCAGGGGCTAGGTGAGTAAAGAATTTACTCCCAGCGACAGAGCATGCCAAGGGAATTTCCAGTAGTTTTTTGTTTGAGGAATGAAGTGGTCATCTTGTCAGCTTTGGGGCAAGTAGCCCGGTCAGACCTGCCGGAGGTAGGGCATCGAGGAACTTGTAGGTCCACCTTAATAGGGGGTACTGGAGCCTGTTGTACAGGGATAGCCAGTTGGGGAGCTGAGCGCATCACAGCGGTGGGTACTTGGGTGGGATTTGGAAGCAAAGCGGCGATTTTGTGGTATAAGGTCAGTAGCCTGCTATGGTCCGTTTTAGCGATGCCATGTATGATGGGGGCTGCGTAGCTTAAGGTTGGGAGAAGAATGCTTTGTGAGATAGCCAGTCTAGTCTCTGGTATCATATTGTGGCTTAGACGATAGTAGAGGCCCAGTTTTTGGTAGATGTTTTTTATTACCAGGTCCACATGGGGCTTCAATGTGAGATCCTGATCTAATGTGAGGCCTAGGTGTTTTACAGATTGTGCTACCTCTGTTTTGGAGCCAGATATGGTAGTTAGTGGCAGAAGATGGGCTCTGGAGGGTCCCAGGGATTTTGGCCCGAACAGCATCGCCTTTGTCTTGGTGGGGTTAAGGACCAAGCGATTCTCAACTAGCCAGGTCTCTGCCTTGGTGAAGTCAGCTTGGAGCATGGGTCCTAGGTCGAACGGGTGGACCCCTGTTCTGTACAGTACTGCATCATCAGCGTACTGTACTATAGAGCTGCCCCCACAATGGCCGTAGAGGTAATTTATGAATAGGGAGAACAGTAGCGGGCCTAAGATTGAGCCCTGTGGAACCCCCTCAGTTAAAGGTAGGGGTTCAGAGGTGACCCCTCTCCACTTGACCAGTTGAGAGTGGTCAGTGAGGTAATTACGGAACCAGTTGAGGGAGTGCTGATCAAGTCCAAGTTGGCTAAGCTTTGTTAATAGGAGTGGGTGATCTACCAGGTCTGAGGCCTTGGAGAGGTCGATGAACACAGTCCCAGTGGGGGTACCTTGTCCCAGGCAGCCAGGACATCAGAGGTAAATTTAATGAGGGCAGTGTTGGTCAAATGCTTTGGTCTGAAGCCATGTTGTGAGGGAGCCAGTAGCCTGTTGGCTTCCAGGTAGTCTCTTAGTTAGCCATACACTAGCCGCTCCTGAATCTTTGCCAGGTGACATAGGATGGAGATGGGTCTATAGTGACCAGTCATATCCTTTGCTCCGCCCTTGTGGATTGGGACTACATGGGCCTGTTTCCATGTTAGTGGAACTGTTCCTTCCTGCAGGGATCTGTTTATTAACAGGGTTACGGGTAGTGCAATGGCTGGGGCAGCAGCCCTTAGCAGCCTAGAGTCCAGTCCGTCAGGTCCTGGTGAACCGTTGGGTTTTAAGGATTGTAGGAGAGGCAGCACTTCTTGGGCTCGCACTGTCCACAAGTGAAAATGGGCAGTCAGGTGGTCCTGCGATTCAGTGGCCAGAGGGCCCAGGCAGCTATGTGGGGGGCTGGATCTGAGTACCTCCAGGTCGGTGAAGAAGCGATTGAAGGCTGAGGTGGCCTCCCCTCCCTCCGTAAGTGTTATGTCGTTACAGATTATGTTACCCTGTTGGGGTGTTTTTGTACCTTTTAACAGGGAGTTGATGCTTGTCCAGAAGGACTTTGGGTCAGATAGTGTTCGCCGCTGAAGCGATTTTATGTAGTCCCTTTTGGCAGATTTGGAGAGTGATCTATAGGCAGCGAAGTTTGCAGGGCTAGCAGATCTCCTTGCCTTTTTCCATGCCTTGTCTCTAGCTATCAGTGATTTTAGCTCACGTGAAATCCATTTGTGGCAATGGCCCTTAGCTCTTCTCCTAATTGAGGCATGTAAGTTGGCCACTGCAGAGGACGTGCTCTGGAAGTACTGTACAGCATTGTCAGTACTGCCTAGGAATCTTATCGGTGACCAGTCATTATTTCTTAAGGAGCTCTGGAAGGCCTCAGTGGAGAATCCAGAGAAATCCCTGGCCACTGAGCTTGGGCGGGATCCTGGGGGGCCAACTTTTCCAGATGCAGAAAGTGGGTGAGTGATCGCTTAGGGCATCCGACATCACGCCAGTTACTTGTATGTTGGCAGATTTGGAGGCAAGGATCCAGTCAAGGGTGGAGTGGTTCCCTGTTTTTTGGTTGTGCCTTGTGACCTCAGTGATGACCTGGGTCAAGTTTGCATCAAGAAATGTTGCCTTGTAGTTTTGCTCGGTGGTGGGTTCCCACTTCAAGTTGAAGTCCCCAAGGATCAGCAGCTCCGGGAGCCGTGCCCCCGCTAAGGAGCGAACTAGGTTCTGGAGTGCTATGGCGCCACTGGTAGGAGGGTTGTAGATACAGCCTATTGTTAAATGCTTAGCATGACTCAGTACGATTTGGATAAATAACGATTCTAGCCATGTAGCAGACTTAAGGTTCCTTTCTTGGAAATGCAAAACTGCCCACCTTTTGCTCGCTCGCTCCAGGGTGAGACGTTTTCTGGCGGGACGCTCTGTCTCTCTGTTGGAGGGACACATTTGTTTATGCCTTCCCTCCCATTCCTTTGATTCCGAGGGTCCTGAACAAACTCAGATCAGAAGGGGCTCGAATGATTCTCATCGCCCCCTTCTGGCCCAGGCAAGTTTGATTCTCTCTTCTGCAACAGTTTTCAGAGGAACCCCTCTTCTTCTTCCTCTATTGCAGCACTTGTTGACCCAGGATCAGGGGACCCTTGTTCACCCAGGCCTCAAATCCCGTCATCTTCATGCATGGCTCCTGCAGATGTAGCCAAATCCCACTTCGGAGTCTCTCCTTTAGTAGCGGACATTTTGGTGGAGGCCAGGAAGCCTTCCACCAGGTCCACCTACGCTATGAAGTGGAAACGGTTTTCCATCTGGGCATATTCTAAAGACTTAGAGCCTTTCTCGTGCCCAGCCAACAAAGTCCTGGATTACATGCGTCACCTCTTCGACCTGGGTCTCTGCCATTCCTCTTTAAAAGTCCATATGGTGGCTATTTCAACCTACCGCATTCCCTTTGGAGACAGACTTTTGCTCAGTTGGAAGTCCTTTTTCTTAAAGGGGTTCTCCACCTGAGACCCCCCATCCACAATCCTGCTCCTCCATGGGACCTGAATTGTATCCTAGAGAAGCTCACACTGCCTCCTTTCAAGCCCACAGTGGAAGCAGACTTAAAGTTCCTTTCTTGGAAGACACTCTTCTTAGTGGCCATCACTTCCGCTTGGCGCATTTCCGAGCTTCAGGCCTTGATGTGTAAAATCCCGTATTTGATTTTCCATAAGGAACGTATGGCTCTACGCACCAACCCTAAGTTTCTTTCTAAGGTGGTGGCTGAGTGTACGCTGAATCAATCCATTGAGTTACCGGCTTTCTTTACACAACACTCCAATCAAGGGTAGTACCTCTTACATACCCTGGATGTTCATAGAATCCGGAGATACTATACCAGTTGGACTAAGGACCTCAGAAAGACTGATCAGCTTTTGGTTTTTCACTCACAAATGAGAAGGCAATGCTGTTTCCAAGCAATGCCTTTCCAAATGTTTGGCGAATTGTATCACTTTCTGTTACGATAAGTACAACAAGACCCTCCCGGGTCAGGTCAGAGGTCACTCCACTAGAGGAGTAGCTTCCTCTGCTGTTTGTTTCTGGAATGTGTCTGCAGCAGACATCTGCGCAGCCGCAACCTGGACTTCAGTCCATACCTTTATGAAACACTACAATTTGGACATTGCCTCTCGCCGTAGAGCAGGCTTCGGGTTGACTGTTCTGCAGGGTCTCCTTTCATGAGACCTGCTCAGCCCTGAGGGTTATACTGTGGATGATAATCCTCCTCCCAGTTTTCTTTTTGTTCCAGACTGCTTGGGACTCGGTCCTATCTATGAATACCTACTGCAAGAGCTCTCTCGAAGTAAGATAGTACAGTTACGTAGGAACTTACAGTAACAGTAGATCTTCGAGAGGCTCTTGCAATAGGTATTACCTTCCCACCCTCCGTCCCCTAAGTCTCTTTTTTTTCCTTTCCATGGGGGCATATCCTCTTCTCTCTTGTCTTGCCTCTTTTGGCCTTTGGCGGGAAAGAACTGGAAGGCGGGCATGGGGACCGCCCCTTTATACCGACATTGTCTGATGCCAGTCATCTGATGTGGGCGGTCCCCACGAGAGACAGCTACCTAGAAGTTTTCCGTGGGGTCCTGACGCCTTGCGGCGTAGTCCTGTCTGTGAGTACCTACTGCAAGAGCCTCTCTCGAAGATCTGCTGTTACGGTAAGTTCTTGCGTAACTGTTCTTTCTAGGAGTGGTATATGGTGTACGTCCACATTGACCCACCAGACTTCCCCTGGCAATTGGCACACTGGTCTGGCTTCCAGCGGGCAAGATCTGATGTCATGGGACAGTACCGAGGGAGTTACTACCCGGGTGGATGGGAGAAGCCAGCTTGAAGACACTCCAGCAAGCCTTAACAGGGAAAGCACACTGCCAGAAGTGTGGATGTACACCACATACCACTCCTAGAACTACTTGTACAGGTGAGTAACCTGTTTTTTTTCAGTTGCTATTACTTCTTCTCGAAGGGTTTCAGAATTACAGGCTCTCTTGTGTGAGCAGCCTTATTTGATTTTCCATAAAGACAGGGTATCGTTGCGTACTGACCCTGAGTTTCTTCTTGAGGTGGTGTCTGAGTTTACTTTAAATCAATCCATTCAACTGCCTGTTTATTACCCAGAACATGCCAGTCCAGGGGAAGTATTACTCCTCTCTTTAGATGCACACAGAATTCTGTGTTATTACATGCATCGTACAAAGGACTGCAGGCATTGCTCTCAGTTGTTTGTTTCCTTCGCCGGTGCAAAAGAGGGCATTCCTGTTTCTAAACGCTGTTTGTATGGCAGGGACCTTCCTGGCATTGTTTGTGGTCATTTCCACCAGAGGCATGGCCTTTTCTGGTACCTGTTTCAGGAATGTTTCAACTGTAGAGATCTGCACTGGTGCCCCTTGGAGTTCTGACCACACCTTCACCAAGCACTACAGTCTGCACATTGCCTGTCTGTGTAGAGCCAATTTCAGTCTAGCTGTTCTACAGGGTTTACTTTCCTAGGCTCTTGGTTGCCAGCCACCCAGACTGCTTTTCTAGTGATGGAACTGCTTGGGACTCATTCCACAGGTGTGACCTGCTGCAAGAGATACCTTTGAAAATAATACAGTTACGTAAGAACTTACCATAACAGTATATCTTCAAGAGGATCGCTTGCAGTAGTCCACACCATCCCTCACTCCTTCCTCTTAGGCCTATGGGCCTCTTTCTTTGTCTGTCTCTCCTTCTCGTTCTTGGAGAGCCTTCTGCTTTGTTATTTTGTTAACTTTGGCGGGAACCTTCTGCCCCTTCCTCGGTTCCCCAGCAGGTGATCTTTGCTTATGGTCTCCAGCAGGAGAACTGAGGAGAGCTTGGGGGTTACCCACTTATATAGGATTGGCCAACATCAGCATTTGATGTTGGAGTGGGTGGCCCCCTGGTAGACTGCTTGTTAGAAGAGTTTCTGTGCGGTCCTCATACCTGATGGCTATAGACTAAGTTCCATAGGTGTGGCCTGCTGCAAGAGATCCTTTCTAAGATCTACTTTTACAGTAAGTTCTTATGTAACTGTACTGTATGAAGACGCCACTGAGAGCGCCTGGAGCTCACTGATGCTACTGACGGAGGTGATTGCCACCAAGAAGGCAGTTTTCCAAGACAAGTGTGGGGAAACATGTTTCAAACTGGATAAGTAAATATGCAGATGACACTAAACTTGCAGGTATTGCTAGAAACAACAAAAACATAGCTAGTATACCAAATGATCTAGACAACATCCAGAAATGGGCCGGACCAGAGGGGGATGAGTTTCAGTATTGACAAGTGTTATGTTATGCACTTAGGGAGACAAAACAAAAAAGTAACCTGTTTTCTAAATGGACAGCCCCTCAGAGAATCAATAGAGGAAAGAGATCAGGGAATAATTGTTAATGAAAACCTAAATTACGATTCGCACTGTAATAACCAGATAGCTAAGGCTAAAAGGGTTCTTGGAACAATAATATGAAGTTTTTGGAGCAGAAGTGAACAGGTTATCATGCCACTGAATAGGTCATACATTAGACCCTTACTGGATTACGGAAGCCCAGTATGGGGACCAGTCGCTAAGAGCACGACCAGTAGGATTGAAAAAATACAGAGAAATATCATGAAAATAATATACAATCTAAAAAATATCCCATACACCAAATGCCTGGTAAAACTAAACCTAATGTCTCTAGAAACAAGGAGAATACGAGGGGACTTTCTCCTATGCTATGACATAATGCAAGATTTTATTTATTTATTTACTCAGAAAAAAACTTTGAGCACAAGCTCTTTTACAGAGGTTCCACGTCATAGATTGCAAAACAAAGTACGGTAGGAGAAATCAAAGGTACATTACAATGAACGATACTGCTTGGATTCAGAACTTACAGAATAACTCAAAAACATAGGTACAAGTTAAATAACAAGAAAAAACACTTTATTGGGGGGAAGCAGAATAAACAGTCACAAAGTGCCTTGTCAGTAGTTCAGAGGGACAGGGATAGCTGGCAGAGGGGTGAAGAAGGGAGGTACGAGAGAGGGAGGTAAGTACTGCGGTGGAGGTGAGAGGGTGGGGGAAGAGGGACGATAAGGTATAGGGAGAGATGGTGGGGTGAGGGGAGGCTGAGCGGAGACGACATGCTAGAGTAAAATGGTGGGGTGTGAGGGTGCATGGTCAGGCAGCCAGCATTAGTAGTGACTGTTTGGGAAACTCATGGGACTGTGAACTGGGGAAGGGGTAGGGGGTGGCAGGTGCCGAAGGAGCATGACACAAACTGATTGCTGGGGCAAAATGTACTTAGCAAAAGAATTGAACTGGGAACTAAAAAGTAAGGTAATGAGTACAAGGGGGAACCCACTACTGTTAAGACAAAAGAAGTTTAACACAAATAAAAGAAAAGCTTTTTATACAAAGAGTGGTGAAGCCCTGGAATCAACTACCATCGAATATAATAGCTAGTAAGAATAAAACTCAATTCAAGAAAAGATTAGACACCTGCATCCTTGAAGGCAGTAGCCTGAAGTATTATGGGTAACGTGATGGGAGCAAATATGGGCAAACTGCCTTTTCAGCTCCTTACACCTTAGTATGAACCTTAGGTGTTACATCTCACATCTGTGCGTAGGCACGAAAGGCTTGCCCGTGAGCATTGCCAGAATCAGTAATAGGTCCCAAGGTGGTGGTGGTTCACGTGCTGGTATCTTCAGATGGTCAGGACCTTTGAAAAAGTACCCAACCACCATCTCATGCACTACTGTCAGCATATCAGCCAGAGCGTGATATGCAGAGATGACTGCCAGCCGTACCTTGGGGCTGTCAATCTCAGCCCCAGCTGGTAGAGGGACCAAAGATAGTTCAGAATGCTAGCCATGGGGCAGGCAAGGGAATCATGCTCCTTGACCTGGCACCAGATGGAAAATCCTTTCTACTTAAAGACTGAGTTGACTCCATTTGGGAAGCCTCCACAATGTGAAGCTCGTCCTCCGAAAGACCCAGAGCCTGGAACTGTAGCTGCTCAGGAGCCAGTCTGTGGACTGCAGGGATTGAAGATCCAGGTGCAGGATCTTCCTGCAATGACAAGCCGGCAGATCTAGGTGCAGAGGCAGCCTCCATGGAGGTCTGCCGCTAAGGCTGAGAAGATCTAGGTGTCAGAACTGGCAAGGCCGGTCCAGAGCTCTCAGGATCATCTATGCGTTGTCCTCTGCACCTTGACCACCACCTTGTGGAGCAAGGGAAAGGGAGGGAGGGAGGGAAGGCATACAGGAGGCCTGGTATCCAGGGCTTCACAAAGGTGTCCCCCAGCAGTGTTCCAGACTGAGGGGGATGGGCACAAAACAGCCTCAGCTTTGCGTTCTCTCTGGAGGCAAAGAGGTCCACCAGAGGAGTGCCCCACAGGGAGAAAAGGTGGTTCATCACCTGATGCTGTGACCACTTGTGCCACCCTTTCGCTCGCCCGGCTGATGGTGTCTGCTGGCTGTTGTTGGCTCTCGCGACATGGATTCCCAGATTTACACACAAGCTGCACACGATGGTCCAGATGCAGAGAGCCTCCTGACACAAGGGGCAGGAGTGCATGCTACACTGCTTGTTCAGGTAGAACATTGTCGTGGTGTTTTCCGTCTGGACTAAGATGACCTGACCCCGGGCAAATTACATCAGAGTTAAGTGCACTGCATGAAGCTTCCAGCAGGTTGATGGGGTGACAGGACTTCTTGGGGGTCCAGAACCCATGGGCTCTGTGGTCACCCAGGTGCGCTCCCCACCCCACCAGAGACACATTTGTTGTAAGAGTGACTGCTCTAGTCGGACAACTGGGACTTCTTCCTCGGATGTTCTGAGGTGAGCCACCACTGGATGGCATCCCACATCAGTTGAGTGACCGTAACTGGCTGGTCCAGATAACCAAGATGCTGGGACCACTGCTGGCCCAGCTCCACACTGTAGGTGCTGCATCTTCCAGTGGGCCCACCAGACCATGCTGGTGCAGGATGTAAGATAGCCCAGCAGGCGCAGGAAGTCCTGGGCATGACATGAGTGCCCAACCTCTGAAATGATCAGGCAAAAGAGGTAATATCTTGTGCTCGGTCCACAGGGAGTCAGGCCTTGGCCTGATGGGAATCTAGCTCTGCCCCGATGAAATGAATCACCTGCAAGGGGATCAGTTCTGACATGGCTGGATTGAGCAGAAGGCCTAGGTCTCTGCAGGTCTGGAGGACCAGGTCCCTCGCCCACTCCACAGCCTCCATGGACAGCCTGGCAATCAGTCAGTACAAGTAGTGGTATACCCTGCCCCCATCTTGCTGCAGGAATGCTGCCTTCACACTGCCATGCATTTGGTGAAGACCCTGGGCGTCAATGATAGGCTGAATGGCATGACCTGGAACTAGTAAAGGACCCCCTCTGCACAGAACCAGAGGTACAGCCAGTGGGACAGATAGACTGCTACATAAAAGAACATATCCTGCAGGTCCAGGGAGCAGAATCACATGTCCTGCTCCAGAGGTGGCGTTATCTGGCTCAGTTTGACCATCCTGCACTTCCTGTTCCTGAAAAACTGGTCCTGATTGTGAAGATTCAGTATGGGGTGCCAATCCCCCTTCCCCCTGGTCCGTTTTGGGACCAGGAAATACCTAGACACAAAGCCCTGGCCTGCCATGGAGTCTGGAACATGGGCTATGGCTCCTTTCTCAAGGAGTTTAGCAACATCCTCCCTGAGGGCAGGCAACATGTCCTCTGAGACCGCAGACTCCCTTGGCACATGGAGTCAGTAAGGTAGGAGAGACTCAAAGCTGAGAGACAGCCCTCTGCCCACCACTTCTAGGACCCACTTGTTTGAGGTAATTCTCACCCCCGGGGTCCTTTAGCATCATTAACAATATGCAGTAAGTTGGCTAGGTTGAACTGCCTCTGAGGTGGAGCTTATGATAATGAATAAAGTGAATTAGCCAATCAGAAGAGAGGTAGAGGGTGTGCTGAATGGAACTTGCCTAGAAGGCACCAGAATTTTTTCTCCGCCTGACTGAGTATCACTGCTTCTGGGGTGCTCTCTCACTTTTTGCCACTGAGAAAAATTGCCTAAAAGTTTGTACTTTTTTCTTGTTTAAGTGCTGAGTCTGTGAGTATTTCTTCTTAGTTTTCTCTGTTTTTTAGCGGTTCCTCCTGGGAACCACATCTTTCTGTGTTTACCATGGTTTCTTTCTATATTCCGAAGTAAAATTTATTGCATCTAAAGTTTTTTCAGCGGTTCTTTATTTTATTTTATTCGCTGTTACCGTTTTTTAGTGGTAACTGTTGTTTTTCTATCTTTTAAACTTAATTTTACCTCAGAAAGTCGTGGTTCTTCACCGCGAGGGAACTGACCGCTAAACCACATTTAGGCCACCTGGGGCAACACGTTTTGGTAATTTCTGACAAATTGGCATGTCAGAAAGACCGAAGAAAAGGACTGGACCTACTAGTTTTAAAAATTGCGTCAAGTGCCATGAAGTTGTGGCTAAGGCAGACAGACATGCCTTGCGTTTGCAGTGCTTAGGTGCAGACCACTATTCTATTCTTTGCTCTAAATTTTGTTCAATAACAATAAGAAAGAGAGCCAAAAGACCAGAAATTATGGCCTCTACGTCTGCTTCCCCCCCCAAACCTTCCGAGGAGGGTCCTCTTCCTAAACCAAACATAAAGACAAGTCTGATTAATAAAAAAAAAAAAAAAAAAAATAAAAACAATAACAAAAGTGATCAGACTAAAAGGAAAAATGATGGTCAGGCTACTGATAAAGTGCCTGTAAATAATAAAAATACCAATCCTGGGGCTGATGAAGTGCCTGCAAAAGATAAAAATACCAAGCAAGGTACTGATGAAGTACCTCATACTAAAAGAAAATCTGATCAGGTCACTGCTGAAGTGCCTGCCATAAAACTATGTAAAGAAAAGCGTACCACTTCCTCTCCCACGTCAAGGCAAGGGATGATGCCAGTGGCTCAAAAAACAAAAAGAGAAGGATTCCCAGAGGGATAAACTCCTGGACAGCCAGGGAGAATTACCCCCTGTGTAAGAAATGGTGAAAGCCTGGCATCTATACCAGACCTTACAGAGCATAGGGCCCATGTTTAAGGCCCCTGCCACCTCTAATCATCCTCACAGTGCACCTTCCTCCACAGCTTCAGACTATTATGCTGGGGGTGATGATGATTATGACAATGACGGTATGGATGATGAGTTAGAGGGCAACCCACTGGAACCGGATGTTTCCCCTGACGCTAATTTTAGTACCTCTCCTAGTGACCAGGATGATACTTCCTTTTTTTTTTACCTTCCTTCAGCATATGGTGGACACCCTGGACCTCCCCATCCAGGAGACCACTGCGGAAAAAGAGGAGGACAAAGACTACAGGGATATGATGGGTCTTTGCCACGCTAAGAAAATTGTTTTGCCTGTGTATAGTTCTTTTAGAAAAGGTACTATGAAACTATTCCAGACTCCTACTTTCTTCATTGGAGTAGATAAAAAAATTGATAGAAAGTACCAACTTTCCAGAAATGGTACTGAATATCTGTATGTGCACCCAAGTCATGAAGGGGGTAGTACAGGCAGCAGCATGTGACAGAGCTAATGTCCCACTCTCCTCTCAGCCTCCGGAGAAGGAGTCTAGGAGATTAGAATTTATGGCAAAAAAAATCCTACACTACAGCTTCCCTTCTCCTTTGCCTTTCCAGCTACTTGGCGTACACTACCAGGTATCAGAAGGCCTTATAGAACTGTGTACTGGCTATCTTGTAGCAAAGGTCAGACAAGATGGTGCAAGACATCACAGAAACAAGACCGCCCTAGAAGCAACTAAATTTCAGTTTCATATGGCAGCTGATAGTAATGATGCAGCTGCTAGGGTCATGGCCCAAGCCATATCCCTTAGACGTTTTGCATGGCTAAGGACTACCAGTCTGTCAGAGGATACAGACTGAAGCAATTGATTTCCCCTGTGATCAAAATTCCCTCTTTGGGGATAGGACGGAAGCATATATGAAGAAGGTAGATGAATACAAGTCCGCCTATCAAAGTAATGCTGCCAAAGCAAAGACGTCTACTCCTCACAGAGCCCAAAACAAGGGACACAGAGGCAGAGGATATTACCCTAGGCCCTATTTCCCGGCACCAGTGCCTGCTGACTACTCTCAAATCAGTGGGTATTTCAGGGGAAGAGGCAGGAGGGGACAGAGGAGGGGCATCTCTACTCCTGCTCCTGCCACACAGTCTAAGCCCTGAGTCCAACATCCAGGTCACCTCCCCTCTCCCTGTAGGGGGCAGGCTCTCCCACTACCTCCAGTTCTGGACCCAAATCACTTCAGACAAATGGGTCTTGGAGGTAGTGGAAAAGGACCTATCGCTTCAATTCAAAAAATTTCCAACTCTCGGGGGCCCCCTGCAGTCAAAACCCTCAACCTCAACAGAAAGACTTCTGTTGGAGCTGTTGCTGTTAACAACAAAAGTAGTGGAGAAAGTTTTCTTCTCCCAATGGGGAGAAGGCCTTTACTCCAGATACTTCCTAACAGAAAAGCAAAATGGGGAGTGGTGACCTATCCTCGACCTCAGGTACTTAGACAGGCACTTACTGAAACCAAAATTCAGGATGGTCACTCTCAAAATGGTAATACAGTCCTTGCAACAGGGAGACTGGCTAGCCTCCCTAGACCGCAAGGATGCCTATTTCCATATTCCAATAAGGCTGTCCCACAGAAAATTCCTGAGGTTCAGACTGCCATTAGGACAGTACCAGTTTTGCAGCCATGGCATTAGGCCTGACATCTGCACCAAGAGCGTTCACCAAGTGTCTGACCATGGTCGCGGTTTATCTCAGGAAAAAGGGCATCACAGTCTACCCATACTTGGATGACTGGCTTGTAGTGGACAAAAGCCCTCATCGAGTGACAGAGGCTTTAAACCACACAAAGCAAACTCTACAATCTCTGGGCTTCCTCATAAAAGAAAAGAAGTCCCATCTTTCACCAACACAGCTCCTCACTTTCATAGGAGCACAGTTGGACACGCAGCAAAGCAGGGCTTTTCTTCCACCAGACAGGATCCAAAATTTCCTGTCAGTGGTAAATTCTTTTGTTCTAGGGACATGGATATGTTGTTCATCCACACTGTCTGGCAGGTTCCTTGCCGCTTTAAATCTTGCCGGAAGGTCTTCAAGCCGGCTCCTCCCACCCACCCGGGTGGTAAAACTCTCGGCTCCGCCCCATGATGCCAGATCTTCCTTACCGCTTGGAAGCTCAGGTTCCCTCCTTAACGCTCTGCGTATAAGACTGGTTCCTAATTCTTGGAATTTTCGAAATTAAAAAGTTTTTGCTAAAAAGACTTCGGTCTTCTCTCCCTCGCGGCTGCAATGGACAAATCGACTCCCGGTTTCCGGAGATGCCCTTGCGGGCAGAAGATGTCTCGGACGGATCCGCACTCCACGTGCGTTTACTGCTTGGGCCTTGAGCACGACCCGCAGGCCTGCGACCTGTGCTCTTCCTTTTCGGCCTACGTCCTCGAAGACCGTGCTGCCCATTTACAACTGGGCGTCCGGAAGAGATTTCCACGGTTAAGTCAAAGAGGCCGGTCGGGCGTGTCCGTGGCGGCGGGCTCGGCAGATCCCAGCGAGCAAATGATAGCCCTCGAAGAGAGGAGAAGCGGTCGCAGGCCGCTTCTACCTCGGCCTCGGCATTTGTCCCTCTATCTCTCGGTGCCTCTTATTCGGCTTCCTTTAAGGAGCTTTGTCTGACCCTCTCGACAAAGGTGAGGTCCAACTTCTTCTGGACCGTTTCTCGGTCCAAAAGAAGACAAAGTAAGTCTCACCGTCGGCGGCTCTTGGGAGTGGGAAGATCCCTCTCCCTAGTTGTCGACCGTCGACTTGATCGACCCTAACCGACCACTGGTTTCACGGTGTCCCCGTCAGGCCAGTTGACCGAGACTTCCGTCGACGCGGTCGAGATTTTTCTCGACCCGTTGGACGGGTTGTCGGCTGGAGAAGCTGAGAATCCCCTCTCCCCCCGGTGGGAGTTGAGGATACCGTCGGCTCGTCTGTGCCTCTGGTTCCGGAGCCTTCGGTGGAATCGTCCGAACCGAGGGGAGTGCCGATTCCCCTCAACACCTCCCCGCACCGTCCTCGGCCTCGGACGTCTTCGCGGTCCAGCCGATCCAGCCGTCATAGACGGTCTCGGCACCGCAGCAGCCGGCGCCGCCGCTCTTCCTCCTCCTCGGATGAGGGGAGGCTTCGGCGCAAGTTGCGTCGGAGGTATGAGGAACTCATGTGGCAACAGCTCCTTCTGACTGGGAATAAGCCGACGCCCGTTGTCTTCCGGCCATTAAGTGGCTGTCACGGCGGCGAAACAACCCTCGTTTTAGCGAGGGCCTGTTCCCAGGCCGGTTGTTTGGCCAATTCCAGCTGCCCCACCGATTCCGGTGGAACCTCCGCCTCCACAGCCGTTAGTTGGGGCTCCGACCAAAAATTCTCGGTCGGCTCAGGGACTGCCCCATAGGCTGTTTGTCACCCTCACTCCCGATAGACCTCGGCAGGTGGAGGGTGGCTCAGGCCCGAGGCAGCTCTTTGAGGACTCTTCCGAGTCTGAGGATGATTCCTCCCTTTTCTCCAAGCGAATGGACTTGGAGTCCTCAGGAGGACAGTCGGTGGACGATAGCCCTTCGTCCTTTCTAGGATTGCTTCGGCTCATCTTGGAGTCCACCGGGATGAAGCTCGAACCCGTTTCTAAATGGGCCAGGTATCCCCTCACGGAGATTCTGGACCGAGGGGATTCCCCTACGGAGGCCTTTCCGGTAGCCGAGGCCATAGTGGGTCCGGCCTTGGAGCTCTGGCGGCGCCCTGCTTCCTGTCCTCGCCTTGGCCAGGATGGCCAGGAAGTATCCGGTCCCTACGGTTCCCTGTCTGGTTTTGGAACACCCCTCGGCTGAGGGGTTGGTTACCGACAGCGTTTTCCGGCGTGCCGGGAACACTAGGGATGTGGACAAACCTCCCGACAAGGAGTCCAAGAAATTGGACTATGCCGGGCGAAAAGTCTATGCTGCGTCCTCTCGGCCTTCACCAGGCCAGTTCGGCCGTCCTCATGGCACATTTTTCTCATGCCCTGTTGGGCTCCCTGGATGAGGTCGTCCCTCATCTTCCCGCGGATCTGCAGACTACGGTCAGGCAGGTGCGGGACCAGGGCAGGGCAGTGGCCAAACAGCAGCTCCAGACTGCTTTAGACATTGGGGACTCATGTGCCAGGTCTGTGGCGGCCGCAGTGGCTATGCGTCGAGCAGGCTTGGCTGAGGATATCCACCTTTACTTCGGATACCCAGCACAAGTTGACGGATGTTCCCCTTTTGGGGACTGACCTCTTTGGCCCTGGGGTGGAAGGTCACCTGCAGAGGATCGAGAAGTCCAATGCTACCTTGGACTCGGTCTCTTCCTTTCAGAAGGACAAAGGCCGCAAACCACAGCCTAAGCCCTTTCGTCCTTCTGCGCCCCCAGTGTGTCCAGCCCAGCAACGTCAGGGCCAGCAGGCTCGGGCTTGGTCCCAAACCCAAGCCCGGAGCTTCCTCCAACAGGAAACAGGGAGGTATATGCCCAGGAGGTCCCTCGGCTGGTCCCTCATCCAAGCCTGCCCAGTGACGGGCTGAGGGGTGTCGCCCCCAACCCTGTCACCTCACCCCAGGTTCCCCCCGTGGGGGGGCGGCTCCGGCACTTCCTTTCCGCCTGGTCCGTTATTACCACGGACAGGTGGGTACTGGAGGTGGTGGGAAAAGGCCTGCCTCTAGAATTCGAGCAGGCTCCGCCCTTCAGAGCCGTCGCACCTCGGGGGGCCTCGGGGTCCGCAGCCTCACTGTCGGCTCGTCGGGCCGACATCGCTCTCCTCCTCCAAAAGGAGGTGATCAGGGAGGTAGCGGATCCTCCCTCAGACCTGGGGTTTGTGTCCAGGTACTTCCTGGTTCCGAAACGGACGGGGGGCTGGCGCCCCATTCTCGACCTACACGACCTGAACAAGTTCCTAAGGTCTCGAACCTTCAGGATGGTCACTCTGGCTCAGATAATACCATCCCTGGAACACGGCGTGTGGTTCTGCTCTCTGGACCTGCAGGACGCGTTCTTTCACGTCCCTATCCGTCCGTCACGCCGGAGATTCCTTCGCTTTGGGAGGGATCCCTCTTGATTCAGGCCATGCGCTTCGGCCTGTCTCCAGCTCCCAGGGTCTTCACCAAATGCATTGCAGTGGTGACAGCTTTCCTCTCTTGACGCCCGAGGGGTCGAGGTGTACCCTTACCTGGACGATTGGCTGATAGCAGCCCCCTCAGACAGGAGGTGGAGGCGGTCCAGAGATCTGGCCCTCAGGTTTGCTCTCAAGTCTGCCTTCTCATCAACGAGGCCAAGTCGGAACTCGAGCCGAAGCAGGTGATTCTGTTCTTCAGGGCAGAGCTCAACTCTCTTCGAGCCAGAGCACGGCTCCTAGCGGACAGGGCCGAGGTTCTTACCTCCTTTGCCCAATCATTTCTGGTTGGGCAATTGCACCCTGCCCGGGACTTCCTGCGCCTCCTGGGTCTCATGGCGGCCTGTACCAGCGTGGTCCGTTGGGCACGCTGGCACATGCGCCCCCTTCAGTGGGGTCTGGCCAGCCAGTGGTCACAGCGCTGCGATCCATTGGACCAGCTAGTGATGGTGACCCAGGGGATGTGGAACGCTCTCCGGTGGTGACCGTTCCATCTCATCTGCAGGAGGGCATCCCGTTTGTCCACCCCGAGCCGACAGTCTCTCTGTCGACCGATGCCTCTCTGATGGGTTGGGGTGCCCATCTGGGGGAACACCGAGCGCATGGCCTCTGGTCCCCGCGGGAGTCACGATGCCACATCAACCTGCTGGAGCTCCAAGTGGTCCGCCTAGCTCTCACCGCCTTTGCTCCGTTTCTCCGGGGTCAAGTGGTCCGAGTCCAGACGGACAATACCACGACCATGTACTACCTAAACCGCCAGGGCGGGACGCGTTCCATGCTTCTTTGCAAGGAAGCTCTCCACATTTGGTCACTTGTGCGCAGCTTGGAGGCGGATCTCCTAGCCATTCATGTGGCAGGAGCCTCCAACACCTGGCCGATGCCCTGAGCGGATGGGGCTGCATCTCACAGTGGTCTCTCCTGCGGAGGTAGTACAGATCTGTTCTCCACTGGGGCACACCTCAGGTGGACCTGTTTGCCTCCAGGGAGAGCGTGAAGCTGAGGCTGTTTCATGCCGGCCCCGCCCCCCTCAGCAGGGCTCGCTGCAGGGGGATGCCTTCTCGAGGCTGTGGACCCCGGGCCTCTTCTACGCCTTTCCCCCATTTCCCTTGATTCACAAGGTGCTTCTCAAAGCAAGGAGGGGCAAGGCGCAGGTGATCCTGATAGCCCCAGACTGGCCCCGCCAGTTCTGGTACCCAGATCTCCTCAGCCTCAGCTCCAGGCTCCCGAGGCAGCTTCCAGCTCGCCCGGACCTGCTCTCAGTCAATCAGGGGAAGGTGTTCCATCCGGACCTTCAATCCCTGCACCTGGCGGCCTGGTTCCTGGTGGCTAGAGTTCCAGGCCTTGGGTCTTTCCGGCGAGGTCCTCAATGTTGTTGAGGCGTCCCGTGAGGAGTCAACCAGAATGCTATGCCTTCAAATGGAAGAGATTTTCCATTTGGTGTCAGGCAAGGGCTTGGACCCTTCCTCCTGTCCTTTGGCAAGCATCTTGGACTATTTATGGTCCCTTTCTAGTCAAGGGCTTAGGTCGGCGACCCTAAGGGTGCACCTGGCAGCCATCTCTGCTTACCGGGCGCGGGCGGGGGCAGTCGGTGGCGCAGGAGAAGGTGGTCTGGCGCTTTTTCAAAGGCCTTGATCACATTTCCCCTCTGGTGCGAGAACCTCCACCTCCGTGGGATTTACTGCTGGTACTGGCTAAGCTCATGGGCAAGCCATTCGAACCAATGCACAGGTGTGAACTCTCTCACCTGTCGTGGAGACCGCCTTCTTGGTGGCTATCCGTCAGCCAGAAGGATGGGAGAACTCCAGGCGCTCTGCATTGAGTCTGCTTACCTGGTCTTCCACAGGGACAAGGTTGTCTCCTGCTTCCCACCGAAATTCCTTCCGGGTGGTGTCGGAGTTCACCTTAACCAGGTGTTGACTCTGCGGTGTTCTACCCCAATCACACCTCGGAGGCGAATACAGGCTCCATACTTTGGACCCTAGAAGGGCGGTCGCTTATTATAAGGAGCGCACGGCTGAAATTCGGGGAGAGGTTCACCAGCTGTTTGTCACCTACGCTGAAGCCGCACCTGGCAGACCTGCAGCCAAGCAGACGATAAGCAGGTGGGTCACCTCCTGCATAGATCTCTTCTACAAGTTGGCGGGCATGGAGCCTCCCAGAGGGATAATAGCTCATTCTACCCGTCATACTGCTGCATTGGTGGCTGCTTCCAGGGACGTCCCTATCCAGGATATCTGCAGGGCTGCTACCTGGAAGTCAGCACACACCTTCATCACCCATTACCACATCGACCTTGAGTTACGCCGGGATGCTGGTTTTGGGGCCTCGGTTCTCCAGTCTCTATTCCCTAAGTAGGGGGTGTGCGCCTTGCCTCCCTCCTCCCGGAGAACTGCTAGGAGTCTGCCAGACAGTGTGGATGAACAACATATCCATGTCCCTAGAAATACAGGTTACTCACCTGTAACAGGAGTTCTAGGAATGGTATATTTGTTCATCCTCGGCTCCACCCGACCTCCCTGGCCCGAGCACAACCTGAGCTTCCAGCGGGCTAGATCTGGCGTCATGGGGCGGAGCCGAGAGTTTTACCACCCGGGTGGGTGGGAGGAGCCAGCTTGAAGACCTTCCGGCAAAATTTAAAGCGGCAAGGAACCTGCCAGACAGTGTGGATGAACAACATATATCATTCCTAGAACTCCTGTTACAGGTGAGTAACCTGTATTTCTGGGGCAGCCCAGGCCTGCCAGACATTTTCTTAGGCTCTTGGGTCATATGGCCGCTATGACAAATGTGGTCCCAGGAGTCAGATTTCAAATGAGAGACATACAGTACCACTTGTGGGCACACTGGTCCCAAAACAGAAATTCCTTGTCCAAGCCGGTCCCATTCACAGAGTTACTGCTGCAAGCCTTTGAATGGTGCCAACCTCTCGCTGGGAGTTCCCTTCCAAACTCCCTCTCCCACAAAGGTTATTACCTCAGATGCCTCCCTGTTGGGATCGGGAGCTCATCTGGACAACCACTCTGTAAGTGGCACCTGAACTCCCAAGGAGTCTGCCATAAAGGTGGAAATCTGCAGCCAGGCCCTGTGATGCATCACGACAGCTGCTGCCATGGCCCAGTACAGGAATTGCCAACATTCAAGGCCATCTGAAGCTGGTGTTGGGCTAGCGCTTGACCCTGGTCTCGGACCACTTTCACCGCCAGCTGCTTGTCAGCAGGGGGGTATGAGAGGATATAATCCAGTAATTCCATCAAGGAGTGACTGACATAGGCCATCATCAGTGCATAGCTCACCTGACTGAGACCTAGGAAGGACATAGTGTAGACTTTTCACTGTGTTTTCAAGTTTTTTGGACTCCTTGTCAGTGGACTTGTCCATGTCCTCAGTATTGCCGAACTTAAGAAAGACCGCATCGGTGACCAGACCCTTAGCTGAGGGGTGGTCCAAAAATCTAGACAGGATGCTGGTAGGGACCACACACTTGCAGACCATATGGGCAGATGGTGCTGGGCAGGAAGCTGGGTGCTGCCAAAGCTCCAGTGCTGGTCCCAAGATGGCCTCGGCCATTTGGAAGGCAACCTTCAGGGATCTGTCCCTATCCAGGGTCCCAGTAAAAGGATATTTTGCCCTTTTCTGGACTGGCTTCAAGGGAACCTCCATGAACTTAGACATGAGCCTGAAGAGAGCCCTGGAAGACACTGGCCTGTGGTTGGTAGTCAGTGCTTCAGCCAAATCACAATCAACGACATCAGTCCTCGAGGATTGCATTGAGGATCCATTGGCGTCATCTGAGGAATCTTTGAAAATGGCCCGTGGCCGTTTTCCATCATGCACCATTTGAGACTCCTTTGAGTGCATGATTTTTACAGACAACCGGCCTGGCAAGATGGTAGCCAGATGGGAGTTGTTAGAAGGGGCTCCCTGCAAGGGCTGCTGTGGAGGTAGTTCCACTTGAATCCCTGGCAAGACTGATGTCAGGGACAGCTGTCTTGGCAGGACCGGTACAGGCTGGACTGGTGACAACCAGGTGATTGCTGGGGTTGAGGGTAGGGCCCTTCCCTGCCCAACCAAGGCCCACTGCTGCAAAAGGAGCTTTTCATACTGCTGCTGCGTATGCCGACGGAGCCTCTCATCATCCAAGGATGAGGAAGAAGATGAGTGCTAACAGCGACTTCCCAGTCGAGCGAGCGAGACCAAGAGTGCGAGGAATCCCTCAAGCTGGATCTCGACCTGCACCTCAAGCGTCAACATGGTCGACAGTGAAATGATACTGCTGGAGTGGCATTGTGTACAGGGTTTGGCTGTTCAACCCCAGAGGGAGGCAGCTCCTGAGAGGAGACGGTCAGGTTTGCCAACTGTTCCTGGCCCTCTTGAGTGAGGCTTAATAGGACCGGGTTCCGGGAAATCGGATCATCTTCTATCCCCTCTGACAAGGTCAACGGGGGTACTGTGGAGCTAGTGACCTGTCCCTTGACCAAGGCATGCTCAGCCAGAGTCAAACACTGGAGAGTCATCAAGCAGTCGGAGGAGTCAAGGGAGCAGGAAGAGTGTGCCCTTTCTCGTTCCCACAGCCGACAGTGGGACTTCTTTGACTTTTTCTACTTAACATGGGCAGGGCTGTCCCAAGAGGTCTGGGGGGTCCTCCAGATTTTGTGGAAATTACCAGCAAAGGGCGTGCTGACACTGGCACCTAACGGGAGCAGTGCCAAGACCAACAAGGTGCCTGCTGCAGCCTTGGCCGCCACCACTTCCATAGCGGCCAGCTGGTCCACAGACCCTACAGCCATGGGGACTGCCTTGTGAGCTTCCTTCAGTTTCACTGGTGGATTCCATTCGACTGACCAAGGAGAAGATGAGCATAGCTGTCTTTGAGGGAAGCAGCAAGCATCGCCTGATACAGGCAGTAGGCAGCAACGTTGTGTTGTTCACCCAAACAGTAAATGTACAGTGTGGATCTGTCCGTGACATTTTTTGATTGCACTGGACACAGCGCTTGAAGCCAAGAGCCATCTTAGAATCCTAGCAGTCCACTTATGTGTCGATAGACGAGAATGGAACCAAGGAAATATATCCAAAGTAGAAGTGTGATAGTAGTTTATCAGATGGTGCACTAAGAATTTTTTGAGCCTACACTGCATGCAGACCTGTGAAGGAGGAGACCTGACTCTTCAAGTGGAAAGAAGACCTGATGTCATGGGGCAGAGCCAAGTGATATACCACCTGGGTGGTGAAAGAGCTTCTCTTAAAGACAGTTCGACAAAACAGCTCATAAGGCGAGACTGCCAGAGGTGTGAATAAGTGAACCATATCTATGTCCCTAGAACTACGGTTACAGGTGAGTAACCTATATTTCTGCTGCATTTGGAAAAGTCTCCTGCCGCCCCCTCCCCCTGAACAGAAGGCAGTGGTCTCAGTTCCCTGCTGTCCTCCATGAGCTGCAGGCAGTGGTCTCACTTCCCTGCTAACCTTCCCCTCTGTGGGCAGTGTTCTGTCTTCCCAAGTTCCTCTCTCGTCACCTTACCTTTGACTTCTGATCACTTGGAGATTGGCTTAATTTCCTTCACTTAGCTGTCTGCACCTTTTGTGTTTCTTGCCACAAGTATGACATTGCAAACTTAAAATTACTTGAGATGTGCTTAGCTCACAGTGATTTATATTAACTACTGCCTGTTTCTGTATGGTAGACTGTGCACGTCATACCCTTCTACCTACTGCTGGCAGTCTCGCATACATTTCTGAGTAGTGTTCTGCACAAAAAAACTCCCATTCCATAATCTGGTCCCGCCTTGGGACCCGAATTATGTCCTTGAAAAACTTACATTCTAGGGACATGGATATGTTGTTCAATCCACACTTACTGGCAGGTTCCTTGCCGCTTTAAATCTTGCCGTAAGGTCTTCAAGCTGGCTCCTCCCACCCACCCAGGTGGTAAAACTCTCGGCTCCACCCCATGATGCCAGATCTTCCTTACTGCTTGGAAGCTCAGGTTCCCTCCTTTGTGCTCTGCGTTTTAGGCCTGGATCCAAACTCTTCGGTTCGCCTGAAACTAATTTTCCCTCACAGCTGCGATGGACAGATCGACTCCCGTATTTCGTCGGTGCCCCTGTGGGCAGAAGATGTCCGGAACGATCCGCACTCCACGTGCGTTTACTGCCTGGGGCTTGACCATGATTCGCAGGCCTGCGACTTGTGCAAGTCCTTTTCGGCCACGGTCTTAGAGGATCGCACTGCCATGTTGCAACTTGGGCGCCCTGGGAAATGTTATCTTCCGGTCAAGTCGAAGGGAGGCCCATTGGGCAGTGTCCGTGGCTGCGGGCTCGGCTGAACAGCTCGAACAGATGATCGCCCTCGAGGAGGAAGCATCCCAGACCGCATTATCATCTTCTTCGGTCTCGGCATTTATCCTGCTCTCCTTGGGCTCCTCCTACACCGCTTCGTTCAAGGAGCTTTGTCAGTCCCTCTCCACCAAGGGAGAGGGGCCTTCGGGACATTCCTCTCGGTCCAAAGAGAAGGACTCTATGGGTAAGTCCCACCATCGACATTCGTGGGAGCGGGAGAGGTCCCCTTCCCCGGATAGTTGGCACTCGACTTCGGTCGAGGTTGCGGCTAAGGCCACTAGCTTCACTGTGTCCCCGTCAGGTCAGCCGGCCAAGACACCCGTCGACGCAGTTGAGATTTTTCTCGACCCGTCGGACGGGCTGTCGACTGGAGAAGCCAACAACCCTTCTTCACCGGTTCCCCTGGTGGAAACCGAGGACTTGCCTGTGCTCCTGTGCCGGAGTCCCCGGTTAAGGACCCTGAACCGAGGAAGGAGCGGGTTTCCCCTGCCCCCTCTCAGACCCACCCTCGGAAACACCGAAGATCTCGGTCTCGGACCTCTTCCAGGTCCAGCCGATCCCACTGACATTGGCAGTCTCAGCACCATGGAAGGTGGCGGCACCGCTCATCCTCATCATCCTCGTCATTGTCCTCTTTGGAAGATAGGCTCTGGCACAAATTGCGTCGGCGCTACGAGGATCTAATGTGGCAGCAGCTCCTTTTGACCGTGAATAAGCCGACTCCGTCGCCTTCCCCAGCCATTAAGTGGCTGTCACCGGAGCAGCCGAAACAACCCTCATTGTAGTCGAGGAGCTGAAACCGGCTGCGCCACCCATTGTGGTGGAACCCCCGCCTCCACAACTTAAAACTGGGGCCCCGACCAAGGATTCTCGGTTGGGTCAGGGCTTGCCCCATCGGTTATCTGTCACCCTCACTCCCGATCGACCTTGTCAGGTGGAGGGTGGCTCAGGCGCTCGGCAGCTGTTCGCAGACTCCTTGGAGTCTGACGACGACTCCTCCTTGTTCTCCAGGCTGCTTGACCTGGAGTCCACTGGGGGTCAGTCGGTGGATGAGAGCCCATCCTCGTTCCTTGGAATGCTTCGGCTCATCTCAGAGTCCACTGGGATGAAGCTCGAACCCGTTTCAAAACGGGCCAAGTATCCCCTGAGCACATACTGCGAGGGATTCCCCCACGGAGGCCTTCCCGGTGGCCGAAGCCATTGTTGGCCCAGCCCTAAAGCTATGGCAGTGGTCAGCTTCTTGTCTAGCACCTTCGGCCAGGATGGCTCTAAAGTATGCTGTTTCCACTGGTTCATTCTCCGGTTTCTCGGAGCACCCCTCTGCGGAGGGGCTAGTGACCAACAGCGTTTTCTGGCATTCCGGGAGTGCTCGGGATGTGGACAAGCCACCCAATAAGGAGTACAAGAAACTGGACTACTCTGGGCGAAAAGTCTATGCTGCTTCCTCCCTAGGCCTTTGTCAGGCCAGCTCGGCCGTTCTGATGGAACACTTTTCACACGCCCTTTTGGGCTCCCTAGATGTGGCGATTCCTCATCCCCCACCTGACCTTCAGATGACGGTCAAGCAGGTGCGGGATCAGGGAAGGGCGGTGGGCAAACAGCAGCTCCAAACTTCCTTGGACATCGCTGACTCATGTGCCCGGTCAGTAGCGGCCGCAGTGGCCATGCACCGCAGAGCTTGGCTGCGGATCTCCACTTTTACAGCAGACATCCAGCACAAGCTGGCAGATGTTCCCTTCTTGGGTACCGACTTGTTCGGTCCTGGGTGGAGGGTCATCTGCAACGGATCGAGAAGTCCAACCCCACCTTGGACTCGGTCATGTCTGCCCAGAAAGACAAAGGCCGCCAGCAGCAGCGTAAGACCTTTCGGCTTTCAGCCCCTGCGGCATGTCCGGCCCAGCAACACCAGCATCAGGGCCAGCAGGCTCGCACTTGGCATCCCAAAGCCAAGCCTGCTGCTTCCTCCAGCAGGAAGCCAGGAGGAAAAGGTCCAGGAGGCTCCTCGGTCGGTCCTTCCTCCAAGCCTGCCCAGTGACGGGTTGAGGGGTGTTGCCCCCAACCTCGTCACTCCTCCCCGGGTTCCTCCCGTGGGGGGACGGCTCCGCCACTTCCTTTCGGCCTGGTCCGATATCACAATGGACCACTGGGTGCTGGAAGTGGTAGGAAAGGGTCTGCCTCTGGAATTCGAGCAGTCCCCACCCTATTGAGCTGTTGCCCCACGGGGGGGGGGGGGTACGGGTCTCAGAGTTTTCTGTCGGCTCATCGAAAGCCGACATTGCCCTGCTCCTCCAGAAGGAGGTGATCAGGAGTTGGCGGATCCTCCATCAGACCCAGGGTTTGTGTCCAGGTACTTCCTGGTCCCAAAGCGGACGGGGGAGCTGGCGCACCATTGTGAGACCTACACAACCTGAACAAGTTCCTAAGGTCTCGAACCTTAAACAAAGGCAGGATGGTCACTCTGGCTCAGATCATTCCATCCTTGGAACGAGGCGCGTGGTTCTGTTCTCTGGACCTCCAGGATGCGTTCTTTCACGTCCCAATCCATACGTCCCACCAGCGATTCCTCTGCTTCAGAGTGGAGGTATCCCTCTACGAGTTCTGAGCCATGCCCTTCGGCCTCTCTCCAGCTCCCATGGTCTTCACCTAATGCATGGCAGTGGTGACAGCATTCCTGTGGCGCCGAAGGGTCCGGGTGTACCCTTACCTGGATGACTGGCTGATTGCAGCCCCTTCCAAGCTGGAGGTGGAGCGGTCCAGGGATCTGGCCCTCCAGGTCTGCTCTCAGGCTGGCCTCCTCATCAACGAGGCCAAATTGGAACTCGTGCCAAAGCAGGTGATTCAGTTCATTGGGGCAGAGCTCGACTCTCTTCGAGCCAGAGCACGGCTCCCGGTGGACAGGGCCAAGGTTCTTTCCTCCTTTGCCCAGTCATTTCTGGTTGGGCAATTGCGCCCTGCCCGGGACTTCCTGTGCCTCATGGCGGCCTGCACCAGCGTGATCTGTTGGGCCCATTGGCACATGTGTCCCCTGCAATGGGGACTGGCCCGCCAATGGTCACAGCGCTCTGGTCCTCTGGACCAGCCAGTGACAGTGACCCAGGAGATGTGGAACGGCATCCAGTGGTGGCTCATTCCAGCTCATCTGCAGGAGGGTATCCCGTTCATCCGCCCAGAGCCGACGGTCACTCTGACGACCGACGCCTCTCTCATGGGTTGGGGTGCCCATCTTGGGGAGCTCAGAGCCCATGGCCTCTGGTCCCTTCAGGAGTCTTGATGCCGCATCAACCTGGTGGAGCTTCGAGTGGTCCAACGAGCCCTCACCACCTTCGCTCCGTTTGTACGGGGTCAAGTTGTCCAGATCCAGATAGACACCACCACGACCATGTACTACCTAAACCGCCAGGGCAGGACGCGCTCCTTGCCTCTCTGCAAGGAAGCTCTCTGCACTTGGTCTTTCGTGAGCAGACTGGAGGCGGATCTCCTAGCCATCCATGTGGCAGGAACCTCCAACACTCTGGCCGATGCCCTAAGCCAGATAGGCGCTGCATCTCATGAGTGGTCTCTCCTGCCGGAGGTAGTACAAGATCTGTTCTCCCACTGGGGCTCATCCCAGGTGGACCTGTTTGCCTCCAGGAAGAATGCGAAGCTGAGGCTGTTTCATGCCCGCTCCCCTCAGCAGGGCTCGCTGCAGGGGGATGCCTTCTCGAGGCCTTGGCCCCTGGGCCTCTTCTACGCCTTCCACCCATTTCCCTTGATCCACAGGGTGTGTCTCAAAGCAGAGAGGGACAAGGCGCAGGTGATTCTAGTAGCCCCAGACTGGCCCCACTAGTTCTGGTATCCAGATCTCCTCAGCCTCAGCTCCAGGCTCCCGAGACGGCTCCCAGCCCGCCCAGACCTGATCTCAGTCAACAAGGGAAAGGTACTCCACCTGGACCTTCAATCCCTGCACTTGACAGCCTGGTTCCTGAGCGGCTAGAGTTCCAGGCCTTGGGTCTTTCTGACGAAGTCCTCAGCATTGTTGAGGCATCCCGTAAGGAGTCGACCAGAAAATGCTATGCCTTCAAATGGAAAAGATTCTCCATTTGGTATCGGGATAAGGGGTTGGACACCTTCCTCCTGTTCCTTGGCCAGCATTCTGGACTACCTGTGGTTCCTTTCTCAGCTAGGGCTTCGGTCGACGACACTTAAGGTGCACCTGGCAGCCATCTCTGCTTACCGGGTGCGGGCCGGGAAGCAGTCGGTGGCGCAGGAGAAGGTGGTCGGGTGCTTTTTCAAAGGCTTTGATCACATATCCCCTCCGGTGCGAGAACCTCCACCTCCGTGGGATCTACTGCTTCTACTGGCTAAGCTCATGGGCAAGCCATTCGAACCGATGCACAGGTGTGATATTTCTCACCTGTCGTGGAAGTCCACCTTCTTGGTGGCTATTACGTCAGCCAGAAGGATGGGAGAGCTCCAGGTGCTTTCCTTCGAGTCTCCTTATCTGGTCTTCCACCAGGGACAAGATTGTCCTGCGCCCCCAGCTGAAATTCCTTCCGAAGGTGGTGTCGGAGTTTCACCTTAACCAGGTGTTGACTCTGCCGGTGTTCTACCCCAATCACACCTTGGAGGCCGAATATAGGCTTTATACTTTGGACCCTAGAAGAGCGCGCTCTCTTATTACAAGGAGCGGACGGCTGAAGTTCGGGGAGAGGTTCGTCAGCTGTTTGTCACCTACGCTGAAGCCGCACCTGGCAGACCTGCAGCCAAGTGGATGGTAAGCAGGTGGGTCAGCTCCTGCATAGATCTCTGCTATAGGTTGGCGGGCATGGAGCCTCCCAGAGGGATAAGAGCTCATTCTACCCGCCATACTGCTGCATCGGTGGCTGCTTCCACGGACGTCCCTATCCAGGAAATCTGCAGGGCTGCTACCTGGAAGTCAGCACACACCTTCATTACCCACTACCACATCGACCTTGAGTCATGCCGGGATGCTGGTTTTGAGACCTCGGTTCTCCGGTCCTTATTTCCTAAGTAGCGGTTGCGCACCTTGCCTCCCTCCTCCCAGAGAACTGCTAGGAGTCTGCCAATAAGTGTGGATTGAACAACATATCCATGTCCGTAGAAATACAGGTTACTCACCTATAACAGGAGTTCTAAGAATGGTATATGTTGTTCACCCACACTACCCACCCGACCTCCCCGGCTTCGACGCGCAACCTGGCTTCCAGCAGGCTAGATCTGGTGTCATAGGACGGAGCCAAGAGTTTTACCACCCGGGTGGGTGGGAGGAGCCAGCTTGAAGACCTTCCAGCAAGATTTAAATCAGCAAGGAACCTGCCAGTAAGTGTGGATGAACAACATATACCATTCCTAGAACTCCTGATCTTACTTCGAGACACAGCTCTTGCAGCAGGTTACACCATTTGGACTGAAGCCGGCAGGCGTCAGGACCCCACGGAAAAATTCTAGCTAGCTATCTTCAGCGGGGACCGCCCCCGACGTCGGTCCCGCCTCCGACATCAGGCGTGGTACATAAGGGGGCAGTCCTGCCAGATTCTCCAGTTCTTTCCTGCCGTCGACTTGCACCAAGAGGTCCAGGAGACACCGACGTTCGCCGACGACGGAGGACACGGGATCAGTCTACACCTCCTCTAGATCCCCATCTCCTCTCTCCATCCCTTCTCCGGACCCTCGTGAGACGCCGAGATCTCCTCCGGATGACCCTTTGTTCATGGATATTATGCGTCATATCCAGGAGAACATGGGATGGGATGCAGAAGAACTAGACCCGGAAAGGTTACGCCTTGCCAAATATCTTGACAAAGGACCCCAAGCCTGTGGTGGTACCACCTTGGTGGACACTTTTCGTGGGCGTCATCAGGAAGCGTGGAGCGTCCACATTCGCTCCGGCGGTGCAGAAAGCTGATCGTCTGTACAAGGCCCTAAGGAGGACCAGTACTGACACAGCAGCCTCAGGCCGACTCTCTGGTCATCACAGCCTCACATGACCGGTCACAGAGGCCGCAACATCTGAGCACCCTGCCACGGACCCAGAGTCCAAACAGTTGGATGCTCTGGGCAACGCGTGCAGCTTCTGCTACCTGCGCCATCAGATCCTTAAATTACCTAACCCACATGGTTCAATTCCAGAACGCTTTGTGGGAACAGGGTCTGGAGGCGGCTGAAAAGCTGCCCGAAGGTGAGCGGAAGGAGGAGATACTCCAGCTCCTCCGTATGGGTTCAGACGTGGGGACCCAAGTGCTTCAAGCCACGTACGGCTCCGTGGACTCATCGGCCCGAGCAGCAGCTTCTGGCGTTTGCCTCCGGAGACACTCCTGGTTACGTGTCTCCGGCTTCACCCCAGATGTCCAGAAAAACATTATGGACGCTCCGTTCGAGGGGAGAAGTTTTATTTGGTAATCCTTCTGAGAAGATCATTACCAAACTTCAAGAGGCCGGGAAGGCGGTAAGGTCGGTTCAAGCCATGTACCGACCCAAGCTTGGTTCCTTTCGTAGGAACCAAAGCCGTTTTCGTGGGCGGACACAGAGGCAGCAGCTCCGCTCTGCTACACATCAGAGGGGATCCAGTTTCCGTAGAACCCAGGGAAAACAGCCCGCTAGCCGAGGTCAGCGTTCCCCTAGGCCGACCCAGCCAGCGGGCCCATCTGCCGCCACAGCCTGACTCCTTTCCGGCCCCTGCCCCCTCAGGATCAACGGGAAATCATGGTCGGGGGTCGCATTGCGAACTTCCTGCCGGGATGGCAGGCCATTACCACCGACAGGTGGGTTCTGCAGTTGGTCAGTCTAGGCCACTTTATAGAATTCGCAGAAAAGCCACCCTCGAGGCCTCCTTTGCTCTCCCGGTATCCGGGTCAGCACAAAAATTTGATCTGGCAAGAGGTACTCGCGCTCCTAAGAAAAGGAGCGATAGAGTACGTCCCGGAGAACCAGAGAGGACGAGGATATTATTCCCACTTCTTCCTGGTTCCCAAGAAATCAGGGGACCTTCGTCCGATTCTGGACCTCAGTGACCTCAATGTGTCGGTCGCCTACAAAAGATTCCGCATGGTGACTCTTCCGGACCTTATTCCCATGCTGAAACAAGACGCCTTTTTAGCGTCTCTAGACATGCAGGACGCATACCTGCATATCCCCATAGCTCACGCGCACCAGAGGTTCCTGCGCTTCGAGTTTCTCGACCACCACTTTCAGTTCCGAGCTCTTCCGTTCGGTCTGTCATCCGCACCAAGGGTCTTTACCAAGTGCATGGCAGTCGTGGCAGCATCTCTGAGGAGACAGGGCCACTATGTGTTCCGTACCTCGCGACTGGCTTCTCATGGCGCCTCAGAGGCGTTGTTACTCATGGTTCAAGCACCCAGGACTTGTTCCAATCTCTGGGCATTCTCATAAATTCGAAGAAGTCTCTCCTGGTACCGTCATAGAAACTGCAGTTTATAGGCGCAGTCCTGGACACTGTTCAGGGAAGAGCTTTTCTTCCGGACGACAGAGCAGAGCGCATCAGATCCCTCATAAGGGATTTGTCGTCGAACAAGATCGTACCTGTCAGGTCGGTCCTTCGCTTGCTTGGACACATGGCTGCGGCCATTCCTACCGTCCCTTTTGCAAGGCTCCACATGCGGGTAACCCAGTGGACACTCAAGGTACAATGGGACCAAAGGCAAGACCACTTGCAGCATCCGGTCAGGATCACCAACTCAGTCATCCAAGACTGGCAGTGGTGGCTAGTCCCCGGGTCGCTCTCCAAGGGTGTCCCGTTTGTAGCTCCGTCCCCGGAGGTAACCCTCACCACGGACGCCTCAGGTCTTGGGTGGGGGGGACACCTGGACGGGGTAAAGTCCCAGGGTACGTGGACCCCGTTGGAAGCTCATCTCCATATCAGTGTCCTAGAGGTGAGGGTGGTTCTCTATGCCCTGCAGGCTTTTCAGTCAGTAATCCCACCGTGTACTCTCCTGCTGCAGACAGACAGACAACACGGCGGTGATGTATTACCTCAACAAGCAAGGAGGCGCACACTCTTACCACCTTTGCAGGGAGGCCATGAGGGTGTGGGATTGGGTAATCGGACACGGCGCAAATCTGATCACTGTGCATGTTCCCGGGGTGGACAACACAATTGCAGACGGCCTGAGTCGATCCCAGGCCAGAGTCCACAGTGGGAACTTCTTCAGAGGTAGCAGAGGATCTGTTTCTTCGTTGGGGAGTTCCAGAACTAGACTTGTTCGCATCCCCATCAACATAAAACTGCCCAATTTTGCTCGCTAGATCCAGGGCCTGGTGTTTTGGCGAGGACGTTATCCCTCTCCTGGGCGAACAGATTCCTGTATGCTTTCCCTCCCTTCCCGTTGATCCAGAGTTCTTCTCAAACTGCGCGGGGACAGCACTCCATGATCCTGGTGGCCCCGTTCTGGCCCAGACAGATCTGGTTCCCTTGTTGGTGCAACTATCTCGGGAACCCCCACTCCCGTTGCCGCTCAGCTCCCACCTCCTGTCTCAGGAGAAAGGTTCATTAGTCCATCCGGACCTTCGCTCTCTGAACCTACATGCTTGGCTCCTAGAGACATAGCCATCTTGCGTCACGGGGTCTCGCAAGAGGTTGCAGAGGTTCTTTCTGCAGCCAGAAAGCCGGCAACGCGTGCGACGTATGCCATGAAATGGCGCGGTTTTTGTTTATGGTCACGGGCTCGTGATCTTTCCCCTTTAGGTTGTCCTGTGGGAGTAGTTTTGGATTACCTCCTCTCCCTTTTTCATTCAGGCCTAGCCTACTCCTCTATTAAGGTGCACCTCTGTGCCATTCGGCCTATCACCTCCGGTGGGTCATCATACAGTAGCTCAATTGGACACCTCTAGAATTTCTTAGGGGAGTGTTACACCTTAGGCTTCCCATTAGGGACCCTGTGCCCCCCATGGGACCTGCTCTTTGTCCTGGAACAGCTCACGCGCCCTCCTTTTGAACCTGCCGTGGATTGCGAGCTACGTTTTCTGTCGTGGAAAACATTATTTTTAGTTGCTGTTACTTCAGCGAGAAGAATTTCTGAGCTTCACGCTCTTACGTGCAAAGAGCCTTATTTAGTTTTCCACCGGGACAGAGTTTCCCTGAGGACGAATCCTAAGTTTTTACCTAAGGTGGTCTCTTCACTCTCACTCTCTCTAAACCAGGACATTGACCTTCCGGTCTACACCCTGGATGTTCACCGCAGCCTGAGGTATTACCTCAACAGAACTAAGCCCTCTCGTAGTTCTGATCAGCTTTTTGTTTCCTTCTCTGAGAGAATGATGGGCCAATCAGTATCCAAACAGTCTCTGTCTCGCTGGCTTGTCCAGTGTATTTCCTACTGTTATGATACAAAACAAAAGCCTCTCCCGGGCTCGGTCCGGGGTTATTCTACTAGGGGTGTGGCCACATCCTTTGCAGCACTCAAGCGTCTCCACCTCTGCTATTTGTGCTGCAGCCACTTGAGCTCTGTGCATACCTTTATCAGGCATTATAGCCTGGACGCCTCTAGGCGAGGGCTGGTTCGGCCTTGCCCGGTGCTACAGGGTCTCCTGTCCTAGGTTCAGGACCTGGAATGTACTTCCTATTTTCCTCCTTCCGAATTTCTGGCAGCGTTACTGCTTGAGGAATCAGTCCTAATGGTGTAACCTGCTGCAAGAGCTGTGTCTCGAGGTAAGATAGTACAGTTACGTAAGAACTTACGGTAACAGTAGATCTTCGAGAACAGCCCTTGCAGCAGGTACCTTCCCGCCCACCTTCCCCCCGGAGGAGGCATGGCTTTACCTCAACATGTTGGGATTTTCATTCCTTATTTTCCTCTGATGGTGGATCCTCGGTCTCCCATTCTGATGTCATCCTGGCCGCGGAGTCTCTGGCGGAGAACTGGGAATCTGGTGGGACTAGCCCCTTATATTGTACCCGCGCCTGGAGGCGGGACCCGGTCGAGGCGGTCCCATGAAGATAGCTAGCTAGAATTTTTACGTGGGGTCCTGACGCCTGCCGGCTTCAGTCCAAATGGTGTAACCTGCTGCAAGAACTGTTCTCGAAGATCTACTGTTACGGTAAGTTCTTACATAACTGTACTTTACAGGTGAGTAACCTGTATTTAATGCATTTATTCAACTTTGCCAAGCCAGCCTATTTTTTCTCTCCCCTAGGTGTACTGCAAACAACATTTCTAAAGAGGAAAGTAAACGTGCTACAATTAAACCAGCACAGCTTCTGAGGGGACGATTGCAGAGGCCAAAACCCAACTTGGGAAGGGCAACTGTGAGGAGAGAAACTCCAGTGTTGGAAAATGATGCTGCAAAGAAGGCTGAACCAGGAACAGCCAGACAGGAGAATCCAGAGCTGCAAGAATGTGAACAAGAGGCACATTCCTCCTCAAAAGTAAGGATTGTTCCCTACCTACAGCTGCAGACTTAGCTCTGGCTCTGTAAATCAAGGGAGTATCTCCAAGAGGCTTATGCCAAACTACTGAATAGTAGAGAAGTATTTTATTTATTTATTGAAAATACTGGAATTACAAACTTTTGAGTCAGAGACTCGTTTACAATGGCTCCACTTCAAAAGATAGCAAGTGAATACAGTGCAAGTTTACATGGTGATAACAATGCAAAGACAACATTAAGCAGGGCAAAATACAGAGTAAGTACTAATATGGAGGCAAATTATACAAGGTGTGCAAACAGAATGCAAGTAAAACACAATAGATACCATAAAGTACTGGTTAGTAAGACACAGAGAGGAGGAGAACAGGTCAGAGAGGGCACAGATGAGGGGAGAGGCAGTCCAGGGGACCCTGTCACACAGTAGGGAAGGAGGTAGCTAGTTACTGGAGAAGGGGGGGACTAGTAGGACCTAGATCAATAGTTCTTAGACTTTGTCACAGTGAGCCTTCCCAAATCCATAGAAAAGATTTTGAGCCTCCCCCAAAAACTGAAATAATTTTGGGTCTCCCCAAAGAAATATAACATACTACACTTTACGCAGTACACCTTGAATAAATTGAAACCCCTTTGAGCACTTGGTTCACATTCAGTTCTTTGTCTTATACTGACGTGGAACCTTTGAAAAAGAGCTCCTGTGCTCAAAAGTGTTATCTTAATAACAAATAAACAAATATTATTATTCAGCTTATTGTAACCCCCCCACACACACACACACACACACACACACACAGGCCAGCCTACTTGCTACACTAATTTCATTCTTGAACCATTGTTACCCCTTGTTGCAGTACTTTCATGGGTCAGACTACTTTATCTGTTTCCTCTCTATGAAATTACTTTCCTACATACTTTGCCTCTCCCCCTCCTTCCCTGCTCCTAAGCAACTTCTCTGGGATTACTTTGCTCCTTCCTTCTATTGCTGTTTATAACACGGCTCTGTTGGGCGGCGGAAAGGAGCGTGGCGATAGGCGGAATCGCCACAGATGACTGAAACCGAGCGGGTATTAAGCCAGACATAATGCCCGCTCGGTCAGTACCAGCTGTGGCCATGGAGGCTGCCGAGAGTAGCAGCCCACTGAGGCACCACCGCGCCCCGCCAGTGGCGGGGCTCCACTGTGTCCCACACCGACGTCAGGACAAAGCGCGACAGGGAAGGTACGCAGTGCTTAGAATCTCCCGATTCGAGAGAAGTGAAGCGCGGCATACAGTATAGTGGAGCAGTCCAGCACTAGTGAGTAACCGAACTGATGGAAGGCTGCAGCATGACGTTTGCACTCTGTGGAGTGCAGGGCATAACCCGGTGGGTCGCAGATCAGTTTGACAGCGAGGAGCCTGTGGACCGCACGAGACCAACTGTCGTGTCTGTCACAGGAGTTGTCAGAGCTTCGAGCAGCAAGGCCGTGGAGAGCATTCAGTGGCCCGATGAGCTCCTTAAACACAGGCAGTTGGTACCATGCCAGACAGTCCTGTTGTACTCAGCAGCAGATGGAGGCAGGGAAGAGACCAGTGACACTGGGGATGGGGGTGCACAACATGCCAGCTCGCAGCACTGCCCTACTTAGCCCAGGAAGAGCAGCACTGATCAAGAGACTGCTAGCAGCTGGAGCAGGGCATCAGGCAGAGCACAGGACATGGATGGCATCAGCCCCGCAGGCAGTCATATTGCATGCCATGAGCTCGAGGTGCATGCCACAACACACCCAGCAGTGCACCTGGCAGCCAGGGCCACGAGCAGGTCCAGTGTCCAGACAGAGACACAGTCAGTAACAGGACTGGTCAGCAGCAGCGTGAATCGCCGGCACACTACCCTCAGTGACAAGGAGGTGGACACCCTGGAGAGCAGGCATGTGGAAACCAACACACACAAAAATACAAGTTGGGCCTCCAATGTCCTGCTAGACTGGCTCACAGCAGCAGGGCACGAAGTGGACCTTAGCAGTGTGCCATCCTCGGAGCTGGGAGCTCTTCTCCGACAGTTCTATGCATCAGTGCGCAAGAACAGAGAACACAGTACAGTCTAAGCTCCTTCGTTGGCCTCCGTGCAGGCCTCCAGCGCTATCTGACAGGCCCACCAAACTATAGAGTCCTGAATGTCATCACAGACGCTGAGTTTATTGCTGCAAACAAGGTGTTTGTGGCAGTGTTGAAGGAGTACCGGAGATCAGGCCAAGACAGAGCAATGCACCACCCCAGCATATCTGCAGCCGACCTACTAAAGATTAGGAATTGTGAACGGCTGAGCCCAGAGACACCGTATGGCCTAGTCCGCAGGCTCTGGTTTGAGGTGCAGCTAGGTCTGGCTCAGAGGGGCAGAGAGAGCTCCGCCAAGACTCTTTGAGGGTGGAAACTGATGATGAGGGCAATGAGTTTCTTTCCCTGTCATTCAACGAACACACAAAGAACCATGCGCAGGTCGGTGACCCAGCACGGCAGACCATGAGAGGCGTCTTGTATGGGAGCCCTGGGAGCAGGGACTGCATTGTTGCACTGTTCCGTGAGTACACCCAACGGTGCCCACCCAATGCCCCTGCCCTCTACCTTCACCCACGGAAGATAGATCACAAGGGCGCAGCAGAGCGTGCCTGCTGGTACACATGCCAGCCAATGGGTAAGAACTACCTTGGCTCTCTGCCCCAGATTTCCGACGATGCCCAGCTGTTGAAGCGGTACACGAACCTTAGCATTAGGAGTACAGCTGTGACAATGCTGAGCGATGCCGGCCTCGCAACCAGGGAGATAATGTCAGTCACTGGACATCGGTGCGAGACAAGTCTGCGGAGTTACTGGTCACCATCCACCGCAGACTGGAAGAGGTGGTCTACTGTCCTGTCCAGTGCCACAGCACCACAGAAGAGCCCCTCCACCCCAGTGGAACCCAGCACCAGCTTTTGTTCCCATACACAGCCACCGTCGAGCAGCAGACCACAGGACAGCACCCAGCACATCCCACTGCTGGGAGGCTCAAGAGACGCCGCAGCCCCAACAGCAGCAGCAGCACACACCCAGTCCAGCAAACACAGCAAAATGTCACCTGCAGCAACCAGAGACAACGAGACCAAGGCAACCAGACGCATCACAGAGCCCAGCTGCACAGCACCGGCCACAGGCCCCCCTCCAGCCTCACAGCACCATGCTGCATCTGTAGGGGGGCCCCCCCCAAGGCCCGCCTGCTGCCCCCCCTCCCTGCGAGACATCCTCCACTCACAGCACCAGCACACAGACACGTGGTGCTGATCCACCCTCCCCAAACGTTGGTAGTGGCACTGCGCTCACAGAGCAGCCAGCGCAGCCTCACGGAGGTGGTCGCCGCACAGGATGTGCATCAACGCAGGGTCCCGCCTGCCAGGCTGTTGAAATCCACAACATGGTGGTGCATGGCCTGGTAAACTTCTGTTGTGGACCACTCACAAAGCCAGCCGAGTAGAGCAGCTCGGCCACCCCCGCAGAGAAGCAGACTGTCTCTCCGATAACCCTCTCTTGGAGCCCTAGTAAGCCAGCATATCACAGCAGTTGCTGTCGGCCCCAGCTCCGCCGCAGAGATGAAGCGTCCGTCCTGGGCAGCCTGTGATATCGCCGCCCGGCAACAGTGTCCCCAAATGCACAGCGTCCGCCTCCGATCCACGGCAGAGGGCGAAATCATGAGCCCTGCTATCGCCGACGTGGAAACGCTGGACCGCTGAAGCTGCTGCCACCCATCCACTCGCACCACCTCAGCGATCGAGGTGTCCTGCAGGTCGCAGACAAGCTGTGTGCGCAACCCAGGAGTTCCGGGAGTACAGCCAGCCAGCTACGGAATACGAGAGGTAGCAGACCAGTCGGAGCCGCTGAATCATTGAACACGGCTGCTGCAAGTAACAGTTCCAGATTGGAAGTTAATAAAAAAAGTTTCCTTTGAGACCTGACTGCCGCCTCCTTTGTCCCAGCGCTTCGCTCCAACACAGAGAAATCCTCAGCCGACCGCTGACAGGGTCTTCCCGCCGGAGGTGATGCCAGTAACATAGGCTCTGCGTCGCGCGCCGAGCCTATGTTACAAGCGCATGAATCACCTTCAGCCTCGGGCTCTACTGGTGATTAATGCCCGCTGGGGGGCGCCCTCGTGCACGAACCCCCCCAGCGGGCATTAATCCACAGATAGAGCCCTCAGCTGGCGGTGATTAATGCTTACTAGTACTTCTGTGCTCAACCCTTGTATTTGGGCTGTTCTGCCATCAGTCTATAAATTGATCAATTACCACCACTCATTATTAGTTTGTTGTTCATATTTGTTTACACTATTGTTCATTGTGTATTTCGTGATTGTTTTGCAGTTACCTTTTGAAATGTATTCACTCCCTACCCTTCCCCGGTTACACCTGAAATGAGCCTTGGCTCATTCACCTTCCCTTGTCACCTATTAGTAAATAAACACATACAATTCACCTACTATTATCCTCTTTCAGTTTGCTTCATCTCTTCACACAAAATATATAAAACTCAAAATTTAAATAGAGCACTTTTTCAGACTTGTTTGAGCCTCCCCTGGAACAGGTTGGGGCCTCCCAAGGGAGGCTGGCCTCACCATTTGAGAACCGCTGACCTAGATGGAGGATATTAGGGTGGGGGGATGAAGGTAAAAATAGTGGGAGGAACAAGGAGGGAGGAGAGGAGGCGAGGAAGCCAGAGAAGGAGGGAGGAACCGGGAGAAGAGAGGGTGGTGAGGGAGTAGGTAGAGGAGGGATAATGTCAGAGGGAAGTCAAGAGGGGAAAAAAAGAAAAGGAGGGTGTATGCCGCATGAGGGGTGACGGTGCTAGGAGCAGTCACAGCTGGAATGAGACAGTAAGTGTTGCCATAGTTTAATTTTAAACAGGCTTAATTTATTTTCGGAGAGAACCTCAGGAGGTAGGCTATTTAACCAGAGGGGAGCTCTGCACATGAAAGCATGCTGTCCATGAGCTGTTCTGCAAAATGGGATAAGGAAGGAGACTTTAATGGAGCTTCTGGTAGCCCAAGGAGCAGCGGCAACAATAAGGAGTTGCCGGGCAGTGGATGTTGAAGGACTCAGGTAGAGCTTGCATGCCATTAGACAGGTATGGTATTGAAGTCTCCCAAAAACTTCAGCCAGTTGGCTTTTGATAGAGTTCGGAGGTATGGGTGAGCCTATGACCATTCGCAATAAGGCAACAAGCTTTGTTTAGGGTGACCTTAACCCTATTTAGCGAGGTGTCATTGGCACTGCTGTTGATCACTATTCCATAATCTGCTATGGAGAGGACCAAGCTGGCAACGACAAGCTTGAGGGCATCGGAAGTGAAACAAGACTTGTGCCTGTAGAGTAGTCCAATTCTAGTATTTACTGCTTTGCAGACCTGATTGATGTGCTCCTGAAAGGAGAGGGAGGGGTCAAGGGTGATGCCGTGGTACTTAAAATTTATGACTTGCTCTAGAGGCTGGTGGTGACTGTTGAGAAGAGTGAAAGGCACATCCTTATGTTTATTCTGGGGGGTTGCGAACAGCATCACTTTGTATTTTGTATAGTTTAAAATGAGTTTGTGTAAGGTGAACCAAGATTCAATTTCCTCAAAGTTCTTTTGCAGATTGACCCGCAGGGGGAGAGGGGCTGGGTGACTAGAGTATATAACAGCATATTTCAGTCTTTCATGACCAATCTTGTAAAATGTGCTCCGTCAACAGAGTAGTTTTGTTGTGTCAGTTTTCGTTGCCTTCCCATTTTATCCTTTTCTGGGGAGCCATTATGTTTCCTCATGATGCCGCTGATGCTGCTGTCATATAGCCTTCTGCTGTAGGAAACCATTGTCTCTAAACCTTTACCTAGTAAGGAGGCACCCAGTAAACTTTTTTTAAATCTGTTATTCTGGCCAATAGCTCCTCAGCCCTCCCACAGCCACTTAGTCTGAAGTCGCACCAGATTCCTCTCATATCCAGTTAGTGTGAAGGCAGACAAAAGGACATGTCTTCATGTGCTGACACCAGTACCATTCTAGAGACAATTCTCAGAAGGGGGTCCTAACAACAAGGCTTTCTGCTGTCACTTGTGGATCCTATCCTGAGGATGTCCCCTACCTGATTTGAGTTTGGTCAGAACCTGTCCCCTACGTCACAGTATGCAGTACTACCACTGTGCTGCCAGGTTGAACATGAACTGCAGTGTCAAAGAAAAGCTCTAGCCTGTATTAAAGGGGCACTGTCAGCTTTGGTCATCCATTTTTGGTGTATACGCAAGCAGTGCGCATCTTAGCACACATGTATTAAAGACTGAATTTACTATTCCCTGATACATCACAAACTGATGACATTTTTCCAGTTATGCTTATTTTTTAAAGATTTGCTTGCCAGTCGGGTCGACATATTCTCACCCACCACCCAAAAGCACATGCTGCATGAGCCCGAGCATCTGGAACAAGCGCAGTCCCGAAGTGCAGTTTTTGGGCGTACAGCATGGAAAATTAAATTTATTAGCAGCATTGGGATCTTTTAAGGTTCTGGTGGTGTGCATAAATAAAAACCGAGCACCAAGGGTCAAGTAATTCACATTTTTAAACCGGGGCCGAAATCCCACGCATGCGCAAGGGCAGCAAGCTCTTGCGCGTGTGCGAATCTATACTCATGCCGCCCTTGCGGCGTGTTCAGAATTCGGCCCGTTTTAAAAAGTGTACCGGACTCTTGAATGCTCAGTTTATTACATATACACCACCAGAACCTTAGAGGATTGCTATGCTGCTGAGAAACTTAATTTTCCACACTGCATGCTTAAAACTGCACTTCGGGACTACGCTTGTTCTAGATGTTCGGTGTCCTGCAGCATGTGCTTCCGGTTGGTGGGTGAGTTTATGTCTGCGTGACCGGCAAGCAAATCTTTAAAAATTAAGCATAACTGGAAAAATTTCATCAGTTTTCAATGTATCAGGGAATAGTAGATTCATTCTTTAATACTTGTGTGCTAAGAGGCACACTACTTGCGTATACACAAAAATGGAAGATCAAAAGCTGACAGTGCCCCTTTAAGGAAAGCATTTGCATATCGTAGTTTGCTTTGTCAGTAATAGAGAACTTTATAGATGATTAGTTCTTTTTTTTTTTTTCTCTGTATATTCTGTTAACATTCACGTCCGTAATATTCACTGCAATCATTGTGAACAGAAAAAGAAAAGCTTATCAAATGCTTTTGTTTTGGAGCTCATGTCTTCTTATGATTTCAGTGCCAGTTGACCAATCAGGAGACAGGAATGCTTACTCTGGAAGCCACAGGACAACTGTCTGCCCCAGAAACCGAGAAAGTGGTGTCTCCCACAGGAAGCCGTCGATCTAACAGGCTTCAGTCTCCTGAAAGATCCTTGGGATGTGAGAGCCAGGAAAAGCAAGGGGAAGCTTGCCAGTTGGCCAATGATCAGGAGCGAACTGTAGACAACCCTGCTATGTAAGTTTAGAGAAGACTACAAGTAAATATTTAGTTTTAGTTATATTATTGCATGTCTCATCATCTACTATACTTATAATTTGGGTTGAACCTTTATCATAGAAGACCTGGATTCCCTGATTTGTCCCATTTTTTGAAAACCCCATGATTTTTTCATTTTCTCATGACAAACCTCATGATTCTTGGCATTTCCCATGACAATACCATCACTTGGGGTTTTCCCCATGGGCACCAACTGAGTCACTCCTCGTATGTGTGAAGACACCCTTCCGGCTAATCTGCTTGGCCCTCCACTCAGGTGAAGCCCCCTACGCAGTTAAGCAGCCAAAGCTGAGGCCATTGAGAACAGGAGATCTTACTTCGAGAGGGCTCTTGCAGTAGGTAATTACATATAGGACTGACGGCTGGCGGCAGGACCCCACGGAAAAAATTTCTAACTAGCAGTCCCTGGCGGGACCGCCTCCCCACGCCAGGTGACCGCGCTCATACGATGTCGGTATAAAGGGGCACTCCCAGACGCCCGCCTTCCAGTTCTTTCCCGCCGTCAGCTTGTGCAGTGCCTCGCGGTTAAGTTCATATCGCTCAGTCCTGTTAATACGTCGTTTTTTTCTGAATAGTTTTCAGTATAGAATTTTATTCTTCTTTCGTCAGGTGAACGTCAGTATATGTCGTCCCCATCAAAGAATAAGTGCGACTCGTGCTGCGCCCAACTGCCTCACAAAGACGGTCACTCCCTCTGCCTTTTCTGCCTAGGCCCAGACCATTGGTCGACAAGTGTCCGCACTGCCTCTGATTCAACGCGGCCACTCGCAGATGACGCCAGCAGTCCTCAAGCCCATCTCCTCAAAAGAAGATGTCTGCAATGGAGAAAGAGTTGAGAAAACTTGACGGCGTCGACCTCCCTGAAAGGGCATAAGAAGCGGGACAAGGAAGGCACGGGAGAAAGCCTCCTCTTCAGCGACTCCGGCCGGAGTGGCGCTCTTTATCCCTCCCGAGAGGATAAGCCCCAACGGCAGCCTCAAGGCTTTGGAGGAGGCGTTAGCCCACAACAGGTTGCTTTGAGCCGCCCGGGCGTTTCCGGAACAAAGAGACTCCAGCCCCAGTACCACCGCAGGCCCTGCGGCCTACTGTCTGACACCTCCCTTAAGCCGGACGTCGGCTCCTTCCGGCGTCACGCTGGGAGAAGGCCGCTAAGGACGCCGATCCTTGCGCGGCGCACGGCAGTGTCTCCCTCGGACCAGGCCTCCTCTCATCCTCGGCCCACCTCCGACAAGGACCCCGAGCTGGACACCGGCTCCTCTGGCGTCTGCGGGATTGACCCATAAGCCACACGTCAGCTCCTCTGGCGTCGCCGGGCATCTCGGAGCCTAAGCGGACCCGCCCGTATCTTGCGTACCAGGCTCCTGCAGTCTTAGCTGCCATCAGGGAGCCCCAGTCCCCCTGCCTGACCCGAGTTTTTCCCTCTGTCCCAGGACGAGACTCGGGACCCTGGGCTGCCGTCTGATCCTCTTACTGAGGCAGGATCTGATGCGGCCTCCTGACCCGGCTCCGGCGCCGGCGCCAGCTCCTCCGGCGCCCGGCCCTGCCACCGGCCCCGCCCGGCCTTGATTCCGACACTGGCCCCTCGGCGCGGCGCGGGATTTTCCTCTCCCCCGGGCCCTCCGCCCCACGGGCCTATCCCGGCTGATCCGCCCGTGAAGTACCCGGCTGGGCCGTCTGCTCCGGCAGCTCCTCCAGTGCCTGGGTATCCGCCATCATATCCGATGCCAGTCTTCCCAGGTCCGCAGTATCCTGCGCCGCCGTACCCAGTGCCGACTCCTTCAACGCCGCAGTACCCGATGCCACAGTACCCGACTCCAGTATACCGCGGCGGTTTACGGATACTCTCCACGGTTCCTCCATACTATCCCCTCCTCCTCCTCCGCCCCCTAGGCCGCGGTGGATCTTCAGAGACTCTTGCCTCCTGGTGGGCTGAGCCAAGGCTCTGCTCACCAAGGAAGTCGAGCCGTCTTCTGGCGGCAGTTGCCACCCCTGGCTCCCTTCGCCCTAGGCGGCACTCTCCCTCTCCTCCTCCGGATTCCAGGGTTTTGCCCTCGGGATCCAGAGAGGGGCAGGATACACGTTCTGGGATCCCTCCCAAGGAACCCGTTCCCCCCCCAGACGAGTTAGGGAGTCTTACTCTACTTCAGATTCTTCCTCCCCTTCTCTCTCGGACTCCTCGGACGCTTCCGATGGATGTTCCGAGAAAGACGACGAGCCACGCTCTCCGTCCAAGCCCCGGCCGAGGACCCCTCCGAAGTCCCCTCCGGAGGATCCTTCCTTCACGGAGTTGCTCAGGAAGATCCAGGAAGTCCATCAGTGGCATTCCTTAGAACCAGATCCTCAACGGCTAAAACTCGCCGAACATCTGGACCTGCCCCTTAGGGCTCCTACCTTAGTGCCACCCTGGATCGAGCCTCACGCCCACCTTGTTTCCACTATTTGGAAGCAACCGTCGGCTTTAGCCCCACTTCCCAGGAAGTCGAACAGGCTATACCAGGCTCCGGAGGGTGTAGACTTTTTAGACTGTCACCCCGTGCAGACTCGGTTGTGATTAAGCGCAGCTCACGGCGAGTCTGCACACCAGCTGCCAGAGCTCGTCTCCCGGATAAGGAATCTCGCCTTCTGGATCAGTATGGACGGAAGATCTACGCTTCTTCCACACTGGGGATTAGGGCCCTGAACTATGTAGCACATATGGGGGATTACCAGAAGGCCGTCCTTACCCAGGCGGAATCCAAGATCGACTCTTTGCCTGACTCTCAAGTCAAGCAGGAGTTGGCCGACCTGGTCCGTTCTGCTCGTTTGGCCAGTCGTCACATTCTGAGGACGACCTATGATGCAGTGGACACTGCAGGGTGGAGCTCTGCGTTCGCCGTAAGTCTTCGGCGTCACGCATGGCTCCGTGTATCAGGTCTGGTCCCAGAGGTACAGTCAGCCATCCAAGAAGCACCTTTCAGGGGTTCTGTGCTTTTCGGTGGTGATGTCAAGGACATCATCACTGATTTGCAGGAGAAGGGGACGGCCCTTAAATCCGTTGATTCAATGTACCGTCCCCATCCCCCACAGCGCCGTCCCTTTCGCAGATGCAGCCGGCCTCAAGCAAAACCTCGGGGAAGGCGGGCCACTAAACGTCGGGCCCCCACAGCTGCCAGGCCCCCGCCGCCCAAAAAAGCAACTGGTGCCCCAGCTGCGGCGCTGCCTCACACCACCTGACTCCTTTCCTCTCCCACCGCCTCCGGACGCCCCGGAGGAACCGGTAGGAGGGAGGTTCTCCCTCCACCTTCTGGGTTGGGAGAGGATAACTTCAGATTCATGGGTGCTTAAGATCATAGCAGCGGGGCACTCCATAGAGTTTCTACAGAAACCTCCACGTCACCCCCCTCTGAACTCCGCTTACTCAAGGGACCATCTTCCTTTGGTCAGGGAAGAAATCTCGGCACTCCTTGCAAAACAGGCTATAGAGCCCGTCCCCCCTCACCTCTATGGGACGGGGTACTTTTCCCACTTCTTCCTTGTACCAAAGAAGACAGGAGATCTCAGACCTATTCTCGATCTCAGCTCCCTGAACTTATATGTGGAATACAAGAGGTTCAGGGTTTTTTTTTTTTTTTTTTTTTTGAAATTTAAGTTTATTAGTTTCAAGCAATACAACTCAAACAAAAAACCAACAACAAACAAGCCAAAAAAAAAAAAAAAACCCACCCCCAACCCCTTAAAACAAATGTACAGGATATCAGGAAAGATTTAAAAGATAAAGTAAACACAAAATATGTATCTTGCAACAAACTTCCAAGAAAGTACATAATCCCCACACCTCCCCACCCTCCCCAAGGTGCACCAGTTAAGACCTTAAACACAAAAATCTGGAATCTGGGTACCATAGCCTATTTACAGAGTAACATAGCAACCTAGGACCATGTAAGTTGTTAACAAAGGAGAGAGAACAGGTCTAGGATCCATAATAACATAACTAAAGCTAAAGAAAACACCATATGAGCTATATGAGGGCCAAGGATCGAGTCATCAGGCCTGACTGTTAAGGTAAACATAAGGACTGCAGCTTACCCCATCTTTTATGAAATAAGTCCCTCGGTCCTTGTAACTGGTAATTAAATTCTCGGATTGGAATCGACATTAGCTCCTTTAACCAGTCAGCATATGATGAAGACCAACTGATCCTTCCAGTGTCTTAAAACAAGTTTCTTAACTGCCATAGATACTAAGGCCATATGGTATCTCGCTCCACACTGTCTATCTGAGAGAAATCACCCAGCACACAGATTTGGGAGAAAGAGTCTACTCAGACCCAGAAGGGGATCCAGATTGTCCCGGATCAAAGACCACAGTGGGGCAACTTTAGGACATTCCCAAAAATATGAATTAAATTGCCTCGGCCTGTAAACACCTGAAACAATGTGAAGTAGCAAGCAGTTTACGCTGAAAAAGTTTAGCAGGAGTATAATAAAGATTGTTAACAATATTATATTGTACTAACTGAAACCTATCCTGGGTATGGTACCTATGTAAATTAGACCAATACTTTCCCAGAGTGGGACATCGTCAGGGAAGACTTGTCCAGACCAGGGACCCCAACCTCCTCTTGGAATTAAAACTCAAAGATAGGAATAAATCAGCGAGATGGAATGAGGCTGAGCAAGCTTATGATGTCAGATAAAGGGTGTACAACGAATGTGTGACCATAGTACCAAATTTGGTACCTACCAAGTGCGGAGCTGAAACACCTTAAAAATACATTTGGTTGGTATATCAAACCTAGTAAGAATATCATCTGATGTAAGGTGAGTCTTGTCCAAACAAATGTTCCACCCTAGAATCTTTGAATTGTGGAAGCCAACTTGGACTATCCAAGACTTCCCAATCTAATATTGGGATTGAGAACTAACGCTGCCCCAGATCCGTGAAACTAGAGATCCGAAGAACTTGAGACATTGCACCCATGACCTAAGAGAAACTGCCACCGTCTCATCAGAAACCAGCTGTGAAAGGGCTGTGGTCTGGTAGAATAAAGCGGACATATCAACTCTAAGATCGGAAAGAAAAGCCTTCTCCAACTGAAGCCAGACTGGGCAGTAACTCTCAGCATTCATAGAGAACCACTTCCTAACTTAGACAAATGGGCGCCCAATAATACAGAAGAAAATTAGGAAGTCTCAGGCCCCTGATCCTTGGGAGAGCGATAAGGTGCATAGGGCGTCGCACCCCTTCCCCGCCAGATAAAGAGTGGAAATCAGTCGGTGCAGCTGATGAAAGAAGGAAGAGGACCCAGAGATTGGTAAGATTCAACGGATAGAAAATCCAGGGAAGAACATTCATTTAATAATATTAATTCTACCCACAATGAAATAGGAGGGCTGACCAGCGTTGTAGATCCTGGCTGATGAGTCCCTGACTCTAATCAAGTTTAATTTTTTAAGAAGGGAGGTTCAGTGGAAAAGTGAATTCCAAGATATTTAATTGATCTGAGGTCCACCTCATTCCAAAGGGAAGGAAATCTTGTTTAAACGTATAATTATTTAGGAAAAATTTCACATTTGGAGATGTTTAATTTGTATCCAGAAAAGAGCTATATTGCCTAATATCGAGGCTGCCTCTAAGGATGTTACGGTTCCATCAGATGCAGCAGGACATCATCTGCATACGCAGACAGAACTAGTTCCGCTCATGGAGCTTGATACCTTTCACACGGGGAGAAGACTTGAGTTTAATCAGTAAAGGCTCCAGATATAAATTAAACAATAAGGAGAAAGGGACAACCCTGCCTGGTACCGGCATGGAGACGGAAGAGGAGGACAACACCCCATTACAGTAAATTTTAGCGGAAGGGCATTTATAAAATACCTGTATCATGTTCAAGAAGAATGTGAAGCCCATTTCTTCCATTACTGTCCATAAAAGGACCAGTCAACCCGGTCAAATGCTTTCTCAGCATCAAGAGATTAAAGCACGGGGTTGGGATAGACCGGGCATACTGTGAAATATGTGACAAAGTCCTCAAATGGTCAGCGCCGACCTCCCAGGAACAAAACCAGTCTGCTCAAGACTCAGAGCTCCAGCCAGATCTTCTTGATCCTATCAGCAAGTATTTTGGCTAGTATTTTAATGTCGTAATTTTGGAGGAGATAGAGGCGGTAGCTAGCGGATCAGAGGTTCTTTATCTGCCTTAGTGATTAAGACTATAGTAGCCTAGAATAAGGCAGGATCAAGCTCATCGAAACCGGAGATAGTTATATAACTTAAGGAGAATGGGAGTTAAATCCTTGACAAAATCTTTATAGAAGTTTGCCGGAAAATCGTCTGGCCCCGGCGCCTTGTCTAGGGCCAAAGAAGCAATAGTGCTCGTGATTTCTTCAGCTGAGATAGGGGCTAGTAGACTCGCTTGTTGGGCGTCTGATAAGCTGGAACACCTATTCCTCTTATATACTCTTTGACATCTGTTATAGAGTGGTTTGTCGGGAGTAGCTATAGAGATCCAGTAATATTCTTAAAAACCAGCGCAATGTCTCTGGGTGAAGAGACACTATTACCAAACGGGAAGGTCAGGAGGATGATCCTCGAACTCTCGAGGTACGAGGCGCAAAGGCTAATAACACGGATTTTCACCTAGGTACAGATATTTAGCCTGGGTTCTCAACAAGCAATATTCTGTCTTTTTCAGAAGATCAGAGTATTCATTCTTAACTAAAAGAAGCTCCTTAAGGTCCAGCACCGAGGAAGTTGGCGAATACCTACTTTCTAAATCCCTGATCTTACCTACCAACTCCAAGGACCTAGCTAAGCGTGCCTTCTTTCTAAAGGTGGCCATTTTGATAAAGTCACCCTGAGGTAACATTTAGAGCTCCCATATCATATCAACCGAGGTAGAGTCCATATTATCAGCCAGAAAGAGATATCCAGAACTGATTTCTGAGACACATTGGCGATCTTTTAGTAATTGGGTATTTAATCGCCACATGGAGTCACGGAGTAATCAGGGTTTAAGGACATCTGGACCCAGACTATGGCATGATCCGATCGAAGATCGGTTCAATGCCCGACAGAGAGACATTTGGGAGAGGAGAGACTGACTAATATCAAGTCTAATCTTGATTTAGTACCATGTGATTGGGATTGGAAGGAAAAAGCACGACAGGAAGGGTTGGCAAGGCGCCATGGGTCACCCAGACCCAGCAACGAGATCATCTCACAGAAAGCTCTCTGAGCCGGGGAAGGCATGCACCTATCCTGAGGCTCCCTATCCAATGTCGATGAGAGAGGTACATTCCAGTCCCCCAATATAATTTGGGCAGGTAAAAAGCTAGCTAATTTACTGGCCAGAGTCATAAAAAACTCAGGGTCCCCCCCACGGTCCATATACTGAGCCAAGAACTACGCTTTCTCCTTTTAGATTACCTTTCACTAGAACATATCTCCCATCTGGGTCTGAGAGAACTAGGTCTTTGGTGAACAAAAAATGCCTTTTAAGAAGAATCGCGACCCCCCTGCTGAAACAAGAGTTCCCCACCAGATAAACTTGAGAAAAACCAGAACGAGAAAGCAATTTGGCCTCACCATGGCATAGGTGTGTTTCCTGCAAAAAAAGGATATCAATGTGGAGCAATGAACAGTGATTAAAAACCTGCAAACGCTTGACCCAATCCCTAAGCCCTCTAACATTCCAAGATGCTAATTTAACTGTACTACTAGCCATTTTAAAATTATGTCAAACCAACCAGATATCCAGACAGAGTAATTATCAGATATGGTAACAAAGTGCACCTCCCAAATAAAGATCTGAGACCCCATCATAACCCTCCCTCCCCCTCCCACCCCCAAAAATCCAGAAACCCACCAGTAGCCATATCCACCAGGAAAAAACCTTTAAACGAAATATCCAGGATACAAACAAGTCAGGCAAATAGCCAACCCAGCCCCCCACCCGTAGTACCCCTCCCTGGCCTGAGTCCAGAACATGGTAAGGAACCCATAAGTGCAGAAACCCCCCGCCAGCGAAATCAAAAAGATCAGAACTATTATGCTATCGTTAGCCCCACAAAAACGCCCCAAATCTGAACCCCAAAAATATATACAATTGGAGGTCAAAGAGGTTCAGGATGCTCTCCTTCAAACCCTTTTGCCCCTGCTTGGCCGAGCCAATGGCTTTGTGCACTGGATATGCAGGATGCGTACCTGCACATCCCCATTCGCCCTTCGCACGGAAAGTACCTCAGGTTTGCGTTCCAGGGGGTCCACTACCAATTCCGGGTGCTCCCATTTGGTCTTTCCTAGGCCCCCGAGTCTTTACCAAATGCCTGGCGGTGGTAGCGGCCCACCTGCGTTCTTTGGGAGCTCAGGTGTTTCCCTACCTGGACGACTGGCTCCTGGTGGCCCCGGCCAGGGAGGAACTCCTGCATTTTCTCTCCCTCACCCAGCAGGTTTTCACTGGCCTGGGTATTACCATCAACCATTCCAAGTCTCACCTGGATCCTTCACAGAGGCTCCAGTTCATCGGGGCAATTCTTGACACAACTTTGTGCAAGACCTTTCTGCCTCCGGACAGGGGGGTCTCCCTCCAGTCATAGATTTCCCTCCTATCGGAACACAGGAGGGTCCCGGCGAGGTCGGTGCTCCGTCTACTAGTGCTTATGGAGGCGGCCATCCCGACGGTTCCGCGCGCACACCTCCACATGAGAATCTCTCAGTGGACTCTTTGATCTCAGTGGGATCAACGAGTAGATGACCTAGATCATCTGGTTCTGATCTCCTCGCCGATGGTGAGAGACTTGCAATGGTGGATGGTTCGAGAGAACCTCTTCCGGGGAGTCCCCTTTTTTCTTCCTCCCCACGATCAGACTCTGACCACGGACACTTCAGGCGAAGGTTGGGGAGCCCATCTGGGTCCTCATCGAACACAAGGCCTTTGGTCAAAGTTGGAGATAGTTCTCCACATCAACGTGCTCGAGCTTCGAGCAGTGCTGTATGCACTCTGTATGCACTCCAGGCCCTTCACCAATATATCCTTCCCGGTCACCTAGCTGTCCAAACGGACAACATGTGCATGGTGCGGTACATCAACAAGCAGGGAGGAACTCGGTCCTACCCACTGTGCAGGGAAGCGATGAGGGTCTGGGATCGGGCAGCACTCCACAACCTTCTCCTCACGGCGATCCATGTTCCGGGAGTCGACAATGTCCTGGCAGACCGACTAAGTCGCTCGTCGGCTCTTCCACATGAGTGGGAATTGGACGAAAAAGTTCTAAAAAGCATCTTCCAGATTTGGGGGACTCCTCAGATAGACCTGTTCACTTCCTCCCAAAGCCAAGCTTCCAATCTTTTTGCTCGCTCGCTTCAGGCGCTCTGGGCGCTTATCTCTAAGCTGGAAGGACAGATTCGTCAGTGCTTTTCCCCCAATTCCTCTGGTCCCTTGTGTGCTGCAGAAGCTTGCTTTAGAAGGAGTGAGAATGATTCTGATCGCTCCTTTCTGGCCCAGGCAAATCTGGTTCTCTGTTCTACAACAACACTCAGAGGTTCCTCCTCTTCCTCTTCCTTTATCTCCAGGATTGTTGACCCAGGATCAGGGGACCCTGGTCCACCCGGGACTCAAGTCCCTTCAACTTCATGCATGGCTCCTGCAGACCTAGCTCAAGCTCGTTTTGGTGTTTCTCCTAAGGTGGCCAAGATTTTGGTGGAGGCTAGAAAGCCCTCCACTAGGTCCACCTATGCCATGAAATGGAAAAGATTTTCTATCTGGGCTGTGTCCAGGAACGTGGAGCCCTTTTCCTGCCCTGTGACCATTCTGCTTGAGTACATCGTCATCTTTTAGACCTGGGTCTCAGTCATTCCTCTTGAAAGTCCATATGGGCTATTTCAGCCTACCATGTCCCTTTCACTGATAAGGCATTTGCCCAGATGGAGGTATCCAAAACTTTCCTTAGAGGGGTCCTTCATCTCGGGCCCCCTGTCCGGGCTCCAGCTCCGCCTTGGGACTTAAACTTTGTCCTCGAGAAACTCACCCTTCCTCCTTTTGAGCCTGCGGCTTCCGCAGACTTGAAGTTTTTATCGTGGAAGACGCTCTTCTTGGTGGCCATTACTTCTGCTCGCAGAATTTCCGAGCTCCATGCCCTCATGTGCAAAATCCCTTATTTGATTTTTCACAAAGAACGAGTAGCTCTTCGCACGAATCCTAAGTTTCTTCCGAAGGTGGTAGCAGAATCTACCTTGAATCAGTCTGTTGAATTACCTGCTTTCTTCACGCAGTACTCCAGTCAAGGAGAATACCTGCTCCATACCATGGATGTTCACAGGATTCTGAGATACTACACCGATAGGACGAAGGATCTCAGAAAGACTGATCAGTTGTTCGTCTCTTTCGCTCACAAAAGAGAAGGCAATGCTGTCTCTAAGCAATGCCTATCAAAATGGTTGGCCCATTGCATCACTTTCTGTTATGACAAGTACAACAAGACCCTCCCGGGTCAAGTCAGAGGTCACTCCACTCGTGGAGTTGCCGCCTCTGTGGCTTGTTTTAAGAACGTGTCTGCAGCAGACATCTGTGCTGCCGCCACTTGGACTTCTGTCCATACATTTACTAAACATTACAGTTTGGACATTGCCTCTCGCCGTAGAGCAGGCTTCAGGTTAGCGGTCTTGCAGGGCCTCCTTTCTTGAGGTTTGCAAGTTTTCTTACTACTTATTGGAGTAGTTCCTCCTCCTGGTGCCTTTTTATTTGTTCCAGACTGCTTGGGATTCTGTCACCATATAGATACCTACTGCAAGAGCCTCTCAGGTAAGATAGTACAGTTACATAAGAACTTACCAACAGTAGATCTTGAGAGAGGCTCTGTAATAGTATCTTCCGCCCTCCATCCCCTAGGCTTTCTCAGCTCCTTTTCCATTGGGAAATATCTGCTTCTCTCTCGTCCGGGCCTTCCGGACACTGTGGCGGGGAAAAGAACTGGGCGGGCGTCCAGGACGCCTTTATACCGACGTCGTGTGATGCGGTCACCTGACGATGGGGTGGTCCCCACCAGGGACTGCTAGCTAGAAATTTTTTCCGTGGGGTCCTGCCGCCGGCCGACGTCAGTCCTATATGTAATTACCTACTGCAAGAGCCTCTCTCAAAGATCTACTGTTACGGTAAGTTCTTACGTAACTGTACTTTCTGACCTCCTTTAGCAGGGCCTTACTGTTTCCTGCAGTGGCCGCCCTCATTCATAGACCCAGGAGGGCCATTAATTTGGGAAGAACACCAGGATTTCATTGGTGTCTTAGAGTGTTGGCATAGGGACTCTGACAGGGCCCAGTACGGGCCCTTCTCCCCAGCATCAGCAGTCCCTTGAGTTGGTGCCTCATCTCCATCAGTCTCCTCCTCAGAGGACAATGACTCTTCTATCCACCTTCCTTCAGCTGCTAAGTACACTTTGTACCGTGATTCTTGGTGGAGATGCGCCAGGTGCTTCACTTACATGCTTTTACAAGCTGCAGTCTGTAGCCCTGCCATTGGGACTCCTTGGAGTTCCCATTCTCAATACTGTCATTCCTCCTTGGCCTAGAGTCTTTGAGGAGGCATCCAGGACAGTTTCTTCTCTAATTCAGCCATCCCCAGGGACCTCTTCACACAGTATTGCACATCAACTGGGTCCTCAAGTGAGGTGCCTCACCCCTTCTCAGGACTTGAAGTACTGCAAACCCCATGAGGGCCATGATGCCTCACACATGACTAACCTCCAGAGGCAGATTTTGCTCAGATGGATGCCCTTGATAGGAAGGCCTTTTCCTCTGCTTACAACCTAATGTGCATTTCTGCACACCAGGCACATATGACCTATAACCGTGGCCTGTGGTTGCAGCTAAGCACATTCCTAGCTACACTGCCACAGCACCACAGTCAAGCAGGTCGTTGCCCTTTCTACCTGGGGCCTGGAGGTAGCTTGGAACCAGTCAGGGGCATCATATGGTGCCAATGAAGTGACCTGGCTTCAGGTTGGCAGAAACTGCTATCCCTACTGGCACCTTTGACCTGGCATAGGGTGCTTAACGCAAACTTCCAGGGGGCCCATTTCTTCTCCCCTAGGCTTTGGCGGGAACTGTTGGGGACCCCTCCTCCTCTTGCCCTGAGGAGCTCCCTGCTACCCCTGACCATTCCCAGGTCTCACCAGACATGTAAGGAGCCCCTGCCCTCAGGTTTTCTCCTCCATGCAGACAGCTGAGGGAATCTCCTCCCTTAGAAAAGAAGGGAAAACTTGGCACTCAAAGCCATAAGTGGGAATCAGTGGTGAAGATTGATTTTTGGAAGCTGTGAACGTTACCTACTTACTGTTACTGCTGAAGTTAGTACTAGCTGTCGCCATCTAGTGCCATATCATCTCCCTAGTTATACTCTCTGTGGAAATAACTGTTAAAAAAAAAGGGGGGGGGGTGTTCTAGGGGGCATGGATATGGTTCATGTATCCACACATTTGGTATTTCTTCCTTAAGAGCCGATTCTCCTGACCATCTTTAGAACATCTTTAAGCAAAACTTATCCCGCCACTCGGGTGGTGTATCCCTTGGCTGTACCCCATGACATCAGATCGTCCTTTTCACTGGAAGAGTTCGGTCTCCTCCTTTGCAGCTCTTCGCATTCTAGGCCTTGTTAAGTGCGCTATTGGCAAACTTAGTGCTTTTTTCTCTACTTTTCAGTAAATAGTATAGTCCTCAGTCCTGCTCTCGGCATTCGATCGAAATATGGAACACGAGGAAGCAAAGCCTGCTCCTGGCTTCAGACAGTGTGTCGTGTGCCGGCAGAAGGTATTGTGGACGGACCACCCATGTTGTGCCTGTACTGCCTTGGTACAGCACGTGATGATCTTACCTCGAGACACAGCTCTCGCAGCAGGTTACACCATTAGGACTGAAGCCGGCAGGCGTCAGGACCCCACGGAAAAATTCTAGCTAGCTATCTTCAGCGGGAACCGCCCCCGACGTCGGTCCCGCCTCCGACGTCAGACGTAGTACATAAGGGCGGTCCCGCCCGATTCCCCAATTCTTTCCAGTCGACTTGCATGTCTCGACCGCCCGGTTCAGTTTCTAGCGCACTTTACGTGGTTAATTTCTTTCCTACGGGAAATTCGATTCTCTACAACCAAGTTTTTCTCTGATGTCCTCTCCGACCTCCGGTCACTCCTCGAAGTGTGCTTGTGGGAAGCAGATCCCCCTCAAGGACCCTCACTCGGTCTGCGTCCGGTGCCTAGGCCTTGACCATGACACCCGGGCCTGCTCCTTTTGCCAGGGGTTTAATAGCAGAACCTGGATCCGTTGCCAGAAGGCCCTTCAGGCATTTTTGCTGGAAGAAAAGCTTAAGACCATGTCTTCCAAGGGGGACTCTTCGAAGAAGGCCCACAAGCACGCTGAGATACGTAGGGAGAAGGCCCCTTCCAGGTCCCCGTCTAGGGCCTCAGACTCGTGCAGCTCTGGTTCCAGGTCCGACCGCTCCCCTTCCCGGGCCAGCTCTCAGCCTCCCCCTGCTGCGGTCAAGAAGTCTTCATCCTCTTCTCAGGCCAAGACTGCCAGACCTTCCTCGTCCTCTAGGGCCCTGGTCAAGTCTGGGGATCACCACCATCACCATAAGTCGGGTTCCTGCCTTTCTGAACCCGACATCAGGTCGGCTTCCTTGCTTCCTCGCAAGACTATGGAGCTTACCTCTCTGAAGAGGCCGCAGGACCTGACGCCGGTGCGCCCGTCGTCATCCTCTCGCCACAGATCCCCGGAGCCGCCGTCGGCCAGATGACCGTCGCCGGCCAGGCCAACGCATCATCGGACGCCGGTAGGGGGACTGGCGCCCGCTCCTATTGAGAAGAGAACCCCGATGCCTCCGACCAACGTTGGTCAGGAGAGCATCACCGAGGAGGAATTGACTCAGCCCGAGGACCAGACGGGCGACCCCGGTCCTGTTGAGACGCCCAGAGAACCCTCGCCATTACCCGAGCCCCCTGTGGAGCCGACGCGGGGACCCGATGACCGTCCACCGGCGCCCGGACCGTTGTCAGGCCTTTCCATGGTAGAAGTGAAGGAGCTGTTCACTTACTGGTGGGACACCATAAAGAAGGACATGGTTCCCACTCCACCTCCTCTTACTCCTCCTCCTACACCGGTTACTCCTCCGGTTCCTGTGCCCCCCTCTCCATCGGGGTCGGCAGGCCGACTACCTCCTCCCCGGGAGCACAGAACACCTCCAAGGGGGAGACCAGACAAACGGAGACCTCCGTCCAAATCCTCTTCCAGGTCACCCAGCCCTAAGAGACCCAGAAGACGCCGACGATCGCCTTCGACGGAGGACACGGGATCAGAGTTTTCAACATCCAGATCCCCATCTCCCCTCTCAATCCCTTCTCCGGATCCACGCGAGATGCCAAAGTCTCCTCCGGATGACCCTTCGTTCTCGGATATCATGAGACACATCCAAGAGAACATGGGATGGGATGCGGAAGAGCTAGACCCGGAAAGGCTACACCTTGCAAAGTATCTTGACAGAAGGACCCCAAGCCTGTGGTGGTGCCACCCTTGGTAGACACTTTCGTGGACGTCGCCAAGGCAGCGTGGAAGCGTCCACATTCACTCCCGGCGATGCCAAAGAAAGCTGATCGCTTGTACAAGGCTCCCAAAGAAGACCAGTACTTGACTCAGCATCCTCAGGCCGACTCTCTGGTCATAACAGCCTCACTTGACCAGTCCCAGAGACCGCAACATCTGAGCACCCTGCCACCGGACCCAGAGTCCAAACAGCTGGACGCTATGGGTAGGCGCAAGTATGCTTCCGCTACCTGCGCCATCAGATCCCTGAATTACTTGCCACACATGGTGCAGTTCCAGAATGCCTTGGGGAACAGGGTCTGGATGTGGCTGAGAACTGCGGAAGGTGAGCAGAAGGAGGAGATGCTAGCTCCCCGTGACGGGTTCGGACGTGGGAACCCAAGTGCTACGAGCCGCGTATGACTCGGCCCGAGCAGCAGCTTCAGGCATATGCATCCGGAGACACTCTTGGTTACACATCTCCGGCTTTACCCCGGACGTCCAGAAGAATATCATGGACGCCCCATTCGAGGGAGAAGTCTTGTTTGGTAAGCCCTCAGAGAAGATTATTACCAAACTCCAAGAGGCCGGGAAGGTGGTGAGGTCGGTTCAGGCCATGTACCGACCCAAGCTTAGTTCCTTTAGTAGGAACCAAAGCCGATTTCGTGGACGGACGCAGAGGCAACAGTCCCGCCCCAGTCCACAACAGAGGGGCTCTGGCTTTCGCACAGCCCAGGGGAAACAACCCGCAGGCCGTAGCCAGCGTACTTCCAAGCCGGTCCAGCCAGCGGGACCCTCAGCCACCACAGCCTGACTCCTTTCCGGCCCCCGCCCCTCAGGATCAACGGGAAATCATGGTCGGGGGTCGCATTGCAAACTTCCTGCCGGGATGGCAGGCTATAACCACCGACAGGTGGGTTCTTCAGTTGGTCGGAAGAGGCCACTTATAGAATTCGCAGAAAAGCCACCTCGAGGCCTCCTTTGCTCTCCTGCACCGGTCAGCACAAGTCACTGATCTGGCAAGAAATACTCGCTCTTACAAAGGGAGCGATAGAGTACGTCCTGGAGAACCAGAGAGGACAAGGATACTAATCCCACTTCTTCCTGGTTCCAAAGAAAACAGGGGACCTCCATCTGATTCTGGACCTCAGCGACCTCAACATGTCGGTCGCCTACAAGAGATTCCGCATGGTGACTCTTCCAGGTCTCATTCCCATGCTGAAGCAAGACGCCTTCTTAGCGTCTCTAGACATGCAGAACGCATACCTGCACATCCCTATAGCTCAGGCGCATAAGAGGTTCCTGCGCTTCGAGTTTCTCGACCACCACCTTCAGTTCCGAGCCCTTCCATTCGGACTGTCATCTGCACCCAGGGTCTTTATCAAATGCATGGCAGTCATGGCAGCGTCTCTAAGGAGACAGGGCCATTATGTGTTCCCGTACCTGGACGATTGGCTTCTCATGGCCACCTCCAGAGAGGTGTTGTTACGAGCGATCCAGAGCACCCAAGACCTGTTCCGATCTCTGGGCATCCTAATCAACCACGAGAAGTCTCTCCTAGTACCGTCGCAGAAGCTGCAATTTATAGGCGCAGTACTGGACACCGTTCAGGGAAGAGCATTTCTTCCAGACGACAGAGCGGAGCGCATCAGATCCCTCATCAGGGAGTTTTCGTCGAACAAGACCGTCCCTGCCAGGTCGGTCCTTCGCTTGCTCGGACACATGGCTGCGGCCATTCCTACCATCCCTTTCGCAAGGCTTCACATGCGGGTAACTCAGTGGATGCTCAAGGTGCAATGGGATCAAAGGCAAGACCACATGCAGCATCCGGTCAGAATCACGAACACCGTGATTCGAGACTGGCAGTGGTGGCTAGACCCAGGGTCACTCTCCACGGGCGTCCCATTTTAGCGCTGTCCCCGGAGGTAATCCTCACCACAGACGCCTCAGGTCTAGGGTGGGGAGCACACCTGGACGGGGTGAAGTCCCAGGGTACGTGGACCTCTGGAGGCTCATCTCCATATCAATGTCCTAGAGATGAGGGTGGTCCTTTATGCCCTGCAGGCTTTTCAGTCAGAAATCACCAGTACTCTCCTGCTTCAGACAGACAACACGGTGGTGATGTATACTCAACAAACAAGGAGGCGCACTCTTACCCCTTTGCAGGAGGCCATGAGGGTGTGGGATTGGGTAATCCGACACGGCGCGAATCTGATCACAGTACATGTTCCCGGGGTGGACAACACGTTTGCAGATGGCCTGAGTCGCTCCCAGGCCAGAGTCCACGAGTGGGAACTTCTTCAAGAGGTAGCAGAGGATCTGTTTCTTCGATGGGGAACTCCAGAGTTGGACCTGTTCGCATCCCCATCCAACGCAAAACTGCCCAATTTTTGCTCGCTAGATTCAGGGCCTGGTGTTTTCTGGTGAGACGCGTTGTCCCTCTCCTGGGTGGACAGATTTCTCTACGCTTTCCCTCCTTTCCCGTTGATCCAGAGAGTTCTTCTCAAACTGCGCAGGGAGCAAGCAGCCATGATCCTTGTGGCCCCCTTTTGGCCCAGACAGATATGGTTCCCTTTACTGATTCAACTGTCCCGGGAACCCATGCTCCGGTTGCAGTTCAGCTCCCATCTCTTGTCTCAGGAGGAAGGTTCACTGGTCCACCCGGACTTAAGCTCACTGAACCTACATGCATGGCTCCTAGAGACATAGCCATCTTGCGTCACGGGGTCTCGCAAGAGGTTGCGGAAGTTCTTTCTGCAGCCAGAAAGCCGGGAACGCATGCGACAGACACCATGAAATGGCGCCGTTTTGTTTATGGTGTGACAGCGATTTTTCCCCTTTAGGTTGCCGGTGAGAGTGGTGTTGACTGCCTGCTCTCCTTTTCCGTCCGGCCTAGCCTACTCCTCTATCAAGGCACCTTTGTGCCATCTCTGCCTACCATCTTCCGGTGGGACATCACAGTAGCACAATTAGGCAGCCTCTCTCAAGAATTTTGAGAGGGTGTTACATCTTAGGCCACCATTAAGGACCCAGTGCCTCCATGGGATTTGCTTTTGTCCTGGAACAACTCACGCTTCTCCCTTCAAACCTGCGCGGATTAAGACTGCGTTTTCTGTCGTGAAAACGCTGTTTTGGTTGCTGTTACTTCAGCAGGAAGAGTTTCGAGCTTCACGCTCTCATGTGCAAAGAGCCTTATTTAGTTTTCCACGGGACAGAGTATCCCTGAGGAGCAAATCCTAAATTTTTGCCTAAGGTGGTTTCTACACTCACTCTCAATCAGGATATTGACCTGCCGGTCTACTTCCTGAATTACTCTAATAGAGGAGAGGCACTGCTTCACACCCTGGATGTTCACCGCAGCTTGAGGTATTACCTCAACAGAACTGAACAACTTCGTAGTTCAGAGCAACTTTTCGTTTCCTTTTCTGAAAGGATGATGGGCCAACCAGTATCCAAACAGTCCCTGTCTCGCTGGCTCATCCAGTGTATTTCGTACTGTTATGATATCAAACAAAGGCCCCTCCCGGGAACAGTCCGGGGTCATTCCACTAGGGGTGTGGCCACCTCCTTTGCAGCACTCCGAAACGTCTCCACCTCTGCTATATGTGCTGCAGCCACTTGGAGCTCTGTGCATACATTTATCAGGCATTATATCCTGGACATCGCCTCTCGGCAAAGAGCCGGCTTCGGCCTGGCGGTGTTACAGGGTCTTCTGTCCTAGATTCAGGACCTGGAAGGTAATACCTAGTTTCCTCCTCCCAGAATGTTGGCAGCGTTGCTGGCAGGAATCAGTCCTAATGGTGTAACCTGCTGCAACACTGTGTCTCAGGAAAGAATAGTACAGTTACGTAAAACTTAGCGTAACAGTAGATCTTCGAGAACAGCTCTTGCAGCAGGTACCTTCCTCGCCCACCTTGCCCCTTGAGGAGGCATGGCTACGCCTTACTATCAGGGATTTTCCTTTTGACTTCTGACGGTGGATCCTGTCTCCCATTTCTATGTCAGGCCTGCGGCCGGAAGTCTCCGCGGGAGAACTGGGAACAAGGACCGCCTCTATGTACCACGCCTGACGCGGGCGGTCCCCGCTGAAGATAGCTAGCTAGAATTTTTCCGTGGGGTCCTGATGCCTGCCGGCTTCAGTCCTAATGGTGTAACCTGCTGCAAGAGCTGTTCTCGAAGATCTACTGTTACAGTAAGTTCTTACGTAACTGTACTTTTCTAGTTGTGGCCTCTGCCACATGATGCTATCATCATCGTTCGAAAACCAAAAGGCTCATCTTCTCCTTGGTTGGTGGTTGATCAGGACCCTAAATTGCAGACAGCCTCCACTGCAGTGGAGTCCATGACCCGACTAGTAGCTATGAAACAGGCAGCAGTGCAGGCCACGGTGGGCACTTTGTCGGCCTCTGCGCTGCTTCTGGTTGGGACAGCATCAGAGTGTCCTTCACAGGGAAGTTTCCTGACATGTATTGGGCCCTCTAGACCTTCAAGAAGAGCCCTGCCTGCCACAGCAAGAAGCACAAAAGCAAGAAACACAGCTGCCTGTCGTGGGACCAGGAGAGATCATGATCCTAAAGGAAGGAAAGGTGGCTACCGGCAAACAAAAACTGGAGCCACAATAAAAGAAATGAACCAACCAACTGTGTAGTTGGGATTCACAGTAACGACCGAAAAAAGACCTCTAAGCTAGGTCCAGATAAAAACTATTTATTGCAATATGCAAACAGCAGTAAAACAGCCAGCACTCGATCAACACTCAGACGTACGTTTCAGGTCACAAAGACGCTTTTTCAGTGCGTTGCTAATACTACCTGTTGCACTGCTTAAATAGGTAGATCATTTAAAGACATAGTGTTGAATTTTGAAACATAACAGTGCATATCGGGTAGAAAACTAATACATATATCAATCTATAACCATCATATAAATAGAGTGTAAAAAAAAATCACATAAAAAAAATCACATAGAAAACACTAAAATACAAACACAGAAAACATATACATCCAGAAGAAATATCACAATGCAGATCCCAAAATATATATATATATATCATTTCATTTTTAATAAGGAACAATGCTGAACATAGCGTTCAAACCCTTAACCCATGTGCACCCAACTTACATTGCCATTTGCTCTCAATCTTTAAAATCTGATTATTAAGATCACACCCTTGAATATTTAATTTGATTTTCTCAAGTCCCTGAAATTTAAAGCAGTGTCCCGTGCCTCTCTGTTTAACATGCATAGCCAATGCATTAGTAACATCAACATTCTGAATACTTCTTAAATGCTCAGCTATTCTATTTTTGAACAGTCTCTGTGTTTTACCAACGTAGGATGCTTACCAACACATTCCGATTCACCCAAAGCATCACAAATACCTAAGGTTCGTGGCTTTGGTACAGCATTATCAGTTCAGAGTCTTGCCCTTTGGGCTATCCTCGGCGCCGCAAGTTTTTACAAAGTGTTGTGCAATTCTCGTAGTGCATCTCAGAAAAATCGGAATACAAGTGCTCCCATAGCTGGACAATTGGCTTCTAGCAAGTCCTTCCAGGCAAGGAACTCTAGACGCCGTAGCCACAGCTTCACACTTTCTCACGTCCATGGGAGTCCTGCTAAACCTCAAAAAAATCACAGTTGCAGCCCTCCCAGTGGCTCCTTTTCATAGGAACTCTTCTGGACACCTCCTCTGCGAAAGCATTTCTTCCAGAGGACAGGAGGAGCGATATCCTTCAGATGGCCCGATACATCGGAGAGAGCACCTCGGTTTCAGCTCTCTTGATGCAACGGATGCTAGGTCTCATGGCATCCTTGGTGTTCACTGTACCCCTAGCACGCCTTCACATGAGAACCTCTCAATGGATGCTCAGTGGTCCCCGACCACTCACCGTCAGTCCTTTCTCATCAAGGTGACAGAACCTCTGAAGAGATCACTCACCTGGTGGTCACAAGAGGACAATCTTCTGGAAGGGCTTCCCTTTGCTCCTCTGGATCATCAGATTTCCATTACCATGGATGCGTCCCTGATGGGGTGGGGAGCTCACTGTCAGACTCTCCAAACTCAAGGTATGTGGACTCAGCTCAAGTCCCAGCTTCACATAAATGTCTTAGAAATGAGAGCCATCCTTTATGCAGTCCGGGCTTTGAAGGACATTCTCTGTCACAAGATCATTCTCCTTCAAATAAACAACAAAGCAGTGATGTATTACATCAACAAGCAGGGCGGTGCTCACTCTAACCCCTTATGCAGGGAAGCGATGAGGGTGTAGGAATGGTGCTTGGAGCACAAGGCTCTGATTCATGTGGTCTACCTGCCGGGTGTGCAGAACGAACTGGCAGATCGTCTCGGCAGAACAGAGACACATCCTCACGAATGGTCTCTCGACTCAGCCATAGCTCAGCCACTATTCGCAGAGTGGGGAACTCCAGACCTGGACCTTTTTGCATCCCCACTCAACACAAACCTGCCTCTCTTCTGCTCCAGAAATCCAGGGCCTGGCATTTTCTGTCAGGATGCGTTCAGGCTGCGGTGGACAAAACTCTTTCTATACGCCTTTCCCCCTCTTCCACTAATTCAGATAGTACTTCTCAAGTTCGAGTCCCAGAGGGACAAAATGATCCTCATTGCTCCCTTCTGGCCTCGACAAATATGGTTTCCACTACTCAACAGTATGTCGGAAACTCCTCTGAAACCACTTTCCCTTCAGACGAACCTTCTGACTCAGGGGCCTGTGGTCCATCCCAGTCTGAGATCGCTTCACCTTCACGCTTGACTCCTGAAGAGATAGAAGTGAACAGGTTAAATGTCTCTTGCAGAGTTTCAGATATTCTTCTAGCTGCACGCAAGCCAGCCACTAGGAAAACTTACACAGTCAAATGGAAGCGTTTTTCGCTCTGGTGTGCAAATTCCTCTTTGAATCCTTTTTCCTGCCCACCAGATAAAATTCTAGAGTACCTTTTAGACCTCTCAAATTCAGGTCTGCAATAATCTACAGTTAAGGTTCACCTTTGTGCCATCTCAGCTTATCATGAGCCAGTACTTTCCTTCTCACTGGCTCAGTTACCTGTGGTTAAGAGGTTTCTTAAGGGAATTCTGCATACCAGACCTCCTATCAGATGTCCAGTCACAGCTGGGACATTAATCTTGTGCTAGACATGCTCACTCAAAAACCTTTCGAGCCTCTAGCTACCAGTGAGTTAAAATTTCTCACTTGGAAAACGGCCTTCCTAGTGGCCATTACCTCGGCCCGCAGGGTCTCTGAGATACATGCCTTGGTCACAGATCCTCTGTATACTGTGTTTCATAAAGACAAAGTAGTTCTTAGGACCCATCCTAAGTTTCTCCCTAAGGTTGTTTCAGAATTCCATCTAAACCAACCTTTGATCCTTCCTACTTACTTTGCGAACTTCCAAAATGAAGGAGAGCGTTCTCTTCATTCCTTGGACGTCAAAAGAGCTTTGCATTTCTATCTAGGTAGAACAAAAGATTTTCACAAAGCTCAACAACTGTATGTTTCCTTCAGCGAGACCCGGCTGGGTCATCCTGTCGCTATCAGATGTATTTCAGCATGGCTGATGGCATGCCTTTCGCCACTGTTATTCCATGGCACGGGTTAAGCTGGAGGGCAGAGTGTACACTCACTCTACTAGAGCGGTCGCGGCATCCCTAGCGGAAATCCGCAATATGCCCATTGCAGATACTTGCAATGTGGCCACCTGGAGCTCAGTGAATACTTTCGTCAAACACTATGCCCTGGATGTCCATGCCAGACAACATCTTTCTTTTGGCAGAAACATTCTTTATGGACTCCTGTCCTAAAACTGTGAGCTCTTGGTCTCTCCTGCTGCCCTCTCGGGGGATTATTAGCTCGGTACTCTCCCATTAGTGTGAATGAGTGGTGGAGACTTTATGTCCAGGAAGATATGGAAATTACTTACCTACCGTAATTCTTGATCTTCTTGGAGAAGTCTCCACCACTCATTCACACGCCCACCCACCATCCCCCAAGCTCACCTCTGTTGTTAGTCTTCACTCCCTCAATCTTTAGGCTATGAAGACTTCTTTGTTGATCCTTCTTATACGGATCGTCCGGACTATCTTATGTCTGTTTTTTGGTTAGGCTATCCTTCTAGGTTAGTTACGCTGCACCTCCTCAGGGGGAAAAAGGTACTGAGACAGTTGGAGGGTCGACGCCGAGATAGTCATTACTGCACAAGCTGAGGCTCGCGGTGCCGCTCCTTGCAGCTCCATCTCTGGTGCCGACCCTCTAGCAAAAAGTTTGCTCCAGCTGGGTCCTAGTGCCTCCGGCGCAGATCCCATTAGTGTGAATGAGTGGTGGAGACTCGTCCAAGAAGATCAAGAATTATGGTACAGTGTCTTCAGAAAGTATTCACCCCCCTTGGATTTTGTCACATTTTGTTGTGTTACTACCAGAATTTTTAATGCATTGAAATTATTTTTTTCCCCCTTGATTCACACAGCATACCCAACAATTTAAAGGAGCAAAAATAGTTTTATTGTGTAACTAAAATTGATGAAGCATTAAAAACTGAAATATCTTGTTTACTTAAATATTCACCCCCCTGAGTCAATACTTTGTAGAAGCGCCTTTGGCAGGAATTACAGCTTTGAGTCTTCTTGGGTATGTCTGTATCAGATTTGCACATCTGTATTTGGGGATTTTCGCCTATTCTTCCTTGCAGATTTGCTCAAGCTCTGTCAAGTTGGATGGGGAGCGTCGGTGAACTGCAATCTTTAAGTCTTTCTACAGATTCTCAATGGGGATTCAAGTCTGGGCTTTGGCTGGGCCACTCAAGGACATTCACCTTCTTGTTCTGAAGCCACTCCAGTGTTGCTTTGGCTGTATGCTTGGGGTCGTTGTCCTGTTGGAGCGTAAATCCGCCCCCAGTCCAAGGTCTGTTGCAGACTGATGCAGGTTCTCCTCAAGGATGTGCCTGTGTTGGCTCCATTCATTGTTCCCTCTATCCTGACAAGTGCCCCAGTCCCTGCAGCTGAAAAAGCATCCCCATAACATGGCGCTGCCACCACCATGCTTCATGGTGAGGGATAGTGTTACCAGGTGTTGAGCTGTGTTCGGTTGCATGGGCATGGCGGCGCTTTTGCATTCAGGCTAAAGAGTTCAATTTTTGTTTCATCAGACCAGAGAATCTTTTGCCACATGGTCTGAGTCTGCCACGTGCCTTCTTGCAAACTCCAGGCATGCTATTATGTGGCCTTTTCTCAGGAGTGGCTTCCGTCTAGCCACTCTCCCATAGAGGCTACATCTGTGAAGTGCTGCAGAGATTGTTGTCCTCTGGACAGGTTCTCCCATCTCAGCCATGGAACTCTGTAGTTCTGTCAGGGTGGTCATTGGGTTCTTGGTCACTTCCCTGACCAAGGTCCTTCTTGCACGGTTGCTCAGTTTGGGAGGACGGCCTGCTCTAGGAAGAGTCTGGGTGGTTCCGTAATCTTTCCATTTCCTAATGATGGACTTGACTGTGCTCCTGGGAACTTTCAACGCCATAGAAATGTTTTTATACCCCTCCCCAGATCTATGCCTCCTCACAATTCTATCACGGATTTCTACGGACAGCTCCTTCGTCTTCATGGTAGAGTTTCTGCTCTGACATGCACTGTCAACGGTGGGACCTTATATAGACGGTATATTTCCTCTGAAATCATGTCAACCATTTGAACTGACCACAGGTGGACTCCATTCAAGTTTTAGAGTGATCTCACGAGGAACTTGGATGCACCTGAGCTCAATTTGGAGTGTCATAGCAAAGGGGGTGAATACTTATCAAATCAAGACATTTCAGGTTTTTATTTTAAATTACATATACGAAAAAATTCCAGAAGTTTCATTCCACTTTGACATTATAGAGTAATTTGTGTAGATACGTGACAAAAAAATCCCATATATATGTATTTTAATTTGAGTTTGCAACATCACAAAATGTGACAAAATCTAAGGGGGGGGGGTGAATACTTTCTGAAGGCACTGTAGGTACGTAATTTCCATTTCTGTTGAGTTTAGAGTAATTCATGGTGGGAAACAGTTGAGGGACATCTTTGACAAGTTCTGTGACTCTGATGGGCCCTCTGTGCAATCCTTGGATGCATACGTTCGACCGGGAATCAGTTGGGAAACTGACAGCCAACCATGGGCCGGTGTCTTTTGGGGCTCACCTCAGACTTATGTTGGAGTCCATGGAGGTTTATTTGGAGCTAGTACAAAAAAGGGCTAAATACTCTTTTACTGACATCCTGGATGAGGACAAACCCCCGAGGGTTGCCTTTCCCATGGTTGAGTCCATCATAAGACCAGCTCTGGAGCTCTGGCTGAATCCATCACCCTGCCCTGCACCCTCAGCCAATATGGTCTGCAAATACCCGATCCCTGCTGGTGCTCTGCTCGGTTTCTCTGGCCACCCATCAGCTGAAGTTCTGGTTGCTGTCTTGGTCCTCAGGAGATTGGGCAATACTTGGGATGTGGACAAGGCCCCGACAAGGAGTCTAAAATGTTTGACCATGTGGCTCAGAAAATCTATGCTGCATCCTCTCTTGGTCTCCATCAGGTGAATTACCTATTGATGATGGCTCTATTTGGTCACTCCCTTCTGGGAGTACTCGATAATGTCCTCCCTGCTGACAAGCAGCTGCCAGTAAAGGTCATCAGAGACCAAGGTCAAGCGCTGGCTAAACCCCAGCTCCAGATGGCTTTGGACATTGGCAATTCCTGCACCCAAGCCATGGCAGCGTTCATTGCAGTACATCACAGGGCTTGGCTGAGAATCTCTTCCTTCACGGTGGACACTCAGCTAAGTTGCTGATGTCCCTTCTTTGGGCACCGACCTCTTTGACCCTGAGGAGGACGTTCATCTCACTAGGATCGAGAAGTCCAGTGCCACCATAGTCTTTGTGACTTCAGCCCAAAAGGACCAGAAAGGTCAGAAGCAAAAGAAAAAGAACTTTTAGTTCTAGGGATGTGGATATGGTATACTTATCCACACGTTCTGGCAATGTCCTTTCTGCTTTAAATCCTATCGGAAAGTCTTCAAGCTGGCTCCTCCCACCCACCCAGGTGGTAACTCCCCTAGCACCACCCATGACGCCATTTCTTCCTTTCCATTTGGAAGAATAGGTTCCCCTCCTTACCACTCTGCGTTACTGAGGCTCAAAAACCTTCAAACCAGCGTTCTGCTTCCAAAGTTTTGTCTTCCTTTTTCTCGCCGTCATGGACAACACAAAGTCAGCTCCGTGGTTCCGGTTTTATGGTTGTGTGCAAAAAATGTCACAATCTGACCCACAATCCTTGTGCATTTACTGCCTGTGTCACGAGCACGATGTCCAGGCCTGTGACTACTGTCGCGCATTTTTACCGTCAACCTTAGAGGATCACCCATTTGCTCCTTGGTCGCCTGAGCGAACGGGATCTGCCCATTCGCTCAAAGGAGGCACGGAAGGCGGGTTTCTGCGGACGCAGGTTCCGTCAACCAGTTGGTGGCTTTGGAGGAGGAAGCGGCTCAGGCCGCGGCGCATTCCTCCTCGACTTCGGTCTTCATGCCGCTTTGGCTGGGCGTGTTATTTACAGGTGTGTTCCAGGAACTGTGATAGTCTCTCCCTACTTTCGGGGAGAGCCCCTCGGGCAAGAAGAAGGCCAAAGAGAGCAAGGAGAAAGAGACAAGAAGTGGTCTTGCCAACGCTCCTGAGATCGGGAGCGCTTTCAGGCCTCCGATTCCTGTACTTCTTCAGAACTCCCAGTTTTAGCTGAGGCTTTGACTTTGGCCGCTAGCTCCACAGTGATCCCGTCAGCTACTTGATCGATGATCGTGCCAACACTTGAGCCGAGATCTTTCTCGACCCAGTTGAGCCGATCCTTTCTTCTGAGGAGGTTGACTCCTCACTCTTGAGGACTCCGGTTCTCTCAGGAGGGGCAATGCAGGGCACTGTCCTGCCACCTCCCACACCAGAGCCCCTGGACCACGAGGGTGGGACGGTAGTCACCGGCTCCCTCCAAGACTCCTCACGGGCTCCTCCGGCGAGGTCGGTCGTGGTCCCGCTCTGGTAGCCTGAACATGGGCTGCCGCAACGATCTCGGCACTCGCGCTTCAAGCACTTGGGCAGGCAGCATTGCCGCTACTCCTGCTCGTCCTCCTGAGGTGAAGAGGCACTGGCACAAGTTGCGTTGGTGCTACGAGGAATTCATTTGGCAGCAGCTTCTGTTTTCCCGAGTGAAGCCGCCCTTTGTGCCCAACCCGACCATAATTGCATTGCTGTCACTGAGCCGCAGCAAACCCGGCCCCGGCAGGAGCTGGTCTGGACAGTCCCAGTGCAGCCCGAATGTGGTGGAGCCGCCGCCCCCTCAGCCGAAGGATAGCACCCCTGCTAAGGACTCTCGGCTCGCCAAAGGGCATCCCCATCGGCTGAAGATCACGCACACCCCCAACCGCCCCCCAGCAGGTGAACAGCGACACAAGCGACAGGCCTCTGTGTAATCTTCAGAATCTGAGGGTTCCTGTCTCCATTCCCGCCCAGTCGACGTGGGTCGGCCGAGGATCTCTCCAAGGATCAAGGACCTGCTTCCTACATGGGCCTTCTCTGACTGATTTCTGAATATTCATGGGCCTCCAGCTGGAGCCCATTCAAAAGAGGGAAAGGTACCCCTTAATGCACTCAGGCCTAGATACGCCTACAGTTGGCATCTGAAAGTATAGCCACTCAGGCCAATAATGCCTGTAGACGTACTCAGTTGACTTACACTCAGGTCTGGAAATGTCTGAGGAAGTCAGCAGTTTTTACTTAAATAATTAACAAACAAAATTGCTTAGAATTGGTTGCATAGCACCATTAGAAAGGCAATTTTGTGCTGAACAATTTTGCAGCTGATACTTTGTGTCTAACACGTATACTTTAGGAGTTATTAGCATTTGTTTGAAGTATGGTGTGCATGGCTGACATCTGTCTCTCAAGCCTCATCTAAGCACCTTGAATAAATCTGGAAAAAAACACAGTTGTTTGGTACTTCAGCTAGTATAAAATAAAAACTAAATGGATTACAATGAATTGCATATGACCATTAGAAAGGCAATTGTGTGCTGAACAATTTTGCAGCTGATACTTTGTGTCTAACACATATACTTTAGGAGTTATTTACATTTGTATAAGGTGTGGTGTGCATGACTGATATTTGTTTCTCAAGCCTCATCTTAGCACCTTGAAAAAATCTGAAAAAAACACAGTTGTTTGGTATTTCAGCTAGTATAAAATAAAAACCAAATTGATTACAACTGATTGAAATAGCACCACTGGAAAGGTAATGTTGTGCTGAACAACTTTGCCCCTCGTACTTTGTGTGTAGCACTTACGGTCCAAGAGGTATTCACATTTGTTCGTGTCATACTGATTATGGCTTGATTTTGCTTAGCAAGGCCCAGGATGTAGTGCTAGGAGTATACAGGGCACAAGTGGTGGAAGTCTCAAAGAGCTCTTGCGGAGTCAGTGAGTTAACCAAGATCTTGGACAGGGGTGACTCCCTGATGGAGGCCTTCCCAGTCCAGGAGGCTATTCTCGGTCCTGCCCTGGAGCTATAGCAGCACCCGGCCTCTTGCTCGGTGCCCTTGACCCGGATGGCCCACAACTATGCAGTCCCTACCGGCTCCCTCTCGGATTTCATGGAACACCCCTCGGTCGAGGGGCTAGTGGCTTATTCTGTGTTTAAGTGTGTGGGGGACGTGGACAAGCCCCCAGACAAGGAGTCCAGAAAGTTGGACCACTCTGCCAAAAAGGTGTATGCTGCCTATTCGCTTGGCCTCTGGCAAGCAAGTTCGGCCCTGCTGATGGCCCACTTCATGCATGCCCTTCTTGGGTCCTTGGACGAGGTGCTTCCCCACCTTCTGGCAGACCTGCAGATTACTGTCAAACAGGTCCGAGACCAAGGCTGCACTGTGTGAAGCAGCAGTTCCAGACGGCCATGTACATCAGCGATTCTTACACCTGGTCCATGACCGCGGCAGTAGCCATGCGCCACAGGGCTTGGCTGAGTATCTCCACGTTCACCGCTGACACGCAGCACAAGTTGACAGACGTGCCCTTCTTGGGGACCAACTTGTTCGGCCCCGGTATAGAGGGGCATCTCACCAGGATTGAAAAGCCCAGTGCCACCCTGGATTCGGTGATGTCTGCTCAGAAGGGCCCAAAAGGCTCCAAGTCCACCAAGAAAAAGCCCTTTCGGCCTGCCTTGGCCCCTGCAGCCAAACCTTTCCAGCCCCAGGCCAGTCAACAGCAGGCCTGGCATCCAAGACCCAAGTCTGTGGCCTCGGTTGTCAGGAAGCCAGGAGGTCGGAGCTCCAGCGGTCCCTCGGCTGGACCCTCCTCTGCTTCCAAGCCTGCCCAGTGATGGGATGGGGGACATCCTCCCCTCTCCAGTCCTGAACCCCCTGGTTCCTCCTATGGGGGGCCAGTTCCGCCCCTTCCTTTCTGCCTGATTGGCTGTCACAATGGACAGGTGGGTTCTTGAAGTGGTCAGCCAGGTTCTGCCACTAGAATTCAAGCAGTACCTTCCCAGCCAAGCCCACGCCCTACGGGAAGACATGCTGTCAGTTGACATTCAGTCGGCCCTTTGGGACGACATTGCCCAGATTCTGCTGAATGAGGTGGTGGCTTCCATCTTGGATCCTCCACAGCAACTGTGGTTCATGTCCAGGTACTTCCTGGTACCCAAACGGACGGGGGTCTGGCGCCCCATTCTAGATCTGCATAACCTGAACAAATTCATCAGGTCGTGCACTTTCTGGATGGTCACTCTGTCCCAGATAATACCATCCTTGGAGAAATACATGTGGTTTTGCTCTCTGGATCTTCAAGATGTGTTCTTCCACATCCCGATCCGTCCGTCCCACCGGCGGTTCTCCGCTGTCGAGCGGAGGGCACCCTCTACAATTTCCAGGCCATGCCATTCGGCCTGTCCTTGGTGCCCAAAGTCTTCACCAAGTTTATTGCAGTGGTGGCTGCCCATCTGATGCGCTGGGGAGTCCGGGTATATTCCTGCCTGGATGACTGGCTCATTGCGGGTCCCTCCAGACAGGAGGTGGAGCAGTCCAGGGCCCTGGTCCTCCAGACTTGCATCTCTTTGGGCCTCTTGGTCAGTGAGGCCAAACTGGAACTCGTGCCTTTGCAGGTGATTCACTTCATCGGGGCAGAGCTCAACTCCCGCAGAGCCAAGGCTCGGCTCCCGACTGACAGGGCGGAGGCTCTTACCTCTTTGCCCACTCATTTCAGGTTGGGCAATTGTGCCCTTCTTTGGGACCTCCTGCGTCTTTTGATCTACGTGGCAGCCTGCACCAGCGTGGTCCGATGGGCCCGCTGTCGAATGCGCTTCCTGCAGTGGGAGCATGCCAGCTAGTAGTCCAGTGCAGGGGTCACTTCGACCAGCTGGTCACTATGAACCAGCGGATGTGAGACACGCTATAGTGGTGGCTAGTCACGGAGCATCTGCAGGAGGGTATCCCGTTTGTCTGGTGCTGACAGTCATCCTGATGACCAATGTCTCCCTCATGGGCAGAGGAGCCCACCTGGGGGATCACAGAGTCCATGAGCTCTGGACACTCGAGGAGTCCCAATGTCGCATCAACCTGCTGGAGCTCAGGGCAGTTCCACTGGCGTTGACCACATTTGCCCTACACCTCAGGGATTAAGTGGTCCAAGTCCAGATGGACTACACCACAACCATGTACTATCTCAACAAACAGGGCAGTATGCACTCTCTTCCATTGTACAGGGAAGCTCTCTGCATCTGGACCCTCATGAATAGTATTCTGGGGGCCGACCTCTTGGCCATTCACGTGGCCGGTGACTCCAACCAGCTTGCGGATGCCCTCAGTCGGGTGGGTTAGACATCACACGAGTGGTCTCTCCATCCCGAGGTAGTACAGACTGTCTTCTCCCATCAAACTCCAGGAAGTCTTACCGTATTCTGACTTATGCAGTTAGCCCTTCCAGTTGAACTGCCCCAGAAATGAGAGAGTTAAAGCCTATATGTTAATAGTGGAATGTTCAATAGGCTTGAGCTCGGTTTTCAAACCACTGTCCCTGATACATTCTATGTAACTGCCAGATTCTTTGCTCTGCCTGCCTCTGAAGTCACCTCGGAGATTTCTCCTCAGCTCCTTCAGTTTAAGTACTAGTTTGTCGGTTTTTCTAACTACCATTTACTGTACATATTTTTATTTTCAAACTGCTGTCCTCGGTTACAGGTTAGACTAGACTAGATTTCATTCAGTTTGGTAAGTTTTTCAGTTTCTCATCAGTTTTCACAACCGTGAGGAAACTGAAGGCATTTATTATTCTGTTCTTGAGGTAAAGTTTATGTTTTTTCCTGTTAAATGTCTGTATTCTGGGACTGGTAAGTTTTTTTGTTACAAAATCTATTTTTTTCTCGGTTGCTAACCTGACCGCTAACCAAAAAATAAATAAAAAATTTAAACATTCTTATCCAGGCTTAACCGCCAACTGTGGATAAGCGCTAAATTTCTTCTGTTTATGGACAGATGCATGGGGGTACTGAAGCCAAGATTGACACTCACGTTGGCCCGTTAAGGGCTGCATACCAAGCAGACGTGAAAGACTGACAGGTGCATTCTGCTGACTTTTAGTGTGTTATGGGTACGTCACAGAAACCTTCAAAAAGTAGGTGTCCAACCCAGCCAGCCTCGGTATAAAAAGAAATATTTTATTGGGGTAGGAATGTGAACCAATTGGGTGCTAATAACAATCTATGCAAATTGGTTACAAAAAGGCCCACTCAAAGTTATTTTTTACTGGTTTATAGATATAGTGTAAGTAATTAAAGCAAACGTTTCAGAAATGATCCTTCACAGTGCTGAACTGTATCACCTAAAGTAAAAAAGAAAAACTGATATGTCCAGTCATAATTTATAAAAACCAAGAAACCCAAGAAAAGAACTGGTCCCACTGGGTTTCAACATTGTACATAGTGCGGTAAGCTGTTTACTAAGGCTGACCCACATCTGGTTTGTGTGTTCTGCCTAGGGTTTGACCACCTGAAGGCAGACAGTGAAATTTATGAAAATTTCCCTCAGTCTGTGCTTGATAGGTGACTTAATAGAGTGCAGGAAAGAATAGCTGAAAAATCAACTGACACTGAAGGTCAGTCCGGTTCCACAACTAAAGATAAACCAGTGGAAACGGAGGGGGTGCCCTCTGACCAGGGCGAGACCCCCACTAGTAAGAGAGCAGCAGAGACAGGCCTTGAAACACCTTCTGCAAAAAAGAAAAGAAAAACGGCTGGTTCAGAACCGCAGCAGCTTGTGGTTGCGGCTCCAACCGCTGAGGAAATAGCGAAACCATTCGCATTGTGCAGTCTTTACAGACCGGTTCAGGTGAACCGGGCCAGCGTACCACAGCTAACACTCTGGTTCAAACACCGGGTACTTCACCCCCCCTCCGGTTCATATGACCCTGAGGCATATTATGAGCAGGAATGAGATGATGATGAGGAAGAGGAGGAGGAAGACTTTGGCGAGCCTATAGAGCCTGAAGTCTCTCCTCAGCGCCTGGAGGCTGAGTTCCCACCCCATCCCCCTGTGGATCCCTCCTCCGATTATGCTTTCATGCAAAAATGTTGCAGAAGCTCTGGAGCTGCCTGCCCAAGAGACTTCTGAGGAGGAGGAGGAAGAGCCTGATTATGTTAAGATGATGGATGTGCCTGCTACTAAGAGGCATATGATCCCTGTACATAAGTCCCTTAAGAGAGAAACTATGAAATTCTTCAGGCTCCCACTTCTGTACCCACTGTGGATAAGAAGTTGGACAGGAGGTATTTGTTGGCTGGGAATGGCTCTGAGTTTCTGTTTAGCCATTGCAGTCATGAGGGAGTGGTTCAGGCTGCAGCCTATGAAAAAGCAGGCATCCCTTTAGCTTGTCACCCTCCTGAGAAGGATTCCAGAAGGATTGACTATGGCAAGGAAAGGATACCTCGGTGCCTCCCTTAGCATTAGGCAGGCTTCCTACATGGCCTATGTCTCCAGGTGCCAGAAGTCACTCTGGGAGTCCGTCCAGGAGTTAACTAGCAAGGCTTCTCCCCAGCTCACAGCAGACTTGGGGGAGATTGCCAAAAATGGTATAGAGGCTTCTAAGTACCAGTTCCACATGGCAGTGGATGCCAATGACAGTGCCTCAAGGGTGATGGCCACTGCTGTCTCTCAAAGAAGGTTTACCTGGCTAAGGTGCACAAACCTCTCTCAAGACACTCGGACAAAGGACCTGGACTTTCCCCTGGTGCAGAATTCGCTTTCTGGGGAACAGACAGAGGCCTATATGAAAAAGATGGATGAGCACAGGGTGGCATACAAAAGTGCTGCAGCCGAAGAGAAGGCTGCCACTCCACAAAGACAGCAGAGTGGGGGAAGCAGGGGCAGACCTTATCAGAGGCCTTTTTACCAGGCTCAAGCCTAACCTGCCTACCAGCAGCAAAGGGGCTACTTTAGGGGTAGGGGCAGAAGAGGTGCCGGTCATGCTGGACCTAGTCCTTAGCCCAAGACCCCTGTCAAGCAGACCCCCTCAGGTGATTGTCTGTGCCACCTCCCCAGTCCCAGTAGGGGGCAGGCTGGCTTATTACTTCCAGGCATGGAAAACCATTACCACAGATAAGTGGGTCTTGGAAGGACAGTAGAAGCCGCTTAAGTGGGACGGCTGGGTGGAATGCTGAACGTCCCACTTAAGCGGCCGTCCCAGAAAACTGCAGTTGGCTTTTTGGTGTGAGGTCCTGGAATTGGGGAATGGGGGATGTTACAAGTGAAGAACGGGATGTTATGAGTGAAGAACTTGCGCTTATCTGCTGCTCATCTATCTGCTTGGGCTTTGATTCAGTCACCCAGTTTTGAGGAGTACTCTCTGTTCTGCAGTCACCCATTAGAACCGCTGGATGGAGAGAGGATGAGACAGGTAAAGAGACTACAGCTCATGGTGCTCGGTGCCTTTGTTGGGAAGGTAGCGGAGGGGTGAGGCATCCGTTGGAACCACTGGATGGGGAGAGCAGGTGCATGTCGCTCGCTGTTCAGGCAGGGCACAAATCTCGGAGACAGGCTCAACAAAGCTGCTGGTTGCACACAGATGAACTACAGCTTGTGGTGCTCTGTGCCTCTTTTGGGAACACGGTGGGGGGAGATGCATCAGTTGGGACCACTGGATGGGGAAAGCAGGCACATGTCACTCACTGTTAAGACAGGGCACAGATCTCAGAGACAGGTTCAAGACAGCTGCTGATTACAGACAGAGAGAACGAGACAATTCGTGATGCTCGTTGCCTCTGTTTGGCGCCTCCATTGGGAACGCGGCAGGATGGGGGGGGGAGAGATGCATCTTTCACTGGCCTTGAAATTAACACATGACAAAGCTGTTAGAAAAAGTTATAGAACTGATCGGAGTAACTGTTAACTTTTAACCATTGCCAGCTCATTACAGCAGATTACAGCCAGCAGAAAATGCCACTGTGATGTCATGGTAACTGGCTGTAATCTGCTTTGATTCAGTCGGGCGGCTCACTAAAGCAGCACTCCCGTTTAATAGTGTCCCATTTAAACGAATAGTAGCAACTATATTTAACACTATAAGAAATCTGTTCCGCCAGAGATGTCCCACTTAAGAGATCGTCCCGCTTAAGTGCGTCCCGTCTAAATGGCTTCTACTGTAATAAGCCAGGGTCTTGCTCTCAGCTTCAGACCATTCCCCAAAACAAGAGCAAGATCTTTCAAACCTGCCACCAATTCAGAAACAGCCCTGTTAGAGGTAGAGGTGTCCACTTTACTGCAAGACAGAGCAGTGGAACCTGTCCCATTCCTTTTCAAGGGAAAAGGGTTGTATTCAAGGCACTTTCTAACCTTGAAGAAAAATGGGGAGCGGCGACCCATTCTGGATCTAAGATACCTCAACGAGCATCTGACAAAACCAAAGTTCAGAATGGTCTCTCTGGCTATTATCCTTCCCAGTCTAAGGCAAGGGGACTGGTTGGCATCCTTGGACCTCAAAGACGCCTACTTTCACATACCCGTCAGGTAGTCTCACAGAAAATATCTCAGGTTCGAGCTGCCATCAGGTCGCTATCAGTTCAGGGCCCTGCCCTTCGACCTCTCCTCAGCCCCAAGGACCTTCACAGAGTGCCAGGCAGTGGTCGTGGCACATCTGAGAAGGCAAGGAATCACTGTTTTTCCTTACCTGGATGGCTGGCTAATCGTGGGGTACTCCCCTCAACAGGTAGAGGAATCTCTAACCATTACACAGGACACCCTGCAGTCCCTGGGGTTCCTGGTAAAGCTCAAGAAGTCAGTTCTAAAACGAATCCAGCTCCTGGATTTCATAGGGGCAGAGCTGGACACAGTTCATGCAAAGGCTATCCTTCCACCAGCAAGGGTGGACAGCCTAGTTCAGTTGGCAGGCTCTTTCCATCTGCATGTCCGTCAGCCAGCAAGGCATTTCCTTCAGCAGCTGGGTCACATGGCGGCAGCCACAGCAGTGGTCCCAGGGGCCGGTTTTAGATGTTCTTTTGGTCTCAGAGAAGAGATTATCTGTCCAAAGTGGTGCCAGTGACTTCCACCCTACTGCAAGCCCTGCAGTGGTGGCAGGACAGGCACAGCCTCAGGGTGGGGGTCCCTTTCCTGCAACAGTCTCCTACTGTGGTACTGACCACGGATGCTTCCCTTATAGGGTGGGGAGCCCACCTAGGGGAACACACTGCTCATGGCACTTGAACCAAGCAGGAGTCTCTGCTTCACATAAACCTGCTGGAACTCAGGTCAGTGCTGCTGACACTACAGTCATTTGTCACAATGGTGCAGGGCAAGGTGGTTCAGGTCAGAACAGACAACACCACCACCATGTACTACATAAACAAGCAGGGAGGGACCAGGTCCTCTTCTCTGTGCACAGATTCCATGAGGATCTGGAGTCTGGTCTACTCCCTCAAGGTCTCCCTGACAGCAGTCCACCTGCCAGGGAAGGACAGTGTCTTGACAGATGCACTCAGCAGAATCAATCAGAGCCATCACGAATGGACTCTGAGCAGGCAAATCCTGTTAGCAGTATTCAGGAGATGGGGGGCATTCCAGAGATAGACGTCTTTGCAGCCCCAGACAATCACCAGCTGTCCCAGTTCTGTTGCAGGCCACCAGCTCTGGGCTCAGTACCTCTGGATGCACTGCTGTTGGACTGGACAGGCAAGTTTCTGTATGCCTTCCCTCTATTTCCTCTGATCTTCAGAGTTCTAACCAAACTCAGGTGTCAGTCAGCTACGGTGATATTGATAGCTCCAGACTGGGCCAAACAAGTCTTATTTCACTGCTGGGGTTGGTATGAGCAAAGTCGTTTCTTGAGGATACTTTTATTTGTTTGTTTGTTCCTGAAAGGGATACTGCCAGATTTGACGCAGTTTGATACTGGGAGATTTTTTATTTCAGGTACGCTGTACTGAACCTGCTGGGGAGACAACTGGGCCGATAGTTTCTGGAGGGGATTTCTTTGTTGTTCAGCACACAGTACATTTGGATGGAGGAAGGCCCCACCCAATCCCTATCCCATCCCACCCACCCCATGCTGGTCTACCTTTTAGGATCCTGCCGGCACAGCCCTAATGACTTCCAGCTAGACACAGGAAAGGGCTGAATCAGAACACCTAGCATAGATGAAAGACAGGCTTGGAGCAACAGAGGGTAAGGCATAAATACAAAACGGCCCAGGGATAAGGGTTGCCTGAATTAAATTTAGGAGACACGTAACTTCTTACCCTCAGAAGAGTATCAACAGGCAAGTAAGAAGAGGGAAAAATGCTGGGAGTGGTGCAGTGCAGTGGCTGTGGAGCAGCAATATTCACAAAAAACTTCTGGATCCTGCATTGCTGCCCAATCTGCAGGCACCTCTCTGGGCTGAGGGAGGAGGCTGCCAGTGTACAAGCTGAGCTGGCTAGGATTCAGGTGGCCTCAGCCCCTACCCAGAGGCCAGTGTATCCGCACCCACTACCTCAAAGGTTGCCCAGCAGGAGGAGTGATTGAACTACAGTGGGCTCAGGCAGGGTTAGGGTGGCAAAGCAGAGGTGCATTCCCCAGCCGGTGCATACAAGCAATTCCTACACTGTACTTGTGGAGCAAGAAGGCTCCACAAGGTCACCCGAGGTTGCACCAACAAAGGATGAGCAGGGTCTCGGGGACAGAACCCCAAGGGCGGATGGGGGAGAACCCCAGCGGAAGAGGAAGATACTCCTGTTGGGGGACTCCATTGTCCAAAGGATGGAACTAGGAACAGCAAGAGGAGGGGAGGGAGGTTAAGTGCATGCCAGGAACCACAGCTCGGAGGGATGGAAGGAAGATCCACGGGATCGCTACAGCAATAGCAAGGTGGGGCAAGCTCGATGTCATTGTCCATCTTGGGACAAATGACTTGGCTGGGAACATGACAGAGGTAGCAGGGGTGCAGAGGGAGTTTGAGGAACTGGGGAGGGGCATGGGACAGGTTGCAAACTCCGTGACCTTCTCGGAGGTACTGCCTGTCCATGGCAAGGGGAGGCTAGGAATCTCCGCACCAGGAACTTCAATGCTTGGCTGAGGAGCTGGTGCAGAGAACAGTGTTTTGGTTACCTTGGGGACTGGGGGCCCACCTGGGGGGATGCAGACCTGTAAGGGGAGATGGCCTGCATCTCTCCAGCATGGGCACCAGAGTCCTCAGTGAACAGTTTCAGGGCTACATTTGCAAGCATTTAAACTAGCCGGGAGGTTGTGTGTGGAGATAAAGAATAGGGTAAAGCACACTGCCCACCCCCACAGGTTAGAGTAGCCGACAAAGGAAATACAAACAGGATTGAAGGTGGAAACAAGGAAAATTAGAGTGAAAGACAAAAGGGGACTCCAGCACTGGATACAAGGGGAATGGCAGGAGCAATCAGCAGCAAAATAAGGACAAAAGGGTGAGGGAAAGAAGCAAAAGAGTAAACATGGAGGGGAAGGGGGGCAGGTAGCAAGCCAAGGAAGGCAATGGTTACAAATGTCCAGAGCCTGGGAAATAAAATCCCAGACCTGCAGGCCTAGATGGTAGAAGCAGACCTTGACATAGCGGCGATAACAGAGACCTGGTTTACCACAAATCATGACTGGGACGCAAATGCTTCAGATTATGCTCTATTCAGGAAGGATGGGAGGGGGCAAAAAGGGGGGAGGAGTGGCCCTGTATGTTAGAGAAGGTATCAAAGCAACAGAGGTGCAGAGCAGACAGGGGGAGACTGAGGTACTGTGAGTCACCCTTGAGCCTAGCAATGGAGCATTAATCCACACAGGGGTGATCTGCAGACCTCCAGTGCAGAGGGAGGAGTTGGACAGGGATTCAATGGACCAGATTCAGGATATGACTTCAAAGGGCGAGGTGCTACTGATGGGAGACTTCAGTATCCCAGATGTAGATTGGAGCACACCAGCAGCTGCCTCATCCAGGAGCTGTGACATCCTGGATTCCCTGCAGGGGACAAGCCTCAGGCAACTGGTGAGTGATCCCACCAGGGAAGGGGCAATTCTGGACCTAGTTCTCACCAGTGGGGAGAGAGTCTGGGAGATCCAGGTGGAAGGTTAGCTGGGATCCGGCGACCACCACATAGTGTGGTTTAATATGCAGTCAGGAACACAGTCATGTCCAAGACAAAGGGTCTTAAATTTTAGAGGATTGATTTTGAGGAAATGAAGAAGTGTCAGGGATGCCCTGGCGAGAAGGGAGATAAGTGGGGGGGGGGTGGGTTTCAGGAGCAGTGGTATCAACTGAAGGGAGCTATAGAGGAGGTGACCAACCAGTGCATTAGGATGGTCAGCAAAGGCAAAAAAGGAGGAGGCCACTATGGTTCTCAAGGGAGGTGGCAGATAAGGTAAGGGCCAAAAGGAAGAGTTTAAGGAAATATAAGAGACTCAAAGGGGGGAAGACAGGGAGGTGTACCTAAAGAACCTAAATGAAGCAGGGAAGGCTGTTAGGAGCACAAAAGCGCGGACCAAGGAAAGTTTAGCGCAGACAGTGAGGAGAGGAGACAAGACTTTCTTTAGGTACATCAGCAAAGAGAAGGAAAACTGGGGAGGGGAATTGTAAGGCTTAGAGGATGGAAGATGAGAGGGAGACCTAGAAGGCAGAAATACTGAACAAATACTTCTGTTCAGTATTCAGTGAAAAAGTGGAGGGTCAGGGACCACAGCTGAACAGACACGAAGGGAGGGGGGAGGTAGACATATCCCCATTCACAGAGGAAAGGGTCCTGGAGGAGCTTTCAAGACTAAAGGTAGACAAGGCAATGGGGCCAGATGGCATACACCCAAGGATTTTAAAAGATCTTCAAAGAGAATTAGTGGCACCTCTGGCAGCCATGTTCACCAACTCACTCAATACAGGGGTGGTTCCAGAGGGCTGGAGGAGGGCACATGTAGTCCCTCTTCACAAGAGCAGTAGCAGGGAGCAGGCGGGGAACTATAGACCGGTCAGCCTCACCTCAGTAGTAGGTAAGATCATGGAGGCACTACTCAAAGAAAGAATAGTGGCATCCTTAGAATCCATCAATGCCCTGGATCCAAGACAGCATGGATTTACAGCAGGAAGGTCATGTCAAATGAATCTGATAGATTTTTTTTGACTGGGTGACAAAGGAGGTGAATAAAGGGGGAGCAGTTGATGTCGCCTACCTCGATTTCAGCAAGGCCTTTGAAACCGTTCCACATAGAAAGCTAATTAACAAAATGGAAAGTCTGGGCATGGGGCAAATGGTGGTAAACTGGGTGATAAACTGGCTCATGGACAGGAGGCAGAGGGTGGTGGTAAACGGGACCCTATCGTAGGAAAGGGGAGTGACCAGCGGGGTACCTCAGGGATCAGTCCTGGGGCCAGTCTTATTCAGTGTCTTTATTAGTGACATTGCAGAGGGGCTGGAGGAAAAGATTTGCCTGTTTGCAGGTGACACCAAGGTCTGCAACAGGGTGGATACACACCATACAGGGTGGAGATAATGAGAAGAGATCTGGGAAAGCTTGAAAAATGGTCAGAGGAGTGTCAACTAAGGTTCAGTACAAAGAAGTGCAAAATATTGCACCTGGGAAGATGGAACCCTGGGGAGAGCTACAGGATTGTGGGGGGGTTGTTCACTGTCACGAAGAGGAAAGAGACCTGTGGGTTATCATTTCAGATGACCTGAAGGTATCCAAACAAAGTACAAAGGTGACAGGGAAGGCAAGTGGCATGCTGGGGCGCATAGGCAGAGGCATCACAAGCAGAAGGCGGGAGGTGATGATGCCATTGTACGAAACACTAGTATGGCCGCACCTAGAGTGCTATGTGCAGTTCTGGAGGCCACACCTTCATAAAGACATCAACAGAGTGGAGAAGATTCAGAGAAGAGCAGCTAAGATGGTGCAGGGCTTACACCAGAAAGCATATGAGGAGAGACTGAGACCTCAACATGTACTCACTTGAGAAGAGGAGGGACCGAAGTGACATGATAGAAACTTTCAAGTACATTAAGGTACAAACAAGAAGGGGGGGGGGGGACCTCTTCCAATTTAGGAAGAGTACAAGAACAAGGGATCATGATCTGAAACTAGAAGGAGGCAAGTTGAGGGGGAATGTGAGGAAGTTCTTCACTGAGAGGGTGGTTGATGCATGGAATAGCCTGCCATAGGAGGTGGTGGAAGCAAGGACAGTGGAGGGATTTAAACATGCCTGGGACAGACATGGGGGAACCTTAGAGGTGGGGAGGAGAGGGAAGAGGTTATTGACCAGGTAGGGTCAGTAGCTGCATACTAGAGTAGGGCTTACGGGCGGACTAGATGGGCCTGGCAGTCCTTATCTGTCAACAATTTCTATGTTTCTATGTTTTTGTTGCACTCCACAGGGATAAGGTTGTTCTCAAAACAAATAGGAAATTCCTCCCTAAAGTGGCCTCAGACTTCCATTTGAACCAGTCCATTACATTGCCTGATCTTACTTCGAGAAACAGCTCTTGCAGCAGGTTACACCATTAGGACTGAAGCCGGTAGGCGTCAGGACCTCACGGAAATTTTCTAGCTAGCAGTATTCAGCGGGAGCCGCCTCCGACATCGGTCCCGCCCCCGACGTCAGGCATAGTACATAAGGAGGCGGTCCCCCAGAATCCCCAGTTCTTTTCCCGCCGTCGACTCAGCCAGCATCGCCTCTCTCGGTCTCTACCTAGCGGCATCGACTACAGAACTTTCTGTGAATTTTTGCACAACTGATGTCCTCAAACTCCATTGCTTGAGGTCACCTTTCTAAAGTGTACCTATGGAAAACAGATCCCCTTTCAGGATCCTCCCTCTGCCTGCTTACGCTGTCTAGGCCCGGGACCCGATACCAGGCCTCACTTTTTGCCAAGGGTTCAATAGCGCACCAGGATCCACCATCAGAAGGCACTACAGGCATATCTCCTGGAAGAGAAATTAAAAGGATGGACCAAGAACCTTCCTCCAGGAGAGAATCTTCTACTAAGGCCCATAAACACGGGACAAGCACCGGGAGAAGGTGAGGTCCAGGTCCCCAACTCAGGCCTCTGACTACACCAGCACAGGCTCCAAATTCGGACGCCTCTCCTCAGGGCTCGGTCCCAGCCCCAGTTGAGGTCCGGACTTCAAGCGGCTCTTCCTCGCTCAAGCAAGATCAAGACACACTGAGGCTCAGCCACTCCTCCATCAGGCCTCTTAGAAGTCTTCTAAGCCCATAAGTCCTCTTCTTCCACCCAGCGTGGGACACCGACTCCAGGTCGGTCTCCCAACCGACCAGAGGTCCTGATCCAGCACCCAGAAAGACCAAGGACCTGATGTCCCTGAAAAGGTCGGACCCGGCGTCAGCTAAACATTCAAATCAAGCCAGGCACTCACAGGAACCGACAACACCAACCCAGACACCAGTCGCCGTCCGGATGTTAGCTTGGTCAGCGTCGACCAGGAGACTGACATCGGCATCTCCGGAGGCGGATGCCCACCCCATCACGGCAGGCGCGGTCCAGGGAATCGATGGAGGAGGACAGCCCACTGCCCGAAGACCAGGCGGTCGACACGCGAGATGCCGGGCTCCCAGGAACCCTCCGGACGGGAAACACCGGGGACCCGACACCCGACTCTGGTGACAGACCACTGGTGCCAGTCCCGTCGTTGGGTATGAATATCGAAAAGTAAAGGAACTCTTTACTTTTGGTGGGACACCATCAAGGATGTGGCCCCCAAACCTCCTCCTCCTACTCCTTCACCTCCTACGCCCCCTCCTCCACCTAAGGGACCAGCAGGATGCCCACCAACCCCCAGGGATCAGACTCCACCTCCTAGGGGCAGATCGAAAGACAGGAGAAGGCCTCCCTCCAGATCTCCATCAGGGTCTTCCAGCCCTAAGCGACTCAGACGGCGCCGGTATACTCCGTCGTGGGAGGATTCCAGACCAGACACCTCGGACTACTCCAGATCTCCTTCTCCACTCAGCATCTCCTCTCCTGACCCACATGACCTCCCCAGGTCTCAGCCGGATGATCCCTCTTTCGCTGAGATCATGAAGCACATCCAGGACAACATGAGGTGGGATGCTGAAGACCTTGACCCCGAACGACACGCCTTGCCCGCTATCTTTGGCAGAAAAACCCAAAGCCTGTGGTAGTCCTACCCTTGGTGGACACCTTTGCAGATGTCACCAAGGCTGCATGGAAGCTCCCGCACTCCACTCCCGCAGTGCCGAGGAAGGCCGACCGCCTGTACAAGGCTCTGAGAGAGGACCAGTACTTGGCGAAGCAACCTCTGGTAGACTCCCTGGTCATCACAGCCTCACATGACCGGTCTCAAAGACCTCAACATATGAGCACTCATCCACGGTCCAGGAATCCAAGCAATTGGATGCCCGGGAAGAAGCATGTCCTGGCTGCTACATGCTTTATCAGGTCTCTGAACTACCTACCCACGTGGTACAGTTTCAGAACACCCTGTGGGAACAGGGCCAAGACCAGGTCGACAAGCTTCCTGATGGCGACCAGAAAGGCGAGCTCCTTAACCTACTCCACAGGGTCAGATGTGGGGGCCCAAGTGCTTAGAGCCACATCGATTCTGTGGACTCTTGGCCAGAGCTGCAGCTTCAGGCGTTTGTCTCCAGCGACACTCTGGGCTCGTGTCACCGGTTTTACCGGACATACAGAAGAATATTCTAGGCGTCCTGTACATGCGGTGGTACTCTTTGGTGAATCCTCGGAGAGGTCATCACCAAACTCCAGGACTCAGGAAGGCAGTCCAATCTGTACAGGCCATGTACAGATCCAGGCCTAGTTCCTTCGTGGGAACCAGAGCCGTTTTCGCAGCCGACAACAAAGGCAGCAGCCACGTTCCGGTCAGCAGCAAAGGCGCGCTTTTCAGTGTAAAGTCCAGGCCAAGTCGTCCCCAGGCAGAGGCCAACGTTACACAAAACCGGCCCAGCCTGCAGGGACCAGTGCTGCCACAGCATGATTCCTTCTCGGCCTCCGCCCCTCCTTTGGATCAATGGGCAAGAAAGGTTGGGGGTCGTATCGCTCGCCACTTTTTAGGGTGGCAGTCGATCACCACCGACAGGTGGGTTCTCCAGTTGGTCAAGAAAGGCCATTTCATAGAATTTCTAGTCCACCCACCTAGAAGACTTCCCCTGCTCTCCCGTTACACGGGTCAGCATGCCCTGCTCATACAGCAGGAGGTGCTCGTGCTTCTGGGAAAAGAAGCCATAGACAACGTACCAAGGAACCAGAGGGGGCTAGGATATTATTCTCATTTCTTTCTGGTTCCAAAGAAGACAGGGGACCTCTGTCCGATACTGGACCTCAGCGACCTCAACGACTCGGTCCTGTACAAACGCTTCCGCATGGTGACCCTCCCAGGTCTGATTCCCATGCTAAAGCAGGGCGCTTTTCTAGTGTCCCTAGACATGCAGGATGCCTACCTGCATATTCCTATTGCTCAGGCACACAGGAAGTTTCTACGCTTCGAGTTTCAAGGTCGCCACTATCAGTTCCGAGCTCTCCCTTTCGGGCTGTCATCTGCACCTCGGGTGTTAACGAAGTGCATGGCAGTCGTACCCGCATCTCTGAGGAGAAAAGGCCACTACGTGTTCCCCTACCTGTACGATTGGCTTCTCATAGCGCCCTCCCGGGAGGCCCTGATGTCTGCCATTCACTGCACTCAGTCTCTGTTCGAGACGCTGGGCATTATTATCAATTACGAGAAGTCATGCCTGGTTCCGTCCAAGACTCTGCAATTCATAGGTGCAGTCCTGGACACTGTCCAAGGGAAAGCTTTCCTCCCTCGGACAGAGAGGAACACATCAGATCCCTCATCAGGGACATTTCGGCAAAGAAGACCGTTCCTGCCAGGCTGGTCCTTTGCCTGCTCGGACACATGGTTGCAGCCATTGCAACAGTCTCTTTAGCCCGTTTCCACATGCGGATAACCCAGTGGATGTTACGGGTCCAATGGGACCAAAGGCAAGACCATCTGCAGCATCCAATCCGGATCACGAAGGCCGTAATCTGAGGTTGGCAATGGTGGCTAGATTGGAGGAATCTCTTGGCGGAAGTCCCCTTCATAGTGCCGTCCCCGACTGTGACATTCTCCACAGACGTCTCAGGGACTCGGTTGGGGAGCACACCTCAGCGGTGTCCAGTCTCAGGACCTGTGGACAGACCAAGAATCTCATCTCCACATAAATATCCTGGAAATGAGGGCAGTTCTTTACGCCCTGCAGGCCTTCCAGTCGGAGATTCCACCGGGTACACTTCTGTTGCAGACAGACAATTCCACGGTGATGTATTACCTCAACAAACAAGGAGGCACCCATTCCTACCCACTTTGCAGGGAGGCCATGAGAGTGTGGGATTGGGTCTTGCAACACGGCGTAAACCTCAATGCTGTTCATGTTCCGGGAATGGACAACATCATAGCAGACGGCCTGAGCCGCTCTCAGGCCAGAGTCCACGAATGGGAACTACTTCAGAAGGTAGCAGAGGATCTGTTTTGCAGATGGGGTACTCCAGAACTAGACCTTTTCGCGTCCCCATCCAATGCAAAACTGCCAAATTTTTGCTCGCTAGATCCTGGGCCTGGTGTTTTCTGGCGAGACGTGTTGTCCCTCTCCTGGACGGGCAGATTCCTCTATGCTTTTCTCCCTTTCCCGTTGATCCAGAGGGTTCTTCTAAAACTTCGCAGGGAGCAAGCGACATTTGTACTGATCGCGCCCTTTTGGCCCAGACAGATCTGGTTCCCTCTCTTGCGTCAGCTGTCCCGGGAATCTCCAGTGCCATTGCCAATCAGCTCCCATTTGCTGTCTCAGGAGGCGGGTTCTTCGGTCCATCCGGACCTACGTTCCCTGAACCTACATGCTTGGCTCCTAGAGACATAGCCATGATGCAACACGGGGTCTCGCAAGAGGTGGCAGACATTATCACTGCCACCAGGAAACAGGCTACCCATGCGACCTACGCCATGAACTGGCACAGGTTTTGCTTATGGGTTCAAGCGCACAGCTTATCGCCTTTGGACTGTCCAGAGAAGCTGGTATTGGACTGCCTGCTATCCCTTTTCCAGTCAGGTTTGGCTTACTCCTCGATTAAGGTACATATCTGTGCCATTTCGGCCTATCACGTCCCTATAGGCCAACGCACTATAGCTCAATTGGACACGACACGTGCCTTCCTGAGGGGTGTCCTCCACCTTAGGCCTCCGATTAAGGATCCGATTCTACCATGAGATCTACCCTTTGTCCTGGAACAGCTCACACTGCACCTTTTGAACCAGCCACGGATTGCGAGCTACGTCTTCTCTCTTGGAAGACGTTGTTTTTAGTTGCCGTTACCTCGGCCAGAAGAATTTCTGAACTACATGCACTTATGTGCAAAAAATCTTATTTGGTTTTCCATCAAGAGAGGGTATCCCTAAGGACTAATCCTAAATTTCTGCCTAAAGTGGTCTCAGCACTCACCCTTAATCAGGATATCGATTTACCAATGTATTTCCTGAAACATTCTAATTGAGGAGAAGCCCTCCTGCACAGTCTAGACGTGCACAGGTGTCTCAGATACTACCTGACCAGAACCAAACACCACCGAAAATCGGACCAGCTTTTTGTCTCCTTTGCCCACAGGATGATGGGAGCTCCTGTTTCAAAGCAGTTACTGTCTAGGTGGCTCATCCAGTGTATTACGTTCTGTTACCAGAAGCGCAACAAACCCCTACTGGGCACGGTTAAGGTTCATTCCACCAGAGGGGTGGCTACCTCTTTTGCAGCTTTAAAGAACGTATCCACCTCAGCTATTTGTGCTGCAGCTACTTGGAGCTCTGTCCACACTTTCATCAGTCATTACAGCCTGGATATCGCATCGAGAAGAGCAGGGTTTGGTCTGAGTCCTTCAGGGACTTCTGTCCCAGGCTCGATGTAATTCCAGGATTTCTACCTTTCCTCCTCCTGATGGTGTGTGATTTCCAAGATTGCTTGGGAATCAGTCCTAATGGTGTGACCTGCTGCAAGAGCTGTTTCTCGAAGTAAAATAGTACAGTTACGTAAGAACTTACCGTAACAGGAGATCACGTGATGCATCTGTGAGACGTGCAGCTCTTGGGTCGAGCTCCCGCTCCAACTCCCATAAACAGCATTAAAAATAGTTATTTAGCTTTGATTTTTGCCTGTCTACTTGTGAAGTATGCTCCTGAAAGTGCCTGGCGCAACCGGAAAGCAGTTTGAATGGCGGGTATCGAGAAAACAATTCTCAAGTGTCTGTCTCCCGATGCTCGGGGCCTACCAGAAATATGGAGGCTGAGATCGCCAGGCTTTACCCAGACACAGCCCCACAGACCCTGAGAAGGGAATCCAAGCGAAGTGAAGGGTCAGTCGGGGAACTCATCGAAATTCACTGCCTCTAACGTAACTTCACAAACGCTGACCCTGCTCTCGGAGCAAAAGTTTATGGAGGAATTACAGCCATTCAAGGAGGCACTGCAAGAGATCACTGGAGAAATTAGATCACTTGGGGGGAACTCTCGGATACAAACCGGGCTATCTCGGATGTCGCAGTCCGTACTATGTCCCTGGAAAGTTGGAAAGACAGGATGGAGCCTGAGGTAACCAATATGAGGCAGCGGCTACATAAAATTGTAGCTAAACTGGAGGATCTGGAAGGCCAAAGCCGCAGGAACAATATAATTATTTTCGGCCTTTCAGAGGATGCTGAGGGCTCCACACCCATTACATTCCTGCAAAAAAATGCTCACAAAAATTTCTGGCCCTTCTCCCAATAATACCACCTACATAATAGAGAGGGCTCACCGTTCGTACGTCCCCAAACCAGCAGCTGGAAACCCCAAGGCCAGTGATCATTAAATTCCTCAATTTTTGGATAAAATACATATTCTTGAGCATGTTAAAAGCCTTCAGCAGGTATTATGGGAAGACCATCCCTGAGATTTGTGCAGGATTTGCCAGCCACAGTGAGACAGAGGAGATCGGAGTACCATCCCTTTCAAAATTAATTGCTGCAGGGATTAAGTACAGGGTACAGTACCCTCTAAGCCTGTCAGTGTTGCATCTGCGGAAAATGGCTCTCTTATGACACAGCACAGCAAGCCAAATTAGCTCTACAGTCCCTGCTCCCGATTTATTTACCTCCGCTGAGGTCATTGGAAGAGGACCCCCGGTACAATTTTTACTCCTTTCATTTGAATGGGAGGATACTTTGGTTGGTTAATTGGGATCACCTCCAGTAAATAACCACAAGAGGGCGACAAAGACCGCGACTTTGAGGAGGAGAAGCTGTGGGCATTTCATGCACCCCTAATAATTTAATTAGTAGCAAGTTTGGCGATAGACAGTCGGTAATTCCTCAATACTTATCAGGCGGGACTCTTGACTAGATGGTTAACAAGCTGACAAGCCTTTCGTTGAGGAAAGCCAGTTCTTTTGGATTTGTGCTTTTCTATGTGGCCTCTGCTTTTTCCTTTCCTGCGGGAACGATGTGTGACAGCTCCGCTTCCTTCAGTTAAACTCAAGAGGTCAGAAGTCTCCCATCAGACGTACATGCGTACATGGCCTTGTTTTACTTTTTTGCTTGTGCAAACCAACTTTTACATTTATGTTTTAATATCTCAATGGGACCGCTAAGGAAATTCCCTTTCCTTTCCCCATTTCTTTCCTTCCTAATTCACTCTGGGGACAATCAGGAGCATACATAGTTAAGTTTAGACTGACTGTTCAGACTAATGGACTGGAAAACAATTCGGATGGGGGCCTTTTTTTAAGCGTTTTTTCTTTTTTTTTCCCCTCCTGAACCAGACTTGCAGGTCTTGGGGCTTAATGTATCACCAATTGTACTAATTAATCAAGGCAATACCTTAATATGGTAGTTATATGATTTTGGTTGGGAGCGGTGACAAGGTCTGGAGATCATTGCAGTCTAACCAGTGCACCATGTTCCACGAGAGGGTACTATAGCAGGCAAAACAGCTTGGTTTTATGGGCTGTAATAATTAGGTTTTTGGGATTACTAAACATAGGGCCTAGGTATTTAGCAGCGCATTAAGGATGCTAAATACCCTGTTATGGGAAGGAGGAAATGGTCAAGGGGTGGGAGAGGGATTAGTGGGTCTTTTTACTTAGCAATAGTATTCTGTATATCTTTTATGTTTACAAATTTCCTTGTATTTTAATAATATGAATATGCAATGATGGGGGCCTGGGTTGGGGGACTACAACGCTGGGGTATTGAGTTTGTATTAGGGAAGGGGAATGGGAAAAGGATACACATCATTCACCACCGGCATTGACATTGAAGATTATGGGGGAACTGAAAATTATAGGTATGGGGATGTTTTTCCTATGAGGTACCTTAAGGTAACCAATAATTGGTCATGGTAGTACTTTTAAAGTTTTGTTCATGGAATGTCAAAGGTGCACAATCCCCCACTAAAAGAGCCAAGATCCTCTTGCATCTCCACAAGCTTAATGTCGATGTTGCTTTCCTTCCAGAGACACATCTACCCACAACGCAAGTTTCCAACCTAAGACAAACATGGGTGGGTACAGTGCTGGGGGCAGGGTTGGACATGCGCACATGTGGCGTGGTTGTGCTGGTAGCACGACGGGTACCTTTTAAATTATTACACTCAGTAGTCAATCCCTAGGGAAGATACATTTTGCTCAGAGATATTTTGGTCCACACGGAGCCGATACTGGGTTCTGTTTATGGCCCGGTGGGGGATGACACTCAATTTTTTACTAATCTAATGACTAGCCTGGCTCCCTGGTCTACCCTTCCAATGCTAATTGGCGGGACTGGAATCTAGTTGTTAGTAATCTACGGATAGATCCAACTCAAGGCGCTCCTCCCTTACCCCGCACAATTGGCGCTGAGGGAAATGATGGATTCCTTGGATCTAGTGGACCCCTGGAGGACTCTTTTCCTTCAACAAGGGATTACTTATTTCACTCCCTGCCTCACAACACACTGTCGAGAATTGACTACTTTTGTTGGGGATTGAGCACCTACCAGGGTTCAAGCCTGTGATTACCTAGCAAAAGTGATATCGGATCATCACCCAACTCTCCTGCAATGGTTATTACCAAACTCGATGGTTCATGACAAGGTCTGGAGGTTCAGTTCTCAACTACTAAAATCCGATTCCCTAATAGGGCAGCTTAATAGTTTTTATAAAGATTTTACGAACACAATGCCACTACTATGTCAAAACTGGACATACTATGGGGGGCATTGAAATGTTTATTAAGAGGAGGTCATCCGCTAGCCTCAGTCAGGAAAAAGAAAATCTCCAAGAATCCTCCCAACTACTACAACAAATTAGAGTGTTAGAACAATCCCTCACCATTTATTCCAACCCAGTAGACCTGGAAAAACTAGAGAGCCTCCACTTTCAATATAATATCTTCTTAGCGACAGAGCTGAGCACCTCCTCTTACGTTCTAAAACCACCTACTTTGACCAAGGAGACAAAGTTGGGAAATTGCTCACAATGAGACTTGGGGCACAGGTGGCAGACAGAATTGTTTTAACCGTACGAGATGCCTCAGGTACCTTCAAACTCTCCCAGGGACATTGTCTCCTGTTTCAAAACTACTACCAATCGCTTTATTCATGCTCTCCCATACCTTTTAAACATACCGAATTAGACCAATTTCTTCATGGTATAGAGCTCCCAAGACTCTCTCAGCACCAAATTTCCTTTCTGCAAGCTCCTCTGACATTAAATGAAGTCTACAAAGCCATCGATACACTGCAGTAGATAAAGCACCAGGTCCTGATGGCTACACATCCAATTTCTACAAATCATTTAAAGCCCAGTTAGAGCCTAAACTTTGATCTCTATGATTATGTCTACAAACATGGCCTTTCAGATCAAGTTTTACCTCAGCCACTATTGTGGTTCTTCCAAAACCAGATAAGGATCCCACAATGCTGTCAAATTATCACTCAATTTCCCTTATAAATGTTGATTTGAAGATTCTAGCAAAAATTTTAACTAACCGATTGGCTCAAATATGGCAGACTCTGTTAAGTCCCGAACAAGTGGGATTTGTGGCTGGACGTCTATCGGCGGATCATTTGCGTAAAATTTTTTTATCTCATTTCTGCGTCCAGGGATTCCAATACACCATCGGCTTTGGTGTCCCTGGACGCAGAAAAAGCCTCTGACCGAGTGTCATGGGACTACCCATTTAATTTACTCCCGAAATATCTTATCCCAGCTCAATTTATACAATGGCTTAAAGTCCTTTATTCCCACCCGTCAGCCCGCATTTTCTGTAATGGAGTTCTTTCCTCCTTTACATTACAACAGGGCACCCGCTAAGGATGCCCACTTTCTCCTTATTTGTTTAATTTATTTCTAGAGCCCTTAATCAGGAAAATAAATCGTCCACCCTAGTTACTGGTATCCCCATTCATCATCTCCAATATAAAATATCAGTGTATGCAGATGATATCTTACTTCATGTCACCCACCCATCTAAATCTATACACGCCACATTGGACATTATTCAGGAATTTGGGCGTCTATCTAACTGTAAGTTAAACTTGTCCAAGACAGAGGTCATGCCTCTAAATAATCGGATCTTAAAAGCTGACATTCAACATCTTGGGCTCTCCTGGATAAAGGATCAAATGAGGTACCTGGGCCTATATTTATAGCAATCTAACTCTAAAATGAAGCACTATAGTTTAGATCAGCTAGTAACACAAATTAAAACTGACCTGAACCATTGGGCACTACTCCCCATTTCCTTGTGGGGGCGAATCAGTACTGTTAAAATGAATGTTCTACCCTGGTTATTGTACCCCCTTCAATTGTGTCACCAATATCTTCCTAAGGCCTGGTTCAGTCACGTTCATGGCATTATATCCAAATTCATCTGGAAACATAAAACCCCTCATAGGGCGTTGTCTAAACTACAGAGACCAAAAGCACTAGGTGGCCTACAAGTTCCCAATATATATCTTTACTGCCTTGCCATTAATTGTTCAGTTGTCTCGCAATGGCTGATTCCTGCCCCGAACTCTGGCTTGGAACCTTATGCCCCACTGTGGTTGCAGATAGAGAAGTTGCTTTGTGCCTCAGCTGGTATAGATATCAGGACATTACCATATCTTTCTCTTAACAAGGTTCCAGGGCAGCTTAAAACCACTCCCATTATAAGAACCCTCTGCCCATAAACAACTAAATAATACTACAAGATGTTCCATGGAAAATGATTCTTTGCAGCTTATTTTAGGTAATCCTAACTTTAAAATCGGAGGAAGGGTTATCAATCATTCGTTTTGGGCGGGTGGAACGGGGAAAAAGGTTATAGACATAACAGAGAACTATAGGTTGTTAACATTCCCAGAGATAATGGCATAATATAACTTGCCTGTTACCTTTTGCTTTAAATATCTTCAAATTTCCCAGGTCCTAATAAGGCATTTTGGCAGTGACCCATGGGACCACCACATGGTTGGCCCCATTCTTAGTAATCCACACGACGAGGCCCATCTCACCTAATTTCCTTTTACTATAAAGAGTTACATAAAGAGTTACAGACCTAGAAGGCACTCCCACTACGTATGGGACAGGATACTCCCCAATTTCACGGTCCCCAACAATGGTCACAATTCTGGAAAAGGCTATACAAGGATGTTAGGTGGGATAGTTATAGATTGCTTCAATTTCAGATATTACAGGATCTATATTACCCCCTGTAAAACTTTGTAAAATGGTAAGCTTCATTCGGATTTATGTACCAGGTGTGGGACCAGCCGGGTACACTGTTTCACATTCTGTGGAATTTGATAAGGCATCCCCTCTGGGAAAGTATCCGCTCTAGACTTGACCCGTTATTAGGACTACAAAATGCTTTTCAACCAGAGATTTGTATCCTAGGGAGTCGGGGAACATCCTTATTGAAAACCAAAGGAAACATATGATGTTAATCTCTTTATGTGCTAAGAAAGTGATGTTACGTCACTGGCTGGACCAGCAGACTCCCACGTACACAGAATGGCATCAAGAAATCCTCTTTGCCTTACAAGCAGAACACCTCTTAGCGAGCATTTCAAAAATAGTAAAAAATATCCGAAGATCTGGCCCCTCTGCAAACCCTACTATGTATCTAATACTCCATACCTATAAATAGGACCAACCTGGCTCCTTGGAGCTGAGTCCAATGGGCATCAGTTGTCCCAGCTAAAATAACCCATATTGCAGACTCGAAGAACATACCCCAAAATATATGGAACATAGTTGGAACTAGGTGGAGGTTTCCTTTCTGTTCCCTCTTCCTTTCTTTTCTTTTTACTTGTTTTTCCCGGTGGTGAAGGAAATTTTGGGGGAGGGTAAGGGGAAGATAGGGTTGGAGGGGTGGCTGGGGGTTTCTCCTTTTTTTTTTTGTCTTTTGTGTTTTGCACAATTAACTTCTTAATAGTAACATAATTTACTCCTTTTAAGGTGCCAAATACTGGGTGTTGATCTGCAGTAATGGTATAATGGATCTACGTTACGGAGTATTGTCTCGAAGCATGCTATGTAATGGTGTTTGTGTACTGCTTGTCGAATGGCAAAGCACCAATAAAGTTTACTAAATGGGAAAAAGAAGAGAACTCCGTAACAGTAGATCTCGAGAACAACTCTTGTAGCAGGTACTTTCCCTCCTACCATCCCCACCGGAGGTAGATTCTAGTCGCAGCATCCTTCTTCTAGGATAAGGCATTTACAGCCTCTTTGATTGCCATTTGATGGCGGATCCTCAGTCTCCTCTTCTGATGTCATCCAGCGGGGAGTCTCCGGCAGGAGAACTGGGGATTCTTGGGGACCGCCTCGCTTATTGCTACTACGCGTTGCCGGGGCGGGCTGACGCCGGAGGGCGGTCCCCGCTGAATACTGCTAGCTGTAAATTTCGGGGTCCAGGGCGCCCGCTTCAGTCCTTATGGTGTAACCTGCTGCAAGAGCTGTTCTCGAAGGTCTACTGTTACGTTAAGTTCTTACGTAATTGTATACTTTTCTTCACTGACCATTCTAGTTCAGGAGAATGCAGCTGCATAGCCTAGATGTGAAAAAGACTATTAGCTATTATCTAGATCAGACAAAGAGCCATAGGAATGAGTGTACCCAGCTGTTCTTCACCTATGGAGAAGTGGGAAAGGCAAGCAGCCACAAAAGGACCATTGCTAGATGGATTGTGGCCTGCATTCAGTTCTGCTATGACAAACTGGGCAAGGAGCCACAGTGGGCTTGAGGGCTCACTCCACTTAGGGGACAGCTGCTTCCATAGCAGCTGCTAGAAATGTCCCTCTGCTGGAAATCTGTAAAAGCAGCTATCTGGAAAACTGTTCACACATTCATCAGGCACTACTTCCTGGACACTCGGGACAGACGTGATGCCAGGTTTGGCACAGCAGTATTGCAGAGCCTATTTCCCAAGTAGGCTCTGTGCCCATTCCAAGGGGCACTGCTTGGTAGTCTGCATAAGTCAGAATACAGTAAGACTTCCTGGGGTTTGAAGAAAAAAAAAATTACCATAGTAATCTTGTTTCTTCCAAGGGAGTCTTACTGTATTTTGACCTCCCACCCTGCCTCCCCTGCTAGAACCTGGGGGGGCACTGCACTCCAGCTGTTATTTATAG